>CM077669.1:278589820-279870654 GCA_039707655.1 Elymus sibiricus
ATGTGCTCATCCCTTATCATGAACTACAGCTATCATGTGTTCAAGTCACGACCGAAGCCAGAGATGTGGAGAGTAGCATAGAACTGGAGGATGAGCTCTTCATTCCAGTCTTCATGGTCGGTGCAGAAAGGCAGGAGACCCACATCACGAAGACAGTCCAATGCTTGATCCAAGCAGGGAAGACCTTTCATAGCTTCAAAGCTGAGATGTTTGTGGGGAAAGATCCTGTTTTGACCGTAAAGTACACACATATAGTATTGACATTGTGGTGCACTCCAGAACCTGTCTGACTGTATCTTGGCATGCTTGTAAGGATTGCGTTCGGAGTTGAAGAAGGTGTTGGTCAGCCTGAACCTTTCCACCTCGAAGACTAATGGTCTTGCTGGGCCTGACTGGCGAAGACTTGGAAGACGCGGCATGGGATTCATGACATTGGGGCGCCGGTCAAGATGAAACTCATACTGTGGTCCCATCCTTAGTGGTGCAACAAGACGAGGCCATCTGACGGGAACCATCTCTCCTTCCCTATTGCGAGACATCACAATGTTTTCGTCATTGTCTTCAGTTGATGGCGTGGCAGGAACAGGAGGTTCATCTGGTGAGGGGGCATTGGCTTCGCCCATAGTGGCATCGGCAACAATGTCTTCGGCTGTCGTATTGTCTGTCGCAGGTTGGCTTGGAGGTACATCTGCAATCATCAACATGTTGGGGAACGTTGCATGGGAAACAAAAAATTTCCTACGCACACGCGAGATCTATCCATGGTGATGAGCATCTATGAGAGGGAGAGTGGATCTACATACCCTTGTAGATTGCTAAGCGGGAAGCGTTAAGAAACGCGGTTGATGTAGTCGAACGTCTTCGCGATCCAATCACGATCCGTCCATGAACTCCCAATCAAGTGCCGAACAGACGGCACCTCCGAGTTTAGCACATGTGCGGCTCAGCGGCGTCCTCTCCTTCGTGATCCAGCAAGCGAGAGAGAGGGGGTAGATGAGATCGGGACCAACACGACGGTATGGTGGTGGTGGTGGCAGCGGAATTCCGGCAGGGCTTCGCCAAGCGCGTACCGGTGAAATGTGGGAGGAGTTGGGAGAGGTAACGGGCAAGGGTCGAAGGGTGGCTGCCCCCATCGCCTCCCCATCTTTATATAGGCGTGGAGGGGGCTGGTGGCTTGTCCTCCAAGGCCCTAGGGTCGTTGGCCAAAGGGGGAGAAAGGAAATCCCACCTTTCCTTCCCCACCGATTGCTATCCCCCTTTTTAGGGATCCTGATCTTATCCCCTTGGGATATGAATCTATTCCTTTTAAGTGAGGATCTTGGTGCGCCTAGACCAGGGTTGTGGGGACTTTCCCCACTACACACGTTCATGTGGGTCCCCCATGCAGGTGGGCCCCACTCCGGAACCTTCTAGAACCTTCCCGGTACAATACCAAAAAAAACTCCGATAACAACTTTCCATATATGAATCTTTACCTCCGGACTATTCCGGAGATCCTCGTGATGTCCCGGATCCCATCCGGGACTCCGAACAACCTTCGGACTTTCCACTATTAATATCTCAATACTACCCTAGCGGTACCGAACGTTAAGCGTGTGACCCTACGGGTTCGAGAATCATGTAGACATGACCGAGACACCTCCACGGTACCTGGATGCCCATATTGGTTCCTACATATTCTACGAAGATCTTTATCGGTCGAACCACGATGTCAAAGATTCAGACAATCCCGTATGCAGTTCCCTTTGTCCATCGGTATGTTACTTGCCCGAGATTCGATCGTCGATATCTCCATACCTAGTTCAATCTCGTTACCGGCAAGTCTCTTTACTCGTTCCGTAATACAAGATCCCGTGACTAACTCCTTAGTCACATTGCTTGCAAGCTTCTTGTGATGTTGTATTACCGAGTGGGCCCAGAGATACCTCTCCATCATACGGAGTGACAAATCCCAGTCTCGATCCATGCCAACCCAACAGACACCCTTGGAGATACCTGTAGAGCACCTTTATAGTCACCCAGTTATGTTGTAACATTTGATACACACAAGGCAATCCTCCGGTGTCAGTGAGTTGCATGATCTCATGGTCATAGGAACAGATACTTGACATGCAGAAAACTATAACAATAAACTGACACGATCATATGCTATGTTTATAGTTTGGGTCTTGTCCATCACATCATTCTCCTAATGATGTGATCCCGTTACCAAATGACATCTCATGTCTATGGCTAGGAAACCTTAACCATCTTTGATCAACGAGCTAGTTTAGTAGAGGCTTACTAGGGACGCTTTGTTGTCTATGTATCCACACATGTATCTGAGTTTCCGATCGATACAATTATAGCATGGATTATAAATGATTTATCATGAACAAGGAAATATGATAATAACTAATTTATTATTGCCTCTAGGGCATATTTCCAACAGTCTCCCACTTGCATTAGAGTCAATAATCTAGTTCACATCACCATGTGATTTACATTGTTATGAATCTAACACCCAATGAGTTCTGGGGTTCGATCATGCTTTGCATGTGAGAGAGGTCTTTAGTCAACGGTCTGCAACATTCAGATCCGTGTGTTCTTTGCAAATCTATATGTCATACTGCAGATGCTACCATGCTCCACTTGCAGCTATTCCAAATGATTGCTCCACTATACGTATCCTGACTGCTACTCAGAGTCGTCCGAATAGGTGTCAAAGCTTGCATCGATGTAACCCTTTACGACGAACTCTTTATCACCTCCATAATCAAGAAATATTTCCTTAGTCCCCTAGTTACTAAGGATAACTTTGACCGCTGTCCAGTGATCCACTCCTGGATCACTCTTGTACCCCTTGACAGAGTCATGGCAAGGCACACACAGGTGCGGTACACAGCATGGCATACTATATAGAGCCTATGGCTAAGGCTTATGGGACGACCTTCGTCCTTTCTCTTTCTTTTGCCGTGGTCGAGCTTTGAGTCTCACTCAACTCCATACCTTACAAATCAGGCAAGAACTCTTTCTTTGGATGATCCATTTTGAACTCTTTCAAAATCTTGTCAATGTATGTACTCATTGAAAGTTTTATCAGACGTCTTGATCTATCTCTATAGATCCTGATGCCCAACATTTAAGTAGCTTCTTTCCAGGTTTTCCTTTGAAAAACTCCTTTTCAACCAACCCTTTATGCTTTCCAGAAATTATACATCATTTCCGATCAACAATATGTCATCCACATATACTTATCAAAAAATTTATAGTGCTCCCACTCACTTTATTGTAAATACAAGTTTCTCATAAACTTTGTATAGACTCAAAAACTTTGATCACCTCATCAAAGCGTATATTCCTACTCCGAGATGCTTGCTCCAGTCTATAGAAGGATCACTGGAGCTTGCATACATTTTAGCATCCATAGAACTGACAAAACCTTCCGGTTGTATCACATACAACCTTTCCTCACGGATACCGTTAAGTTAACAATGTTTTGACATCCATCTGCCATATTTCATAATCGAAAAATGCAGCAACTGCTAACGCAATTCCAACAGACTTTAGCATCGCTACGGGTGAGAAAGTCTCATCGTAGTCAACTCCTTGAAGTTGTGAAAAACCCTTTGCCACAAGTCGAGCTTTATAGACGGTGACATTACCATCAGCGTCCGTCTTCCTTTAAAAGATCCATTTGTTCTGAATGGCCTTTTGCCCTTCAGGTAATACTTCCAAAGCCCATACTTTGTTTTCTTATATGGATCCCATCTCGGATTTCATGGCCTCTAACCATTTCTCGAAATCCGGGCCCATCATCGCTTCTCCATAGCTCGTAGGTTCATCGTTGTCCAACAACATGACCTCTAAGATAGGGTTGCCGTACCACTCAGGAGCAGTACGCGTCCTTGTCGACCTACGAGGTTCGACAGTAACTTGATCCGAAGCTTCATGATCATCATCATTAACTTCCTCTTCAACTAACGTAGGCTCCACAGAAACAACTTTCTGCGCTGCGCTACTCTCTGGTTGAAACAAAGGTTCAACAACCTCATCAAGTTCTATCTTCCTCCCACTCAATTCTTTCGAGAGAAACTCTTTCTCGAGAAAGGACCCGTTTTTAGCAACAAACACTTTGCCCTTTGATCTAAGATAGAAGGCATACCCAACTGTTACGTTAGGGTATTCTATGAAGATGCATTTGTCCGCTTTGGGTTCGAGCTCATGAGGCTGAAAACCTTTTTCACATAAGCGTCGCAGCCCCAAACATTAAGAAATGATAGCTTAGGTTTCAGCCAAACCATAATTCATACGGTGTCATCTCAACGGACTTAGATGGTGCCCTATTAAAGTGAATGTATTTGTCTCTAATGCTTTAACCCAAAAACGATAGTGGCAAAACGATAAGAGACATCATAGTATGAACCATATCAAATAGGGCACGGCTACGACGTTCAGATACATCATCACTCTATGGTCTTCCAGGCGGCGTGAGCTGTGAAACAATTTCCACATTGTCTTAAGTTGCATACCAAACTCGTAACTCAGATATTCACCTCCACGATCATATCGTAGACATTTTATCTTCTTGTCACGATGATCTTCAACTTCACTCTGAAACTACTTGAACCTTTCAAACGTTTCAGACTTGTGTTTCATTAAGTAAATATCCTCATATCTACTCAAAAAATCAGTGAAGGTAAGAAAATAACGATATCCACTGCGTGTTTCAACACTCATTGGACCACATACATAAACATGTATCAAATCCAATAAGTCACTAGCCCGCTCCATCATACCGGAAAACAGGGTCTTAGTTATCTTGCACAAGAAGCATGGTTCGCATGTCTCAACCGATTCGAAATCGAGTGAGTCAAAAGATCCATCAGCATGGAGTTTCTTCATGCGCTTTACACCAATATGACCTTCGCGGCAGTGCGACAAGTATGTGGTACTTATCATTACTAACTTTGTATCCTTCGGCATCAATATTATAAATATGTGTATTACTACGATCGAGATTTAATAAACCATTCACATTGGGTGCATGACCATTGAAGGTATTATTCATGTAAGCAGAATAACCATTATTCTCTAACTTAAATGAATAACCGTATTGCAATAAACACGATCTAATCATGTTCATGCTCAACGTAAACACCAAATAACATTTATTTAGGTTCAACACTAATCCCGAAGGTAGAGTGAGCGTGCGATGGTGATCATATCAACCTTGGAAGCACTTCCAACACACATCGTCACCTCACCCTTAGTTAGTCTCCGTTTATTCCGTAGCTTTTATTTCGAGTTACTAACATTTAGCAACTGAACCGGTATCTAATACCCAAGTGCTACTAGGAGTACTTATTAAGGTACACATCAATAACACGTATATCAAATAAACTTCTGTCGACGTTGCCAGCCTTCTTATCTACCAAGTATCTAGGGTTGTTCCGCTTCAGTGACCGTTCTCCTCATAATAGAAGCACTTAGTCTCGGGTTTGGGTTCAACCTTGGGTTTCTTCACTGGAGCAGCAACTGACTTGCCATCCATGAAGTTTCCCTCCTAGCCCTTGCCCTTCTCGAAACTAGTGGTTTCACTAACCATCAACACTTGATGCTCCTTCTTGATTTCTACCTTCGAGATGTCAAACATCATGAATAGCTCATGGGATCATCCATCCCTGGCATGTTATAGTTCATCACGAAGCTCTAGTAGCTTGGTGGCAGTGACTTGGAGAACTATATCAATCACTATCTTATCTGGAAGATCAACTCCCACTTGATTCAAGCGATTGTAGCACCCAGACAATCTGAGTACTTGCTCACCGATTGAGCTATTCTCCTTCATCTTACAGGCAAAGAATCTTGTTGGAGGTCTCATGCTTCTCAACACGGGCACGAGCCTGAGATCCCAATTTCAGCTCTTAGAACATCTCATATATTCCGTGACGTTCAAAACATTTTGGAGCCTCAATTCTAAGCCGTAATGCATGACGCACTGAACTATCAAGTAGTCATCAGAACGTGCCTGTCAGATGTTCACAACATCTACAGACCACGCTTGAGGGGGTGGCACACCGGGCGGTGCATTAAGGACATAAGCCTTCTGTGCAGCAATGAGGACAATCCTCAGATCACGGACCCAGTCCGCATTATTGCTACCATCATCTTTCAACTCTATTTCTCTAGGAACATATAAAAAAATTCAAGGGGAGCTACAGTGCGAGCTAGTGATCTACAACACAATTTGCAAAGACACTTTGACTATGTTCATGATAATGAGTTCAATTAATCATATTACTTAAGAACTCCCACTCAAATCAACATCCCTCAGGTTGTCTGAGTGTGACATGATCCAAATCAACCAACCCAAGTCCGATCATCACGTGAGATGAGGTGGTTTCAATGGTGAACATCTCCATGTTGATCATATCTACTATATGACTCATGTTCGACCTTTCGGTCTCTTGTGTTCCGAGGCCATGTCTGTACATGCTAGGCTCATCAAGTTTAACTCGAGTGTTCCGCACGTGCAACACTGGCTTGCACCCGTTGTATGTGAACGTAGAGTCTATCACACCCGATCATCACGTGATGTCTCGAAACTACGAACTTTTGCAACGGTGCACAATCGGGGAGAACACAATTTTATCTTGAAATTTTAGTGAGGGATCACCTTATAATGCTACCGTTGTCCTAAGCATAATAAGATGCATAAAAGGATTAACATCACATGCAAATCATAAGTGACATGATATGGTCATAATCTTGTGCTTTTGATCTCCATCTCCAAAGCACCGGCATGACCTCCATCGTCACCGGCATGACACCATGATCTCCATCATCTTGATCTCCATCAACGTGTTGCCATGAGGTTGTCGCGCCAACTATTGCTTCTACAACTATTGCTAACTTATAGCGATAAAGTAAAGCAAAAACGGCGAAAACAAATTAAAGACAACCCTATGGCTCCTGCCGGTTGCCGTACTCATCGACATGCAAGTCGTGATAATCTATACAAAACATGATCATCTCATACATGACATATATCTCATCATGTTTCTGGCCATATCATATCACATCATACCCTGCAAAAACAAGTTAGACGTCCACTAATTTGTTGTTGCATGTTTTACGTGGCTGCTATGGGTATCTAGCAAGAACAATTCTTACCTACGCAAAACCACAACGGTGATACACAAATTGCTATTCAACCTTCTACAAGGACCGCCTCAATCAAATCCGATCCAACTAAAGTGGGAGAGACAGACACCCGCCAGCCATCTTTATGCAACAAGTTGCATGTTAGCGATGAAACCGGTCTCTCGTAAGCGTACGAGTAAGGTTGGTCCGAGCCGCTTCATCCCACAATACCGCTGAACCAAGAAAAGACTAAGGGAGGAAGCAATCTGAATATCAACGCCCACAAACTCCTTTGTGTTCTACTCAAGATCTCATCTACGCATAGACCTGGCTCTTGATGCCACTGTTGGGGAACGTTGCATGGGAAACAAAAAATTTCCTACGCACACGCGAGATACATCCATGGTGATGAGCATCTATGAGAGGGAGAGTGGATCTACATACCCTTGTAGATCGCTAAGTGGGAAGCGTTAAGAAACGTGGTTGATGTAGTTGAACGTCTTCGCGATCCAATCACGATCCGTCCATGAACTCCCGATCAAGTGCCGAACAGACGGCACCTCCGAGTTTAGCACATGTGCGGCTCGGCGGCGTCATCTCCTTCGTGATCCAGCAAGCGAGAGAGAGGGGGTAGATGAGATCGGGACCAACACGACGGTATGGTGGTGGTGGGGCCAGCGGAATTCCGGCAGGGCTTCGCCAAGCACGTACCGGTGAAACGTGGGAGGAGTTGGGAGAGGTAACGGGCAAGGGTGGAAGGGTGGCTGCCCCCAATGCCTCCCCACCTTTATATAGGCGTGGAGGGGGCTGGTGGCTTGTCCTCCAAGGCCCTAGGGTCGTTGGCCAAAGGGGGAGGAAGGAAATCCCACCTTTCCTTCACCACCGACTGCTATCCCCCCTTTTTAGGGATCCTGATCTTATCCCCTTGGGATATGAATCTATTCCTTTTAAGGGAGGATCTTGGTGCGCCTAGACCAGGGTTGTGGGGACTTTTCCCACTACCCACGTTCATGTGGGTCCCCCATGTAGGTGGGCCCCACTCCGGAACCTTCTAGAACCTTCCCAGTACAATACCGAAAAAACTCCTATAACAACTTTCCATATATGAATCTTTACCTCCGGATTATTCCGGAGCTCCTCGTGATGTCCTGGACCCCATCCGGGACTCCGAACAACCTTCGGACTTTCCACTATTAATATCTCAATACTACCCTAGCGCTACCGAACGTTAAGAGTGTGACCCTACGGGTTCAAGAATCATGTAGACATGACCGAGACACCTCCACGGTCAATAACCAATAGCGGGACCTGGATGCCCATATTGGTTCCTACATATTCTACGAAGATCTTTATCGGTCGAACCATGATGTCAAGGATTCAGACAATCCCGTATGCAGTTCCCTTTGTCCATCGGTATGTTACTTGCCCGAGATTCGATCGTCGATATCTCCATACCCAGTTCAATCTCGTTACCAGCAAGTCTATTTACTCGTTCCGTAATACAAGATCCCGTGACTAACTCCTTAGTCACATTGCTTGCAAGCTTCTTGTGATGTTGTATTACCGAGTGGGCCCAGAGATACCTCTCCGTCATACGAAGTGACAAATCCCAGTCTCGATCCATGCCAACCCAACAGACACCCTTGGAGATACCTGTAGAGCACCTTTATAGTCACCCAGTTACGTTGTGACATCTGATACACACAAGGCAATCCTCCGGTGTCAGTGAGTTGCATGATCTCATGGTCATAGGAACAGATACTTGACATGCAGAAAACTATAGCAATAAACTGACACGATCATATGCTATGTTTATAGTTTGGGTCTTGTCCATCACATCATTCTCCTAATGATGTGATCCCGTTACCAAATGACATCTCATGTCTATGGCTAGGAAACCTTAACCATCTTTGATCAAGGAGCTAGTTTAGTAGAGGCTTACTAGGGACACTTTGTTGTCTATGTATCCACACCTGTATCTGAATTTCCGATCGATACAATTATAGCATGGATTATAAACGATATATCATGAACAAGGAAATATGATAATAACTAATTTATTATTGCCTCTAGGGCATATTTCCAACACAACACTCCTTTGACTGGTGCAGTCAGTGAAACTCGAACTTCGTCTTTAGGAATTGGAGACATGAGAGCGCGAGGGCCTCGACGAAGACGTTTGAGTGGGGAAGTGCGAGTGGTGGCTTCAATCTCCTCAGGAGCAAATGGAGATTCTGGTGATGCAGACACTGGTGGGAAGAAGGGTGGTGATGGTGTCCCGGGTTTAGCTTCAGTAATTTCTGGCCGGAGGGGAGTTCCAATATCCACAAAGTCACTTGTTGGCTGTGGGGAGGAATCCATTGGCATGTCCACCTGTGGAACATGTTCTGGCTCAACATTGGCTTCAGGACCAATGTCGTCATGAGCAAAGTCTTCAGCTGCTGTAGTATCTTCAGCAGCTGGGGTTTCTTTTGGATTCTGAGTCTCTATGGAAGCAGACTCATGCAGCACAACTCTTCTTTCTAAGTTCTCTAAGGCAGGAGGTGCCACAGAGATTGGCTTGATGACCAGGGGTTCTTGCTAAGGAGCAGTGGTTGATGTTGGAGCAGGAGGGGGAACTGGTGGTTCTGAAGACTTTGATTTTCTTGTCTTCAACCTCTTCAGAGGTTGGGCTTCAGAGGCAGCTGCCTTGCGCTTCTTGGCTTCAGCTTCAGCTTTCTTGGTCTTCTTGCTATCAGCAGCAAAGGAAGACGGAGGTGCACGAGGACTGGAGAAGCCAGCAGGAAACTCAATGCCATGGCGCACAGATGGTGTAGGAGAAGGCACATCCGAAGACATCGAAGCTTGCCTGGAGCGTGCAATGACTTCAGGAGCAAGTGCGGGCTGGCCAAGTGCTTTTCTCTTCAGCATGTCATTGTGAGCCTGGACCATGATAGCAGCCTTCCGTTTGAGGCATGCAAGGGCTCCCTTGACAGCTTCACATCGCTTCTCGAAGGTAGCCTTGAGATCTGTCATCATCAGCTGATATCCCTTGATCTGCTCGGCGTTGAGTGTGTGCACATTTTGCTTGAAGAGCTCCTTTTCATGGCTGATCTTGGCCTTCATTTGCTTGGCCTTCTGAGCCACAGTTAGTTCCTCGTTCACAAGTCCTTCAAACGTGACATTTAGGCCAATTGGGAGCTGCAGTGCGTCAATGCTGATGGAGGGGTCAGCGAACCATTCATCAATGAAATGCTCGAAGATGACAGGGTCAATCAGAGGTAAGTCTTCAAGCCACTTGGCTTCCTCTTATTTCTGTTGAATAAGCCTAGCCAAGGCTTCATTATCGAACTCATCGTCAGACAGTTCAATCATATTTGATGCATCCATGAGTGACATGGTAGGCTTCGGACCTCTGAATGCAACAGCTTTCCTTTTCATTTGCCTATGAAGGCGATCTTCTTCCTCAGGCTCTTCTGGATTATCAGTGGGAGAGCATGAAGCCTGAGGTGAGTGGACAGATGGCTTGGGAGGCATTGAAGTCTTGGGCTTTGAAGCTTTTGACTTCTTCAGAGGCTTCGGCCTTGGAGCTGGTGGATGCTCATCATCATCATCGTCGGAGTCAGACTGTGTAGGATCCGATCCATGAATGCTTGATGGATGAGGATTGCTGGGCATTGGGGGCCTGAACATGCACGGATAGAAGCCCATATTGATGGCTTCAGCCTTTGTCTTCGGATGAAGATTTCTGTAGATAATGTCTGTCCATGGTGCATTTTTAGCACATTTAGCAGCATCCTCAGCAGTCACAAAGTGGTAATTGAACCATTCTTCACTCCAATATCTTCGAATCCATTGGATTCGATTCTTGCGTTGTGTATATGTTTCTCCCTCATCTAACTTGTATTGCTCATAAAGAGTAGGAGGAAGATCTTTGGTAGTATTTTTGCGTCTCTGCTTCCCTCCCTTCTTGACTGGACTGTTATCAGCCATTGGCTTTGGCAAAGGGTTCAGCTTAGGCTTCACAGGAGTGTGCAAGTGTGAGCACGCACCAGAGGATTCCTCTGCAAGTAGTCTGCAAATGAATTCAGACTGTGAGATCCAAGTGATTCTGCTGTGGACATGTACCTGTGAAAGAGTTAGAGACGCGAGGGAAGAGGAGAGGTCATATGCATTCTCAGACGATTTGGAATATAGCACTGTGTTTAGAAGACATTGACCTTATACCGAAGACATTCACTTCAATAGAGAATATGGTGATTTCAGATTTGTACAAGTCCAAGGATTCATACAAGTGAGGAATCAAACCAATTTTCAGACCACAAAGTGAACATATTTGGCAAGACCAGATCTAGATCTATATGCGGTTGAGTGGAAGGTGAAGAAACAACAACCGACAAATTTCAGTAAGAAGTTTAGATCAAAGCACGCAGTGAAAATAGATATTTATTTACCGTGATGACGAACGAGACGAACAACTCGACGAGGCGGAGAAGCCGAGCGGTTCGATCTGCCTCACCCTAACTTGGTGGAGGCAGACAGCTACGGCGGCGGCGAGCGGAGGATGAGCGCGGCCGGCGTGAGTACGTCGTCGGAGAAGGCATGGCAGCTTAGCACTTCGTCTCCGGCGGCGATGGAATCCAGCGATGGTGCTAGGGTTTTGAGCACGTGGGTGGCGGAGGAAAGGGAAAGTAATAATGGAAGGGGGTTAGCTTGTACTTATAGGGTGGGGAAACCTCCGAACAAGTTGGACGGTTATGCCCCTGACCCCTCGGTTTATGTGGGCACGTGGCATACATGCAAACCACCTCACAACCCACTACCATAATCGAAGCGGCGGCGCGGGAGTTGTTTGCTAATTAAGTGGAGACAGTTGAGATTTGAGAATTAAATATGTGGTTGATTTGTCTTCCACTGTCAAAGACACAGAGAAGGCAGTCAACACGTGTCAATGTAGAGTGCATATGACTGGATTAGAACAGACTTGGACGAGGAAGAATAGAAGAGAATGTCGGGTCCGATCACATTTGCCTAGGAAATGTTTGAAGACAAAGCTATAGGACAAATGTTGTATAGGACAAAACTCCAATCCAAATGTAGATCTGCAAATATTTTCCAATTGAAACACATATAAATTTTGTTCTGAAGACATTCAACTCTCGAAGACATGTGCAGAAGAAAAGATAAAAGGCAATGAGATGAAAAGTAGCAATGTCTTCGAGTTTGGTTGGTGGCGTTACCCACCGTATAAGAATGTTTGACTCAGACACGGCGCACAATTATCGTGGCGCTCTGAGGTCATATTCTTCGTTAATGTATTCACACTCAGATTGTAAGTCTTCATGAATTGAAGGCATACGTTACACATTGTGTTGTGCATCAAAGTCATCAACATGCATAAGCATTAGGATGTATTCCCATTCAAAGGACATTTGAGGATTCTAAGATATTTAGCTCACACCGCAACTTGTAAAACCTCTTCTCATCCAAAGGCTTCATGAAGATATCTGCCAGTTGATCTTCGGTGTCAGCATGCTTGATGTTGATGTTGCCCTTCATCAAGTGATCCCGAAAAAAATGATGTCGTATCTGAATGTGCTTTGTCTTCGAATGTTGTACGGGGTGTAGGGAGATCTTGATTGCACTCTCATTGTCGCAGTAGAGAGGTACATGCTTCAGGTTGATGCCGTAGTCCTTGAGTGTGTGCTTCATCCAGAGAAGCTGAGTGCAGCATGCGCCAGCAGCAATGTATTCGGCTTCGGTAGTGGAGAGTGAAACACAGTTCTGCTTCTTTGAAGACCAACATACAAGAGATCATCCCAGAAAGTGACAAGTGCCTGATGTAGACTTGCGATCAACTCTGTCACCAGCAAAGTCAGAATCTGAATAACCAATCAGCTCAAACTTCGAACCCTTTGGATACCATAATCCTAGTGTTGGGGTGTGAGCCAGATATCTAAGTATTCGCTTCACCGCAAGGTGATGCGACTCCTTTGGTGCCGCTTGAAATCGGGCACACATGCAAACGCTAAGCATTATATCTGGCCTAGATGCACATAAGTACAATAAAGACCCAATCATGGAGCGATATACCTTCTGATCGAAATCTTTACCATTTTCGTCAGTGCAGAGGTGTCCATTGGTAGGCATTGGCGTCTTGTAACCTTTGGCTTCATTCATCCCAAATTTCTTGAGGCAATCCTTGAGGTACTTCTCCTGAGATATGAAGATGCCATTGGGTTGTTGTCGAATTTGAAGCCCTAGGAAGAACTTCAGTTCTCCCATCATCGACATTTGATACTTTTCTTGCATCATGTAAGCAAACTCATCACTGTATTTCCTGTTGGTACAGCCAAAGATAATGTCGTCCACATATATTTGGCATACAAATAGTTCATCCTCATAGGATTTAGTGAATAGAGTGGGATCGAGTGAATCAGGTTTGAAGCCTTTCTTCTTGAGGAATTCCTTGAGTGTGTCGTACCAAGCTCTTGGTGCTTGCTTGAGGCCATAGAGTGCCTTGTTGAGCTTGAAGACTTTGTCTGGATGCTTTGGATCTTCAAACCCTGAGGGCTGAGCGACATATACTTCTTCCTCAATCTTACCATTGAGGAATGCACTTTTGACATCCATTTAATATAAGCATATGTCATGATGGTTAGCATAAGCAAGCAGTATACGAAGGGCTTCAAGTCTAGCAATGGGGGCAAAGGTTTCACCGAAGTCAATACCCTCAACCTGAGTGTAACCTTGGGCCACAAGTCTTGTTTCTAACGACTTGACCGGACTCATCTTGCTTGTTGCGGAAGATCCACTTGGTACCGATGATGTTGTGCTTCCTTGGATCAGGACACTTTACGAGCTCCCACACATTGTTCAGCTCGAACTGGTGAAGCTCTTCCTGCATGGCTTGAATCCATTCTGGTTCCTTGAAAGCTTCATCTACTTTTGTGGGTTCTGTGATAGATACAAAAGCAAAGTGCCCACAAAAGTTAGCCAGTTGAGTATCTCTTGAGCGAGTAAGTGGACCTGGTGCATTTATGCTGTCAAGCATTCTCTCAATTTGGACTTCATTTGCCACACGTGGATGAGCAGGGCGAAGACTTTGTTCGGGCTGCTGAGTATTGTCTTCATCAGCAGCATTGTCTTCGGGTTCAGCATTGTCTTCGAGCTGAGTAGATGGAGGAATGATGACTTCTTCTACAACCACAGGTTCTTCAAGCACAATTTCTCCAGTGCCCATCAGTCGAATAGCTTCATCAGAGAGTAGTTCATCTAGCACAGGAGGCAAGTGCTCTCTTTGCGAGCCATTAGTTTCATCGAATCGCACATCTACAGTTTCAGCAACCTTGTTGTGAAGGATGTTGAAGACCCTATAGGTGTGCGAATCCTTTCCATAACCAAGGATGAAACCCTCATGTGCTTTCGGTGCAAATTTAGAAGTGTGGTGTGGATCCCTTATCCAGCACCTTGCACCGAAGACTTTGAAATAACTTACATTGGGTTTCTTACCAGTGAGAAGCTCATATGATGTTTTCTTGAAGAACTTGTGAAGATAAACTCTGTTGATGATGTGACATGCAGTATGAATGGCTTCAGGCCATAGCTTCCGTGGTGTCTTGTATTCATCAAGCATGGTGCGAGCCATCTCAATAAGAGTTCTATTCTTGCGCTCCACGACACCATTCTGCTGAGGAGAATATGGAGCAGAGAACTCATGAGTGATGCCAAGGGTATCTAGAAAGGTGTCCAGGCCTGTGTTCTTGAATTCAGTGTCGTTGTCACTCTTGATGTTCTTGATCTTGATGTTGTAGTTGTTCATACACCTATTTGCGAAGCGCCTGAAGACATCCTGCACTTCAGTTTTGTAAAGAATGATATGCATCCAAGTGAATAGAGAATAGTCATCAACAATCACGCAGCCATATAGATTTGCAGTGGTAGAGAAGGTGGAATAGTGAGTTGGGCCAAATAAGTCCATGTGTAGCAGCTCGAAGGGACGTGAGGTTGTCATGATTGTCTTCGAGGGGTGTTTGGCCCTGGTCATCTTTCCGGCTTCACAGGCACCACAGAGGTGGTCCTTTTTGGACTTGACACCCTCAACGCTAATGATGAGCTTCTTCTTGGCGAGTGTGTGCAAGTTCCTCATCCCAGCATGCCCTAGCCTTCTGTGCCATAGCCAACACTCCGAAGCTTTTGCTAGAAGACATCAGGCAACCTGTGGTCCTGCAGAGAAGTCTACCATATACAAGTCACCTCTTTGAAAACCTTCGAAGACTTTGGTTTTGTTAGAGGCCATTAGTACCACACATCGAAATTTGCCGAAGATGACAAGCATATGTAAGTCATAGAGCATTGCGACAGACATCAAGTTGTACCCAAGGGATTCGACAAGCATGACGTTTTCCATGTGCCGGTCCCTTGAGATAGCAACTCTACCTAGTCCCAACACTTTGCTGCTACTCTTGTCAGCAAAGACGATGTGATCTTTTGTAGGAGGTCGCAGAGTTTGCTCCATCAATAGGCTTCGATCACCAGACATATGACTTGTGCATCCACTGTCCATAATCCATTCAGTGGCATTGGATTTGTCTTCCTGCATTGAGAATTAGTCGAGTTCACCAAAGCATGTAAGAGTAACATGCTAAGATGAAGATGTAGTAGAAGACAGTGGCAAGTATTCTGAACGAGGTATGCATTAATTTTCTTGCGTTCAGACAAGAATGTTTTTGGGTCCCCAGAGATAATATTCGGGATAGGCTTCTTCCTATCTGGAGACCCGATGCTGCATAGAAGATATTAGTTCTTCTTAACCACCCACATGCGAAGGGGTGGCTTAGAAGTAATGAGACGTAAGGCAACATCAGAGAATTTAGGAAAAGATGCCTAATGGTACGTTTCATAGGAGGGTTAGTATACTCAAATGAATAAGCAGAGAAGTTCTTGGTTGGGTGAACATAGCGGTTCATGCCCTTGTATACATATTCATGAGTCATAGGAGACTTTTCCTGCGAAACAGAATGGTTAGTGCCAACATGTGAAGACTTATGTCTTCTCGAAGACATTGATCCAGCATTGGTCTTCTTCTTGTGAGATGTCATCAAGACATTCACGTGAAGCTTTTCAAGAAGACATTTGGGAACCCAGATCTTCTTCATAGCAGAAACATTCCTGCAGTTAGTTCCAATAAATCTGGCAAACACTTCACCATTTTGACATTTGAACAGTTTATAATTGGAATCAAAGGATTCATCAATAATGAGAGGATTCGCACAGTTGAAGCCTGATAATGTGGAAGGATCAACTGAAGGACCTTTTGCAGCAACCCATGTGGTTTTGGGGTACTGCTCAGGTGTCCAGTAGGATCCATCAACATTGAGGTTTCTTTCGAAACCTACACCCTCTTTCCTAGGGTTTTTGTTCAGTATAGTATTCTTCAGGACATCACAAAGAATCTAATGCCCTTTCAGACTCTTGTACATGCCAGTTTCAAGCAATGTCTTCAACCTGTCGTTGTCATCAGTGATAGCAGTGGCTTCCTCAGATGAGGGGTTAGGTGCCACAGATACAGTTGAAGATAAGGCATTTTCAGAAGCATTTGAACATTCAGCAGTTGAATCATTAGCTTCACGTGCAATACATTTTAAGCATGGAGCATTAAATTCATCCTGAGCGATACTGATCTGCTCTGCTAGGAGTGAGTCGTTTTCCTTCTGTAGGTCATCAAGTGCTTCCCTCAACTTTTCTAGATCAATCTTCTTCTGAAGATATTCAAGAGAAAGCTTTTCATGATCAGTTGAGAGGGCATCATGACGACTTTGGAGATCCTCAAACCTTGAACGAAGACTATACATGTCTTCAGCCATAGTTTCGTTCAGACTCATCTCTTCGCGTAACAGGTCATCGCTTTTCTCTAGAGTAGTTTGCATTTTATCCATGGCATGTTGTTGCTTGGTGGCAATTTTTACAAGTTTAGCATAGCTAGGTTTCTTGTCATTATCAGATTCAGCCTCAGATTCAGATTCATGACGTGAGGATTTTGAGGATACCTTGGAGGCTTTTGCCATGAAGCAGTAGGCTGGAGCAGCATCATCATCACTGGCTTCGGTGAAAAAGGAGCCATTGTCTTCGGGTTCGATGACAGACGTGGAGAGATATTCCGAAGCCATTGCTAATCTAGCTACTTCAGCGTCAGATTCCTCCTCAAATGCTTCCTCAACTTCTGAACCAGATTCAGACTGTGAATCCATCTCCTTTCCGATGAACGCATGTGCCTTGCCAGATGAACTCTTCTTGTGTGATGAAGACTTTGCATACTTCTTCTTCTTCTTGTCATCGAAGTCATTGTCCTTGCTCTTCTTCTTGGATTCCTTCTCCCATCGAGGACAATCAGCGATGAAATGGCCAACTTTCTTGCACTTATGACAGGTTTGCTTCTTGCTGTCTCTTGAAGACATTTCACGAGACCTCTTGGAATCGTGCTTTGAAGATTTTGTGTAGTGCTTTGACTTGGCAAACTTCCGAAACTTTCTGACAAGCAAAGTGAATTCTTTTCCAAAGGCTTCAGCACCATCAGAACTGCATTCAGAGTTGTCTTCAGATGAAGACACATCCTTGGCCTTCAATGCACGGGAGCGACTGTAGCTTGGTCCATAGATATCCCTCTTCTCAGCTTGTTGGAACTCGTGAGTGTTCAATCTCTCGAGGATATCGGCGGGATCCAAACTCTTGAAGTCAGGGCGCTCTTGGATCATGAGTGCGAGAGTATCGGAGGAACTGTCAAGTGATCTGAGTAGCTTCTTCACGACTTCATGTTTGGTGATATCAGTGGCGCCAAGTGCATTCAGCTCATTTGAGATGTCGGTGAGTCGATCAAATGTGAGCTGAACATTTTCGTTGTCAAGTCTCTTGAAACGGTTGAACAGGTTGCGAAGCACATCAACACGAGAGTCTCTTTGAGATGAGACACCTTCATTCACTTTGGACATCCATTACCAGATTTGCTTAGCAGTGTGAAGTGCACTCACACGGCCACTGTCCTTTGGTCAGATGACCACAGATGATGTTCTTGGCGGTGGAGTCGAGTTGTGCGAACCTCGTCACATCAGCAGGAGTAACACCTTCGCCAACATCGGGAATGTCCGCCATGACGACATACCATAGGTCGTTGTCAATGGCTTCGAGATGCAAGCGCATCTTGTTCTTCCACTAGGGGTAGTCGGTGCCATCGAAGACAGGGCACGCAGCGGAGACCTTGATTATCCCTGCAGTCGACATAGCTAAAACTCCACGGTGGTTAAACCGAAACACAGAACAAGGGAGTACCTTGCTCTGATACCAATTCAAAGTGCTAGCTATCGACTAGAGGGGGGGTGAATAGGCGATTTTTATAAAAGTCTTCTAAACAATGAATGTATTCGAAGAATGCGGAAACGTAAACAGGATCAGGTAGGGATATAATCAAGAATCTAATCTAGGCATGCATCATAGTGAAGACATACAGACAGGTTAAGCTTTGACATCATGCACAATTAGATGGGTCGAAGATAAACTTAGACAGTACGAGGATAAACAACGGGCATGAATGTCTTCAAGACAAGTCTTGAGTGATGAACAGGGAAAGGCTTCACGTTACTGAATAGGAATGTAAATAAGTGAATGATAGAACCAGTAGCTTGACGAAGACACAGTATTTGTTGGACCAGTTCCAGTTGCTGTGACAACTATACGTCTGGTTAGGGAGGCTGAGACTGAACTCAGAAGACCTCGTCTTCACCTTATTCCCCTTGAGCCGAAGTCACTTAGACGGTGCTCAATCACTCTGCTAAGTCTTCAGGGGAGACTTCCAAAACCCATTCAAACTTGGTCACCCGGCAATCCACAATGACTCTTGGATTGCTCTAGACCCAGACGCCTAACCATCTGGAAGATCACAGTCTTCAAGTGTAATAAGTCTTTAGCTCTCTCAGAACAGAATGACTTCAGTGATGCTCAAACAATCTAGCTCTAGCTGTTTAGGTGTATCCTCGCAGGATGTGTCTCTCTCAATGTCTTCGAGGTGGGTTGCTCCAAAACGACAACAGCCGTATCTCTCTCTGAGCAGCCAACCAACTTATGGTGGAGGGGGTGGGCTATTTATAGCCAGCAGGCAACCCGACCTGATATGACCGAAATGACCCTGGGTCAATGGCCAACCGACACGTGTCACAACGGTCGGATTTCAAACACATGCGGCAGCTTTACTTGGGCTACAAGTAAAGCTGACTCAACCAACTCTGGAAGAGATTTCCTCTCATAGTCTTCACTCGAAGACATAGGTATGGGTTGAGCATCACGTCAGCATCTGACTTCGATCACATCGACCCCACTTAACATTACGGTGGTTCCTATGACTCAGGAAAGAACAAACAAAACTACCAAAAGACTTCGTCTTCGCGTTTCATTGTCTTCGGACGAATGTCTTCGCTTACCACCAATGGCTTCAGCCGTCTTCAATGTCTTCGAACATTTTTGGGGGTTGTCTTCGACGGCTAAACCGAAACTCCAGGGACTTCTCTTGGTGTTAACCTGTGAACTCCCACAAACACATTAGTCCCTCAACCATGTTTGTTGTCAATACTCCAAAACCAAGCAAGGGTGGCACTAGATGCACTTACAATTCCTAATCTTGAGGGAAAAGCGTATCTTCACTAAGTTGAACTAGGTTGCGATAGGTTGTCGAAAAAGTCTTTAGTGCTAGTTGTTTGTCGAGGTGGATCCTTGATGCACCTTGCCTTGCTGGTCTATAGTTGACGAGATATGTGAGAGGGAAAATTAGCCTAGAGGGGAGGTGCCTAAAGGGGGTTCTTTAGTGCAAGTGTAATCAATCTAGTGCCGAAGAGGCCAAACACAAAAATTAAGATAAGGTAGATGATATAGTCATGTACTTGTTGCCTAGGGCAAAAGTGCGACTTATCGAAGCACAAACAAGTAAAAACAAGCAACACACAACATGGTTCCATTCGAACCATCACACGGACTCGACTTTGCTTAGGGGATATGAAAGTGCGCTATATCGACTAGAGGGGGATGAATAGGCAATTTTTACAAATTCATCACTGAGGAATTACTTGATGAGGAATTTGCTAAGTGACGAAATACTAGCAGCGGAATAAGTACTCAAGTGCATGCGAAACATAGCAGTACCATAGTCATCATGATGAAATGAAGCATACACAGAGCATAAGTAGCATGAACAGGATAAGTAGGCAAAAGATAACATGACTGAAGAATTTGAGAAGAGGAAATTGAGAAAGTCTTCAGTCAAATTCTTCAAACAGTAATGATCAGTTTCGTTAACAAGTACTTCGAGGAAATGAAAGAGTTGAGGAAATAGAACCAGTAGCTCGATGAAGACAAGGATTTGATGACCCAGTTCAAACTGCTGTGACAATCGTACGTCTGGTTCTGAGCAGCTTGGTATTTAAACCAAAGGACACACAGTCCCAGGACACACATTCCTTACCATATTCTCGTTGAGCTAAGGTCACACAGACCTCGCCCAACACTCGTGGTAAGTCTTCAAGGTAGTCTTCCAAACCCTCACTAACTCGGTCACCCGGTGATCCACAATTGACTGCTGGATGCTCTAGACAATGACGCCTAACCGTCTGGAAGATGCACAGTCTTCAAAGGTAAAAAGAGTCGGTTGCACACAGGAACAATCTCTTCAGTGATGCTCAATCACTTTGGGTTTTGGTAGTTTGGGTTTTGGGTTTTTCCTCACTGATGATTTTCTCTCAAAGTCCTCAGAGGATGGGTTGCTCTCAAATGACAAGTGTCAATCTCTCTCGGAGCAGCCAACCAGCTATTGGTAGTGGGGGCGGCTATTTATAGCCAGGTTGCAACCCGACATGTTATGACATAAATGCCCCTAATGATATAACCGTTATGTGGATAAGATATTTGGACAGCTGGCGCAAGGCACATCAACGGTGGGAGATTTGAACTCTCAAATTCCTCGGGGCTATCATATTCCAAACGGTAGGCAATCCGCACTGGCGAAATCCTAAATCCTCAGTCAGAACAAATCCCTCAGAGAATAGAAGAACTTTGTCTCTATCACTGAAGAAATTGATTGAACTGCAAGAGATTTCCAAAGGCTTCACTCGAAGGTTTTGGGTACGTGTAGGCTTTGAGATGAGCACCACTTGGAAATTCTTCCTTAGTATTACCTCGACCCCCTTTAACAGTACGGTGTTTGATACGTCTCCAACATATCTACATTTCCTCACCCTTTTGCCCTTGTTTTTGACTCTAATTTGCATGATTTGAATGGAACTAACCCGGACTGACACTGTTTTCAGCAGAACTACCATGGTGTTGTTTTTGTGCAGAAATAAAAGTTCTGGGAATGGAATGAAACTTTTTGGAGAATTATTTCAGAATATATGTGAATTATTGGAGCCAAAATCCACCGAAGAGGGGGGCCAGGGTGGCCAGCACCCACCAGGGCGCGCCAGGCCCCCTGGTGGGTTGTGCCCACCTCGTGGCCCCACTGACCCTAATTCTGCCACTATAAATTCCTATTTTCAGAGAAAACAATCAGAGAGAAAGTTTCATCACGTTTTACGATATGGAGCCGCCGCCACCTCCTGTTCTTCATCAGAAGGCCAGATCTGGAGCCCGTTTGGGGGTCCGGAGAGGGGAATCTTCGGTCTTCGTCATCACCAACCTTTCTCCATCGCCAATTCCATGATGCTCCCCACCGGGAGTGAGTAATTCTTTCGTAGGCTTGTTGCTCAATGAGGAGTTGGATGAGATTCATCATGTAATCGAGTTAGTTTTGTTAGGGCTTGATCCCTAGTATCCACTATGTTCTGAGATTGATGTTGCTATGACTTTGCTATGCCTAATGCTTGTCACTAGGGCCCAACTGCCATGATTTCAGATCTGAACCGTTTATGTTATCATCTCTATATCTATGTTCTTGATCCGATCTTGCCTAGCCTTATGCACCTATTACGTGTTATGATCCGTCAACCCCATGGTGACAATATTTGGGATACTTCGCGGTGATGACCGTAGTTTGACGAGTTCATGTATTCACCATGTGTTAATGCTTTGTTCTGGTTCTCTATTAAAAGGAGGCCTTAATATCCCTTAGTTTCCTTATGGACCCCGCTGCCATGGGAGGGTAGGACAAAAGATGTCATGCAAGTTCTTTTCCATAAGCACGTATGACTATTTACGGAATACATGCTTACATTACATTGATGAACTTGAGCTAGTTCTGTATCGCCCTACGTTATGACTGTTATATGATGAATATCATCCAACGAGTTACCGATCCAGTGCCTACGAGGTTTCCACTTATTATTCTTGCTAAGTTATTATTGCTGTTGTTGCTGTTCCAACTAGTACAAAGCTATTGCTACTACTGTTACCGCTACTGTTACTGTTGCTACTCCTACCAAACTATCATATTACTGTGCTACTTATCACGTTGCTGCAGATATTTAATCTCTAGGTGTGGTTGAATTGACAAGTCAACTACTAATACTCTCAAGTATTCTTTGGCTCCCCTTGTGTCGAATCTTTAAATTTGGGTTGAATACTCTACCCTCGAAAACTGTTGCGATCCCCTATACTTGTGGGTTATCAAGACCTTTTTCTGGCGCCGTTGCCGGGGAGCATAGAAATATTTGTTGACTCACTTGGGATTTATATCAACTTATCACTATGAAGAATCTTAAGGATCTGAAGACTAAGATTTTTCCCTCTAAGACGAGGGGAGGTAAGGAACTGCCATCTAGCTCTGCACTTGATTCACCTTCTGTTATGAGTAAGCTTGCAACACCACCACATGCTAGTAATCCTGATATGTCGCAAGTTATTGATGATGCTACCTCTGCTATGAATTTATTAATGATGCTAGTACCATGCTTGATGATAATGTGCCACTAGGAGAATTTCTTGATGAACAAATTGCTAGAGCTAAAGAGAATGAAACTACTGAAATTGATGAGATTGCTGAAACTGGTGAAGCTTATGAAACTGATGATGACAATGAAACTCCTATTAGTCCTAGCTCTCCTAAGTTTGAAATGCCTAAGATACCTGAAGGTTTTGTCATGGACGAAGAGATAACTAGAGAAATTCTTTCTTGCAAGGATAGAAACGATCTTAAGAAATTGCTACGCAAGTATAAGGAAAAGACTTTGAATGCTAGAATGAAATGTGATCCTAAGTTTGCTACTTCACCTATCCTTGTTTCCTATAAGGGCTATGAATTCTCTGTCAACCCAGAGTTAATTACTTTGGTTGAATATGATCCTTTTCATGGCTATGAAACTGAAACTGTAGTGGCACACCTTACTAAGCTGAATGATATAGCCACCCTCTTTGCTCATGATGAGAAGATTCGCTACTATTATATCCTTAAATTATTTTCATTGTCATTAAAAGGTGATACTAAGACATGGTACAATACTCTTGCTCCTGGTTCTATGCGTAGTCCCCAGGATATGATCTAGTACTTCTCTGAAAAATATTTTCCTGCTCATAAGAAACAAGTTGCCTTATAGGAAATATTTAACTTTGTGCAAATTGAAGAAGAGAGTCTCCCACAAGCTTGGGGGAGGCTTCTCCAATTGCTTTAATGCTTTGCCTGATCACCCTCTCAAGAAAAATGAAATACTTGATATCTTTTATAATGGACTAACCGATGCTTCTAGGGACTTCCTAGATAGTTGTGCTGGTTGTGTTCTCAGGGAACGAACTGTTGAACAAGCTAAGGAATTATTGAATAACATATTGAAGAATTATGATGATTGGACTCTTCCTGAACCACCGCCTAAACCCACTCCGAAGAAGAGGGGTATCTTATTTCTCAGTCCTGAAGATATGCAAGAGGCAAAGAAATCTATGAAGGAAAAATGTATTAAAACTGAGGTTGTTAAGAATTTGCCACCTATTGAAGAAATACATGGCCTTGACACACCACCACCTCCACAGGTGGTAGAGGTAAATTCTTTACTAAAGTTTGATGAAGGTGACATCCCTCACAATAAACATCCTAGTAAATGCTTATATGAGTTTGACAACTATATTATGAAAGAAGATCATTTCAATGCTCATGTTCTGAAACAATTGAAATAGAATTCTGATATGATTGCTCGCTTGAGTGACTTGCTATTTAGAATCAGCAATGATGTTAGAGGTATAGGAAAGCATGCCTCTATGGTTCAAACTCAGTTAGAACAAGTTGCTAAGTCTCAATAAGAATTGCTTGATGAAGTGAATAATAATATGCATGATTTTGCTGCTAGAGTAGTAACTAGAGGAGGTAGTATGACCCAAGAACCACTTTATCCTGAGGGTCATCCTAAAAGAATTGAGCAAGATTCTCAGAGAATTAATCTTGATGCACCTAGTCCTTATAAGAAGACAAGAAAAAGAAAAATGATAGGACTTTGCATACCTCTAGTGAACCTGAGACACAAAAACCTCTTGATAATAATGATGTCTCTATTTTTGATGCTGAAACTCAATCTGGTAGTGAACATTCTCCTAGTGATAATGAAAATTATAATGATGATGTTCATGATGATGCTCAACCTAGTAATGATAAAGAACCAGATAATGATGTTGAAATATAACCTGCTCCTGATCTTGATAACCTACAACCTAAAATTAAATGGTATGATAAAAGGGACTTTGTGGCTAGGAAACATGGTAAAGAAAGAGGCCATGGGTTCAAAAACCCATGCCCTTTCCACCTAAGCCATCTAAGAAAAAGGATGATGAAGAATTTGAGCGCTTTGCTGAGATGATTAGGCCAGTCTTTTTGCGTACCCTTTTAACTGATATTTTGAAAATGGCCCCTTACACAAAGTACATGAAAGACATCGTCACAAATAAAAGAAAGATACCTGAAGCTGAAATCTCCACCATGCTTGCTAATTATTCTTTTAAGGATGGAGTACCTAAAAAACTTGGAGATCCTAGAATACCAACTATACCTTGCTCCATTAAGAGAAACTATGTCAAAACTGCTTTGTGTGATTTGGGATCCGGTGTTAGTGTTATGCATTTCTCCTTATATAAAAGACTTGATTTGAATAAACTCACACCTACTGAGATATCATTGCAAATGGCAGACAAATCAACGGCCATACCTATCGGTATTCATGAAGATGTGCCCGTTGTTGTTGCAAATGTTACTATCTTAACGGACTTTGTTATTCTTGAGATGCCCGAGGACGACAACATGTCGATTATCCTTGGTAGACCCTTTTTGAATACTGCAGGCGCTATTATTGATTGCAATAAAAGCAAAGTCACTTTTCATATCAATGGTAATGAGCACATGGTGCACTTTCCGAAGAAACAATTCCAAGTGAATGGTATAAATGTTATTGAAGAATCTCCGACCATTACTATTGGAAGTTTTCAATTACCTCTTCCTACTGCCAAAAAGAAATATGATGTACTTATTGTTGGGGATATGCACATCCCCATTGAGGTAACCTAGTGTTTTACGAAAGTTCTTCGGTTTCATGCTAATCGGAAGTGGTTGTTAATAAGACTTGATCAACCTTATTAATGAATCATTTTTGAGAGGTATGAAGTCGATGAATCTAGTAAACACAACTCTCTGCTCCCACCTTTTATTTTTTGTTTTAGCTAGTCAAATAAAATAAAATGCCATGATTATCCTGTTTTCTGTTTTCTCCGTGAAATAAAAAATGACCCAAAAATAAAAGTTCTCAGAATGCCCTGAAAATTTAACACTATTTTTTTACGAATATTTATGAATTTTTGGTGCAAATAATACCAGAGGGGGGTGCACCTGGTGCCCAGAAGACACCAGGGCGCCAACACCCCCAGGCGCGCCCTGGTGGGTTGTGGCCCCCACGTGGGCCCCCTCACTTATCTCTTTAGCCCACATCATCCCCCTACCTCCAGAAAAAATCACCACAGCCACCATTCTCGTGCTCTTGCTCTCAAACCCGCAGATTTTGATCTCTTTGCTCGAAGCTCCGTTTCTGGAACTTTTTGGAGGGATTGCTACTTGGTATGTGACTCCTCCATTGCTCCAATTAGTTTTTGTTTTAGTGGGTTATTTTTAGAGTAATTAGCTACTCTTAGTGCTGCTGTAGATGAGCTTGCATGTTGAAGTCTTAGAGTTCTAAGTAGTTTGAATGCTCAATATGGCCTCTATGCATGCTTGGGAGTAGTTGCTAACAATCTTACAAAGTTTTGTTGACAAATTTTGTGTACTAAAAATTTTCAGAATTTTTATAGGAATAAAATGCAAATCTTTAGGAAGTTCTCCTCCAATAAAAATGCCAAGGGAGTCATTGGGGAATCATCGGACAATGACCTTCACACCCCAAGAAAGGTGTAGGTGCGGCCTTGTGAATGGCCGCATGATGCCTTCATGGAGGAGGTTGGGTTCCATCAAGAGTTCGCTCAGTTTGCTGCAAACGCTGGGTTGAGCGAGTTCCTGGCAGCTAAGTGTGACCAATATCACATCCTTACAAATTCCTTTGTGCAAAGCGTTTATTATCTAGGGAGAAACAACCCTCCTAAAGTGCAATTTAATCTTTATGCTGAAACTTACAAAATGCCGCTAACTGACTTCTGCAACATATGCTTGATTCCTTCTGATGGGGACTTGAGAGAACCTAGACCTTCTGAGTTTGAGGATTTTCTCCTCACATTAACCGTGGGTGAGGATAGAGGCGTGTCAAGCGCCACTGCTACCAGCTTGCAGTTTCCCCCAGTACATTATTTCGCTTTGGTCATCGCTAAGTGTTTAACCTCTAGGGAGAAGGTCGGCGCACTCAGTGCCCCTGACCTTGCTATTTTACGTCGTGCACTTTATGATGATCACACCTTTAGTATGGGGGCTATTATTGCTTGTCGCTTACATCTTAACAAAACTAAGAGAAAGACACATGGTGGTATTTATGCTACTCGTCTAGCGAGACACTTTAGAGTCCAGTTTCGCCCACATGATTATCTCTTATCCCGAGTTTACCTTGATCACAAGTCACTGCAGGCTCACCAATTCCTAGATGTAACCGATTCTCCCCGTGACATTCATTACAACCTAGTATTCAGCAAGGAAACACCTGATGTTATTCCATTGCCTGCACCTCCTTTGTTTGATTCTATTGCTAGGAACGGATACAAGATTATGCCAGATGATATTACAGCCTACCGGAACAACCTAGTGGCTGCTGAGGAGGAGCCACAGGGGTGGGATGCTCAGGTGCCGCCTCCGCCTCACTACAACTTGGGACCGGATGGCTACTACGGATGGTGATTACCAAGCTAGGCCAAAAGCCTAAGCTTGGGGGAGTACATATTTCCATCGACATTACATTCATGTTCACACATTTCATTCTAGTTGTCGGTGTTCACACTTTTTCATTGTAATATCCATGCTAGATTTGTTTTCTCGCTTTCTTGTGTGTTTGAAAAGCTTTGAGAAAATCCAAAAATATTTCCTACTTCGTTTTAGTTTTTATTTCTAGCTTAGTTTAATTGTAGCATCAAAAGAAAACCCAAAAAGATTTCTCGCTTCTTCTTTTACTTGTTGGGAGCTTTCCCATGTAAATAGTTTTTATCGTTTTTGTTTTTCCACTTTAATTTGCTTTCTTCAAGAAAAACCAAAAACTCCAAAAATATTTTAGTGTGTTTCTCTAAAATTCTTTTCTTTTTACTTGAGTCGTACCTAGAAGAAGACCACAATGAAATTGTTGAGTGGCTCTCATCTGCATTATTGTTTATCTAACGAAGAGCCCATATTACTTTGTCTTCTCCTCTTGAATAAAATGTTTGCAGATTCCAGCTTAGTCCACGTCACTCTTGCACTATTATTATTTTCTTATCATTCGATGGTGCAAGTGAAAGGCAATAATGACGACATTTGATGAATTGACTGTGGCAGAGAAAGGTGGGTATGAACTCAACTTGTTTTTGTTTTTGTAAATATGTTTAACCTAGTATCCCTTGATTCAACATATTATGATCAATCATTGCTGCAATGACCATTAGAGATTATAGTTGTTCATGCCATGCTTAGGTAGCTAGGAGTGGATAATGATTTATCTTGGGTGTCAACATGCATTAAAATGGTTGTGATGTGGTATGATGCTATGGTATCCCCCTCTGAATGTTTCAAGTGGCTTGACTTCGCATATGCTCACGCATGTAGTTGAATCAAAACCTACATAGCCTTCATGATATTTATGTTCATGGTGTCCATATCCTACTCATGCTAGTATTCAATGTTGATGATATGTAATGCATGTCCATGTTCATTTTTGCTCTCTAGCTGGCCGCCTCTCAATCTAATTGCTAGCCGTCGCCTGTACTAAGCAGGAATACTGCTTGTACATCAAAGCCCTTAAACCAAGTTATGCCAGATGAGTCCACTATATCTACCTATATGTGGTATTACCCTGCCGTTCCGAGTAAATTTGCATGTGCCACCTCTAAAAATTCAAATGAACATCATTTTGTGTGCCTGGATCGCTCATGGAGCGATAGGGGGCGGTTAGTATCTTCCATGCTAAGTGGGTTATTCTCATGATGAGTGTTTATTCACTTGTCCTTACACGAGAGGGGCTGTAATAGGGATATCCAGTCCCGAAATCAAAATCAAAAATAATTAAACAAAACTCCCCCAGGAATGTTGTTGGTTTGGACAGTACCCGTCGATGCGGCCAGCCGTGGAGTGTGACTATTGGTGGAGGGGGAGTAAACCTTTACATTTACCGCTTGGGAACTGCCGCTAATTTGTTTAGCATGGAAGATATTGATAACTCTTGGTCGTGACGTTGACAGGAAGGGTGTACCTCCCAAAATTATATCTATCTCTGTTTTAAACTTTGAGCTCTGGCACCGCTGCAAATCCATGCTTCCCTCTGCGAAGGGACTATCTATTTACTTTTATGTTGAGTCATCACCTTCTCAAATAAGCGCTAGACCTGAGAGCACTATTGTCATCCTCATGCATTCTGTATAGTTGATGTTGGGTGCAGCATGACTGGATATTTTCTACCATGAATTACAATGTTTAGTCGCTGCTTGAGCTTTGGAGGTGCTCTGCATTTATGTTTTGCGGTCTCAGAAAGGGCTAGCGAGATACCATTATTGTCATATTGTATCATGATTGTTTTGTTGAAGTGTTGACGCTTGAGATATCTTATTATTGCTCGCTAGTTGCTTATGTTATTGATATAAGTTAATATAATTTCTAAGAGTTATTGTTGACATGGTTAGTCATAATCTTTGCTGAAAACCTGGGTGCTACTTAAGCATATATATGTAAACATGAACAAAAGAGTTCACAAAAAAATTTCTTTATCACTTTTAGTTTGTCAACTGAATTGCTTGAGGACAAGCAAAGGTTTAAGCTTGCGGGAGTTGATATGTCTCCAACGTATCTACTTTTCCTCACCCTTTTTCCCTTGTTTTGGACTCTAATTTGCATGATTTGAATGGAACTAACCCGGCCTGACGCTGTTTTCAGCAGAACTACCATGGTGTTGTTTTTGTGCAGAAATAAAAGTTCTCGGAATGGAACGAAACTTTTTGGAGAATTATTTCAGAATATATGTGAATTATTGGAGCCATAATTGACAGAAGAGGGGGGACAGGGTGGCCAGCACCCACCAGGGCGTGCCAGGCCCCCTAGGCGCGCCCTGGTGGGTTGTGCCCACCTCGTGGCCCCACTGACCCTAATTCCACCACTATAAATTCCTATTTACCAAGAATAAAATTAGAGAGAAAGTTTCATTGCGTTTTACGATATGGAGCCGCCGCCACCTCCCGTTCTTCATCGGGAGGCCAGATCTGGAGCCCGTTTGGGGCTCCGTTGAGGGGAATCTTTGGTCTTCATCATCACCAACCTTTCTCCATCGGCAATTCCATGGTGCTCCCCACCGGGAGTGAGTAATTCCTTCGTAGGCTTGCTGGTCCGTGAGGAGTTGGATGAGATTCATCATGTAATCGAGTTAGTTTTGTTAGGGCTTGATCCCTAGTATCCACTATGTTCTGAGATGGATGTTGCTATGACTTTGTTATGCCTAATGCTTGTCACTAGGGCCCAAGTGCCATGATTTCAGATCTGAACCATTTATGTTATCATCTCTATATCTATGTTCTTGATCCGATCTTGCCTAGTCATATGCACCTATTACGTGTTATGATCCGTCAACCCCATAGTGACAATATTTGGGATACTTCGCGATGATGACCGTAGTTTGAGGAGTTCATGTATTCACCATGTGTTAATGCTTTGTTCCTATTCTCTATGAAAAGGAGGCCTTAATATCCCTTAGTTTCCTTATGGACCCCGCTTCCACGGGAGGGTAGGACAAAAGATGTCATGCAAGTTCTTTTCCATAAGCACGTATGACTATTTACGGAATACATGCCTACATTACATTGATGAACTAGAGCTAGTTCTGTATTGCCTTTGTTATGACTGTTATATGATGAATATCATCCAACGAGTTACCAATCCAGTGCCTACGAGATTTCCACTTGTTATTCTTGCTAAGTTACTATTCTTGCTGCTGCTGTTCCAACTACTACAAAGCTATTGCTACTACTGTTACTGCTACTGTTACTGTTGCTACTGCTACCAAACTATCATATTACTTTGCTACTGTTCACTTTGCTGCAGATATTTAATCTCCAGGTGTGGTTGAATTGACAACTCAACTGCTAATACTCTCAAGTATTCTTTGGCTCCCCTTGTGTCAAATCTATAAATTTGTGTTGAATACTCTAGCCTCGAAAACTGTTGCGATCCCCTATACTTGTGGGGTTATTAGTGTTTCCTATGACTCAAAGAAAGGAATTGAAACTACGAAAACAAAATTCTTCACACTTCATAGTCCTCGTATCAATATCTTCAAGATCACACCAATTTCTTCATTCTTCAAAGTCTTCAGGGAATATCAAAGTCTTCAGCTGAAGACATTCGTTTTTAGGGGACGACATTCTTCGTATATATCAAACTCCTCAGCGACTTATAGAGCATGTTTACACTCACACACATATTAGTACCTTAACCTATAAGTCTTCAATACACCAAAATCACTAAGGGGCACTAGATGCACTTACAGGATATATGACTAATCCTACCCTAGGGGTTCTCAGACTCGGTAGTCGTGCTTTGCTTCGTGTGTCGGTGAGAAGAACTTCTATTCTTCTGGGTCTTCTGCAGGTATTGCCACATCTCTTGTAGTTGTTCGATGAAACGACCCAGGTTGATCCTAAAGAATCTTCGACAACTTCTTGTCTGATAAGTCGACGGGAAGTAGGTGATTCGTTGTGGCTGTCGTTGACAGGGTGTCCTGTTATCTTCTTATTCATGCCTATCCTTCTTGTCTTCTGAGGCACCGGGGGTTCCAGGTGGGCAATCCTTTATGCAATGTCATTAACACGACATGGTAGAGGTCGATCCTGTTAGTTATGTTGACAGAATTATCGACACCAAGAGCGGGGAATGAAGAGAACCGTTTTCCTGCTCACTATAGTGAGGCGGACCAAATGGCGAGGTTCTCATCCACCGGTGGCTGCCGACACAACAACGGTAATGACAGGGTTTCTCTAATGGCGATGCATAACATGATCTTGCATATCTTAAGCCCTGATCTTTTTAGGCCAAGGTTGCCTCATCCTGGTGGCAGTGTCGAGGGTGTCACCACCCTCGAAGCCTTGACATCCTCATTCCTCGAGAAGGTATCTTCTATTGGTATCATTTTGTCGTGGTGTCGCCGATTTGTGTTCAAGATAGGTGGGCATTTATCTGGCAAGGTGTCTTCCTTCGAGGTTACCCACGAGGATTTCAAGGAATCATGTGGTCAGGGGCATAAGGGTACTAGCGACAGTTTGCAAATTTTTTGAAGAAGCAGACGAGGAGAGCCAAGAGAAAAAGGTTGGAAGTGGTAAGGAACAATCCTTTGGTTTCTTTGGAGATTCAGGATAGGTAAGAAATATAGAACTTTTTGCAAGTGATATGAAGGGTCTCGAGAAATGGTTTTGTCCTAACTAACGTCCATGATAACTAAGGGCGTCCTACAGTAAGGATGGCTCTAATACCAACTCTGTGGGGACCCCGACTCATAAGTCATGATCACCGAATGTACATGTACAGTGATCCCAGAGATCAATGCTCACTGAACACACAGAAACTGAATAACAAGAGTCTTACATCCATTCATACCGTCTTACACAAATAAAGACCATCAAGGTCAAGTCTTACATAGATAGGGCCATGAAGGCCAAATAGCAAACATAAACTCACAGCGGAAATCTTGAAAGATAGTGTAGGCCCACGCCATCTGCCTTAACCCTACATGCATTCTGACTGAGAAGCATCCTAACTCGCATGTTCGTCACCTACGAATTCTTCACCGTGTTCGTGCTCTTCCATGCCTGGCCAATTAAATAACCAGTGTCAAGCCAATGAGTACTTTGAATGTACTCGCAAAGCAACCCATGTTTGGAACAAGGTATAACAAAGCATGATATAGCACTAAATTGGTGATTTTGCAGAAAGCTAATTTGAGTGCAAGGTATGTCCTATCAACATTTAAAAGCATCCATCATGAGGTTCCGAGTAACCATTCGAACATGTTGCATATATCAATATGAATAGTGGTTGAACATCTCATGTTCGATCATCACGTCAAGTAATCATGACTCAACTCAAGTATTTTCTTCCCACACACACACACCAAGTTTGTGAAAACATTTGGACATAGTTTAAGCAGCACCACCTAACTGTCCTTGACCGTGGACACGGCTATTCGAATAGTTTTACACTCTGCAGAGGTTGCACACTTTACCCACAAGACTCGGGGAACTTCCGTGTCATCCATGACTCGCGGTATATTACATACCCGAGGTAAGCACCCGAACAATGCCTTTCCCTTGACAACACTAAACAAAGAGTCCACTCGTTGGCCCACGTCTTCATGATGTACAAACACGAGCCTTTCTCAACATAGTACCATCCATGAAGGGACACAACGGTGTGCCCGGTGTCTGTGAAGACAGCCCATTGTCGCCCTACCTGACACAACCCCGTATCAAGAGTGACCACATAACTCCCGCCACTAGTAATGCGGGCTCTCTTCTAGCATCGACCAAAGTAATCAACAAGGCCCCTTCCCATATAGGGGTAGAGTGGTTGCATATGTAAGGTTGGGACGGTCGACAAATCTTAAATGTAATCCGTTTTCGAAAGCAACACACTCACTTGCCTCTGTACACCACTTCTTTATCAAGTGGTTACCTAGCTCATCTCCTCCCTCGGGCATTAGTGGCACCCGACGGGGTTTTCGTAAAGTCTTCGATAAAACATTTTGCTTTCCATCTCATGCATATCCCCATCCCACTTGAGTAGCAACTACTTAGGAACCTATCTACTTCCCACCCACACAACTCTAAGCATAGGGTAGAGTCATGTCATGCAAGTATCAACGAGGAGGGTAATGGGGGCTTACCTCGGGTATTGTCAAGGGAATGCTGAGCCAGGCAATTAAACTAGGCCATAAAGGTGGTCACCACATTCATCATGATCAACACATCGAAACATAAGGTGCTATATGACATGCATAAATAGGTCTCTTAGATATGGTCAAAGGGCTGCTTGCCTGGCTCAGCAAAGTCTTCGAGGTCTTCACATCCTTCTGGTCCAAATCCGAGCACTCCGTCTACTTCGTCAACTACCGTCGAAAATAACCACAATAAGCAACACAACAAGTAGAGAAATGGAAGTGCTCCATAAATAGGATATCTTTCTAGGACATCTCTGGTCATCAAAAAAATTCCTAAAGTGGCTCTACTGGAGTTGGATCACCAGCGATTTTTGAATGATGGAAATGGAGGGATTTTAATGGTCTTGTGAAAAGTCTACAAAAAGTATTGTAAGAAAAATGAGTGAATGCACTCATCAATTAGGGAATGATTTTAGAAGATTTTAGAAAGTGGTTTCACAAAATTTGGAGTTGGTATGAATTTCCTATGATTTTTATAAGATGAAATGGATGGAAAAAGGGCTATTTATTTGATCCAGCAGAATATAGCATAGGAAAAATGTTATCCATAGCTAGCAAGATTTTTGGAGTCTCTGGAAATTTGAATCACCAAATTTGAAGCTATGATGAATGCCCTAGGGATTTTAGAAAGGGGTCTTTAATAGTTCAAATTTGAATTTAAATTTGGACAGTACAAAATCTTATAGTGGAAAAATATGAAAGTTGTATCATTATGTAGGATGGAATTTTAGAAGAATACAGAAATTTGAATCATCAAAATTGGAGTTGATTTGAATTTGCTACGAATTTTGTAAATCTCTAGAAAAAGAAAAAAAAGAAAAAAAATGAGTTATACCTACTGGGCCAAACTGGCGCACTGGCGCAAAACCGGAACTGGGCCGGCCCAGCTGCTCCACCACGCGGGAGGCCGCAGTGACGTCGAAGGCGTACTCTATGGAGTACGCCTCCTTCGCAGGCAGCGACACCCTCGAAGGGCACCTCCACTTAAACAGGAGGGGGGCTCTGGCTCGCCGACAGGTGGGGCCCGCATGTCAGGACCTTCCCCCACCTCCCACTCAAGTAGGGAGAGGCAGAGAAGGCGAGGCAGAGCGCTTGCCGGCGCCCGTTCCGGTGACTCCGGGCACCTCTGGTGGAGCTCCAGCCACCGGCGTGCTCGGGGCGAAGAGCCGCACCAGCCTGGGTGCTCTGTCTTTGCCGAGGAGCGTCGGGGGTAGCGGGACCTCGGACATGGCAGAGGCCGATGACGGGCGGCCTTGGCAGCAGTGCTCCGGCCACCGGGGGAGAAAAAGGAGCACGACACGGCTCGGAGGTGATGTAATGCCCTTGCATGGCTCAGAGGGGGGAGGGAATGGCCACCGTGCTCGAATTTTAGCGGAGGCGGCCGGCGAGGCTTCGGCCATGGAAGCGAATGGAGGGCGAGAGAGGAGAAATGGGGTGATCTAGGAGGTCCAAGGGAGGGAGGGAGAGCCAAGGGAGTGCGGAGGGGGGCTCGGGGCTGACTTTAACGGTCGGGGCATGAGCTCACCTTGATGGCGTCCATGGCCGCGACACAGGCGAGCCTAGGGGCCACGGGGGAGCTCCGGGACATGTCAACGGAGTTCATGGGTGTGGCCTATGTCCAAGGAGAGGAAGAGGGGGGAGCCAGGCGGACAGAAGCACGCGCGTGTGAGCCAGCTCATTGGAGCTATCCGGGCGGCCAGGCGCGCGTGTGAGGGAGGCAAGAGGAGGGTGAGAGAGGAGGGGGACGACCGCTAGCCGTGTCACGCACGCCGAGGAGCTCCGGTACGCGTCCTCGGAGACTCGAGGCTGTCGGGGGAAGCGATTGGGTGCCGGCTACAGTGTGGGTGTGCACTGTAGCATGCTCCAGAACGCGAGCTCTGCATGCCAGGGCATGCATTTGGCACATTGGGCACGGCCATTAGTGTCTAGGGGGTCTAGGAGAGTATAAACAAACTCCCACTGTCCTTCGATGCCCTGAGGATTCCTTAGAAGAGAAGGAAGGTTGAGAGAGGAGGAAAACTGCTATCCAGAGGGGGGTAGTTGGGGTTCTTACCCTTCAATCATTGAGCTGGGGGTGTAGGATTCTTACTAGAGGTAGAAGAGGCATGAGAGTGACTGTGGTAAAATTTTGAGAGCAAGGAGAATAGTAAAAGTGGTGAAAACAATAACTTTTAGAAATGACCAGAAGGTGTTTGATGCAAGTTTGAGCTAGCTAAATGGTTCTCCTAGCTATGAAACTTAACACGATTTAAGGATAGGTCGAAATGAGGTTGATCACCAATTTTGAACTCATTAGAAGAAAGTTGCCAATGTAACTTTGGCAAACCATAGAAATCAACATAATCAGGTTTCTTTAGATCTGGTCATGCAAAACTATTCTCCTTGATGCACCACTTGGGGTGGTGGCATAATTTGGGGACTAAAGCATGCCCAAAAAGTTTGCGACCAAATGGGGAAACTTTACTATGTAAAATTTCCAATTCTTGAAATCTGTAGAAATGGGTTTGGGTGCGATTTTGAGAAGTGGATCTATTCTCCTTGATGCACCACTTGGTGTGGATGCATTATTAGAGTATTAGAACATGTCCACAAAGTTTTAGCACAATTGGAGGCACTTGGAAATGTAAAGTTGCTCAAGTTTGGATCTGGACAGGGAAACTTGGCAAGATCATCACATATGGCATATGTGACATGCTAGAATTTTCTTGGATTTATTTGAGAATTTCTTATATAAATATTTCAATTACTTGAAATATGCAGAAAGGGTTTTGGAGGGTTTTGTCCAATATATATGGAAAATATATATGGTCTTTTATATGGCCATGTGTTCAAACTCTTATATATGGAAAATATATGTCCACTGAGTTTCCCAAAAATTTCCCAAATATTTTGAAAGCATTTTTCCCTATAAAAGACCATTTATGTCCTTAAGAAAAAGCCTTTAAATAAAATATGAAAATAACCTTTAAAAATAATATTTAGTGATTTTGGGAAGTCTTACACATAATAGGTTTTAAATAGAATCTTTGGGGCAAAACAATCCACCTAATTTGAGGACGTGTAGTACAAACCTCAATTGAGGGGTTTTGGAAAACCTAAATTGAATAAATGCTTTTTGGCCAAAAATAATATTTTATAAAAATAGTTTTTAGTCCTATACACATGGCATGATTATTGGGCAGAGAGTTTGGATCAAGTATATGAGTTTTGAGAGTAGGATCAAGTTTATGACTCAAAGCACAAGCAAGCAATCAAGTAATCATCAATCAAGTCAAGCATCACAAGCACACAAAAAGTTTTTGTTGGCCCTAATTTTGGAGTCATGTTAACTTAGTCATGAGGCAAAACATAGGGTGTGACATTCCCACTACCATAGCCACTATTCACTCTTGTATATTTACCATTTTAGCCACTGTGGTAACCCCTTTCACCTATAAAAGGAGGACCATGGCTACCTTTACAAAGGTCTAAACCCTACTCAATCGCATGCGTAGTAGCACTCTCGAGCTTCGTGCCAGGGGACCACACTCCTTGTAACTTGAGTACATATTCAATCCATAAACACACAGGACGTAAGGTTTTACGCTCCGAGTGGCCTGAACCTGTCTAAACCATGAGCATGCTTGGATTGGTGATTCTCTTTGCGCCCGTAGATCCCCACAGTTAAACCGCAAAGGGGCCCTATAGGTCACATAGATTGTTGTACCCCAACATCTTTGGCGTCCCAGGTAGGGGATCACGTGCGCGAATCTTCACCAATTTCTTCGTGTCTTCATTGGCATCTTCATCGACGCCCATGGCTCCCAAGAAGGCCAAGGGCGCGTCGGCAGCCACCCCGTCCATGTCCAAGCTGCCTTCGCAGGCGGCTACAGGCGACAGCGATGGAGGTACGCAACGCGCTCACCGTGCTGGTGAGCATAGAAACAACAGCGTGTGAAGCTCCGCGAGCCGCGACCCGGAACCCGCTGTTGTGACGTCTGTGACGGCCGCTCCACCGACAGCGGCGGCGAGACCTCCGCTGAATCCTTCTCAAGACAACCGCGATCAGCACCCATGGAAGAGCAATGACCCTGGGCAACGCGCGGACAAGACCCCTTGTCGGGGTAAACAAACAGGGTGTTTCATTTTCCCCTGACTTGTGCCCGGACAGACGGCCACCGACGCCCGGCAGCCACAACTTGCAGAAGGTCAAGCCAATCAAGACCAAGACTCCAGGAAGCTCAACACGGCAGCCCAAGCCTGGGCTGCGACACGCCAAGCACGCCCTTGACGCTTGCTGGGGACCAAGACGAACACACCTCCCTGAAGACCCGGCAAGCCATTTCCCGGCAGGCGTTAGCCATCCAGCCACCGCTCCACCGCATCGCTACGCATGTCACTTATCGATGCGGTGTCGAGACCTCAGGCAATTAATCAGCTCTCGCTAAGCATGTGGCAACGCATTGGAAGGCAAGTTACGCTTGGTTGACACCCGCCCTGCAGCGTGTCAAGATCTTAAGCAATGACCGGCCAAGCGGTGGCAAGAGCTTGCCGGGGATGCACCCCCAAGCGCCACCTAGGCAGGTAATCATGGCATTTTGTCCTAAATTTCAGATTTAGGTATGATAGCTCTGCTTAGCTATCTAATCAATAGATAATGTCTGTTTTGCCATTGTGGTAACCCCTTGCACTATAAAAGGAGGCCCAAGGCAACCTAGCTCAGGGTTGGCAACTCGAACCCCCGAACGCTTGTACTCGCATAGCCGCTCTTTCCCCAACAGCAGTCCTTGCCGGGGTTAGGCGCCCTGTGTTCTTCGTGTTCCTCCAATCAATCCACCAAAAAGCAGGAGTAGGGTTTTACTCTTAGCAGCGGCCCAAACCTGGGTAAAATGCCTGAGCCTTGATCATTGCGCCGTCTCATGCCTTCCGCTCTTCGTGCAACGTGACCCCCCTTGCCGAACCACAAGGGGCCTCTGGTCCCATAGGTAATCGTGAGCATCCGTGCCCTGACATCTTTGGCATGCCAGGTAGGGGGCGTGCATCATTTGCTCGAACCCGAGTTCATGAATGGCGAATCAATCTTCATCATCATCTTCTTGAACAATGGCTCCGAAGGAGAAATCTAGCACGACCGCGCATATTTCCACTTCAAGGACTCCCGCGCGCGCAGCCACGAACGCGGCGGGCGACGCGGCAGGAACAAGTGGGGAAGGCATCGTAAGCAACACAGCTGACGCAGGCGACGCCGCCGTCGCGTTCTCCGTGGCCGAGACCGGAGCGGAGAACGCCAGAAAGGAATGGGTCCACTCGGCCCCAGAGAGATATGGCGTAATCCAGCAGGGCAAAGGGAGAAGGATGTACCTGGGCATATCTTTCTTCCTCCTCCTTCCCCGCCTGTGGTTGGCTCTGTGCAGGCGACGATGTCGTCAATGTCGATAAGCTCGCATGAGGTTCGGTCTTGCATTCGTCCCGCCAAGGGACGAGTCCTGAACCAAGTGCTAGAGTATATCTGCTGGTAGACGCTCCCGGCATGCGAACCACGGCAAGGTCCCGTACACCCGTCGTGGGACGCCACTGGACCGTTGGGTGCGAAGAAAAAAAAAGAGGGGGAAGAGAAGAGATGACCGTACCCGCCTCCTTTCTTTTTCCATTCATGAATCAATCATGAATATTGCATCGACCCGGCAGGCTCTTGCCGCGGACCATATGCAAAACTAACGGATCTTCAAGTATCCCCGTTTTGCCTTTCTCTACGTTCCTTCTCTTCCAGGGCTGCGGTGAGCACATGCTTGCGCGCATACCATAGGGGACACGAGAGAAAGAAGACACCTCCGTGACATGAAATACCAAGACAAAAAGCTAAGTTGACATAATAGTCAATTTCCATTAAGACATGCATTTATATGCCTCTTCGTCGAACCAAAAGGTTTCGTATGCTGAACCTTACTGTGTTCATTCGCGCCCGTGTTTTGTTTCGAGCCTGCTCAACGAAACACGCGGCAGCGTCAACACTGCCAGAGGTAATCCCGCCGGTAGCGTGCTCTTGCCAGCAGAAAGCTAAGGACCTGTTCCTCAAAGCAATTCACGGCAACACGTTGTTGGCGGGTAACTAGAAACGCGCAATGGTGAATATCATACGAATGCCAGAAGGGAAACGAAGGGCATAGTATACGATTACATAGAAACATCAGTTCAGCAAACGATAAAACAAAGAGAGTTCACGCCCTAATACGAGATACCTACTGTGTCTTGAGTACAGGGCAACGTGGCGACAAGGAAGATATAAAACTAACTCCGGTGGCTTCCCTGGGTCCTTGGAACTTTGAGGATCCTGTCAGCGAGAGGCCCGGCCTTCTCCACAGCTGCTGAAGTGTCGGCGCCCGACGGTAGCTTCTTGAAACCATCGGAAAGATCGAGCTTCGGATGGAAGAAGGCGAGGTTGCTCAAGACCAGGAAGAGGGCATTGCGCGCTAGGTTACGGGATTCATCGGCGAAGGAGGCGGCCCTGTCCTCTAAATACGTATTCAACCCCTCAATCAGGCCGTCGAAGAAGATTGTCAGCTTGACGCTGGGGACTTCGTGCTTGCCGGCGGAATAGGCCCAGCTCTTCATGTCCATCTTGGCAATCTGGGCAGTAAGGCGCTCGGCGATATCGACCATCCTCTTGATCCAGAGGTCACGCTGCTCAACCACGTTCTCCAGGTTCTCTTTGGTATCCTTCTGAAGGGCCTGAGCACTGGTCACATCCGTCAGCAACAGCTTCTCACGGGCCTCAGCAGATTCAAGATTGCTCTCCAAGGAAGCAAGCCTGGATTTCATCTCGAAGATGGTACCGTTGGCGGCATCAAGATCCTGGACCTTGGAGGAAAGCTGTAATTGCACCTCTTCCAGAGTCATGGCTGCCTTACGCATTTCCTCCTTGAGGGCCTCGATCTCCTTGGTGCTCCCGGCAAGATCCTCTGTCAGTTTGGTCAGTTGGGCTTCAAATTCGACCTTGGCGGTAGAAGCAGCAGCCAAGTTGTTAGTCACCTCCTTTAGCCGAGCAGCAGATTCCGAGGAAAGTGCATCAAGAGCAATCTTGTGGCCATATTCCAGCTGCTTGGTACGCTGTCGGACACGGTCCTCCAGCTCAACATCCTTGGCACGGAGGGTGGCTCGAGGTTCTCTTCCCGGATAGAGATGCCATCCTCTCTGGGATCCAGAAGCGCTTTGTGCTCCGCCAGATGGACCTTCTGGGAGGTAACATCCTCGTTAGCCATGGACAGTGTCTCGTGTTGCCTCTTGAGGGAATGGACCTGCCGATTGTACCAGTCGCGCAGTTCGCTTCCTTTGTTCCTCAACTGCTGGTCCACAAGCTCGGCCGAATCTCACTGCTTCTTGACCGCCTGCCACTGGAGGCTGTACCTGTTCTGAACATCCTTAAGCCCTGCTGCTATGGACTCCAGAAAAGCCAAGTCCTTGGTGGCGTCAGTAGTGCTGTGAACCCCTTCGATCCTCTTGGATAGTGGCGCCAGGATCTTGTTGATCTCTTCGTCGAGATCCACACCCGCTGAGAAGGGCGAACCGAGAGCTGTGTGCCTTAACGGAGCAGTGATCATCGCCAGATGACTTTGCGGGGATTGCAGGGCCGATGCAAGGGGATAGCTGGACGAAGAAGGCATCATGGCCTGAAGGGGAGTTTTCTCTTCAACCCCTGAGCTCTGGACGGGCGCGCTGTCGGGATTTTGGTCCATTCTCTTCGGGGACACCTGAATATCCCCGGCAGTCGAGCCGTGTTCTTCTGCAGCAGCGATCTTCATCGCTTCCGCGGCAGCATCTTTCCCAATAACAGCGATCTCCTCCAGCAGTTCGGGCTCTTCAAAAAGTGGGACTACTGAGTAGAACAACAAAAGAGAAGTATGACAACCAAGAATCGACAAAGCACGTAAGGAAAAAGATACATGGGAAACCAGAACACCGGCAAGAGGGATACCCGATGGAGAATGCTGCGGAAGGACCTCTCCTTCCCAGGCAACATTAGTTGCCGGCGTGGCATCTGTCGCCGCCCCTTCAGCGATGGCCCTTGCACGAGCAGATTCCTTGGCAGAGGCCCTTGCTGACGAGTCCCCCTCACGGGCAACGGTTGACGGGGAATCTTTGAGGAGGAGTTCCACTGGATGGGCCTCCCTCCGATCTTGCTCTCCTGTTCCCCTGACGGGAGAAGGAAGGCACCCTTCCTCATCCCCGCCAGCAGACGGGACCTTCGGTTGGGTTTCACGAAGAGGACTGGGCTGGGGGCTAGACACGGGATTCCCTTCCGCGTCCCCTGTAGAGCCTCCGCCTGCTGCAAGGTCCGAGCCCGCGGCAGACTTGGCCCTCTTGACACTGTGCGCAAGAGTCTCATCATCTTCGTCCCTGTCAAGGTCAACCACACATGATCAGTTAGGAAGTTTAAAAATTAAAAGCATTCCGACGGAAGCTGGGATCAACAAAACTTACTCCGAGGCAAGGAGCATTGAGCCCAGCTCGTACGACGCAGGCGGTGGAGTTGCTTGGCTCCTCTTCAGAGTTGGAGGGGCAGGGCTTGGCGGAGAGGCCAGGACTGCTGGCAAGGGTGAGCCTGGCGGAGGAGTTGGACTCGACGGGGGGCTGGGATCCACCCCTTGCACCTTCCGTCGCTTGGCGGGGGATGCCTTGGTCTGAGCAAGGCGTGAGGATTGGTGACGTGCTACTTCACGCCCGCCGCCCTTGGTAGTCGTCCTCTTTACCTTCGAGGAACTTCGCGAAGATGCGGAGGCCGTTAACTCCCGATTGGTGCGTAGACGGGGGTGGCGACCCGACTTCGGAGCTTGGTGTCCCTCTTGGAGCCCCTCCTCTACCACCTCCGGGTCCTTCGCCCTTTCCACTTCGCCCTCCACCTGGGCCCCTGTTGCCGCGGCTTGGGAACCGCTAGCCCCAGCAAGCTCCAGCCCGGCAAACTCCTCCGGAACAAGATTTTCGCCCTCCTCATCAGAAGAGCCATCGTCCTCGGGCTCCTATTCTCCTCCGGAGGCTGCTCCCCTGGTGGTCCTGACAGCCTTGTCCTCCACGATTCGTCTGGAGATAAATGCCCTCTCCGCTTCCCTGGTCGGCGCGGTCAAGTTGTCCTCCGGTTTGATGGCTCTCTCATCCAAAGCGGAGAACCACTCCATCTCGCTCTCCAGGGCAGGCAGCTCCCAGTCAGATTTTACACCGAAAGCATCGCATTCCGGCATCCATTGGAGAATCTAATTCCTGGCGGAATTGCGGTGTAGCGGGATGACTTTCTCCGGCAGACCGTGTGTCCCGAAACGACCGAACAACTGCTTGCATAGCCAGCCATGGCAGTAGGCCGTCAGGTTGTTGGCGGGACCGGGATACAGGCGCATCCAATCGGCAGGACCATTGAACTCCCAAGCAAACCGATCCCTTTTTTACAAAGGAGCTATGCGGCGGCGGAGGAAGTCTGCCCCCACCTGTTCAATGGACAGCCCGGCAGCCTTGAGACGGATGATCCTGTTTAGCGCCAAGCGGAGTTTGCTATCAGTTGGGCTAGGATTCCCCCAATCGCTGCCTCGCGTAACACATTTAGTCCGCGCCCAGCAGAACTCGGGGGCCTTGTCGTCCTTGATCCAGCACCAATCGCCCCTCCATTCTCCCCATTTCTCGCGCAGATTCCCGGAAATGTATTCCTTCTTATCCCGGGGGATCCAGCTTATATTTCCGGAGCGGTGGGATTTGTCCTCAATCCGAGGAAGGAAGAAGTGCATGAACAAGTCCACATTGGGGGCAACTCCGACGAAGTTCTCGCACAGATGGGCGAATATCACCATGCAAGACATCGCATTGGGCATGAAATCCAAAAGGTGAAATCCATATGTTGCCATCATGGCGCGGAAGAAATCTGAAAAGGGAGGAGCAAGACCGCAGTAAAAGTACGCGCAGAATAAGTGGTACGAATCTGAGGGCTTCTTCTCCTTGGGGCTGTCCAGCAAACCTTGAGGCGCTCCGTGCCCCTTTGTCAACCGCCCCCACATATAGGCGCACCTCTCGATCAGAGTGTTGCCGTCCAAGCTCGACGGAGAGATAAACACATCTCCCTGTTGCCGCCTCTCGAGCTCTTCCGCTTTCCTTTTCCGTTCCTCAGCCGCCAGGTCCGAGGATTTGGCCGCCTGCTTCCCCTTGTTGCCAGCCTTTTTCTGCCCCAGTTTGGAAGCCTTCAAGGGCGGCAGGTGGTCCGGCGGCACTCGGTGGGACGAGAGTGGCGGTGGAAGCAGTTTCTTGGCTTGAGGAGGAAGATGAAGGACGGAGAAAAGGATGCGAATGAGCAGCGCCCCTATGCGTTGTCCTTTTTATCAGGGGACTCGCGCGAGGGCTGGCTCTTCGCTATCTTTTCGGAAAACTGCCGTTTTATTACTGGCAGTCCCTTTTATTCTCCAACGGCTCCCGTCCATGACCACACGACCCGCGATAATTGCGCGAAGTGGACGTGGATGGAAGGGCAGAACCCCTCCGCGCGTGTCCGAGCACCTTTTGGGACCTAACCTAATGTGCCAAGTGACACGTATGGCTCAGGCCCGGGGGCTTCTGTCAGGGTAAACAAACAGGGGTGTTCATTTTCCCCTGACTTGTGCCCGGACAGACGGCCACCGACGCCCGGCAGCCACAACTTGCAGAACGTCAAGCCAATTTTGCCAAAAATCAAGACCAAGACTCCAGGAAGCTCAATGCGGCATCCCAAGCCTGGGCTGCGACGCGCCAAGCACGTCCCCGATGCTTGCCGGGGACCAAGACGAACACACCTCCCAGAAGACCCGGCAAGCCATTTCCCGGCAGGCGTGAGCCATCCAGCCACCGCTCCACCGCATCGCTACGCTTGTCACTTATCGATGCGGTGTCGAGCCCTCAGGTGATTAATCAGCTCTCGCTAAGCACGTGGCAACACATTGGAAGGTAAGTTACGCTCGGTTGACACCCGCCCTGCAGCGTGTCAAGATCTTAAGCAACGACCGCCCAAGCGGTGGCAAGAGCTTGCCGGGCATGCACCCCAAGCGCCACCTAGGCAGGTAATCATGGCATTTTGTCCTAAATGCCAGAGTTAGGTATGATAGCTCTGCTTAGCTATCTAATCGATAGATAATGTTTGTTTTGCCATTGTGGTAACCTCTTGCACTATAAAAGGAGGCCCAAGGCAACCTAGCTCAGGGTTGGCAACTCGAACCCCCGAACGCTTGTACTTGCATAGCCGCTCTTTCCCTGACATCAGTCCTTGCCGGGGTTAGGCGCCCTGCGTTCTTCGTGTTCCTCCAATGAATCCACCAAAAAGCAGGAGTAGGGTTTTACGCTTAGCAGCGGCCCGAACCTGGGTAAAATGCCTGAGCCTTGATCGTTGCGCCGTCTCATGCTCTCCGCTCTTCGTGCAATGTGACCTCCCTTGCCGAACCACAAGGGACCTCTGGTCCCATAGGTGATCGTGAGCATCCGTGCCCCAACACCTCTGTGCGTCATTCTCAGGACGCGCAGGGCCAAACTCGTCATCGACCACCTGGCAAGAATAGGCAGCGCACCTCGGGGCGGGACAACGCTCTTCCTGACTCTGTCATAAACACAAGCGCGACCCATGCTTTGCACCGTACCATTCCGAAGACCACGGCGAAGGCTCTGCCGCAAGCCCAGCTTCTGTTGGACTTTCCTCCAGCGTCGGAGAAGATGGAAGACTAGAGGACCACCATCCAGAGCCTACCGAGCTTTGCCAACTGTGACAAGCCGGAGGCAGCAGGGCCCTCACGAACACGCCATGCAGAGCCAACAAGTCCTGTCGCTGGACGTAGTGCCAGCGGGACACCTATGGTGCAGTCACCCCCGCAGCAGCAACGACAACAAAACCGCCAGACCGACATGCCAGACGAGATGTCTTTCGCGTCGTTGGACCCTCGGCAGCAACAAGATTAACGCCAAGCCTTGAAGGATCAGAGAAAGGAGGACGCCTGCACTACCATTGAGCAGCGGCGGGAGAGAAGTCGCCAGTCAAATTGCCATGCCAATCCAGGCGTCGAAGTGCCTGTGCCCGGGGTACCCGGCAGTCTACCTTACGAGATAGGCTGCCCGGCATCACCTGCGAGCTGCGGCAAGTCCGCTAGCCCTCCACCAAGACCTTCAAGCCTGACTTGGCGGACAAATGCGGTGGCAAGATCTGCGCATCAGAGTTCCTCGGCATCTACACCATCGTGGTGCAAGCTGCCGGGGGGCGCGATGAGAAGGTATTCGCCAATTACTTCACATTGGCGCTCAAGCCCAACGTGAGAAGCTCGTTGATGAACTTGCTAGAAGTGTCCATCACCTCTTGGGTAGACCTATGCAACCAATCTTTTGGCGTATACCACGGGGGCCACAAGCTCCTAGGGCAGCCTAGTGATTTGCACGTGATTCCCAGAGAGACGGCAAATCCCTTCGCAAGTATATCGAGAGGTTCAGCCGTGTGCAACACAAAGAACAATAGTTTCGGCAAGACACCTGATGAGAACTCTAGGAAGCGCGCCGCAGAGTGCAGCACGCCCATCGAGGACTTGCCAGAGAGCTCCATCGCCAGGAGTAAGAAAAGCAAGGCGACCACCCCCAAGACGAAACAAGTGCAAGGGAGGACGGCAAGGGCGACACTTTCACCATAAGTGCCACCCTTGACAACAAATAGGAAAACATGTTCGTCTCCTTCCTGCGGGAGAATGTAGATGCGTTTCCCAGTAACCAACTAACATCCCCGGTGTTCCCAGGGAGGTGATTGAGCACCACCTTGCCGTTTGTCCCCATGTGCGCCCATCAAGCAGAAGGTCGGGAAACAAGCTCTGGAGCGGCAAGTGTTTATTACCGAAGAGATCAAGAAACTAGAAGTAGTAGGTCTGATAAGTGGTGTGATCCACCCCACGTGGTTAGCAAATCCAGTGGTAGTGCGGAAGGCAAATGTGAAGTGGAGGCTTTATATCGATTTCACTGATATAAACAAGGCTTGTCCAAAAGACCCCTTTCCCTTGCCACGCATCGACCATATAGTGGACTCTACGGCCAGCTGCGACCTGCTGTTGTTCCTTGACGCCTATTCTGGTTATCATCAGATCTCATGGTCAAGGAAGATGAAGAAAAGACCACATTTATCACCCCATGTGTCACATACTGCTTCAAGTGTATGCCCTTCGGGTTGAAAGTGTCGGTTCAACATTTGCAAGAGCCGTCCAGATTGGTTTCGAGCCCCAGCTGCATAGGAATGGGGAAGCATAAATGGACGATATAGTGGTCAAGACCAAGGACAAGGCAACACTCATTCATGATCGAGAAGAAACGTTTGCAAACTTGCGCAAGATAAACTTGAAGCTCAACCCTGAGAAGTGCGCATTCGAAGTCCCATCCGGCAAGCTTCTCGGGTTCTTTGTGTCGCAGCGTGGGATTGAAGCTAACCCCGACAAGATATAAGCGATCGAGCAGTTGGAGGCACCAATGCGAGTCAAGGACGTATGCCGCTTGGCGGGTTGTATTGCTGCCCTCAGTAGGTTCCTCTTTAAGTCTGCAGAACGCGCCTTGTTGTTTTTCAAAATCTTGAAAAGGTAGATCCAATGAAATGGACTCCGGCAGCGGAGGCAGCCCCTGCAAGATTTTAAGAAGTACCTGTCTTCAACGCCAATACTGGTCGCGCAAAAACCGCAAGAATAGTTGCTGCTATATTTGGCGGCAACGAATCAAGTGGTTAGTGCTGTCCTGGTGGCAGAGAGAGATAGGCTAAGGAGAAAGAGGCAGCAATCCCCGAGCTAGCGACCGACAAGCCTGATTCAACTCTGGCAAGCCAAGGAGCCGACAACACAAGCACGACACAAGAAGCAGAATAGAAAAATGTGTAGAAGAAGAAGATGGTGCAGCGCCCTGTTTACTTTGTCAGCTCCCAGTCTGCTGGAGGCTAGATCAAGATATTCCGGAGTGCAAAAATTGCTCTTTGGCCTTCTTATGGCCTCTCGGAAGCTGCACCACTACTTCCAAGCACATCATATCACTGTCGTCACTAGCTTTCGTTGCAACGTATTTTGTGAAATCCAGAAGCAACCGGCAGGATTGTTGAGTGGGCGTTGGAGCTAGCCAGCTTTGATCTGAATTTTGAAAGCACATCAACTATTCAGAGCAGAGCCTTGGCAGAATTCATTGCCGAACGGACGCCAACGCCAGAGGAAGAAATCCCGGAAACGGCCCTTCACGGCAAGGAAGCACCACAAGAATGGATTATGTACTTTGACGGGGCCATCTCGCTACAATGCGTCGGTGTCGGAGTGCCGCTTGTCGCACCCACCGAAGAGCACTGAAAGTATGTGATCCAGATGCATTTTCCCGGGAGGTATCGACAAACAAAAAAGCTGAGTATGAAGGACTACTTGCCGGACTGCGGATAGTAGTAGACCTTGGCTTCAGAAAATTGATAGTTCAAGGGGACTCACGGCTTGTTGCGTCAAGTGAATAAAGATTATCAAAGCCCTCTAATGGAAGCATATGTAGATGAAGTGAGGAAGTTGGAACAACATTTTGATGGTCTACAAACAGAGCACATTCCTCATGCAGAAAACAACATTGCTGATGACCTGTCGAAACAAGCTGCTCAAAAGCTACATGTGGAACAAGGAACTTTTGTCCTCCAACTAACTCGACCATTCGTCACTCCATCAGCTCGGCAAGCAAAGAAGAGAAAGATCAGTCCTGGCGACTACTTCTCGGAAGAGCTACCAGCCACCGCCAAGATAGTTGCCGGGAACAACAAGACACTTATCGGTGAGCAGCAAACTCCGGCGGGACCCATGGCCCTTGCCGTTGAAGCTAGCGCTCCTGCAGAGGAAGAGATGCCTTTAGTCCGTGTCGTCGAGCTACAAGCTCCGGCATGGGCACAGCAAATTGTCTAGTACCTCTAAACAGGAGAGCTTCCTTAAAAACAAGAGCAAGCTGAAAGAGTAGCCCGGCAGTCAAGTATGTACCAGTTTGTGGACGATACCCTCTACAAGAGAAGATCAAACAGGGTGAAATTGAAGTGCATTCCACGGGAAAATGGACGGAAGATGTTGGTACAAATACACGAAGGGATCTGCGGCTCCCACATAGGATCCCGCCGACTTGTCGGCAAGGCGTTCCGGCAAGGATTTTATTGGCCGACAACCCTTCAAGACGCCTTGGCGGTGGTAACCACATGTGAAGCATGCCAATTCCACGCCAAGCAGATACATCAACCATCACAATCCCTTCAAACCATACCACTCTCCTGGCCGTTTGCAGTCTGGGGGCTTGACATCGTTGGCCCCTTCCCGAATGATACCGAGGGCTTTCAATTCTTGTTCGTTGCAATCGACAAGTTTACAAAGTGGACTGAAGTGGAGCCAGTGAGGAAGGTAATGGTGCAAGCAGCGATCAAGTTCATTAAAGGAATAATTTGCCGGTTCGGGGTGCCCAGTAGGATCATCACCGACAACGGCACACAGTTCACCAGCAATAGCTTTATGCAGTACTATCAGGATATCGGCGCCAAGATCTACTTTGCCTCAGTTTCCCACCCAAGGAGCAATGGCCAAGTGGAGAGGGCGAATGCTGAAGTGTTGCGAGGCCTCAAGACCATGACTTTTGACAAGTTGCACAAGCATAGAAGGCGCTAGATTGATGAGTTGCCGACAGTTCTTTGGTTAATCAGAATGACACCGAATCGAGCCACCAGCGAGATGCCCTTCTCCCTAGTCTATGTTGCCGACGCGTTATTCCCCACGTAACTCACATACGGGTCACCTCGAGTACAAGGCTTTGACGAGGATCGGCAAGAGCAACTACGGCAAGATGATGCCACACTCCTCGAGGAAGGTCATCTTCAGGCTGCACTGTGTGCCGCTCGGTACCAGCAAGCCTTGCGCCGCTATCACAGCCGCAAGGTGCACGCCAGGAGCGTTGAGGAAGGCGACCTTGTCCTTCTCCAGATCCAGTCCGCGAAGGGATCAAACAAGTTGACACCGAAGTGGGAAAGCCCTTACCGGGTGGTACGAGTCACTAGGCCTAGCGCAGTCCGCCTGGAGACCGAAGATGGCACCCCGGTGCAAAACTCATGGAATATCGAGCATCTTCCCAAGTTCTACCCGTGAGGTGCAGTTGCCGGGCCCCCGTCTGCCTCTTTTGTACAAGTCAGCCGGCAAGGCATGTAATCCTTTGTACAACGCCGGGCGAAGACCCTATGCGTAGTCAATAAAGCTAAGTGTTCTACAACTGTTTGTCAAAGTACATATTTATTTTATATGTATGTGCATGAAAATGTTGTAACGACCATAACTTCCTTAAAGTGGTTACCGAACCAGCAAGGTTCCTACCTCCTTGTTTTCTCTTCTTTATTTTTATCAAAAGGCAGAAGGGTCTCCTGCGTGCAAGTCTTCCCGGAGGGAGGAGAGACAGTACGAATACCTAAACGCGTTCAAGGACGATCATTTTGCGACAAGAAGTACAATGAAGAAAAGCTAAGTCCCGAAAGCTTTCAAAATATTTCTTTGTTAAGAGTTGTTCTGCCTTGAACGATTTTTTAGCATTTGTATGTGAAAACTCGCACGAGAAGGACCCTTGTCAAAATTGTTCGTGCTCCTAAGTTGTTTCGGGCCCATCGGACAAAAGAGATAGCCGCGGCAAGGACGACATGGTGGTTTCGTCGGCAGCGGCATCGCCAACAGGCTGCTAAGGACCCATTCTTAAAGCGCTCGGGACAAGGATGTCCGCACCGGCAAGCATTTCGAGCAAGCGTAGGTATCAAGAACATACAAGTGTAAAATTGCGTATAAGGGAAATCAGCCATCCTTTTCAGCAAGCATGATAGACATTAAAATATTTAGTATAGAGTACCCAACCACTTCTTTGCGTCCCTGTAGGGTTACATTGGGAGCGACACGAATACAAAAGGAGATCAACCACTTTGATTGATCAGGAAACGAGGTCTCGCGGATGGAACACCACGTCCGTCCTAACCATTTCCTCATGAAGGTGGCCGACAAGGAAATAAACTAGCTAAGGCGCGACCCATCTTCAGAATCAGGCTAAGGCGCTATACGCGCCTAGTCAGAATCATCGCCCTCGCTCTTGATCATGCGGGAGTGGTCGTCGTCGTCGCGTTGGCTGGAAGAGTCGATGTCGCTGTTGCTTTACCTTTCTATGCAGCACTCCAGCCGGCTGTTGGAAGTCCCAAAGAACTTCACAAAAAGCATGGAAGCTCTGTCGAGCCTGAATTTGAGGAGATGCCCCGGTCCCAGGCCACGGGAGTGGGTGAACAACTTCCATCCCCGCGTCAGGAACATGGCACTGCCGGGAGAAAGGTCGACTGCCACCCAGGCGGGCCTGTTGCAACAACCGTCCGCCTGAAGCCACATGCCTATGGGACTGCTGCCTTCCATGAACCTTGCAAAGGGGTTGGGAAGCCGCAGCCAACTGCGAGGATGACGATGCAGCGCTACGACGAACTCGTGCACCGTCTGCCCTGTATCGGTCTCCACCCAGGGTGAGGGGAGAGGTGCACCACTATGGCTGCTGATACTTATGATCTGCGTTAGTTTTTTCGTGAAGAGGACGGGTAATTGCAGCATAATATGGATAAGTATTTCCCTCAAATAAGAACCTAGGTTTATCGAACCAATAGGAATATCAATCAACAACCGTCTTCAGCGGCTGCACACAAAAGAGCAAACAATTGCACCCAACGCGGCAAGAGGGTTGTCAATCCCCTTGATCTCGTTATTTGCAAGCAAGTGAAGTGTGTAGATAATAGTAGATAATTGTAAATTGCAAAATAAAATAAAAGGTAAATAATGGTAGCATGGTAATGAAAGCATTTGTTAATATATAAGTGAATAGACTCGGGGGCCATAATATTACCTAGCGGCATCTCTCATGTAGGCAACATATGGTGGGTAAACAAATTACTGTTGGGCAATTGATAGAAAAGCGCATAGTTATGTGATATTCATGACAATGATCATGTATATATAGGCATCATGCCCATAAGAAAATAGGTCAACTCCTTCCTGCACCTATTACTATTACTCCACCCATCGACCGCTATCCATCATGCATCTAGAGTATTATGCTTGGAGAACATTGACATGATGTAAACAAAGATAATTAAATTAATATGAACTAACCCTATCGTTTTATCCTTAGTGGCAAGAATGCAAACTCGTGTCTTGTCCCTCTCTATCAGTTGGATATTGAGCACCACCAAAGTGAACCCACTACAACACACCACTCTCACTAAAGAAAAATAATCTAGTTGGCCAAACTATTTCAATAGATCGGAGAGATTTACGAAGCTATAATGATCATGCAAATAAGAATCATAATATTCATTGGTGACTCAAATACTTTTCATGAATAATCTGAACATAAACCCACAACTCATCGGATCCCAACAAACGCACCGTACAAAAGAATTACATCGGATAGATCAAAGCGAATATGCGATGATCATTATATTGAAGATCAAAAGTGAGAGAGAGCCATCTAGGTACTAACTACGGACCCGTAGCTCTCTGGTGAACTATTCACACATCATCATGAGGGCATCAAGGTTGATGAAGAGGCCCTCCGTGATCGATGCCCCCATCGGCAGGGTGCCGGAAAGGAGCTCCAGATGGGATCGTGGCGGAACAGAGACATGCGTCGGCGGAAAAAGTGTTTCGGGATGCCTTCTAGGATTTTTGGAATATATGTGAATTTATAGGCCAGAGAACGGGGGTAGGAGGGCCACCAAGGAGGGACAAGTGATACGTCTCCAACGTATCTATAATTTTTTCTTGTTCCATGCTGTTATATTATAATTCTTGGATGTTTCACAATCATTTTATAACAACTTTATATCATTTTTTGGTACTAACCTATTGACATAGTGCCAAAGTGCCAGTTACTGTTTTTGCTTGTTTTTTACTTCGCAGAAAATCAATACCAAACGGAGTCCAATCGTGACAAAAAATTTTGGAGATTTTTTCTGGACCAGAAGACACCCAGTGGGGCAAAGAAGTGCCGAGGGAGTGGACCGAGGAGACCACAACCCACCAGGGCACGCCAGGGGGCCCCGGCGCGCCCTGATAGGTTGTGCCCTCCTCGGGGCCCCTCTCCATCGCCTCTGATGCCTATAAATTCCCAAATATTCCAAAAACCCTAGGGGAGTCGACGAAACACAATTCCAGCCACCGCAAGTTCCAGAACCTCGAGATCCAATCAAAACACCATCACGGAGGGGTTCACCTTCCTCATAGGTGCCTCTCCGATGATGCGTGAGTAGTCCACCATAGACCTACGGGTCCGTAGGCAGTAGCTAGATGGCTTCCTCTCTCTCTCTCTTATGATTCTCAATACAATGGTCTCCTGGAGATCTATTTGATGTAAACTTTTGCGGTGTGTTTGTTGGGATCCGATGAATTTTGAGTTCATGATCAGTTTCTATCCATGAATATTATTTGAGTCTTCTTTGATCTCTTATATGCATGATTACTTATAGCCTCCTATTTCTTCTCTGAATCTTTGGTTTAGTTAGGCCGACAAGATCGATTTTTCTTGCCATGGGAAGAGGTGCTTTGTGATGGGTTTGATCTTGCGGTGTTCTTTCCCAGTGACAGAAGGGGCAGCAAGACACACATGTATCGTTGCTATTAAGGATAACAAGATGGGGTCCATTCCTACATGAATAGATCTTGTCTACATCATGTCATTGTTCTTATTGCATTACTCCGTTTTTCCATGAACTTAATAGACTAGATGCATGCTGGATAGCGGTCGATGTGTGGAGTAATAGAGGTAGATGCAGGCAGGAGTCGGTCTACCTATCTTGGACGTGAGGCCTATATAATGATCATCGCCTTGGATATCGTCATGACTATTCGATTTTCTATCAATTGCCCAATAGTAATTTGTTCACCCACCGTGTGCTATACTCATGAGAGAAGCCACTAGTGAACCCTACGGCCCCCGGGTCTACTTCTCCAACATATTGCTTTGAGATCTATCTTTTTGCATCTTTGTTTTCAGATCTACAAAACAGAAAACCCAAAAACATATTGCTGCATATTTTATTTGCTCTTTTTATTTTGTGTTCTTGAGAGATCTATCGCTCCTATCTATATCTACCTAATATATCTTTTTACCGTAGAGAGATTGACGACCTCTCTTTCGCGTCGGGTTGCAAGTATTTGTTGTTTGTGTGCAGGTGCTGCTTATTGGGTGATGGTGATCCTCCTACTGGTTCGATAACCTTGGTTTCATAAATGAGGGAAATACTTACCGTGGCTGTGCTGCATCATCCCTTCCTCTTTCGGGAAATACCGACGCAGTCTCAAGCCACGTCAAAGGAATTTCTGGCGCCGTTGCCAGGGAGGAAGCGGTCTCTTCTACGTGCATATCGTAGGCACCGAGGGGACTCCATCATCATCTACCAGGTTCCTGATCACAAATCTCATCTCCTTGCAATTACATTATTTGTCGTTTATCTCCCGTTTTCCTCTCCCCCACTTCACCAATTTGCCGTTTTATTCGCCCTCTTTTTTGTTTGCCCTTTTTCTCGCCGGATCTCTTCCTTCCTTGCAATCTTGTTTGCGTAGTCACGATGACTCAAGAAAACACCAAGTTGTGTGATTTTTCCAATACTAATAACAATGATTTTATTAGTACGCCTATTGCTCCTCCCACCATTAGTGCGGAGTCTTGTGATATTAATGCCCCTTTATTGAATCTTGTCATGAAAGATCAATTTGCCGATAATCCTAATGAGGATGCCGCGTCACATCTAAACACGTCCGTAGAATTGTGTGATATGCAAAAGAAAAAAGATGTGGACAATGATATTGTGAAGTTGAAATTATTTCCCTTTTCCTTGCGGGATCGTGCAAAAATCTGGTTTTCTTCTTTGCCTCGCAATAGTATCGATTCTTGGAATAAGGGCAAGGATGCTTTTATCACTAAGTATTTTCCGCCTGCGAAAATTATTTCCCTTAGGACGCAAATCACGAATTTTAAGAAACTTGAGCATGAACATGTTGCACAATCTTGGTAAAGAATGAAGTTAATGCTAAGAAATTGTCCTACTCATGGTTTAAATCTTTGGATGATCATACAAAATTTTTATGCGGGTTTGAATTTTGTCTCTAGAAATCTTTTAGATTCCTCCGCGGGTGGTACTTTTATGGAGATTAATTTGGGTGAAGCTATTAAATTGCTAGATAATATCATGGCTAATTATTCTCAATGGCATACTGAAAGAGCTCCTACTAGTAAAAATGTTAATTCGGTAGAGGAAATTAGTACTTTGAGTGATATGGTTGATGCTTTGATGAAGTTAGTTGCTAGTAAAAATGGTCCTATTGATCTTAATGATGTGCCTTTGTCTACCTTGATTGAGCAAAATAGTGATTTCGTAGATGTGAATTTTGTCTCGTGAAAAAATTTCAATAACAATGCTTATAGAGGTAATTTTAATCCTAGGCCTTTTCCTGGAAATTCCTCTAATAATTATGGTAATTCCTATGGTAATTCTTCTTACCATAATAATAGGAAAACCTCTGATCTTGAGAGTAATATTAAAGAATTTATCAATGCGCAAAATGCTTTCAATACTACGATAGAAGAAAAGTTGAATAAGATTGATGATATGTCTAGAAGCATTGATAGAATTTCTCATGATTTTGAAAATCTCAAGTTGAAAGCTTTTGTGCCTAAGATTGATGAATCTATTAAAGATTTATATGTCTCCATGGATGAAAGTAAGAAAAGAACCGCTATGCTTAGAGCTAAAAGAGAAATCTTAGGGAAATCGTTTTCTAGTGATTGCCTTCATAAAAAAGATGAAGATCTTAAAGTGATTGGTGTTTCTTCTATTGATTCCTTGTTTAGTAATATTAAAATTGATAATTAAGGTACTGAAGTAGAGTCAACTTTAGCTAGAAGGCGTCCCAATAATTTGGAGGGTGAAAATCTTGATGAAATTTTTGATAAAAGTGGGTTTGAAGAGGTCAAAACTTTAACTAGTGATGTGCCCACTATTTTGGATTGCAAAGACTTTAATTATGATAGTTTCTCTTTGATTGAATGTATTTCTTTGCTACAATCCATGTTGAATTCACCCCACGCTTATGAGCAAAATAAAGCTTTTACTAAACATATCGTTGATGCCATGATGAAATCTTTTGAAGAAAAGTTGGAGTTGGAGATTTCTATTCCTAGAAAATTACATGATGAGTGGGAACCTACCATTAAGGTCAATATAAAAAATGTATGAATGCTTTGCTTTGTGTGATTTGGGTGCTAGTGTTTCCACAATTCTAAAATCTCTGTGTGATGTGCTTGGTCTTACCAATATTTAAGAATGTTCTCTTAATTTGCACCTGGTGGATTCTACTATTAAAAAGCCTTTGGGAAGAATTAATGATGTTCTTATTCTTGCAAATAGGAACTATGTGCCTATTGATTTTATTGTGCTTGATATTGATTGCAATCCGTCTTGTCCCATTATACTTGGTAGACCGTTTTTACGCACTATAGGTGCCGTGATTGATATGAAAGAAGGCAATATTCGTTTTCAATTTCCCTTGAGAAAGGGTATGGAAAACTCCCCTAGAACAAGAATTAAGCCACCATATGAATAAATCATGCGGGCATCCTATGGATCCAAAACCAAAGATGACAATACTTGAATCTATGCGTTATGCCTAGCTAGGGGTGTAAAACGATAGCGCTTGTTTGGAGGCAACCCAATGAATAAATGAATTTTTGCTTTTTCCTTTCTGTTTTTGAGTGTTGACACAATGATGCCTCTATTATTATTGTGTTTTTATGGTTTATTTAGTGTTTGTCCCAAGTAGAGCCTTTCGGATGATCCATAGGATGGTAGAAGCGATGCTGAATTTGAAACAAAAACTTTGCGTCCAGTATATGAATTTTCAGTTTTTTGCTGGAATGTGTTCTTGAGCTCAAATTTTAACAGTGTTGCTATACAAATTCCTTACGTTGTCCTAATGTTTCAGAATTTTTAGAGTTACATAAGTATGGTTAGAGTACAGATTACTATAGACTGTTCTGTTTAAGATAGATTCTGTTTTCGTGCCATTGTGTGCTTGTTTTGATGAATCTATGGGTTATATTGAAGGGTATGAGCCATGGTAAAGCTAAAATACAGTAGGCATAATGCAATGATAAAATATGAATGGGTTTGCAACAGTACCTAAAGTAGTTATTTGCTTTATTATACTAACGGATCTCACGAAGATTTTGTTGAGTTTTGTGTGATTGAAGTTTTCAAGTTTTGGGTGAGATCACGATGGATGAAGGAATAAGGAGTGATAAAAATCCTAAGCTTGGGAATGCTACAGCACCCCCAAGATATATCCAAAGAGTAACAAGCAACTAAGCTTGGGGATGCCCCCGAGTGGCATCCCCTCTTTCTTCTAACGACCATCGGTATTTTACTTGGAGCTATATTTTTATTCGTCACATATCATGAGTTTTGCTTGGAGTGTCTTGTATCTTTTCTTGCTTTGTTTGTTAGTTTTTCACTTGTATCCTTGCTGGACACACCTATTTGAGAGAGCCAAAATTATGCTATGACTTGTTAGAATTGCTCTATGTGCTTCACTTAAACTTTTTGATCTATAGAATTGCTCTAGTGCTTCACTTATATCTTTTTGAGCACGGTGTACTTGGAAATTTTTGTAGAAATACTCTCATGCTTCACTTAGATTAATTTTAGAGTTACTAAATTTTGAAGAAATCCTCTCATGCTTCACTTATACCTTTTTGAGAGATGAAATCTTTATGCTCATGTGCTTCACTTAAATTTTTTTGAGCTTGCCAAAAAGCAATGGCAATATATGAAACTAGTCCTAAAGTGATAGATATCCAAGGAGGATATAATAAAAACTTTCATGAAGATAATTGGACAAATTAAGCTTGATTCCTTGTAATAGTTTTGAAACATGATGATAGTAATATGTGAGTCATGTTAGTGAGTAATTATGCTTTAGTAGGAATATTGGTGTTAAGGTTTGTGATTCCCTATGCATGCACGAAAGTCAATAGTTATGCAATGAAGTTACATCCTACTTGTGGTGCATTATTCGGTGTTAGTTATACTCAATGCTCGCTTATGTGAATTTTCATTTCTTGGTTTGGTTGCTTCCCAATCTATTTTCTAGCCTTCATTTGTACTAAGTAGAAATAGTACTTGTGCATCCAAAATCCTTAAACCAAGTTTTGCCTTATGAGTCTACTATACCTACCTATATGCGGTATTTCCATGTCGTTCCAAGAAAATTTGTATGTGCCATGTCTAAATTTTCAAAATAAATTTTCTCTTTTGTATGCTCGTACCGCTCATGAACGGTGGGGAATGTCCAATATTTTTCCATGCTAGATGTGTTATTCTCAAGATGAGTGTTTATTCACTTTTCATTGCACGAGAGTGCGGCGGTAATAGGGATGCCCATTCCCGAAATGAAAAATAAAAAATATTTATTTTTGTTGTCAAATAATAAATTCCTTGGAAAGTGTTGGTATGGAAGGCAACCGTGGATACGGCCCGCCATGGAAAGTGAAAGTTTGGTGGAAAAGGGAATAAACTTTATTTTCTATTTGGGAACCTCCTATGATATATCTCGCTTGGAAAGTATTGTGAGCTACTTTGTCGTTTTCCTTGACAGGAAAAGCATGCCACCCAAAATATTTTTCTCTCTCAATTTAAACCTTGAGCTCTAGCACCTCTACAAATCCCTACTTCCCTCTGCGAAGGGCCTATCTATTTACTTTATGCAATTTTTATTTTTGCTTTGAGTCTCCATCTTCTCTTAAAGCACCAACTAGGGGGCACTATGATCATACTTGAGCATTGGGTATAGCTAATATTTGAGGGTGTTTCATGAATGGATCAATGATTGAGCATGATGGGCTAGGGATAACTTTATTTAGTGTTGATATTTTGAAAGACATGGTTGCTTGTTGACATGCTTGGGTATTGAAGTCATTATGTTAAAACTAGACTATTGCTTTGAATCATTTACAAGTACAAATGTCCATGCTATACAAAAGAAAAGAATATGATGAACATGTTAGGCAACATTCCACATCAAAAATTCTGTTTTTATCATTTACCTACTCGAGGACGAGTAGGAATTAAGCTTGAGGATGCTGATACGTCTCCAATGTATCAATAATTTTTGCTTGTTCCATGCTGTTATATTATCATTCTTGGATGTTTTACAATCATTTTATAACAACTTTATATCATTTTTTGGGACTAACCTATTGACATAGTGCCAAAGTGCCAGTTGTTGTTTTTGCTTGTTTTTTACTTCGCAGAAAATCAATACCAAACGGAGTGCAATCGCGACGAAACGTTTTGGAGATTTTTTCTGGACCAAAAGTCATCCAGTGGGCCAAAGAAGTGCTGGGCTCCTCCGGCACCCCCTCAAACGACTATCGTGCCTATTAATTCCCTGGAAATCCAAAAACCCTAGGGGAGTCGACGAAACACAATTCCAGCCGACGCAAGTTCCAGAACCGCGAGATCCAATCTAAACACCATCACGGAGGGGTTCATCTTCCTCATAGGTGCCTCTCCGATGATGCATGAGTAGTCCACCATAGACCTACAGGTCCGTAGGCAGTAGCTAGATGGCTTCCTCTCTCTCTCTTATGATTCTCAATACAATGGTCTCTTGGAGATCTATTTGATGTAAACTTTTGCGGTGTGTTTGTTGGGATCCGATGAATTTTGAGTTCATGATCAGTTTCTATCCATGAATATTATTTGAGTTGATCTCTTATATGCATGATTACTTATAGCCTCGTATTTCTTCTCCGAATCTTTGGTTTAGTTAGGCCGACTAGATTGATTTTTCTTGCCATGGGAAGAGGTGCTTTGTGATGGGTTCAATCTTGCGGTGTTCTTTCCTAGTGACAGAAGGGGCAGCAAGACACGCATGTATCGTTGCTATTAAGGATAACAAGATGGGGTCTATTCCTACATGAATATATCTTGTCTACATCATGTCATCGCTCTTATTGCATTACTCCGTTTTTCCATGAACTTAATTCACTAGATGCATGTTGGTTAGCGGTCGATGTGTGGAGTCATAGAGGTAGATGCAGGCAGGAGTCGGTCTACCTATCTTGGACGTGATGCCTATATAATGATCATCGCCTTGTTTATCGTCATGACTATTCGATTTTCTATCAATTGCCCAACAGTAATTTGTTCACCCACCGTGCGCTATACTCATGAGAGAAGCCACTAGTGAACCTACGGCCCCCGGGTCTACTTTTCCAACTTATTGCTTTCAGATCTATCTTTTTGCATCTTTGTTTTCAGATCTCCAAAACCAAAAACCCAAAAACATATTGCTCCATATTTTATTTGCTCTTTTTATTTTTTGTTCTTGAGAGATCTATCTCTCCTATCTATCACTACCAAATCTATCTTTTTACTGTAGAGAGATTGACAACCTCTCTTTCACGTCGGGTTGCAAGTATTTGTTGTTTGTGTGCAGGTGCTGCTTATTGGGTGGTGGTGATCCTCCTACTGGTTCGATAAACTTGGTTTCATAACTGAGGGAAATACTTACCGTCGATGTGCTGCATCATCCCTTCCTCTTTGGGGAAATACCGACGCAGTCTCAAGCCACGTCAACAAGCCATCAGGGCGTGCTGACCATGAGGGAGTCCAGGATTAAGGGGTTCTCCAGCCGCTGGTCTATCTCTCATAGACCTGATTGGTAGGCCTCTCTGTGGCCATTATCGGAAGACCGAGCTATGAGGCGACTCCGTGTTCAGGAAGGAAATCTTCGGTGCCTAGGTGTGTCCTCCAAGTCAAGATAGTAGGTTTGGCATATTCATTCCCGGATGGTAACCAACGATGTGTAACCCTAGGTATCCCTGGTGTCTATATAAACCAGAGGGTTTTAGTTCATAGGGGACAAAACCATCATCATACTCATCTAGGGTTTGGTTCATCTGATCTCGTGGTAGATCGACTTTGTACTTGTCATACACACATCAATATAATAAAGCAGGATGTAGGGTTTTACCTCCTCGAGAGGGCCCAAACCTGGGTAAACACTGTCCCTCTTTCATCTTGTTCCCCATCGATCCAAGATCCACAGCTCGGGACCCCCTACCCAAGATCTGCCAGTTTTGACAGTGACATTGGTGCTTTCATTGAGAGTTCCACTGGTGGATTATCGAAGGATTTGATGGCTCGCCTAATCATCAGCAGTGACGTGTGCAACATGGACGTTTTCGTCCTCGGATAGATCTTTGCGTTTGGCAGCATCGTGCTGCACGCTCATTTGACCGACCACCTTGGCCAGGTCGGGAGTTTCACCCTGATCAGGAGATTAGGTTTGGGAACCTAGAGTTCGTCACCGACTCCCGGGGAGATCTTGTCCTGACTAAGCTTTCAGCTCCCCTTGAGGGGCCCTCAAGTCCCGACACCTTAACCTTGGGAGCGATGAACCTCGCCACTAGGGTGACGTCCACCCCAGATCTGGCCTTAAAGCACGGTCTAGTCAACACACCCGATACAGCTTCGGTGGAATATATCTCAGGTGCGGATTTAAACGCCCCTGGAGCAACGATACTGCGGACCGACCCCATGTACTCCCAGGGCATGGACTCCGCGGATATCTCATCGATAAATAAATTACTCGGCCGGATCCAAGCCATGGGAATAATCAATGGACAACCCTCGGTTTATGATCAGATCGGGCTAAATCTGATGATAGGGAGATTTACATCCCACCTATCACACCCTTGGTTGCTACCATTGAGGACTTGGCCGAAGGTTCGCCCTCTCAACCACCGGAGGCAATAGTGGCCTATGTTCAGATCTCCGACTGTCATGATCGTTTCTCCAGTTCGGAATCTGGACTCTGCCCCAGAAGGAGTTCGGGACTATCACACCCTTTGTTTTGCCTCATGACTAAGTTAACACGACTCAAAAATTAGGGCCAAAAAAACTTTTTGTGTGCTTGTGATGCTTGACCTGATTGATGATTGCTTGACTGCTTGCTTGCGCTTTGAGTCATAAACTTGATCCTACTCTCAAAACTCATCTACGTGATCCAAACTCTCTGCCCAATGATCATGCCATGTGTATAGGACTAAAACTATTTTTATAAAATATTATTTTGGCCAAAAAGCATTTATTCAATTTAGGTTTTCCAAAACCCCTGAATTGAGGTTTCTACTACAAATCCTAAAATTGGGTGGATTGTTTTGCCCCAAAGATTCTATTTAAAACCTATTATATATATGACTTCCCAAAACCACTAAATATTATTTAAAAAGGTTATTTTTCATATTTTATTTAAAGGCTTTTTCTTAAGGCCAGAAATGGTCTTTTATAGGGAAAAATTATTTTCATGATTTCAAAATATTTGAGAACATTAAGGGAATCACAGTGGACATATATGTTCCATATATAAGAGTTTCAACCCATGGTCATGTTCAAAATATTGGACAAAACCCTTCTAAGCCCATTCTTCATATTTTCTGTATTTGAGATATTTCGATATGTAATACTCTCAAATAAATCCTGGAAAATTCTAGCATGTCACATATGCCATACGTGATGATCATGCAAAGTTTCATCCCAATCCCAATTGTTTTTGTTCACTAAAATGTCTCAAAACCCACTCTGTCCAGATCAAATTTGAGTAACTTTGCGTTTTGTTAAGTATTCCTAATTGATCTCCAACTTTGTAGGCATGCTCTAATACCCAAATGATGGCACTAAACCAAGTGGTGCATCAAGGAGATTAGCTTAGCATGACTAGATCTGCAGAAACCTCATTTTGTTAAATTCTAGGGTTTACAAAGTTTACATTATCAACTTTCCTCAAATTAGCTCAAACTTGGTGATCAACCTTGTTTTTACCTACCTTTTTACCCTGTTAAATCTCACTGCAAGTGGGAAAGTTTATCTTGCCCAAAAACACATCAAACACCTTCGGGCAGAATAGTAAAACCTTTGGTTTCACCTCTTCCACTATTCTCCTTGCCCCCAAAATTTTACCACAACTTGCTAGAGTTACCTTGCACCCCCAGTAACCTTCCCATGGCCTCAGATCAATCATGGATGGGTGAAAACTCCATTATTACCCCCTGGACAGTAAAAACAACAACATCTTCTTCATTCTCTCACCCCCTAGTAAGTTCCACAGCATCCAAAGTCCTCCCCTACCAATATACTATGCCCCTAGATCCCCTGGTGTGGGGATCCCGACTCATAATTTGTGATCACCGAATGTAGGTGCACATTAATCCCAGAGACCAATGCTCACTGAACACACAGAAATTGAATAACAAGATTCTTACATCCATTACGTACCGATTTACTCGAATGTGGCCTCTATGGCCAAGTCTTCATATGTTTGCAGCGAAAATCTTCAACAAAAGCATGGACCCATGTCATCTGCCTTAACCCTACAGGCATTCTGACTGGGAAGCGTCCAAGCTTGCACGTACGTCACCAAGGTACTCTTCATTATATCATGTGCTTTCATGCCTGTCCAATAAAATAACCAGTGGCAAGCCAATGAGTACTTTGAATGTACTTGCAAGCAACCCATGTTTGGAACAAGGTACAACAAAGCATGATATAGTAGTAAATAGGTATCTTTTCGAAAAGCTAATTTTTATGCAATGGTATGTTCTATCAACATGTAGAAACATGCATCATGGGGTTCCGACTAACCATATGAACAGGTTATAGATATCAATATGAATCAAGGTTTGAACATCCCATGTTCAATCATCACGTAGAGTCATCGACTCATCTCATGTTTCCCCGTTTTTCCACACACGCACATTAAGTTTTGTAAACAACGGACGTAGCCCAAGAGCGGTCATCCAACTGTCCTTGAACGTGGACATGGCTATTCGAATAGTTTTACACTCTGCAGAGGTTGCACACTTCACACACAAGACTTGGGGAACTTTCGTGTCAAACCACGACTCGTGGTATATTACATACCCAGGGTAAGCACCCGAACAATGCCTTTCCCTTGACGACACTAAACAAATAGTCCACTCGTTGTCCCACGTCTTCATGATGTACATCACATGAGACTCTCTCAACATTTTACCATCCATGAAGGGACACGGCGGTGTGCTCGGTGTCTGTAAAAACAGTACATGGTTGCCCTACCTGGCACGACCCCGTATTGAGAGGGTGACTTTGGCCCTCTTGCCACCAGTAATGCGGGCTCTCTGCTAGCATCGACCAAGGTAATCAACAAAGCCCCGTCCCATAATGGTTATTGTGGTTGTACATGTAAGGTTGGAGTAACGGTCGCAACTTAAACCAATCTGTTTTCGAAAAACGACACACGCACTTGCCTCGATGCACCACATCTTTATCAAGAGGTCACCTAGCTCAACATCTCCCTCGGGCATTAGTGTCATGTGACGGGGTTTTCGGAAAGTCTTTGAAAGTACTTTTGTTTCCATCAACATGCATATTCCCGTCCCATTTGCATAGCAACTACTTGGCAACCTATCTACTTCCCACCCACACAACTATGGGTAGAGTCATGTCATGCAAGTATCAACGAGGAGAGTAACGGAGGTAACCCATAAAGGTGGTCACCACATTCATCATGATTAACGCATCGAAACATAAGGTGTTATATGACATGCATAAAAAGGGTTTCTAAGACATGGTCAAGGGGCTCCTTGCCTGGCTCAACAAAGTCCTCGGGATCTTCAAATGCCTCTGGTCTAGCTCCTTTGTCAACTTCGTAATCTAACGGTCGCAAGTATCAGACACACAATAAGATCTAACGGTCAAACCATTTTTGTAAAATACTAGGTTGAAAACTAAAAATACCATAATTGTTAGTTTCTGGTTTTGATGTGTCAAAAGTTGTGAAGAGCATTTAGAAGTGGTTTTGAATTTTCAAAACAATGCTTTAAATAAAAACAGTACAGAGATTATTTTCAAAAAGTTGCACAAGTGGCATCATCAAATACCAAAGAAAATTTCAAGATTTGTGGTTTGGAGAATTGTTAATCCTATGTAATTTTTGGAAAAAGCAAGAAAATAGAAAAAGAAAAGGGCCACTGTTCCCTGGGCCATATCTGGCCCATAGCTGGGCCGGCCCAGAGGCTAGCCAGCCCAGGCGAGCTGGTGCACCCACGCGCACCAGGTTTAAACCTGACGGGTGGGGCCTCGGGCCAGCGACAGAGGGAGACATGTGCTGGGGAGGCTGAGGCTGACGACCGGGCCCCACTCACAGGTCATCGTCAACCTCTGTCCAGAGGGAGGCAGAGCTTACCGGCGATGGAGGAGGGCACGACGAGGCGAGCTGGCAACGGAAATGGTTTCAGGGGACTACCGTCGTTCGGGAGGTGGTGGAGTTGGTCGGGGAGGCAGCCGGGGTCGCCGGCAACGAGGTGGCCGTGGCGGAGACGCATCGCCCGAGCTCCAAGCCGACGTTTAAAGCTGCAATTAGCACGGGGAAGGGAGGAGGGGTCATCAGCGAGCTGAGGGACGACCAGGGGAAGAGGAATGAGTACCGGAGGAGGCCCGTACCCGGAGATTGCCGGAGGTCCGATGCGGCGGCGCCTCGGTCGATCCCGAGCGCTGAGGCTCTGGGAGGTTGCTGGGGTGGCTTAGGCATGCGATAGGGAGGTAGAGAGGGGATCCATAGGGGAGAAAAGAGCTCATGGTGGCCGTTTATAGATGTCTCGCGGTCCACCGAGAGCTTGTGCGCCGGCGAGGTCGAGGCGATCGCCCGAGGGCGTGGGAGCTCATGGGGCTTGTCTTGGGCATTCCTGGGGTTGGTCTAGGCCCGCGAGAGAGAAGAGAGAGAGCAGGAGAAGTCAGAGGTATCGCTTCCGAGCTCGCGCATTTGCCGGCTTGGGCGGCGTCGGGCACGTGCTGGGGAGAGCCGTTGTAGGAAGAGTGAGGAGGGGGACAGGGGCGTAGCGTGTCCCGGACTCTGAAGGACCTCGACTGGCGCACGGGGGAGGCCCGAGGTGGCCAGGGTCGAGAGGTCTACCCTGTGGAGCGTGGCAGCGCGCTCCAGAGCACGACTTTGGCTGGCATGATGATGCTTTTGGCGCGCTCTGGCGCGTCCACTACTGTCCATGCACTGCAGGAGGGAGTAAATAAATAGAAAGTGGATTTGGATGCTCTGGAAAGATCATGAGTGAGAGAGGGAAGAGAGAGAAGGATGAAATGGGGCTGTCCAGAGGGTGAAGTGGATGTCTTACCCCATGCAATCATGCACCTGGGCGCCAGGAAATTTACTGGAGGTGGGGAATGACTACTTGGTGCTGTGGTAAAAATTGGAGGTCAAGGAGAAGTCATATGGGGGCTCAATTACTGGACTTTGGATTCCACCAGAAGGTGTTTGATCACTGGTTGGGTTATCTCTGGTGCTCCATTGGTTTTGAAACTTAACAGGATCAAATGGTAGGAATAATTAAGCTTGATCACCAACTTTGAGCTCATTTGAGAAAAGTTGACAATGCAAACATTGTAAACCCTAGAAATGGGCAGAAATGGGTTTCATTAGGTCTAGACATGCAAAACTATTCCTCCTAATTCACCACTTGGTGTGGTGGCATTATTTGGTGATTAGACCATGCCCAAAAGTTTGGGGCCAAATGGGGAAACTTGGCAATGCAAAAATTCTCAATTCTTGAAATCGGCAGAAATGTGTTTGGGGGGGCGGGGAGATTTGGACAAGTGGATCGGTTCTCCTTGATTCACCACTTGGTGTGGATGCATTATTAGAAGAATATAACATGTGCACAAAGTTTGAGCACAATCGTAGATACTTGACAATGTAAAGTTGATCAAATTGGGATCTGGACAGGAATGGTTTTGTGATATTTTGGTGAATCAAAACAATTAGGATTGAGATGGAACTTGGCAAGATCATCACATATATTATGTGTGACTTGCTAGAATTTTCCTAGAATTATTTGAGAATATTTCCTATAGAAATATTTCAAATGCTTGAAATAGGTAGAAAGGGTTTTTGAGGGTTTGGTCCAATATTTTGAACATGACCATGTGTTGAAACTCATATATATGGAAAATATATGTCCACTGAGTTTCCCTAAATTTTCTCAAATATTTTTAAAGTATAAAAATAATTTTTCCTTATGAAAGATCATTTCTGGCCTAAAGAAAAAGCCTTTAAATAAAATAGGAAAAATAATATTTAGTGTTTTGGGGAGTCTTATATATAATAGGTCCCAAATATAGTTTTTGAAAGAATTTAAATACCCTAATTTAACGACTTGTGGTTCAAGCCTCAACTCAGGGTTTTTTAAAAACCTAAGTTAAATAAATGCTTTTTGGCAAAAATAATATTTTATAGAAATAGTTTCATGTCCTATACACATGGCATGATCGTTGGGCAAAGCTTTCGATCAAGGAGATGGGTTTTCAGAGTAGAAGGAATTTTATGAATTAAAGCACAAGCAAGCAAACAAGCAATCATCAATCAAGTCAAGCATCACAAGCACATCAAAAGTTTTTGTTGGCCCTAATGTTTGAGTCATGTTAACTTAGTCATGAGGCAAAACACAGGGTGTGACAGACCTACCCCCTTACAAGAAACTCGTCCCCGAGATTCCTAGGCTAGGCATAGAAAAGATGCGGAAATTGAGAGGTGAGGTAGTCTTCACGTTCCATGTCGCTTCTGCTTTGGAGTGGTTGTCGTTCTAGATCTTGAAGTGCTTGATGATATGGCTTTGAGCGCATCGTTTGACTTTGTTAGAGAGGCGAATGTGGTCTTAGCAATAAGTTAGTCTTAACTAAGGGTCAAGGGCTGGATGAACGTGCTTCAAGCAAAGGTCTGGCTCGCGGGTGTATTCCAAAGTCGGAATAAGTGGCAAGGTAGTGTGTCTGCGTGCTGGTCCTAGGGTTACTTCACATTGGTTAGTGACATCTAGATGTCTCGTGTTAGTATAGAAGGGTCAAGGTCTTGGCTTAGTTTCCCGGTGACGGGGAATCGTCGACCTCGTTGGAGCAGTCGATCTTCCGGTGCTCGTGGTCTTCAACTGTATGGACGTCGACGTTTATCGGCATAGGCATCTTGTCGAGATCTTCCGCTTGAGTAAGTAGTCCAGGTATGTTCATCATTCATCTTCGGCCATTTGTCTTCGTCGTCACGGACGCACATTTCTGGCGGGTCTTCGAGTGTTTGGTCTACTTGTCCCTCCATAGCTATTTGTTGCAAGGTTTGGGCTGGGTCTCGTCCCTAAGACTAAGCTTAGATATTTGACGCGAAAACGGTTCCTACCACCTAAGAATGTTTTCGATGGGGTCCTAGATGAGCTGGCTATCCAAAAGTATAGACTAGCCATCCAATCCCCAAGGTCCGAGGTATTGGCAAGTAGGGTGGACCACCTTCGACAGGGGTTTCACCATGACCCAGTCAGGATTCACGTCCTTGATTGGTCCAAGAAAGGGGCTAATAATGAAGTCATGACAGTTGTCCCACTCCATTCTAAGTCTTGAAAGAGTAGGGGCGTCATGCACATCGTACACCGTCAAAGTTGTGGAGTGAGGGGTGCTATCAACTTCTCGGTTTCTTCCTAGTCAGGAACTGATGAGAGAATAGTTAAAACAAGGGGCTCTTTAATCCTCTTGATGTCCATGGGCTTCATCGTGCGTGAATGTCGGTGTTTCTTGATATAGTCTAGCTGATGTAGCCGCCAAGGGAGTGGCGGTTGACTTCTCTTGCTTCTTCTTGTTCCTCGTGGCTTCCCAACCGTGGTGGTTCTTCATCTTTCTTGGGTAAGAGTGTCTTCTACTACAAGGAGGGTGCTTCGGGAGTCCAACTTCTTTAAGGTATAACCTTATACTTGAGAGGCATGGTAATTGGTACTTCTGGGGCTTATCCAAATATGACTAAGGTGTTCCTTTCTCACGTTGGGTAAATAAGTATGTCATCCGTGAGGACAACAACATATTTCCCAATTATCATATAAACACACTGCTCATGGGATATGTGAGAGAAGCGACATAAGTCAACCTAAAAAGGGCTTGAAGGTACATCCATTAACCGTGAGGCGTGGACGGTGTGGTGTTGGGGTGAGACTCGGGAATGGCTTTCATACTAACGGCATTTTGATTCAGCTTGCTCGAGAGATATTGCTCGGGAACCAACCTTCGGCCAGTTAGTCTTAATCTTCTGGGAGTTGTATCTGTCTCGGGTGGTTACTTGTCCATGGCTTTGTGGTTCTTCATGACCTTGTTCTTCGAGTCCACCTTCCTTGTGGATAAGATTGGGGGTGGTCAAGGTAGAGTATTGGCCGTAGTCTTTTGACTTAGAGCAAAGAACTATGGTCATGATCCGACCGTGTTATGGCTCGGTAGAACTTAGTGGTTTCAAGGATCGTAGGAGGTGAGAGAACGTCTATCATCTTATCCTTGAGCATAGTTCTTGGATGCCAATAGTCGTACCTATTAATGTATCCAAAAGTCTACCCATTCCATCGAAACATCACTTTACGTAAGTCAGCCCCAAACATCACTCAGGCTATTCAACTCCAAGGTTTTGAGAGAAGCACCAAACCAAAAATCTCAAATGTATACTATAGCTAACTCATATGTATCCCTATGTAAAAATCCTCGGGTGAAGCATACAAGCTCCTAAGCTCGAGTAAGACACTACAAATTCAAGTGTTCAGCTAATATGTCCAAGTTCTAAGGTACTGCATCTCCAAAGAAACATGTAATATACCAATCCAAGATCTTGTTTCCTTCCTACGAATCCAATTAATCGATCCACGATACCATCCACTATTACACTATCCATTACTGCTACAAACCCCATGTCGGTGATGTTCCACATATCTCCAAGATTTCCGATAATCCTTGAATCCTTGAAAGGGCTATCTCATTGTAGCATACCCACCAAATCCCGTCATCATGATCTAGTAAACTCCAATGTCAGGTACCTTTAGATCCTTAAATCAATCCATGCAACAATCCAATATTCCTAGTTTATCTCCAACCGAGAAATATGGTATCATGATCAACATCGTCAGACTAAATCCAATCTACTCCGAACCATGTCGTCTCGCTTAAGACCAGCACTTTATTAGGATTACCTATTTAAATCCAAATCTTATGTCCAACGAGAACTCCTACTTGCTACTCCAAGTCATTATTATAACACCATCAATCCATGACCACTACTTGTCAAAATCAAGTTATCGTACCACCAGGAATTTCAGCTCGTCATCATAATTGTCCTACTAAATCCAATTTACTCAAGTGAGAGTAAGTTATGCTACTCTATCAACTTGATCCACCAAGTTCATTTACAAACATAAAAGTCTCACAGCCCACCAAAGAGTCTCGTATATATCCTCAAGACATCTACTATTGGCTAAATCAAATCATTGCCTCCAAATCGTATAGCCTTAGAATGATCATTCCTATGGCATCAAGGTTCTGGTGCTAGCTCAAGAATGAAGGATTTTTGTTCACTATGATCACTAGTTCCATAATGAACCCAGTGCTAAGCAGGGGTTATTGAAGCTCAGCAGGTGTCCTGGCAAACCCGTGTGTTAAAGACGTGGTTAGAGGTTTGAGATGGGGAAACTCGTGAGGTCTAGGGAAGGGTTTCCAATCCTGAGGGAAAAAGTATAACCCTACGGGGCTGCACTTGGTTGAATAGGTCGCTGTCGAAAGTCTTCAGTACTAGTTGTTTGTCGAGGTAGATCCTTGGTGCATCTTGTCTTGCTGGTCTTCAGTCGACGAGAAAGGTGAGAGGGGAAAGTAGCATAGAGGAGGTGCCTAAAGGGGGTTCTATAGTGCAAGTGCAATCAAACAGGTGCCGAAAGGGCTAACACATTCAAGCAGGGAGTGGCGGTTGACTTCTCTTGCTTCTTCTTGTTCCTCGTGGCTTCCCAACCGTGGTGGTTCTTCATCTTTCTTGGGTAAGAGTGTCTTCTACTACAAGGAGGGTGCTTCGGGAGTCCAACTTCTTTAAGGTATAACCTTATACTTGAGAGGCATGGTAATTGGTACTTCTGGGGCTTATCCAAATATGACTAAGGTGTTCCTTTCTCACGTTGGGTAAATAAGTATGTCATCCGTGAGGACACCAACATATTTCCCAATTATCATATAAACACACTGCTCATGGGATATGTGAGAGAAGCGACATAAGTCAACCTAAAAAGGGCTTGATGGTACATCCATTAACCGTGAGGCGTGGACGGTGTGGTCTTGGGGTGAGACTCGGGAATGGCTTTCATACTAACGGCATTTTGATTCAGCTTGCTCGAGAGAGATTGCTCGGGAACCAACCTTCGGCCAGTTAGTCTTAATCTTCTGGGAGTTGTATCTGTCTCGGGTGGTTACTTGTCCATGGCTTTGTGGTTCTTCGTGACCTTGTTCTTCGAGTCCGCCTTCCTTGTGGATAAGATTGGGGGTGGTCAAGGTAGAGTATTGGCCGTAGTCTTTTGACTTAGAGCAAAGAACTATGGTCATGATCCGACCATGTTATGGCTTGGTAGAACTTAGTGGTTTCATGGATCTTAGGAGGTGAGAGAACGTCTATCATCTTATCCTTGAGCATAGTTCTTGGATGCTAATAATCGTACCTATTAATGTATCCAAAAGTCTACCCATTCCATCGAAACATCACTTTACGTAAGTCAGCCCCAAACATCACTCAGGCTATTCAACTCCAAGGTTTTGAGAGAAGCACCAAACCAAAAATCTAAAATGTATACTATAGCTAACTCATATGTATCCCTATGTAAAAATCCTCGGGTGAAGCATACAAGCTGCTAAGCTTGAGTAAGACACTACAAATCCAAGTGTTCAGCTAATATGTCCAAGTTCTAAGGTACTGCATCTCCAAAGAATCATGTAATATACCAATCCAAGATCTTGTTTCCTTCCTACGAATCCAATTAATCGATCCACGATACCATCCACTATTACACTATCCATTACTGCTACAAACCCCATGTCGGTGATGTTCCACATATCTCCTAGATTTCCTATAATCCCTGAATCCTTGAAACGGCTATCTCATTGTAGCATACCCACCAAATCCCATCATGATGATCTAGTAAACTCCAATGTCAGGTACCTTTAGATCCTTAAATCAATCCATGCAACAATCCCATATTCCTAGTTTATCTCCAACCGAGAAATATGGTATCATGATCAACATCGTCAGACTAAATCCAATCTACTCCGAACCATGTCGTCTCGCTTAAGACCAGCACTTTATTAGGATTACCTATTTAAATCCAAATCTTATGTCCAACGAGAACTCCTACTTGCTACTCCAAGTCATTATTATAACACCATCAATCCATGACCACTACTTGTCAAAATCAAGTTATCGTACCACCAGGAATTTCAGCTCGTCATCATAATTGTCCTACTAAATCCAATTTACTCAAGTGAGGGTAAGTTATGCTACTCTATCAACTTGATCCACCAAGTTCATTTACAAACATAAAAGTCTCACAGCCCACCAAAGAGTCTCGTATATATCCTCAAGACATCTACTATTGGCTAAATCAGATCATTGCCTCCAAATCGTATATCCTTAGAACGATCATTCCTATGGCATCAAGGTTCTGGTGCTAGCTCAAGAATGAAGATTTTTGTTCACTATGATCACTAGTTCCATAATGAACCCAGTGCTAAGCAGTGGTTATTGAAGCTCAGCAGGTGTCCTGGCAAACCCGTGTGTTAAACACGTGGTTAGAGGTTTGAGATGGGGAAACTTGTGAGGTCTAGGGAAGGGTTTCCAATCCTGAGGGAAAAAGCATAACCCTACGGGGCTGCACTTGGTTGAATAGGTCGCTGTCGAAAGTCTTCAGTACTAGTTGTTTGTCGAGGTAGATCCTTGGTGCAACTTGTCTTGCTGGTCTTCAGTCGACGAGAAAGGTGAGAGGGGAAAGTAGCATAGAGGAGGTGCCTAAAGGGGGTTCTATAGTGCAAGTGCAATCAAACAGGTGCCGAAAGGGCTAACACATTCATAAAGATAAGATAGGTGGTATAGTCGCATACATGTTGCCTAGGGTAAATGTGTGACTTATACCCAAACACAAACAGATAAAAGCAAACAATACACAACATGGTTTCATTCTAACCATCACACGGACTCGACTTCGCATGGGGGTTACACAATGCATCCTACCCTAGGGGTGCTCGGACTCAATAGTCGTGCTTGCTTCATGTCTTGGAGGGAAGGACGCTCAATCTTTTGCTCCTGAGCCCTCGTGTGGTACCAGGGGGTATGCGACCATTGGCTGCTTGTTGGAACACCTCCTAACAATATGCCCATATTCCCAACATCCGTGGCATGTGACAGGAGAAAAGAGGTCGTTATCCTTCCTTGGGTTATGACGTCGGTGAACTGACGATGGTCCTTCACGTGGTGGATATGGGAATCCGTTCCGGTGTCTCTTGCGTGGGGCTCGGTTGCAGGCTTCCTACAGTTCCTCAATTTGTTGCCTTTGGTTGGTGATGTAGACTTGCAGGGCAGTAATCTGTTGCTCTTTCGCGTCCACCTTCTTCTTCTCTGGGCAGTGGAGGTGTAGGAGCGAAGGGAAATCCTGGCAGGACTTGAGGAATTCCTTGGTAAGATATCACACACGGTAATCGACCATGTTGGCGAAGCGGATCTAGAGCTTGAGGGTTGGATCTTCGTATCTTGGGGAAATCATTGCTTGAGCAGAGGCTCCTAACCCACTCTTGCTAGGTAGGTAGCGAGTAGCTTGCCCTTCCTTCATTTCCGGGAGGAGGTATCGGAGACGAAGGAGGGCTTCATAGGCCGCCTGCTGAATGGCCATGTCCCTTGTTGGCATAGGTGGTCCAAAAAAGAACCAACTCTGGGGTGAGGTCTTGGCAGGTACAACTACTTTGGCGTATAACTCTTTTCTGAACTCGCTGTTTTCTAGTTCATGTAGGGTGTACATCGGCTCCGATGGATATTGGCATTGTTGGAGGCAGTCTCTCAGGAGAGGTGGGAATCCGGTCATGAGGAGTCTCATGGGAGCGACAGCCATCTACACAATGGTCAGAGAAGCGGGTTAATATGACAAGAGAGGATGAGGTGAGTATGAAAGGTTTTATAGTTGCCTAGATCAGAAGGGAGAGATGTACCATAGGCTTTGCAAGTGATTTTGGGGGCCTGGGGGCCAATTCCTGTCCTAACTAATGCCCATGCTAACTAAGGCTTCCTTTAGTCAGGATGGCTCTGATACCAGCTCTGTGGGGACCCGACTCATAATTCGTGATCACCGAATGTACGTGCACCGTGATCCCAAAGATCAATGCTCACTGAACACACGGAAACTAAATAACAAGAGTCTTACATCCATTACGTACCGATTTACTCGAATGTAGCCTCTATGGCCAAGTCTTCATATGGTTGCAGCGGAAATCTTTAACAAAAGCGTGGACCCATGCCATCTGCCTTAAACTTATAGGCATTCTGACTGGGAAGCGTCCTAGCTCGCACGTACGTCACCAAGGTACTCTTCATTATATCCTGTGCTTTCATGTCTGACCAATAAAATAACCAGTGACAAGCCAATGAGTACTTTGAATGTACTCGCAAGCAACCCATGTTTGTAACAATGTACAACAAAGCATGATATAGCACTAAATAGGTATCTTTGCGAAAAGCTAATTTTTATGCAATGGTATGTTCTATCAACATGTAGAAACATGCATCATGAGGTTCCGAGTAACATATGAACAGGTTACAGATATCAATATGAATCAAGGTTTGAAGATCCCATGTTCAATCATCACGTAGAGTCATCGAGTCATCTCATGTTTTCCCTTTTTTTCGCACACGCACACCAAGTTTTGTAAACAATGGACGTAGCCCAAGAGCGGTAATCCAATTGTCGTTGACTGTGGGCACGGCTATTCGAATAGTTTTATACTCTGCAGAGGTTGCACACTTTACCCATAAGACTCGGCGAACTTTCATGTCAAGCCACGACTCGCGGCATATTACATACCGGAGGTAAGCACATCAACAATGCCTTTCCCTCGACGACCCTAAACAAAAAGTCTTGGCCCACGTCTTCATGATGTACATCACATGAGACTCGCTCAACATTGTACCATCCATGAAGGGACAAAACGGTGTGCCCAGTGTCTGTAAAAACAGTACATGGTTGCCCTACCTGGCACGACCCTGTATCGAGAGGGTGACTCTGTCCCTCTCGCCACTAGTAACGCGGGCTCTCTACTAGCATCGACAAAGGTAACCAACAAAGCCTTGTCCCATAAGGGGTATCATGGTTGTACATGTAAGGTTGGAGTAACGGTCGCAACTCAAACCAATCCGTTTTCAAAAAACTACACACACACTTGCCTCTGTGCACCACTTCTTTATCAAGAGGTCACCTAGCTCAACATCTCCCTCGGGCATTAGTGTCACCCGGCGGGGTTTTCGAAAAGTCTTTGAAAGTACTTTTGTTTCCATCACCATGCATATTCCCGTCCGATTTGCATAGCAAGTACTTGGCAACCTATCTACTTCCCACCCACACAACTCTGGGTAGAGTCATGTCATGCAAGTATCAATGAGGAGAGTAACGGAGCTAACCCATAAAGGTGGTCACGTCATTCATCATGATCAACACATCGAAACATAAGGTGCTATATGACATGCATAAAAAGGGTTTCTAAGACATGGTCAAGGGGCTGCTTGCCTGGCTCAACAAAGTCCTCTGGGTCTTCAAATGCCTCTGGTCCAGTTCCTTCGTCAACTTCGTAATCTAACGTTGTAGTATCGGGCACACAATAAGACAACAACACAAAACAGGAAAATAAAACACTCATAAAAATGTCAAACCATTTTAGTAAAATAATAGGTTGAAAACTAAAAATACCATAATTGTTAGTTTCTAGTTTTGATGTGTCAAAAGTGGTGAAGAGCATTTTAGCAGTGCGTTTGCATATTCAAAACAAGGTTTTAAATAAACACAGTACAGAGATTATTTTGAAAAAGTTGCAAAAGCGGCATCATTAAATAGCACAGAATATTTCAAGATTTGTGGAGTTGGAATTATTGGATTTGGAGAATTATTTAATCCTGTGGAATTTCTGGAAAAAGCCAGAAAAAAGAAAAAGAAAAGGGCCACTGTGCCCTAGGCCAGATCTGGCCCGCAGCTGGGCCGGCCCAGAGGCTAGCCAAGCGAGGCGAGCTGGTGCCCCCGCGTGCGCTAGGTTTAAACCTGACGGGCGGGGCCCAAGGGCCAGCGACAGAGGGAGAGAGTGTGACGCCCCCAATTTCGACCGTACGCTAATCAAACACGCAATGCGTACGACCAAGATTAGGGACTCACTGATCGATATCACAACACAACACTAGACACAAATTAAAGTCATACAGCTTCATATTACAAGCCAGGGGCCTCCAGGGCTCGAATACAAAGCTTGACAAGCGCGAGTCAGCGGAGGCAAAAATATCTGAGTACAGACATAAGTTAAACAAGATTTGCCTTAAGAAAGCTAGCACAAACATAAGCAGCGGATCGAAAGAGGCGAGGCCTCCTGCCTGGGAACCTCCTAACTACTCCTGAGCGTCGACACCCTCCACGGAGTAGTAGGCTCCAGCGGTGGTGTAGTAGTCGTCTCCGGCGTACTCCATCTCCTGGGCTCCATCGTCTGAACGCGGAATCGTATCGAGGGGGAAAGAGAAAGCAAAGCAGCGGTGAGTACACATCCAAAGTACTCGCAAGACTAACATCAGAACTATGCTAAGGATGCATCAGTATCAAGAAATGGGGTTATATCTGGGCTGACTGCAGAAAGCAAGAATAGGGAGAAAGGCCTAGTCCTATCGAAGACTAGCATCTTCAGCATCTTGCAGCATTTAGAAGAGAGTAGACTGGTATCTCATATATAGTCATATTATTGTAGCAATTTTATTAAGTAACCACACCCAAAGATTCTTCCTCGACTGCCTGCGAGGAAGCAATCTCGGAGCCACATTCATTTCAAATTAAATCACAATTATAGTTGTATAAGGTCAAGGTACAACTCCAAGTCGTCCTGTTACCGTGGACACGGCTATTCGAATAGATTATTCATCCCTGCAGGGGTGCACCACATATTCCCCAACACGCCTGAATCACCTCCGGCCGAACACACTTTCCTGGGTCATGCCCGGCCTCGGGATATCAGCACGTCGTCGCCCCACCTAGGCTCAACGAATAGGCCAGCCTGCCGGTCTAAATCCTAAGCCCGCAGGTTCGTGGGCCCAGTTGCCCTTGCACTCCTCCACGATGCAAAGGCGGCCGGAAGCAGACCTAGCACACTCCAGTCCAAGAGCTATACCGTCCAGTCCAATCCGGCGCGCGCCGCTCCATTGCTGACGTCCGAAGAGCTTCGGCTGATACAACGACGCTGAGTACCCATAACTTCTCCCACGTGGAGGTTAGTGCGTATTAAGGCCAACGACCTAACTCAGATCAAGTACCCAACCCATTAGAAATTTATTAATGTGGGGCAAGCGCGACCCAAGAAGTGCGGTCCCGTTGCCCTGACTCGAGGATGTGTGGCAAGGGCCTCTCTTGCCCGTCCACGCCTCAACATAACCTTTTGGATGCCTTACCGGCGCATCCCACCACATCTCACACACGGGTACCCTTGGGGCCGACCCGTCTCAAGACTGTCGGGAACTCAGGTCCATCTCAACCTGGGTGGTACCGCCTGTCCCTCCAGTCCCGTCTTTCACATGTAAACAATGTCAAGTTAAAGTAACTGTGTGTTTATACACCAAGTGGATCTCCGAGGAATCACCCTCGATGGATCCCACTCGAGGTATGTGTATAACAAGAGTCGCTATCGATAAATGGGAAGGAGGAATCACCCTCGATACCCACGACCGATTAGCTATGCTACAGAATTAACACCGGGAGTGCTAAGTGAGGTATCACCCTCGGCACTCGGTAGTAGCTCTGCAGTGCCATACTTAAGGGGTGTGCGGTGATGTGAGGGGCCTGGCTCGTCGGTCGGTTGACCGAGTCTTCGGGTCTTCGAGTCGTCCAGTCGTTGATGAAGAAGCAGGGGCAACTGGGACTAAGGGGTCACTGGGCATTCATTGATCAACCTATACTAAGCAGTTGATATGATTGCAGGTATAGTAACAGTTTATCAAAAACAGGCTCTGCATCAGAATAGGAGCTAACTAATACAGTAGCAAAAATCTAATGCAAGAATAAGAGGGAAACGAATAGGCGATATCGGAATGCTCAAGGGGGGTTAGCTTGCCTTGCTGCTCTGCGGCAAAAGGCTGATCGTCAATGGCGTAGTCGTACCCGGCAGCAGCGTCGGTCTCGGGGTCTACCGGTAAGAAGAGGGGGGAGAAAATAATAAATACAAAGCAGACAAATGCATCACGATGCATGACATGGCAATATGCAGGGCTAGGCATGCACTAACGCAGTACTACACGTCGCAGACGGATCGGAAAAATATCTGACGATATTTTCCGGGTCCCGGGCTACTACTGGACAGATGATCCTAATGCTAAATATCCATGTTCATCATGCTAGGAGCATGTCACAGAAGAACGGACAGCGTATTCGGATTCGTGGGATTTTTCTGAACAACTTTCATGTATAAAACTTTTTCATCTGAGCTACGCTTAATTTTCTACGATTTTTCAAAGTTTTAAACTATTTTTGGAATTAATTAAATTAACAGAAAAGAATCTACGTCAGCATGATGTCAGCATTGCGTCAGCAGTCGGCTGACCAGCTAACTGGTCAAACTGACAGGTGGGACCCACCTGTTAGCCACTGTGAGGTTTTAACAGAGTTTTAAATTAATCTAATAGCTAATTAACTGGTGGGCCCCGTCTGTCAGTGAGCTAACTAATTAACAGATTAATTTAAAAACCTAATTAGCTAAATTAAACGCAGGGGCCCACACGTCAGTGTCAGGGGGAATAGTACCCCACGTTAACCGTGGTCAACGCGGTCAAACAGGCGACGGGGACCCACGATCAGTGGCGCAGGGCGGGCCCCACGCCTCGCCAACTCAGCGGCGGTGCCAGAGTGGCTCCGGCGAGCCAAAACCGCGGCGGAGCAGCTCGGCCCCCGTCGGGATTTCGCTACGGGCTACGAAAACGGGCGCTAGGGGTCGCGTTCGAACGGGAGGAGCACAACGCATCGATTGAGAGCGGTCTCGTCACCGGAGTCGACCGGAGTCGTCGGCGGTGAGCTCGCGGGCGGCGCCGGAGTTCGGCCATCTCCGCAAACGGCGACAGGGAGCACGGCAGACCCAACGGAAGGGCTCTACGGGGTCCTAGCGATGCCTAGAGCACGGTGGCGAGCTCAGGTGAGCATGACATTGCCGGGAGCGACGGCGACGAGCACCGTGGCGGAGCAAGCCTCAGGCGATGATGGCTGCAGCGGCTACGGGCGGCGAAAGGCAGCGCAGGTAGAGGGGAAAGGAGCGGATGCTTACCGGGAGGGCACACGGGGGCCCGGTGGAAGCTTAGGAGCAGCAGAGGAGCAGGGGACGCCGGAGATCGTGGAGAAGAGGGGCGGCTCAATTCGGCGATGTAGAGCTCCTCGGCTCGGGCTCGTGGACGTGGGCGAAGTAGGGGTCGCCGACGGGTTGTCTAGACACGACGGCGAGGTGATCAGTGGCCTGTGGTCGCGCCTAGGCCTCGATGGCGGCCATGGCAGCGCCGGCGAGGTGGGGAAGAGAGGATGGCGGCGGATCTGGAGAGGGGGGGGAACTGCCCTAGGGTTCGGGGAGAGCGAGAGAGGGCCGTGGGAGGCCGTTCTTATCCCCACGTCGTCGGCCGGCGGCGGGGTGCGGCGTGGACGCCGCCCTGTAGCGACCTCGCCGGTCGCTACAGGGGAGAAGGAGGCACGCGGGGGGGGGGGGGGGGGGGTGGGCTGGGCCGCGCGGGTGCTGGGGCGGGGCTTTTCTGTTATGTTTTTGATTTTTATTTTTCTTTTATTTCTTTTCTTTACTGTTTTTAATTTGTTTCCCAATTGTTTGAGCTGTTGTAAAATGGAAGACCACACACCAAATTATCAGCAACATTTTGTCCACTGATACAAAAAGTTTTAACAAAAAAAGAATATAGCTTTGTAATTATAATTTAATTATAAAAGCCATTTAATAATTGAATTGGCCACTGTTTTTTAATTGTTTGGGCATTTTCAATTATATTAATTAAACTTGGATCTTTGCCTGACAAATATCCAGGGAATATTTGCCACATGCTGAACATTTTAGTTCACATGTTTTCGAGTTTGAGTTACTCAACTATAATTTGAGTTTGAATTGGATTTGATCCAACGCAAGTTTATCAACAGTAATCGTGGTGACGTGGCATCATTAGCATGAGGTTACCGTAGCTTAATTACAGAGATTACTGTAGCACAAACCCAGGGCATCACAACTCTCCCCTACTAACAAGAATTCTCGTCCCGAGAATCAAGAAGTAGAAGAAAAGAGCCCGGTGTATTCTGCACGAAGATGATCTTCGCGTTCCCAAGTGGCCTCATCTTCTGAAAGATTTGCCCTCTGCACCTTGAAGAACTTGGTAACCTTCTGACGAGTCCGATGTTCAGTTTCATCGAGAATGCGGACTGGTAGCTCGTTGTAAGATAGGTCTTGTTGCAGCTCAAGCATATCATGATCCACTGCTCGGATAGGATCCTTGAAGCAGCGACGAAGTTGTGACACATGGAACACATCGTGAACCTGAGAAAGGTTTGGCGGTAGTTCCAGTTGATATGCCACCTTACCACGCCTTTCAAGAACGGTGAAAGGACCAATATATCGAGGAGCCAGCTTGCCTTTGGACGGTGGCTCGGGATTTACATACGAGGCCAAGTGCAAAGGATACTTTGGAATCAAAGATGTACAGGAGAGTCAGGTTTTGATCCTGTGGAACTGAGGGTTATGGGCCCACCATGTGGGTTGCAAGTAGGAAGGGTGGTGACATCTTGCACAATCATGATAGCAAGGTATGTCAGAGGATAGCCTGTCAGCTATGCTGGCAACAACGTCGGTACCAAGGGCGGGGGACGAATAGAACCATTTTCCTGCTTGTTGAAACGAGGCGGACCAATAGGAAAAGTTCTCGACCACCGGCAGTTACCGGAATGTTATCAACAATAGTAATAGGGCCTTACTGATAGAATTGATCACCGAGGTGCTTACCTAAGCAGGGAATCACCACTGTTCAGATAAGCTAGATTACAAGAAAGGTTAAACAGACCAATGGAAAGGAAAAATGTGTTCACCACATTAAACAGACCAATGGAAAGGAAAATGTGTTTATCACATTAATAGACCAATGGAAAGGAAAATGTGTGTATCACATTAAACAGACCAATGGAAAGGAAAATGTGTTCATCACATTAAACAGACCAAGGGAAAGGAAAATGTGTCTATACTCAAGTTTTAGGAGTATATCTTTCCCAAGGAAAACAGAGCATGATTTACATGACAGGATAGCAAGTAGATAACCATTTACGTAAAAGGGGCGAGGAAATTTATGACATTCCCATACAATGGTGTTTGGATAATTGATCAAGAAACAATTTGCATGGAGCTTACCTTATTCCTTTTGATGAACAGTATACCACATCCATGCTTCGGGATAGCAATGATATGGTGTTTCGAGGAAAGGATGGAGTTTGGATACACAAAGGATCCAGTAGGAACAACTTCTAAAATAAGTCTTATGATTTCCCCATGGAAGAATGGCAACCCTTGCTGAACAAAGCATTATAACAATAGGTCATCCGGCCAGGTGTGTTAGCTACAACATCACCGTACCGAGTAATAAAGACCAAGTTATAATTCTTGAAAACGTTCCAACCATCATATCTGTCTGAGATTCAGATCTGGTTGGTGTCAGGATATCTCAGGCTCAGCAGGTCTGAGAAGGAAATAGGATGAAACTCACGTATATGAGACGATGTGGCAAGATTCTCGGGGAATGATCAATAGAAGCAAACCTTGAATCATTAGCCCGACAGCAAGACATATGAACACCAGGTCAAGACACTCATGCCCACATGGAAGTTTTCTAGAATGGAATTTAATCAAGTTCTGGTTGGGGTCCATCATACAGGATATCAAAGTTCCATGTGTAAGTCTGGATTAGCTCTTACGAGGAACTTCTTTTCCCCGATCAAAACAATCAGTGACTTGGCGTGCTAGGAAATACATATGGGGTGAAGATAGCAAATCTATCAAACCATAGAATACTTCGCACATGCAAGAATGAATTGGAACGATTCCAGAGGAAACGAAGCAAAAACTTCCTCATAATCACAACGGCAAGATGCACATGAACTTAGAGAAAAACACTTCTTTTAACAAACATATTCTTGATGAGCTAGGCACAAAGATAATGCTTTCAAGGTTTCCAAAACTAGCTTCAATGTTCATCATGAACCACGAGGGAGAAGAGGATGTGGCTGATGGGCTCAGCAACAATTCGTCGAGATTCCCACAAAGATGGATCTCCACGATTGAGTGAACAAAACCAGATGATATATTGAGGTATGCCCGAGGGAAACATCCACAATTAAACATTAATCGAAAGGTGCTCCCTAAATCCGGACTAAGTAGCACGACCAATGTTAGAGTGCTGACTCAACAGCCAATTCGCTAAGAATGGACTTATTGTTCATTAACTCCAAGGTAATAGAGTTGGTATGCCATAAGTGTTGAATTTACACATCACATTCCATTTGTCAGTATCCCGGTTAGTAACAACACGGGATCTAAGGAATGAAAGGTGATGGCAAGGATGTCTCCAATGACAACACCAATTAACAAGGACAACGATGCTACTCTCATCATGAATATAATTGATATCCTAGAAGAGCCCAGAATGTTGAGGAGGATCACGACACATTTGCCGAGAAGTCTCATGAAGATGTAATCGATCAGCGTCGACATCAAGCGAAGAAATGATGAAGCGAAGGGTGGTCGGAACCACAGTTTAGAGTGCTAGCTCAGAGTCGAAATTGCCTTCAAGACAACCAACATGACGTTGCAAACTCGATGTAAGCTTAGAGCAATGTTGGAATTGTGTTCCGGGGATGAAGGATATGAATAGCATGGTCAAGCCTTAGCATGATGATGATGATGTAGCCAAACAGCTTGGGAAGACATGATCGAGCACAAACTCATAAGCAAAGAAGATTACTAAGAGTTGTTGAATCGCAATGCGGGCTTGATTCAATTATCGGTGTCCTTGAGTGTCCAACAACTCAGAACACGAGGAAACTGGAATCAGTGAAGGAAAACATAGCCGATGAGGAGCTTATAAGAAGCTATGTAGCTCCATGATTTTCTCGAGATACTAGGGGTAATACTCGGATGTAGATCAGAATTAAAGCTTGGACCAATGTATTGATCTGCAGAAGACAAGTTCTTAAACTGGTCTAAAAATGGGATCAGAGAAGAACAATCATGGTCGGAACCACGGTTGTAAAGTATCAAATCAGGTTGTAGCTTTGAAAGATTATCCGGCAAAACACCAGAAGAGTAGGACTCGTGAAAACTCTTGAGTTCACATGAATTAAGGAAGGCATAGGTTCAACCCATCGGGGCATCTTAGGAACATATACCACATGCTTCAAGAGTAATTAGCACATGCTTGACAAAAGAGCATGGATGACAAAAGCATAGGATACAACTTACCAGAGGGAGAAGACACAATTTACCAATGGCATCATGCATAACATCACGAATATTTGAAGGGGAAGGACACTATCGGATAATAATCCAACAATGGTTTTGGCGGTCCACAAAGGACCTGATGTGAATATCGGTACTCAATCGGAGGGAGAAAGAATGTAAGGCATCGGATCATAGAACATCCAAATAATTTGATGCTTAATTAACCAAAGGAATTAAGATTTCCCAATTTGGTGTATCAGAATCAGATGCTCCGATCAATACAAATAAGTTGAAAGGACTTAGATGGACAATCAACCAAGGTTGATTTAACGAGAACCAGCTCTTGATTGGAAAGACGTCTGAGCCGGACAGATAATTTACGAGTATCAAGTGAGGATTGTGTGCATTCACACACAGGTTAAATCAATAAAATCAAATGAAAATCACAAACGATTTACTTAATATTGCTAGACCTATGGAATTAACCATAATGCAAGCAGGTGAGAAAGGTCAAGAGCAAAAGGCTACTGAGGATTACGGAAGATCGAATAGCGTTTCAAAGAATTCTGTGAAACACATGATCAACCGAGGAAGAACGAATTTCCGGTAAGATAATTCGATGTACCTTGTAATAACAAGAGCAACTGGATATGAAGTATGAGTGACAATTGCATGTAGTCATCCATAGGGGTTGACGGCGGAAGGGAATCACAAAAGCGAGGAGCACAAGTTCTCGGGGAAACGTCAGAGAATATCTTTGGAGTCTTCTGATGAATCAAGGCATCATCTGGAAGGAGGGGCTCTCCGGGAGGAAGAAGTTACGAGAACCTAGAGTTAGAGTTAGCAAAATCTTTAACCCGAAAGAGAAGAGAGATCAGAACCCAGAGTATAGACGAGGAATAAAAGATCCTAATACCACCCGATTGAGATGTGGGCCCATAAGCCACACAACTATGTTAGTAAAGTTTTTCAAGGACTAGACTCAACTTTGGCCAAGGAGTTGGAAAGGGGGCTACCTACAGGCAGTCGGCTCTGATACCAACTTGAGGCCCCCAATTTCGACCGTACGCTAATCAAACACGCAATGCGTATGACCAAGATTAGGGACTCACTGATCGATATCACAACACAACACTAGACACAAATTAAAGTCATACAGCTTCATATTACAAGCCAGGGGCCTCGAGGGCTCGAATACAAAGCTTGACAAGCACAAGTCAGCGAAAGCAAAAATATCTGAGTACAGACATAAGTTAAACAAGATTTGCCTTAAGAAGGCTAGCACAAACATAAGCAGCGGATCGAAAGAGGCGAGGCCTCCTGCTTGCGAACCTCCTAACTACTCCTGAGCATCGGCACCCTCCACGTAGTAGTAGGCTCCAGCCGTGGTGTAGTAGTCGTCTCCGGCGTACTCCATCTCCTGGGCTCCATCGTCTGAACGCGGAATCGTATCGAGGGCGAAAGAGAAAGCAAAGCAGCGGTGAGTACTCATCCAAAGTACTCGCAAGACTGACATCAGAACTATGCTAAGGATGCATTAGTATCAAGAAATGGGGTTATATCTGGGCTGACTGCAGAAAGCAAGAATAGGGAGAAAGGCCTAGTCCTATCGAAGACTAGCATCTTCAGCATCTTGCAGCATTTAGAAGAGAGTAGACTGGTATCTCATATATAGTCATATTATTGTAGCAATTTTATTAAGTAACCATGCCCAGAGATGCTTCCTCGGCTCCCTACGAGGAAGCAATCTCGGAGCCACATTCATTTCAAATTAAATCACAATTATAGTTGTATAAGGTCAAGGTACAACTCCAAGTCATCCTGTTACCGTGGACATGGCTATTCGAATAGATTATTCATCCCTGCAGGGGTGCACCACATATTCCCCAACACGCCTGAATCACCTCCAGCCGGACACACTTTCCTGGGTCATGCCCGGCCTCGGGATATCAGCACGTCATCGCCCCACCTAGGCTCAATGAAGAGGCCAGCCCGCCGGTCTAAATCCTAAGCGCGCAGGTTCGTGGGCCCACTTGTCCTTGCACTCTTGCACGATGCGAAGTCGGCCGGAAGCAGACCTAGCACACTCCAGTCCAAGAGTTGTACCGTCCAGTCCAATCCGGCGCGCGCCACTCCATTGCTGACGTCCGAAGAGCTTCGGCTGATACAACGACGCTGAGTACCCATAACTTCTCCCACGTGAAGGTTAGTGCGTATTAAGGCCAACGACCTAACTCAGATCAAGTACCCAACCCATTAGCAATTTATTAATGTGGGGCAAGCACGACCCAAGAAGTGCGGTCCCGTCGCCCTGACTCGAGGATGTGTGGCAAGGGCCTCTCCTGCCTGTCCACGCCTCAACATAACCTTTTGGATGCCTTACCGGCGCATCCCACCACATCTCACACACGGGTACCCTTGGGGCCGACCCGTCTCAAGACTGTCGGGAACTCAGGTCCACCTCAACCAGGGTGGTACCGCCTGTCCCTCTAGTCCCGTCTTTCACATGTAAACAATGTCAAGTTAAAGTAACTGTGTGTTTATACACCAAGTGGATCTCCGAGGAATCACCCTCGAAGGATCCCACTCGAGGTATGTGTATGACAAGAGTCGCTATCGATAAATGGGAAGGAGGAATCACCCTCGATACCCACGACCGATTAGCTACGCTACAGAATTAACACCGGGAGTGCTAAGTGAGGTGTCACCCTCGGCACTCGGTAGTTGCTCTGCAGTGCCATACTTAAGGGGTGTGCGGTGATGTGAGGGGCCTGGCTCGTCGGTCGGTTGACCGAGTCTTCGGGTCTTCAAGTCGTCGATGAAGAAGCAGGGGCAACTGGGACTAAGGGGTCACTGGGCATTCATTGATCAACCTATACTAAGCAGTTGATATGATTGCAGGTATAGTAACAGTTTATCAAAAATAGGCTATGCATCAGAATAGGAGCTAACTAATACAGTAGAAAAAATCTAATGCAAGAATAAGAGGGAAACGAATAGGCGATATCGGAATGCTCAAGGGGGGTTAGCTTGCCTTGCTGCTCTGCGGCAAAAGGCTGATAGTCAACGGCGTAGTCGTACCCGGCAGCAGCGTCGGTCTCGGGGTCTACCGGTAAGAAGAGGGGGGAGCAAACAATAAATACAAAGCAGACAAATGCATCACGGTGCATGACATGGCAATATGCAGGGCTAGGCATGCACTAACGCAGTACTACACGTCGCAGACGGATCGGAAGAATATCTGACGATATTTTCCGGGTCCCGGGCTACTACCGGACAGATGATCCTAATGCTAAATATCCATGTTCATCATGCTAGGAGCATGTCATAGAAGAACGGACAGCGTATTCGGATTCATGGGATTTTTCTGAACAACTTTCATGTATAAAACTTTTTCATCTGAGCTACGGTTAATTTTCTACGATTTTTCAAAGTTTTAAACTATTTCTAGAATTAATTAAATTAACAGAAAAGAATCTACGTCAGCATGATGTCAGCATTGCGTCAGCAGTCGGCTAACCAGCTGACTGGTTAAACTGACAGGTGGGACCCACCTGTCAGCCACTGTGAGGTTTTAACAGAGTTTTAAATTAATCTAACAGCTAATTGACTGGTGGGCCCCGTCTGTCAGTGAGCTAACTAATTAACAGATTAATTTAAAAACCTAATTAGCTTAATTAAACGCAGGGGCCCACACGTCAGTGTCAGGGGGAACAGTACCCCGCGTTGACCGTGGTCAACGCGGTCAAACAGGCGACGGGGACCCACGATCAGTGGCACAGGGCGGGCCCCACGCCTCGCCAGCTCAGCGGCGGTGCCGGAGTGGCTCCGGCGAGCCAAAACCGCGGTGGAGCGGCTCGGCCCTCGTCGGGATTTCGCTACGGGCTACTAAAACGGGCACTAGGGGTCGCGTTTGAACGGGAGGAGCACGCCGCGTCGAATGAGAGCGGTCTCGTCGCCGGAGTCGACCGGAGTCGTCGGCGGTGAGCTCGCGGGCGGCGCCGGAGATCGGCCATCTCCGCAAATGGCGACAGGAAGCGGAAGGGCTCTATGGGGTCCTAGCGATGCCTAGAGCACGGTGGCGAGCTCGGGTGAGCATGACATCGCCGGGAGCGACGGCGACGAGCACCGTGGCGGAGCAAGCCTTGAGCGATGATGGCAGCGGCGGCTACGTGCGGTGAAAGGCAGTGCAGGGAGAGGGGAAAGGAGCGTATGCTCACTGGGAGGGCACACGGGGGCCCGGTGGAAGCTCAGGAGCAGCAGAGGAGCAGGGGACGCCGGAGATCGAGGAGAAGAGGGGCGGCTCGATTCGGCGATGTAGAGCTCCTCGGCTCGGGCTCGTGGACGTGGGCGAAGTAGGGGTCGCCGATGGGTCGTCTAGACACGACGGCGAGGTGATCAGTGGCCGGTGGTCGCGCCTAGGCCTCGGTGGCGGCCATGGCAGCGCCGGCGAGGTGGGGAAGAGAGGATGGCGGCGGATCTGGAGAGGGGTGGGGGGCACTGTCCTAGGGTTCGGGGAGAGCGAGAGAGGGCCGCGGGTGGCCATTCTTATCCCCACGTCGTCGGCCGGCGGCAGGGTGCGGTGTGGACGCCGCTCTATAGCGACCTCGCCGGTCGCTACAGGGGAGAAGGAGGCACGTGTGGGGGGGGTGTGGGCTGGCCAGCTGGGCCAGTTGGCCCAGTTGGACCAGTGGGGCTGGGGCGGGGCTTTTCTGTTATGTTATTGATTTTTATTTTTCTTTTATTTCTTTTCTTTACTGTTTTTAATTTGTTTCACAATTGTTTTAGCTGTTGTAAAATGGAAGACCACACACCAAATTATCAGCAACATTTTGTCCACTGATACAAAAAGTTTTAACAAAAAAAGAATATAGCTTTGTAATTATAATTTAATTATAAAAGCCATTTAATAATTGAATTGGCCACTGTTTTTTAATTGTTTGGGCATTTTCATTTATATTAATTAAACTTGGATCTTTGCCTGACAAATATCCAGGGAATATTTGCCACATGCTGAACATTTTAGTTCACATGTTTGCGAGTTTGAATTACTCAACTATAATTTGAATTTGAATTGGATTTGATCCAACGCGAGTTTATCAACAGTAATCGTGGTGACGTGGCATCATTAGCGTGAGATTACCGTAGCTTAATTACAGAGATTACTGTAGCACAAACCCAGGGCATCACAGAGAGGCGGGGGGAGGCAGAGGCTAACGACCGGGCCCCACTGGCAGGTGGTCGTCAACCTTTGTCTAGAGGGAGGCAGAGCTCACCGGCGACGGAGGAGGGCACAGCGAGGCAAGCTGGCGATGTAAATGGGTTCAGGGGACTGCCGCCGTTCAGGAGAGGCTGGAGTTGGTCGGGGAGGCAGCCTGTGTCGCCGGTGACGAGGTGGCCGTGGCGGAGACGCGTCTGCCGAGCTCCAAGCCAACATTTCAAGCTGCAATCAGCATGGGGAAGGGAGGAGGGGTCAGCAGCGAGATGAGGGAGGACCAGGGGAAGAGGAATGGTGAACGGAGGAGGCCCGTACCCGGAGATCGCCGGAGGTCCGATGCGGAGGCGCGTCGGTCGATCCCGCGCGCTGAGGCTCTGGGAGCTTGCTGGGGTGGCTTGGGCATGCGACTGGGAGGTAGAGAGGGGATCCAGAGGGGAGAAAAGAGCCTGGGGTGGCCGTTTTATAGGTGTCCCATGGTCCACCGAGAGCTTGTGCGCTGGCGAGGTCGAGGCGATCGCCAGAGGGCGTGGGAGCTCACGGGGCTTGTCTGGGGCGTTCCTAGGTGGCTTAGTCTAGGCCCGCGGGAGAGAATAGAGAGTGTGGGAGAGGTCAGAGGTATCACGCGTGTGAGCTCACGCATTAGCCGGCTCGGGCGGCGTCGGGCACGCTCTTGGGAGAGCCGTTGCAGGAAGAGAGAGGAGGGGGACAGGGGCGTAGCATGTCCCGGATGCCGACGGACCTCGACTGGCGCGCGGGGGAGGCCCGAGGTGGCCAGGGTCGAGAGGTCAACCCTTTGGAGCGCGGCAGCGCGCTCCAGAGCGCGACTTTGGCCGGCATGATGATGCTTTTGGCGCGCTCTGGCGTGTCCACTAGTGTCCATGCGCTCCGGAGGGAGTAAATAAATAGAAAGTGGCTTTGGATGCTCTGGAAAGATCATGTGTTAGAGAGGGAAGAGAGAGAAGAGGGAAATGGGGTTGTCCAGATGGGGAAGTGGAGGTCTTACCCCATGCAATCATGCACCTGGGCGCCAGGAAATTTACTAGAGGTGGGATGGCACTTACTCCTCATCCTCCTCCCCCGAGCTGAAGGTGGACAGATCCCACCTCCCTTGCTGACGGGCGGCGGGGACCTGTATGGGCTTAGCCACCTCGGCAGGAACATCTTCCGCACGCGCCACCGCCACCCGGCTCCTCCCTTGCGTCCCGCGGACGTCAGCAGCCAGGTCTTCCTCCTCCTCCTCTCCATCGTCCTCGATGACTGAAGAGTCCCTGCCGCGGGGGACCGGTTCTCCACTGACGGACCTGCGGAGCACTCGCGCCCTCCTCAGAGCGTCGCGAATCGGGGGCTCCCGGAGCTTCGGTTCCCTGACAACCTTGGCGCCAACGTGCTCCTCCGGCAAGACCTGCGTTGGCGGTTCCTCGCTGCGCTCTTCCTCGGGACCGGCCTCTTCTTCCTCGTCGTCAGGCGCAGCCGTGCCCAAGCCACTACCGCTCGCGATGAGGCCTGCCTCCGCGGTGCGACGCCTGATGAACGCCACCTCCACCTCGGGGGTGGCATGGACCATCGGCCCCTCATCCCAGTGTTGGAAATATGCCCTAGAGGCAATAATAAATTGGTTATTATTATATTTCCTTGTTCATGATAATCGTTTATTATCCATGCTATAATTGTATTGATTGGAAACTCAAATACATGTGTGGGTACATAGACAAAACTATGTCCCTAGTAAGCCTCTAGTTGACTAGCTCGTTGATCAAAGATGGTTAAGGTTTCCTAGCCATTGACATGAGATGTCATTTGATAACGGGATCACATCATTAGGAGAATGATGTGATGGACAAGACCCAAACTGTAAACGTAGCATTTGATCGTGTCAGTTTATTGCTATTGTTTTCTGCATGTCAAGTATCTGTTCCTTTGACCATGAGATCATGCAACTCACTGACACCGGAGGAATACCTTGTGTGTATCAAACGTCGCAACGTAACTGGGTGACTATAAAGGTACTCTACAGGTATCTCCGAGGGTGTCTGTTGGGTTGGCATGGATCAAGACTGGGATTTGTTACTCCGTGTGACGGAGAGGTATCTCAGGGCCCACTCGGTAATACAACATCACAATGAGCCTTGCAAGCAATGTGACTAAAGTGTTAGCCACGAGATCTTGTATTACGGAACGAGTAAAGAGACTTGCCGGTAACGAGATTGAACTAGGTATAGTGATACCGACGATCGAATCTCGGGCAAGTAACATACCGAAGAACAAAGGGAACAGCATACGGGATTAACTGAATCCTTGACATAGAGGTTCGACCGATAAAGATCTTCGTAGAATATGTAGGAGCCAATATGGGCATCCAGGTCCCGCTATTGGTTATTGATCGTAGAGGTGTCTCGGTCATGTCTACATAGTTCTCGAACCCGCAGGGTCTACACACTTAACGTTTGGTGACGATTAGTATAATTGAGTTATTATGTTGGTGACCGAAAGTTGTTCGGAGTCCCGGATAAGATCCCGGACATGACGAGGATCTCCGAAATAGTCCGGAGGTAAAGATTGATATATGTGATAATAGTGTTTTGATCTCCGGAAGGGTTCCGGAGTTCACCGGAAGGGGTTCCGGATGTTTACCGAAGTGTTCGGGTGCAGCAACACTTTATATGAGCCAAAGGGATAAAGCCCACAAGGTATTGGAAAGTGCAAAAGTAGTTTTGCTGCCGCGTAAGCGGTACTACCGCTTGGTGAAGCGGTACTACCGCCGGAGCGGTACTACCGCTTGTGTGAAGCAGTACTACCGCCCGAGCGGTACTACCGCTTGTGTGAAGCGGTACTACCGCCCAAGCGGTACTACCGCTTGTGTGAAGCGGTACTACCGCTTGTGCGCGGCTGTGCACGGTTCGGCAGGGATCCGAGTTGGACTCTTTCCCTGCGGGCCAAACCGACCTTGTGCGGGCAAAACCGACCCGGAGGAGGCTTTTACTCCAAGTTTAGACCCCAAGGCTCAACATATAAATAGAGGGGCAGGGCTAGCACACGGGACACATCAAGATTTCCCCAAGCCGTGTGCGGCAACCCTAACCCTCTAGTTCCTCCGTCATAATCTCCGTAGCGCTTGGCGAAGCCCTGCAGAGATTGTTCCTCACCACCATCACCACGCCGTCGTGCTGCTGGAACTCAACCACTACTTCATCATCGCTCGCTGGATCGAGGAGGTGAAGGCGTCATCAAGCCGTACGTGTGTTGAACGTGGAGGTGCCGTCCGTTCGGCGCTAGTTCGTGATCGGATCGAGGGACGACTTGCGATTTGGATCGCGATCTACAAGGGTATGTAGATTCACTCTCCCTCTCGTAGATGCTCATCACCATGGATAGATCTTGTGTGTGCGTAGGAAAATTTTTGTTTCCCATGCAACGTTCCCCAACAGTGGCATCATGAGCCAGGTCTATGCGTAGATGAGATCTCGAGTAGAACACAAACGAGTTGTGGGCGTGGGTGTATACATATTGCTTGCCGTTACTAGTTGATATTTGATTCGGCGGTACTGTGAGATGAAGCGGCCCGGACCGACATTACGCGTACACTTACGCGAGACAGGTTTCTTCAACTAACATGTAACTTCGTTGCATAAAGATGGCTAGCGGGTGTCTGTCTCTCTCACTTTAGTTGAATCGATTTCAATGAACAGGGTTCTTTTAGAAGATCAAAAAGCAATCACTACACCACGTTGTGGTTTTGCGTAGGTAAGAACGGTTCTTGCAAACCCGTAGCAGCCACGTAAAATTTGCAACAACAATTAGAGGACGTCTAACTTGTTTTTGCAGGGTATGTTGTGATGTGATATGGCCAATTACATGATGAGATATATGTGATGTATGAGATGATCATGTGTTGTATAGAATATCACGACTTGCATGTCGATGAGTACGGCAACTGGCAGGAGCCATAGAGTTGTCTTTAATTATTGTATGACCTGCGTGTCAATCATTAAGCGCTATGTAATGCTTTACTTTATCGCTAAACGTTAGCTATAGTCGTGGAAGCAACAGTCGGCGCGACAACCTTATGGCGACACGTTGATGGAGATCAAGATGATGGAGATCATGGTGTCATGCCGGTGACGATGGAGATCATGCCGGTGCTTTGGAGATGGAGATCAAAAGCACAAGTTCATGGCCATATCATGTCACTTATGATTTGTATGTGATGTTAATCCTTTTTATGCATCTTATTTTTCTTAGGACGACGGTAGCATTATAAGGTGATCCCTCACTTAAATTTCAAGATAAATTGTGTTCTCCCCAAGTGTGCACCGTTGCGAAAGTTCGTCGTTTCGAGACACGCCGTGATGATCGGGTGTGATAGACTCTACGTTCGCATACAACGGGTGTAAGCCATGTTACACGTGCGGAACACTCGGGTTAAACTTTACGAGCCTAGCATGTACAGACATGGCCTCGGAACACAAGAGACCGAAAGGTCGAACATGAGTCATATAGTAGATATGATCAACATGAAGATGTTCACCATTGAAACCACCTCAACTCACGTGATGATCGGACTTGAGTTGGTGGATTTGGATCATGTTACACTCGAATGATCGGAGGGATGTCAATTTGAGTGGGAGTTTTTTAAATATGATTAACTAAACTCATTATCTAAGAACAATAGTCTAAGTTGTCTTTGCTATATTTATGTTGTAGATCATGGCTCGCGCAGTAGCACCCCTGAATTTTAATGCGTTCCTAGAGAAAGCTAAGTTGAAAGATGATGGAAGTAACTTTATGGACTGGGCCCGTAATCTAAGGATTATCCTTACGGCTTCCCAGAAGGCTTATGTCCTTGATGCACCGCTTGGTGATCCACCCGCTCCAGTTGAGTCTCTAGACGTTGTGAACGCCTGGCAGGCTCGTTCTGATGATTACTCAATAGTTCAATGTGCAATGTTGTATGGCTTAGAACCGGGACTTCAAAGACGTTTTGAACGTCATGGAGCATATGAGATGTTCCAGGAATTGAAGTTTATCTTTCAGAAGAATGCCCGGATCGAGAGATATGAGATCTCCGATAAGTTCTATGCTTGCAAAATGGAGGAGAACGGGTCTATCAGTGATCACGTGCTCAGAATGTCTGGGTACTCCACCCGTCTGGCTGAGTTAGGGATGCCCCTTCCGCCAGAGGCTATCACTGACAGAGTTCTTCAATCATTGCCACCTAGCTACAAGAGCTTCGTGTTGAACTATAACATGCACGGGATGAACAAGTCAGTCGCCGAGCTGTTTGCGATGCTGAAAGCCGCTGAGTCTGAAATTCAGAAGGAGCATCAAGTGTTGATAGTCAATAAAACCACTAGTTTCAAGAAAAATGGCAAGGGTAAGAAGGGTAACTCCAAGAAGAGTGGCAAAGCAGTTGCTCCTCTCGTGAAGAAACCCAAGGCTGGACCCAAACCAGAAACTGTGTGTTTTCATTGCAAGGGAACTGGACACTGGAAGCGGAATTGCCCCAAGTATTTGGCTGACAAGAAGGCGGCCAACAACAAACAAGGTATATATGATATACATGTTATTGATGTGTACCTTACCAACTCTCGTTGTAGTGCCTGGGTATTTGATACCGGTGCGGTTGCTCATATTTGCAACTCAAAACAGGAACTGCGGAATAGACGGAGGCTGGCAAAGGACGAAGTGACGATGCGCGTGGGAAATGGTTCCAAGGTTGATGTGATCGCCGTCGGCACGCTCGCTCTTCGATTACCGTCGGGATTAGTGATGAACCTAAATAAGTGTTATTTGGTGCCTGCGTTAAGCATGAACATTATATCTGGATCTTGTTTATTGCGAGACGGTTACTCATTTAAATCAGAGAATAATGGTTGTTCTATTTATATGAGTAATATCTTTTATGGTCATGCACCCGATGTGAGGGGTTTATTCTTATTGAATCTCGATAGTAATGATACACATGTTCATAACATTGATGCCAAAAGATGTAGAATTGATAATGATAATACCACTTTCTTGTGGCACTGCCGTTTAGGTCATATTGGCGTAAAACGCATGAAGAAGCTCCATGCTGATGGACTTTTGGAGTCACTTGATTTTGAATCACTTGACACATGTGAACCATGCCTCATGGGCAAGATGACTAAAACGCCGTTCTCTGGAACAATGGAACGGGCAAGTGACTTATTGGAAATCATACATACTGATGTGTGCGGTCCGATGAGTATTGAGGCGCGCGGTGGTTATCGTTACTTTCTCACCTTCACTGATGACTTAAGTAGATATGGGTATATTTACTTAATGAAACACAAGTCTGAAACATTTGAAAAGTTCAAACAATTTCAGAGTGAAGTTGAGAATCATCGTAACAAGAAGATTAAATTCCTACGATCTGATCGAGGAGGAGAATATCTGAGTTATGAGTTTGGCAGTCACTTAAGACAGTGTGGAATTGTTTCACAATTGACACCGCCTGGAACACCACAGCGTAATGGTGTGTCCGAACGTCGTAATCGAACCTTATTGGATATGGTGCGATCTATGATGTCTCTTGCCGATTTGCCACTATCGTTTTGGGGTTATGCATTAGAGACAGCAGCATTCACTTTAAATAGGGCACCATCGAAATCCGTTGAGACGACGCCTTATGAACTTTGGTTTAACAAGAAGCCAAAGCTGTCGTTTCTTAAAGTTTGGGGATGTGATGCTTATGTCAAAAAGCTTCAGCCTGAAAAGCTGGAACCCAAAGCGGAGAAATGCGTCTTCATAGGATACCCAAAAGAGACAGTTTGGTATACCTTCTATCTCAGATCCGAAGGCAAAGTGTTTGTCGCTAAAAACGGAACATTTCTTGAGAAAGAGTTTCTCTCGAAAGAATTGAGTGGGAGGAAGATAGAACTTGATGAGGTTATTGAACCTTTACTTCAACCTGAGAGTAGCGCAGCGCAGAAAGTTGTTTCTGTGGAGCCTACATTAGCTGAAGAGGAAGTTAATGATGATGATCATGAAGCTTTGGATCAAGTTGCTATCGAACCTCGTAGGTCGACAAGGACGCGTACTGCTCCTGAGTGGTACGGCAACCCTGTCTTAGAGGTCATGTTGTTAAACAACGATGAACCTACGAGCTATGGAGAAGCGATGATGGGCCCGGATTCCGAGAAGTGGTTAGAGGCCATGAAATCCGAGATGGGATCCATGTATGAAAACAAAGTATGGACTTTGGAAGTATTACCTGAAGGGCGTAAGGCCATTCAGAACAAATGGATCTTTAAGAGGAAGACGGACGCGGACGGTAATGTCACCGTCTATAAAGCTCGACTTGTGGCAAAGGGTTTTTCACAAGTTCAAGGAGTTGACTACGATGAGACCTTCTCACCCGTAGCGATGCTTAAGTCCGTCAGAAACATGTTAGCAATAGCTGCCTTTTTCGATTATGAAATTTGGCAGATGGATGTCAAAACAGCGTTCCTTAACGGTTACCTTAAGGAAGAGTTGTATATGATGCAACCAGAAGGTTTTGTCGATCCAGAGAATGCTGACAAAGTTTGCAAACTCCAGCGATCCATTTATGGACTGGTGCAAGCATCTCGGAGTTGGAATCTTCGTTTTGATGAGGTGATCAAAGCGTTCGAGTTTATACAAGTTTACGGAGAAGCTTGTATTTACAAGAAAGTGAGTGGGAGCTCTATAGCGTTTCTAATATTATATGTGGATGACATATTGCTGATTGGAAACAATATAGAAATGCTGGAAAGCGTAAAGGAATATTTGAACAAGAGTTTTTCAATGAAGGACCTAGGAGAAGCTGCTTTCATATTAGGCATCAAGATCTATAGAGATAGATCGAGACGCTTAATAGGACTTTCACAAAGCACATACCTTGACAAAGTTTTGAAGAAGTTCAAAATGGATCAGTCCAAGAAGGGGTTCTTGCCTGTATTGCAAGGTGTGAAGTTGAGTAAGACTCAATGCCCAGTGACTGCAGAAGATAGAGAAAAGATGAGTGTCATCCCCTATGCTTCGGCCATAGGCTCTATCATGTATGCAATGCTGTGCACAAGACCCGATGTCAGCCTTGCCATAAGTATGGTCGGAAGGTTTCAAAGTGATCCAGGAATGGAACACTGGACGGCGGTCAAGAATATCCTGAAGTACCTGAAAAGGACTAAGGACATGTTTCTCGTTTATGGAGGTGATCAAGAGCTCGTCGTAAAGGGTTACGTCGATGCAAGCTTTGACACTGATCCGGATGACTCTAAGTCGCAAACCGGATACGTATTTATTCTTAATGGGGGTGCGGTTAGCTGGTGCAGTTCCAAGCAAAGCGTGGTAGCAGATTCTACATGCGAAGCGGAGTACATCGCTGCCTCGGAGGCGGCGAAGGAAGGTGTCTGGATGAAGGAGTTCATGACAGATCTTGGAGTAGTGCCAAGTGCACTTGACCCAATGACTCTGTTTTGTGATAATACTGGTGCCATTGCTCTAGCCAAGGAACCAAGATTTCACAAGAGGACCAGACACATAAAGCGACGTTTCAATTCCATCCGCGATTACATCAAGGAGGACGACATAAATATTTGCAAAGTACACACGGATCTAAATGTTGCAGATCCGATGACTAAACCTCTTCCAAGGGCTAAACATGAACAACACCAGAACTGCATGGGTGTTCGATTCATTACAATGTAAATCACATAGTGATGTGAACTAGATTATTGACTCTAGTGCAAGTGGGAGACTGTTGGAAATATGCCCTAGAGGCAATAATAAATTGGTTATTATTATATTTCCTTGTTCATGATAATCGTTTATTATCCATGCTATAATTGTATTGATTGGAAACTCAAATACATGTGTGGGTACATAGACAAAACTATGTCCCTAGTAAGCCTCTAGTTGACTAGCTCGTTGATCAAAGATGGTTAAGGTTTCCTAGCCATTGACATGAGATGTCATTTGATAACGGGATCACATCATTAGGAGAATGATGTGATGGACAAGACCCAAACTGTAAACGTAGCATTTGATCGTGTCAGTTTATTGCTATTGTTTTCTGCATGTCAAGTATCTGTTCCTTTGACCATGAGATCATGCAACTCACTGACACCGGAGGAATACCTTGTGTGTATCAAACGTCGCAACGTAACTGGGTGACTATAAAGGTACTCTACAGGTATCTCCGAGGGTGTCTGTTGGGTTGGCATGGATCAAGACTGGGATTTGTTACTCCGTGTGACGGAGAGGTATCTCAGGGCCCACTCGGTAATACAACATCACAATGAGCCTTGCAAGCAATGTGACTAAAGTGTTAGCCACGAGATCTTGTATTACGGAACGAGTAAAGAGACTTGCCGGTAACGAGATTGAACTAGGTATAGTGATACCGACGATCGAATCTCGGGCAAGTAACATACCGAAGAACAAAGGGAACAGCATACGGGATTAACTGAATCCTTGACATAGAGGTTCGACCGATAAAGATCTTCGTAGAATATGTAGGAGCCAATATGGGCATCCAGGTCCCGCTATTGGTTATTGATCGTAGAGGTGTCTCGGTCATGTCTACATAGTTCTCGAACCCGCAGGGTCTACACACTTAACGTTTGGTGACGATTAGTATAATTGAGTTATTATGTTGGTGACCGAAAGTTGTTCGGAGTCCCGGATAAGATCCCGGACATGACGAGGATCTCCGAAATAGTTCGGAGGTAAAGATTGATATATGTGATAATAGTGTTTTGATCTCCGGAAGGGTTCCGGAGTTCACCGGAAGGGGTTCCGGATGTTTACCGAAGTGTTCGGGTGCAGCAACACTTTATATGAGCCAAAGGGATAAAGCCCACAAGGTATTGGAAAGTGCAAAAGTAGTTTTGCTGCCGCGTAAGCGGTACTACCGCTTGGTGAAGCGGTACTACCGCCGGAGCGGTACTACCGCTTGTGTGAAGCAGTACTACCGCCCGAGCGGTACTACCGCTTGTGTGAAGCGGTACTACCGCCCGAGCGGTACTACCGCTTGTGTGAAGCGGTACTACCGCTTGTGCGCGGCTGTGCACGGTTCGGCAGGGATCCGAGTTGGACTCTTTCCCTGCGGGCCAAACCGACCTTGTGCGGGCAAAACCGACCCGGAGGAGGCTTTTACTCCAAGTTTAGACCCCAAGGCTCAACATATAAATAGAGGGGCAGGGCTAGCACACGGGACACATCAAGATTTCCCCAAGCCGTGTGCGGCAACCCTAACCCTCTAGTTCCTCCGTCATAATCTCCGTAGCGCTTGGCGAAGCCCTGCAGAGATTGTTCCTCACCACCATCACCACGCCGTCGTGCTGCTGGAACTCAACCACTACTTCATCATCGCTCGCTGGATCGAGGAGGTGAAGGCGTCATCAAGCCGTACGTGTGTTGAACGCGGAGGTGCCGTCCGTTCGGCGCTAGTTCGTGATCGGATCGAGGGACGACTTGCGATTTGGATCGCGGAGACGTTCGACTACATCAACCGCGTTTCTTAAACGCTTCCGCTTAGCGATCTACAAGGGTATGTAGATTCACTCTCCCTCTCGTAGATGCTCATCACCATGGATAGATCTTGTGTGTGCGTAGGAAAATTTTTGTTTCCCATGCAACGTTCCCCAACACCCAGATGTGCGCCTCCGACAAGGTGTTGAACCACGCATGCACCACCTCCTTTGCCGGCGCCTCCCACGTAGGCTCCACCCCATGCGCGTTGCATGCCATCGTCATCGCCACGGTCGCATCCCTACGAGAGTTGTTGCAGAGCGGGGCGATAGACGCCGACAGTATAAAGTTGCCCTCCGGGCGAAAGAGCTGATGGCGGAAGTGGACGAGCTGAACATACGTCAGGTCGCCGTCAAGACCTGGGGCGAATCTGCATGATATCGGCGGGACCAGTGTACAGCCAGGCAAAGCGTTGCGGTCTTGGAGAGGGGCAATCCGCCTGGCCAAGAAGTCCGAACCCACCATCTCTATGGTGAGCCCGGCAGCCTTGAGCCGAAGCAGTGCTACCTCCAGCTTCCCGTCATCTGGGGCGACAACGCTCCATTCGTCGTTGCGGACGGGCTTGGACGTTCGGACCTTGCAGAAGGGCAGCACCTCCTTGGTAGAGATATACCACCAATCCCCCCGCCACTCTTTCCACTTCTTGTGCAGAAGACCGGGGGGATACACTTCCTTATGGGAGGCGGGAGGAACCCATGCAATGCTGCCAGAAATAGCATCCTCGCCCTCTACGCGGGGGTAGAAGAAATGGCAGAATAGGGAGACGCTGGGGGCTACTCCTATGAAGTTTTCGCACAAATGTGCGAAGACAAACAGGTTGGTCACCGCGTTCGGTGGGAAATCAAGCAGGCGGAAGCCGTAGGTCAACATCAGATCTACGAGGAAAGCAGAGAAAGGGGGAACCAACCCGCAGTAGAAGTACGTTGCAAAGAACGGGTACTTCTCAGGACCGGGCTAGGCATCCCCTAGGAGCACTATCGGAGCAAGGTGCGCCTTTGTCTCCCTCCCCCATATCAGGGGGTACCTCTCAACGACCTCGTGCGCCGACAGAGAACTGGGGGAGCAAACGGCGGATTTCCTCCTCATCGCCACCAGGGCATCCTTCGCCTCCGCGTCGGCTGCCCTCTTGGTCTTTTTCGCCGCGCCGGCCGTGGCGCAGGTGGCTATGTGCTTCGGTGCCATGGCGGACCCGAGGCATGCGGGTACGAGGAGGGAAGGACTTGGAGCTGTGCGCAGCGAGGGCTTGGACAAAAGGGAGAAAACAACAGAATAGGAGAAGCGCGATGATGGGAGCAACGCCCTCTTGGGAAGCGATGTTTATACACAGGGGAAAATGCAAGGGTCGCCTCCCCTGGCCTCACACGACGCGGTTTCCGAAATGTGACCCCTCGAAGCAACCGCCTCGCTCCGCCACTCCCATGACCCGTGGTAAATGCGCATCATGGGAAACATCGGTAAAAACTCATCATAACTGCAGGGCGCGCGGCTACGCATGCTCGTGCACTGTTTTGGGCCTATACCAACAACGCCGCGCGCGTGTATGGCCCAGGTCCCGGGGCTACTATCGGTGTACTAAGAACTGGGGGTCCCTAGTACCCAGACTTGTGCACGGGCAATTGCCCCAGACTGGAAAGTTCTTGCCGGGCTCGCACCAGCCTCCGAGGCAAACCAGAGTCAAGACCAGAGGAAGGCATTCATGCCCTTCGCCAAGTGAAATAGCCCATCCACGAGCGTCCCCGGCAAGGATTCCAACCCGCCAGGCCGCTACTCCACCTCACCAAGGACGACAGTCTACATCGCCTGAGGTGTCGAGCGGGCAGGCGGGCAAGAAGAGCTGACTGAGGCACGTGGCTACAACAGCGGTCCCGTGGCAGCTTTAATGGCACCCATCCCGCAGCGTGGCAGAAGAATAAGAGGTAGCTAGGCGAACACAAGGAGAGGCGATCCTTGCCGGGAACCGTCGCCAGCGCGCCACCTCACGGTGCATTCAATGCGCCTGTCCTAGTCCGTCAGAGTTAGGTATTTCCCACTACCACTCTGACGACAGCCCTTATAGCTGTAAGAACGCAATGTACACCTAGTAAAAGACCATTGTAGCCCTTGTGGTAACCCTTAACTATAAAAGGAGGCCCATGGCTACCTTGGCAGGGGTCGACACCCTGTCCATTTGCACGTGTAGCAGCATCTCACAAGCATCCTTGCCGGGTGACTGCTCCCCTGTATTTGGACCCAGATATACAACACACAGACATGACGTAGAGTCCATAGGAAAGCCAGTACTATTAAAAGGGGGTAAGGTATTGTTGGTGAACAAAATGCTCATACGTGCACAAGTGATAGTCACCAAAAACACCCACAAGCTCTTCCACAAAAGTCTGTCCAAAGTCAAATATCCAAAATCGGTGCAACCAACACTTTCCACTTGGTGCCACCGATTCCCATACTCAGACAGACCTAAGCCAAACCCTAGCCCTTCGGTGCAACCGATTCTGCTTCGGTGCCACCGAGTTTGGGTTGCCAACTTTCTGTTACGCAAATTCACAATATCGGTACCACCGAGATTGTTGGATCGGCGTCACCGAGATTGGGCAATCTGACCGTTGGTCACCTTATCGGTGCAACCGAGTTTCCTATATCGGTCTCACCGAGATTCAAAAGTTCCCACCTTTTGGTCACTTCAGTACCATCGAGATTAACACATCGGTGTCACCGAGTTGGTCATTTTGTGTGTAACGGTTGGATTTTTGGGGATGCCTATATATACCCCTTCACCACCACCTACTCGAAAGAGAAGCACTCAGAACTATTCCATACTTGCCCCATCCAGTTTTCTGAGAGAGAGCCACCTACCCTTGTGTTGAGGTCAAGATCATCCACTCCAACCATATGGATCTTGATTTCTAGCCTCCCCAAGTTGCTTTCCACCAATCCCATCTCTTCCACCAAGCAAAACCTGTGAGAGAGTGATTGTGTGTTGAGGAGTCTATCATCTTGCACAAGAGCAAGGATTTCATCATCATTGCCGAGCCTATTACCTTTTGGAGGGTGGTGCCTCCTAGATTGGTTAGGTGTCGCTTGGGAGCCTCCTACTTCATGTTGTGGAGTTGAACCAAGGAGTTTGTAAGGGCAAGGAGATCGCCTACTTCATGAAGATCTACCCATAGTGAGGCTAGTCCTTTGTGGACGGAAGCCGTTATGGAATAGTCAAGGTTGCTACTTCGTGGATCCTTATGGGTGGAGCCCTGCGTGGACTCTCGCGACCGTTACCCTCCGTGGGTTGAAGACTCCATAAACGTGGATGTACGATAGCACCTCCTATCAGAACCACGAGAAAAATCATCGTGTCTACAATTGTGTTTGATCTTCTTACCCTATCCTTTCTATACATGCTTGTTGTTACTTTCCGCTGCTATACTCTTAGACATGCATGTGTAGGGTGTACTTGACTTGCCATGAATGTTAAAATCTGCCAACTCTAAAATTTGGGAAAAGGTAGAATTTTTATTTGGTCAAGTAGTCTAATCACCCCCCCTCTAGACATACTTTCGGTCCTACAAGTGGTATCAGAGCTTTGGTCTCCATTGCATTGGTCTCACAACCTAGGAGAGTATGGCGTCTAGTGAGGGAAATTATCACCGTAGAGGTCCGTACTTTGATGGCACTAATTTTGCTAGTTGGAAGCACAAAATGAAAATGCATATTCTTGGTCATAACCCTGCCGTATGGGCTGTTGTTCGTGTTGGCTTGCAAGGTGAGTTCTTTGGTGATGGAAAGGAACCGGATCGTGAAGCGACCGCGGATAAGTTGAAGATGTTGCAATACAACGCTCAAGCATGTGACATTCTCTTCGACTGCCTATGCCCCAAAGAATTCAACAAAATCAGCCGTCTTGAGAATGCAAAACAGATTTGGGATACTTTGGTTGATATGCACGAAGGAACCGAGTCCGTGAGAGAGTCCAAGTTAGATGTTCTTCAAAGTCAGCTTGACAAGTTCAAGATGAAGGATGGTGAAGGAGTCGCAGAGATGTACTCTAGGCTAGCTCTCATCACTAATGAGATTGCCGGCTTAGGAAGCGAAGAAATGACCGACAAATTCATCATCAAAAAGATACTTAGAGCTTTGGATGAGAGATACGACACCGTGTGCACATTGATCCAAATGATGCCCAACTACAAAGATCTCAAGCCTACGGAAGTCATTGGAAGGATTGTTGCTCATGAGATGACACTCAAAGACAAAGAAGAGCTTCACAGCAAGTCTAGCGGTGCTTGCAAAGCCACAAGTGATGCTCCCGGAACTTCAAGCGACAACCTTGTCACCAATGAAGAGATAAGCCTCATGGTCAAGAAATTCAACAAGTTCTACAAGAATAGAGGCAAAGAATGAAGCTCCAACTCAAGATATGATGAGAAGCGTTCGTCAAGTCATGACCGCAATTGCTACAATTGTGGGAAGCCCGGACACTACTCAAATGAGTGCACGGCTCCCTACAAACGAAGAGAAGAGTCACCTCGAAGACGAAGCTCAAGGAATGAATCACCTCAAAGAGAGATAAGGAGTAGAGATGGTCATTATGAACGAAGACCCTCAAGGAGAAGTAGAGATTCGGATAAGAAGGACAAGTACACCAAGAGCTACACAAGAAGAAAACATCAAGCTCATGTTGGTGAATGGGTTTCCGGCTCCGACTCCGACAACAACTTCGAGAGAAGCTATCACTCCGATTCCGACTATAGTCAAGATGATGGTGTTGCTGGTATTGCTCTAGTGACTACCAACTCCTACGATCTATTTGATTCACCAAACGAAGGGAGTGGAAGTTGCTTCATGGCTAAAGGCCCCAAGGTATCACACCCCAAGTATCTTGATTTCAATAGTGATGAAGATGACTTGCTTTGTGATGATGACTTGCTCCTTGATAAAACTAGTGATGTTAGTCAAAATGAACTTGATAATTCTCATGCTAGTCAAGATAAGTCAATTGATGATGATAAGATGAAAATAGAACAACTAACTAAAGAACTAAACACTCTTAAGTTAGCTCATGAATCTACTCTTGAAGATCATAGAGAGCTTGTAAGAACTCATGAGAAGCTACGCTTCGAGAAGCTCAACTTGGAGCAAGAGCATGAGTTTCTTAAAGCTATCAATGACGATCTCCGAAAGAAGACTTCATCTTATCTAGCCAAACGACTACTCTTGTCTACATTCATGCCTCAAGTTAAAACTAAGCAAACTAGTAACAAAGGCAAGAAAGGTTCTTCATCTAGTAGCCACAATAAAAATGCTAAACCTAATGATGTTGCTTCTAGTAGTTCTATTGATTCCACTAATGATGATTCTCTTAGCCAAGTCACACTTGAGCAAGAAAATGCTTTATTGAAAGGAATTATAGAAAAAGGTATCTACAAGAGTCTTGCCGGGTGTAAGCAATTTGAGGAAATTGTACGCAAGCACGGAGGATACCGAAAGAACCATGGTGTTGGCTACTTCAACGCTAATGGAGTTGAATGGGAAGAAGGTCAATACCCCAAGCCCAAGTTTGTTCCTCAAAAGGAGAAGTATGAAAATACTCTTCCCATGGGGACAAACACTCAAGATGACCTTCCACCACAAGACCACAAGCTCAAGGGCAAGAACAAGCTTCAAGAGGACATTGACTCATATGAAGATGAATCCCTAGCTTTGGTGGAGTGGGTTCCCAAGGCTACTTGAAGCTCAACTTCTACAAAGGCTACTTCAACACCAAGGATCCCCATCAACTTGATGTGGGTCCCCAAGAAGAAGAACTAGAGAGTTCTTGAGGGGTGACTCCGCCAATGAAATTCACTCACATTCATTATTGGCAAGAATTATTTGCAATCAACATCAACTCTATGCAATAGTTCAAGGAGTCACACATTCCCTCAAAGGTAAGCAAGGGACAAGGTAATCAACAAATCAATGGACATCATTACACATGCTTTGAACTCCATGTCCATAGATATCCTTGTATTTGTCTCTTGTGTGTTGGGACTAACCCATGTAGGTGAGAAGAGTAAGGAAACAACAAGGATGCTCCCAACTCTTGGTGATCTTCATCAACCTTGAGCATCCACCACTACCTCACCAACATGAAGTCTTCATCGACAAAACCCAAGGTTAGTTTATCCCTCTTATGGGGGGATGTCACATCAAGGGGGGGGCTTTACTCTAAGACTTGAGTTAGAGCATTTCTTAGTATGTGACAACATTAAATGCTTTATGTAAAAGTGGTAACCCCACTTGTGCTTAAATGATGTGTATGACCTATGATCAAGTATTCTTACTTGGCTCCTAAGTCAATATAGTCATATATAGATGACTTCGTCATCGCCCAAGTGCTTGTTAGATGCTAGTGTGTATGTGCATGTTTGTCATGATTTCATTTGACATCTTATTGTGTGAGCATGTTGGTCTGCATTTATTTTCCCATTCGAGGACATCCAATTGTTGCTATTTGGTTTTTGATTTATCTTTTGCCAATTGGATGGAAAAGAATGCCTAGGACCACTCTTTAGCTCTCTATGCTTTCTCACCTCACATTCCATTCATGCTGCATCACAAAACTTGAACAAGTACTTTTCGATCCCTCTGTGTGTGGAGCACTCGGAGTTCCGTATCGACAACGACTGACCATTAAAACCTCCCAAGTGCATCTCGGTGGAACCAACCCACAATTCTCGGTCTCACCGAATGCCTAGGGTCGATATGGTTTTCAATCTCGGTACTACCGATTCCATATTCTCGGTTACACCGAGTTTCCCTGTCAGCTGACAGTTGAGGAACTCGGTGATACCGAAAATTTAGAATCGGTGACACGGACAGTGAAGGGTATATATGCTGTGGACCCGACGTTTCGAAATTCAATCTTCAAACCGTCGCGCCCTAAACCCTAAGCTGCCGCAAAAGGACCCCCTGGTCGTAGCCCTTGTCTCCCCGCGCTCCTCCGCCGCTAGGATCCTCGCCGTCGACTGGCATCTTCGCCGCCGTAGCGGATCCGTCGCCAAGCTAGGGTACGGATTCGATTTTTCTTGCGCTCCCCGTCCGATTCTTGTGCAATGAAGTTGATTTTATCTATAAGCCACCATTTGCACATCTATCTATCCTCTAAAACTTCCAATAGATAGCGAATGATCGATTTTCTAGGGTTTACCGTCCGCCCGATGGAACTCGGTGGAACCGAAGCAAACAAATCGGTGTCACCGATTTGCCAATCTGTGCTGCTGAGAACTATCTCGGTGAAACTGAGTACTCCTTTTTGGTCTCACCGAAAGGAGTGCCAAGTTTCTGTTAAAGAGAAAGTCAGTCTCGGTAGCACCGAAATCTTTGCTTCGGCTATACCGATTTTCATGTGACAGAATGTAAACCTTGAGAATCTTTTGTTCAAACTTTCAAAAAACAGCTACAGTTTGTGATGACTCATCTTCTTTTGCTCCTCTATACTCTATTCACAGGGTCAGTATGTCAAGTGCTGAGGACAATGAGAACAACGTCCAAGAGGAGAACATTGTCATGAGTTCAGGCACTAGTACTGAGTCCAGTTCCTCTTCAGATCCAGGCACTCCCAGTTCTCATGGGTTGCCCAAGGCTGCTACAAGGGCCAGGAAGAAGCTGAATTCAGATGAGGAGGATTCAGATTTTGTGCCAGAGGAGATTCTTGCCAAGAAGCAAGAGAAAGCTGCAAAGAAGTCTGCTAATGAAGCTACCTCTTCAAGGAGAGCTTTCAGGAAGGAGTATGCTAGCTCTGAAGCTATGAGAGCACCTGAGATTGCTAGGGCTACCATGACTGTTGATCCCCTAAGGAAATCTATGCCTAAGAAGGCAGGGGAGAAGAAGAGAGCTAGGAAGAGGATTGTTTATGTTGTTGGCAGGCAAACGTCCATGTTTGAGGACCCTGAGGAGGCTGTTGGTGCTGCTGCTGAGGAGGAAGAACATGTTGAGAAGGCCCCTCCCAAGAAGAAAAAGAAGCTTATGGTTGATGCTATGCCAAAGACTGGCACATCCAAGAGCACCAAGTCTGCCCCGAAAAAGGCTGCTGCTGAAAAGCCAAAGAGGTTGTCAAGACAAATTCCAGCTTCTGAAAAGAACAAGGGAACTACCTCCAGAGTTGAGGATGAAGATGCTATGACTGCTTTGATGAAGCTTAGACCACATCTTCTAGTACATAATGCCAGCTATCCACTTGCTGAAGATATGAAGAAGAGGAAGGACTCTGGTTTGAGGGCATGGAGAGCTACTGATCCATATGCCCAAAGGAGAAAGACAGCTATGGACTACAGATTCTATACCAAGGAGCAACAGGATTTCTATGAGACTGTGCTGTTTGACAAGAGTCCAGCTGTGAGTGACATGAAATATGTGGACTAGAAACTCATCAAGGAGAATGAAGACTATTTTCCAAGTGTCCAAGATAACTTTCACTGCATTGGCTTGGATGAGTTTGTTGGCAGAGAGTTTATAGCATGGAATGATGAGATGATCATGCAATTCTACTCCACTGCACATTTCTATGGAGATGGTAGGATTGTATGGATGACTGAAGGAGCAAGATACGAGTCCACTGTTGATGAATGGGCTGCAATCTTGGGAGTCCCAGAGGTACAGGATGGTGACTTGGATGTCTACTCAGAATCCAAGGAGAGCCACAATGCTATGGCTAACATGTACAATGAGATCCCTGCTGCTCATGTGAAGTCTCACAAGTTAGGATCCATCTACTTTCTCCAGGCTGGCCTTCGTACCATGAAGACCATTCTGAGGCATACTTTGATGCCCAAGTCAGGAGATGACAAGATGATCCGAGGCTACTCCATCAACATGCTAATCCATCTTGACAGACACACCAAGATTAGAGTCATGGATTTGATTGTGGAGACAGTGAAGAGGGTTGCTGCTGATCAGAAGCACTCTTGCTGCTATGCACCCTATATCCAGATGCTTATCAACTCCAAGCTGGAGAAGCACATCTTTGCTCTGGACAGACCCCACTTGCCCCTACAGCCAGATTTAGAGGACAACGTTGTGGTGATGGACCCAGAACATCCCACATTTGCTGCAGCTCAGGTAAAGGCAGAGGCAGCTAGAGCCACTAGTGCTCAAGTCCCTAGATCCAGGAACGAGCAAATGGATCTTTTGATCTCATCAGTTCAGGGCATGCAGAAGGACATTAAGGACATCTTGGACAACCAAAACAGTCTTGTCAGGATCTTTGAGAACAGGATCAAGACCCTTAATGATAAGGTGGATGGGCTGACCAAGACAGTCAATGAGATCAAGAAGGAAGTTGACTCTGTGCCTCTTCCTCATTCTTCAAATGATGATGATGATGATGATGATGATGAGGATGACTCACCTCTTAGCCAGGCACACACTTCACTACTCCGGCCAGATCAGCCACCGTGCCAGCTCCAGATTTGAGGCCCTCTTCATCAGCTCCTGCTACTGTCACGTCAGCTCCATCAGCTCCAGTTCCTCCAGTTGCCACTCCAACTCCATCCACGACATCTGCAGAGATCTTTGCCAACGCAGTTCTCTCGACTCCTTCATCAACAACCGGAGGAGATCAGCCCAAGAACGCTTAGATATATGACTTTGAACTTTTTGGTAACTTGTTGCCAAAGGGGGGGAAGTGTATATAGATCTTTAGGCTTCGAGTGAGAGAGCGTTTGGTTTTTATCGCTGTTTCAAAAACATTGTCTTTTGGTTGCTTGTGTTACACTTTTGTTGGTGTTTGATCATACGCTTAATGTGTGATGCCACTATTTCCTATCATTATGCTACTTATGAGATGATCTTTCACCTTTGCTTGATTGTGTTGTGCTATGATGTTCACTCTTATTATTCTCGCACACCACCAAGTTGTATGTGACATGGAAGAAGTGCCCCATGTACCTAATCGATTGTGCATTTGCATTCAAACGCAAATCTAAAATAATGCACAAATTTAGGGGGACCTCTTGCTTATCACATACCTCTCAAAGCGATGATTACATTCATTGATTATATCATATGTCGAAGCTTTGATCTATATGTTTTCATCAATTACCAAAAAGGGGGAGATTGAAAGCACATTTGCTCCCTTGGTGGTTTTGGTAATTAATAACAACATATAAGTCATTGAACTAATGTTTCCTCTAAGTATATTTCAGGAAAAGTTCAATGATAGGATTGGCAAAAGGATTGTGGAGATTGTGGAGATACCCCAAGATGCAAGGAAATGGATTGGCAAAGCTTCAAGCAAAAGGAATCACTTTGAGTCCATAGGAAAGCCAATACTATTAAAAGGGGGTAAGGTACTGTTGGTGAACAAAATGCTAATACGTGCACACGTGATAGTCACCAAAAACAACGACAAGGTCTTCCACAAAAGTCTGTCCAAAGTCAAATATCCAAAATCGGTGCAACCAATACTTTCCACTCTGTGCCACCGATTCCCATACTCAGACAGACCTAAGCCAAACCCTAGCCCTTCGGTGCAACCGATTCTGCTTCGGTGCCACCGAGTTTGGGTTGCCAACTTTCTATTACGAAAATTCACAATATCGGTACCACCGAGATTGTTGCATCGGCGTCACCGAGATTGGGCAATCTGACCGTTGGTCACCTTATCGGTGCAACCGAGTTTCCTATATCGGTCTCACCGAGATTCAAAAGTTGCCACCTTTTGGTCACTTCGGTACCACCGAGATTAACACATCGGTGTCACCGAGTTGGTCATTTTGTGTGTAACGGTTGGATTTTTGGGGATGCCTATATATACCCCTTCACCACCACCTACTAGAAAGAGAAGCACTCAGAACTATTCCATACTTGCCCCATCCAGTTTTCTGAGAGAGAGCCACCTACCCTTGTGTTGAGGTCAAGATCATCCACTCCAACCATATGGATCTTGATTTCTAGCCTCCCCAAGTTGCTTTCCACCAATCACATCTCTTCCACCAAGCCAAATCTGTGAGAGAGTGATTGTGTGCTGAGGAGTCTATCATCTTGAAGCACAAGAGCAAGGAGTTCATCATCATTGCCGAGCCTATTACCTTTTGGAGGGTGGTGCCTCCTAGATTGGTTAGGTGTCGTTTGGGAGCCTCCTACTTCGTGTTGTGGAGTTGAACCAAGGAGTTTGTAAGGGCAAGGAGATCGCCTACTTCGTGAAGATCTACCCATAGTGAGGCTAGTCATTCGTGGACGGAAGCCGTTATGGAATAGTCAAGGTTGCTACTTCATGGACCCTTATGGGCGGAGCCATCCATGGACTCTCGCGACCGTTACCCTCTGTGGGTTGAAGACTCCATAAACATGGATGTACGATAGCTCCACCTATCGGAACCACGGGAAAAATCATCGTGTCTACAATTGCGTTTGATCTTCTTACCCTATCCTTTCTATACATGCTTGTTGTTACTTTCCGCTTCTATACTCTTAGACATACATGTGTAGGGTGTACTTGAGTTGCCATGAATGTTAAAATCTGCCAACTCTAAAATTTGGGAAAAGGTAGAATTTTTATTTGGTCAAGTAGTCTAATCACCCCCCCCCCCTCTAGACATACTTTCGGTCCTACAGTTTCCACTGAGGTCTGGTCATGATCACGGCCTGAGCATCTAGCCAGCGCGGAGCGTGGGGCTTCCACTTGGGCATGGGCATACTCGCGTTTCGATAGTTCCGCCAGCGCGGAGCATGGGGCTTCCACTTGGGCGTGGGAATAGCCGCGGTTCGATAGTTCCGCTAGCGCGGAGCATGGGGCTTCCACTTGGGCATGGGCATAGTCGTGGTTCCACAGTTCCACCAGCGCGGAGCATGGGGCGTCCACTTGGGCGTGGGCGGGAGTCTTCCCGAGGCCAAGGGGTGGCCCTCTGGGAGACTCCGGGGCGTGTACAGGCCCAACGTCATTCTTACGTGAGAGGGTCACGAGCGGTGATAAAGGAGGGGTCGGATATTCCAGGCACTGGGCTCAGGAACTCCTTCCTCCGTCTTCAAGCGGTTTGCGCCTAGTTTTTGATGCGGCTATGCGCTCTCGCACCCGACAACATGAGTGTGGTGCGTGTCGTGCGGCCACTGAAGCGTGGCACTCGCGGCGACGAAGCACCTAACCCGCGGCTGCATGAGCCAGGCCGCACCCCACCTGTTCACTCGCGATAGCCCCAGGGAGGGCGAGATACCAAGGACCTTGGTGAGGAGACGTGCATGGAGCGATGGCCCGTGAGTCAGAGCTCGATCACTTGGATTTCTCACCGCTGCAGGGATGGACCCAGGCACAGGCATCGTGTCTAGCCCCCGGTCATGGGACCGCCGAGGGGTTGGTTGTGCGGGCGTAGCGATCCCGGGCGATGGCGATGTATCGAAACTTAGGTTTTAAGCAAGCACCATAAACTCAACAAAGTTTAATCGGGTTCATTACATAATCGAGGAAGTACCAGCTCAGGGATAATGCAACAAATGGGAGGGGGACGCACTTAATTTAAAACGAAACAAAAAGTCACCTGGCACTCATGTTCCTATGGGGGCGTGGAGCTGCTCGATAGAGCATGTTGCGGGGGTTCTTCAGGAGCGCCAGGGGACCTCGCGAGGCCTAGTCACACCCCCGTCGGAGATGCAGGATGTACTCGCGCAGGGTCTCCCCGGGAAGGTGTCATTCATGTCGTAGGCCGTGGTCAGAGAGGAAGGCGTCGGAGTGGGGGCGGCCTTGCGCGTCCTTGAAATTGGCGATGAACAGCTTGCAGAGTTCGCTCGACGAAGAGACTTATTCCTCAGGCAGGCTCATGAGCCACGAGCGCCCGCAAACTTTGAGGGTCATGGGGAACCAGTTAGCCATGACCTTGTCATCGCCGTTCGCCGCCTTGATGCTGAGTACATAGTGCTGGAGGAACTCTGTAGGGTCAGGGACCCCATCGTAGCGTGGGGGCAGCTCAGGCCCGAACTTGTCGGGCCAAACCACTTGGCGATGCTCGCGAGTGAAGGCTCGGTAGCTCACGCCGCCCGAGGAGGCTCCGTGCGTCGGGGCGACTAGGTTTGGCGCCCGGCTGCCGCTGCATCTTGGAGGACCTGGTCCTGGCAATGGCACTGCGACTCTTGAATGGGTGGTGATCGCTTTTTCCTTGCGGGCGAAGCTTCTCGACGCTCGGCACCTCCGTTGTCATCTGAGTGTCCGATTGCTGTAGCTTGGTATGCGCGTTCGAGGGAGCAGGCCGCATCCTTCTCGTCACACGCAATTGTGATGACACCGCTGCAGCCATCCATCTTGAGGACGTTGTAGCCGTAGTGGACTACCACTTTGAACTTGGCCAGTGCCGGGTATCCCAGGATAGCATTGTACGGGAGGCAGATGTGCGCCATGTCGAAATCGACGAGTTCGATGCGGTGGTTATCGCACGTGCCGAAGGTTACAGGGAGGCTGACCTGCCCCAGGGGAACGGTGAGGCCACTTGTCACTCCGCATAACAGCCTGGTTGGCATCAGCTGGTTGTAGAGCACCCGGAACTTCTCGAAGGTCTCGACAGAAAGCACGTTTAGGCCGGCACCTCCGTCAACGAGGGTCTTGGGGACTGAGACGTTGCTGATGATGGGAGTGCACAACATTTGGAGCGCGCCTGCGGCGGCTGTGGACTTGAGGCTGTCCCTAGAGTCGAAGGAGATGATGCGATGCGACCATTTGGGTGGACGCGCGGCCCCCTACCTCGGGAGGGCGGCACCCACCTCTCGAGGGAGCTGCTTGAACAAGGGACCCGACACAGGTGCATAGGTGCCGCCAAGGATACACGCCACCGTGCTAGGCCCCTGGTTGTTCCCGGTCCCCTCGCCAGGCTTGCCACTGCCACTCCCTTTGGGCGGCTACAGTCGATGCAGAAGAATAACATTGCCCTGGGAGCGCGCCTCGCGAGACTGCTCACGCCAGGCGTCCTCACGAGGCCCATTGCGCCTGGCGTCCCCACGAAGTTGCCCGCGATCGTCTGGATTCCGCGGGCCCTTGCTTCGGTCGCCTCCGTGGCCAGTGCCAGGCCCGCTGCGACCCGGGCGCCGGCCGGCGGGCTTGCCGTGGGGGGCTCGAGCGCCCGGAATTCCTCGGTGTTGTAGGTACACACGTTGTGGAAGGCGCAGAACACGCGGCTGGCCTCCTCAGGCAAACCACAGTTGGGGCCAAGTCTCGGCTCAGGCTCCGCCACGGGGACCCGGGAGGTGGAGGAGGGCGCGGGGCTGGTCACGCGGGGGCACGTCGTGCCGAGGCTCAACTGGGCTGCCGCACGGCGATGGTGGCACTTCGTGCGCCGCGCTCCAGGCGCAAGACGACAGGGGTTGAAGTGGGCGGGAGGGTGGCAGGGCCCTCCTGGCGACGGTAACAAGCTCGGTGATGTGGCCCACCCAGGCGTCGTGGCCACCATCTGTCGGGTGGTGGCGAAGCAGTTCGCCCGCCATGAGCAGCGCGTCCTGCGCGTTGATATCCCCATAGTGGGCACGAGTGAAAGGAACTGCAGTGGCACGCCACCTTGCTGCACGGGAGGGCGCGAGGAGTCTCGCTGCCCACTGGCAGCAGGGTTGACAACGACAGGGGATGCGGCTCCGATAGGGCGGTGATGGCCGTCCGCAGCGCACCCCTACCTGGCTCAGCCATGGGGTTGAAAAGGATGGATCTGGAACGGAGTTGGAGAACAGTAGCGCACCCCTACCTGGCTCACGAAATGGTGGAATCTGGGCTCCGGGGACCCAAGAAAGGTTCGAACTCTGGGGTGCGCCGGCTCTCAAACCCTGCTCTCTCTTGCTAACCTACGACGATGCTCCGACATGCTCGATCTTGGGGGAAGGGCAAAGAAAGCGGTGGTTTACCCAGGTTCGGGCCACCTCGCGGTGTAAAACCCTGCTCCTGCTTGTTTGGATTTCTTAGGGATGAGGGTGAATATTGTGGGGATTCGTCCTTCTACGGTCGCTGCCCTTCTCATCTTATACTGGCTTTGGTCCTCTTCCCCAGAAAATATCAGGCGGGAAGGGTTGCCACAAGTGCCAGTATGAAGGGGGATAGGACTCTAGCTCATCCTGACAAAACTGGTCTTCCCCTACAAAAGCCTCCCCTCGTGACGCACCGGCGGGCTCGGTGATGACCTCCGTCCTGGCGAGCCCCCAGCCTTTGCCTTCTTACATCAAACGGGAAACCTTTTGGGGGCCGCTTTGGGAACCGGCTTGCTGGCCCAGCTCCCTTAGCACCAAATGGGAAAGTCCTCTCAGCGAAGCCCCCCTGCCACCGCTCCGGAGTGCGCTTGGCAGGGCGCGCGCTGTCCTCGGAACATGGTGGGTTGTGCAACCCCGTCGAGCCATCTTTGACCTATGCGCCTCGTGAGGGCTTCCTCATGAGGCTAGTTGGGGCACCCCTGGCCAAAAGCCTCATGAGGCAGGGGCCCTCTTGAGGGCCTCCTTCGAGAAGCCTATGGTGGGCCGTACTTGGCCTATGCCACGCTTCGCGTCTTGGGCCTCAGGCAGACGGGCCTAGGTACCCCCGGTCCTAGGAGCCCGACACCTTGACCATGCTCTTCATAGCTTTTCGGGCTCGCACATGTACGATGGACAGCTCCTTTAGCAGGTTCCATCTGAACGAGATGACCTCTTCCTCTGGGCGCCCGGTTAGGAGACCTAACAAGAAACTCGGCATGTCTTTTACATTGGAGTAATAAGTACACCTTAATGAAATTACAAAATAATATTTCACTCACTAAACATGCCGCCTTTCAACCTTTGGTTCTCCTCATGAGCTTGGGCCAGGTGAGTTTTTGACCTCTCAATTTCTTCGTCCTGTCTTTGGTTTTCCGCTTTGAACTCGTTTTGTTCCTCATTACACCGGGTCAGTACCCGGTGGCCAGCTTCGTGTTGTGATCTGGCATACCTTTGAGCTTCTCTAGACATATCCAGATCTCTTTGCAGTTTGCTAATGGACTGGGTTTCTATAAGGCAATCTTTCATTAGAAAAGGTGCCTCAAACAATTTTGCATGTTAAACCATTTTCACTCACTATGTGCTCCCTGGTGAACTTTTTAACCTCCTCCAGTTTGGCCTTCGCACCCGCTAACTGTGTTCGGTTTGTCTCAAGGTCCTCAGACAACTTTTTGTTTTGTTCCCTTGAGGCCTACATCATGTCACAACAATATTCAGACCCTTAATTCGGCCTTCCCGACCAAATTAAGGCTCGGGGGCTACTAGGTTAGGATTTGTGTTCGGTTGTCCAAACCATTCACTCACCTGGACGTTGATCGACATAAGGCCGACTACTCCTTCGAGTCCTGCTCACGCGGCTCCAAGATATGCGTCCAACGAATTAAGGGCATTAAACTCATGTTCAAAAAATGCGTAGTGACGTAGTGACTCCTTCCGTCGCCGGTGATTCATCACACTTTCGACTTCAGAATTTGTAACCAAGACTTCCTTGGGATCCTCTGTTAACTCGTCTCCGGCAGGGACTTTCGCATTTACTCCGTCCCTTGCCGATGACCTTGGTCCACGATTATTACCTGACACCTCTCTGACGTCCTCGGACGAAGGTGGTTGTACACGCATCCTATAGAACACAACAATTATTATAAGTGTGTACAGCAGCTGTAGCCATGAACGAAGCATGGGTTCAATATATTACCTCTTGGTCGGGGGCGTGGTCGAGATAGCTCCAGTGGACACCGCGCGCCGGGGAACTCTACCGCTGTTTGGCATGGACAGGGCCGACGCCGTTCTCGCTGGTGTCCGGTGCGTGGTACAATGACCCTTGCGAGTAGTAGTCTGCATACTCGGAACGACGAGAGGCGAGCACCTATTTTGGCAAGAGGCCTTCTTGTTACTTACAGCGGGGGAAGGGAGCGTCCCAGGGTGATCGGCTAAAAGGGAAACCTTGGAGTAGTCAAGGATCTCCTAATAAAAAAACCCGTCCTCAAAATCGATCGCCGTATCTGGATCATCGTGGAATCCTCGGTCATCGTCGCGGGAGTAATTCTCCGGTTGTGGAGATGAGCAGTTGACGGACCCGATCCAGCTCCTCCAGCTCTGTTCGGAAAGATAAAAGATTTGATCAACAAAGGCAGACATAACATCCGGACTATGGAAACAAAACTGAACTTACATATTCAATGGTATTATGGCTCAAGTACCCGTCCCAGGTCCTCAGGCGGGCAAACACTTCCTTTTCTCTTTAAAGAGATCGGCCAGTATGGTTGCCAGTGCTGCCAGGTTGGCAGGCCCTTGCCCTTTGTAGTGGGTCGCATCGTTTGTCCCATTATAACCATAAGGGGTGCATCCTTTGTTGAAGAGGTTGGACACATCGAGTAATGGCAGCGGCCATCACATCAATGATGGCTAGCTTATTGTGGGCTACCAGCCTCACCTGAGCAGCTAGACGCTTTACTTCGGCGCTCTCCTCTTGGGAGGGGCTCTTCCGTCGCTAGTTAAACCTTTTCTTTAAAGGTGTGTCTGAGTAATCGGGTAGGCCCCTCCGAATTGGATCGAATAACGGGATGTCTTCGATATAAAACCACTCTGAGGTCCACTCCTCAGAATCCTTCTTTGGGGTCCCCATGGGATATCCCGTCCCGGCTATGCGCCATACTTCTGCTCCGCCGACTTTTAAGATGGTCCCTCCCCAGGAGCGGGGGACGAGGCAGAAATATTTTCTCCACAATTCAAAATGGGCCTCGCAGCCTAGGAACATCTCACAGAGGGCAACAAAGCCTGAGATATGTAGAATGGATCCGGGGGTAAGATGGTGGAGCTGGATCCCGTAGAACTCTAGCAAACCCCTCAAGAAGGGGTGAATGGGGAAGCCCAAGCCTCGTAAGAGGAAGGGCACGAAGCATACCCTCTCTTCCTTGTGCGGAGCAGGGAAGTTCTCTGCAAAAGCCTCTCCGTTCAAGGAAGTTATTCCGGCGCGTGTGGGTGCTAGATTTGAGGCAAGAATGTATCCTTGCGTTTCAAGGCCGCTCAATTGGAGGCAAGAGACCGAGCAGCTTGCCTAGTCGCCTGGGAGGGGGCCGTGTGGGCATGAGGAGGAGCCAAGGGCGCTCGCCATGTCTCTGGGCTCCCTGACTTTTGGCTTCTTGAGAGATGAGGAAGACGATGCGTTGCTCATGATACGCATTGCCTATTTAATGGGCGTTCTTCCTCTGACCCATGGAGGGCATTTTTGTAAAAGGCTACTGACCGTCTGCCTCCTATCGACGCACGGGGATTGAGGGGTGTCATTAAATTTAAGCAGGAAAATCAATATTGTGGGCCCGGTGATGCTTCGGCAATGAGGAACATATCGGTGGTCGGACTATCACTGCCGAATATAGAAGGGAAGAGGAACTCGCCCCGCAAGCCGAAGACTTTGGGCGCATAATGCTACTATGGTCATGGACCTCGGCATTGGAGGCTAGTTCGGGGGCTACTGAGGGAGTCCGGGATTAAGGGGTCCTCGGGCCGCCGGTCTATCTCTCATAGACCGGATTGGTGGGCCGCTCTGTGGCCATTATCAGAAGACCGAGCTATGAGGTGACTCCGTATTCAGGAAGGAAATCTCTGGTGCCTTGGTATGTCCTCCAAGTCAAGATAGTAGATTCGGCATATTTGTTCGCTGATGGTAACCGATCATGTGTAACCCTAGGTACCCCAGGTGTCTATATAAACCAGAGGGTTTTAGTTCATAGGGGACAGAACTATCATCATACTCATCTAGGGTTTAGTTCATCTAATCTCGTGGTATATCGACTCTGTAATTGTCATACACACATTAATACAATCAAGCAAGACGTAGGGTTTTACCTCCTCGAGAGGGCCCGAACCTGGGTAAACACTATCCCTCTTTCATCCTGTTCCCCATCGATCGAAAGATCCACCGCTCGGGACCCCCTACCCGAGATTTGCCGGTTTTGACACCGACAGACCCCCCTTGAGCGCGCCCTATTTGCTTGTGCCTCCCTCGTGCGGCCTCCGGTCTTCTCCCGAATCTTCTAGGTCTTCTTTTGGTTCAGAATAAATCATAAAAAAAGTTTCGGGGCAATTGGACTTCGTTTGGCACTGTAAACCTGAAAAGACAAAAACACGCAGAAAACAACAACTAGACCTGGGTACTGGGTCAATTGGTTAGTGCTAAAAAATAATATAATTTGGTAAATTAATACTCAAAAAGTATCGTAGAATGATAATATAATAGCATGGAACAATCAGAAATTATAGATATGTTGGAGACGTATCAGCATCCCCAAGCTTAATTCCTGTTCGTCGTCGACTAGGTAAATGATAAAAATATAATTGTTGACGTGACATGCTACCTAATATGTAATCTCTTGCATGTATGCTCATTGAGAAACGATGAATTAACAAACATCAACATAGTAATATTTATAAGCACAAGCAACTTAATCATCAATCTTTCAAAGTATACGATCCGAAAAGAATGCTTACCCCCATTCATTTTATCATATTAGTAAGGCATGGATCTGTCTTCACCACATTAATACAAATGTCAAGCACCACGGTGTCCAAGTCAGGCAATTGGATCGTACTTTTTTAATGTGCATCAACTTTTTATTCTTCACGCAGTACATGAGCGTGAACCATTAACATAGCATAAAGGTGGAATAAAATATGGTGGTAGATATCAAAGGGGTAAAAGTGGAGAAGAAAGTCTTGCATCAACTAGGCGTATCAACGGGCTATGGAGATGCCCATCGATAGATATCAATGCAAGGATTGGGGATTGCCATGCAAATGATGCACTAGAGCTATAAGTGTATGAAAGCTCAACTGAAGCTAAGTGGGGTGTGCATCCAACTTGCTTGCTCATGAAGACCTCGGGCATTTGAGGAAGCCCTTCATCGGAATAATCATGTTATCACACACAAATAGAAAGTAGGAAAGCAAAAATAAAGATAACTATTGGGTTGCCTCCCAACAAGCGCTATTGTTTTATGCCCCTAGCTAGGCATAATGCATAGTTTCAAGTGTTGGACCCCTTCATGTCCTTGAAAACTAACTCTACCAAAATCTTACTTAACAAATCACCCTTCTCAAATTTAGGTGAATGGCTCAAGTGCTCAAAAGGATTTACAATATCGTCACTCGCATCACCATCATCATAGGGATCTTCAAATAAGACATGAATTTCATCATTGATAGGTTCCCTAATAGTGTTGTCATGCCAATCTTCACTAAACCCTTTATTAATTCCTTTAGCAATCCATTCAAATTTATCACAAGTGTGGAGGAATAAAGCTTGCATTAATTCTTCAGGAGGAACATTCCTCCTCATATTCGCACTAGAACCTTGGCAATTACTAGATTCCAACATATGCAAATCATCTCTATTATGTAGGATCACTTCTATAGTGGGAGCTTCAGATTTTACTCTAAAAAAAGAAACTATGTCTCTTGCTTCCTGCACTATATAATCAAATTCATGTGTAAGGATAATGGTGGCAATTTTCTTAACCTTATAATTACGTATACTCGGAAGTCCCAAAATTATCTATTGAAGCATAGGATGGAGATGCACAAACTTTCTTTCTAGCTTCAATATTAGCTTCGTAATAGCATCCACATAACAATTTGTCTCATCAAGTATGATTCCTTCAGTAAAAGGAATAGCTCTCGAGCATTCAAAAAAATTGTATAACATGTTTTCCAATAATGTTACAACTACCCACATCATAGATTTTAGATTTTAGAATTGTGTGAGTATTACTATTAGGAATTTGATTTTTAGGAGGATCATGAGTGGCATCAATAAATTTTGGTCTCTCCTCCTCCGAATCACTAGCACTATCTTCGCTAGCATTGTCAACAATAACTTTCTCAAATTCAGATAAGATAGCAACTTCAAGCAAACAAACAAGAAAACAAGTAAACTAGTAACAAGCAAAGGTAAATATTTTTGTATTTTTGATTTTTATGAAGCAAACTAAATATAACAGAAAATAAAAAGAAGAACAGGGGAATGATAATTTGTGCGAAGTTACTTGATAGTTGGTGATGATATTCCCCGGCAACGGCGCCAGAAATCCTTCTTGATAGTTGTGATCTGCGTTGGGTTTTCCATGAATAGGAATGAGTAATTGCAGTACAATACAAATAAGTATTTCCCTCAGTTAAGAACCAAGGTTTATCGAACCAATAGGAATATCAATCAACAACCGTCTTCAGCAGCTGCACACAAAAGAGCAAACACATGCACCCAACGCGACAAGAGGGTTGTCAATCCCCTTGATCTCGCTATTTGCAAGCAAGTCAAGTGTGTAGATGATAGTACATAATTTTAAATTTCAAAATAAAATAAAAGGTAAATAATGGCAACAAGGTAATGAAAGCGTTTGTGAATATATAAGTGAATAGACCCGAGGGCCATAGTTTTCCCTAGCGGCATCTCTCATGTAGCCAACATACAGTGGGTAAACAAATTACTGTTGGGCAATTGATAGAAAAGGGCATAGTTATGTGATATTCATGGCAATGATCATGTATATATAGGCATCACGTACATAAGCAAATAGGCCGACTCCTGCCTGCACCTATTACTATTACTCCACCCATCGACCTCTATCCAACATTCATCTACAGTATTAAGTAAAACAGAGTAATGCTTGGAGAACATTGACATGTTGGAGACAAAGAGAATTAAATTAATATGAACTAACCCCATTGTTTTATCCTTAGTGGCAACAATACAAAGATGAGTCTTGTCCCTTTCTGTCACTGGGATATAGAGCATTGCCAGATTGAACCCACTACAATACACCCCTCTCACTGAAGAAATGTCAATCTAGTTGGCCAAGCTATTTCAATAGATCGGAGAGATTTACGAAGGTATAATGAGCATGCAAATAAGAATCATAATATTCAGAGGTGACTCAAATAATTTTCGTGAGTAATATGAACATAAACCCACAATTCATCGGATCCCAACAAACGCACCGTACAAAAGAATTACATCGGATAGATCAAAATGCGATGATCATTGTATTGAAGATCAAAAGAGAGAGAGAGAGATAGACATCTAGGTACTAAGTACGGACCCATAGGTCTATGGTGACCTACTCACACATCATCATGAGGGCAGCAAGGTTGATGAAGAGGCCCTCCGTGATCGATCCCCGTCCGACAAGGTGCCGGAACGGAGCTCGAGATGGGATCGCGGCGGAATAGAGACTTGCGGCGGCGGAAAAAGTGTTTCGGGATGCCCTCTAGGGTTTTTCTAATATATGTGAATTTATAGGCCCGAGAACGGGGGTAGGAGGGCCACCAGGGAGGGAGAAGCCATCAGGGCGCGCCGACACCCCTAGGCGTGCCCTGTTGGCTTGTGCCTCCCTCGTGCGGCCTCCGGTCTTCTCCCGAAGCTTCCAGGTCTTCTTTTGGTCCAGAAAAAATCATAAAACAATTTCGGGGCAATTGGACTTCATTTGTTACTGTAAACCAGAAAAGACAAAATACGTAGAAAACAACAATTGGCACTGGGTACTGGGTCAATAGGTTAGTGCTCAAAAATAATATAAATTGGTAAATTAATACTCAAAAAGTATCCTAGAATGATAATATAATAGCATGGAACAATCAGAAATTATAGATACGTTGGAGACGTATCAGCCACCTCAGCTCAGGGCGCCTAGTCTTCCATGGCCCCTGGATGCGGTCCTTCTGCGGGAGCTCGAACCGGCCCCACCAGCCGTAACCAGGATACGCGTCTCACTCCGGGGCAAAGCCCTCGAGACGATAGCGGATCCTCGAGCTCGACCCCTACCCCTCGCCATTCTCAAGACGATTTTCTAGAAGAAACGGAAGAGGGAGGAAGATGAAGGTAGAAGATGGTGGTGGCTAGCAGACTGGAGTGAAGAAGTGTGAATGCGCAGCGCTCTCCATGCACCGCCCCCTTCGCGAATGCCGTGCATTGCATGCGACACGCGTCATAAAGGGCGCAGTAAAAGAGAAGAAGACGAAGGGGAAGGCGACGATGCATGGCAGGTTGGAATGGCAAGAGGTGAATGAGCAGCACCTTCCGTAGCCTCCTTGTTATAGGGAGGGCACGGGGGCTGGCTCTTTACTGTTTGAGGTGACAACTCACTGCCAAGCATACTACTTCAGCGACCGCCCCTCTCCACCAATGCCACACCTCACGTGTGAACACGCGTCGCGAAAGGCAGAATAAATAAAGAGGAATACATAGAGGCTGCCTCTCCCTGAATAACGTGGTCGCGCCTTTTTAGGCGCGCCCTTATGGCATCATTTCAAACCACCTCTCCCACGTCCCGCATTTAATGCGCGTTGTGGGCGGGGCAGTAAAACCATCATTACAACCGCACTCAAGTTCGGGCCACGCAACTTTGCACTGTTTTGGGCATAGCTCCAGGGAATTACAACAGCTTTAATGACACCCGTCGGGGCACATGGCAGCTCTAGGGAATTACAAAAGCTTTAAAGACACCCGTCCCAACGGCGTGGCAAGAGAATAGGAGGTAGCTGGGCAAACGACACGGAAGGAGAGGTAGTCCTTGTCGGGGAGCATCGCCAGCGTCATACCTCACGGCCCATTTAATGCGCCTGTCCTAATCCGTCAGGGTTAGGTATTTCCCACTACCATAGCCACTATAAACCCTTGTGTATTTACCATTTTAGCCACTGTGGTAACCCCTTTCACCAATAAAAGGAGGACCATGGCTACCTTTACAAAGGTCGAAACCCTGCTCAATCGCATGTGTAGTAGCACTCTCGAGCTTCTTGCCAGGGGACCACGCTCCTGTTAGACCTTTCGGTCTTCCGTGTTTCGATACCATGTATGTACATGCTAGGCTCGTCAAGTTTAACCCAAGTATTCTGCATGTGCAAAACTGGCTTACAGCCGTTGTATGTGCACGAAGAGTAAATCACACCCGATCATCACGAGGTGCTTCGAAACGACAAACTATCGCAATGGTGCATAATTGGGGAGAATACTTTTTATCTTGAAATTTAGTGAGGGATCATCTTATAATGCTAACATCGTCCTAAGCAAAATAAGATGCATAACATGATAAACATCACATGCAAATCAAATAAGTGACATGATATGGCCATCATCATCTTGTGCTTTTGATCTCCATCTCCAAAGCAACGACAATGATCTCCATCGTCACCGGCATGACAACATGATCTCCATCCTCGTGTCATCATGTGGTTGTCTCGCCAACTATTGCTTCTACAACTATTGCTAACACATATATAGGGATAAAGTAAAGCAATTACATGGTGTTTAATGATTGGCATGCATGTCATGAATTAAATTAAAAACAAGCCTGTCTCCTGCCGGTTGCCGTTCTCATTGACATGAAAGTCGTGATAACTATTACAAAAATATGATCATCTCACACATCACATATATAAAATCATGTCTTAGCCATATCACATGACAACATACCCTACAAAAACAAGTTAGACGTCCTCTACTTTGTTGTTGCATGTTTTACGTGGCTGCTATGGGCAACTAGCAAGAACCATTCTTATCTATGCAAAGCTACAACGGTGATAATCAAGTTGCCTTTTAACCTTCTAAAAGGACCATCTATGTCAAATCTGATTCAATTAAAGTGGGAGAAACAGACACCTACCAGCCACCTTATGCAAAACAAGTTGCATGTCCCTCGGTGGAACCGATCTCTGGTGCGAGCACAAGTAAGGTTGGTCCGAGCCGCTTCATCCCACAATACCACGGAATCAAAATAATACATGGGAGGTAAGCAATCTGAACATCAACGCCCACAACTTCTTTGTGTTCTACTCGTGCATATCATCTACACATAGACCTAGCTCATGATGCCACTGTTGGGGAACATTGCGTGGAAAACAAAAAATTTCCTACGAAAACCTAAGATCTATATATGAAGCTGCATAGCTATGAGAGGAGAGACTGTGTCTACGTACCCTCATAGACTGTTAAGCAGAAAGCATATATAACACAGTTAATGTAGTCGTACTGTCGGTGCACTAAAGAACGGGCCCTTTGGTGCCCTGAGTTGTGCGCAGGCAGTAGCCTCCTTCGGTCTAGCAAGCCTTGGTGGGAGATGCTGCATCTAAAGACAACGATACACAACAAGACCAAGGCATCGGCAAACCTCCTTGCATGTGAAGAAAGCCCGCCAGCCATCACATCTGGCAAGGCTCCGGTACCACGCCCCCGCTCCACCTCACTGGGCTGGTCATCGCCATCAATGAGGTGTCGAGCAGGCAGGATATTAGGTAGACCTTGTCGGGGCACGTGGCAGCTCTAGGGATTAAAACAGCTTTAATTACACCCGTCCCAACGACGTGGCCAGATAATAGGAGGTAGTTGGGCAAACGACACAGAAGGAGAGGCAGTCCTTGTCGGGGAGCATCGCGAGCGTGACACCTCACGACACATTTAATGTCCCTGTCCTAATCCGTCAGGGTTACGTATTTCCCACTACCATAACCACTATTCACTCTTTTGTGTCTACCATTTTAGCCACTATGGTAACCCCTTTCACCTATAACAGAAGGACCATGGCTACCTTTACAAAGGTTGAAATTCTGCTCAATCGCATGCGTAGTAGCACTCTCGAGATTCTTGCCGAGGGACCGCGCTCCATGTAAGTTGAGTACATATTCAATCCACAAACACACATGGCGTAGGGTTTTACACCTCCGAGCGGCCCGAACCTGTCTAAACCCCGAGCGTGCTTGGATTGGTGATGCTCTTTGCGCCGGTAGATCCCCATAGTTGAACAGCAAAGGAGCCTTGTAGGTCCCATAGATTGTCGTACCCCGACACGTACGTTGTCACACCCTGTGTTTTGCCTCTCATGACTGAGATAATAAAGCTCAAAAATTATGACCAATCCAAACTTTTTGTGTGCTTGTGATGCTTGACTTGTTTGCTAATTGCTTGATTGCTAGTTTGAGCTATAATTCATAAATATTCCTCCTACTCTCAAAACTCATATCCATGATCCAAATCTTTACCCAATGATCATGCCATGTGTATAGGACCTAAAACTATTTTTATACAAATTTATTTTGACCAAAAAACATTTATCAAATTTAGCTTTTCAAAACCCTCTGAGTTGAAACTTGAACTACCAGTCATTAAATAAGGGTATTTGAATTGTTTCAAAAACTATATACGAAACCTGCTACATATAAGACTTCCCAAAACCACAATATATTTTTAAAGGTTATTTTCATATTTTATTTAAAGGCTTTTTCATAAGGCCGTGCATGGTCTTTTATAGGGAAAAATATTTTTATGTTTTAAATGTATTTGAGAAAATTTAGAGAAACTCCATGGAAATATATTTTACATATATATGAGTTTCAACACATGGTCATGTTCAAAATATAGGGCAAAACCCTCCAAAACCCTTTCTGTATATTTCAAGTATTTGAAATATTTCTATAAGAAATATTATCAAATAAATACAACAAAATTCTAGCAAGTCACATATTCCTTGTATGATGATCTTGCAAAGTTTCATCTCAATCTAAAAAGTTTTGGGTCACAAAAGTGCCCCAAAACCCTCTCTGTCCAGATCCAACTTTTATCAACTTTACATTGTCAAGTGTCACCAATTGATCTCAAACTTTGTGGACATGTTCCAACCCTCTAATAACGCATCTACACCAAGTGGTGCATCAAGGAGAACAGTTCCACTTGCTCAAATTCAACCAAACTCATTTGTGTTGATTTCTAGGGTTAGAAATTATTGGATTGGCAAGTTTTCCCAAATGAGTTGAAAATTTCTAACCAAGACCATTTGACCCTACAATTTACTCCTGGTAAATCTCAAGGCCATTGGATTCCTCTACCTAGCCCAAACACAACACAAACACCTTCTGTTGGATTCTACTGCTCAATAATTGGTGCCCCAAATGGAGTCCCCTTGAGCTCAAATTTTTACCACAGCCTGTACTAGCCCCTTCTACCTCCAGTAAGTTTTCTTGCTTTGGATCAATTATTGTAGGGGGGTAAAACCCCAAGGTTCCCTCCTTAGGTAGCCTTGGCATGACCCTCTATCCTCTCTCCTTTTATTCTGTACACGCAAATGCACCCAAAGTTTTCCAGAACCTCATTTGCATACAAATGCATCAATCCACACCCAATAGTGGCATGCTCATGTGGAAATTGTGAGCAGTTCATCTAATCCTAACACTTGGCAGCAAAAGTAGCTTTGAACTACAAATGCTAATTCCACTTATCTCACAGGGGTAAATTTTGGTGTACATGTACTCCTTCCATACCTAAGACCACTAGACATGGTTTTGACCCTTGTGCCCTTAGGTAAAAAAACCTTAGGTGAACCCCAAGTTTGCTGCTGCAAACTTACCCTCAATCACCCCCCCCCCCCCAGACACACACAACTTCATTTTCTCTGAAACTTCACCAGAGCATTCTAGCATGCGTGCCTCACATGCTGGACATCTTTTACCGACAAAAAAGTCACTCGGGATACGCCATGGCGTGGTGACCATGCTACTGACCTACAGCAACGGCGCTCTGCCGTCGAACTCTGTCCTCTAGCTCATTTCCGTCTACGGCAGGGCACCCACGTGCGCCAGGGAATCGCCCTCAACCTCCCACACCTCTCCCCGAAGTCAGGATGAGGCCAAGGGTGCCCAGACACGCGCATGCTCTTTGCCCGAGGGCATCACGACGGCCACCCTGAGCCCCCTCTTGTCTCCTGCCTACTTCCACCTCCCCCTCAAGCACCCAGACGCCCCTAGTCCCCTTCTCTCCCTCTCAGAATCCTCCTAGACCAGCCCAGGAATCGTCCTGTGCCTTCCTTCTCCTCCCACGGCCGACGTTGCCCGCATCGACCTCCGCTCAAATTGGCGTAGCTCCGACTCCCTCCTCTCCTATGAGCTTCACCAGAGCGCCCCAGCATTGCTACAAACCCCTGTCCATGCTCCATTTGTTCCCCTCCATGGGTGTGGTGTCGTGCCCATCGTAGCCGTCGGCGTCCTCGGCCATGGCCGATGCTGCGCTCGGCCTCGGCCTTCCCAGCACCCGAGAACCACCTCGGCAAACGTGACGTCCTTTCATGAGCATGCCAGTACGTCAGGCTGCCATGGGGACCGCCTGGATTGCCGGTGCGAACGGTGGTCGAGCGCCCCGAATTCTCCTTCGCTCGAGCGGGAGGAATGAGACAACCTTGGAAGGTGGCACCCACCTGTCAGTGGCAGCGGTTGTCGACCAGGCCTGCCTGTCAGGTTAAGTGGATTCGACTCTCGCCCGCGTGCGCTTTCCAGCGGGGAAAGCGTCTCCCGTAAAGGCGCCTTCGACGTGGCTCGAAATCCCACAGGTCGACCCAGTTACTATTTCGTGCTGGTGGGCTGTACTGCTCAGTGGATCCGGCACGTTTAGGTATAAACCTTTTCTTTTTCTTTTTCACATAACTTCAAAAATTCTTAGGGCATTCATTTATAATCCAATTTTTATGATTAAAATTCCTAAAGACTCCAAAAATTATGCTCTATTTATCTAGCCATGGTGAACATTTTCCCCATGCTTTGTTTCTGTTGGGTCTTTTAAATAGTCCCCATCCTCATTTATTTCATCTTAGAAAACCCCTAGATAATTCATCCCAACTCCAAATCCAGTGAAACCAATTCCTAAATGCTTCTAAAACCATGTCCTATTTAATGAGTGTGTCCACTCATTTTTATAAAAATTACTTCTTGCAAAATATTTATTCCCTTTATTTCCACCTTATTGGACTTTCCAAAAATCCTTATTGATTCAAGTCCAGTATAGCCACTTTAGATATTTTTCTTATGACCAGAGATGTCCAAGAAAAATAAAATTCCTATTTTAGAACACTTTTATTTTCCCTCCTTGTTGTGTTGCTTATTGTGATTGCTTTCGACGGTAGGTGACGAAGTAGACGAAATGCTTGGTGAAGGACCAGAAGAATCGAATACTTTGTTGAGCCGGGCAAGCAGCCCTTTGACCATGTTGATGGAACTATTTTTATGCATGGCATTATAGTAATTTGATTGCTGCATGAAAAAAGCATGACGCTATGGTGACCACCTTGTTGGGCTCTCTCCGATGCATTGCTCATTGATACTTGCATGGTGCATGACTCTACTTTTTGTTGAGAGTTGTGTGGGTGGGAAGTAGATAGGTGCAAATAGTTGCTACACAAATGGGATGGGGATATGCACGAGATGGAAAAACAAATGTTTACCAAAGAACTTTTTGAAAACCCCATCAGGTCCAAACATGGGTTGCTTGCGATTACATTCAAAAGAACTCACTCGCTTGTCCCTGGTTATTTAATTGGCCAGGTAAGAAAGAACATGATATGATGAATAGTACCTTGGTGATGAACATGCGAGCTAGGACGCTTCCCAGTCAAGATGCATGTAGGGTTAAGGAAGATGGCATGGGTCCGCGCTATCGTTCAAGATTTTCTGCTGAGAGTTTATGATTGGTGTGTGGGCCTTCCTGGCCCTAGCTATGAAGACCTAGCCATAAAGGTCATACTTTGTGTAAGACGGTATGTAATGGATGTAATACTCTTGTTATTCAGTTTTTTTGTGTTCAGTGAGGAATGATTTTTGGGATCACTGTGCACGTGCATTTGGTGATTTCAACTCATGAGTTGGGGTCCTCACAGAGCTGGTATCAGAGCCATCCTGACTGTAGGAAGCCTTAGTTAGCATGGACGTTAGTTAGGACAGAAACTATTTTTCCACACCCTTCACATCACTTACAAAACTTCTATATTTCTTAGCTCTTCTAAATTTTTAAAGAAACCAAAGGTTTTTTCCTTAGCACTTCCACCATTTTCCTCTTGACTCTCCTCATCTGCATTTTCAAAAGATTGCAAACGGTCGCTAATACCCTTAAGACCTTACCCCTGGATTCCTTGTAATCCTCATGGATAACCTTGGAGGAAGCCACCTTGCCAGACGTTCACCCACATCTCTTCAACACAAGTTTGGTGACACCACGACCAGATGATACCAACAGAAGATACCTTCTCAAGGAATGAGGACATCAAGACTCAGAAGATGGTTACACCCTCGACATTGCCCCCGCATGAAACAACCTTGGCCTGCGATGATCAGGACGTAAGATATGCAAGATCTTGATATACATTGCTAGTAGGGCGACCAGGTCTTTACCGTTGTTGTTTCGGCAACCACCGCTGGATGGGAACCTCGCCAATTGGTTTGTCTCATGATAGTGAGCAACAAAATGGTTCTCTTCATCCCCCGCACTTGGTGTCGCTGTTGTCCTCAACGTAATCGACAAGATGGAACTCCACCATGCCTTGATATCATTGCATAAAGGTTACCTACCTGGAACCCTTGACGCCTTAGTAGACAAAACGACCTTGTCGAGATTAAGAAGACAATAGAAGACCGAGTCAATGGCAGCCACAAGGAACCACGTTCGCCCCGTCAGCTTACCAAATGAGAAGTCGTCGAAGAGACTCTAGGCCCTAACCCAGATCGTTTCATCGGACAACTACAAGAGACATAGTGACACCTGAGAAAGACCTAGAAGACTGCATGTCCTTCTTTCCGAGACATGAATCCAAGCACGACCACTGAGTCTAAGAACCCCCTAGGGTAGGATGAGTCGTGTATCCTCAATGCAAAGTCGAGTACGTGTGTCCATGCTGTGTGTTGCTTGTTTTTATCTGTTTGTGTTTAGGTAGAAGTCGCACTTTTGTCCTAGGCAACAAGTACGTGACTATATCACCTACCTTATCTTAATGTTTGTGTTTGACCCTTTCGGCACTTGTTTGATTGCACTTGCACTATACCACCCCTTGTAGGCACCCCTCCTCTATGCCACTGTTCCCTCTCACCTCTCTCATCAACTGAAGACCAGCACGACAAGATGCACAAAGGATTCCTCCTCGACCAACAACTAGCATTGAAGACTCTTGTGACAACCTACTCAACCAAGTGCAACCCCGTAGAGTTATGCTTCTCTCTCAAGGTTGGAAACCCTACCCTAGTCTAACCTAGACCTCACAAGTTACCCCAGCTCGAACCCTTAACCACATGCTTGACATACGGTTTTGCAAGAACACCGGTTAAGCTTCGATAACCTTGGTTTAACACCGGGTTCATTATGGAGCTAGTGATCATAGTGAACAAATACATCACATTCTTAAGCCAGCACTTGAGCTGACGATGCGATAGGAAAGAACGTTTTGAGAATACATGATTATTCGACAAATCATTTGGTGAGGCTATGATAGATATCTTGAGGAAGTAGTTGAGACTCCTTGGTGGGTTATGAGACTTTCGTGTTGCTAGATGAACTTGGTCGATCGAATTAATAGAGTGGCATAACCTACTTCTCCCTTGAGTAAATTGGATTTAGTAAGACAATTGTGATCACGAGAATAAATTCTTCGAGGAGTAAGAATTTGACTTCACTGCATGATATTGACATCAAATTGGTGACATTACAATGATGACTTGTAGGGACAAGTAGGAATTCTCGTTGGACATGAGATTTGGTTAAATATGTCATCCTAATAGGGTGTTGATGATAAGTGAGACTAGATTGTTCGAAGTAATTTGGATTTAGTCTGATGATCTCAATCATGATACCATGTTTCTCGGTGGAAGATAAACTAGGGAATTGGATTATATGTCGAAGTTTGATTCGGGGTCTTTATAAACTTGACAGTGGAGTTTACTTGATCATGATAACGAAAGTTGGTGGATATATTGTGATAAGATAGTCCTTTCAAGGATTTGGGTATTATATGAACTCTAGAAGGTTATGCGGAACTCCATTTGTATTTGATTTGTAGGGGTAATAAATCATTTGATGGTTGATGGGTTTAGTAGACCGATGAATTGGATTCATAGGAAGGAAACGAGATCTTGATTGGTATATTACGTGTTTCCTTAGCATAAAGATGCAGTACCTTGGACCTTTGATAGATTAGTTGAACACTTGGATTTGTAGCCTTTTAATCAAGCTTAGTAGCTTGTATGATCCACCCGAGGATTTTTACATAGGGATACATGTGATATGTTCATAGATAACACACCTAATTTTGTTTAGTCCTTCCCTCGAGAGCCATGAAGATATGAGTAACATGAGTGATGATTGGAGATGACTTATGTATGACATGATGCTTTCGGTGGTATAAGATGATTTTTGTTTGGAGGTTCAGGTAGGACTATTGGTATCTAAGAACTGTGCTCGAGGATAAAATGATAGGTATTCACTCGCATCCTAAGATCCTTGAAACCCCTAAGCTTTACGGAGCCATAGCATTGTCAAACTATGATCGTGGCCTTTGGCTCTAAGTCAAAAGACTTGAGTCAATACTCAACCTTGACCATCGCCAATCCTGTCTAAAAGGAAGGTGGACACGAAGAGCTAGATTACGAAGGACCACAAAGCACTGTACTAGTAACCACCCGGAGCAAATGCCCGCTCCTCTCATATATTCCATTAGCAATGTTTTTATGTCATACTTGGAGAAATACATTGTTGTCCTCGTGGATGACATACTTATTTATCCAAGGAGAGTAAGGAACACCATAGTCTTACTTTGGACACGTCCCAAAGTCACTGATTGCCAAGTACCTCAAGTGTAAGGTTTTACCTTGAAGAAGTTGGACTCCTCAAAGCACCCTCCCTGCAGCAGAAGACATTCTTACCCAAGCAAGATGGAGAACCACTACGATTGGGAAACCACGACAAAAATAAGAAGCAAGAGAGGTCAACCACCACTCCCTTGTTGGCTACCTCAGCTAGACTATGTCAAGCAGTGTCGGTGATCAAGAAGGACGAAACCCTTGGACATCAAGTGAAATTAGAGAGATCATTGTTTTAAACGTCACCTTTCAGTTCCCGACTAGGAAGGACGTGAGAAGTTTATAACACCCCTCACTCCACCACCTCGATAGAGTAAGATGAGCATGAATTCCCTACTCCCTCCAGAGCTTAGAACGGACTGGAACGATTGGCTTTTCTCAGTCCAATCATGAATGTGACATGATTTGGGTCCTAACGGACCCCCTGCCACATGTATCTCTCCCCACTTATCCAAACCTCCAGCCTTAGGAACTGGATGGATGTTCTATACTTTTGGATAGTCAGCTTATTTAGAACCCCCTCAAAAACATTCCAAGATGGGAGAACCCGTTTGCCATGAAGTATCTATGTTTAGCCTTAGGGACGAGCCTCAACCCAAACCTTCCCACAAATGGATATGAAGAGACAAGTGAACCAAGCACCCGAAGACACGCTAGGAGCGTGTGTCTGTGACTATGAAGACAAATGGCCAAGAAGCAAGTGCAATTGACTAGAGAACGTTCCTGGACTACTTACTCAAGGAGAGGATCTCAACGAGAATCCTACGCCAACAGACCTCGACGCCCATACAGTTGAAGACCATGCACAACTGAAGATCATTTGCTCCAGGGAAGCCAACAATTCCACGTCACTTGGAAGCTGCTCTAGGACATTAACCCTTCTTGTCTAGCACAAGACGACAGACGATACTAACCAACGTGGGTAACCCCCAGGGCCAGCTCACAAGCACACTACTTTTCCACGTATTATGACCTTGAGTACACCGGCAAGCCAGACCCTTGCCCGAGCCTTGTTCATCAAGCCGTTGACCATTGGCCAAACCTAACTTATCACGGGAGACCAGTTCACATCTGGGACGAAGCCAACAATGCACTCGAAGCCATGTCATCAAGCACTTCAAGAACCAGTGGAGCAACCGCACCGAAGAAGGAGCAGCATGGGAACGTGAAGACTACCTCAGACCCGAATTTCTGTATCTCTTAACGCCTAGCCTAGGAATATCGGGGAAGACATTCTTGTAAGGGGGTTAGGTCTGTCACACCCTGTGTTTTGCCTCTCATGGCTAAGATAATAAAGCTCCAAAATTAGGACCAACAAAAAAATTGAGTCTTGTGATGGTTGATTTGTTTGCTAACTGCTTGATTGCTAGTTTGTGCTATAATTCATAAAATTCCTCCTACTCTCAAAACTCATCTCCTTGATCCAAATCTTTGCCCAAAGATCATGCCATGTGTATAGGACCTAAAACTATTTTTATACAAAATATATTTTGACCAAAAAGCATTTATCAAATTTATGTTTTCAAAACCCCCGAGTTGAGACTTGAACTACAAGTCCTTAAATTAGGGTATTTAAATTATTTCAAAAATTATATTTGAAACCTACTACTCCCTCCGTTCCCGAATGTAAGTCTTTTTAGAGGTTCCACTAAAAGATTACATACGGATGTATATAGACATACTTTAGAGTGCAGATTCATTCATTTTGCTCTGTATGTAGTCCCCTAGTGAAATATCTAAAAAGACCTATATTTAGGAACGGAGGGAGTACATATAAGACTTCCCAAAACTACAAAATATTATTTTTAAAGGTTATTTGCATATTTTATTGAAAGTCTTTTTCTTAAGGCCAGGAATAGTCTTTTATAGGGAAAAATTAATTTTATGTTTTAAAAATATTTGAGAAAAATTAGGGAAACTCAGTGAACATATATTTTACATATATATGAGTTTCAACACATGGTCATGTTCAAACTATTGGACAAAACCCTCCAAAACCCTTTCTGTATATTTCAAGTATTTGCATTATTTCTATAAGAAATATTATAAAATCAATACAGGAAAATTCTAGCAAGTCACATATTCCTTATATGATGATCTTGCCATGTTTCATCTCAATCCAAACAGTTTTGGTTCACAGAAGTGCCCCAAAACCTTCTCTATACAGATCCAACTTTGATCTACTTTACATTCTCAAATGTCACGAATTGATCTCAAACTTTGTGGACATGTTACAACAAAGGTTGTCAGAATTGTGACTCAAGTCTTAGAATCTTACGACTTTACTATCCGAACTAGCCCCTTTGATTCTACGATTTTGCTCATAGAATCTAAATTTCTATGATCCTAATATTTATGATTCTACGACTCACGATCCTACCAACGGAGATTCAATCCGATTCAGAATCTCAATTCTGACAACTTTTGTTACAACCCTCTAATAACGTATCTAAACCAAGTGGTGCATCGAGGAGAACAATTCCAGTTGCTCCAATCCCACCAAACCCGTTTCAGTTGATTTCTAGTGTTAGAAATTATTGCATTGGCTAGTTTTCCCAAATGAGCTGAAAATTTGTGACCAAGACCATTTGACCCCACAATTTACTCCTGATTAATCTCAAGGCCATTGGATTCCTCTGCCTAGCCCAAACAAAGCACAAACACCTTCTCTTGGATTATAGTGCTCAATAATTGGTGCCCCAAATGGAGTCCCCTTGAGAAACCACAGCCTGTACTAGCCCCCTTCTACCTCGAGTAAGTTTTCTTGCTCTGGACCAATTATTGTAGGGGTAAAACCCCAAGGTTCCCTCCTTGGGCTGCCTTGGCATAACCCTCTTTCCTCTCTCCTTTTATTCTATACATGCAAATGCCCCCATAGTTTTCCATAACCTCATTTGAATACTAATGCATCAATCGACACCAAATAGTGGCATGCTCATGTGGAAACTGTGAGCAGTTCATCTAAACCTAAGATTTGGCAGCAAAAGTAGCTTTGAACTACAAGTGCTAATTCCACTTATCTCACATGGTTGAATTTTGGTGTACATGTAGTCCTTCCATACCTAAGACCACTAGACATGGTTTTGATCCTTGTGCCCTTAGGTAAAAACCCCTTAGCTGAGCCCCAAGTTTGGTGCTGCAAACTTACCAACACTCCCCCCCCCCCCGCACACACACCACTTGATTTTCTCTGAAACTTCACAAGAGCATTCTAGCATGCGTGCCTCACATGGTCGACATATTTTGCCGACAAAAAGGTCGCTCGGGACACGCTATGGCGTGGTGACCATGCTGCTGACCTGCAGCAACGGTGCTCTGCCATCATACTGTATCCTGTAGCTCATGTCCCGCTGCGACATGGCACCCACGCGCGCCAGGGAATCCCCCTCAACCTCCCATGCCTCTCCCCAACGCTAGGATGCGGCCAAGGGTGACCAGACATGCGTGTGCTCGGCGCCCACCCGAGCCCCCTCTCGTCGCCTGCCTACTTCCCCTCCCCCCCCCCCCCCGAGCACCCAGACGCTCCTAGTCCACTTATGTCCCTCCCAAAACCTCCCAGACCAGCCCACGGCTCGTCCCGTGCCTTCCTTCTCCTCCCACGACCGACGTTGCCCGTCTTGGCCTCCGCTCAACTTGGCACAACTCCAACACCCTCCTCTCCTCTAAGCTTCACCAGAACGCCCCAACATCGACGCAAACCCCCTACGTGCTCCATTTCTTCCCCTTCGTGGCTGTGGCGCCGTTCCCATCATCGCCGTCGGCGTCCTCCGCCATGGCCAATGTTGCGCTCGGCCTTAGCCTTCCTAGGGCCCAAGAACCACCTTGGCGGACGCGACGTCCTTTCCCGGACACGCCAGTACATCAGGCTGCCCCGGGGACCGCCTGGGTCACCGACGCAGATGGCGGCCGAGCCCTCTACCTCTCCTCCGCTCGAGCGGGAGGAAGGAGACAACCCTAACAGATGGCACCCACCTGTCAGCGGCAGCGGCTACCGACAGGGCCCGCCTGTCTGGTTAAGTGGATGCGGCTCCCGCCCGCGCGCGCTTTCCTACGGCGAAAGCGTCTTCCGCAAAGGCGCCCTCAACGTGCCCTGAAATCATGCGCGGCCGAACCGCTCGGCCGGCCCAGTCACTGTTCCGCGCTGGTGGGCTGCGCTACTCAGTGGATCCGGCCCGTTTAGGTATAAAATATTCCTTTTCTTTTTCAAATAACTTCAGAAATTCCCAGGGGATTCATTTCTCATCCAATTTGGATGATTCAAATTCCTAAAGACTCCAAAAATTCTCTATTTATATAGCCACGATGAACATTTTTCCCATGCTTTGTTTCTTTTGGGTGTATTAAATAGTCCCCATCCTCATTTATTTCATCCTAGAAAACCCGTAGATAATTCATCCCAACTCCACATCGAGTGAAACCAATTCCTAAAACCTTCTAAAATCATGCCCTATTTAATGATTGCCTCCACTCATTTTTATAAAAAATTATTCTATAGACTTCTTGCAGAATCTTTATGCCCTTTATTTCCACCTTATTGGACTTTCCAAAAATCCTTATTGATCCAAGTCAAGTAGAACCACTTTAGGTATTTTTCTTATGACCAAAGATGTCCAAGAAAAATAAAATTCCTATTTCAGAACACTCTTATTTTCCGTCCTTGTTGTGTTGCTTGTTGTGATTGCTTTCGACGGTAGATGACGAAGTAGACTAAGTGCTTGGTGAAGGACCAGAAGAATCGAAGACTTGGCATAGCCAGGCAAGCAACCCTTTGACCATGTTGATGGAACTATTTTTATGCATGGCATTATAGTACTTTGATTGCTGCATGAAAAAAGTGGGATGATATGCTAACCACCTTGTTGGGTTGTCTCCGATGAATTGCTCGTTGATACTTGCATGGTGCATGACTCTACTTTTCGTTGAGAGTAATGCAAGTGGGACGTAGATAGGTGCAAATAGTTCCTACGCAAATGGGATGGGGATATGCATGAGATGGAAAAACAAATGTTTACCAAAGAACTTTTTGAAAACCCCATCAGGTGCCACTAATGCCCGATGGAGATGTTGAGCTAGGTAACCACTTGATAAAGAAGTGGTGTACCGAGGCTAGTGTGTGTGTTGTTTTCAAAAAGGGATTGGTTTGAGTTGTGATTGTTATTCCAACCTTACATGTACGACCACGCTACCCCTTATGGGACAGGGCTTTGTTAATTACTTTGGTTAATGCTAGCAGAGAGCGCGCATTACTAGTGGTGAGGGAGATGAGTTACTCTCTCAATACGGGGCCGTGTTTGGACAGGCGACTATGGCTATTTTTATAGACACGGGGCCATGTGATGTACATCATGAGGACATGGGACAACGAGTGGACTCTTTGTTAAGTGTTGTCAAGGGAAAGACATTGTTCCGATGCTTACCTCGGGTATGAAATATATCGCGAGTCGCCGATGACACGAAAGTTCCCCGAGTCTTGTGGGTAAAGTGTGCAACCTCTGCAGAGTGTAAGACTATTCGAATAGCCGTATCCATGGTCAAGGACAGTTGGATGACTGCTCTTGGGCTACATCCATTGTTTTCAAAACTTGGTGTGCATGTGTCAAAGGAGATACTTGGGCTAAGTCAGATGACTTGCTGACATGATTAAACTGGAGTTGTTCATACTATGTTTATATTGATATCTGTAACCTCATGGTGCATGATTTTACAAATGTTAGGACATGATATTGCACTCAAAACTGGCTTTCCACAAAACTACCTACTTAGTGTTATATCATGCATGATTACCTTGTTCCAAACATGGGTTGCTTGCGAGTACATTCAAAAGGAATCACTGGCTTGTCCCTAGTTATTTAATTGGCGAGGTAAGAAAGAACAGGATATGATCAAGAGTACCTTAGTGATGAACATGCGAGCTAGGACGCTTCCCAGTCAGAATGCATGTAGGGTTAAAGCAGACAGTATGGGTCCGAGCTATCGTTGAAGATTTTCCATTGCGACTTTATGATTGGTGTGTTGGCCTTCTTGGCCCTATCTATGAAGACATGGCCATAAAGGTCATACTTTGTGTAAGACGGTATGTAATGGATGAAGACTCTTGTTATTCAGTTTATGTGTGTTCAGTGAGCATTGATCTCTGGGATCACTGTACATGTGCATTCGGTGATTTCGATTCATGAGTCGGGGTCCCCACATACGTCTTCATGATCCAATCGCAATCCGTCCCAATCAAGCGCCGAACGGATGACACCTCCGCGTTTAGCACACATGCGGCTCGGTGACTTCTCCTCCTTCTTCATCTAGCAAGCAAGAGAGGAGAAGTAGATGTAATCTCGACCAGCACGACGGCATGGTGGATATGGTGGTGAAGTAGCGCAGGTAGGGCTTTGTTGCGTGTTGCCAGAAATAGGAACGGAGGAGCAACGGAACAACGAGAGAGAGGAAGGCGCCAAGGGGCTGGCGTGTCCTCTTGGGGGCACCCCCTCCCCTCTATATATAGGGTGAGGGGCATGGTGGCCAGCCCTCCAAGCCCTAGGACTGATGCACCAAGGGGGAGGAGTTGGATTCGTAGTCCAATTCCCTCCTTTCCATACACAGGTGGACTTTCCACCTTTATCAGCCGCATGGGCCTTGAGGGACTTGTGCGCCTCGACCATTAAGGCCAGGGCACCTCCCCTCAGCCCATGCCGACCCTTGGGATGTGGTGGAACCCTTGGTGGACTTCCGGACTCCTCCGGAAGTCTCCGGAACCGTCTGGAAGATTCCTCATACAATACCGGAAAACCCGAAACTTTTCTAGTAGCCATATATAAATATTTACCTCTGGATCATTCCGGAGCTCCTCGTAATGTCCGGGATCTCATCCGGGACTCCGAATAACATTCGGTCACCAACGTACATATCCGAATACTACTCTAACGTCACCGAATGTTAAGCGTGCGGAACCTACGGGTTCGAGAATCATGTAGACATGACCGAGACACCTTGCCGGTCAATAACCAATAGCCGGACCTAGAGGCCCATATTGATTACTACATATTCCATGAAGATCTTTATCGGTCGAGCCACAATATCAAGGATTCAGTCAATCCCGTATGTAGTTCCCTTTGTCTATCGGTATGTTACTTGCCTGAGATTCGATCATCGCTATCTCATACCTAGTTCAATCTTGTTACCGGCAAGTCTTTTTACTCGTTCCATAATACAAGATCCCATTACTAACTCCTTAGTTACATTGCTTGCAAGCTTCTTGTGATTTTGCATTACCGAGAGGGCCCAGAGATGCCTCTCCGTCATACGAAGTGACAAATTCCAGTCTGGATCCATGCCAACCCAATAGACAACCTCGGAGATACCTGTAGAGCACCTTTATGATCACCTAGTTACGAAGTGACGTTTGGTGCACACAAGGCACTCCTCCGGTGTCAAGGAGTTGCATGATCTCTTGGTCTTAGGAACAGATACTTCACATGAAGAAAGCAGTAGCAATAAACTAAGTGATACGATCAAGTGCTATGCTTACGGTTGGGTCTTGTCCATCACATCATTCTCCTAACGATGAGATCACGCTATCAAATGACAACTCATGTATATGGTTAGGAAACCTTAACCATCTTTGATCGACGAGCTAGTTCCAGTAGAGGCTCACCAGGGACATGGTGTTGTTTATGTATCCACACATGTATCTGAGTTTCCAGTCAATACAATTCTAGCATGGATAATAAACGATTATCATGAACAAGGAAATATGAAAATAACCACTTTATTATTGCCTCTAGGGCATATTTCCAACATGGATATCTTTTTGTCAAATGATAGACTATTGCCTTAAATCACTTGTATCTTAATATTCATGCCATGGTTAGACATTTGTTCAAGATTATGTTAGGTAGCATTCCACATAAAAAATATCTTTTTATCATTTACCTACTCGAGAACGATCAGGAATTAATCTTGTGATGCTAATACGTCTCCATCGTATCTTTAGTTTTTGATTGTTTCATGCCAATATTCTACAACTTTCATATAATTTTGGCAATATTTTATATTATTTTTTATACTAACATATTAATCCAGTGCCCAGTGCTAGTTCCTATTTTTTGTGTGTTTTTTGTTTTGCAGAAAATCCATATCAAACAAAGTGCAAACACGAGAAAAATTTACGGAGATTTATTTTGGAATATATGTATTTTTTGGGAAGAAGAATCAACGCAACAAGGTGCCCGAGGTGGTCCCAAGGCAAGAGGGCACGGCGAGGGGGTCTGAGCGTGACAGGTTGCCTTGGTACTCCCTCTTAAGTCGGTTGGGGGCCTTCTTTCATTGCAAGAAATATATTCCTGAGAAAACACCTCTAAAAATTTCAGCCAAATCGGGATTATGGATCTCTGGGAATATAGGAAACAGTGAAGGGCCAGAAAACAGGACGCGCGAAACAGAGAGAGAGAGATCCAATCTCGGAGGGCTCCTGCCCTCTGGGAGCGATGGCGGCCATGGATTAGAGGGGAAGCTCTCCTCCCATATAGGGGGGATACCTAGGAAGAATAAGGAGGGGGATCTCTCCCCCTCTCTCCCGGTGGCATCGAAACGCCATCGGGGGAACAATCGTGACGGCAATCTACACCAATAACTTCGCCGCCGTCACCACCATCACCTTCCCTCATCTATCTATAGTGGTCCACTATACCGCAACCCGATGTACCCCCTACTTGAAAATGGTGCTTTATTCTTCATATTATTATTCAATGATTTGTTGCGATCCTTTGATGTCTGAGTAGATTCCTTTTGTCCCATGGCTTGATTGATGATCTTGATTGGTTCGAATTGTGTGCTTTATTTTGGTGTTGTCCTATGGTGCCCTCCATGTCGCGCAAGCGTGTCAGATCCCCGCTGTAGGGTGTTGCAATACGTTCATGATTCGCTTATAGTGGGTTCCGTGAGTGACGGAAACACAAACCCAAGTAAGGGGGTTGTTGCGTATGGGAGTAAAGAGAACTTGTTACTTAATGCTATGGTCGGGATTTACCTTGATGATCTTTAGTAGTTGCGGATGCTTGCTAGAGTTCCAATCATAAGTGCATATGATCCAATTACAGAAAGTATGTTCGCTCATGCCTCTCCCTCATATAAAACTACAATAATGATTACCGATCTTGTTATCAAATGCCTAGGACAATCTCGTAAATCCTACCACCACTTCTCCACACTCGCTACTTTTACGTTATTGTTCTTTTATTAAAACATAACCTAACTTTTATTTTCACGTTCTTTATTATCTTGCAAAACTATCTCATCACACCTACAAAGTACTTCTAGTTTTATTCCCGCAAAGTAGTTTTATTCTTCTTCTAGGTAAAGTAAGCATTGGCATGCGTAGAGTTGTATCATTGGTCGAGACAACTTGAGAGAATACTAATTCTACCTTTAGCTCCTCGTTGGGTTCGACACTCTTACTTGTCGAAAAAGGCTACAAACGATCCCCTACACTTGTGGCTTATCACAGGCGTAGTGGGACGCTACCATGAATTTTGCCAGACCGGCCGACCGATGATTCCGTTGTACGGTAGCAATATCCTGACGACGTCGAAGATGATCTTCTCCATCCTGATATTGAGCTCGCTACCGAACATCACCGGCAAGGTGATCTTTCCCTTAGGTTGGCTGATGTCTACTACACAACTTTATTCTTGTAGACTCTGTTGGGCCTCCAAGCGCAGAGTTTTGTAGGACAGTAGCAATTTTCTCTCAGGTGGATGACCTAAGGATTATCAATCCGTGAGAGGTGTAGGATGAAGATGGTCTCTCTCAAACAACCCTGAAATTAAATACAAGAAATCTCTTGTGTCCCCAACACAACCAATACAATGGCAAATTAAATAGGTGCACTAGTTTGACGAAGAGATGGTGATACAAGTGCAATATGGATAGTAGATATATGTTTTTGTAATCTGAAAATATAAAAACAGCAAGGTAGAAAGTGACAAACAATGAGCAAAACATTATATAAATGCTTGCAATAAGGCCTAGGGATCATACTTTCACTAGTGCAATCTCTCAACAATGCAAACATAATAAAATCGTATGATCATACCTCAACGTGCGACAAAGAATCACTCCAAAGTTCATAAGTAGCAAAGAACATAAGATGAAATTGTTGTAGGTAGTAGAACCACCTCAAAGTTATCCTTTCCGATCAATATATTGAGCTATTACTATAGGGGTCACAAACAGCCCTAGAGTTCATAGTAATCATATGATACGCATCAATCAACCCTAATGTCACCTAGATACTCCAATGTCACCACAAGTATCTGTGGGTTAATTATTGGACATGCGTCAAACAATTTCGGATTCATCATATTAAATCCAACACAAAGAACTTCAAAGAGCACCCCAAGATTTCTATCAGAGAAAGTAGGATGAAAACGTGCATCATCCCATGTGCATAGATCCCCCAAGGTCACTGGAATCCGCAAGTTGATGGCATCACATATATCAAGTTAATCAATAGAATACCCCATTGTCACCACGGGTATCCACATGAAAGGCATACATCAAGCGTTCTCAACCCAAAGTATTCAATCCAACATAACGAGATCTCAAAGGGAAAGATTCAATTCATCACATCAAGATAGCAAGGGAAGAACACCATATGATCCAGCCATATTAACAAAGCTCATGATACATTAAGATTGTGACATCTCAAGAACACGAGAGAGGGAGAGAGAGAGAGAGAGAGATCAAACACATAGCTACTGGTACATATCCTCAGCCCCGAGGCTGAACTACTCCCTCCACGTCATGGACATCGTCGGGATGATGAAGATGGCCTCCGATGATTATTGCCCCTCCGGCAAGGTGTCGGAACAGGGCTGCTGATGAGTTTTCTACGGTACAGAGGGTTGTGCCAGCGGACCGGAAGTTCTAGGTTAACTTCTGGGGGTTTTCATATTTGTAAGATTTTTCAGCGTTAGAATCACGCTAAACGGAGCCACGAGTTGGTCCCAAGCTATCAGGGTGCGCCCAAGGGGGTGATGACGCCCTGATAGCTTGGGGCACCTGGTGGCCCACCCTCCGGTGGTTCTTCGCTCCAATATTTATTATTTATTCCAGAAAAAATCATCAAAAAGTTTCGGGTGATTCCAAGAACTTCTGTTTTCTGCATAAAAAACAACACCATGACAATTCTGCTGAAAACAACGTCAGTCCGGGTTAGTTTTAATTAAATCACATAAAGTGCTTCAAAACCATATAAAAGCATTGTAAACATAGGTAAATATGGAATGAATACTTCATAAATTATCGTTACGTTGGAGACGTATCAGCATCCCCAAGCTTAATTCCTACTCGTCCTCGAATAGGTAAATGATAAAAGAAATAATTTATGAAGTGTGAATGTTAGCATAGCATATAAGTTTTATCAATGATAATTCTAATCACTTTTTCTAGCATCATAAACAACAACTCTTTCTCATAAAACTCATTATGATAAAGTAGCAATCAATTCACTTGTCATGGTTCAAACAATGCATTCGCGTGAAACATAATAACCTATGCCCTTAGTCACCAAACAATGCATTCGCGTGAAACATAATAACCTAGACTCGACATGAAAAGTAAATAACATGAAAGTAAATAACATAAAAGTAAATAGAATGTCCCTTCGTAGAGGGATGCAATGATTTGCAGAGGTGCCAGAGCTCATTGCTTAAAACAGAGATGAATATATTTTGGGTGGTGTGCCTCTCCTATCAACATCATGACAAGGGATTTCAATATCTTCCATGCTGAATGCATTAATGATGGTTCCCAAACGGAATTGAAATTTTACTCCCCTCCATCATTCAAACACATTCCATGGATGAACGAATCCACGGGTGCCCTCCCAACAATCAACGTTCTAGGGGGAGTTTTTGTTTATTTATTTTTTATTATGCAGGACTGGGCATCCTTTTTACTAGTCTCTCTCTTGCAATGACAAGTGAATAAACACTCATCGTAAGTTAAACACACTTAGCATGGAATATACTCTCTGCCACGTCCCTCCATGAGCGGTACGGGCACACAAAACAAATATTTTTTTTGAAGGTTCTAGAGATGGCACATGCAAATTTAGTTGGAATGGCAGCGAAATACCATATATAGGTAGGTATGGTGGACTCTCATGGAAGAAATTTGCCTCAAGGTTTTGGATGCGCAAGTAGTATCGCTACATAGTACGAAGTCTGTGCTACCAAAAGGTTCTAAACAAGCAACACATGTTGGAGGATCCATAACAATATAACTTCTATGCAAATATACCCAAAGATAACCATTACATTGTATTCCTTGTCCACCATCAACTACTTGATCATGTTTGAAAATAATTAATGGGTATTCACAATCATAAAAGATGTCCAAGATAATATATTTTTATATGAAAGTTCTCTTACTTATACTAATCATCCATGAATTGCTTGTATGACCAATATTGTGATTGTCAAACTTCAATAGATTTTACTTTATAAACCCAATATGAACCTACTACTAAGAATATAGCACATTGATAATTTCAGATTTATGATATTTCATTCATTCACAATTTATTCTTAGGATAAAAGTGAAGCACATGAGTAAACATCAAACTACGTTCAAAATATATAAGTGAAGAATAATGAGTAGTCAAATAATTAAGTAGCTATGTGAGAAATCTCTCTCAATGAAGACTTTCAAATCTGAGATTTCTTTCAAACAACAAAAAAAGTAAAGCCACTCACATAATAGCACATATCATGTGAACGAATAAAAACTTAGGATCAACATAGGCTAACCGATATTTTTTTGATGAAGAGAGGTGGGATGCGTATCATCCCCAAGTTTAAATGCTTGAGACTTCTTGTAATATTGACTTGGGGAGCCTTGGGCATCCCCAATCTTGAGCTCTTGAGTGTCGTGAATTCCTCTCATATCACGGTTTCACCTAGGTCTCAAAAACTTCATCCACACAAAACATGAAAAGAACTCGTGAGATAGGTTAGTGCACATAAGAATAAATCAACACTTTATGTACTTCCAAGACAAGTTGCATAATAATTTTCAAAAAATTCTACTATATACTATCATTTTCGTAATTTATATCCATCGATATATGTCATGAAAACTATAGGGGAAGTAGATAACAAAACTATGACAACAATCTTTCTAAACACGACAGTTGGTAGAAATTAATTTAAAAAGTGCACTTCTATAACTGCAAAAATTCTGAAAATTTAGGAAATGATAAAATATTTATATGAAAATTCCGTGTAAATACTTTAGAAACTTTCCACTTTCTAGTAAAATATGAAAATTTAATCACTACAGCAAAAGTTTTTGTTTTTACACAGCACACATCAAACATGCAATTCAAGCATCCTAAAAGGCAATTCTTGGAACTTTTTATTGGAAAAAAATATTATAAAAAACACTAAGCAAAGTTTAACAAAATAAAATGACGCTCCAAGCAAAACTCATATTATGTGGCGAATAAGAATACAACTCTAAGTAAAATATACCGATAGTGTTGAAGACGAAAGAGGGGATGCCTTCCGGGCCATCCTCAAGCTTAGACGCTTGAATCTTCCTTGGATATTACCTTGGTGGTGCCTTTGGAATCCCAGAGCTTAGGCTCTTACCACTCCTTATACTCCTCATATCGGTGTCTTACCCAAAACTTGAAAACTTCAATCACACAAAACTTAACGGAACTTCGTGAGATGGGTTAGTGTAATAAAAATAGATCATTCACTTAGGTACTGTCATGACAAGATTCATAATTGTTCTCACATAATAATACAGTATTCTATCATTCCCGTAATTTATATCACTGAATATAAGGTATGGAAACACTAAAACAAGCAAACTATGCATCCAAAACAGAATCTGTCAAAAACAGAACAGTCTGTTAAGATCTGAACTTAAACCATACTTAGCTGTCTCTAAAAATTCTCAAACATTAGGAAAATGCGTAAAATTTGCATATAAAAACAGTGTAGAAATTTCAGATTTTTTTTACCACCCAGTAAAATTAGAGAAATTCTGCACTGGACGTAAAAGTTTCTGTTTTTGGACAGAATCAAACTAACAAGTATCCACACTATCCCAAAGGCTTTACTTGACACTTTATTGAAATAAAATACACAAAACATGATTACTACAGTATATTAATCATCTAAACACGCAAAAAAGCAGTTATAAGTATTGGGTTGTCCCCCAACACACAAAAACAAGCATGACTTCAAAATTTTCAACACATAGAGAGGAAATCTTATATTGTTGCAATACCTACAAGCATAAGTTCCTCCCTCATAATAATTTTCAGTATCATCATGAAGGAATTCAACAATATAACTATCACATGAAGCATTCTTTTCATGATCCATAAGCATAGAATTTTCATTACTCTCCACATTAGCAAATTTCTTCGCATTCATAATAGTGGGAGCAAACTCAAAAAAAAAACTATCATGAGACACTGGATTGACATAACCACATTGAAAATTAAAATCATGATGGCAAGTTTCATGGTTACTATCACTCTTTATATCATACATGTCATCACCATAATCATCATAGATAGGAGGCATGCCATCTTCATGATAAATTTGCTCATCAAACTTGGGGGACTAAAAATATCATCTTCATCAAACATAGCATCCCCAAGCTTGTGGCTCTGCATATCATTAGCATCATGGATATTCATAGAATTCATACTAATAAAATTGCAATCATGCACATTATTCAAGGATTTAATGCCAAACATTTAATTAAACTCTTCTTCTATAACTTTGGCACAATTTTCCAAACCATCATTTTCACGAAAGGCATTATAAAGATGAAGCAATTGAGGTAACCTAAATTCCATTTTTGTATTTTTATTTTTATAAAAAAAAACTAGTGAAAAACAAGAAACTGAAAGATTTAATTGCAAGATCTTAAGATATACCTTCAAGCACTCACCTCCCTGGCAACGGCACCAGAAAAGAGCTTGATGTCTACAACGCAACTTTATTATTGTAGACCCTGTTGGGCCTCCAAGTGCAGAGATTTGTAGGACAGTAGCATTTTTTCCTCAAGTGGATGACCTAAGGTTTCTCAATCCATTGGAGGTGTAGTATGAAGATGGTCTCTCTCAAACAACCCTGCAATCAAATACAATAAATCTCTTGTGCCCCCAAAATGCCCAATACAATAGCAAATTGTATATGTGCACTAATTCGGCGAAGAGATGGTGCTATTTATCAAGTTCAATATGGATAGTAGATATAGGTTTTTTTAATATGAAAATATAAAAACAGCAAGGTAGCAAGTAACAAACAACGAGCAAAACGTTATATAAATGCTTGTAAATAAGGCCTAGGGTTCATACTTTCACTAATATAATCTCTCAACAATGCTAACATAATAAAATCATATGATCATTCCTCAATGTGCGACAAAGAATTACTCCAAAGTTCATAAGTAGCGGAGAACATAAGATGAAATTGTTACAGGTAGTAGAACCACCTCAAAGTTATCCTTTCCGATTAATCTATTGAGCTATTCCTATAGGTGTCACAAACAGCCCTAGAGTACGTACTAACCATATGATACGCATCGAACAACCCTAATGTCACCTAAGCACAGAAATGTCACCACAAGTATATCTGGGTTAATTATTGGGCATGCATCAAACAATTTCAGATTCATCATATTCAATCCAACACAAAGAACTTCAAAGAGTACCCCAAGATTTCTATCAGAAAAAGTTGGATGAAAACGTGCATCAACCCATGTGCATAGATCCCCCAAGGTCGTCGGAATCCCCATGTTGATGCCATCACATATATCAAGTGAATCAATAGAATACCCCATTGTCACCATGGGTATCCGTATGCAAGACATACATCAAGTTTCTCAAACTCAAAGTATTCAATCCAACATAACGAGATCTCAAAGGGAAAGATTCAATTCATCACATCAAGATAGCAAGGGAAGAACACCATATGATCCAACTATATTAGCAAAGCTCATGATACATCAAGATCATGACATCTCAAGAACACGAGAGAGAGAGATCGAACACATAACTACTGGTACATACCCTCAGCCCCGAGGTTGAACTACTACCGCCTCGTCATGGACACTGCCAGGATGATGAAGATGGCCTCCGATGATAATTGCCTCCTCCGACAAGGTGCTGGAACAGGGCTTCGGATGAGTTATCTTCGGTAAAGTGGCTTGTGGCGGTAGAGCGGAAGTTCTAGGTTAACTTCTGGGAGCTTTGGTATTAATGGGATTTTTCGGCGTTGGAATCATGCTAAACAAAAGCCACGAGGTGGTCCCAAGTATTCAGGGCGTGCCCAGGGGGGTGATGGCGCCCTGATAGCTTGGGGGCACCTGGTGGCCCCCCTCCAATGGTTCTTCACTCCAATATTTTTTATTTGTTCCAGAAAAAATCGCCAGTCGGGGTTAGTTCTTATTAAATCACATAAAGTGCATCAAAACCATATATAAGTATTGTGAACATAGGTAAATATGACATGAATACTTCATAAATTATCGATACATTGGAGACGTATCATTGGCTCCTTCCTGTGTTGATTCCTTGAAACGTGCCCATGTGCTTGAGGTCACTGTCAGGGATTTGCAGCCTCTTGATCACTTCTGGAGAGATTGAGTTCAAGCCGGCGCCACCGTCAACCATCATCTTCATCACCTTGAGGTTGTGTATTGTTGGTGAAACCAACAACGGAAAGCACTCGACCGCAATGGTACAATCAGGGTGATCCTCGGCGTCAAAGATGATGGGCGTGTTGGACCACTTGAGCGGCTTCTGAGCCTCCATTCCCGGTTCCGCAGCATTGATCTCTTGGGCCCATTGCTTGAGAAGCTAGTGAGAGGACTGCAAAGATGCACCTCCATGAATGCACATGGCATTTGTCGCCTTCTGGAATTCGTCGTTGTCAGATTCTTCCTCATCGTCATCATCATCCTCTTCTCCTTCCTTCTTCTCATGTCCCTTAGTAGGCTTCTCCTTTTGCTGCTTGGCCTTGCCGCGAGGTCCTCTGTGGCCACCATGGTTCTTCTTTCCAGATCCATCAGTGCCGTCCTAGGTCTTCTCCTTTTCTCTCTTTTCATATTCATGCTTTTGCTTTTCGCCAAGTTGCTCCATTTGTCGGCACTCCTAGAGATCGTGGCCCTAGGTGCGGTAGATCTTGCAGTATGGCCCGTCGGTCTTGTCGGTCTTCTCGCAAGCAGCGGCTTCGTCGTCACACTAGCATGCGGTGGCTTGCTTGTCGGAGCTGTCCTTCTTGGCTTTCTTGTCGGCGTTGGAGTTGCCAGAGCCCTCGACGTCCATCATTTCCTTGCCTTTGCACTTGTGACCCTTCTTCTTGGATTTGGATGCGTCCTCATCATCGGAGGCGACCGCCGCACCAGCATCCTCCCCCGGGAGTCTGCTTCATTTTTCAGCGAGTGCACACTTGTCGGCTAGAGCGTAAATCTCGGCGATGTTGCGCACCTTGTTGACTATAATCTCTTCATGCATCCGCCTGTTGCACACGTTCATGTGGAACACGGCGATGACGACGGCAGGATGGATGTCTGGGATATTGTGATGCACGCGGCTGAATCGTTATATATACTTGCGGAGCGACTCGCAATCACTCTAGGGGAGCACGTGCAAATCGCTAGGCTGATCAGGGAGTTTGTGTCCCCCATGGTAAGCACCAACAAACTGGTTGTATAGGTCCGCCCAGGAGGAAATGGAGCCCTCCGGCAAGTTCATGAGCCCACTCCTAACATTGGGCTTGAGCTCAAACGGGAAGTAGTTGGCGAATACTTTCTCGTCGCGTCCCCCGGTAGCTTGCACCGCAATGGTGTATATGCTAAGGAACTCTGACGGACTGACCTTGCCATCGTACTTTTTCGGTAGGTTGGGGCTTGAAGGTCTTGGAGGAGGGCCAGCAGACTTGTTCAGAGTCCCGGATGGGATCCAAGACATCATGAGGATCTCTAGAAGGGTCCGGAGGTAAAGATTTATATATGGGAAGTCATATTCAGGGTTCTGGAAAAGTTCTCGAATTTTACGGTATAGTACCGGGAAGGTTCTAGAACGTTCCGGGGGTTCCACCATAGGGCCCTACGACCCGGGAAGGGCCCACATGGTCTGAGGGGTGGGGCTACAGCCCACATGGGCTGGCTGTACCATTCCCCCAGGCACATGCCGTTTAAATCTAGAGATAAGATCTTATCTCTAAATTTAAAGGGTTGAATCTAGAGATAAGATGTTATCTTCATGTTTAAAGGGTTTTCTCCCTTGTGGCCGGCCGTAGGAGGGTTTTGGATGCACTCCCCTTCCCTCTAGCCTATATATAGATGGTGGAGGTGCATGGGGCATCCAACCTTTCACCCTTGGCCATTGGCTCTCCCAACTCCAGCCACGTTTCTCCGGTACGCGCTTGGCGAAGACCTGCCGGAATTCCGCTGCACCACCACCACAATGCCGTCGTGTTGGTTCAGATCTCATCTACCTATTCTCCCTCTCTTGTTGGATCAAGAAGGAGGATATGTCACCAAGCCGTACGTGTGCTAAAACCAGAGGTGCCGCACGTGCGGTGCTTGGATCGGATTGGATCGCGATGCGAGTACGACTACGCCAACCATGATCTCTAGATCATTAACGCTTTCGGTCTACAAGTGTATGTAGACACCTCTCCCTATCGTTGCTAGCATCTCCATAGAATAGATCTTGGGTGTTTTGTAGGAAAAGTTTTGTTTCCCATGCAACGTTCCCCAAAAGTGGCATCATGATTTAGGTCTATGCGTAGATGTTTTGCATGAGTAGAACACAAAGAAGTTGTGGGCCTTGATGTTCAGATTGCTTACCTCCTTAGTCTTATTTTGATTCGGCAGTATTGTGGGATGAAGTGGCTTGGACCAACCTACTTGTCCTCACACAAGAGTCCGGTTCCACCGACTGACATGCAACTTGTTTGCATAAAGGTGGCTGGCGGGTCTCTATCTCTCCCACTTTAGTTGAATCGGATTCGACAGAGGTAGTCCTTGTAGAAGGTTAAAAGGCAACTTGAATATCACGGTTGTGGCTTTATGTAGGTAAGGACTATTCTTACTAGTGGCCCATACCAGCCACGTAAAACTTGCAACAACAAAGTAGAGGACGTCTAACTTGTTTTTGCTGGGTATGGTATGATGTGATATGGCCAACACGTGATTTGATATATGTGATGTATGAGATGATCATGTTTTGTATGGTTATCATGACTTGCATGTCGATGAGTAGGGCAACAGGCAGGAGCCATAGGGTTGTCTTTAATTTATTTGTGCCATTTGCTTTACTTTATCGCTATGAGTTAGCAATAGTTGTAGAAGCAATAGTTGGCGCGACAACCACATGACGACACGATGATGGAGATCATGGTGTCATACCGGTGACGATGGAGATCATGCCGGTGCTTTGGAGATGGAGATCAAAAGCACAAGATGATGATGGCCATATCATGTCACTTATATGATTTGCATGTGATGTTTATCCTTTTATGCATCTTATTTTGCTTAGGACAACTGTAGCATTATAAGATGATCCCTCACTAAATTTCAAGATAAAATTGTGTTCTCCCCAAGTATGCACCATTGCGAAAGTTCGTCGTTTCTAAGCACCTCGTGATGCTCGGGTGTGATAGACTCTTCATTCGCATACAATGGGTGCAAGCCAGTTTTACACATGCGGAATACTTGGGTCAAACTTGACGAGCCTAGCATGTACAGACATGGCCTCGGAACACAAGAGACCGAAAGGTTGAACGTGAGTCATATAGCAGATATGATCAACATGGAGATGTTCACCATTGAAACCACTGTCGGAATCGGGGCTCTGGGGACCCAAAGTGGTTCGAACTGTGGGGTGCGCTGGTTCCGCCGTCCTACTGTACCTTCCAACCTCACAGCGACAATCCAGCGTACTCAAGCTAAGGAAGAAGAACAATGGACACGCTAGTTTACCCAGGTTCGGGCCACCTTGCGGTGTAAAACCCTACTCCTACTTGTCTGGATTGCTTGAGGGTGAGAGGGAGTACAAAGGTGGGTTCTGGCTAGCTTCGGGTCGTTCCTCCTCTACGGTGGCAGCCTGCCCTATCTTATATTGGCCCATGTCTTCTTCCACTGAAAATACAAGGCATGAAGGGTTGCCACAACGGCCAGTTTGAAGGGGGACAGGACTGCAGCTTATCCTGACAAAAGTAGTCTTCGCCTGCAAAAGCCTACCACTGTGACACGCTGGTGGGCTCGGGGATGACCTCCATCCTGGCGAGCCCCCAACCTTGGTCTCCTTGCACCAAACGGGAAAACTTTGGAGATTTCTTTGGGAACCGGCGAGCTGGCCCTGATCCCTTAGTACAAAAGAGGAAATCCTCCTCATCTGTGCCTGCTAGCACGGCTCGTGGCGCCGCTCGGAGTGGCACGTGCCACCACGTGAAGATGCCGGACCGCGCATCCCCTCCGGGACACCTTTGATTAGTCCGCCTTGCGAAGGCCTCGGGGGCAGCCTCGGGAGGCGACCTCGCGAGGGAGGCTTCGCGGGGCTCCTGACGATGCTTGCTGACGTGTGCCTCGCGAGGCGGGGGCCCTCGTGAGGGTCTTGCTCCTGAAGTCCAATGTTGGACCGTGTTAGGCCCATGGCATGCGTCGCATCTTGGGCCCCACGCAGACGGGACTGGGTATCCCCAGTCCCACGGGCCCGACAGTAGCTCCCGGGCCTGCGACATGCACGATTCCGCCAGTTGGAGGGGCAAAACGGTGCGGGCCCCAGTCGCCTGTGGGTTAGGCGCGACGCGTGGCACACGATGGGGCGTGGGACGCCCCCACTTCCCCACGACACCTCGGCAAATGCCCAGACTGGCATAAAGCCTGCGCGCGGCACGTGGCCACCATTGCTCTTCCTTGCCTTTCATCCATCTTGCTGCGCCTCCCTTCTTTGAGCGAGACTCCTCCCGATCCAATCTCATGCGAGGCATCCCCCTGTCTCATTCGTGACCACGATATGCAGATGGCGCCGGCCGGTAAGAAGGCGAAGGCCGCAGCCCCGGCCGCAAGTCCTCGTGCTATCGGGCCGGCTCTCATGCCTTCCTCCATCGCCATGGAGAAGGACTTGGGCCCGGTGCTCCCGCTGATCGCCGGAGACAAGAATGAGGGGCACGTGACCGAGATCTGGCCAGGTTCGGTGGCGCGGAGCGGCCTGGGGGAGTCCGTCTACCCCTTCTTCTTCCACAGTATCTACACTGCTGGTCCCGCCGTTTTCTAAGTTCTTCTACGCCATCCTCTCCCATTACCGAATCCAGGCCCTGGACCTTTAGCCCAAATCCATCCTCCTCCTGGCTATCTTCGCCTTCTACTGCGAGGCCTTCGTGGGCGTGAGGCCCTCGTTGGCGCTCTTTCGCCACTTCTTCAGCCTACGTTCACCGCCAAGGACCAGCATTCCGCGTGCGTCTCCTTTGTCAATGTCAAGGGCGAGAATATCCGCCTGAAGGCCGGGAAAAAGGTGGAGGGATATCGGCACCGCTGGTTCTTCATGGACGCGAGCCGGGTCAGCCATCTCCTGAGGACCCCTGCGGCCCATCTTGAGCAAAACCCTGGGAGGGGCCACAAGAAGCTCACCGACCTGAGGGTTGATCCCGTCCTGGAACGGATCGCCATGCACGGGAATTCCTGGGGCAGCGCATCGCGCCACTCCAGGCGCACTCACGGCCCGTGTGGGAGTACACTGGCACAGGGGAAGCGATGAGGCTGCATGCTGCCTGCCTGACGTCCGATGAGCTAGGCAGGGCCCTGGGGGCTCTGCTCCGCTTCACCCCCGAGAATCCCCCTGAGGCCGCGTCCCCCCTATACAGCTATGATGACAAGGCGGAGCTGGTCGCAGATATGCTTGCCTTCAACGAATGGGGGCTCATGCCAAGTGGTCGTGTTGGGTTGCACAGGGGCTATTCCATCGTGGTGCCGTCCTCTTGCGAAGGTGACGACGGCGAGGACTCGGTGCCAATTGAGGAGGATGACACCGGTCGGGCGCCGCCACCCAATCACCGCCAGTCCCTGCACAGTTTCAGGGACGATGACGACGACATAGATGAGCGGACCCGGGCGACGACTCCTTGGCTTGCCGACACGGTGGGGTGGACGGGACCCAACCCCACAACCGCCCATATACCAGTGGCAGGGGCCCCCATCGGTGAGGCGTCAACCGCACCCGTGGCGGCCGCATCCCCTCAGGGGGCTTCTTAGGGCCTCGGGAAGGAGGGAGACCCGGGTGGACTCACCAGGGACCGCGCCGAGTGCCCCTCTAGCAGCACGAGGGCGGCGCATGAGGGCGGCGAGGACACGCTATCTTCCGCTGAGAAGAAGAGGAAATGAGCCACCGAGGACGAGTAAGTGCTCGAGTCCATTCTTATGCCCCGCACCTGTGATCCGTCTATTCATGCTAACCCCTTGCCTGTGTAGGTGCCAGGTGATACGTCTCCAACGTATCGATAATTTATGAAGTATTCATGCCATGATTGGCTATGTTTACAATACTTTTATATGGTTTTGATGCACTTTATATGATTTATTTAGAACTAACCCGGACTAACACTGTTATCAATAGAATTACCGTGGTGTTGTTTGTTGTGCAGAAAATGAAAGTTCTCGAAATCGCATTGAAGCGAAGAACCACCGGAGGGTGCCACCCTTGAGCCACAAGCCATCTGGCCGCGCCCCCTAGGGGCGCGGCCAGATATGTGGTGGGCCCCTCATGGCTCCGCTTGGCGTGATTCCAACGCTGAAAAATCCCATAAATACTAGAAACCCCAGAAATAAAGAGAGACTCCTTGGTCTGTTGCTGCAACTCTCTGTATCGATGAAAAACCAATCTGGAGGCGTTCCAGTACCCTGTCGGAGAGGGTAGATCATCTCCGGTAGCCATCTTCATCATCCCGGCTGAGTCCATGACGAGGAGGGAGTAGTCCACCCTCGGGGCTGACAGTTTGTACCGGTAGCTATGTGTTCAATCTCTCTCTATCTCACTCGTGTTCTTGAGATGGTACGATCTTGATGTATCACGGGCTTTATTAATATAGTCGGATCATATGATGTTATTTCCTTGCTACCTGCTACTTCTTGAGCTTGCGTTGGTTTTCCCTTGAAGAGGAAAGGGTGATGCAACAAAGTACATAAGTATTTCCCTCAGTTTTGAGAACCAATGTATCAATCCAGTAGGAGGTACAAGCAAGGCCCCAATCTATGCACCTGCACAAACAATCAAACACTTGCACCCAACGCTATAAAGGGGTTGTCAATCCCTTCACGGTCACTTGCAAGGATCAGATCCGATAGAGATAGATATAAAAGATTACTAAAATGATAATTAAAATAAAAGTAATTAAATTGCAGCAAAGTATTTTTGTGTTTTTTAGTTTACAGATCTGAAAATATAATATGGAAAATAGACCCGGGGGCCATAGGTTTCACTAGAGGCTTCTCTCTTGAAAGAAAATAATACGGTGGGTGAACAAATTACTGTCGAGCAATTGATAGAAAAGCGCATAGTTATGATGATATCCAAGGAAATGATTATGCATATAGGCATCACGTTCGTATCAAGTAGACAGAAACGATTCTGCATCTACTACTATTACTCCACACATCGACCGACTCCTGCCTGCATCTAGAGTATTAAGTTCATAAAGAACAGAGTAACACATTAATTAAGATGACATGATGTAGAGGGATAAACTCAAGCAATATGATGAAAACCCCATCTTTTTATCCTTGATGGCAACAATACAAATACGTGCCTCGCTACCCCTACTTTGTCACTGGGTGAGGACACCGCAAGATTGAACCCAAAACTAAGCACTTCTCCCATTGCAAGAATTACCAATCTAGTTGGCCAAACCAAACCAATAACTCAAAGAGACTTACAAAGATATGAAATCATGCATATAAGAATTCAGAGAAGATTAAAATAATATTCATAGATAATCTGATCATAAACCCACAATTCATCGAATCTCGACAAACACACCGCAAAAGAGTATTACATCGGATAGATCTCCATGAAGATCATGGAGAACATGGTATTGAAGAACATAGAGAGAGAAGAAGCCATCTAGCTACTAGCTATGGACCCGAAGGTCTGAGTTAAACTACTCACGCATCATCGGAAGGGCAATGGTGTTGATGTAGAGGCCCTCCGTGATCGAATCCCCCTCCGGCAGATCGCCGGAAAAGGCCCCAAGATGGGATCTCACGGGAATAGAGGCTTGCAGCGGCGGAAAAGTATTTTCGTGGCTCCCTTTGGTATTGGGGGAATATTTCTGAATTTATAGGCGAAGAGTTAGGGTTGGAGGAGCTACGGGGGGCCCACAAGCCAGGGGCGCCCCCCCAGGGGCGCGCCCTGGTGGCTTGTGGCCCACCCGTAGATCTTCTGGCCTCTTCTGCAAGCCTCCTGGGTTCCTTCTGGTCCAAGAAAAATCGGCATAGAATTTTATTCCGTTTGGACTCCGTTTGATATTCCTTTTCTGCAATACTCAAAAACAAGGAAAAAACAGAAATTGGCACTAGGCACTAGGTTAATAGGTTAGTCCCAAAAATAATATAAAATAGCATATTAATGCATATAAAACATCCAAAACAGATAATATAATAGCATGGAACAATCAAAAATTATAGATACGTTGGAGACGTATCACTACCTTGTTGTGATGAATTGAATCCTTACCTTTTAGATCTCGTTATGTTGGATTGAATATTATGGTTTCAGAATACTTGATGTACGTCTTGCGTGGGATACACATAGTGACATTGGGGTATTCTATTGATTCACTTGATATATGTTGAGGCATCAACTTGCGGATTCCGGTGACCTAGGGAATCTATGTATAGGGGTTGATTGCACGTTTTCATACCATGTTCTCCGATAGAAATCTTGGGGTACTCCTTGAAGTTCTTTGTGTTGGATTGAATATTATAGATCTGAAATTGTTTGATGCATGTCGCATAATTTACCCACGGATACTTGAGGTGACATTGGAGTATCTAGTTGACATTAAGGTTGATTGATATGTATCATTGGTGTTATTCTTGTAGGAACTCTAGGGCTGTTTGTGACACTTATAGGAATAGCCCAATAGATTGATCGGAAATAATAACTTTGAGGTGGTTCTACTACCTACACCAATTTCATCTTATTGTTCTCCGCTAGATAGGAACTTTGGAGTGATTCTTTGTTGCACGTTGAGGGATGATCATATGATTCAACTATGTTAGCATTGTTGGGAGATTGCACTAGCGAAAGTACGAACCCTAGGCCTTATTTCCAAGCATTCATACACCGTTTTGCTCGCTGTTTTACACTTGCTACCTTGTTGTTTTTATATTTTCAGATTACAAAAACCTATATCTATCATCCATATTGCACTTGTATCACCATCTCTTCGCTGAACTAGTGCACCTATACAATTTGCCATTGTATTGGGGGTGTTGGGGACACAAGAGATTTCTTGTATTTGATTGCAGGTTGTTTGAGAGAGACCATCTTCATCCTACACCTCCCACGGATTGATAAACCTTAGGTCATCCACTTGAGGGAAAACTGCTACTATCCTACAAAACACTGCGCTTGGAGGCCCAACACGAGACTACAAGAATAAAGTTGCGTAGTAGACATCAAGCTCTTTTCTAGCGCCGTTGCCGGGGAGGTGAGTGCTTGAAGGTATATATTTAGATCTTGCAATTAAATCTTTTTGGTTCTTGTTTTTCACTAGATTGGTTTTATAAAAGAAAACTACAAAATAAAGACCCTCATACACTTGCTAATCTTTTCAAAAGACCCGATTATGTTGGAACAATTGCTAGTGAGAGTTCACTAGATTATCTTTATGAGGTCTTGCTTGAAAATCATGAATCTAAAAATTGTGAAATTTATAAAGTGATTCATGATAGTCCTTGAATGAAAAGAAGGATAGCAATATTGCTAGTATGAATTCTCTGAATATCCATGATGCTAATGATATGCAAAGCCACAAGCTTGGGGATGTTATGTTTGATGAAGATGATATTTTTAGTCCCCCAAGTTTTGATGAGAAAATTTATTATGATGATCGCATGCCTCCTATCTATGATGATTATGATGATGAAATGTATGCTATAAGGAATAATTATAACTATGAAATATGTCATCATGATTTTAATATTCAATATGGTTATGCCAAACAAGTGTCATGATAGCTATTTTGTTGAGTTTGCTCCCACCACAATGAATGAGAAGAAAATTGCTTATGTGGAGAGTAATAAATTTTCTATGCTTGTATATCATGAAAAGGATGCTATATGTGATAGTTATAGTGTTGAATTCCTTCATGATGCTACTGAAAATTATAATGAGGGAGGAACATATGCTTGTAGGAATTGCAATAATATCAAGTTTCCTCCTTATGTGTTCAAAATCTTGAAATTATGCTTGTTTTGCATTCCTTTGCTAGTTGATTCATGTTCCCATAAATTGTTTCCTCACAAAATCCCTATGCATAGGAAGTGGGTTATACTTAAATGTGCTTGTCATGAGATTTATGATGCTCTCTTGCATGTTTCAATTACTACTTTTTATGTGAGCATCATTGAAATCATCATGCCTAGCTAAAAGGCATTAAAGAAAAATGCTTGTTGGGAGACAACCCAACACTTTTACTTTCTGTTTTTGTGTGTTCACATGATTAAGATACTGTAGTAATCATCTTTTGTGCCTTTTATTTCAATATTGTGCCAAGTAAAGCCTTTGGGATAGTATGGATACTTGTTGATTTGATTCTGTGCAAAAACAGAAACTTTTGCCTCAAGTAAATAATTTCTCTGATTTTACTGGAGAGTCAAAAAAATCTGAAATTTTTACAAAGTATTTATAAGCAAATTATTTAATTTTTCATATTTTTCAGAATTTTTAGAGACAGGGAAGTATGGTTATACTACAAATCTTCACAGACTTTTCTGTTTTTGACAAATTCTATTTTGCATGCATAGTTTGCTTGTTTTAGTGTTCCCATAGCTTATATTCAGTGATATAAATTATGTGAATGTTAGAATATAGTAGGTACTATGTGAGAACAATTATGAAGCTTGTCTTGACAGTACCTAAGTGAATGATCTTTATTTATTATACTAACCCATCTCACGAAATTCCGTTAAGTTTTGTGTGATTGAAGTTTTCAAGTTTTGGGTGAGACACCGATATGAGGAGAATATGGAGTGGCAAGAACCTAAGCTTGGGTATGCCCAAGGCACCCCCAAGGTAATATCCAAGGAAGACTCAAGCGTCTAAGCTTGGGGATGCCCCGGAAGGCATCCCCTCTTTCGTTTTCAACACTCTCAGTATATATCTTACTTGGAGCTATATTTTTATTTATCACATAATATGGGTTTTTCTTGGAGCATCATTTTATTTTGTTGTTCTCTCTTAGATGTTATTTATAATCTTGTTTTTAAATAAAAAGTTCCAAGAATTTCCTCTTAGGATGCTTGAGTTACATGTTGGATATGTGCTGTGTAAAAACAGAAACTTTTGTTGTAGTGCTTGAATTTTCATATTTAACTGGGACGTGGAAAGTTTTTGATATTTTTACACAATGTTTTCAGATAAATTATTTATTACTTCCTAAATTTTCATAATTGTTTGAGTTACATTAGTACACTTTTTTCATAAATTGCTACAAATTGTTCTCTTTGGACAGATTGCTGTCATAGTTTTGTTATCCTATAGTTTCCATAGCCTATATTGGTAGATATACATTGTGGAAACGATAGTAAACAATTGATGATGTTTGAAAATTATTTTACAACTTGTCTTGGCATTACATGAAGTTTGGATTTATTCTTATGTGTACTAACCTATTTCACGAGTTCTTTTCGAGTTTTGTGTGGATGAAGTTTTTGAGAATAGGTGAAACCATGATATGAGAGGATTGAACGAGATACAAAAGCTCAAGCTTGGGGATGCCCAAGGCACCCCAAGTAAATATTTCAAGAAGTCTCAATCATCTAAGCTTGGGGATGCTACGCATCCCACCTCTCTTCATCAACAATTATCGGTTAGCCTATGTTGAGCCTAAATTTTTATTTGTCCACATGATATGTGCTATTCTTGGAGTGCTATTTTTCTTTTGCTTGCTGTTTAAATAAAATAATCAAATCTAAAAATCTTTATTGAGAGAGAGTCCTCACATAGCTACTTTATTGTTTGACTACTCATTGATCTTCAGTTATATCTTTTGAGAGTAGTTTTATGTTTACTCTTGTGATTCACTTATATCCTATGAGTAAATTGTGAATCAATGAAATATCATAAATATGAAATTATCAATGTGCTATATTCGTAGTATCAAGTTCACATTTGGTTTATAAAATAAAATCTATTGAAATTTAACAATCACTTTATTGGTCATATGAGCAATTTATGAATGATTAGTATAAGAAAGAGAACTTTCACATATAAATATATTATCTTGGACACCTTTTATGATTGTGAATACCCATTAATTATTTTCAAACTTGATCAAATAGTTTAAGTTGGACAAGGAAGACAACATAATTGTTATGTTTGGGTATATTTGCATCGAAGTTGTATTGTTATGGATCCTCCAACATGTGGTGCTTGTTTAGAACCTTTTGCTAGCCAAAACATTGTACTAAGTAGAGATACTACTTGTTCATCCAAATCGTTGAGCCAAGTTTCTTCCATTAGAGTCCACCATACCTACCTATATATGGTATTTCACTGCCATTCCAAGTAATTTTGCATGTGCCACCTCTAAGCATTCAAAATAGACATCTTTTTTGCGTGCTCGTACCGCTCATGGAGCGATGGGTTGGTCATTATCTTTCATGCTAAGTGAGTTATTATCAAGATGAGTGTTTATTCACTTGTCATTGCATGAGAGAGGCTGGTAAAAAGGATTCCCAGTCCTGCATAACACAAAAATAAATAAACAAAACTCCCCCTAGAATGTTGATTGTTTGGAGGGCAACCATGGATTCGGCCAGCCATGGAATGTGTTTGAATGGTGGAGGGGGAGTAAAATTTTAAATTCTGTTTGGGAACCACCAATAATGTGATTAGCATGGAAGATATTGAATACTCTGTTGTGACGTTGACAGGAAAGGCACACCACTCAAAATTACATATTCATCTCTGTTCTAAACAATGAGCTCTGGCACATATGCTAATCCCTGCTTCCCTCTGCGAAGGGACAATCTATTTACTTTCATGTTGAGTCAACTTCTTATTCCAACCTCAATATATTAGTTGGCAAGCACCCTGTTGTGGGGAAAGACCCAAATATATATATATCCACTCAAATATATTTGATCATGATTCATTATTGTTTACAATTATCTTTATGATAAGTGTGTTTGGAGGCGAAACATCAAGCCCCTATCTTTCTCTATGTTCGATGGATGTTGTTTGTTCTAAAAATATGCCTTGAGTATTAGCAATCATAAAATACTATATGATAATTGAGTATGTGGAGGTCTTACTTAGACTTGATGATGTATTGAAATTGTTTGGTGACCAAGAACATATATTGTTAAGTTTCAATAGAATGAATTGTTTGAACCATGACATGTGAATTGATTGCTACTCTATAATTATGATTTTTATGAGAAAAAGTTGGTGGTTATAATGCTAGAAAAGTGAATGAAATTATCAATGATCAAACTTATATATTATGCTAGCATTCACACTTCATAAATTATTTCTTTTATCATTTAGCTACTCGAGGACGAGCAGGAATTAAGCTTGGGGATGCTGATACGTCTCCAACGTATCGATACTTTATGAAGTATTCATGCCATGATTGCCTAGGTTTACAATACTTTTATATGATTTTGATGCACTTTATATGATTTATTTAGGACTAACCCGGACTAACACTGTTTTCAGCAGAATTACCGTGGTGTTGTTTTTTGTGCAGAAAATGAAAGTTCTCGAAATCACCCGCAACTTTTTTGTGATTTTTTCTGGAGGAAATAAGCCACATTGAAGCAAAGAACCATCGGAGGGGGCCACCCTTGGGCCACAAGCCATCTGGCCGCACCCCCCTAGGGGCGCGGCCAGATACGTGGTGGGCCCCTCGTGGCTCCGCTTGGCGTGATTCCAACGCTGAAAAATCCCATAAATACCAGAAACCCCAGAAATAAAGAGAGACTCCTCGTTCCGCTGCTGCAACTCTCTGTATCAATGAAAAACCAATCTGGAGGCATTCCAGTACCCTGTCGGAGAGGGTTGATCATCTCCGGTGGCCATCTTCATCATCCCGGCTGAGGCCATGATGAGGAGGGAGTAGTCCACCCTCGGGGCTGACGGTTTGTACCAGTAGCTATGTGTTCAATCTCTCTCTCTCTCTCTCTCTCTCTCTCTCTCTCGTGTTCTTGACATGGCATGATCTAGATGTATCACGGGTTTTGTTAATATAGTCGGGTCATATGACGTTATTCCCTTGCTACCTTGTTGTGATGAATTGAATCTTTACCTTTGAGATCTCGTTATGTTGGACTGAATATTATGGTTTGAGAACACTTGATGTACGTCTTGCGTGGGATACTCGTAGTGACATTGGGGTATTCAATTGATTCAGTCGATATATGTTGAGGCATCAACTTGCGGATTCCGGTGACCTAGGGGATCTATGCATAGGGGTTGATTGCACGTATTCATACCACGTTCTCCGATAGAAATCTTGGGGTGCTCCTTGAAGTTCTTTGTGTTGGATTCAATATGATAGATCTGAAATTGTTTGATGCATGTCACATAATTTACCCACGGATATTTGAGGTGACATTCGAGTATCTAGGTGACATTAGGGTTGCTTGATATGTACCAATGGTGTTATTCTAGTAGGAACTCTAGGGCTGTTTGTGACACTTATAGGAATATCCCAATAGATTGATCGGAAAGAATAACTGTGGGGTGGTTCTACTACCTACACCAATTTCATCTTATTGTTCTCCGCTAGATAGGAATTTTGGAGTGATTCTTTGTTTTACGTTGAGGGATGATCATATGATTCAACTATGTTAGCATTGCTGGGAGATTGCGCTAGCGAAATTATGAACCCTAGGCCTTATTTCCAAGCATTTATACACTGTTTTTCTTGCTATTTTACACTTGCTACCTTGCTGTTTTTATATTTTCAGATTACAAAAACCTATATCTATCATCCATATTGCACTTGTATCACCATCTCTTCGCCGAACTAGTGCACCTATACAATTTGCCATTGTATCGGGTGTGTTGGGGACACAAGAGATTTTCTTTTATTTGATTGCTGGGTTGTTTGAGAGAGCCATCTTCATCCTATACCTCCCACGGATTGATAGACCTTAGGTCATCCACTTGAGGGAAAATTGCTACTGTCCTACAAAACTCTACGCTTGGAGGCCCAACACGAGTCCACAAGAATAAAGTTGCGTAGTAGACATCACCAGGGCAGCGGCGAGGAAAAGAAGAAAAAGGGGATTACCGGGGCGAAAGTGACCCACGTCCTGAAGGCGGTATCAACACTTGACCGTAGCTTCGGCGGGCGTGGGGATGCCTCGCCCCGGCCCGGCGCTACGCTAGGGCGCACGGGCGCCGCTACATTTAGGGGCGCGAGCGCCGCGACAGCGCCAAGCGCCACTCCCGCACGGCGAGGGGGTCCGATCGCCGAGGACACGACGGCCCAGCCCCCAACGCCGTCTGCCAAGGCTGCGACGGCCCAGCCTACGGAGAATAAGAGGGCGCCTCAGCCTCCACCGGCTATCCTTACCCCCGTAGCTGGGCGTGACGCAGGGTGCGCCGCGGGGCAACCTCAAGCTGTGCCCACTCCCGGGGCCCAAGAGGCCGGCGTGGCAGTCCCACCAGGCACGCTATGGGAGCCGAGCGCGAGGGAGGACCCGGAGCCCCCTGCGCCACAAGCAGACGACGTCGGGGCCTCTTCAGCCGCGACGACAACAAGCACCGAGACACCCCCCTCCCCACCAAGCTCTCACCCTCGTGAACTGCAGCGCCTTGCTCAGGCGCGGATCCTTAATTAACGCTCGGGCCGCGCTCGACCGGTTCAGAGCAGACCTCTAGGATGCCAAAATGCGTCTTGCCAAGGAGCGCCTGAGGCTCACCACAGGGTGGCGCCAGCTCGACACCATTGCTAAAGAGGCCCAGGGCGGGGCCGAGGCCGCCATCACGAAAGGCAGGAAGGAGGCCGCAGAGGTGAAGGCAGCTCGTGAGAGCGCACTCGTTAAGGCGGGGGCGATTGCCAAGCACTGCGAAGAAGTGGAAGCCAGCTTGAAGGCGCTTCAGGATGAATGGGCCACGCAGGTGCAGCAGCTCCAGCTACGGGAAGACGACCTCAAGGCCCGCGAGGCGAAGCTCACGGATTGCGACTCCAAGTTGGCGAAGGTGGCAGCCGATCAGGCCACGGAGTGCGGGCGTCTGGGGATGCTGCAGTGCGAGGTGACCGAGGCCCAAGAAGCTCACGCCAAGCATGTCTCCGAGGCCAACGCTAAGCTGGACGCCAGGGAGAAGAAGATTAAGGCCGATACCCACGTGAAGGCGGCAGCGGACCGCACTTCCTTCTCTTCCCTCGAGCTTAGGGCCCACAAGGCACTAAGTTCTATATGCAGGGAGAGGTTCGAGGATCCTCTTGCAGTCCCCGGTGTAGGCTATGCCGAGCTTTCCTCCAAGGTAGTGGAGGAGCTCGAGGACACGACCCGGAAGGTGGATGGCATCCTGGAGGAGGAATGTCGTGACCTCTTCTCCGTGGCGGCGACCCGTTGATACGTCTCCAACATATCTATAAATTTTTATCGTTCCATGTTGTTATATTATCATTCTTGGATGTTTTATAATCATTTTATAGCAACTTTATATCATTTTTGGGACTAACCTATTGACATAGTGCCTAGTCCCAGCTGTTATTTTTTTACTTGTTTTTTACTTCGCATAATATCAGTACCAAACGGAGTCCAATTGCCACGAAACTTTTTGGAGATTTTTTGGACTAGAAGATAACTTGGGAGCCAAGGAAGCACCTGGGGGGAGGCCCGTGTAGCCCACGATATACGAGGGCGCGCTAGAGGCCCCCGGCGTGCCTCGATGTATCGTGGGGCCCACGGAGGTCTTTTCCACCGCCTCTCGACTCTATAAATCCTCAGAAAATCCAGAAACCCTAGAGGAGTCGACGAAACATAATTTTAGCCGCCGCAAGTTCCAGAACCACAAGATCCAATCTAACACCATCACGGAGGGGATCATCCTCATTGGTGCCTCTTTGATGATGCGTGAGTAGTCCACCATAGACCTACGGGTCCGTAGGCTGTATCTAGATGGCTTCTTCTCTCTCTTTTGATTCTCAATACAATGATCTCTTGGAGATCTATTTGATGTAATGATTTTTTGCGGTGTGTTTGTTGGGATCCGATGAAGTTTGAGTTCATGATCAGTTTCTATCCATGAATATTATTTGAGTCTTCTTTGATCTCTTATATGCATGATTATTTATAGCCTCGTATTTCTTCTTCGAATCTTTGGTTTAGTTAGGCCAACTAGATCGATTTTTCTTGCCATGGGAAGAGGTGCTTTGTGATGGGTTCGATCTTGCGGTGTCCTCTCCCAGTGACAGAAGGGGCTGCGAGCCACGCATGTATCGTTGCTATTAAGGATAACAAGATGAGGTCTATTCCTACATGAATATATCTTGTCTACATCATGTCATCGATCTTATTGCATTACTCCGTTTCTCCATGAACTTAATACACTAGATGCATGCTGGATAGCGGTCGATGTGTGGAGTAATAGTAGTAGATGCAGAATCGTTTTGGTCTACTAATCTTGGACATGATGCCTATGATCATTGCCTTGGATATCGTCATGATTATTTGATCTTCTATCAATTGCCCAACAGTAATTTGTTTACCCACCGTGTGCTATTTTCTTGAGAGAAGCCACTAGTGAAATCTACGGCCCCCGGGTCTATTCTTTTAACATATTGCTTTCCGATCTATCTTTTTCCGTATTTGTTTTCAGATCTATTATTCCAAAAACCCAGAAATACCTTGCTGCACTTTTTATTTGCATATTTTATTTTGTGTTCTTCTGCTATCTATTTATCCAATCTCATACAAACCAATCTATCTTTTTACCGTGGAGAGATTGACAACCTCTCTTACGCGTCGGGTTGCAAGTATTTGTTCTTTGTGTGCAGATAATGTTTAGATAGTGTTGCTTGGTTCTCCTACTGGTTCGATAACCTTGGTTTCATAACTGAGGGAAATACTTACGGTAGTTGTGCTGCATCATCCCTTCCTCTTTGGCGAAATACCAACACAGTCTCAAGCCACGTCACCCATGTCTTCAGCCACCTCCTTTTCCATGATACTGGCTTCAACTTCGGCGAGGTGATAGGCCCTGTCCCCTAAGAATCTCGCAATCACCTGGCGGAAGCTGTGGAAAGCCACGTGAGCGCGTTGCTTGGGAAGTTCTCCCGCAACAGCGACAAGGAGCCCGGCGAGGCCGCGGTGAGCGATGGCAATGGCTGCGGTGACCCTTCTTCCTAAAGCTTCCTTTTATCATCCTACAATAGACTGATTCTGCCCTGCGGAGGCGTAAGATGACGGTTTAATTTGTGAAACATGGTAAAACATCGGAGGCGCGCCCTGATGTGTGGTGGGTCCCTCGTGCACCTTCTGGCTTCCTTCCGAAGCTTCTAGGTCTTCATATAGTCCAGAAAAAATTATCAAAAAGTTTCGTGGCTATTGGACTTCGTTTGGTACTGTAATCCTGAAAAGCAAAAAACACGCCGAAAACAGCAGCTAGTATTGGGCACTGGGTCAATAGGTTAGTGCTCAAAAATATTATAAATTGGTAAATAATGACCGAAAAGTATCCTAGAATGATAATATATCAGCATGGAACAATCAAAAATTATAGATACGTTGGAGACGTATCAAGCATCACCGAGCTTAATTCCTGCTCATCCTCGAGTAGGTAAATGATAAAAACAGAATTTTTTATGTGACATGCTATCCACTATGTAATCTTATTTAGGTATGCCCATTGAGAAAAGATGAATCAACAAATATTAACATAGCAATATTCAAAGTGTATGAAACAGAATTGTTAATTCCTAAAATTATACGATTCTTAAGAAACGTTTACCCCCCCCCCCCATTCATCTTATTGTATTAGCAAGGCATGGCTCCATCTTCACCACATTAATACAAATGTTAAGTACCACGGTGTCCAAGTCAGGCAATTGGTTCGTACTTTTTCAATATGCATAAACTTTTTATTCTTCACGCAATACATGAGCGTGAGCCATTGGACATAGCATTTAAGTGGAATAGAATATGGTGGTAGATATCAAAGGGGTAGGAAGGGGAGAAGATAGTCTCACATCAACTAGGCGTATCAACGGGCCATGGAGATGCCCATCGATAGATGTCAATGCGAGGAGTAGGGATTGCCATGCAAATGATGCACTAGAGCTATAAGTGTATGAAAGCTCAAAAGAAGCTAAGTGGGGTGTGCATCCAACTTGCTTGCTCATGAAGACCTCGGGCATTTGAGGAAGCCTGTCATAAGAATATACAAGACAAGTTTAAAATAATGAATTGGTAATTCCCACTAGCATATGAAAGTGATATATCATGAGACTCTCTACATGAAGAGCATGATGCCACTTTGAGGCACAAGTGTGGTAAAAGATAGTAGCAAAGTCCCTTCTCTCATTTTCTCTCGTTTTTTTTAATGGATGGTGGGCTCATTTGGCCTCCCCCATCTTTATTTTCGTCCGGAGTCTCATCTTGACTTATGGGAGAATCATCGTGTCCATCATTCTTTCCTCACTGGGACAATGCTCTAATAATGATGATAATCACACTTTTATTTACTTACAACTCAATATGGAGAACTGATATGAAGATATGACTCTGTATGAATGCCTCTGGTAGTGTACCAGGATGAGCAATGATCTAGCATGACATGTATCAAAAATATTATGAAGGTGGCTTTGCCACAAATACTATGTCAGCTCTATATGATCATGCAAAGCAATATGACGATGAACAAACTAGTCATGTGAAGTGACGATGGAATTTGCATGGCAATATATCTCGGAATGGCTATGGAAATGCCATGATAGGTAGGTATGGTGGCTGTTTTGAGGAAGATATGATAAGGCGTATGTGCAACAGAGCGTATCATGTCACGAGGTTTGGATGCACCGGCGAAAGTTGCACCGATCCTCGAGGTGAGAACGGGCTATGCACGGTACCGAAGAGGCTTGCAAATCATGAAAAGGTGAGGTTGCGTATGTCCATGGTTTCACATTAGTCATAAAGAACTCATATACTTATTGCAAAGTTTTATTAGTTTATCATAGATCAAAGTACTACTTGCATGCCCCGAGGGAAGAGGTTGGTAGGAGCTAACCATTGCGCGCTTCCGACCCGAAACAACACTAGGATTTGAACGAGGAATAGAAATGCTCACAAATCATTACCATGCCTCTTAAATTTTTAGATGAACAAAAAGGTCAAACCCTCTTAATATCGACACTTCTATGTTTTAACAATTATGAACTCACACCTATTTCATATTACTACATCAATATCATTAACCCACAACTTCTTTATATGTGCTACATGATGGTTTTGATTATCACTCATTGAATACCTAATATTTTTGGACTAGTCTTATGCCCCATGCAAATTACCGTCACTATTTATTAACTCTCAAACAAATATAAGTGAAGAACAAGAGTGAAATAATTTTTTTAAAATCTACACGCCACCATGCTCAAAAAGATATAAGTGAAGTACTAGAGCAACTGCTAATCTCAAAAGTCATAAGTGAAGCACATAGATTATTCTAACAAATTATGATGAAGGTGTGTCTATCTTAAATAGGTGTGTCCAGCAAACAATGATTGTGGCAAACTAAAAGTAAAAGCAAACTAATGCAAACGACGCTCCAAGAAAAACTCATATCATGTGATGATTAAAAATATAGCTTCAAGTGACTTACCGATGGAATTGAGACGAAAGAGGGGGTGCCTTTCGGGGCATCCCCAACCTTAGACGCTTGAGTCTCCTTATTCCTTTGTCCATCAAGATAACACCCAAAATATGAAAACTTCAATCACACAAAACTCAACAAAACCTCGTAAAATCCGTTAGTATAAGAAACATTTTACATACTTTAAGTGTTGGGGAACGTTGCATGGGAAACAAAAATTTTCCTACGCTTCACCAAGATCAATCTAGGAGATGAGCATCTACGAGAGGAGAGATCGGATCCACATACCCTTGTAGATCGCTAAGCGGGAAGCGTTAAGAAATGCGGTTGATGAAGTCGAACGTCTTCGCGATCCAAATCGCAAGCCGTCCCTTGATCCAATCACGATCTAGCGCCGAACGGATGGCACCTCTGCGTTCAGCACACGTACAGCTCGATGATGATCTCCGCCTCCTTTATCCAGCAAGCGAGGGCGGAGAGGTAGATGAGTTCTCCGGCAGCACAACGGCGTGGTGGCAGTGGTGGTGAACTGATCCGGCAGGGCTTCGCCGAGCTCTACCGAACCGATCGAGAGGAGAAAACGATCTAGAGGGAGAGAGGGCAGCACGTGGCTTTTTCAGGTGGTGGCTGCCCTAAAAAAACCACTATATATAGGACTAAGGGGAGGGGGAGGCAGCCCTAGGGGAAACCCTAGGGCTTGGCCGATCGGCCCAAGGGGGGAGAGTCCTCCCCCCACAAGGGAGGTAGAGGCTAGGGAGGACTCCCTCCCCACTTGGCCACCCCCACCCCTTGCGCATGGCCCCTTAGGGGTTGGCTGCCCAGCCCACTAGGGGCTGGTGCGCCACCTCCTAGGCCCATGTGGCCCCTAGGGTCGGTGGGCCCCTCCCGGTGGACCCCCGGAACCCTTTTGGCACTCCCGATACAATAACGGAAACGCCCGAAAATTTCCGGAGCCCGAATACAACTTTCCTATATATAAATCTTTACCTCGGGACCATTCCGGAGCTCCTCGTGACTTCCGTGATCTCATCTGGGACTCCGAACAACCTTCGGTCACCAACATACATAACTCAATAATACTGAAACGTCACTGAACGTTAAGTGTGCAGACCCTGCGGGTCCGAGAACTATGTAGATATGACCGAGACACCTCTACGGTCAATAACCAATAGCGGGACCTGGAGGCCCATATTGGTTCCTACATATTCTACGAAGATCTTTATCGGTTGAACCTCTATGTCAAGGATTCAGTTAATCCCGTACGTTGTTCCCTTTGTTTATCGGTATGTTACTTGCCCGAGATTCGATCGTCGGTATCTCCATACCTAGTTCAATCTCGTTACCGAGAAGTCTCTTTACTCGTTCCGTAATACAAGATCCCGTGGCTAACTCTTTAGTCACTTTGCTTGCAAGCTCATTGTGATGTTGTATTACCGAGTGGGCCCTAAGATACGTCTCCGTCACACGGAGTAACAAATCCCAGTCTTGATCCATGCCAACTCAACAGACACCCTCGGAGATACCTCTAGAGCATCTTTATAGTCACCTAGTTACATTGTGACGTTTCATACACACAAGGTACTCCTCCAGTGTCAGTGAGTTACATGATCTCATGGTCATAGGAACACATACTTGACATGCAGAAAACAATAACAATAAACTGACACGATCATATGCTACGTTAATAGTTTGGGTCTTGTCCATCACATCGTTCTCCTAATGATGTTATCCCGTTATCAAATGACAACTCATGTCTATGGCCAGGAAACCTTGACCATTTTTGATCAACGAGCTAGTCCTATAGAGGCTCACTAGGGACACGGTGTTGTCTATGTACCCACACATGTATTTGAATTTCCAATCAATGCAATTTTAGCATGGATAATAAACATTTATCATGAACAAGGAAATATAATAATAACCATTTGATTATTGCCTATAGGGCATATTTCCAACAGTCTGCCACTTGCACTAGAGTTAATAATCTAGCTCACTTCACTATGTGATTTACATTGTAATGAATCTAACACCCATACAGTTCTGGTGTTGATCATGTTTCCCTCGTGGAAGAGGCTTAGTCAACGGATCTGCCACATTCAGCTCCGTGTGTACTTTGCAAATATTTATGTCTCCCTCCTCGATGTAATCGTGGATGGAATTGAAGCGTCGCTTTATGTGTCTGGTCATCTTGTGAAACCTTGGTTCCTTGGCTAGAGTAATGGCACCAGTGTTGTCATAGAACAGAGTCAATGGGTCCAGTGCACTGGGCACAACTCCATGATCCGTCATGAACTGCTTCATCCTGTCGGATTCAGGGCTCCACAGACCAAAGACGGTTCGAACTCTGGGGCGTGTGCGAAGATCCCAACCAGCCCAAGCCTTAAGCCTGCCGAAGATGCATGGGAGCGCGAGAAAATGGACACGAGAGATTTACCCAGGTTTGGGCCACTTTGCGGTGTAAAACCCTACTCATGCTTTTGTGGATTGCCCTCACGAGGAGGTTTGTGGATGAACTAGTACAATGATTGAGCGACCTCGTGAGGGCTCTTTTGTGTGGAAGGATCCCGTGCCTCTCTATGGTGGTGGCTAGTCCCTATTTATAGCAGGCCTTGGTCCTCTTCCCTTATCGAACTGGCGGGAAGGGATCCCACAACGGCCAAATTTGAAGGGGGACAGGACGTACAACTTATCCTAACTAAAGGTGGTCTTCGCCTGCAAAGCTCCTGGCATGATGCAGAGGTGGGCTCGGCGATGACATCCGTCCTGCCGAGCCCGTGGTCTTGGTCTCGGTCCACCGGAATGGAAACCTTTGGGGGGTTCCTTGGGAACCCGCATTCTTCCTTGCCCCCTTAGCACGAAAGGGGAAACTGCCTCTGCTGCGCCCACTGGCGTCCTCCTGCCATGGTCGACATAGCTCACGTCATCGCAGCCTCCTGAGGATGGGCACTACATAAGAATCTCCGCTCCCCGGGAGGCGGCCTGGGGAGACCACTCCTCTGGAGGTCTTGGCATCGTTCATCTCGCGAGGCCTGGCCCCTCGCGAGGGTCTTGTCTCGCGGGGTTCATCGCCAGGCCATTCAAGGCCGTCGTGGTGGGCCACGCGTTGGGCCGCAGGCAGGCAGGTATTGGTACCCCTAATCCCAGAACGCCGACAGTAGCCCCCGGGCCCAAGGCGCGCTCAGGCTGTCTTCGGGGCGTAGCCACGGAAGAGAGGCCGGAACTACGCGGGCCCCAACTGCCTGCGGGCCAATCTGCGTGGCACGCGGTAGGACACGGGCGCTTTCGCCCCCACGTTGCCTTGGCAACTGCCCAGACCGACAAAAGCCTAGTGCCCACTGCCGAGCCATTATTGTTCTCATTCCTTGCGCCCTTGCTTCCTTGCTCAGATCCCCTTTCCCTTACGAGAACCTCTTCCAGATCTCAATCTTGCGCCTCCCTTCCTCTTGCTCTTTTCCCTTAGGGACTTTGCAGATGGTGCCCGCCGGGAAGTCGAAGCCCGAGGCTCAAGCCTCATCCTCTTCTTCCCCTTCGCCGGCACTCTCGGCCTCCGCCATTGCCAAGGAAGGGGACCTCGACCCCGTGCTCCCGTTTACGGCGGGTGACACCAACGAGTGGGGGGAGACCGTGGTCTGGTGCAGCTCCGCGGAGCCACGCACCTTGGCAAAGACAGTCTACCCCTTCTTCCTTCACAGTGTCTTCTGCGGGCTTGTGCCGCCCTTCTCAGGGTTCTTCACCGCCATTCTTGAGCATTATGGGATCCAGGCACTCCACCTTCAGCACAACTCCCTCCTTCTCTTGTCCGTCTTTGCCTTCTACTGCGAGGCCTTCGTGGGCATGAGGCCCTTAGTGACCCTCTTCCGCCACTTCTTCAGCCTACGGCTTCACAACTGCGCGCAGCGATTGGTGTGCGCCTCCTTCGTCGCGGTCCAGAGCGGGAACTCGCTCCTGATGGCCGCGAAGAAGATGGAGGGCTTTAGGAACCGCTGGGTCTTCATGGATACCCGGGGGCTCAATTTGCGCTTGGAGCTACCGACGGAGCTGCCCGAGAAGGCTCTCGCGTGGGGTTCCGCCAAGCTCACCGATTCCCGGGCACAGCCCGTCTTGGAGCGGATCTCCCGGGACATGGAAGCCAAGCAACTGACCGGGGCGATGATAGTGAAGGAGTTCCTGACGCAGCGCCTGGCGCCGCTCCAGGCGCACTCGAAGCCCATGTGGGAGTTCGACGGTGCAAGGGACACCATCAGGCTTCGGTCCGCCAGCCTGACCGGTGAGGATCTGAGCAGGGCCATGGTTACTCTGCTCCACGGCGATCCCGAGGACCCCCCGTGGCCTATGCCCCGTTGTACCGCCACGACGATATGGGGGAGCTGGTTGCCGCCATGCCCGCCTTTGACGAGCACGGGCTCAGACCTCCCGTGCACCCCAACTCCCCAGTGCCAGTGTCCTCCGGCGATGCCAGTGGCGAGGAAGACTCGGAGGAGACCGTGGACGACAGCCTGGAAGAGATGTCTCCCCCGTCGCAGAGTGTGCTCCTCCTCAATCTTGAGGATGACGATGATGCTGACGAGCCCCCAGACACGGACTCCCTGTGCTTCGCCAGGGTCCTCCGGAAGCCAAGGCCTGCCTCCGAGGCAGCGCCGGCATCCAGCCGGGCGACCCCGAAGAAACGCGTGGCCGCGGCTCCTCCGGCGGACTCCCCGTGCTCTGGCACGGCGCTCGAGATGCCGGTCTCTCCTCCATCCGAGCCGCAGCCGAAAGACGGGGCAGCCACCGCTGGGGCAGACGTGGCCCCTCCAGCCGCGGCCCCTAGGGACGTTGCCGCCACCCTTCTGTATGACCGCGCCACGCCGAAGAAAGGCGGGAGCATCCCGGCCCTCGACGACGTGGAAAGGAAGAGGAAGTGGGTCGCGGCCGACGAGTAAGTAACTTGCCTCGCCCTTGGTTGATTATAAATTGCGCGCATGCTCACGGCCCCTCTTCTCCTCGGTGGCCAGGGTCGTCATCAAGCCGAAGAAGAGGAAGGCGGGTGTCGAGCCGAAGGAGCATCCTGTCTGGGAGGCGCCATCGACCTCTGGCCATGGACGTGGCAGGAGAGGAAGCATGTCACGCCAGCTTAGCGCGGCCCTTGAGTGCCCTGTTGGTACCGTGCCCGAGCTCGCAAGCGCATCGCCTTCTCGTGGTGTCGTGGCGACGCCGCTCGGTAGGCCGGTCTCCGGGAGGGTGGAGGCTCCTGAGGCGGCACTCTTTGCCGCGGCCGTGGCGACCCCAGTTCTGGTGAAGGGGGCGACCACCTGCCCTCTTCCGAAGGAATCCGTCCTTGAGGATGCAGCGGCACGGCCTCAGGAGGAGCCAGCCCCCGTGGGCCATCGAGCTGAGAAGTCGTCCGCTCTTGCTGGGCTTGAGAGGGGACTGGAGTCCCCACCGCTCCAAGCCAGTCACGGCACCGCTTCCTTGGACACAACCTCTGTCAAGGCGTCGGTGCTACCTCCTGGTCAGGCTCTCGTGCTCATGGGCAGCGGCCCTCTGGTCGGGCCCGGCGCCTTGGATGAGGCTTACGCCGCCCTTGACCGGATCTAGGCCGACCTCCAAGGTGCCGACAGGTGCTTCTTCACGGGGGAACGCCTGGAGCTTATATCCGGGTGGCTCCAGGCCAATGCAGCCATCAAGACAGCCTGGGGTCGGGCTGAGGCTGCCGCTGCCAAGGGCAAGGAGGATGCCGCCAAAGCCGTGGCGGCTCGCGACGCGGCGCTGGCCAAGGTAACGGCCACCGCGGAGCGATGCAGTGAGGCGGAAGCCAAACAGAAGGCCCTTCAGGGGGAGCAAGTCGCGCACGCGCAACAGCTTCTCCAATAGGAGCAAGATCTCAAGGCTCGCGAGGCAAAACTCGCCGATCGCGCCTCCGTGTTGTCCCAGGCGGCCGACGACCAAGCTGCGGAGCGCGAGCGTCTGGTCAAGCTGAAGGATGAGGTAGCATAGGCCCAGTCGTCTCACGCCCGGCATGTCTCTGACACGACGGCCCAACTGGATGCTAGGGAGAAGACCCTTGCCGCTGCTGAGGAAAAGGCAGCCATGGAGCGCGATGCCTTCCCCTCCGTCGAGCTTAGGCTTCGCCGGGCTCTTCGCTTTGTCTGTAGGGGAGGATTCGGGGAGCCACTGGCAGCTCCTAAGGGTGGTTACGTCGGGCTCTCCTCCAAGCTCACTGAGGCGCTCGAAGGCGTGGTCGCCATCATAGAGAAAGAGTGTCGCGGCCTTTTCTCCGCGGTCACGACGCGTGTCTTCAGCCACCTCTACCTTCACGAGCCTAGCTTTGATTTCAATGCAGTGATGACCTCGGTTGCCCCTGAGTCCCGTGCCACCGCAGCGGCGACAGTGAAGGATTCCGTGGACGTGTTGATGAAGAAGTTTGACTGCGTCCCCGACATCGAGCCCCCTGCGGTGTAGGCGAGCAGCGGCGAGGAAGGCATCGACGGCGATGTTGACGACGAGCTCGACGTGACCGAGGCGATTGGCGGCGACGGCCTTGGCGATGACGGCCCCTCCTCCTAGATTCTGACCTGCGACATTTATCGTGCCTCGTGGAGGCGTAAGACTTGTTTGAATCGCAAAACATCCTGTGCTTGTAATAACTTGCTTGAATTCTGTGATTTAATTTTGCGCCTTGTTTCCTTCCTGCTTGCTTTTGTGCTCTGCGTCGGTAGGGCCCAATCCCGCGCATACCTCGACCGCCGTTTGGGCGTCCGAATCACCAGGACAAGACCAAGGGGTGAGGGGCTACGTGACTAGTGCCCCTGGGTCGCGATGACCAGGGTCCCCCTTGCATCTGAGCAACCCTCATGAAGGAGACATGGTGACAACATAGTCGAATTGGAGCGCCTTGGTGCTCTGTGTTGGCAGGGCCCAACCCCGCGCATACCTCGACTGCCATTGGGGCGTCCGGATCACCAAGACGAGATCAAGGGGTGTGGGGCTACGTGACTAGTGAGGCCCCTGGGTCGCGATGCCCAGGGGTCCCCCTTGATGTACGAGCAGCTCACATACCTTTCCTCGCCAGCTTTTGTCCGGGAGGGGCACGAGAAGACCAGGTACCGGCGACCTGGTGAGGCGGCACACACCAGGCGTGGCCTGAGCGTAGCCCCCGTCCAGCCCCCTCGCTTGCGCATCCCAGGGAAACGCTATGTGATGGGGCCGAAGGGCCATCTTGAGGTTGGTGCACCCGCTAGGGCGCCCACAGTTGTTTATCCACTAGCGCGGAGCATGGGGCTTCCACCTTGCATGGGCATAGTCATTGGAGGACCATGTGGTCCGCCAGCGCGGAGCATGGGTCTTCCACTTGGGCGTGGGTGGGGGCCCCTCCGCGTCCTCGGGGGACCCCGGGCATATACAGCCCACTCGTAATTACGTGAGAGTGTCACGGGAGAACTGGAGGAGGTGTATCTGGGCACCCGTGAGCCAACACGGGTCTCACAAGGCCCTACCTCAAGGCGGGTCGTGCCTGGGTCTTCTGGCGTGGAGTGCGCTTACAAAACCTGTGTGATGGGGACAACCTGCGCCGAATGAATCTCCAGACGCCACCGCATGAGAAGGCCAAACACCAACGACCCCAGGAGTTGACGTGAACGGACCCGGCCCGTCAAACAGAGCTTAGCCATTCGGTTTATCGACGCTGCAGGGACGGACCTGAGCACAAACGCCATGCCCAGTCTTCTCATGCGACAGATCTAAGGAAAAACACACGATGCACGGCTCCCGCGACGACGAAACGCCGGATTGTGGTTATATGAACCGAGCCGCGCGCCCTGACTCTCCTACCCCGGATTAGCTCACGCGATGAGGAAGCACCAAGAACCATGGGAGGTGACGTGCACGGGACTGGCCCGCGAGACAGAGCTCAGTTGCTTGGATTTAACAACACTGCAGGGACGGACCCGAGCATAGACGCCGTGCCAGCCCTTAATCATGAGGCGGTCGAGGGCGGGGTTGTTAGGGCGCGGCGACATTCATGGCGACGAAGCACCGGGCAGGCAGTTTGAAATACTTGGAAAACTCATCAAATGTAGAACCAGTTCTGATACATACGCAAAACGATACGGCTGCCGGGGCGGGTCCTAACTGCCTGAGGATGATGCACCCCAGGGGGCGCCCTCAAATGAACAAACGAAAATGTCACCTGGTAAAGATGTTGCTGATGCGTCGAGGTAGTTGTTGAAGCTTGATCCTCATGAGCCTGAAGATTCCGGAGGCTCGAGGGGCCCGCGAGGGTCCGGGACCCCTTAAAGGACCGCTCGGCATCGGGCCTCGTGCGACGCAAACGCAACTCGCGTGAGGCGCTGGTACGTGGCGCCCACGTTCATGAGGCTGAAAGGCATGCAGACATAGTTGCAGGGGTAGACCCCGCCACGGCTGACGCGCGACGGCCAGAAGAGGTCCTGGGATGCGGCCTTGTTGAGGCCTGGGATATTGACGCAGACGCGCAGCCTGCTGCCCACGTTTGGGGCGGCAGCTGTACTGGGTGGTGCGGGTGACGCCCGCCATGCATGGCGAGCGCCTCCTGAAGTTCCTCGATCGCGTTGGTGACGAACTCGCGCGAACTTGGTGCCTCGCGCCGTGCTCCTTGCTTGTAGGGGTGCATGTCAGAGCACGCCTCCAAGTGGTGCCCGAGCACCTCCCTCGTCGCGTCGGCCGGGCCAGAGACTCTCTAGGTGGAAGCCCCCGAGCCCGTCCTGAGGGAGGCACCGGGTGCGCCTTCCTATGCGGGAGGGCGAGGCGCCCCAGCGATGGGCGCAGAGCCTGACGTGCCGCTCCTGAGGGCCTCCGTCCCCTGACGGCTCTTAGGGAGGAGCTCCTTCTTCTTCTTGGGCGTGTCCTCAGGAGGCAGGATGCCGCCCACGTCACCTCATCAGGATTCTCTGCCGCCGCAGCCTGGTAAGCACGCTCGATGGAGCAGACTGCATCCTTCTCATCACAGGCGAGGGTGATGACACCGCCGCTCCCTGGCATCTTGATGATGTTGTAGCCGTGGTGAGGGGCCGCCATGAACTTGGCGAGGGCAGGGTACCCGAGGATGGCGTTGTACGGGAGGTGGATGTGGGCAACGTCGATGTCGATGAGTTCGTTGTGGTAGTTATCGCGCTTGCCGAAGGTGACTGGGAGGCGCACCTGCCCCAGGGGAGTGGTGGAGCTATCGGTCACTCCTGAGAAGGGCTTGGTCGGCATGACCTGGTCGTAGGGCACCTGAAGCATGTTGAACGTCTCGACGGAGAGGACATTGAGCCCAACGCCGCCGTCGATGAGGGTCTTGGTGACGAGGACGTTGCTGATGGTAGGTGTGCAGAGCATGGGGAGCACGCCTGCGGTGGTCGCGCACTTGAGGTGGTCCTTAGAGTCGAAGGTGATGGCGACCTATGACCACTTGAGGGGACGCATAGCTTCGAGCTTCGGGAGGGCGGCGTTCACCTCATGAGAGAACTACTTGAAGATGCGGTTGGAGGCAGGGGCCTGAACTCCGCCCAGGATGCAGGCGATCTCACGGGGTTCCTGGAAGCCCCCAGCCCCATTGTCCCGCCGGTCATCGTCGTTCCTCCTTGGTGGCGGCGGCAGTGGAGGGACGCCAGTGTTGCCCTGAGGACGGCCCTCGCGAGGCCGATCGCGTCAGGGCCCGTCGCGAGGCTGGTCGTGCCAGCGGTCCTCACGAGGCTGGTCAGGCCAGTCCTGACGTGGGTCGCGGTTGTCCCAACAACCTCCGCCACCGTAACCGTGGTCGCCTCACTCGGGGCGGCGGCCGAAGCGTTCGTCGTGGAGCATACTAAGCTCCTGGAAGTCTTCACTGTTGTGGCTGCGGGTGTAGTGGAAGATGTAGAATGGGCGCCCGCCCTTGGGGGGCTCATCTTGGTCGCAACCGTGCTTCGTCTCAGGCTCTGCCGCCAGCACCGCGGGGCCCTTGCGTTTCGCCCCCTTAGCCTTGGCCTTGTTTTCTTTAGGGTCTGCTTCCGGAAGCTCAAGGAGAGAAAGGCGGCCCTCCTCGGCCCTTGCGCAATTGTTCGCCAGGTTGAACATCTCTAGGGCCGTGCACAGCTCATCATGAATGGCGAGCTCCTCTTTCATCTTGACGTCCCGGACGCCATCGGTGAACGCTGAGATGATGGCCTCGTCTGACACCTTCGGGGTCTTGAGGCGAACGTTCGTAAAGCGCTGTATGTATTTGTGCAGGGTCTCGTCCGGCTGCTGCTTCACGCGCCGCAGGTCGTTCACCCCCAGGGCACGGTCGCGCGTGCCCTTGACAGCCATGGGGAACCTATTCGCCATGACTTTGTCATCACCGCTCGCCGCCTCAATGCTCAGCGCGTAGAGCTGGAGGAACTCCGCGGGGTCGGGGGTGCCATCATAGCGTGGAGGAAGGTCCGGCTTGAACTTGTCGGGCCAGTTGACACGACACAACTCCGGGCAGAACGCGCGGCAGGCTGCTCCGCTCACAGGTGCGGCGTATGCGAGGGGAGCTGGGTCTCGACGCCCATGCTCCACGGCCTCCGGCGGTGCACGGTCCTGATGACGGCGTAGGGGTGCGGGGAGCACACGCGCATCACCTCGCGGCCTTGGCACCACCTGTCAACTTGCTTCGTCCCTTGCCTGCACCGGCACCTCATGCGACTGGTTGAGCGGACGCGCTTCGCGCCTGGGCTCAGGGTCGACGCCGTGCAGAGAAAAAGGGGGAGATGCGCCATGAGCCACGTCGCCCGTGTGGGAGGGCGGAGGATGGAGCGAGTAGGTGTGCACTGGGACCTCACCGGCGACACTGACAAGCTCGGCGATGCGACCAAGCCAGTCATCATAGCGATCATGGGCGGGGTGGTAACGCAACAGCTTGCATGCCATGAACTGTGCAGCCTGCGCGTTCGCCCGCCCATAGTGAGCGTGAGAGGATGGCGCCGAGGCGGTGACGAGGGACGGAGTAGCAGTGCGACCGTCGCGCCGCACGGTGGGTGGCTGCGACGAGTCCTGCTGCTCTTGAATGGCTGGACCAGTGGCAACGTTGGCTGCAGAAGAAGGGGAGCGGCGCGGGGCGTCGCGGCCCACGGGCACCGTTTGGGCGACGCGGGCGGCTCAGCGCTCAGCCCGGACTCGGCGGGCCTCGGCCATGGGAGCGACGAAGCGGAGTCGAAGCGGAACCGGAAGGGAGACGTCGACACGCCCCTACCTGGCACGCCAAATGTCGGATTCAGGGCTCCACGGACCCAAGAAGGTTCGAACTCTGGGGTGTGTGCGAAGATCCCAAGCAGCCCAAGCCTTAAGCCTGCGAAGATGCGTGGGAGCGCGAGAAAATGGACACAAGAGATTTACCCAGGTTCGGGCCACCTTGCGGTGTAAAACCCTACTCTTGCTTTTGTGGATTGGCCTCACGAGGAGGTTTGCGGATGAACTAGTACAGTGATTGAGCGACCTCGCGAGGGCTCCTTTGTGTGGGAGGATGATAACCCACAAGTATAGCGGATCGCAACAGTTTTCGAGGGTATAGTATTCAACCCAAATTTATAGATTCGACACAAGGGGAGCCAAAGAATATTTGAGAGTATTAGGAGCTGAGTTGTCAATTCATCCACATCTGGAGATTAAATACCTGCAGTAGAGTGATCAGTAGCACAGTAGTATCATAGTTTGATAGTAGTAGTAACAGTAACGGTAACGGTAGCAGTGATAGCAATAGTTTCGTAGCAAGTGGAACAGTAACAACAGCAGTAGTAACTTAGTGATACGTCCATTTTGCATCATGATTTCCTACTGCTATTTACATTGTTTTGTTGAATAATAATGCTTTGGGGAGTGATTCTAATGCCTTTTCTCTCATAATATGCAAGGTTTACACAAGGAGGGAGAATACCGGCAGCTGGAATTCTGGACCCAAGAAAAGCACGTCCGAGATACCTATTCTGCACAACTCCAATGAAGCTGAAATTTTACGGAGATTATTTTTACATTTAATAAAAAATACTGGAGCTGGAAACTACCGGAGGAGGCCACCAGGTTGGCACAACCCACCAGGACGCGCCAGGACCCCCTAGGCGCGCCCTGATGGGTTGTGCCCAACCCGGCTCACCTCCGGTGCCCATCTTCTGGTATAAGGTCTCTCTTGACCTAGAAAAAAATTAGAGGAGGACTTTCGTGACGAAGCGCCGCCGCCTCGAGGCGGAACTTGGACAGGAGCACTTTTGCCCTCCGGCGGAGCGATTCCGTCGGGGGAACTTCCCTCCCGGAGGGGGAAATCGAACCTATCGTCATCACCAACACCCCTCTCATCTTTGGGAGCCAATCATCATCAACATCTTCAACAGCACCATCTCCACTCAAACCCTAGTTCTTCTCTTGTGTTCAATCTTTTTACCGGAACCTCAGATTGGTACCTGTGGGTGACTAGTAGTGCTGATTACCTTGCGTAGTTGATTACTATATGGTTTATTTGGTGGAAGATTATATGTTCAGATCCAATATGCTATTCAATACCTCTCTGATTTTGAGCATGTTTATTATTTGTGAGTAGTTACATTTGTTCTTGAGGTCACGGGAGAAGTCATATTGCAAGTAATCATGTGAATTTGATATGTGTTCGATATTTTGATGATATGTATGTTGTGATTCCCTTAGTGGTGTCATGTGAACGTCGACTACACGACACTTTACCATTCATGGGCCTAAGGGAATGCATTGTGGAGTAGTTATTAAATGATGGGTTGCTAGAGTGACAGAAGCTTAAACCCTAGTTTATGCGCTACTTCGTAAGGGGCTGATTTGGATCCACATGTTTAATGCTATGGTTAGACTTTGTCTTAATACTTTTCTCGTAGTTGTGGATGCTTGCGAGGGGGTTAATCATAAGTAGGTTGTTAGTTCAAGTAAGAACAACACCTTAGAACCGGTCCACCAACATATCAAATTATCAAAGTAGCGAACACGAATCAAACCAACATTATAAAAGTGACTAGACGAAATTCCCGTGTACCCTCAAGAACACTTTGCCTATTACTAGTGGTTGTTCTGGCCTATCCTTTGCCTCAAAAGGATTGGGCTACCTTGCTGCACCTTGTTTACCGTTACCATTACTAGCTTGCTACCAATTATCTTGCTATCAAACTATCTGTTACCAACAATTTCAGTGCTTGCAGAAATTACCTTGCTGAAAACCGCTTGTCATTTCCTTCTGCTCCTCGTTGGGTTCCACACTCTTACTTATCGAAAGTACTATGATTGATCCCCTATACTTGTGGGTCATCAAGACTCTTTTCTGGAACCGTTGCCGGGGAGTGAAGCGCTCTTGGTAAGTGGAAATCAGTAAGGAAAAACTTATACTACGTGCTGAAGTTTATTGCTACTTGCTACTATGGAGAACAATCCTTTGAGGGGTTTGTTCGGGGTATCTTCACCTCGAACGGAACCACAATTAGTTACCCCTCAACCTACAACACCTACTGAAAATGTTCCTTATGAAATTCCTTCAGGTATGCTAGAACAACTGCTTGCTAAACCTTATGCAGGAGACGGAACTCAACATCCTGATATGCACCTTTTATATGTGAACGAGATTTGTGCATTATTTAAGCTTGCAGGTTTACCCGGAGATGAAGTTAAGAAGAAGGTGTTCCCTTTATCTTTGGAGGGAAAAGCATTGACATGGTATAGGCTATGTGATGATCTTGGATCGTGGAACTGGAATCGTTTGCAATTGGAATTTCACCAAAAGTTTTATCCCATGCATCTAGTTCATCGTGATCGGAATTATATATATAATTTTTGGCCTCGTAAAGGAGAAAGTATCGCTCTAGCTTGGGGGAGTCTTAAGTCAATGTTATATTCATGCCCCAATCATGACATTCCGAGGGAAGTTATCATTCAGAATTTTTATGCTCGGCTTTCTCATAATGATCAATCCATGCTCGACACTTCTTGTGCTGGTTCTTATATGATGAAGACTATTGAATTCAAGTGGGATCTCTTAGATAGAATTAAACGCAACTCTGAAGATTGGGAACTCGACGAAGGCAATGAGTCAGGTATAAATCTTGAATTTGATTGTGTTAAATATTTTATGAATACCGATACTTTTCACAAGTTTAGCACTAAATATGGACTTGACTCTGAGATAGTAGCCTCTTTCTGTGAAGCATTTGCTACTCACGTTGATCTCCCTAAGGAGAAGTGGTTTAAATATCATCCCCCTATTAAAGAAGAAATTAAAGAACCGGCCATAGCTAAAGAAGAAACCATCTTTTACAATGTTGATCCAGTTGTGCCTACCGCTTATATTGAAAACCCACCTTTCCCTGTTAGGATAAAGGAACATGCTAAGGTATCAACTGTGGTTCGTAAGAGTAATATAAGAGCACCTAAATCCCCTGAGCAAATTAAAGTAGAACCTAGTGCTGCTATGGTTAAACATCTCTTGGTAGAAAATATTGATGGGCATGTTATCTACTTCTGTGATGAAGCTACTAGAATTGCTAAACCTGATGAAAAAGATAAACATAGACCCATAGAAGGCTTGCCTGTTGTCTCAGCCAAAGTAGGAGATCATTGCTATCATGGTTTATGTGATATAGGTGCTAGTGTGAGTGCTATCCCTTTTACCATATACCAAGAAATTATGGATGAAATAGCACCTGCTGAAATGGAAGACATTGATGTCACTATTAAACTTGCTAATAGAGACACTATCACACCACTTGGGATTGTTAGATATGTTGAAGTCTTGTGCGGGAAGGTAAAATACCATTCTGATTTTCGAGTCCTTGGTTCCCCAAAAGATGACTTTTGTCCTATTATCTTTGGTAGACCTTTCTTGAGCACCGTCAATGCTAAGATAGATTGTGACAAACAAACCGTCGGTGTCAGTTTCAGTAATGTGTCTCATGATTTTAATTTTTCCAAGTTTAGTAGACAACCCCGTGATAAAGCGTTATCTAGTAAGGATGAAATAATTGGTCTTGCTTCTATATATTGTTGTGCCTCCTACTGATCACTTAGAACAATATTTGGTTGACCATGAAAATGATATGCATTTGCGTGAAAGAAACGAAATAGATCAAATTTTCTTCGAACAACAACCTCTCTTGAAACACAATTTGCCTATTGAAACTCTTGGAGGTCCTCCTGCACCTAAAGGAGATCGAGTGTTTGAATTCAAACAATTGCCTGACACTGTGAAGTATGCTTATCTTGATGAGAAAAAGATATATCCTGTTATTATTAGTGCTAACCTTTCAGAACATCAAGAAGAAAGATTATTGAAAGTCCTAAGGAAGCATCGGGCTGCTATTGGATATACTCTTGATGATCTTAAGGGCATTAGTCGCACTCTATGTCAGCACAAGATCAATATGGCACCTGATGCTAACCCGTTATTGATCACCAATGGCGATTGAATCCTAAGATGAAGGAAGTGGTAAGAACTGAAATACTAAATCTTCTGGAAATAGGTATAATCTATCCTATTGCTGGTAGTAGATGGGTAAGTCATGTCCATTGTGTCCCTAAGAAAGGAGGTATTACCGTTGTTCCTAATGATAAGAATGAACTCATTCCACAAAGAATTTTTACTGACTATAGAATGGTAATTGATTTTAGAAAATTAAATAAAGCTACTAGAAAAGATCACTACCCTCTACCGTTCATTGATCAAATGTTAGAGAGACTATCTAAGCACACACACTTTTGCTTCTTAGATGGATATTCTGGTTTCTCTCAAATACCTGTGTCACAATCTGATCAAGAGAAAACTACCTTTACTTGCCCTTTTGGAACCTATGCTTATAGACGTATGCCTTTTGGTTTATGCAATGCACCTTCTACCTTTCAAAGATGTATGACTGCTATATTCTCTTATTTTTGTGAAAAGATTGTGGAGGTTTTCATGGATGATTTTTCCGTTTACGGAACTTCTTTTGATGATTGCTTAAGCAACCTTGATCGAGTTTTATAGAGATGTGAACAAACTAATCTTGTCTTGAATTGGGAGAAGTGCCACTTTATGGTTAATGAAGGCATTGTCTTGGGGCATAAAATATCTGAACGAGGTATTGTGGTGGATAAAGCTAAAGTTGATGCGATTGAGAAAATGCCATGTCCTAAAGACATTAAAGGTATTCGAAGTTTCCTTGGTCATGCTGGTTTTTATAGGAGGTTCATTAAAGACATCTTTAAAATTTATAGGCCTCTTACTAATCTTTTGCAAAAGGATATTCCTTTTTTTATGATGATTGTGTGGAAGCCTTTGAAACACTCAAGAAAGCCTTAATCTCTGCACCTATCGTTCAACCACCTGATTGGAACTTGCCTTTTGAAATTATGTGTGATGCTAGTGATTATGCTGTTGGTGGTGTTCTAGGACAAAGAGTTGATAAGAAATTGAATGTTATCCATTATGCTAGTAAAACTCTAGACAGTGCCCAACGAAACTATGCTACTACTCAAAAAGAATTTTTAGCAGTTGTGTTTGCTTGTGATAAATTTAGATCCTATATTGTTGATTCCAAAGTCATTGTTCACTCCGATCATGCTGCTATAAAATACCTTATGGAAAAGAAAGATGCTAAACCTAGACTCATTAGGTGGGTTCTTTTGCTCCAAGAACTTGACTTACACATCATTGATAGGAAGGGAGCCGAGAACCCCGTAGCTGACAACTTGTCTAGGTTAGAAAATGTTCTTGATGACCCACTACCTATTGATGATAGTTTCCCTAACGAACAGCTAGCTGCGATAAGTGTCTCACAACGCACACCTTGGTATGCTGATTATGCTAACTACATTGTCGCTAAATATATACCGCCTAGCTTTACTTATCAAGAAAAGAGAAAAAAACTCTATGACTTGAGACATTACTTTTGGGATGACCCACATCTTTATAAAGAAGGAGTAGATGGTATTATTAGATGTTGTGTAACTGAGCATGAACATGAACAAATCCAATGGAAATGTCATTCCAAAGCTTATGGAGGACATCATGCGGGAGATATAGCTGCTCATAAGGTATTGCAATCTGGTTTTTATTGGCCTACCCTCTTCAAGGATGCCCGTAAGTTTGTCTTGTCTTGTGATGAATGTCAAAGAATTGGTAATATCAGTAAGCGTCAGGAAATGCCTATGAATTATTCACTTGTTGTTGAATCATTTGACGTTTGGGATTTTGATTATATGGGGCCTTTTCCTTCCTCTAACGGGTACACTCATGGTTGCGATTGATTATGTCACTAAGTGGGTAGAAGCTATTCCAACTAGTAGTGCCGATCACCACACCTCCATTAAAATGCTTAAAGAGGTTATCTTCCCGAGGTTTGGAGTCCCAAGATATTTAATGACCGATGGTGGTTCACATTTTATTCATGGTGCCTTCCGTAAGATGCTTGCTAAATATGATGTTAACCATAGAATTGCATCACCCTATCATCCTCAATCTAGTGGTCAAGTTGAACTTAGCAATAGAGAAACAAAATTAATATTACAAAAAACTGTCAATAGGTCTCGTAAGAATTGGTCTAAGAAATTAGATGATGCACTTTGGGCCTATAGAACAGCTTATAAAAATCCTATGGGTATGTCTCCATATAAAATGGTTTATGGGAAAGCTTGTCATTTGCCTCTAGAACTCGAACACAAAGCATTTTGGGCAATTAAAGAACTCAACTATGATTTCAAACTTGCCGGTGAGAAGAGGCTATTTGATATTAGCTCACTAGATGAATGGAGAACCCAAGCCTATGAAAATGCCAAGCTATTCAAAGAAAAAGTAAAAAGATGGCATGACAAAAGAATCCAAAAGCGGGAATTCAAAATAGGAGATTATGTTCTTTTGTTGAACTCTCGTTTAAGATTTTTTGCAGGAAAGCTTCTCTCAAAATGGGAAGGACCATATATTATCGAAGAGGTTTATCGTTCTAGAGCTATCAAGATTAATAACGCCGAAGGTACTAACCCGAAGGTGGTCAATGGACAAAGAATTAAGCATTATATCTCAGGTACGCCTATTAATGTTGAAAGCAATGTTATCCAAACCATGACACCGGAGGAACACATAAAGGAAACCTTCCGGAACACTCCAGAATACTTAAAATTAGAAGGTATGTGATACGGTAAGTAAAAGGACTCCGAAAAATCCGCAAAAATATTTTTGTCAGTTTTGGAATATTTTAGAATTTTGGAAATAAAAAAATAAACCGGAAGGTGATCGAGGTGAGCACGATACACCAGGGCGCGCTAGGCACCCCTGGGTGCGCCCTGGTGGGTTGTGTCCACCTCGGATGCCTTCCCGACTCTGTTTTCCTTCCAAATACTTGTTTCCCAAGAATGAAAATTCTCTATATATACCCCCGACTGTTTTGACGACCGCATCGCAGAAAGCTCCTCTGTTCTTGTTTCGTGCTGTTTCCCTAGCAGATCTAGAAATATGTCGTCTCAGGATTCGGAGGGGGAGAACCATGTTGATCCCTATGTTCTAGACCCAAAGATCTTTAGGGATATTTACCCCTATCTATGGACCTCGGAGGAGGAAGAAGATGCTACCATGTGGGAAACAAAAGATGACAGCTCTGAGGAAGAGGTTGATCCATTGCCTCAACCTGGAGATATGCATGTGGAATTCAAGAAATCAAGCCTCCCTAGAAGATACAAACCCAAGGTCCAACTTATCCCATCTCGTTTTCTGCAGGAGAGCAAGAATGCCCTATGCCAAAGATATTAAAACTTGAGTTGGAGAATGATGACCTAAGGGAGGAAAACTTTATGCTTAAATATAAGTTGAAGAAGAAGGCTTCATCAACACCTCCACCTTATTCATCACCACCACCAAAGGAGACTTGAGCACACGGGTATGGGCACTCCCCTTGTCTTGAGCCAAGCTTGGGGGATGTGCCCCCGTATCATATAACAACAACTTTTATTCACCTTTACCTATTCTAGTTCGATCTTTAGTTTCCTTTTGCTTTAGTTGAATAAAAATTTTAGTATGATCTATTTTCGTGTGTTAGTTCCGTGGCCTATCTATCTATGTAATCGAGTAAAAGTTATATAATAAATTTTAGTTTGAGTTTTTGCCTCTCTACTTTCTTGTTGCAATCAAATAAAGGAAAAGAAACAAATGAAAAGAATCATATGCTAATCTTATGATGAGTAATGACACCACATAAGGAAAAGTATAATTAGTAAAATTTATTGGAGATTGACAAACATAGCAATGGTCAATGATGAAATTCATGAAAGAATTAATAAGGGAAGAGAAGATTCACATGCAAATACACTATCTTGGACATCTTTTATGATTGTGAGCCCCCATCAAATATTATATGTCAAAATTGTTGACGTTGGACGAGGAAGATAACGTAATGATTTATGTTTGTTCATATCCACATAGAAGTTATATTGTCATAGATCCTTTAACATGTGGTGCTTGCCCAATATCTTTGCTAGCAAAAAATTCAGCACTAAGTAGAGATACTACTTGTGCATCCAAAAACCCAAACCAAACTCTTTCTTTGAGTGTCCACCATACCTACCTATGGATCGAGAAAGGTCCTTCAAGTAAGTTGTCATCGGTGCAATAAGGCAATAAAAATTGCTTCTAAAAGTGTTTTGATCAATTAGTGTAAGAGAAAATTGAGCGTTATACGAACTTATGATGGAAAAGTAATAAAAGCAACAGACTGCATAATAACGGTTGCTATCATAGGGGGCAATATAGCGTGACGTTCTTTTACACTAAAGGATTGGGCATACAAACTAATAAGCGCATGACAACCTCTGCTTCCCTTTGCGAAGGGCCTATGTTTTACTTTTATGCACTTACTTTTATGCAAGAGTCAAAGTATTCTTCCCTATTCCTTTTTACTTTTTCTTTTGCAATCATCATGTGGTGAGGAAAGATCTAGGCACATATATCCAGTTGGATATGGGTGAGCATGAATTATTATTGTTGACATCACCCTTGAGGTGAGTGAGTTGGGAGGCGAAACTATAAGCCCCTATCTTCCTACGTGTCCGGTTGAAACTTTTTGTTCATGGGTATACCATGAGCGTTAGCAATCATAGAAGACTAAATGATGGTTAGTATGTGGACTTGCCAAAAGGCTCCTACATGAGACCCTTCCAGAAAATATGATGAATTGTAGTTGCAAAGTTGACTGAGAACATAGTTTGTTGGTTCCCAATAAGGTTTATGCTTCATACTTCTATGTTGTGATGAATTATTACTTGTTCATGAGAAGCTATATGATAAAAATGTATTGAAATAAGTTCCTATGTTAGAGTTTATTGTTGTTATGATAATAAGCATGATGCTTCTATGTCCGTATTTTGTTTTTATCGACACCTCTCTCTCAAACCATGTGGACATGCTTTTCAGTATCGGCTTTCACTTGAGGACAAGCGAGGTCTAAGCTTGGGGAAGTTGATACGTCCATTTTGTATCATGATTTCCTACTGCTATTTACTTTGTTTTGTTGAATAATAATGCTTTGGGGAGTGATTCTAATGCCTTGTCTCTCATAATATGCAAGGTTTACACAAGGAGGGAGAATACCGACAGCTGGAATTCTGGACCCAAGAAAAGCACGTCAGAGATACCTATTCTGCACAACTCCAATGAAGCTGAAATTTTATGGAGATTATTTTTACATTTAATAAAAAATACTGGAGCTCGAAATTACCGGAGGAGGCCCCCCAGGTGGGCACAACCCACCAGGGTGCGCCAGGCCCCCCTGGGCGCGCCCTGATGGGTTGTGCCCAGCCCGGCCCACCTCCAGTGCCCATCTTCTTGTATAAGGTCTCTCTTGACCTAGAAAAAATTAGAGGAGGACTTTCGGGATGAAGCGCCACCGCCTCGAGGCAGAACTTGGGCAGGAGCATTTTTGCCCTCCGGCGGAGCGATTCCGCCGGGGGAACTTCCCTCCCGGAGGGGGAAATCAAAGCTATCGTCATCACCAACACCCCTCTCATCTTTGGGATGCCAATCTTCATCAACATCTTCAACAGCACCATCTCCTCTCAAACCCTAGTTCATCTCTTCTGTTCAATCTTTGTACCAGAACCTCAGATTGGTACCTGTGGGTGACTAGTAGTGTTGATTACCTTGCGTAGGTTATTGCTATATGGTTTATTTGGTGGAAGATTATATGTTCAGATCCAATATGCTATTCAATACCTCTCTGATCTTGAGATTTTTTATTATTTGTGAGTAGTTACCTTTGTTCTTGTGGTCACGGGAGAAGTCATGTTGCAAGTAATCATGTGAATTTGATATGTGTTTGATATTTTGATGATATGTATTCTGTGATTCCCTTATTGGTGTCATGTGAACGTCGACTACATGACACTTTACCATTCATGGGCCTAAGGGAATGCATTGTGGAGTAGTTATTAGATGATGGGTTTCTAGAGTGACAGAAGCTTAAACCCTAGTTTATGCGCTACTTCGTAAGAGGCTAATTTGGATCCACATGTTTAATGCTATGGTTAGACTTTGTCTTAATACTTTTATCATAGTTGCAGATGCTTCCGAGGGGGTTAATCATAAGTAGGTTGTTAGTTCAAGTAAGCACAGCACCTTAGCACCGGTCCACCCACATATGAAATTATCAAAGTAGCGAACACGAATCAAACCAACATGATAAAAGTGACTAGACAAAATTCCCGTGTACCCTCAAGAACACTTTGCCTATTACTAGTGATTTTTCTGGCCTGTCCTTTGCCTCAAAAGGATTGGGCTACCTTGTTGCACCTTGTTTACCATTACCGTTACTTGCTTGCTACCAATTATCTTGCTATCAAACTATCTGTTACCTACAATTTCAGTGCTTGCAGAAATTACCTTGCTGAAAACCGCTTGTCATTTCCTTCTTCTCCTCGTTGGGTTCGACACTCTTACTTATCGAAAGGACTACGATTGATCCCCTATACTTGTTGGTCATCACTTAGCTAGAACAATATATGGAAAACTCATAGGCACTCGATCGGTGAACTCGTTGGATGATATTCGTCATGTAATAGTCATAACCTAGGGCGATACAAAACTAGCTCCAGTTAATAAATGTAATGTAGGCATGCATTTCTCCTCGGGCACACGAGCCGCGTATGTCGGATATCCTGGATCCTTCGAGGCTAGTAGACTTTTCTCAGTCGACAGCACATGGTCGTGCAGTCTCCTGGGATCCCCTGATATTGCCTCCAGCGGTTTCGGCGGTAGGATCGTCTCGCCCGTGACATGGATCATTGCCGCACCTTTGACGGGTACACGCTCTTCAAAATCCGCCGTCTGGCTGCTATGTGCTCTGGCTTCTTTGTAGGCAGCACAGCCTTTCTTTGGCTGTCTCCTCCTCACCTTTTTCTGCTTGGGCTGACCATGCAGACTCTCCTTTTTCTTGGGCTGATCTTCCAGACCCTTGCTTAACCCCTGCCATAGTGTTGTCGGGCTAAGCACTGTACGACCCTCGGCTAGTTGAGCATGTGTTGAGGCGGTATCTTCAGGCGTGTCATGTGAGGATTGCATGAAGAGAGACTTCTTGCAATCAACCCTGCTAGGACGTTCCTGCCCGGGCAGATCATCCATCTCCTCATCGGCATGCTGATAGCCCAAGTCATCATATGGCTGACTCATCAATTCCAAGTCATCGTCATAGGCACCTGTATTGAGGAACCGAAGAGGGTCCTCGTCCATCTCATCATCCATTCTTTGTTCTACGGGGGCGATTACATCAGCCACTATTGGACCCCCTTTCCAGGAGGCCAAATCATTGCTGAACATGTCCAGGGCGTGATTGTTAATCTTTTTCATCTTCTTATAATCCCATGGGTATTCTATGGCGTCATCCCGGTCGGGGAACTTGAATCTCTTGTGCAGCTTTGTCAGGAGCAACTGCATCAAATGTTTTTTACCCCTTATGTCATCGTCGTTGATGCTTGCGCATTCCCGTAGGATGCATCCGACTTGGTTCCCGTAGCACTTACAAGGTTCTTCCGGCTCTAATGGCTCAAACTTGCTAGGGGCCATATTTGTGATCACCAGTCATCCGATGCTGAGTTTGTTAGGTTTTCGTATCTTCTGCTTCTTCTGCTTCTTCTTTTCGGTAGCGGCTTCGGCGCCGGTACCTTCCCCGCCGGTACCTTCCCCGTCGGTATCTTCCCCACCGGTACCTTCCCCACCGGTGTTGGCACCGCCATTGGTGCCGGCACCGTCGGTGTCGATGTCGGCGTCAGTACCATCATCGAGGTCGTCCTGCAAACCTTGACTGTGCTTAGCAGACAAAAAGTCGAGGTACTGTTGTTCACCCTCATAATCCATCTCATCTGCATCGTTGTCAGAAGGCCCTATTTCTTCGTTGTTCGACATTATTCCTACGATTAAGTCTCCTTGTTTAATTCTTAAACTATAATAAATATGAGTAATGACATAAAAAAGGGTCTATGGTTTGCCGGAATGCCGTTTCCTAGCAAATCCCAGCACTCGATATGCCTACTTTCTAGCACAAATCATGCCAAAATTCACGGGAAATTTCGGCATGACCTTTGCTAAAAAGTGGACATATCAAGCGCCTGAAATTCACCGGAATGGAAATGAATCAACATTCCAGCGAAACATAGGCCACTCGGATCATTTACCCTGCACATAACCATCATTTTCCAAATATCACATGTCCACTTCAAATATAAGCTAGCTAGTGGGGGGTTGTTCCACCACGGCCCTGTTTGAATCAAATGTCCAAATCACATGTCCACATATCATATAGGGTTCATATAGCAACAATAGCTTTAACTAAAAAAATCAAATAGCAACAATTCTGATTTTTCTTTAAATACCAATAAAAATTCCTTGAATAAAATTTGATACCTAGCTAAGGTTCATAACTAAATTCATCACCGCAAAAAAAATAACTACCTAGGGTTCATAACTAAATTTGATACCTAAGGTTCATAACTAAGTAAATTAACCTAAGAACCTAATTAACCTACTGCCCTAACTAAATAGATAACCTAATTAACCTACTGCCCTAACTAAAACCTAAGTAAATTAACCTAAGAACCCTAGCTAGAACCCTAATGGCAGAGGCAGAGGAGCGGTGGGAGGCTTACAGAGGGTGCAGGGCGAGGAGGCAGGCCCGACGACGGCCGAGGTTGGGAGGGGAGGAAGCAGAGGAGGGAGGCATGCCGCATCGGGGTCGGGGCCGTGGCCGGGCGACGGCGATGGAGGCGTGCGGCGTCAGGGTCAGGGCCGGGCGACGGCGAGGGAGGCATGCGACCTCGGGGTCGGCGCTCGGGCTCCGGCGAGGGCGAGGGCGAGGGCAGGGGCTCCGACGACGAGGGGGGGAAGAGAGTGGGGGAATTGGGGGAGGAAGCAGAGGAGGGAAGCCCGCACGGGGGGTTATGTGGAAGTAGCAGTAGCGCATTTACGTAAAACGCGCTATAGCTATATCAAGTAGCAGTAGCGCGTTTTATGGAAACGCGCTACTGCTACTTGATATAGCTATAGCGCGTTTTACAGAAACGCGCTACTGCTATCACTCCTCTATTTTCTTTTCTTTCCTTTTCCTATTTGTTTCTTCTATTTTCTTTTCCTTTTCTTTTCTTTTCCTATTTGTTTCTTCTATTTTCTTTTCCTTTTCTTTTCTTCTTTTTCTTTTTTTTCCGAGAGTAGGAACGAAGGGAAGGTGATACAATGTATATAACTAAGGCGATATATATTGCATCATTTGACGGTTAAGTGTGTATATAAAATAGGAACATATATATTACATCATTTGACCCATGCATAATGGTTAAGTGTGTACACAAAATAGGAACATATATATTACATCATTTGACCGATAACGGTTTCTCGATCAGTGTCGACATTTTCGTTTTTGAGTGAGCTTCTTTCCCTTAAGCTTCTTGTTCGTTGACGAATAATTGAGCCCCTCATTGTGACTTTTCCTTCTCCATGGAGTACGACCTTTCTTAGGGAATGTAGTATTGATTCTTCTTTTGATGTATACTTCATCGTCATCGTCATCTTCCCTCATCGGGTTGCCGTACTATTCGTAGTCTTCCTCGTTGGCGACTCCATCCATTCCAATGATGTTCCTTTTGCCACTCCTCAGTTGCGCCGTTGTCGCTGCCGGTCATGCATTCCATTATCACCCCTGAGTTCTGCCAATCACAATTAGCTAGGAGCAATAAAGAGAGAGAGAGAGGGAGGTAGAATAAGGAGAGTAATGGGGGGGAGAAGTAGTGAGGAATAAGCAAAGTGAGGGAGAGAGGAGGTGGGAGCTAGGGGAAAGTGAAGGAAGAGAGGATGATGGGGAGGGGAGATGGGGGGAGGAAAAAGGTGGTGGCTTGGCAGAAAACGCGCTGCTGCTAAAAAGATAGCAGTAGCGCGCCTTAGGGAGAGGCGCTACTGCTAAATGGGGCCCGCCATGTGGCCAGGTTCAAACTTAGCAGTAGCAACCTACCCTGAAAACGCGCTACTACTATTCTTTTAGCAGTAGAGCGTTTCTCCGGTGCGCGCTACTACTAAACCTAGCCTGGCGGCAATGAGGCGGGCAATATTAGTAGTAACGCGTTTTTGAAAAATGCGCTACTGCTAACTTGTTAGCAATAGCGCCTGTTCTGCACGCGCGCTACGGCTAAGTAGCAGTAGCGCCTCTTTTTATTCAGCGCAACTGCTAAGGTTCTGTGTATAAGGTTTTCCGTAGTAGTGGGTATGGCCGTTGATTTGTCAGCCATTTGCAATGATATCTCGGTAGGTGTGAGTTTATTCAAACCAAGTCTTTTATATAAGGAGAATGGCATAACACTAACACCGGCTCCCAAATAACACAAAGCAGTTTTGACATAGTTTCTTTTGATGGAGCAAGGTATAGTTGGTATTCCAGGATCTCCAAGTTTTTTAAGTACTCCATCCTTAAAAGAATAATTAGCAAGCATGGTGGAGATTTCAGCTTCCGGTATCTTTCTTTTATTTGTGATGATATCTTTCATATACTTTGCATAAGGGGCCATCTTCAAAACATCGGTTAAACGGGTACGCAAAAAGACTGGCCTAATCATTTCAGCAAAGCGCTCAAATTCTTCATCATCCTTTTTCTTAGATGGCTTAGGTGGAAATGGCATGGGTTTCTAAACCCATGGCTCTCTTTCTTTACCATGTTTCCTAGCCACAAAGTCTCTTTTATCATAACGTTTATTTTTAGGTCGTGGGTTATCAAGATCAGCAGTAGGTTCTATTTTAACATCATTATCTAGTTCTATATCATTATTAGGTTGAGCATCTTCATGAACATCATCATTATCATTTTCATTATCACTAAGTGAATGTTCATTACCAGACTGAGTTTCAGCATCAGAAATAGAGACATCATTATTATCAGGAGGTTTTTGTGTTTCAGGCTCACTAGAGGTATGCAAAGTCCTATCATTTTTCTTTTTATTTTTCTTCTTAGAAGGACTAGGTACATCAGTATTAATTCTCTGAGAGTCCTGTTCAATTCTTTTAGGGTGACCCTCAGGATAGAGTGATTCTTGGGTCATTCTACCTCCTCTAGTTACTACTCTAGCAGCAAAATCATGCATATTATTATTCATTTCGTCAAGCAATTCTTTTCGATACTTAGCAACTTGTTCTAACTGAGTTTGAACCATAGAGGCATGCTTTCCTACACATCTAACATCGTTACTGATTCTAAATAGCAAGTCACTCAAGCGAGCAATCATATCAGAGTTATATTTCAATTGTTTCAGAACATGAGCATTGAAATGATCTTGTTTCATAATATAGTTGTCAAACACATATAAGCATTGACTAGGATGTCTATTGTGAGGAATGTCACTTTCATTAAACTTTAGTAAAGAATTTACCTCTACCACCTATGGAGGCAAGAGGCAAATTCTTAACATCCTCAGCTTTAATACCTTTTTCCTTCATAGATTTCTTTGCCTCTTGCATGTCTTCAGGACTGAGAAATAAGATACCCCTCTTCTTTGGAGTGGGTTTAGGAGGTGGTTCAGGAGGAGTCCAATCATCCTAATTCTTCAATATATTATTCAATAATTCCTCAGCTTGTTCAACAGTTCGCTCCCTGAAAACACAACCAGCACAACTATCTAGGAAATCCCTAGAAGCATCGGTTAGTCCACTATAAAAGATATCAAGTATTTCATTTTTCTTGATAGGATGATCAGGCAAAGCATTAAGCAACTGGAGAAGCCTCCCCCAAACTTGTGGGAGACTCTATTCTTCAATTTGAACAAAGTTAAATATTTCCTGTAAGGCAGCTTGTTTCTTATGAGCAGGAAAATATTTTTCAGAGAAATAGTAAATCATATCCTGGGGACTACGAACACAACCAGGAGCAAGAGTATTGTACCATGTCTTAGCATCACCCTTTAAGGAGAATGGAAATAACTTAAGGATATAATAGTAGCGAATCTTCTCATCATGAGCAAAGAGGGTGGCTATATCATTCAGCTTAGTAAGGTGTGCCACTACAGTTTCAGTTTCATAGCCATGGAAAGGATCATATTCAACCAAAGTAATTAACTCTGGGTCGACAGCGAATTCATAATCCTTATCGGTAACAAAGATAGGTGAAGTAGCAAACTTAGGATCACATTTCATTCTAGCATTCAAAGTCTTTTCCTTATACTTGCGTAGCAATTTCTTAAGATTGTTTCTATACTTGCAAGAAAGAATTTCTCTAGTTACCTCCTCGTCCATAACATAACCTTCAGGTATCTTAGGCATATCAAACTTATGGGAGCTAGGACTAATAGTAGTTTCATAGTCATCATCAGTTTCATAAGCTTCATCAGTTTCAGCAATCTCATCAATTTCAGTAGTATCATTCTCTTTAGCTCTAGCAATTTGGTCATCAAGAAATTCTCCTAGTGGCACATTATCATCAAGCATGGTACTAGCATCATCAATAGCGTAATTCATAGCAGAGGTAGCATCATCAATAACTTGCGACATATCACGATTAGTAGCATGTGGTGGTGTTGCAAGCTTACTCATAACAGAAGGTGAATCAAGTGCAGAGCTGGATGGCAGTTCCTTACCTCCCCTCGTCTTAGAGGGAAAATCTTAGTCTTTGGATCCTTCAGATTCTTCATAGTGATCAATTGATATAAATCCCAAGTGACTCAACAAATATAGCTATGCTCCCCGGCAACGACGCCAGAAAAAGGTCTTGATAACCCACAAGTATAGGGGATCGCAACAGTTTTCGAGGGTAGAGTTTTCAACCCAAATTTATAGATTCGACACAAGGGGAGCTAAAGAATATTTGAGAGTATTAGCAGCTGAGTTGTCAATTCTGCCACATCTAGAGATTAAATATCTACATCAGAGTGATCAGTAGCACAGTAGTATGATAGTTTGATAGTAGTAGTAACAGTAAAAGTAATCGTAGTAGTGATAGCAATAGTTTCGTAGCAAGTGGAACAGTAGCAACAGCAGTAGTAACTTAGCAAGAACAATATATGGAAAATTCATAGGTACTGGGTCGGTGAACTCGTTGGATGATATTCATCATGTAACAGTCATAACCTAGGGCGATACAAAACTAGCTCCAGTTCATAAATGTAATGTAGGCATGTATTCCGTAAATAGTCATACTTGCTTATGGAAAAAAACTTGCATGACATCTTTTGTCCTACCCTCCCGTGGCAGCGGGGTCCATAAGGAAACTAAGGGATATTAAGGCCTCCTTTTAATAGAGAACTGGGACAAAGCATTAACACACAGTGAATACATGAACTCCTCAAACTACGGTCATCACCGGAAAGTATTCCAAATATTGTCACTATGGGGTTTACGGATCATAACACGTAATAGGTGCATATGACTAGGCAAGATCGGATCAAGAACATAGATATAATGGTGATAACATAAACGGTTCAGATCTGAAATCATGGCACTCGGGCCCTAGTGACAAGCATTAGGCATAGCAAAGTCATTGCAACATCAATCTCAGAACATAGTGGATACTAGGGATCAAGCCCTAACAAAACTAACTCGATTACATGATGAATCTCATCCAACTCCTCACCGACCATCAAGACTACGAAGGAATTACTCAGTCCCGGTGGGGAGAATCATGGAATTGGCGATGGAGAAGGGTTGGTGATGACGAAGACCGAAGATTCCCCTCTCCGGAGCCCCAAACAGGCTCTAGATCTGGCCTCCCGATGAAGAAGAGGAGGTGGCTGCGGCTCCATATCGTAAAACGCGATGAAACTTTCTCCCTTATTTTTTTCTCCGAAAATAGGAATTTATAGTGGTGGAATTAGGTTCAGTGGGGCCATGAGGTGGTCACAACCCACCAGGGCGTGCCCAGGGGGCCTGGCGCGCCTTTGTGGGTGCTGCTCACCCTGGCCCCCCTCTTCGGTGGATTTTGGCTCCAATAATTCTTATATATTCTGAAATAATTCTCCAAAAAGTTTTGTTCCATTCCGAGAACTTTTATTTCTGCACAAAAACAACACCATGGTAGTTCTGCTGAAAACAGCATCAGTCCGGGTTAGTTCCATTCAAATCATGCAAATTAGAGTCAAAAACAAGGGCAAAAGAGTAAGGAAAAGTAGATACGTTGGTGACGTATAAGAGGATCCGGTGCCTCTCTATGGTGGTGGCTAGTCCCTATTTATAGCGGGCCTTGGTCCTCTTCCCTTATCAAACTGGTGGCAAGGTTTCCCACAACGGCCAAATTTGAAGGGGGACAGGAGGTACAGCTTATCCTGACTAAAGGTGGTCTTCGCCTGCAAAGCTCCTGGCGTGACGTAGAGGTGGGCTCGGCGATGACATCCGTCCTGCCGAGCCCGTGGTCTTGGTCTCGATTCACCGAAATGGAAACCTTTGGGGGTTCCTTGGGAACCCGCGTTCGTCCTTGCCCCCTAGCACGAAAGGGCAAACTGCCTCTGCTGCGCCCGCTGGCGCCCGACTGCCATGGTCGTCATAGCTCATGTCATCGCAGCCTCCTGAGGCTGGGCACTGCATAGGAATCTCCTCTCCCCGGGAGGCGGCCTGGGGAGACCGCTCCTCTGGAGTTCTTGGCATCCTTCACCTCGCGAGGTCAGGCCCCTCGCGAGGGTCTTGTCTCGCGGAGTTCGTCGCCAGGCCGTACAGGGCCGTCGTGGTGGGCCACGCGTTGGGCCACAGACAGGCAGCTCTGGGTACCCCCGATCCTAGAACGGCGACACATCCAGACACCTTCCTTCGCCGCCTTCGAGGCAGCTATGTACTCCGCTTCGCATGTAGAATCAGCTACCATGCTTTGCTTGGAACTGCACCAGCTTACCGCTCCTCCATTGAGAATAAATACGTATCCGGTTTGAGACTTAGAGTCATCTGGATCAGTGTCAAAGCTTGCATCGACGTAACCTTTTACGACGAGCTTTTGATCACCTCCATAAAACGAGAAACATTTCCTTAGTCCTTTTCAGGTACTTTAGGATATTCTTGACCGCCGTCCAGTGATCCACACCTGGATTACTTTGAAACCTTCTGGCCATACTTATGGCAAGGCTGACGTCTGGTCTTGTGCACAGCGTTGCATAAATGATAGAGCCTATGGCAGAGGCATAGGGGATGACACCCATCTTTTCTCTATCCTCTGCAGTCACTGGGCATTGAGTCTTAGTCAACTTCACACCTGGCAACACAGGCAAGAACCCTTTCTTGGACTGATCCATTTTGAACTTCTTCAAAACTTTATCAAGGTATGTGCTCTTTGAAAGTCCTATTAAGCGTCTTGATCTATCTCTATAGATCTTGATGCCTAATATGAAAGCAGCTTCTCCTACGTCCTTCATTGAAAAACACTTGTTCAAATATTCCTTCACGCTTTCCAAAAATTTTATATTGTTTCCAATCAGCAATATGTCATCCACATATAATATTAGAAACACTATAGAGCTCCCATTCACTTTCTTGTAAATACAAGCTTCTCCGTAAACTTGTATAAACCCAAACGCTTTGATTACCTCATCAAAACGCTTATTCCAACTCCGAGATGCCTGCACCAGTCCATAAATGGATCGCTGGAGCTTGCAAACTATGTCAGCATTCTCTGGATCGACAAAACCTTCTGGTTGTATCATATGCAACTCTTCCTCAAGGAAACCGTTAAGGAACGCTGTTTTGACATCCATCTGCCAAATTTCATAATCTAAAAATGCAGCTATTGCTAACATGATTCTGACGGACTTAAGCGTCACTACGGGAGAGAAAGTCTCATCGTAGTCAATTCCTTGAACTTGTGAAAAACCCTTTGCCACAAGGCGAGCTTTATAGACGGTGACATTACCGTCCGCGTCCGTCTTCCTCTTAAAGATCCATTTATTCTGAATGGCCTTTCGCCCTTCAGGTAATACTTCCAAAGTCCACACTTTGTTTTCATACATGGATCCTATCTCGGATTTCATGGCCTCTAACCATTTGTCAGAATCCGGGCCCACCATTCCTTCTCCATAGCTCGTAGGTTCATCGTTGTCCAACAACATGACCTCTAAGACAGGGTTACCGTACCATTGAGGAGCAGTACATGGCCTTGTTGACCTACGAGGTTCGACTGTAACTTGATCCGAAGCTTCATGATCACTATCATTAGCTTCCTCTTCAACTGATGTAGGCTCCACAGAAACATCTTTCTGCACTGCGCTAATCTCTGGTTGAAGTGAAGGTTCAACAAGCTCACCAAGATCTATCCTCCTCCCACTCAATTCTTTCGAGAGAAACTCTTTCTTGAGAAATGACCCGTTCTTGGCGACAAACACTTTTCCTTTGGATCTGAGATAGAAGGGATACCCAACCGTCTCTTTTGGGTATCCTATGAAGACACATTTCTCCGCTTTGGGTTCCAGCTTTTTAGGCTGAAGCTTTTTGACATAAGCATCGCATCCCCAAACTTTAAGAAATGACAACTTTGGTTTCTTGCCAAACCATAGTTCATACTGTGTCATCTCAACGGATTTAGATGGTGCCCTATTTAAAGTGAATGCAGCTGTCTCTAACGCATAACCCCAAAACAATAGCGGCAAATCGGCAAGAGACATCATAGACCGCACCATATCTAATAAGGTTCGATTACGACGTTCGGACACACCATTACGCTGTGGTGTTCCAGGTGGCGTCAACTATGAAACAATTCCACATTGTCTTAAGTGATTACCAAACTCATAACTCAGATATTCTCCTCCTCGATCTGATCATAGGAATTTAATCTTCTTGTTACGATGATTCTCAACTTCACTCTGAAATTGCTTGAACTTTTCAAATGTTTCAGACTTATGTTTCATTATGTAAATATACCCATATCTACTTAAGTCATCAGTGAAGGTGAGAAAACAACGATATCCACCGCGCGCCTCAATGTTCATTGGACCGTCAACATTAGTATGTATGATTTCCAACAAGTTACTTGCCCGTTCCATTGTTCCAGAGACCGGGGTCTTAGTTATCTTGCCCATGAGGCATGGTTCACATGTGTCAAGTGATTCAAAATCAAGTGACTCCAAAAGTCCATCAGCATGGAGTTTCTTCATGCGTTTTACACCAATATGATCTAAGCGGCAGTGCCACAAGAAAGTGGTGCTATCATTATCAATTCTACATCTTTTGGCATCAATGTAATGAACATGTGTATCATCACTATCGAGATTCAATAAGAATAAACCCCTCACAATGGGTGCATGACCATAAAAGATATTACTCATATAAATAGAACAACCACTATTCTCTGATTTAAGTGAGTAACCGTCTCGCAATAAACAAGATCCAGATATAATGTTCATGCTTAACGCAGGCACTAAATAACAATTATTCAGGTTCATCACTAATCCTGATGGTAATTGAAGAGCGAATGTGCCGACGGCGATCACATCAACCTTGGAACCATTTCCCACGCGCATCGTCACTTCGTCCTTTGCCAGCCTCCTTCTATTCCGCAGTTCCTGTTTTGAGATGCAAATGTGAGCAACCGAACCGGTATCAAATACCCAGGCACTACAACGAGAGTTGGTAAGATACACATCAATAACATGTATATCATATATACCTTGTTTGGTGTTGGCCGCCTTCTTGTCGGCCAGATACTTGGGGCAATTCCGCTTCCAGTGGCCAGTACCCTTGCAATGAAAGCACTCAGTTTCTAGCTTGGGTCCAGCCTTGGGTTTCTTCACGGGAGGGGCAACTGATTTTCCACTCTTCTTGGAGTTACCCTTCTTTCCCTTGGCATTCTTCTTGAAACTAGTGGTTTTATTGACCATCAACACTTGATGGTCCTTATGGATTTCTGACTCAGCGACTTTCAGCATCGCAAACAGCTCGGCGACTGACTTGTTGATCCCTTGCATGTTATAGTTCAACACAAAGCTCTTGTAGCTAGGTGGTAGTGATTTAAGAACTCTGTCAGCGATCACCTCCGACGGGAGAGCAATTCCCAACTCAGCCAGACGGTTGGAATATCCAGACATTCTGACTGTGTGTTCACTCACAGACCCGTTCTCCTCCATCTTGCAAGCATAGAACTTATCGGAGGTCTCATACCTCTCAATCCGGGCATTCTTTTCAAAGATAAACTTCAACTCCTGGAACATCTCATATGCTCCATGACGTTCAAAACGCCTTTGAAGTCCCAGCTCTAAGCCATACAACATAGCACACTGAACTATTGAGTAATCATCCGAACGCGACTGCCAGGCGTTCACAACGTTTGCAGATGACACTGGAGCGGGTGGCTCACCGAGCGGTGCATCAAGGACATAAGCCTTTTGGGAAGCCGTGAGGATAATCCTCAGATTACGGGGCCAGTCTACAAAGTTACTTCCATCATCTTTCAGCTTGGTTTTCTCTAGGAACACATTGAAATTCAGGGGAACTACTGCGCGAGCCATTGATCTACAACATAAATTTGCAAAGACAACTTAGACTATTGTTCAAGATAATGAGTTTTAGTTAATCATGTTACTTAAAAAACTCCCACTCAAATTGACATCCATCTGGTCATCTGAGTGATACATGATCCAAATTCATCAACCCAGGTCCGATCATCACGTGAGATGAGGTGGTTTCAATGGTGAACATCACCATGTTGATCATATCTACTATATGACTCATGTTTGACCTTGCAGTCTCTTGTGTTCCGAGGCCATGTCTGTACATGCTAGGCTCATCAAGTTTAACCCGATTGTTCCGCATGTGCAAAACTGGCTTGCACCTGTTGTATGCGAACGTAGAGTCTATCACACCCGATCATCACGTGGTGTCTCAAAATGATGAACTTTCGCAACGGTGCACACTCGGGGAGAACATAGTTTTATCTTGAAATTTTAGTGAGGGATCACCTTATAATGCTACCGTCATCCTAAGCAAAATAAGATGCATAAAAGGATTAACATCACATGCAAATCATAAGTGACATGATATGGCCATGAACTTGTGCTTTTGATCTCCATCTCCAAAGAACATGCATGATCTCCATCGTCACCGGCATGACACCATGATCTCCATCATCGGGGTTGTCGCGCCAACCATGCTTCTACTACTATTGCTACCACTTAGTGATAAAGTAAAGAATTACATAGCGCTTAATGAGTGACACACAGGCAACATAATAATTAAAGACAACCCTATGGCTCCTGCCGGTTGCCGTATCAACATGCAAGTTGATATAAACTATTACAAAACATGATCATCTCATACATCAAATATATATCATCATGTCTTTGGCCATATCATATCACAACATACCCTACAAAAACAAGTTAGACGTCCTCTAATTTGTTGATGCATGTTTTACGTGGCTGCTATGGGTATCTAGCAAGAACGATTCTTACCTACGCAAAACCACAACGGTGATATACAAGTTGCTATTTAACCTTCTACAAGGACCGCCTTTGGTGAATCCGATTCAACTAAGGTAGGAGAGACAGACACCCGCCAGCCATCTTATGCAACAAAGTTACATGTCAGTCGATGGAACTGGTCTCATGCACGAGGACATGTAAAGTTGGTCCGGGCCGCTTCATCCCACAATACCGCTGAATCTAGAAAACACTAAGGAAGGAAGAAATCTGAATATCAACGCCCACAAACTCCTTGGTGTTCTACTCTTGATCTCATCTACGTATAGACCTAGCTCATGATGCCACTGTTGGGGAACGTTGCATGGGAAACAAAAATTTTCCTACGCTTTACCAAGATCAATCTAGGAGATGAGCATCTATGAGAGAAGAGATTGGATCCACATACCCTTGTAGATCGCTAAGTGGGAAGCATTAAGAAACGCGGTTGATCTAGTCGAACGTCTTCGCGATCCAAATCGCAAGCCGTCCCGCGATCCAATCACGATCTAGCGCCAAACGGACGGAACCTCCGCATTCAGCACACATACACCTCGATGACGATCTCCGCCTCCTTGATCCAGCAAGCGAGGGTGGAGAGGTATATGAGTTCTCCGGCAACAGAACGGCGTGGTGGCGGTGGTGGTGAACTGATCCGGCAAGGCTTCGCCGAGCTCTACAGAACCGATCTAGAGGAGAAAACGATCTAGAGGGAGAGAGGGCAGCACGTGGCTTTTTCAGGTGGTGGCTGCCCCAAAAATCCCCACTATATATGGGAGTACGGGGAGGGGGAGGCAGCCCTAGGGAAACCCTAGGGTTTGGCTGTTCGGACCAAGGGGGGAGAGTCCTCCCCCCACAAGGGATGTGGAGGCTAGGGAGGAATCCCTCCCCACTTGGCCACCTCCACCACTTGAGCATGGGCCCCTTAGGGGCTGGTGCACCACCTCCTAGGCCGATGTGGCCCCTGGGGTGGGTGGTCCCCTCCCGGTGGACCCTCGGAACCCTTTCGGCACTCCCGATACAATACAAGAAAAGCCCGAAAATTTTCCGGAGCCCGAATACCACTTTCCTATATATAAATCTTTACCTTCGGACCATTCTGGAGCTCCTCGTGTTGTCCATAATATCATCCGGGACTCCGAACAACCTTCGGTCACCAGCATACATAACTCAATAATACCAAAACATCACTGAACGTTAAGTGTGCAGACCCTGCGGGTTCGAGAACTATGTAGACATGACCAAGACACCTCTACGGTCAATAACCAATAGCGGGACCTGGATGCCCATATTGGTTCCTGCATATTCTACGAAGATCTTTATCGGTTGAACCTCTATATCAAGGATTCAGTTAATCCCATACGCTGTTCCCTTTGTTTATCGGTATGTTACTTGCCCGAGATTCGATCGTCGGTATCTCCATACCTAGTTCAATCTCGTTACCGACAAGTCTCTTTACTCGTTCCGTAATACAAGACCCCATGGCTAACTCTTTAGTCACTTTCCTTGCATGCTCATTGTGATGTTGTATTACCGAGTGGGCCCTGAGATACCTCTCCGTAACACGGAGTAACAAATCCCAGTCTTGATCCATGCCAACTCAACAGACACCCTCGGAGATACCTATAGAGCATCTTTATAGTCACCTAGTTACGTTGTGACGTTTCATACACACAAGGTACTCCTCCAGTGTCAGTGAGTTACATGATCTCATGGTCATAGGAACACATACATGACATGCAGAAAATAATAGCAATAAATTGACACGATCATATGCTACGTTCATAGTTTGGGTCTTGTCCATCACATCATTCTCCTAATGATGTGATCCCGTTACCAAATGACAACTCATGTCTATGGCCAGGAAACCTTGACCATCTTTGATCAACGAGCTAATCCTATGGAGGCTCACTAGGGACACGGTGTTGTCTATATACCCACACCTGTATTTGAGTTTCCAATCAATAAAATTTTAGCATGGATAATAAACATTGATCATGAACAAGGAAATATAATAATAACCATTTTATTATTGCCTCTAGGGCATATTTCCAACATTAAGGACTGTTATAAATTGATTCAAATTGTATAAATGCATAATAGTTACTATATTCTAACTTCTCCATGGATTATACCCCCCGATACAATCCATAGCATAATCAAAACAAGCAACTATGCAAAAACTGAATCTGTCTAAAACAGAACAGTCTGTAGCAATCTGTAGAGACCCTATACTTCTGGAACTCTAAAAATTCTGAAAAATTAGGAAAGCCTCGATTTTTTTATAGAAACACTGTGTAAAAATTTCAGATCATTATCACGCATCAGAAAAAAATGCAAATTCCTGTACTGGAGTCAAAAGTTTCTGTTTTGTTTCAGCATCGATTCTACTCATCTTGTGAGTCATCCCAAAGGCTTTACTTGTCACAAACACTAATTTAAACACAAAAACATAATCATTACAGAGGCAATAATCATGTTATAAAAAATAAACAGAAAGTAAAAATAACTATTGGGTTGTCTAGCAACAAGCTCTTTCTTTATAGCCATCAAGATAGGCTTGATGTTTCAATGATGCTCACATAAAGTATAATAATTCAAGCACAAATAGAGCATCATATAGCATGTGAAATACACATCTAAGTCTAACATACTTCCTATGCATAGGCATTTTATAGGCAAACAAATTCTCAAGACAAGTGAAATCATGCATATGCAAATAGGAAGAGTGAAGCATTAATAATTTCAACACAAAGAGAGGTATGTGAGTAACATGAAAATTCCTACAAACATATTTGCCTCTCTAATTATGTGTAGGATCATAATCAAACTCAACAATATAACTATCATAATATTGATCATTCTCCAAAGTAGTGGGATCATTATAACCTAAAGTTGACACTCTTCCAACCCCACTTTTAGTAGTGTTGCGAATATCGTACTCAATAATAGATTCATCATGAAGGCTAGAATTATGAAGATCACAAGGAACATCATGATTATCACCCCAATCATGATCATTAGCACAATTGATATTCATAGAATTTATAATAGCAACATGGCAATCATGCTTTTCATCCAAGGAACTATCATGAATCACTTTATAATTTTTTTTAACACTTCATCACAATTTTTAGATTCATGATTTTGAAGCAAGACCTCATAAGGAAATTCTAGTGCACTCAACTCACTAGCAATTGGTTCAACATAATCAGGTCTTTTTAAAAGATTACCAAGTGGATGAGGATCCATTTATCTTTAAATTTTAACTTCAAACTTTCTGTTTGTTTTTGATAAAGATAACATAGCTAGGCAAGAAAGCAAACTAGAGACGAAACAAGCAAACTAGCAAACTAGTAAAGTAAATATTTTTTGTATTTTTGATTTTTATGTGATAAGCTAAATATAACAGAAAATAAAAATAAGAAGAAGTGAATGATAATTTGTGTGAAGTTACTTGGTAGTTGATGACGATATTCCCCTACAACGGCGCCAGAAATCCTTCCTGATACTTGTGATCTGTGTCGGGTTTTCCGTGAAGAGGAACATGTAATTGGAACAAAAAGCGGATAAGTATTTCCCTCGGTTATGAAACCAAGGTTTATCGAACCAATAGGAATATCAATCCTTAACCGTCTTCAGCGGCTGCACACAAATGAACAAACGACTTGCACCCAACGCGGGCAAGAGGGTTGTCAATCCCCTTGATATCGTTATTTGCAAGAAAATGAGTTGTGTAGATAATTGTTGATAAATGAAAAATAATTAAAAAGTAAATAAAGGCAGTGAGGTAATAATAGCATTTGCAAATATATAAGTGAATAGACCCGGGCGGCATAGTGTTCCCTAGCGGCATCTCTCTTGTAGGCAGCATACGGTGGGCAAACAAATTACTCTTGGGAAAAGTGGATAGTTATGCGATTTTCACGGCAATGATCATGTGTATATAGGCATCACATCCATCAACAAATAGGCTGACTCCTACCTGCACCTATTACTATTACTCCACTCATCGACCGCTATCCAGCATGCACTAGAGTATTAAGTAAAACAGACTAATGTTTGGAGAACGATGACATGTGGTAGACAAAGTAAACTCAAACAATATGAATGAACCCCATCGTTTTATCCTGAGTAGCAACAACACAAAGACGCATCTAGTCCTCTACTTTGTCACTGGGATATATAAACTCGCCAGGTTGAACCTACCACAACGCACCTAGCTATGGACCCGTAGGTCTATGGTGAACTACTCACACATCATCATGAGGGCAGCAAGGTTGATAAAGAGGCCCTCCGTGATTGATCGCCCCTCCGGAAGGGTGCCAGAACGGATCTCCAGATTGTCTCGCCATGGAATAGAGACTTGCGGCGGCGGAAAAAGGGTTTCGGGACTGCCTCCGGGGTTTTTGGGATATTAGAGAATTTATAGGCTGAAGAGGGATGTCGGGAGACGCACGAGGGGGCCACCACATATCAGGCCCCCCAGGGCGCGCCCTGATGTGTGGTGGGGTGCTCGTGCACCTCCTGGCCTCCTTTCGAAGCTTCTAGGTCTTCATATAGTCCAGAAAAAATCATCAAAAAAATTCGTGGCAATTGGACTTCGTTTGGTACTGTAAACCTGAAAAGCAAAAAACACGCAGAAACACCAACTGTCACTGGGCACTGGGTCAATTGGTTAGTGCTCAAAAATATTATAAATTGGTAAATAATTACCCAAAAAGTATCCTATAATGATAATATATCAGCATGAAACAATCAAATATTATAGATACGTCAGAGACGTATGAAGACCCCTCGAGTGATCCATCCCGAGGAAAAATTCTACGCACAAAAGCTTCATTTCGAACAATGAGCGCTTGCTAGCTTGCACTTGGGTGTCACGTGAGGAGACCAGACACCAAGGGCCTTGGCGGGTGACGTGCGCAAGAGCAGGTCCGCGAGCCAGAGCCCAGTCCCTTGGGGTTTTCAGCTCTGCTGGGACTAACCCGAGCACAGGCACCGTGTCCAGCCCCCGCTCGCGTGAGGCTTAAGGGGAAGGTGGTGAGCGTGTGCCACAGAAGAAGGTGAGGCTCTCAGTTGACTATCCACCAGTGCGGAGCATGGGGCTTCCACTTGGGCATGGGCATGATCATAGTTTGATCGTTCCGCCAGTGCGGGGCATGGGGCTTCCACTGGGGCGCGAGCATAGTCGTAGTTCGACCGTTCCACCAGCGCTGAGCATGGCTCTTCCACTAGGGCATGGGCATGATCGTAGTTCGACCGTTCTGCCAGCGCTAAGCTTGGGGCTTCCACTAAGGCATGGGCGGGAGCTCTACTCCAGAGTCTCTGGGGCGTGTACAACCCCATTTCGTTCGTACGTGTGGCGGGCACGGGAGAACTGGTGGAGGTGTCGGATGCTCCAGGCACAGGGCTCAAGAGCTCCTTCCTCGGTACTCAGGCGGTCTGCGCCAAGCTCTTGACACAGCTGTGTGCTCATGTAACTTGTGACATGGGGGCGATGCGCATCGGGCGGCCGACCCGAGGCCATTGCATGAAGAGGTCAGACACCGTGGACCTAAACAAGGTGACGTGTGTGGGTCTGGCCTGCTAGGCAGAGCTCGGTCACTCAGGTTTAGCGACGCTGCAGAGACGGACCCGAGCACAGATGCCATGTCGAGTTACTCCATGGAATGATCAAGGAAAAATTCGCCGGACACATGGCACCTGAGGTGGCAAAACACCAAACTAGTAGTCATACAAATTGGGTTGCGCCCTTACTCACTTACTCATGACGGTTCCCTGAGAGGGCGAGACATCAAGGACCTCTACGAGGTGACATGAGCGGGAGCAGGCCCGCGAGCCAGAACTTGATTGCTTGGATTTAACAATGCTGCAAGGATGGACCTGGGCATAGACGCCTTGTCCAGCCCCTAGTCATGGGAAGGTCGAGGGGAGAGTCGCGAGGGTGCGGCGATTTCAGACTGTGACGAGGCACCAAACACAAGGCTTAAGCAAACGACATAAACTCAACAAAAGATAACCAGATTCGCTACACAACCAAAAAGTGATGATGCTGCAGCGACTGACCCTTGCCAGCTTGAGGATAATGAAGCCCAAAGGGCGCGCTCAATATGAAAAAACCGAAAAGTCACCTAGCAATCATGTTGTTGCAGAAGCGTTGGGCTACTTGGCAAAGCGTGCCGCGGAGGTTCATCTCTCAGGGACCGGTTGGCCCCTGAGGTTTTGAGGGCTCGCGAGGGCCTGACGTCTCGCGAGGCATCATCGCGAGTTGCGCTAGTCTTTGGAAGGTGGCACCGGCATTCTCCAAGCCAAAGAGCATGCGAACGTAGCTGGTGGCAACGTCCCTGCTCATGCCAACGCGCGATGGCCAGAAGAGGTCCTGGGAGCCGGCCTTGTTGAGGCCCGCGATGTTGATGCACATACGCACCTTGTTGTTCTCCTCGAGGGCGGCATCCGAGTTGATGGGGCATCCAGGACGACACTCGCCATGCATGACCGAGCCTCTTGTAGCTTGTCAATCTCTCGGGTGATGATCTCTTGTGCCCCTCGCGCCTGGCGCCGTATTCCTTGCCCGCGGGGGCACATGTCGAAGCACGCCTCCACTTGGTGCACGAGCACCTCCCTCATCACACTGGTCAGGTCAGACGCTTTCTAGGTGGAAGCCACCGAACCTGGCCTGAGGGAGGCGCCGGGCGCGCCTTCCTATGCTGGGGGAGACAAGCGCCGGCAGCGGGCATGGGGCTCGCGGCGCTAGCGTCGGGCGCTGCATTCTTCGCCTTGGCGGGGACTTGGACGGGCAACAACTTCTTCTTTCTTAGGGGAGAGACCTCGCGAGGCCCAACACCTCCTTCGTCATCTAAATGGTCAGCCGTGGCAGCTTTGTAGGCACGCTCGAGGGAACAGACCACATCCTTCTCATCGTACACAATGGTGATGACGCCGCTGCAGCCAGGCATCTTGAGGACGTAGTAGCAGTGGTGGGTCGCCGCCATGAATTTGACCAGCACCAGGTATCCCAGGATTGCATTGTACGTGGGGCCGATGTGCGCCACGTCGAAGTCGATTAGCTTGGCGTTTTAGTTGTCGCGTGTGCCGAATGTGACAGGGAGGCGGACTTGCCCCAGGGGAATGGTGGAGCCATCGGTCACCCCAGAGAATGTCCTGGTAGGCATCAGCTGGTTGTAGGGCACCTGGAGTGTCTCGAAGGTCTCGACAGAGAGCACATTGAGGTCGGAACCTCCGTCGATGACGGTCTTGGTGACTGAGACGTTGCTGATAGAGGGAGTGCATAACATGGGAAGCGCACCCGCGGCAGCCGTGGACTTGAGGCTGTCCTTGGAGTCGAAGGACATGGCATACTACGACCACTTGAGGGGTCGCGCAGCCTCCGACCTCGGGAGGGCGGCGTTCACCTCACGGGTGAACTGCTTGAACAGGCGGTTCGATGCAGGGGCATGGGCTCCGCTGAGGATACAGGCTATCGCGCGAGGCTCCTGATAGCCCCCAACCCCCTCGTCATGCTGGTTGTTATCGTTCCTCCTAGGTGTCGACGGCAGTGACGGAAGAGCAGCGTTGTCCTGAGGGCGTGCCTTGTGAGGTTTTTCAAGCCAGGCGCCCTCACGAGGCTGATCGCGCCAGCCGTCCTCACGAGGCTGCTCATGGTAGCCCTGGCGAGTGTTGCCATTGCGGTTGTCCCACCTGCTGCCGCCGCGGCCGCCCGGCGCCACAGTCGCTGCGGTCTGGACGTCGGCCGACGCATTCGCCGTGGAGGGACTTAAGCTCCTAGCAGTCTTCGGTGTTGTGCATGCGCACGTCGTGGTAGACACAGAACGGGCGGCAGTTCATCTCGGGCATCCCATGGTCGCGGCCGCGTTTCTGCTCAGGCTCCGCCGCGAGCACGGCAGGGCCCTTGGACTTGACCTCCTTTCCCTTTGCCTTGCTGTCGTCGGGCACGGCGTCGGGGTCATTGTGGATGAACAAGCGGCCCTCTTCGACCTTGGCACATTTGTCAGCGATGTTGAACAGCTCCAGAGCCGAGCTCATTTTGTCATTGATGGCGAGCTTCTCGCACATCCGAACGTCCTTGACACCGTTGGTGAACGCCATGATGGTGGCTTCGTCCGAGGCACGCGGGATCTTGTTGCGCACCTGGCTGAAGCGCTGGATGTACTTGCATAGGGTCTCTCCAGGGTGCTGCTTCACACACCGCAGGTTGTTGACGGCAAGGGGGTGGTCATGCGTGCCCTTGAAGTTGGCAACGAACTACTTGTAGAGCTCGCTCCACGAAGAGATCGACTCCTCGGGAAGGTTCATGAGCCAGGAGAGTGCGCCATCCTTGAGGGCCATGGGGAACCAGTTCGCCATGACCTTGTAGTCGTTGTTGGTCGTTGTTCGTCACCTTGATGCTCAGCGCGTAGAGCTAGAGGAACTCTGTGGGGTCGGGGATGCTATCGTATCGAGGGGGCAGCTCAGGCTTGAACTTGGGGCGGCCCGGTTCTGGCGCCCGGCCGGCGCAACATTGTGGATGATCCGGTCCTGCCGCTGGCACTGCTTCTCGAGGATCACTCGTGCGTCGGGCGGCGTGCGGCAGACGATCTGGCAGCTGGTCTTGTCTTGGTCCTGTTAAGGTGTTCCGCGGGGCGGGTCGCGCGTTGCGCTGAGGCTCAACTGGGTTGCTACACAGGGGAGGTGGCAGAGGCGCTCCATGCGCCACGTCCCCAGTGCGAGACGGTGGAGGTCGAAGCGAGCGGGAGGGTGCCGGTGCTTCTCACGCGGCGGTGATGAGCTCGGTGATGCGGCCTAGCCAGGCATCATAGCCAGCGTCCACCTGGCGGTAGCGAAGCAGCTCACGCGCAATGAGCAGCGCGGCCTGCGCATTCATGTGGCCAAGGCGGGCGTGGGAGGAGGAATCCATGGCGGTGCGGCCATCCTGCTACACAGAAGGGTGCAAGGAGAAGTCCTGCTGCTTGTGGGCAGCAGGGCCGGTGGCGGCGACAGCTTCGACGCCCGCGGAGTGGCGGCGATCGTCGCGGCCCGCAGGCGCGGCTGGGCGACGTGGGCCGCCCGTTGCTCGGCACGCACACGGCGAGCGTCAGCCATAGGGTTGGCAAAGCTGGAGCCAAAATGGAGCTGGAGAATAGCGGCACACCCCTACCTAGTGTGCCAAATGTCGGAATCGGGGCTCCGAGGACCCAAAGAGGTTCGAACTCTGGGGTGCACTGGTTCCCCCGCCCTACTCTACCTCACAACCTCACGGCGACACTCCGGCGTACTTGAGCTAAGGAAGAAGAACAATGGACATGGCAGTTTACGTAGGCTCGGGCCACCTTTCAGTGTAAAACCCTACTCATGCTCGTATGGATTGCTCGAGGGTGAGAGGGAGTACAAAGGTGGGTTCTGGCTAGCTTCGGGTCGATCCTCCTCTACGGTGGCAGCCTGCCCTATCTTATACTGGCCCCGTTCCTCTTCCCCCGAAAACACAATGCAGGAAGGGTTGCCACAATGGCCAGTTTGAAGGGGGACATGACAACAGCTTATCCTGACAAAAGTAGTCTTCGCCTGCAAAAGCGTCCTATCGTGACACGTTGGTGGGCTCGGGGATGACCTCCGTCCTGGCGGGCCACCAGCCTTGGTATCCTTACACCAAATGGGAAACCTTTGGAGATTGCTTTGGGAACTGGTGAGCCGGCCCTGCTCCCTTAGCACAAAAGAGGAAATCCTCCTCATCCATGCCTGCTGGCACGGCTCCTGGTGCCCCTCGGTGTGGCATGCGCCACCCACGTGAAGAGGCAGGACCGCGCGACCCCGTCGGGTGATACATCTCCAATGTATCTATAATTTTTGGTCGTTCCATGCTGATATATTATCATTCTAGGATACTTTTTTGGTCATTATTTACCAATTTATAATATTTTGAGCACTAACCTATTGACCCAGTGCCCAGTGCCAGTTGCCCTTTTCTGCGTGTTTTTGCCTTTTCAGGTTTACTGTACAAAACGAAGTCCAATTGCCACAAAACTTTTTGATGATTTTTTCTGGACTATATGAAGACCTAGAAGCTTTGAAAGGAGGCCAGGAGGTGCACGAGCGCCCCACCACACATCAGGGCACGCCCTGATATGTGGTGGCCCCTTCAGCCGCCTCCCGACGTCCCTCTTCAGCCTATAAATTCGCTAATATCTTAAAACCATGTAGGCAGTCCTAAAACCCTTTTTCCGCTTCCGCAAGTCTCTGTTCCGTCGCAAGGCCATCTGGAGCTCCATTCAGGCACCCTGCCGGAGCAGGGATCGGTCATGTTGCCATGTGATTTGCTATTGATCTAGGGGTCTTTTGTGGTTGCCCCAATGGAGTCTTTTGTTGAGCATGTTATGACCTACCAGGTTGTTCCATTTGTTGCCATGTATGGGATTTGCATCATAGTTATTTCTGTTGTCCAATATGTCAATCTGTTAAAAAAACTGCTGCACATGTCTAGTCTAATTTTCACTAAGTCTGAGAATCTGGATATATCGGAATGCCATGTTGTGTTGATGTTTGCCATGAATCTGTGCATAATCTGATGTTGCCATAATGGAATGAATTGTAGTGCATCATGTCCTCTACCATGCTGTTAAGTTTCATGACAATATATGCCTTGTAGCATGTAGTTTCGTTGCTGCCAATATGCCTTCGTGTTAAAACTGCTCTGTTAAAAACTGAGATTTTCACTAAGTCCTAATCTGCTACATTTTATTGCCATGTTGTGAGCTTCCTACCATGTGTTCCATGCCCCTTTTGAGTATATTATGTTAAGATGAAAAGAAGTGTTTGTTCTATGCTACATCCCCATGTCTTGTTTGTGCATTGTACAATCTTTTAGCATATTGTTTTCATGCGTGCAAAAGCTATCTTACGGTTTTGGGCATATTTCTACTAAAACTTGTATTGGTGATTGTGGTCGAACTGTAGCTCCGTTTTGGGCATGCCATATATGAATCTTGCCTAGAATTGCATGTAGTATCATATTTTCATGTTGTATACATGTTTTGGAGTGCTTGTGGTTGTCATTTTCATGCATTTTGCATTCATGACATGTTCATCTTGTGTGTGTCATAACTTCTAGACCGTAGCTCCGTTTCATATGATCCATATATGTAAATCGACTAGAATGATGTGTAAAATCACATGGAACACTTTTTTTTGCTGTTTAACTAATATAAAATGTGTTTAGGACAGATCTGGACCAAACTTGTAATATATGCATATGGGGTCGTTTCGGAAACACTATAAGTTGTTTCCGGCCTCATTTAAGATGCCTAGATAGTGTAGTTTCATTATGCTTCACATCTTGCCATGTTTAACATTTAATATTGTTGAGTATCTAAATGAGATCGAACATAAGAATCGAACGTGGTGTTTCGTCGATATGCATGTCTTGCATAACTAAACCGGACTTGCATCATGTTGTTTGCGCATCATGTCATGCATATGTTGTGGTGTTTATCATGTGTTGATTGTTGCTTCCGGATTGTTTCTTCTCGATAGAGTTCCGAAAGCGTTCGGAGTGTGAGGATTCGTTCGACTACATTGGATCGTCTTCTTCATGGATTCATTCTTCTTCCAAGCGGGATCAAAGGCAAGATGATCATTTCCCTGGATACCATTACTATCATTGCCATGCTAGATGTCTCGTTTCTATCGCTTGTCTCGCTACCTACCACTTGTTTGTCAAGCCTCCCAAATGCCATGATAAGCCTCTAACACCTCCACGTCCCAGCAAACAATTGTTTGGCTATGTTACTGCTCACTCAGCCCTTCTTATAGCATTGCTAGTTGCAGGTGCAAGTTCTTTCCATTGCAACATGGGTATTATTGTTATATCACAATATTATTGCCATTTAATTTAATGCACATATATACTTGGTAAAAGGTGGAAGGCTTGGTCTTTTGCTCGGTGTTTTGTTCCACTTTTGCCGCCCTAGTTACTTGTGTACCGGTGTTATGTTCCATATTGAGCGCTCCTAACATGCTCGGGGTTGTTATGGGGACCCCCTTGATTTTTGTTTTGGGATAAAACTCGTCTAGCAAGGCCCAACATTGGTACTACATTTGCCTAATAACTAATAAAATTGCATAGGGACTTTCCGGACCCCGTGGATTATTAATCAACCCCCGGGCTAGTGCTCCTCATGAGTGTTGGTCCAAACTAGAACACCGTGCGGGGCCAACGCGGGGCAACTCGGGAGATGTATATTAGGCCGCCGTATGCTTCGCTTATCCGTCATGTCCTGAGAACGAGATATGCGGCTCCTATTGGGTTCATCAACACATTAGGCGGCCTTGCTGGATTTGTTTTACCTTTCTCGAACGTCTTGTGCGCAGGATTTCGAGGACACTTCGGGCTATCTCGAGGTTGAGATTTGCCAACGGAATTTCCAAGGTGATCAGAGGTTTGTGGTCGAGGTTATTCCCGCGGCGTGTGGTTAGTTTGTGATGGATGAGTTGGAGCACCCCTACAGGGTTAAATATTTCATGAGTGCCGTGCCCGCGATTATGTGGCAACTTGGAAACTTTGTTTAACACCCGGTCATAGAAAACTTGATGTAAACTCTAAGAATATACACCAACCATGTGTGTAACTGTGACCATCTCTTCTCGTGAGGCTTGCTCCGAGAGAGAACACGGCGGGGTTATGTTTGACCGTAAGTAGGTGTTCAGGATCACTTAGTGATCATTACTAGTTCACGTCCGTTTATGCGATGATCACCCCCCCCCCTTATTCTTGTACTCGTAAGTTAGCCACTCAAATAAATGCTTAGTGCTTGCTGCAGCCTCACCACTCTACCATACCTCACCCATTAAGCTTTAATAGTCTTGATACCCTTGGAAATGAGATTGTTGAGTCCCCGTGGCTCACAGATTACTACAACAATAGTTGGAGGTACAGGTAATGCGATGCTTTGAAGAGCGATGCTTGTTTGATTTGGAGTTCTTCTTCATCAACCATAGGATGGGTTCCAGGCCGGCAGCCTGGGATAGCAAGGATGGATGTCATTTTATCGTTTGATTTCGTCCGTAGTCGGATCCTGCTCTTCTGTATGATGATTGTATATGTTGTTGTATTATGTGATCTGATTTAGCTTGTGGCGAGTGTAAGCCAATTCCATATACTCATCTCTTCTTTACATGTACTTGTAATGATATCCATTCTTGCGAAACGACGAGATGCGCTTCTATCCTTGTCAAGGCCCTAGAGCCAAAAATAAGTATAGGATCGCATCTTGGGCATTACAGCCAAGTAAAGCCTTTGGGATGACTCACATGATGAGTAGAGTCGATGCTGAAACAAAACAGAAACTTTTGACTCAAGTACAGGAATTTGAATGTTTTACTGGAGCGTGAGAATGATATCAAATTTGTACACAGTGTTTATATACAAATTTTAGAGGTTTTCCCAATTTTTCAGAATTTGTAGAGTTACAGAAGTATAGGCTCTCTACATATTGCTACACACTATTCTGTTTTAGACAGATTCTGTTTTTGCTTGCATAGTTGCTTGTTTTGATTACACTATGGATTGTATCGCGGGGTATAAGCCATGGAGAAGTTAGAATATAGTACCTATTATGCATTTATGAAATTTGAGTCAATTTACAACAGTACTTAAAGTATGAAATATGTTTCATATACTAACGGATCTCACGAGGTTTTGTTGAGTTTTGTGTGATTGAAGTATTCAAGTTTTGGATGTTATTTATCTTGATGGACAAAGGAATAAGGAGCAGAAAGAGCCTAAGATTGGGGATACCCAAGGCACCCGAAGGTAATATTTTAAAGGAGACTCAAGTGTCTAAGCTTGGGGAAGCCCCGGAAGGCATCCCCTCTTTCGTCTCAAATCATCGGTATGACACTTGAAGCCATATTTTTATTCGTCACATGATGTGAGTTTTGCTTGGAGTATAGTTTGATTTTGTTTGCTTTTACTTTCAGTTTGCCACAGTCATTTTTTGCTGGACACACCTATTTAAGAGAGACGCACCTTCATCATAATTTGTTAGAATAATCTATGTGCTTCACTTATATCTTTTGAGGTGAGCAGTTGCTCTAGTACTTCACTTATATCTTTTTTAGCACGGTGGTGTGTAGCTTTATAGAAATGATTTCACTCTCGTTCTTCACTTATATTTGTTTGAGAGTTAATAAATAGTGATGGTGATACGTCTCCAACGTATCTATAATTTATGAAGTATTCATGCCATGTTTACAATAATTTTATATGATTTTGGTATGATTTGATTAGAGCTAACCCGGACTGACGTTGTTTTCAGCAGAGCTACCGTGGTGTTGTTTTTGTGCAGAAATAAAAGTTCTCGGAATGGGCTGAAAATTTACGGAGAATATTTTTTGAAAATATAAAAAATACTGGAGCAAAAAGATACCGAAGAGGAGTCCCGAGGAGGCCACAAGCCTAGGGGGCGCCCCCCCTAGGGCGTGCCCCCTGGCTTGTGGTCCCCTCGCGCACTCCCCTGACGTGATTCCAACGCCAAATATTCCTATAAATACAGAAACTTCTGAAAAGAAACCTAGATCGGGAGTTCCGCCGCCGCAAGCCTCCAGAGCCACGAAAAACCAATCGGGAGCCCGTTCTGGCACCCTGCCGGAGGGGGAAACCATCACCGGAGTCCATCTTCATCATCCCGGCGGTCTCCATGATAGGAGGGAGTAGTTCACCCTCGGGGCTGAGGGTATGTACCAGTAGCTATGTGTTTGATCTCTCTCTCTCGTGTTCTTGAGATGGCACGATCTTGATGTACCGTGAGCTTTATTGATATAGATGAATCATATGGAGTTTTCCCCTCTCTATCTTCTTGTGATGAATTGAGTTTTCCCTTTGAAGTTTTCTTATCGGATTGAGTCTTTAAGAATTTGAGAACACTTGATGTATGTCTTGCGATGGGATATCCGTGGTGACAATGGGATGTTCTATTGATCCACTTGATGTATGTTTTGGTGATCAACTTGCAGGTTCCGTGACCTTGGGAATATATGCATAGGGGTTGGCACATGTTTTCGTCTTGACTCTCCGGTAGAAACTTTGGGGCACTCTTTGAAGTTCTTTGTATTGGATTGAACATGATGAATCTGAAATTGTGTGATGCATATCGTATAATCAAGCCCATGGGTACTTGTGGTGACATTGGAGTATCTAGGTGACATTAGGGTTTTGGTTGATGTGTATCTTAAGGTGTTATTTTAGTACGAACTCTAGGGCTGTTCGTGACACTTATAGGGATAGCTCATAAGATTGACCGGAAAAGATAACTTTGAGGTGGTTTCGTACCCTACAATAATTTCTTCGTTTGTTCTCCTCTATTTGTGACTTTGGAGTGAACTCTTTGTCGCACGTGAGGGATTTACATATGATTCAACTATGTTAGTATTGTTGAGAGAACTTGCACTAGTGAAAGTATGAACCCTAGGCCTTGTTTTCAAGCATTGCAATACCGTTTTTGCTCACTTTTGTTACTTGCTACCTTGCTGTTTTCATATTTTCAGATTACAAAAACCTATATCTACCATCCATATTACACTTGTATCACCATCTCTTCGCCGAACTAGTGCACCTATACAATTTACCATTGTATTGGGTGTGTTGGGGACACAAGAGACTCTTTGTTATTTGGTTGCAGGGTTGTTTGAGAGAGACCATCTTCATCCTACGCCTCCCACGGATTGATAAACCTTAGGTCATCCACTTGAGGGAAATTTCCTACTGTCCTACAAAACTCTGCGCTTGGAGGCCCAACACGAGTCTACAAGAAGAAGGTTGCGTAGTAGACATCAAGCTCTTTTCTGGCGCCGTTGCCGGGGAGGTGAGTGCTTGAAGGTATATCTTTAGATCTTGCAATTGAATCTTTTAGTTTCTTGTTTTTCACTAGTTTGGTTTTATAAAAGAAAACTACAAAAAAATGGAATTGAGGTTGCCTCATATGCTTCATCTTTTTAATGTCTTTCGTGAAAATGATGGAAAGGAAAATTGTGCTCAAGTGTTAGAAGAACAAGTTATTAAATTTTTTGGCACTAAATCTTTGAGTGATGAGCATGATTGCAATGTTGTTAGTATGAATTCTTTGAATATCCATAGTACTAATGATGATTGCACTAGTCATGATAAAAAGATTTCTTATAACCATGTCAATTTTTGTGGAGTGCATAGAGGTTGTGAAGACATGCCTAAAAGGGAAGATAGAATTTGTAAGAGGCATAAGTACTTAGAAACTAAATGGTTGCAAGAGAGGCTATATGTTTGTGCTGAAAGACTTAATATTTCTCGCCGTCCTTGTGAACTTTGCAATGAAAGTGGTCATTTTAATTTCCAATGTGAATTATTTCATGATGGAATTGTGTCCAAAAATTGTGATAACCTCATTACCCTTGAGCATCATAATGAACTTAGTCTATTTTTGGGGTATGAAGAAATGAAACATAAAACTAAGGATGTTCCAGCTTGGGTTCTCATGAAAATGATTGATTTTGATCTAAATGAAATCTATATGTATTGTGTGGTAAATTGCATTGAGAATCCTTATATTACCAATTACTTAAAGACAAGAAAACAAATAGAAGATGAAGAGAATACTAATGAAGGGGAAGAGGTTTCCCAATATCCTCCTATTTTTTCTTATGATGAATCAGGTAACGAGGAGGAGCTTTTTATTTAACCAACCTCTTCAAAAAGAAGCTTGTAGGAATTAAATAAACCCACACATAATGTGGTGAAGAAAAAGAAAAGAAGGAAAAGGAAAGGTAAAGAGGTATCTCTCCCAAATAATGTTGCTCGCATTATTGATAAGCCTCATGAGAATGAGTCAAAAATAGTTGTGGAAGATGATACACTTGAGGATGATTTTGTTATGCCTATTGCTTGTTGTGATAATTATGATTGGGAAGATAATGATACTTCTTATAATCTTGAAAATATTTATGGCACCAACTTGGAGGATGATGATAATAATTGCTATACTATTGATGCTATCCATACTATTAATGATGAGAGTGATTATGTTTATGATATACAAGGACACAAGCTTGTGGATGCTATGTTTGATGAAAATGACATGTTTGAGAATTTATTTGCTGTAATTAATGTTTGTCCCAAGCTTGGGGATGCTATGCTTAATGAAGATGATCTTTTTATTCCCCCTACTTTGAATGATCAAATTTGTTATAATGATTGCATGCCTCCTACTTATGATGACTATTGTGATGATACTTATGCGATGAAAAAGAGTGATGATTACTATTACGATACTTGTCATAATTATGAATATCCTTTTACTGAATATTACTCTTTTAATGTGGAACCAATTTGTAGTATTCAATTCTTTTATGATACTCCCACTATTAGTCATGAGAAGAAATTTTCTTGTGTGGAGAGTTGTAAAATTTCTATGCTTGTAGATCATGAAAAGAATGCTTTATGTGATAGTTATGTTGTGAAATTCCTTCATGATGCTACTGAAAATTATTATGAGGGAGGAACATATGCTTGTAGGAATTGCAATAATATCAAGTTTCCTCTCTATGTGTTCAAAGTTTTGAAGTTATGCTTGTTTTGCCTTCCTATGCTAGTTGATTCTTGTTCCCATAAATTGTTTGCTCACAAAATCCCTATGCATAGGAAGTGGGTTAGACTTAAACGTGCTAGTCATATGCTTCATGATGCTCTTTTCCATGTTTCAATTACTATTCTTATATGAGCAGCATTGAAATCATCATTACTATTCTTAAATTGCTTGTTGGGAGACAACCCAACACTTTTACTTTCTGTTTTTGTGTGTTCACATGATTAAGCTACTGTATTAATCATGTTTTGTGTCTTTTATTTCAATAAAGTGCCAAGTAAAGCCTTTGGGATAGTGTGGATGATAGTTGACTTGATTCTGTGCAAAAACAGATACTGTTGCTCTCAGTCCAGGAATTTTGTAAATTCACTGGAACGTGATTTTGATCTGAAATTTTTACACAGTCTTGATATAAAAATTCTTCAGGTTTTCCTAATTTGTGAGAATTTTTAGAGACAGGGAAGTATGGATATACTACAGATCTTCACAGACTATTCTGTTTTTGACAGATTCTGTTTTGGATGCATAGTTTGCTTGTTTTAGTGTTTCCATAGCATATATTTAGTGATATAAATTATGGGAATGATAGAATACATTAGGTATCATGTGGGAACAATTATGAATCTTGTCTTGACAGTACCTAAGTGAATGATCTTTATTTATTATACTAACCCATCTCACGAAGTTCCGTTAAGTTTTTTGTGATTGAAGTTTTCAAGTTTTGGGAGAGACACCGATATGAGGAGAATAAGGAGTGACAAGAACATAAGCTTGGGGATGCCCAAGGCACCCCCAAGGTAATATTCATGGAAGACTCAAGCGTCTAAGCTTGGGAATGCCCCGGAAGGCATCCCCTCTTTCGTCTTCAACACTATCGGTATATCTTACTTGGAGCTATATTTTTATTCGTCACATAATATGAGTTTTTCTTGGAGCGTCATTATATTTTGTTATTTTCTGTTAGGTGTTATTTATAATCTTGTTTTTCAATAAAAATTTCCAAGAATTGCCTTTAGGATGCTTGAATTGCATGTTTGATGTGTGCTGTGTATAAACAGAAACTTTTGCTGTAGTGTTTAATTTTCATATTTCACTGGAACGTGGAAAGTTTCTGAAATTTTTACAAAGTGTTTTCATATAAATTTTATAGCATGTCCTAAAGTTTCATAATTTTTTGAGTTACAAAAGTACACTGTTTTCATAAATTCCTACAGACTGTTCTGTTTGGGCAGATTGCTGTCATAGTTTTGTTATCTGCTTATCCTATAGTTTCCATAGCCTATATTGATAGATATAAATTGTGGAAATGATAGTATACAGTACCTAATGTTTGAAAATTATTATGCAACTTGTTTTGGCAGTACATGAAGTGTTGATTTATTCTTATGTGTACTAACCTATCTCACGAGTTCTTTTCGAGTTTTGTGTGGATGAAGTTTTTGAGAATAGGTGAAACCATGATATGAGAGGATTGAACAACATACAAAAGCTCAAGCTTGGGGATGCCCAAGGCACCCCAATTAAATATTTTAAGAAGTCTCAAGCATCTAAGCTTGGGGATGCTACGCATCCCACCTCTCTTCATCAACAATTATCGGTTAGCCTATGTTGAGCCTAAATTTTTATTCGTTCACATGATGCGTGCTTTTATTGGATTGCTATTTTTATTTTGCTTGCTGTTTAATAAATTGCTTAAGATCTGAAAATGTTTATTGAGAGAGATAGAGTCCTCACATAGCTACTTAATTGTTTGACTACTCATTGATCTTCACTTATATCTTTTGAGAGTAGCTTGTCATTTCCTCTCATGCTTCACTTATACCTTTTTGAGGGATGTAACCTTTATGCTCATGTGCTTCACTTAAATTTGTTTGAGCTTGCCAAAAAGCAATGGCAACATATGAAACTAGTCCCAAAGTGATAGATATCCAAGGAGGATAAATTAAAAATTTCATGAAGATCATTGGACAAATTAAACTTGATTCCTTGTAATAGTTTTTGAAACATGATGATAGTAATATGTGAGTAATGTTAGTGAGTAATTATGATTTAGTAGGAATATTGGTGTTAAGGTTTGTGATTCCCTATGCAAGTACGAAAGTCAATAGTTATGCAATGAAGTTACATCCTACTTGTGGTGCATTATTCGGTGTTAGTTATGTTCAGTGCTCACTTATGTGAATTTTCGTTTCTTGGTTTGGTAGCTTCCCAATCTATTTGCTAGCCTCTATTTGTACTAAGTATAAATACTACTTGTGCATCCAAAATCCTTAAACCAAGTTTTGCCTTATGAGTCCACCATACCTACCTATATGCGGTATTTCCATGCCGTTCCAAGCAAATTTGTATGTGCCATCTCTAAATTTTCAAAATAAATTTTCTCTTTTGTGTGCCCGTACCGCTCATGAAACGGTTGGGAGTATCCAATATTTTTCCATGCTAGGTGTGTTATTCTCACGATATGTGTTGATTCACTATCATTCATGAGAAAGTGGCTGGTATTCGGGATGCCCAGTTCCATGCTCAAAAATCAAATCAAAATATAATGAAACAAAACTCCCCTAGGATTGTTGTGTGTATGGACGGTACCCGTGGATTCGGCCTGCCGTGGAGTGTGATTGATTGGTGGAGGGGGAGTAAAAACTTTACCATTCTTTTTGGGAACCGCCTATAATGTATCTAGCATGGAAAGTATTGTGAGCCACTTTGTCGTTTTCGTTGACAGGAAAAGCTTGCCACTCAAAATATTTTTCTCTCTCAATTTAAACACTGAGCTCTGGCACCTCTACAAATCCCTACTTCCCTCTGCGAAGGGCCTATCTATTTACTTTATGCAATTTTTATTTTTGCTTTGAGTCTCCATCTTCTCTTATAAGCACCAACTAAGGGGCACTATGATCATACTTGAGCATTGGACATAGCTTATATTTGAGTGTGTTTCATGAATGGATCAATGATTGAGCATGATGGGCTAGGGATAACTTTCTTTAGTGTTGATATTTTGAAAGACATGGGTGCTTGTTGACATGCTTGAGTATTGAAGTCATTATGTTAAAACTAGACTATTACTTTGAATCATTTACAAGTCCAAATGTCCATGCTATAATAAGAAGAAAAGAATATGATGAACATGTTAGGCAACATTCACACTTCATGAATTATTTCTTTTATCATTTACCTACTCGAGGATGAGCAGGAATTAAGCTTGGGGATGCTGATACGTCTCCAACGTATCTATAATTTATGAAGTATTCATGCCATGTTTACAATAATTTTATATGATTTGATTAGAACTAACCTGGACTGACGCTGTTTTCAGCAGAGCTACCGTGGTGTTGTTTTTGTGCAGAAATAAAAGTTCTCGGAATGGGCTGAAAATTTACGGAGAATATTTTTGGAAAATATAAAAAATACTGGAGCAAAAAGATACCGGAGAGGAGTCCCGAGGAGGCCACAAGCCTGGGGGCGCCCCCCCTAGGGCGCGCCCCCCTGGCTTGTGGGCCCCTCAAGCACTCCCCTGACGTGATTCCAACGCCAAATAATCCTATAAATATAGAAACTTCCGAAAAGAAACCTAGATCGAGAGTTCCGCCGCCGCAAGCCTCCAGAGCCACGAAAAACCAATCGGGAGCCCGTTCCGGCACCCTGCCGGAGGGGGAAACCATCACCGGAGTCAATCTTCAACATCCCGACGGTCTCCATGACGAGGAGGGAGTAGTTCACCCTCGGGGCTGAGGGTATGTACCAGTAGCTATGTGTTTGATCTCTCTCTCTCGTGTTCTTGAGATGACACGATCTTGATGTACCATGAGCTTTATTGATATAGATGAATCATATGGAGTTTTCCCCTCTCTATCTTCTTGTGCTGAATTGAGTTTTCCCTTTGAATTTTTCTTATCGGATTGAGTCTTTAAGGATTTGAGAACACTTGATGTATGTCTTGCGATGGGATATCCGTGGTGACAATGGGATGTTCTATTGATCCACTTGATGTATGTTTTGGTGATCAACTTGCGGGTTCCGTGACCTTGGGAATCTATGCATAGGGGTTGGCACATGTTTTCGTCTTGACTCTCCGGTAGAAACTTTGGGGCACTCTTAGAAGTTCTTTGTGTTGGATTGAACATGATGAATCTGAAATTGTGTGATGCATATCGTATAATCAAGCCCATGGGTACTTGTGGTGACATTGGAGTATCGAGGTGACATTAGGGTTTTGGTTGATGTGTATCTTAAGGTGTTATTTTAGTACGAACTCTAGGGCTGTTCGTGACACTTATAGGGATAGCTCATAAGATTGATCGAAAAAGATAACTTTGAGGTGGTTTCGTACCCTACAATAATTTCTTCGTGTGTTCTCCGCTATTTGTGACTTTGGAGTGAACTCTTTGTCGCACGTGAGGGATTTACATATGATTCAACTATGTTAGTATTGTTGAGAGAACTTGCACTAGTGAAAGTATGAACCCTAGGCCTTGTTTTCAAGCATTGCAATACCGTTTTTGCTCACTTTTGTTACTTGCTACCTTGCTGTTTTCATATTTTCAGATTACAAAAACCTATATCTACCATCCATATTACACTTGTATCACCATCTCTTCGCCGAACTAGTGCACCTATACAATTTACCATTGTATTGGGTGTGTTGGGGACACAAGAGACTCTTTGTTATTTGGTTGCAGGGTTATTTGAGAGAGACCATCTTCATCCTACGCCTCCCATGGATTGATAAACCTTAGGTCATCCACTTGAGGGAAATTTCCTACTGTCCTACAAAACTCTGCGCTTGGAGGCCCAACACGAGTCTACAAGAAGAAGGTTGCGTAGTAGACATCAAGCTCTTTTCTGGCGCCGTTGCCGGGGAGGTGAGTGCTTGAAGGTATATCTTTAGATCTTTCAATTGAATCTTTTAGTTTCTTGTTTTTCACTAGTTTGGTTTTATAAAAGAAAACTACAAAAAAATGGAATTGAGGTTGCCTCATATGCTTCATCTTTTTAATGTCTTTCGTGAAAATGATGGAAAGGAAAATTGTGCTCAAGTGTTAGAAGAACAAGTTATTAAAATGTTTAGCACTAAATCTTTGAGTGATGAGCATGATTGCAATGTTGTTAGTATGAATTCTTTGAATATCCATAGTACTAATGATGATTGCACTAGTCATGATAAAAAGATTTCTTATAAGCATGTCAATTTTTGTGGAGTGCATAGAGTTTGTGAAGACATGCCTAAAAGGGAAGATAGATTTTGTAAGAGGCATAAGTATTTAGAAACTAAATGGTTGCAAGAGAGGCTATATGTTTGTGCTGAAAGACTTAATATTTCTCGCCGTCCTTGTGAACTTTGCAATGAAAGTGGTCATTTTAATTTCCAATGTGAATTATTTCATGATCGAATTGTGTCCAAAAATTGTGATAACCTCATTACCCTTGAGCATCATAATGAACTTAGTCAATTTTTGTGGTATGAAGAAATGAAACATAAAACTAAGGATGTTCCAGCTTGGGTTCTCATGAAAATGATTGATTTTGATCTAAATGAAATCTATATGTATTGCGTGGTAAATTGCATTGAGAATCCTTCTATTGCCAATTACTTAAAGACAAGAAAACAAATAGAAGATGAAGAGAATACTAATGAAGGGGAAGAGGTTTCCCAATATCCTCCTATTTTTTCTTATGATGAATCAGGTAACGAGGAGGAGCTTTTTATTTAACCAACCTCTTCAAAAAGAAGCTTGTAGGAATTAAATAAACCCACACATAATGTGGTGAAGAAGAAGAAAAGAAGGAATAGTAAAGGTAAAGAGGTATCTCTCCCAAATAATGTTGCTCCCATTATTGATAGGCCTCATGAGAATGAGTCAAAAATAGTTGTGGAAGATGATACACTTGAGGATGATTTTGTTATGCCTATTGCTTGTTGTGATAATTATGATTGGGAAGATAATGATACTTCTTATAATCTTGAAAATATTTATGGCACCAACTTGGAGGATGATGATAATAATTGCTATACTATTGGTGCTATCCATACTATTAATGATGAGAGTGATTATGTTTATGATATACAAGGCCACAAGCTTGGGGATGCTAAGTTTGATGAAAATGACATGTTTGAGAATTTATTTGCTGCAATTAATGTTTGTCCCAAGCTTGGTGTGACGCCCCCAATTTCGACCGTACGCTAATCATACACACAATTCGTACGACCAAGATTAGGGACTCACTGATTGATATCACAACACAACACTAGACACAAATTAAAGTCATACAGCTTCATATTACAAGCCAGGGGCCTCGAGGGCTCGAATACAAAGCTCGACAAGCACGAGTCAGCGGAAGCAAATAATATCTGAGTACAGACATAAGTTAAACAAGTTTTGCCTTAAGAAGGCTAGCACAAACATAAGCAGCGGATCGAAAGAGGCGAGGCCTCCTGCTTGAGAACCTCCTAATTACTCCTGGGCGTCGGCACTCTCCACGTAGTAGTAGGCTCCAGCGGTGGTGTAGTAGTCATCTCCGGCGTACTCCATCTCCTGTGCTCCATCGTCTGAACGCAGAATCGTATCGAGGGGGAAAGAGAATGCAAAGCAGTGGTGAGTACTCATCCAAAGTACTCGCAAGACTGACATCAGAACTATGCTAAGTATGCATCATTATCAAGGAATGGGGGTTATATCTGGACTGACTGCAGAAAGCAAGAATAGGGGGAAGGCCTAGTCCTATTGAAGACTAGCATCTTCAACATCTTGCAGCATTAGAAGAGAGTAGACTGGTATCTCATATATAGTCATATTATTGTAGCAATTTTATTAAGTAACCATGCCCAGAGATCCTCCCTCGACTCCCTGCGAGGAAGCAATCTCGGAGTCACATTCATTTGAAATTAAATCACAATTAGAGTTGTATAAGGTCAATGTATAACTCCAAGTCGTCCTGTTACCGTGGACACGGCTATTCGAATAGATTATTCATCCCTGTAGGGGTGCACCGCATTTCCAACACGCCTGATCACCTCCGGCCGGACACACTTTCCTGGGTCATGCCCGGCCTCGGGATAGCAGCACGTCGTCGCCCCACCTAGGCTCAACGAAGAGGCCAGCCCGCCGGTCTAAATCCTAAGCACAAAGGGGTCGTGGGCCCACTTGCCCTCTGCGCTCCTCCACGATGCGTGGGCGGCCGGAAGCAGACCTAGCACACTCCAGTCCAAGAGCTGTACCGTCCAGTCCAATCCGGCGCGCGCCGCTCCATTGCTGACGTCCGAAGAGCTTCGGCTGATACAACGACGCTGAGTACCCATAACTTCTCCCACGCGATGGTTTGGTGCGTAAAAAGGCCAACGACCCAACTCAGATCAAATACCCAACCCATTAGCATTTTATTAATGCGGGGAAAGCGCGACCCATGAAGTGCGGTCCCATCGCCCCGTCTCGAGGATGTGTTGCAAGGGCCTCTCCTGCCCGTCCACGCCTCAACATAACCCTTTGGATGCCTTATCGGCGCATCCCACCACATCTCACACACGGGTACCCTTGGGGCCGACCCGTCTCAAGACTGTCGGGAACTCAGGTCCACCTCAACCAGGGTGGTACCGCCTGTCCCTCCGGTCCCGTCTTTCACATGTAAACAATGTCAAGTTAAAGTAACTGTGTGTTTATACACCAAGTGGATATCCGAGGAATCACCCTCAATGGATCCCACTCGAGGTATGTGTATGAAAAGAGTCGCTATCGATAAATGGGAAGGAGGAATCACCCTCGATACCCACGACCGATTAGCTACGCTACAGAATTAACACCGGGAGTGCTAAGTGAGGTATCACCCTCGACACTCGATAGTAGCTCTACAATGCCATACTTAAGGGGTGTGCGGTGATGTGAGGGGCCTGGCTCATCGGTCGGTTGACCGATTCTTCGGGTCTTCGAGTCGTCGAGTCGTCGATAAAGATGCAGGGGCAACTGGGACTAAGGGGTCACTGGGGATTCATTGATCAACCTATTCTAAGCAGTTGATATGATTGTAGGTATAGTAACAGTTTATCAAAAACAGGCTATGCATCAGAATAGGAGTTATCTAATACAGTAGCAAAATCTAATGCAAGGATAAGAGGGAAGAATGGGCGATATCGGAATGCTCAAGGAGGGGTGCTTGCCTTGCTGCTCTGCTGGAAAAGGCTGATCGTCAATGGTGTAGTCGTACCCGGCAGCACCGTCAGTCTCGGGGTCTACCGGAGAGAAGAGGGGGGGAAGAAACAATAAATATAAAGCACAGATGCAACACGATGCATGACATGGCAATATGCAGGGCTAGGCATGCACTAACGCAGAACTACACATCGTAGACGGTTCAGAAGAATATCTGACGATCTTTCCCGGGTCTCTGGCTTTTACCGGACAGATGAAAACGATGGAAAATTTCCATGTTTGCTATGCTAGGAGCACGTGACAGACTAACGGACTGCGTATTCGGATTCGTGGGATTTTTCTGAACAACTTTCATATATAAATTATTTTCATCTGACTTATGATTTATTTTATATTAATTTTTAAAGTTTTATTAATATTCAGAAATTAAACACATTAAATTTAATTCAATAATTATATATGACATCAGCATGATGTCATGCTGATGTCAGCATTCAACAGGATTGTTGACTGGTCAACTGACCAGTGGGTCCGACTGTCATTGTCTGATTAATTTAACAGAAAGGTTAATTAACATAATTAAGTTTAATTAAATTAATTAATCAATTAATTAATTAATCAATTAATTAAGATTAAATATTATCTAATATTTTAAATTTTTTTAATTACGTTTTAGGGGCCGTGGGCCCCAGCTGTCATTTGGGCCAGGGGGCTTAAGTGGGGGATTAACCCCCACTAACCGAACCGGGCCAGGTGCATGGCCACGCCGGAGGGGGGGGGGGGCGGGGAGGCACCGGCGGCAGGCCAACCGTGGCGTTAGTGGCCAGTGGTGGCGTGGCCGGATGCGGGCGGGGGTTAGCGGTGGCGGCCAGCGCCGCGGGGCACTGCGGGCGAGGGCGTGCGGGCGAGATAGGACGGAGCGCGTGGTTGGCCGGGGCGGGGCGTGCGAGCACGGGGCTGCGTGAGCGCGGGACAGGGCGGGCGCGAGCGGGCGTGGTGAGGGGCAAGCGGGGCGCGACGGGGGGGAAGCGGGGCTAGCCGAGTGCGCGACACTGACATAGCGACGGCGCGGGGAGCGGCGAGGGGCGAGCGGGGAGGATGGAGGCGGAGAGCCCCCGGGGCTCATATCGGTGGTAGGGGGCAGCGGGCTCATGGCGGGGTGGCGCAGTGGCGACGGTGACGGGTGGCAGTGCGTAGGGGCGGTGGGGCGACGGCGTCGGGGCGGAGGCGAGGAGGGCCGACGGCGAGCTGGCGGGGCGGATCCGCCGGTCGGCGCAGGCGGTGGGGCAGACGGCGAGGAGGGGCGGCCTTGGGCGAGGGTGGTTGCCCCAACCCCGATCCAGATCGGGGAGGAGAGGGGCGGGGTGCGGGGAGGGGGGAGGAGTGAGCGACGGGGGGGGGGGGGGGGGGGCTAGGGTTTGCGGGGGTTGACCCCCCCTTAGTAGAGGCTGGGGCGGGCCGGTTGGGTGGGCCGGTTGGGGCCGGCCCAGTGGGGAGTGGGGGCTTTTTGTTTATTTTATTTTTTTATTTTTTTATTTTAGTTTCAGTTTTCTCTTTATTTATTTTTGTTTTATTTATTTTTAGTAACATAGCACTTTTATAAAAAAAAGTGCCACCTAGTCAATTATCAATGTTGTAATATTTGACAAAGCCACAAAAGGTTTTGGGGCTTTTTGAAATTATTTGAGATTTACCAAAATTCAAAGGGCATTTAATTAATAGTTTTGGCCTCTGTTTTATTTAATTTGAGGCACCAAAATACTTCTTAAAATGTTGGTTATAATTTTAATATTACTAGGGGATTATTTGAAACCCATTCATGATTTTTAGTTTCAGGTTTGCAAAACTTTTAACTTCACTTTTGAAACAATTTTTGAATTGTCTAAGAATTTGAATTTGCATTTGATTCCATGATCACATTGGGATTAGCAAAATGGATTAGCCTAAATCTGATGGTTACTGTAGCTCAATTACGTTGATCTCTGTAGCATGGATCCAGGGTGTCACAACTCTCCCCTACTAAAAAGAATTCTCGTCCCGAGAATTAAGAGGTAGAAGTAAGGGGGGAAATTTGGCTACGAAATTCTAACGAGTCTTATTGTCTTTGTTGTTCTTCTCGAAGAAGTTGTCCCTTTCGTTGATATTTTCATGTTTCTGCTTCAGGTCATCATGATGAAGTCGTCATCCTTTCTTCGGTATCTTCATCGTCCTACGAATGCGATTAGAGGGAAAACTCTGGAAGAACGTATCCCCACAAGGTTGGGCATCTGATGGTGAACTCAGGGAGGAACACAAGATTTATTTCTCAAGTTAAGACTCGAGGAGTCACTAAGAGCAAAAAGCGACGGTGTAAAAGTTTAAAACGGGTCGGCAATCATTCGATGCCTGATCAGATGAAAAAAACGGGGGGGGGGGGGGGGGAGTTCAGAGCAACGAGAATAGATATCGCGTCTGATATTAGGATAGATCATCCCTTGGGCGGTGACTCGGGAATTACAAACGAAGCCATGTGCTAAGGATACTTTGGAGTCAAAGATGTACAGGAGAGTCAGGTTTCGATCCTGTGGAACGGAGGGTTATGGGCCGACCCTGTGGTTAAGAGCAGGAAGAGCGGTGACATCTTACACGGTCATGGTAGCATGACAAGTCAGAGGATAGCTTGTCAGTTATGCTAGCAACAACGTCGGTACCAAGGGCGGGGGACGAATAGAACCATTTTCCTGCTCGTTGAAACGAGGCGGACCAATAGGCAAGGTTCTCGTCCACCGGCGGTTACCGGAATGTTATCAACAATAGTAACAGGGCCTTACTGACAGAGTTGACCACCGAGGTGTTTACCTAAGCAGGGGATTACCATTGCTCAGATAAATTAGACTAAGAAAGGTTAAACAGACCAATGGAAAGGAAAATGTGTTCATCATATTAAACAGACCAATGGAAAGGAAAATGTGTTCATCACATTAAACAGACCAATGGAAAGGAAAATGTGGTTATACTCAAGTTTTAGGAGTATATCTTTCCCAAGAAAAACAGAGCATGGTATGACAGGATAGCAAGTAGATAACCATTTAGGTAAAGGGGCGAGGAAATTCATGATATTCCCATACAACGACGTTTGGATAATTGATCAAGAAACATTTAGCACTGCGGTTCCTATGTTCTTGTTGAAGATTGGAGTATCACAGCCATGCTTCGGGGAAGCATCGACATGGTCATCAGGGAAGATCAGACATTGGGGACACAAAGGATCCATCAGGAACAACTTATAACATCAGCCTTACAATTTCCTCATAGGAGAAAAAGGCTAATCTTTGTTGAACAAGATACTATAACAATAGGTCTTCCGGCCAAGTGTGCTATGCAAGAATTCATCTTACCGGGTTACATAAGGACCAATGTCATAATTCTTGGAAAAGTTCCAACTATCATATCTGTCCGAGATTCAGATCTGGTTGGTGTCAGGATACTTCAGACAAAGAAGTCCTGAAGAGAAAAGGATGCAACACAGACCTACGAGATGATGTTGCAAGAATCTCGGAATGAACGACAGAAGCAAGACTTGAATAATTAGCCAGACTACAAGACATCTGAACACAAGGTCAAGACATTCGTGCCCACATGGAAGTTTCTAGAATGGAGGGCAATCAAGTTCTGATTGGGGACCATCATAGAGGATATCAAAGTTCCATGTGTAAGTCTGGACTAGGACAAATCAAATCAATCAGTGGCCCGGCGTGCTAGGAAATACATATGGAGTGAAGGTAACAAATCTATCAAACCATAGAATACTTCACACATGCCTGAATGATTTGGAACGATTCCAAAGGAAGCGAGACAAAAATTTCCCATAAGCACGGTGGCAAGAATGCACGTGAACTTATAGGAAACCACTTCTTTTATTAACATATTCTTCATGAACTAGGCACAAAGATAATGCTTTCTAGGTTCCCAACACTAGCTTAAATGTTCACCAAGAACCACGAAGGAGATGAGGACGTGGCTGATGGGCTCAGCAACAATTCGTTGAGATTTCCACAAAGATGGATTTCCATGATTGAGTCAACAAGGTGATGGCATTGGTCAAACAAGATGATATATTGACGTATGCCTGAGGGAAACATCCACAATTAAACATTAATCGAAAGGTGCACCCAAAATCTGGACTAAGTAGCACGATCAATGTTAGAATGTTGATCCAACAACCAACACACTAATAATGGACTTATTGTTCATTAACTCCCACGTAATAGAGTTGCTATGCCATAAGTGTTGAATTTACACATCACATTCCATTTGTCAGTATTCCGGTTAGATACAACACGGGAACAAAGAAAAGAAAGGTGATGGTAAGGATGTCGCCAACGACAACACCAATTACCACGGACAAGGATGCTACCCTCATCATGAATTTAATTGATATCCTGGAAGAGCCCAGAATGCCGATGAGGATCACAACACATTTGCTGAGAAGTCTCTTGAAGGTGTAATCGATCAGCGACGACATCAAGTAAAGAAATGATGAAGCGAAGGGTGGTCGGAACCACAGTTTAGAGTGCTAGCTCAGAGTTGAAATTGCCTTCAAGACAACCAACATGACGTTGCAAACTCGATGTAAGCTTATAGCACTGTTGGAATTGTGTTCCGGGGATGAAGGATATAAATAGAATGGTCAAGCCTTAGCATGACGATGATGATGTAGCCAAACAGCTTGGAATGGCATGATCGAGTACAAACTCTTAAGCAAAGAAGATTACTAAGAATTGTTGAATCGCAATGCGGACTCGATTCAAATATCGGTGTCTTTGAGTGCTCAACAACTCAGAACACGAGGAAACTGGAATCAGTGAAGGAAAACATAGCTGATGAGGAGCTTATAAGAAGCTATGTAGCTACATGATTTTCTCGAGATACCAAGGGTAATACTCGGATGTAGATCAGAATTAAAGCTTGGACCGATGTATTGATCAGCAGAAGACAAGTGCTTAAACTGGTCTAAAAATGGGATCAAAGAAGAACAGTCATGGTCGGAACCACGGTTGTAAAGTATCAAATCAGGTTGTAGTTTTGAAAGATTATCTGGCAAAACACTAGAAGAGTAGGACTCGTGAAAACTCTTGAGTTCACACGAATTAAGGAAGGCATAGGTTCAACCCATCGGGGCATCTTAGGAACATATACTACAAGCTTCAAGAGTAATTAACACATGCTTGACAACAGAGCATGGCTGATAAAAGCATAGGATACAACTTATCAGAGGGAGAAGACACGGTTTACCAATGGCATCATGTATAAGGGGAAGAACATCACAAGAATTTTGAATGCGAAGGATGCTATCAAATAATAACCCATCAATGGGCCTGGTGGTCCACAAAGGACTTGATGTGAGTAGCGGTACTCAATCAGAGGGAGAAGAATGCAAGGCATCAGATCATAGAATATCCAATTAATTTGATGCTTAAATATCCAAAGGAATTAAGATTTCCAAATTGGTGTATCGGAAATAAATGCTCCGATCAAATACAAGTAAGTTGAATGGATTTAGATGGACAATCAATCAAAGTTGAATTGTCGAGAACCAACTCATGCTTGGATAGACATGTGAGCCGGAAAGATACTCTATGATAAACAACTGATGACTGCGTGCATTCACACACAGGTTGAATCAATAAAGTCAAATGAAAACCACAAAGGATTTACTTAATATTGCTAGACATATGGAATTAACCATAATGCAAGCAGGTGAGAAAGGTCAAGAGCAAAAGGCTACTGAGGATTACGGAAGATCGAATAGCGTTTCAAAGAATCCCTTGAAACACATGATCAACCGAGGAAGAACGAATCTCCGATAAGATAATTCGATGTACCTTGTAATAACAAGAGCAACTGGATATGAAAGTATGAGCGACAATAGCATGTAGTCATCCATAGGGGTTGACGATGGAAGGGAATCGCAAAAGCGATGAGCACAAGTTCTCGGGAGAACATCGAAGAGTATCTTCGAAGTCTTCTGATGAATCGAGCCATCGTCTGAAATGAGGGGCTCTCCGGGAAGAAGTAGTTACGAGAACCTAGAGTTAGAGTTAGTAAAATCTTTAACCCGAATAGAAGAGAGATCAGAACCCAGAGTATAGACGAGGAATAAAAGATCCTAATACCACCCGATTGAGATGTGGGCCCGTAAGCCACACAACTATGTTAGTAAAAGTTTTTCAATGACTAGACTCAACTTCGGCCAAGGAGTTGGAAAGGGGGCTACCTACAGGCAATGAGGCTCTGATACCAACTTGTGACGCCCCCAATTTCGACCGTACGCTAATCATACACACAATGCGTACGACCAAGATTAGGGACTCACTGATTGATATCACAACACAACACTAGACACAAATTACCAGCCAGGGGCCTCGAGGGCTCGAATACAAAGCTCGACAAGCAGGAGTCAGCGGAAGCAAATAATATCTGAGTACAGACATAAGTTAAACAAGTTTTGCCTTAAGAAGGCTAGCACCAACATAAGCAGCGGATCGAAAGAGGCGAGGCCTCCTGCCTGGGAACCTCCTAATTACTCCTGGGTGTCGGCACTCTCCACGTAGTAGTAGGCTACAGCGGTGGTGTAGTAGTCGTCTCCGATGTACTCCATCTCCTGGGCTCCATCGTCTGAATGCAGAATCGTATCGAGGGGGAAAGAGAATGCAAAGCAGCGGTGAGTACTCATCCAAAGTACTCACAACACTGACATCAGAACTATGCTAAGTATGCATCATTATCAAGGAATGGGGGTTATATCTGGACTGACTGCAGAAAGCAAGAATAGGGGGAAGGCCTAGTCCTATCGAAGACTAGCATCTTCAACATCTTGCAGCATTAGAAGAGAGTAGACTGGTATCTCATATATAGTCATATTATTGTAGCAATTTTATTAAGTAACCACGCCCAGAGACCCTCCCTCGACTCCCTGCGAGGAAGCAATCTCGGAGTCACATTCATTTCAAATTAAATCACAATTATAGTTGTATAAGGTCAAAGTATAACTCCAAGTCGTCCTGTTACCGTGGACACGGCTATTCGAATAGATTATTCATCCCTGCAGGGGTGCACCGCATTTCAACACGCCTGATCACCTCCGGCTGGACACACTTTCCCGGGTCATGCCCGGCCTCGGGATAGCAGCACGTCGTCGCCCCACCTAGGCTCAACGAAGAGGCCAGCGCGTCGGCCTAAATCCTAAGCACAAAGTGGTCGTGGGCCCACTTGCCCTCTGCGCTCCTGCACGATGCGTGGGCGGTTGGAAGCAAACCTAGCACACTCCAGTCCAAGAGCTGTACCGTCCAGTCCAATCCGGCGCGCGCCGCTCCATTGCTGACGTCCGAAGAGCTTCGGCTGATACAACGACGCTGAGTACCCATAACTTCTCCCACGCGATGGTTTGGTGCGTAAAAAGACCAATGACCCAACTCAGATCAAATACCCAACCCATTAGCATTTTATTAATGCGGGGCAAGCGCGACCCATGAAGTGCGGTCCCGTCGCCCCGTCTCGAGGATGTGCGGCAAGGGCCTCTCCTGCCCGTCCATGCCTCAACATAATCCTTTGGATGCCTTACCGGCGCATCCCACCACATCTCACACACGGGTACCCTTGGGGCCGACCCGTCTCAAGACTATCGGGAACTCAGGTCCACCTCAACCAGGGTGGTACCGCCTGTCCCTCCAGTCCCGTCTTTCACATGTAAACAATGTCAAGTTAAAGTAACTGTGTGTTTATACACCAAGTGGATATCCGAGGAATCACCCACGATGGATCCCACTCGAGGTATGTGTATGACAAGAGTCGCTATCGATAAATGGGAAGGAGGAATCACCCTCGATACCCACGACCGATTAGCTACGCTACAGAATTAACACCGGGAGTGCTAAGTGAGGTATCATGCTCGGCACTCGATAGTAGCTCTACAGTGCCATACTTAAGGGGTGTGCGGTGATGTGAGGGGCCTGGCTCGTCGGTCGGTTGACCGAGTCTTCGGGTCTTCGAGTCGTCGAGTCGTCGGTAAAGAAGCAGGGGCAACTGGGACTAAGGGGTCACTGGGGATTCATTGATCAATCTATTCTAAGCAGTTGATATGATTGTAGGTATAGTAACAGTTTATCAAAAAAAGGCTATGCATCAGAATAGGAGTTATCTAATACAGTAGCAAAATCTAATGCAAGGATAAGAGGGAAGAATGGGCGATATCGGAATGCTCAAGGGGGGGTGCTTGCCTTGCTGCTCTGCAGAAAAAGGCTGATCGTCAACGGTGTAGTCGTACCCGGCAGCACCGTCAGTCTCGGGGTCTACCGGAGAGAAGAGGGGGGAAGAAACAATAAATATAAAGCACAAATGCAACACGATGCATGACATGGCAATATGAAGGGCTAGGCATGCACTAACGCAGAACTACACATCGCAGACGGTTCGGAAGAATATCTGACGATATTTCCCGGGTCTCTGGCTTTTACCGGACAGATGAAAACGATGGAAAAGTTCCATGTTTGCTATGCTAGGAGCACGTGACACACTAACGGACTGCGTATTCGGATTCGTGGGATTTTTCTGAACAACTTTCATATATAAATTATTTTCATCTGACTTACGGTTTATTTTATATTAATTTTTAAAGTTTTATTAATATTCAGAAATTAAACACATTAAATTTAATTCAATAATTATATATGACATCAGCATGATGTCATGATGATGTCAGCAGTCAACAGGATTGTTGACTGGTCAACTGACCAGTGGGTCCCACTGTCATTGTCTGATTAATTTAACAGAAAGGTTAATTAACATAATTAAGTTTCATTAAGATAATAATTAATTAATTAATTAATTAAGATTAAATATTATCTAATATTTTAATTTTTTAATTACTTTTTAGGGGCCGTGGGCCCCAGCTGTCATTTGGGCCAGGGGGGTTAAGTGGGGGATTAACCCCCACTAACCGAACCGGGCCAGGGGCATGGCCACGCCGGGGGGGGGGGGGGGGGGGGGCGGGGAGGCGCCGGCGGCGGGCCATCCGTGGCGGTGGTGGCCAGCGGTGGCGTGGCCGGAGGCGGGCGGGGGTTAGCGGTGGCGGCCAGCGCCGCGGGGCACTGCGGGCGAGTGCGTGCGGGCGAGATGGGAACTATTATGATACGTGTCATAATTATGAATATCCTTTTGCTGAATGTTACTCTTTTAATGTGGAACCAATTTGTAGTATTCAATTCTTTTATGATACTCCCACTATTAGTCATGAGAAGAAATTTTCTTGTGTGGAGAGTAGTAAAATTTCTATGCTTGTAGATCATGAAAAGAATGCTTTATGTGATATTTATGTTGTGAAATTCCTTCATGATTCTACTGAAAATTATTATGAGGGAGGAACATATGCTTGTAGGAATTGCAATAATATCAAGTTTCCTCTCTATGTGTTCAAAGTTTTGAAGTTATGCTTGTTTTTCCTTCCTATGCTAGTTGATTCTTGTTCCCACAAATTGTTTGCTCACAAAATCCCTATGCATAGGAAGTGCGTTAGACTTAAACGTGCTAGTCATACGCTTCATGATGCTCTTTTGCATGTTTCAATTACTATTCTTATATGAGCAACATTGAAATCATCATGCCACGCTAAAAGGCATTAAAGAAAAGCGCTTGTTGGGAGACAACCCAACACTTTTACTTTCTGTTTTTGTGTGTTCACATGATTAAGCTACTGTATTAATCATGTTTTGTGTCTTTTATTTCAATAAAGTGCCAAGTAAAGCCTTTGGGATAGTGTGGATGATAGTTGACTTGATTCTGTGCAAAAACAGAAACTTTCGCTCTCAGTCCAGGAATTTTGTATATTCACTGGAACGTGATTTTGATCTGAAATTTTTACACAGTCTTGATATACAAATTCTTCAGGTTTTCCTAATTTTTGAGAATTTTTACAGGCAGGGAAGTATGGATATACTACAGATCTTCACAGACTATTCTGTTTTTGACAGATTCTGTTTTGCATGCATAGTTTGCTTGTTTTAGTGTTTCCATAGCTTATATTTAGGGATATAAATTATGGGAATGATAGAATACAGTAGGTATCATGTGGGAACAATTATGAATCTTGTCTTGACTGTACCTAAGTGAATGATCTTTATTTATTATACTAACCCATCTCACGAAGTTCCGTTAAGTTTTGTGTGATTGAAGTTTTCAAGTTCTGGGTGAGACACCGATATGAGGAGAATAAGGAGTGACAAGAACCTAAGCTTGGGGATGCCTACGGCACCCCCAAGGTAATATTCAAGGAAGACTCAAGCGTCTAAGCTTGGGGATGCCCCGGAAGGCATCCCCTCTTTCGTCTTCAACACTATCGGTATATCTTACTTGGAGCTATATTTTTATTCGTCACATAATATGAGTTTTGCCTGGAGCGTCATTATATTTTGTTATTTTATGTTAGGTGTTATTTATAATCTTGTTTTTCAATAAAAAGTTCCAAGAATTGCTTTTAGGATGCTTGAATTGCATGTTTGATGTGTGCTGTGTATAAACAGAAACTTTTGCTGTAGTGTTTGAATTTTCATATTTTACTGGAACGTGAAAAGTTTCTGAATTTTTTACACAGTGTTTTCATATAAATTTTATAGCATGTTTTAAAGTTTCATAATTTTTTGAGTTACAAAAGTACACTGTTTTCATAAATTCTTTCAGACTGTTCTGTTTGGGCAGATTGCTGTCATGGTTTTGTTATCTGCTTATCCTATAGTTTCCATAGCCTATATTTATAGATATAAATTGTGGAAATGATAGTATACAGTACCTAATGTTTGAAAATTATTATGCAACTTGTCTTGGCAGTACATGAAGTGTTGATTTATTCTTATGTGTACTAACCTATCTCACGAGTTCTTTTCGAGTTTTGTGTGGATGAAGTTTTTGAGAATAGGTGAAACCATGATATGAGAGGATTGAACAACTTACAAAAGCTCAAGCTTGGGGATGCCCAAGGCACCCCAATTAAATATTTCAAGAAGTCTCAAGCATCTAAGCTTGGGGATGCTACGCATCCCACCTCTCTTCATCAACAATTATCGGTTAGCCTATGTTGAGCCTAAATTTTTATTCGTTCACATGATGCGTGCTTTTCTTGGAGTGCTATTTTTATTTTGCTTGCTGTTTAATAAATTGCTTAAGATCTGAAAATGTTTATTGAGAGAGATAGAGTCCTCACATAGCTACTTAATTGTTTGACTACTCATTGATCTTCACTTATATCTTTTGAGAGTAGCTTGTCATTTCCTCTCATGCTTCACTTATACCTTTTTGAGGGATGTAACCTTTATGCTCATGTGCTTCACTTAAATTTGTTAGAGCTTGCCAAAAAGCAATGGCAACATATGAAACTAGTCCCAAAGTGATAGATATCCAAGGAGGATAAATTAAAAATTTCATGAAGATCATTGGACAAATTAAACTTGATTCCTTGTAATAGTTTTTGAAACATGATGATAGTAATATGTGAGTCATGTTAGTGAGTAATTATGATTTAGTAGGAATATTGGTGTTAGGGTTTGTGATTCCCTATGCAAGTACGAAAGTCAATAGTTATGCAATGAAGTTACATCCTACTTGTGGTGCATTATTCTGTGTTAGTTATGTTCAATGCTCACTTATGTGAATTTTCGTTTCTTGGTTTGGTAGCTTCCCAATCTATTTGCTAGCCTCTATTTGTACTAAGTAGAAATACTACTTGTGCATCCAAAATCCTTAAACCAAGTTTTGCCTTATGAGTCCACCATACCTACCTATATGCGGTATTTCCATGCCGTTCCAAGCAAATTTGTATGTGCCATCTCTAAATTTTCAAAATAAATTTTCTCTTTTGTGTGCCCGTACCGCTCATGAAACGGTGGGGAGTATCCAATATTTTTCCATGCTAGGTGTGTTATTCTCACGATATGTGTTGATTCACTATCATTCATGAGAAAGTGGCTGGTATTCGGGATGCCCAGTTCCATGCTCAAAAATCAAATCAAAATATAATGAAACAAAACTCCCCTAGGATTGTTGTGTGTATGGACGGTACTCGTGGATTCGGCCCGCCGTGGAGTGTGATTGATTGGTGGAGGGGGAGTAAAAACTTTACCATTCTTTTTGGGAACCGCCTATAATGTATCTAGCATGGAAAGTATTGTGAGCCACTTTGTCGTTTTCGTTGACAGGAAAAGCTTGCCACTCAAAATATTTTTCTCTCTCAATTTAAACCTTGAGCTCTGGCACCTCTACAAATCCCTACTTCCCTCTGCGAAGGGCCTATCTATTTACTTTATGCAATTTTTATTTTTGCTTTGAGTCTCCATCTTCTCTTATAAGCACCAACTAAGGGGCACTATGATCGTACTTGAGCATTGGACATAGCTTATATTTGAGTGTGTTTCATGAATGGATCAATGATTGAGCATGATGGGCTAGGGATAACTTTCTTTAGTGTTGATATTTTGAAAGACATGGTTGCTTGTTGACATGCTTGAGTATTGAAGTCATTATGTTAAAACTAGACTATTGATTTGAATCATTTACAAGTCCAAATGTCCATGCTATACAAAGAAGAAAAGAATATGATGAACATGTTAGGCAGCATTCACACTTCATAAATTATTTCTTTCATCATTTACCTACTCGAGGACGAGCAGGAATTAAGCTTGGGGATGCTGATACGTCTCCAACGTATCTATAATTTATGAAGTATTCATGCCATGTTTACAATAATTTTATATGATTTTGGTATGATTTGATTAGAACTAACCCGGACTGACGCTGTTTTCAGCAGAGCTACCGTGGTGTTGTTTTTGTGCAGAAATAAAAGTTCTCGGAATGGTCTGAAAATTTACGGAGAATATTTTTGGAAAATATAAAAAATAGCGGAGCAAAAAGATACTGGAGAGGAGTCCCGAGGAGGCCACAAGATTAGGGCCCCCCCCTAGGGGCGCGCCCCCCTGGCTTGTGGGCCCCTCGAGCACTCCCCTGACGTGATTCCAACGCCAAATATTCCTATAAATATAGAAACTTCCGAAAAGAAACCTAGATCGGGAGTTCCGCCGCCGCAAGCCTCCAGAGCCACGCAAAACCAATCGGGAGCCCGTTCCGGCACCCTGCCGGAGGGGGAAACCATCACCGGAGGCCATCTTTATCATCCCGGCGGTCTCCATGACGAGGAGGGAGTAGTTCACCCTCGGGGCTGAGGGTATGTACCAGTAGCTATGTGTTTGATCTCTCTCTCTCGTGTTCTTGAGATGACGCGATCCTGATGTACCGCGAGCTTTATTGATATAGATGAATCATATGGAGTTTTCCCCTCTCTATCTTCTTGTGATGAATTGAGTTTTCCCTTTGAAGTCTTCTTATCAGATTGAGTCTTTAAGGATTTGAGAACACTTGATGTACGTCTTGCGATGGGATATCCGTGGTGACAATGGGATGTTCTATTAATCCACTCGATGTATGTTTTGGTGATCAACTTGCGGGTTCCGTGACCTTGGGAATCTATGCATAGGGGTTGGCACATGTTTTTGTCTTGACTCTCCGGTAGAAACTTTGGGGCACTCTTTGAAGTTCTTTGTGTTGGATTGAACATGATGAATCTGAAATTGTGTGATGCATATCGTATAATCAAGTCCATGGGTACTTGTTGTGACATTGGAGTATCTTAGTGACATTAGGGTTTTGGTTGATGTGTATCGTAAGGTGTTATTTTAGTACGAACTCTAGGGCTGTTCGTGACACTTATAGGGATAGCTCATAAGATTGATCGGAAAAGATAACTTTGAGGTGGTTTTGTACCCTACAATAATTTCTTCGTTTGTTCTCCGCTATTTGTGACTTTGGAGTGAACTCTTTGTCGCACGTGAGGGATTTACATATGATTGAACTATGTTAGTATTGTTGAGAGAACTTGCACTAGTGAAAGTATGAACCCTAGGCCTTATTTTCAAGCATTGCAATACCGTTTTTGCTCACTTTTGTTACTGGCTACCTTGCTGTTTTTATATTTTCAGATTACAAAAACCTATATCTACCATCCATATTACACTTGTATCACCATCTCTTCGCCGAACTAGTGCACCTATACAATTTACCATTGTATTGGGTGTGTTGGGGACACAAGAGACTCTTTGTTATTTGGTTGCAGGGTTGTTTGAGAGAGACCATCTTCATCCTACGCCTCCCACGGATTGATAAACCTTAGGTCATCCACTTGAGGGAAATTTGCAACTGTCCTACAAAACTCTGCGCTTGGAGGCCCAACACGAGTCTACAAGAAGAAGGTTGCGTAGTAGACATCAGACGGTAATTCGCATGGGCCACAAGACTAGTCCAAGAATATTAGGTATTCAATGAGTGATAATCAAAACCATCATGTAGCACATATAAAGAAATTGTGGGTCAATGATATTGATGTAGTAGTATAAAATAGGAGTGAGTTCATAATTGTTAAATCGTAGTAGTGTCGATATTAAGAAAGGTTGACCTTTTTGTTCATCTAAAAATTAAAGAGGCATGGTGATGATGTGTGAGCATTTCTATTCCTCGTTGAAATCGTAGTGTTGTTTCGGGTCGGAAGCGCACGACGGTTAACTCCTACCAACCTCTTCCCTCGGGGCATGCCTTAGTACTTTGATTTATGATAAACTAATAAAACTTTGCAATAAGTATATGAGTTCTTTATGACTAATATGAAACCATGGACATGCGCAATCTCACCTTTTCATAGTTTGCTAGCCTCTTCGGTACCGTGCATAGCCCGTTCTCACCTCGAGGATCGGTGCAACTTTCGCCGGTGCATCCAAACCCCGTGACATGATACGCTCTGTTGCACATAAGACTTATTATACATTCCTCAAAACAGCCACCATACCTACCTATCCTGGCATTTCCATAGCCATTCCGAGATATATTGCCATGCAAATTCCATTATCACTTCACATGACTGGTTCGTTCATCGTCATACTGCTTTGCATGATCATATAGAGCTGACATAGTATTTGTGGCGAAGTCACTGCTCATAATGTTTTTGATACATGTCATGCTAGATCATTGCACATTCTGGTACACTGCCAGAGGTATTCATACAGAGTCATATCATCATATCAGTTCTCCATATTGAGTTGTAAGTAAATAAAAGTGTGATGATCATCATTATTAGAGCATTGTCCCATTGAGGAAAGAGTGATGGAGACGATGATTCTCCCATAAGTCGAGATGAGACTCCGGACGAAAATAAAGATGGGGGAGGCCAAATGAGCCCACCATCCATTCAAAAGAAATGAGAGAAAATGAGAGAAGGGACTTTGCTACAATCTTTTACCACACTTGTGCCTCAAAGTGGCACCATGTTCCTCATGTAGAGAGTCTCATGATATATGACTTTCATATGCTAGTGGGAATTACCTATTAATTATTACAAACATGGCTTGTATATTCCTAAGACGGGCTTTCTCAAATGCCCAAGGTCTTCATGAGCAAGCAAGTTGGATGCACACCCCACTTAGCTTCATTTGAGCTTTCATACACTTATAGCTCTAGTGCATCATTTGCATGGCAATCCCTACTCCTTGCATTGACATCTATCGATGGGCATCTCCATAGCCCGTTGGTACGCCAAGTTGATGTAAGACTATCTTCTCCACCTCTTACCCCTTTGATATCTACCACCATAATCTATTCCATTTAAATGCTATGTCCAATGGCTCACGCTCATGTATTGCGTGAAGAATAAAAAGTTGATACATATTGAAAAAGTATGAACCAATTGCCTGACTTAGACACCGTGGTGGTTAACATTTGTATTAATGTGGTGAAGTTGGAGCCATGCCTTGCTAATACAATAAGATGAATGGGGGGGGGGGGGATAAACATTTCTTAAGGATCGTATACTTTTAAGAATTAACAATTCTGGTTCTTACACTTTGATTATTGCTATGTTAATATTTGTTGATTCATCTTTTCTCAATAAGCATACATGCACAAGATTACATAGTGGATAGCATGTCACATCAAAACTTTTGTTTTTATCATTTACCTAGTCGAGGACGAGCAAGAATTAAGATTGGGGATGCTTGATACGTCTCCAACGTATCTATAATTTTTGATTGTTCCATGCTGATATATTATCATTCTAGGATACTTTTTGGGTCATTATTTACCAATTTATAATATTTTGAGCACTAACCTATTGACCCAGGGCCCAGTGCCAGTTGTTGTTTTCTGCGTGTTTTTGCCTTTTTAGGTTTACTGTACAAAACGAAGTCCAATTGCCACAAACTTTTTGATGATTTTTTCTGGACTATATGAAGACCTAGAAGCTTCGAAAGGAGGCCAGGATGTGCACGAGCGCCCCACGACACATCAGGGCACGCCCTAGGGGGGCCGCGCCCTGATATGTGGTGGCCCCCTAAGCCGCCTCTCGGCATCCCTCTTCGGCCTATAAATTCTCTAATATCCTAAAAACCCTGGACGCAGTCCCGAAACCCTTTTTCCGCTGCCGCAAGTCTCTATTCCGTCACGAGGCCATCTGGAACTCCGTTTCGGCACCCTGCCAGAGGGGGGATCGATCACGGAGGGCCTCTTCATCAACCTTGCTGCCCTCATGATGATGTGTGAGTAGTTCACCACAAACCTACCACTACTACAGAATGGTCCAAAGAGGACACATCAATCAGAGACCCTTCGTGGAAACTGTGTGCGATCCATCAATCGCAAACGGTATAGTTCAAGCTTCGTCGCTAATGACACGAACTGTGTGCGATGGCGGATCCAGCAAATACGATTCAGAAAATAGTTGCGTGTGTGATGCTGGGCACACAGTTGGTGCTTATGAACTGTTTTCAATCAGACAAGATAACACAAACGGTTCTCAAAATACCTATGTGTGTGAAGTACGGCATACATGTCATTCAGACAAACTATTTGCGTTGATCGAGCTAGAAGACAAACGAGTTACCATAACAAGTTGTGTGTGATACCAGGCAAACAGTTCATTCATTAGAACTGTGTGGGAAGAACAATAATAACCCAAACAATTCATACTGACAAGCTGTCTGGGTTGTTGGCAGACGGTTGCTGCAAAACAATTGTCAGCGATGGATGAAATCATTACCGATGCTTCATTGGGAAGTGACGTTTGCCTGTATTAATATCGCAGACATTTTATAATTATGACCCGTGTGCCTGCGCATCACCCCGTCCTCCTCTGTCGCGTCTTGTCACCGCGCTGCCGCCCGAGGATTCCAGTGCACGCTTTAGCACTGCTTTTGGCCATGCGTCCGCTCGATGAGCCCGTTCCCGCACAGGTTCCTGTGCACAAAACCGTCCTACGGCTCTAGCTTCCCGCCCGGATCGGTGAAACCCCCAATGCTTGCTGGCCTGCTATATAAACCCTCACAGCCGGCGACTACACATTGCCTTCATCCCCTCCTCCCCGTAGCTTTTCTAGTTTGATTCTCTCCCAATCGCCAATGGCACCGGCCGTTCGTCGTTGCCCAGCCACTCCGCCAGAGGACAGCTCCAGCTGGGAGGCTTCACCGCGTCGGCGCGGCAGTCCTCTAAAGTGTATGGTGCACGTGGCATCCCTGTTGGATGTGCGCACGCCACCAACTACATGCTCAACCACCGCTACCCAAAGGCAGTTGCTGCCGATGGCCGCCAACACGCCGGCAGTCGCCGGGGCCGCCACCCCACGATCGTCCATCTTTGCCACGACCCCACCGTCAGGCGGCGGGGTCATCACCCGCTCCGCCACCAAGGCCTGAATGCAGGAGGTGGAGGCCGACAAAGGCCCACCGACGGGCTTTTACATCACAACCCATGCGCGCTACATCTACTTCCTAGAGCAGGAGGTGGAGTGCCAGGTCGCGCACGCGAAGAAGCTCACCGACGTCGTGGCCGTAGGAGAAGCCGCAACGGCGGCGCGAAATGCGGAGATCTATGCCGAGTCCCGTCGCTTCGAGGAGGGGCGTCTTCTGCGCCAGAGGGCAGCACTGGCAGGCAACGGACACGACTCCAGCAACTCGTCGGCAGGTTCTTCCTCCACTTGCTCTTACTGAGCGCGCTCGATTCTGCTGGAAGTGGTACAAAGCCCCTCCGTAGTACTAGTATTTAGGGGCTATTTTGTTCAACTCATCTAACTATAGATATGGTTGAACTGTACCACTTACTTTAAATTAGCTAGTATATATAGTTGAACTAGCTATTTCAGTACATGGTTGGCAACAATTGGGGAAAAATTTGTTCGATTCAGCTGTCGAGTTGAAGTATTTTGTACAAAGACCAATGGTTAATCTATGCATGAAATCCATGTTTGCTGAATTTTAGTTGCAAAAGTGCACCGTAATAGTGATTTTGTTCCTGCAAAATTCGACACATGCCAGTGCTACAATGTTGACAAATGCCAATGTTACTAGATCGACAGATGCCAATGCTTCCGATTTGACACATGGCAATTTACCCAATATGATAGATGCAAATCTTCCTGGATTGTCTGTACTAGGCATACGGGTCATATTAGAGAAACGTTTGCGATGACGCATTGCTCCAATCCTACGCGCAAATATTTTCACTTGGCTTATGGGCGAAGGAAAGATAGCTGTCAATCTGTATACAGGTATTCAACCTGAACCATTTGTGATGAGTGTTTATTCAGAGAAAATGATGATGGTTTTTTTTTGCTATGTGAATTCAGAGATAAATACTTAGTTCATCAAACCATAGATTTCATTCAGTCAAGCTTTGACTTTACATTCAACCAATCGAGATACAATATAAAGAAAACTCGTTGTGGCGGCGGCGGCGACGGTGGAGCTCTCGTGCTCCGGAGCGAAGTTGTAAAGTTCTTCAAATGAGACCAGAATGTTATGGACTTCACAATCAAAGAGCCGGTCGTCACGCGATCGACGGGCGTGGGGCCGGGGGGGGCGCGACTAGCGGCGCCGCGAGGAAGCTGTCGACGGTGGCGTCCCAATCCGTTGAGGGGCCCGTGACGGGTGCAGGCGCGCGCACGGGGTCGGGCGCCGTGGGTGCGGGCACGTGCACTGGTACCGGTGTGGCGTGTTCTTGGGCGTGCACGAGCACGGGCGAGGGAGGAGGCCCTGGCGCTTGCACGTAAACGCGCTCGCGCGGGACCGCGCGGACCTCCCTGATGTCCACGATTTCCAGCGCTACGATGATGCTCGGCGACCAACCCGTCAATGCCACGGGGATGGTTGCTGGCGCGGGCGCGGGGATGGTTGCTGGCGAGTGCGTCGGGGCAGCATCCGCTGCGGCATGCAGCTTTTCCAGGGCCATCTCCATGGCGTCCCATTCGTCTATATGTTCTATCTCTTCCGGTCGGTGTCAACTTCACCAAACCGGAAGACTAGTGGCATATGATCCTTGTGCACCATGGCGTAGGTCGCCGTGGAGGTCTGAATGATGGAGGCGAAGATGTAGAGAGGATTGTGAGTGAGTGGGTAGTAAAGCCGCCTATTAAACAGCGGCTCGGGCGCCATTGATAGACAGGTTGGAAGCGAGGAGGGCGGATACGGTGGTCAAAGGGCTCGCTTCCCGGTGAGCCTGCAGCATACAACCCGCACGCCTCCCGGTGAGCCTGCGCAGCGGAGGCCAGCTCACACGCCTCCTGTCAACTCTAGCAGCTCCTCGCACGGCACCTCCTAAGCCCCAGCCAATAGAAGATTGTAATGCTTGGCAGCACGTAAGGGCAGTAGAACGCACATGGTTTGAAAATAATGCAACTGTTTCCGTGGAAACATAACAGTTCTTTGTTCCAAAAAGATTTTGTTAGCTATTAATGTGTTCATCTTTTTCCAAAATGGACACGAAAAATACCACAACATATTTGTGCTATATCATGACACCATGCCCAATTTCTTGAATTTTGTGTTAGTTCTAGATTTACTATGATTTAACGTAATATTCTCAATGTTGGCTCTAAAGAAAGAATATATTAAAAAATGAGTCTCAAATAGGAAAACAAAATGATATGACGCCTTTATGTGCCATGTTCATGACAACAAGCCAAGTTTCATGAATCTTCTGACGAGTTTTTTGATTTACATGATTTAAAACCCGAGTTTCTCAATGTTTCTCTTGCCTAGCCAAGACCCCGAGATGATTGAAATTCATTCCCATATCTCGCATGGGACCTAAAGATGCATGCACACTAATATGATTTTCTAACCATTTTGATGAACTTGACCTTGTGTTAGTAGTTCAAATTTGAATTATGCATGTTAAATAATGCACATACAAGTCAATTAATGTATAAAAAGTCCAAACGAACCATGTATAATTTCATGTTTTGGCACGACACCCATTTTGGTATATGTTGCCTCTGGAAATATATAATTCAAGATGAGAAGGTCTAGCGGATGTCGATTCGCCCACAAAAGGTGAAGTGTTCCATATCGAAACCACAAAAGCTTCCCGTGACATGCTTAGTTTTGTTAGAGGCTTGTGCCAAAACTAGTCCCAAATTGGATATTATTTTACTAGGGCACATATGAGCCATGCATGTCATGACACCTTGCCAAGTTTCATGAATTTTCTCATGCGTTTTTGATTTATACATAATTTAAATCCTGAGTTTCTCAATGTATGTGTGCCCGAGCCAAGACCGTGTGAGATATTTGAAATTCAATCCCATATCATGCATGGGATCCTAAAGATGCATGTACACTTATATTATTTTCAACCCATTTTGATGCACCAGACCTTGTGATTGTAGTTCAAATTTGAATTATGCACGTTAAATAATGCATATAAAAGTCAATTAATGTATAAAAAGGCCAAACGAACCATGTATATTTTTCATATTTTTGGAACGACACTCTTTTTGGTATATGTTGCCTCTAGAAATATATAGTTCAAGATGAGAAGATGCAACGGATGTCGATTCGCTCACATAATGTGACGCGTTCCATATGAAAACCACAAAAGCTTCTCGTACGAAGCTGAGGTTTGTAAGGGGCTTGATGCAAAACTTGTCCCAAATCGGACATTTTTTTCACCAGGGCGCGTATGAGCCATGTCATGACACCATGCCAAGTTTCTTGAAATTATGAAGAGTTTTTGATTTATACATGAATGTAAAACCAAGCTTCTCAATGTATGTGGCCGAGCCAAGACCCCGAGATGTTTGAAATCCATTCACATATCTTGCATGGGGCCCAAAGTAGCCATGGACACTTCTATGTTTTTTCAACCCATTTTGATGCACCAGACCTTGTAATTTTGTTCAAATTTTAATTATCCACATTAAATGCCTAGAGAGCTCAATTAACGTATAAAAATGCAAAAAGAACCCTAAATAATTCCATATTTTAGCAAGACACTCCTACTGGTCTTTGTTGCCTCGAACAAAAGTTCATGGCGAGAAGATGAGCGGATGTCATTTTGCCCACGTAATTAAGGTGATGTGTTCCTTATTGGAACCACAAAGCTTGTAGTGAGAAGCTCTGGTTTGTAAGGGACTTGTGCCTATAATTGTCCCAAGTTGGACAAAAAAAAATTCAATGGCACATATGTGCCATGTCATGACAACATACCAAGTTTTTAGAATTTCTGACGTGTTTTGGATTTACAGTAATTTAAAATCCAAGTTTCTCAACGTTTGAGGCCGAGCCAAGACCCTTATATGTTTGAAATTCATTCCCATTTCTTGCCCGTGACCTAAAGATGAAGCCATGGACACTAATATGATTTTCATCCCATTTTGACGCACCGGACATTGGGACAATAGTTCAAATTTGAATTATACATATTAAATGCCTAGAAAACTCAATTAATGCGTAAAATGCCAAATGGACCCTGAATAATTCCATATTTTAGCACGACCCAACTATTGGTAAGTTTTCACTGCAGATAAATCTTATTGCAATCCAAACACCGTCCTTTGTCGAAGTAACCTCATTTTTTGTTTTAAAACATTTTGAAAATCATGTCTTTCACACACAGTTCGCGTTCATGAATCGTGTGTGATGCAGTACAAAACATCTTGGGCCAATCCTCATAAAGTCATAATGCATGGCTTAGGATGGAAGCTTCATCGGCTAAAGTACACCGCCGGCCAGTTTACCGCACGGACTCCCCAGAGCATTTTACTTTTCAACCGTCGCCAGTGAAAGATGGGGATGTGGATCCCCGTCATGAGGGCAACTTCGGCAACCCACTCCGGCCCGAGCGCGGCCGTATCAGCCATGAGCGCGCTCTCAAGATGCTTGAACGCAGCCGCTACCTCCGACAGGTCAGTTGCAACAACCGAATGGGCAGCTGCTGCAGCTGAGAGGGCGACAACAACAACCACGACGGGGATAGCAAATTGAAAGAACGGCACATCAGCTGTCAGTTTCTCGGCAGTCGCCGTAGACCTGATGGCGGATGCCCAGTCCCATCTCGAGGCCGCCCACGCCCATCTCGTGTCGGTCACAACACAAATCACGTCTGCCTTCTCCGACACCGGTCGACAACCCACGTCCGATGAGTTGGTAATCACTGAGTGTTCTTGATAAGGCGTCCGTTTGTCGGCAGCTTCCCTAGCCAAGATTGTGGCCGTCCATGCCCAGAGCAAGGCTGCCCACGCCCGGCTCATGGCGTCCTTATCCAAAGAGATGGTGGAGGAAGATTGCGAGGTGCTGGAGTATGTGGCGACGGATCCCATGGATCTCCTTACCCCGGAGGTCATCGAGTGGGAGCCGGTCATCGAGGAGGCGGCGGAGATCGACGAATGTCAGGCGGAATATTAGTCTCTGTCTAGCGCGATGGTATTTTGTTAGAGTAATGTTTAGGTCAACTAACTAATGTTTATTAGTTGCTCGATTAAGTAAGTGCGGGCAGTGCTGTAGGCTCTTTTGTGTAGTACTCAAATTTGCAAGTGTTGTTAAATTAAGCAATGACATCGATGACCAATGTAACGAGGGAAATTCGGACCAAAATTTGCCACCGTATCCCCATTTTCTCTTCCAAACGAAAATGAAGTGCATGTACCGTGTGCAATGTAGTATCCGATATCTTACGTCGGAAGCTTGAAGACCAAAATTTCCACATTCAGTCCCATCACACACGGGATCAACTATAGGATTCGTTTGTGTTGTTGAATAACTCACATAGTTATGGTAAAGGGACTGTGTCCGATGTGACTGTGCGCGCTACTTTTTCGCCGCACCGAACGGAATTTTGGGCTGCCGCGCAAATATCTACCTCCCCCGCCCCTCGTACCATACAAAAGCCACACCCCCGCTTCCCCCTTCCTTTCCTAAGTTCAAACCTGCACATCTTTCTTGCAGTGCCGCCTCCTCGCCGGCGATGCTCCTTCTTGCAGCTCGCCCTCCTCCATCTAGTCAGGTAATCCACACCTTCCCCACACCCCTCCCCCTCCACCCCCTCCTCCATTCCACATGCCCCGACCGCCGGCGCGACACATTCCACCAAAATCACCGGCCCACCCCCCACATAATCGCTACCGAATGACCTGGTGCATGGAGTATAGCCAGGATCTCAAGGAGCACTTGGCAGCGGAGAAGCAAATCGCAACCGCACGCGCGGATGAGGCCGCAATGTCTGCCATGCGTGCCGACCCTCAGATCTTGGAGCAGCAAATCGCCGTGGAGGCCACCGTCGACGCCTCGCGCGCGGACGCTGCCACACGGTTGTCTGCTTTGAACAACAAGTTTGTGTGTTATCTCGAGAGATCTGCTTTTGCCTTCGACGACAACTACGAGTTGTTTTCTCAGCGTGCCCGTGCTTTCCTCAACTCCGGAGCCGGCACGTTGGTGCCTGGACAAGCTGAGGCCACTCACCACTACGAGGAGGGCACCCACGATGTGGAGGCCTCACCCTCTTCCAGGCCCATCGTTATTGATATCTCCGACAATGAGGAATAGCTTGTTTTTAGCTTAATTACTAATGACCCGTGTTCAGGTAGCTACGCCTGTTAAGCATGTTTGCTTTACCTGTTGCATGTGCTGCTCCTGCCTTTCCTTAAGAAATTCTAGTGAAATATGCAAGTAATGCTAATATGCAATCTGACCTTCTAGTATGTTCTATTGTCCAATGTGATGCTCATATAACTGTTTGGTTCATTTGTTTTGGTGATCATCTGCAATGTGATGTTCGATTATTGTTGGTACAATTTTGTATTGTTATGCATGTGAAACATACAATTGCTACATTTCATAGTTCTTAGCACGCTTGGCTTTTCCATGTGGCTTGAATTAATATGTTGGATCTGCAATGCGTTTATTTTTCATTAACATATTTTACTAATAGCACGCCAAATCTCACTTAAAACCTGATCAGTATCTATCTTAAATGCGTTGCAGGGGGAACAATGGGAGACACTGAAGTTTACCATCGAGGTTTGCACTTTCATGATCCTTCGGCTAATAGTACATTATTGTGCAATTGCAGGAACCATTCTAATATTTAGGTTTCTAATAATAATTTGGTCTTGCACATGTAGGTCCTGCTGTAAGAGGTTTAGACCCACTGTTCGACCCATTTTGCATGTGGGGAAATGATGTGTTCATGAATATCAGTCAAATCAAGAAGCTCAGAAAGATTGTTAAGATAAAGAAACTTGCAACGAAAACAAAAAGCTGTTTGTCTGCACAATGAAGAAGACATTAGTGAACTATAGGATGGTACTATCGCTTTTACCTTGTCTTTTTCCCTTTGTGACAGTACAATTTTTCGATACGAAATTTATGCATATCTTTGTTTGCAGTCCTTTCCAAAGCAGTTCATCGATGAGTACATCTCAAACCACCTGTATGGTCAAGGCGAGGAAGGTATTCATACAGCACCCACGGTATAATCTTGAAGTCTTCCTCAAGAGGATGAAGGATGGTCGGGCAACCATCCACAGGCACTGGCATAAAGTTGCAAGGACCTTCGACATCAGCGAAGGCTCAATATTTGCCTTCCGCTTCAACAGTTTTCTAGACGAGATTCATCCATCTATTTACCATATATGATGCTATTTTCCAAAGGTTTTAGATGTTGCATGTGAAACTCGGTCCTGTCGTGTAATTGGGTAGCTAGGTAGTATATGCCTATATGATGTTGTACTCTAATGTATTGCAATTATGAAATCCTGGTTGTCGTAATATGAAATGAAATATATTGTGTGCTTGATATGAAGTGTCAATTTGTTTACTAGCTGGATTATAAATAATAGAGCAATTAGCCTAATTATTGTGGTTTCAAATTGCAGACAGTTTGTCATAGAACACCGTGGGCGATTACCTCACCAAACCCACATGGTTCCTGGAAATTTGGCGTGTTGGATCAGTGAAAAATCACACATGACTTCTGGCCTATGCCAAAAATTTGGCGTGTTGGATCAGTCATAGAAAAACTGTGTGCGTTAGAAGACAGATTCGCAAACGTTTTCACGTAAATCATGTGTGTGATGGACAGCCCTATGCCAAACAGTTTCTTCTAGGAACCGTGCGTGATGGCCACCCCAAACACAGCCGATATGATGCAGAAAATTGTGTGTGATGTAGAATGCGAACGGAAACGAACGTTTGGGATTCACTGTGTGGGATGCTAAGCACATCTCACACGACTTCCCAAAAATATATGTTTGTGATGGCCCCTCCCATCCCACACGACATATTTTTGCTCATCCTGTGTGACCGGGCGCATCCATCGCCGACTGGTTTTTCGTGTCGTGTGGGATAGCCCCCCCTATCGCCCACACATGCAAGGCAACGGTCTGAGACTATGTCACGGAAAGGGGTTAAAACCGTTTGTATAGCAGGCACCTGCACTAGTGTATGGGTCCATAGCTAGCACCTAGATGGCAATCTCTCTCTCTCTTATGATCTTCAATACAATGATCATCGCATCTTCGCTTTGATCTACCAAGGTAATCCTATTGTGCGGTGTGTCTGTTGGGATCCGATGAATTTTGGGTTTATGTTCAGATTATTCATGAAAAGTATTTGAGATGCCTCTGAATTATATTATATCTTAAGTGCATGATCATTATAGCTTCGTAATGCTCTCCGATCTATTGATGTGCTTTGGCCAAGTAGATTGATATTTCATCGGTGGGAGTGGTGCGTTGTGGTAGGTTCAACCTGGCGAGTTTCTGTATCCCAGTGACAAAGTAGGGGACAAGATGTATCTTTGTGTTGTTGATACTAAGGATAAAACGATGGGGTTCATTCATATCTTTTGAGTTTACTTTGTATACATCATGTCATCGTTCTCCAAGCATTACTCTGTTTTACTTAATACTCTAGATGCATGCTGGATAGTGGTCAATGAGTGGAGTAATAGTAATAGGTGCAGGCAGGAGACGGCCTATTTGCTTATGGACGTGATGCCTATATACACATGATCATTGCCATGAACAATGCATAACTATCCGTTTTTGTATCAATTGCCCAACAGTAATTTGTTACCCACCGTATGCTTCCTACATGAGAGATGCCGCTAGGGAAAACTATGGCCCCAGGGTCTATTCACTAATATATTTACAAACGCTATTATTACCTTCCAACCTTTATTTATATTTTATTTTATTTTGCAATTAATATTTATCAACAATTATCTACACAACTCATTTGCTTGCAAATAACGAGATCAAGAGGATTAACAACCCTCTTGACCGCGTTGTGTGCAAGTTGTTTGTTCATTTGTGTGCAGCCGCTGAAGACGGTTGAGGATTGATATTCCTATTGGTTCGATAAACCTTGGTTTCATAACTAAGGGAAATAGTTATCCTCTTTGTCCTGCAATTACCCGTTCCTCTTCACGGAAAGCCCAACGCAGATCACAAGTATGATCGGGCCACCCTTGATTAGTCCGCCTTGCGAAGGCCTCGGGGGCAGCCTCGGAAGGCGACCTCACAAGGGAGGCTTTGCGAGGCTCCTGGCGATGCTTGTTGACGTGCGCCTCACTAGCCGGGGGCCCTCGTGAGGGTCTTGCTCATGCAGTCCAATGGAGGGCCATGCTGGGCCCATGGCATGCGCCGTGTCTTGGGCCGCACGCAGACGGACCTGGGTACCCCAAGTCCCACGGGCCCGACAACCACGTCATCTCACGTGATGATCGGACTTGGGTTGGTGGATTTGGATCATGTCACACTTAGACAACCTGAGGGATGTTGATTTGAGTGGGAGTTCTTTAGTAATATGATTAACTGAACTCATTATCATGAACATAGTCTAAAGTTGTCTTTGCAAATTATGTTGTAGATCAATTGCTCGCACAGTAGCTCCCCTGAATTTTAGTCATTCCTAGAGAAAGCTAAGTTCAAAGATGATGGAAGTAACTATGCGGAATGGGTCCGTAATCTGAGGATTATTCTCACGACTTCGCAAAAGGCTTATGTCCTTGATGCACCGCTCGGTGACCCACCCCCTCCAGTGTCGTCAGCAGATGTTGTGAACGTCTGGCAGGCGTGTGCTGATGACTACTCAATAGTTCAGTGTGCCATGTTGTATGGCTTAGAATCAGGACTTCAAAAGTTTCTTGAACGCCATGGAGCATATGGGATGTTCCTGGAGTTGAAGATAGTATTTCAAGAAGATGTCTGGATTGAGAAGTATGAGACCTCTGATAAGTTCTTCGCCTAGAAGATGGAGGAGAATAGTTCTGTCAGTGAACAAATCATCAGAATGTCTGGGTAATACAACCGCTTGAATCAGTTGGGAGTTGAGCTTCCGCCTGAGATGGTCACTGACAAAGTTCTCCAGTCACTACCACCTAGCTTTAAGGGCTTTGCGATGAACTATAATATGCAAGGGATGAACAAGTCATTCTCCGAGCTATTCACGATGCTGAAAGTAGCAGAAGTAGAAATCAAAAAGGAGCATCAAGTGTTGATGGTGAATAAAACCACTAGTTTCAAGAAAGGCAAGGGAAAGAAGGGAAACTTCAAGAAGAGTGGCAAGGAAGTTGCCGCTCCCGTGAAGAAACCCAAGGCTAGACCCAAGCCTGAGACCGAGTGCTTCTACTACAAGGGGACTGGCCACTGGAAGCGGAATTGCCCCAAGTACCTGGCTGATAAGAGGGCTGGCAACTTCAACAAAGGTATATTTGATATACATGTTATTGATGTGTACCTTACTAGCTCTCGTACTAGTGCCTGGGTATTTGATACCGGTTCGGTTGCTCATATTTGTAACTCGAAACAGGAACTACGGAATAAACGAGGCTGACAAAGGATGAGGTGACGATGCGCATCGGAAATGGTTCCAAGGTTGATGTGATCATTGTCGGCTCGCTCGCTCTTCGATTACCATCGGGATTAGTTTTAAATCTAAATAATTGTTATTTGGTGCCTGCGTTGAGCATGAACATTGTATCTGGATCTTGTTTATTGCGAGACGGTTATTCATTAAAATCAGAGAATAATGGCTGTTTTATTTATGTGAGTAATATCTTTTATAGTCATGCACCCAATGAGAATGGTTTATTCTTGTTGAATCTCGATCGTAGTGATACACATGTTCATAACATTGATGCCAAAAGATGTAAAGTTAATAATGATAGTACCACTTTCTTGTGGCACTGCCGCTTAGGTCATATTGGTATAAAGCACATGAAGAAACTCCATGCTGATGGACTTTTGGAATCATTCATTTTTGAATCGCTTGATACATGCGAACCATGCCTCATGGGCAAGATGACAAAACCCCCATTCTCCGGAACAATGGAGCGGGCAAGTGACTTGTTGGAAATCATATATACTGATGTGTGCGGTCCAATGACTGTTGAGGCGCATGGTGGATATAGTTATTTTGTTACCTTCACTGATGATTTGAGTAGATATGGGTATATTTACTTAATGAAACGCAAGTCTGAAACGTTTGAAAAGTTCAAGCAATTTTAGAGTGAAGTAGAGAATCATCATAACAAGAAGATAACGTTTCCACGATCTGATCATGGTGGAGAATATCTGAGTTATGAGTTTGGCATGCATTCAAGACAGTGTGGAATTCTTTCACAGCTCATGCCACCTGGAACACCACAGCGTAATGGTGTGTCCGAGTGTCGTAATCGTACTCTATTAGATATGGTGCGATCTATGATGTCTCTTATTGATCTTCCACTATCGTTTTGGGCTTATGCATTAGAGACAACCGCATTCACTTTAAATAGGGCACCATCTGAATCCATTGAGATGACACAGTATGAATTATGGTTTCGCAAGAAACCTAAGCTACCGTTTCTTAAAGTTTGGGGCTGCGACACTTATGTGAAATGGCTTCAGCCTGATAAGCTCGAACCCAAAGCAGAAAATTGTGTCTTCATAGGATACCCTAAGGAAACAATTGGGTACACCTTCTATCTCAGATCTGAAGGCAAAGTCTTTGTTGCCAAGAATGGATCCTCTCTAGCGAAGGAGTTTCTCTCGAAAGAATTCAGTGGGAGGAAGGTAGAACTTGATGAGGTTGTTGAACCGTCACTTCAGTTGGAGAGTAGCATGACGCAGAAAGATGTTTCTATGGCGCCTACGCCAAGTGAAGAGGAAGCTAATGATGATGATCATCAAACTTCAGATCAAGTCACTATCGAGCCTCGTAGGTCGACAAGGACTCGTACCGCCCCTGAATGGTACGAAAATCCTGTCTTGGAGGTCATGTTGTTAGACAACAGTGAACCTACAAGCTATAATGAAGTGATGCTGGGACCAGATTCCAACAAATGGCTAGAGGCCATGAAATCCGAGATAGGATACATGTATGAGAACAAAGTGTGGACTTTGGAGGACTTACCATATGATCTTAAGGCCATACAGAACAAATGGACCTTTAAGAAAAAGAAGGACATGGGCGGTAATGTCACCGTCTATAAAGCACGACTTGTTGCAAAAGGGTTTTCACAAGTTCAAGGAGTTGACTACGATGAGACTTTCTCTCCCGTAGCGATGCTTAAGTCCGTCAGGATTATGTTAGCAATAGCTGTATTTTTCGATTATAAAATTTGGCAGACGGATGTCAAAACAACATTCCTCAATGATTTCCTTAAGGAAGAGTTGTATATGATGCAACCAGGAGGTTTTGTCGATCCTGAAAATGCTGACAAAGTGTGCAAGCCCCAGCGATCCATCTATGGACTGGTGAAAGTATCTCGGAGTTGGAATCTTTGTTTTGATGAGGTGATCAGAGCGTTTGGGTTCATACAAGTTCATGGAGAAGCTTGTATTTACAAGAAAGTGAGTGCGAGCTCTATAGCGTTTCTAATATTATATGTGGATGACATATTGTTGATTGGAAACAATATAGAACTTTTGGAAAGCGTGAAGATATATTTGAACAAGATTTTTTCAAAAAAAGACCTCGGAGAAGCTGCTTACATATTAGGAACCAAGATCTATAGAGATAGATCAAGACGCTTAATAGGACTTTCACAAAGCACATACCTTGATAAGGTTTTGAAGAAGTTCAAAATGCATCAGTCCAAGAAAGGGTTCTTGCCTGTCATACAAGGTGTGAAGTTGAGTAAGACTCAAAGCCCAGCAAGTGCAGAAGATAGAGAAAATATGTATGCCATCCCCTATGCCTCAGTCATAGGCTCTATCATGTATGCAATGCTATGCACAAGACCGGATGTGAGCCTTGCCATAAGTATGGTCGGAACGTTTCAAAGTGATCCAGGAGTGGAACACTGGACAGCGGTAAAAAATATCCTTAAGTACCTGAAGAGGACTAAGGAGATGTTTCTCATTTATGGAGGTGATCAAGAGCTCGTCGTAAAGGGTTACGTCGATGATAGCTTTGACACAGATCCGGATGACTCTAAGTCTCAAACAATATACGTATTTATTCTGAATGGTGGAGCAGTCAGCTGGTGCAGTTCCAAGCAAAGCGTGGTAGTAGATTCTACATGTGAAGCGGAGTATATAGCTGCTTCGGAAGCAGTGAAGGAAGGTGTCTGGATGAAGCAGTTCATGACAGATCTTGGAGTTGTGCCCAGTGCACTAGATCCAATGACTCTCTTTTGTGACAACACTAGTGCTATTGCTCTAGCCAAGGAGCCCAGGTTTCACAAGAGGACCAGACACGTAAAGCTCTGCTTCAATTCCATCCACGATTATATCAAAGATGAGGACATGAACATTTGCAAAGTACATATGGATTTGAATGTTGGAGACCCGTTGACTAAACGTCTTCCATGAGCAAAACATGATCAACACTAGATGTCGGGGCTCGATGCACTCGATCACCTTTGGGGCCGTCGGCCCCTTTGTGGTTCGGCGGGGGTGTGGTCACATGCACAAAGAGCGGAGATGGTGAGACAGCACGACGATCGGGACACTGGTGTTTTACCCAGGTTTGGGCTGCTATGAAGCGTAAAATCCTACTCCGGCTTTTGGTGGATTGATCAAAGGAACACGAAGAACACGCATCGCTCAATCCCGGCAAGGGTTGCCGTCGGGGAGAGCTACTACGTGAGTACAAGTGTCCAAAAGTCCGAATCTTGAGCTAGGTTGCCTTGGGCCTCCTTTTATAGGGCAAGGGGCAACCACAGTGGCAGAACAGTCTTTATCTAGCGATTAGATAGCTAATAGAGCTATCATACCTAACTCTGGCATTTAGGACAAAATGCCATAAATGCAGTCTAGGTGGCATTCGGGGGTGCATCACCGGCAAGCTTCTACCACCGCTCTAGCGAACTATCGCACCGCAGCTTGACACGCCTATGGACGGGTGTCGAGGGGGCATAATTTGTATTCCAGCATGCCACCACGTGCGTAGCGATAGCCACTTAGCCACCTGGGGGCTCGGCACCGCATCGACAAGTGACTGGCGTTGTGATGCGGTGCAGCAGTGGCCGATCGGCTCGCGCTTGCCGGGGGATGGCTTGCCGGGTCTTCCTGAAGGTGCACCAGCCTCGGTCCCCGACATGCACTGGGGATGTGCTTGGCGTGCCCCGGGCCCGTCCTGGGCTGTTGAATTGGTCTTGCCAACGCTGCTTGGCCTTTTGTAGGTTGCTGCTGCCGGAGTCTGGGTCTTGAATGCTTGCTTGGTTTGATGGTAGCTTTTCCCGGCGGCTTATTGTCCATGAAGGCCGGAGGCTTATTGTCCATGCACAAGTTAGGGGAAATAAACACCCCTGTTTGTGTACCCCAACACTCTAACTCTATGGGTGTTAGATACATTACAATGTAAAGCTAGATTATTAACTCTAGTGCAAGTGGGGGGCTGTTGGAAATATGCCCTAGAGGCAATAATAAAGTTGTTATTATCATATTTCCTTGTTCATGATAATCGTTTATTATCCATGCTAGAATTTTATTGATCGGAAACTCAGATACATTTGTGGACACATAGACAACACCGTGTCCCTATTGAGCCTCTAATAGACTAGCTCGTTGATCAAAGATGGTTAAGGTTTCCTGACCATAGACATGAGTTGTCATTTGATAACTGGATCACATCATTAGGAGAATGATGTGATGGACAAGACCCAAACCGTAAGCATAGCATTTAATCTTATCACTAAGTTTATTGCTACTGCTTTCTTCATGTCAAGTATCTGCTCCTAAGACCATGAGATAATGCAACTCCCTTACACCAGAGGAATGCCTTGTGTGTATCAAACGTCACTTCGTAACTGGGTGTTCATAAATATGCTCTACAGGTATCTCATAGGGTGTCTGTGGGGTTGGCATGGATCGAGACTGGGATTTGTCACTCCATATGATGGAGAGGTACCTCTGGGCCCTCTCGGTAATGCAACATCACAAGAAGCTTGCAAGCAATGTGACTAATGAGTTAGTCACGGGATCTTGTATTACAGAACGAGTAAAGAGACTTGCCCGTAACAAGATTGAACTAAGTATGGAGATACGACGATAAAATCTCGGGCAAGTAAAATACCGATGGACAAATGGAACTGCATACGGGATTGATTGAATCCTTGACATCGTGGTTCGACTGATGAAAATCTTCGTGGAATATGTAGGAACCAATATGGGCATCGAGGTCCCGCTATTGGTTATTGACCGGAGAAGTGTCTCGGTCATGTCTACATGATTCTCGAACGCGTAGGGTCGCACGCTTAACGTTCGGTAGCGCTAGGGTAATGTTGAGATATTAATAATGGAAATTCCAAAAGTTGTTCGGAGTCCCGGATGGGATCCGGGACAACACGAGGAGCTCCGGAATGGTCTGGAGGTAAAGATTTATAAATGGGAAGTCATATTCAAAGGTAAAGATTTTTTATTGTTTGATGCTATTATATTACCAATCTTGGATACTTTATATGCAATTATATGCTATTTTATATAATTTTTTGGGACTAACCTGTTATGTCGGAATCGGGGCTCCGCAAAACCCAACAAGGTTCGAACACCGGGGCGTGTGCGAAGATCTCAACCAGCTCGAAGTCTCAAGCATGTCACCCTACAGCCTAGCTGCATCGAATAAGTGTGAGCGGGGAAGGAGATGGACTCAGAGATTTACCCAGGTTCGGGCCACCTTGCGGTGCAAAACCCTACTCCTGCTTTGTGGTGGATTTGCCTCACGAGGAGGCTGAGGATGAACTAGTATAGTGGTTGGGTGGCCTCACGAGGGCTCTTGGTGGTGATGAACTCGATCCCCCCTCCAAGGTGGGAGCTCGTCCCTCTTTATAGGGGCCACGTGTAACAGCCCGAGGCCGACGCTCCAGAAGATTCTCCTTTTATTCATTGTCGCCTTGTGATTTATCTGGTTGTCGCATTCATCATCGCATCATTCGCATCATCTGCATAGCATCGGCACTTCGCTGTCGTCATTTTTTCAAAAAAACTTGCATCCGTTCGTAGTCGCCAGGTCTCTCCGTTCTCGTCGACGACCGTTTCGAGAACAACCACACACGCACGCGCCTGCAGCATAGATAAAATATTGTTTTTAAGAGTGCGCGAAAAATGTTCTCGGATTGGGTCTAAACTTGGCGTGCGGTCTTAATGTATTGTAGGTAGACCACCTGCCAAATTTGGTCGCAATCAGAGGTCGTTTGATACCCGAACGGTAGATCGTAGCGGCACCGTCATCGGTTTTATTATCGGGCGTTTTTTGTGTTTTAAAAACCCGTGCCGGTCCGCAAAACACCCCCTGTCCACAGCCCACTACTAAACCTAGCCTCCCCTCCGCTTCTGGATCGTCCGATCGGGATCGAACGGTCCGAAAACGGATGAAAACCTCTAACCCTAGTCTCTCCTACTATAAATAGATGCCTCCCTACCCAAAAATGGCTCCCCCTAGCCTCTCCATCGTTTTCCACGCCGGCCCCGTCCCCCGCCGCCACTTGTCCTGCCGTCAGCCGCCAAACCACCACCTGCGCTGCCGCTAGCCGTCGCCCGCAGCCTCGTAGCACGTGCCACGTCACCCCGCACCGCCAACCAGCCAACCGCGGCCCGCCCGGGCCCGGGGCCAGCCCACCGAGCCCATCTGGGCCTGGAAGCCTTGCCGCCGCTCCCGTGGCTCATCCCGAGCAAGCCGGCCCCTCCCATGGCCGCCAGGTGCGCAACCGCCGCCGCCATGGCGCCTCGCCGGCCAGAGTGCCACGCCGCCATGTGCAGAATTTCTGTAACCAAATGTCGTAGGTCCAGGTCATCCCGCAGATGCCCTTCCCTCTGGTTTCTCTCTTCCCTCTCTCATCTCTCCCACTCCCTTCTCCTGCAGGTCAACCCCGCCGCCATGGATGCGCAGCTCGCCACCGGAGCTCCGTTCGACGCCGGGAATGGGTGGATCCGGCGATGCCGATCCTGATCCACCAGTCTCCCGCCTTGCCTCGTGCCTCGCGGCCGCCCAGGCCGGCAACTGCCGCCGCTGCCATGGCCTTGTGCTCACACGCAGGGAGACGACCCGCCCGAGCCAGCGTCTCGCTCGCCAGCGCTCCTGGCGTGGGCCTCCTCCCACGTGGGCCGACGGCCTCCCTAGGGCCTAGCTTCGCTAGCGCCGGCCCAGCTGCCTCTGCCCGGCCTCCTCACCGAACTGGGCCAAGCCCATGGTGAGCTTCCCCATCCCTCTTCGTGTTGCCTGATTACATGACGCCCACTGCTATTTTAGTTATCCTGCGCTCACAGTTTTGGCCCGTTACCTTTTTTTTAATTGCAGGAAATACATGTTTTAAAATGCTAATAATTAAATAACCGTGCATCGCATGTAATAACTTTATATATGTAAAACGTGTAGAATTTCGTGTAGGTTCGCAATATCCCAATTTCATCCATGTTTAAAATGTTTAACATGTTGTTTGTTGCGATTTGCATGAATGCCATGGTTTTTGCATCGTTCACAAACAATTAACCGTGCATTCGAATTCATCAAAACAAATATGTAAAATGTGTAGATTAGTTATAACCAATTTTCATGCATGACAAAAATGTTTGATGTGATGTTTGCATTTAATTTGCATAAATGACTTGCTATAACGGTTTATGTCCTAATCTCGCATAAATGTTGTGTCATTTGTTTTATAGTAAAAACCCACATATTATATATGCTTTCGGGGTAGAAAAATCCATAGAATTTATCTGTGCAATTAGTTTTGTCTTTTGAGCAATTTTGTGTGCATGTCATTTTTGCTAGGATGCTCTTTTGTTATTTTGTGTGAATTAATCCATGCATATTTTGGAATAGTTGCAAACATGAGATATGCCCTTGGACATGTGTGCTAGGCCCTGGTATTTTTGGTTGCTAGAGAAATCCATGTGTAGGTTTTATTTTCGCGTTGCCAACATGCTAAAAAAAGGTGGCTGTTTTGAGATGCTAAAATGTTTCTGTCTGAAATCTGTGTTATTTTGTTGTTGTGTTGCCATGTGATTTGCTATTGATCTAGGAGTCTTTTGTTGTTGCTCCAATGGAGTCTTTTGTGGAGCATGTTATTTCTTACCTGGTTGTGCCATTTTATGCCATGTATAGGATTTGCATCATAGTTATTTCTGTTGTCCAATATGCCAATCTGTTAAAAAAACTGCTGCTCATGTCTAGTCTAATTTTCACTAAGTCTGAGAATCTGTCTTCTTCATGATGCCATGTTGTGTTGATGTTTGCTATAAATCTGTGCATAATTTGATGTTGCCATAATGGGATGAATTGTAGTCCATCATGTCCTCTACCACGCTGTAAAGTTTCATGCCAAGATATGACTTGTAGCGTATAGTTTTGCTACTGCCAATATGCCTCCGTGATAAAACTGCTCTTCTAAAAGCTGTGATTTTCACCAAGTCCTAATCTGCTATATTTTATTGCCATGTTGTGAGCTTCCTACCATGTGATCCTTGACTCTTTTGAGTATGAAATGTGAAGATGAAATGAAGTGTGTGTTATATGCTACTGCCCCATGCTTAGTTTGCGCATATCAGGATCTTGTAGCTTGTTGTTTTCATGTATGCATTATGCTATGTTGCTCTTTTGGACAGAGTTGAACTAAAACTTGTATTGGTGATTGTGGTTGAACCGTAGCTCCGTTTTGGGCATGCCATATATGAATCTTGCCTATAATTGCATGTAGTATCATGTTATACTGTTGCATCCATGATTTACATGTTTGTGGTGGTTGTTTGCATGCATTTTGCATTCATGACATATGCATCTTGTGTTGGTCATATCTTTTAGACCGTAGCTCCGTTTTAGATGATCTATATATGTAAATCTTCTAGAATGACGTGTAGAATCACATGGTGCATTTTGTTTTGTTGTTTAGCAAATTTAAAACATGCTTAGTTCAGATCTGGACCAATTTCGAAATTAACATATGGGATCATTTCGGAAGTGCTATATGTTGTTTCCGACCTCATTTAAGATGCCTATATAGTGTAGTTTCATTATGCTTAACCACTTGCCATGTTTAACAACATTTAATATTGTCATGTACCTAACGAGAGTGAACTAAATAATTCGAATATGGAGTTTCGTCAATATGCAACTCATTGCATATTGAGCTTCACTTAATGTGTAGAAGTTGATTGTTGTGCCTTGCCATGTCATGCATAACATGCATCATATTTGATGTGCATCATGTCATGCATATGTTGTGGTGTTTATCATGTGTTGATTGTTGTTTCCGGATTGCTTCTTCTCGATAGAGTTCCCAAAGCGTTCGGAGTGTGAGGATTCGTTTGACTACGTTGGCTCGTCTTCTTCATGGATTCGTTCTTCTTCCAAGCGGGATCTCAGGCAAGATGATCATTTCCCTGGATACCATTACTATCATTGCCATGCTAGTTGTCTCGTTTCTATCGCTTGTCGCGCTGTTTGTCAAGCCTCCCAAAATGCCATGAAAAGCCTCTAACCCCCCTCCACATCTCAGCAAACCATTGTTTGGCTCTGTTACCGCTTGCTCAGCCCTTCTTATAGCGTTGCTAGTTGTAGGTGCAATGTTTCCATGTGCCAACATGGATGTTTTTTGAGCTATCACAATATTATTGCTATTTAATTTAATGCATATATATACATGGTAAAAGGTTGAAGGCTTGGCCTTTTGCTCGGTGTTTTGTTCCACTTTTGTCGCCCTAGTTACTTGTGTACCGGTGTTATGTTCCATATTGAGAGCTCCTAACATGCTCGGGGTTGTTATGGGGACCCCCTTGACTTTCGTTTTGGGATAAAACTCTTCTGGCAAGGCCCAACATTGGTACTCCATTTGCCTAATAACAACTAAAATTGCATAGGGACCCGCCGGCACCCGCGGATAATTAATCAACAACCCGGGCCAGTGCTCCTCATGAGTGTTGGTCCAAAACAGAGCCACTTGCGGGGCAACTCAGGGGATTTCTACTCGGCCACCGTACGTACTGCTCATCTGGTCATGTCCTGAGAATGAGATACGCGGCTCCTATCGGCTTCCTCGACACGTCGGGTGGCCTTGCTGGATTTGTTTTACCTTTCTCGAACGTCTTGTGCGAGGAATTCCGAGAATATTTTGGGCTATCTCGAGGTTGAGGTTTTCCAATGGAATTGCCTAGGAAATCATGGGATTCGTGGTGGAGGTTATTCCCGCGGCGTGTAGTTAGTTTGTGATGGATGAGTTGGAGCACCCCCGCAGGGTTAAATCTTTCGGAAAGCCATGCCCGCGGTTACGTGGCAACTTGGAAGCTTTGTTTAACACCCGATCATAGCAAACTTAAAGTAAACTCAAATAAAATACACCAACTGTGTGTGTAACCATGACTGTCTCTTCTCGTGAGTCCTTATCCGAGAGAGAACACGGTGGGGTTATGTTTGACGTAAGTAGGTGTTCAGGATCTCTTAGAGATCATTTCTAGTTCACGTCCATTTATGTGATGATCTTCCCCCTGTATTCTTGTACTCGTAAGTTAGCCACTCAAACAAATGCTTAGTTCTTTCTGCAGCCTCACCACTTAACCATACCTTACCCATTAAACTTTGCTAGTCTTGATACCCTTGGAAATGAGATTGTTGAGTCCCTGTGGCTCACAGATTACTACAACAATAGTTGCAGGTACAGGTAATGTGATGCTTTCATGTGAGAGCGATGCTTGTTTGATTTGGAGTTCTTCTTCTTCATCAATCTAAGATGGGTTCCAGGCCGGCAGCCTGGGATAGCAAGGATGGATGCCTTTTTATCGTTTGTTTTCGTCTGTAGTCGCACCCTACTCTTCTGTATGATGTTTTGGATATGTTGGTGTATTGATGTGATATTGATGTAGCTTGTGCCGACTCTAAGCCAATTCCATATACTCATCTCTTCTTTACATGTACTAGTAATGATATCCATTCTTGCAAAACGACGAGATGCGCTTCTATCCCTGTCGAGGCCCTCGTGCCAAAATAAGGATAGGATCGCATCTTGGGTGTTGCACCACGGTCCTCTTCCCTTATCCCACAGGCAGGAAGTGATCCCAAAACGGCCAAATTTGAAAGGGGACAAGAAGTACATCCTATCCTTACTAAAGGTGGTCTTCGCCTACAAAGCTTCCGGGTGTGACGCAGCGGTGGGCTCGGCGATGACATCCGTCTTGCTGAGCTCGTGGTCTCGGTCCTCTTGCACTAGGAAGGAAACCTTTTGGGGGGTTCCTGGGGAACCCACGTATGTCCTTGCCTCCTTATCACGAAAGAGGAAACGGTCCTCCTTCTGCGCCCGCTAGCGCCCACCTGGCTCTACCGTCAGAACCCACGTTACCCCGGCCTCGGGAGGCCGGGTAGTTGCATAGGAATCTCCACTCCTCGGGAGGCAGCCTGAGGGGGTGCCACTCCTCCGGAGGTCTTGGCGTTGTCCTCCTCGCGAGGCGGGGGCTCTCGTGAGGGCCTTGACTTGGGGGGCTTGTTGCTGGGCCGTACCGGGCCTTTGAGGTGGGCCACGCGCTGGGCCGCACGCAGGCAGGTCTGGGTCCCCCGGCCCCACAACGCCGACAGTAGCCCCCGGGCCCAAGGCGTATTCGGGCTGGCTTCGAGGCGAAGCCAAGGGGAAAGACCGATGCACCGCGGGCCCTAACCTCCTGCGGGTCAGGATCGATGTGTGGCGCGTGATGAGGCGCGGACGACTCCACTTCCCCACGTTGCCTCGGTAACTGCCCTGACCGACACAGGCTGGCTTGCGCCGCGGGGACATCATTGCTCGGGATGTGGAGGGGCGCCGGCTAGCCTATGATCGGCTATAAATGGGCGAAGGAGGCGAAGCCCCCAACCCATCTTTATCTTCTTGCATCCTTCCTTCAAGCTGCCACCTCCACAGCTATTGGCCCGGCGAGGAGGTTCTCCGTTGCCAAGAAAGGGAAGGCTCCCCTAGAGGGACCTGGCTCGCCGCGGCCCAAGAGGGGCCGCAGACACCCCCGGAAGTACACCGCGACGCCAGCTATGGCCCCCAGAGGGCATGGGCGCACTCTCGCGCGGGCCGGTGGCACCTCCGGCAGCCATGGGCAAGCTCCCTCCCGCACAGGCGGCCGTAGTGACTGCGGTGGCTGTGCCCAAGGGGGGAGGCTTGCTACGGCCGTCAGGCCGCCTTGTCCGCGACTCCATTCGGCCGACACCGTCCAGAAGTTCGTGCTGTGGGCGGAGAGGCCAGCGATCACTTGGTTCTTGCTCCCACGCTTCTTCGTAGAGGAGCTGCCAGCCGGGGGACCTACTGGCCTATGGCTGTAGGCCGACGGCTGCTGCAGCGCGGCTTCTTGGTTGGAAGTCGAGGTCACCCCCGCGGGCTACGTGTTCCTGACCCGCGGGTGGTAGGTGTTTGCCCGTGCCCACGGCCTGGAGGTGAGGTGCACCCTCCACCTCAAGCACGATGGGGCGGCGACACTCTTCGTCAAAATCTTCAGGGAAGACGACACACGATTGGGGTGCTGCCCAGAGGGCGACAACGACGACAACGACCGCCTTTCCGCCGGCGACGACCGTCGCGACGGCGGCACCGTTGGCGGTGAACTTGCCCTTGCGACGGCCACAGCTCCTCCAGCAGCGACGACACCTCCTCCTGGGGAAGCTCGAGCGACGATGACTACGACGAGCCGCCACAATGCCGCGCCTGGATCAGGGGGGCGACGAGCCGCCGCGGCGCCGTTCCCCTGCCCAGGAGGACGCCGAGCTGCCCTGTCGCTGTGCCAGGGCTCGGGAGTGACGGTCCTCGGGAGGCCATCTTTTTCTTTTGTTTCCTGCACAAAAAAGCATGGAGGGCTCCGTGGCGGCGTGTAATGAACTACGGCGCTTGCGCCTTTATGTTAGCATTTTTCTTTTCGCACCCGAGTTTTTATGTCACTGCAAATTGGAATGTCCCTGCTCGTCGCGACTAGGGTAATCTTGTGATTAGGGTAACTTAGCTTGGCGCGCCCGCGGTAGGTTCCTACGTCGTGGGGGCGCATCCCTCCGGAGCTTCTTTCCTTAGTCGTAGAGCCCCCGAGCCCCCTTGCTAGGGTCGATCGCTGCCGGTGTGCCGGGTCATGATGCCCGACGAGGCCAGGAGATGGGCACTTCTGAGACCGGGGGAGCGGAGGTGTTATTTGGCGCTAGCTTGCCCCGAGAGCATCGCGCGAGGACTAGGACCCCAAAGTTTTGTCGAGGTATGTGCACGGCCCGGAGCCTGCATAACGAGGTATGTGCGCGGCCCGGAGCCTGCATAATGTACCGTGCCCAGCCCCCGCTCGCGGGGCGCGTGAGAGAGAGCTAGCGGGTGCCAACCCCCTTTAGAAAGAACTCAAAACAAGAAAATGCTCCAAGAAGAAGTCTCCCACACCATTTTTCGAATAAGACGCGAAAACTTCAAACTTCATTCAAAAAGGTGGCAAATTTGGTTACAAAAGAGAGCAAATAACAGCCGCGTCCGGCGCCTAGACTAGTCTTCCCCCAGCGCGGAGCATGGGGCATCCACTGGGCGTGGGCATAGTCGTTGAATGACAGTGTCGTCCGCCAGCGCGGAGCATGGGGCTTCCACTTGGGCGTGGGTGGGAACCCCTCCGCGTTCTCGTGGAGCTTCGGGCATATACAGCCCACTCATTATTACGTGAGAGTGTCACGGGTAGAACTTGCGGAGATGCTGGATGTTCAAGGCATTCTGGATGGGGACCCCGTCCTGAGTCTCCAGGCGCACGGCGCAGGCCTGGAGACGCGGGCGACCCTGAACGGGCCCTCCCACATGGGTGAGAGCTTGTGCAAGCCCTCCCTGGGGAGGACCTGCCTCAGGACGAGGTCTTCGACTTTGAGGGTCCTGGAGCGAATGCTGCGGCAATGGTATCGTCGCAGCGCCTGCCAGTACCTCGCTGCACGGAGCGAGGCCTGGCGGCGGGCCTCCTCCCCGAGCACAAGGTCTGTCCCCCGCGTGGCATCCTGACGCTCCTCGTCAAATGCCAAGACCCACGGGGAGCGATGCTTGGCCTCGTGTGGGAGGACCGCCTCAGCTCCGTAGACGAGGAAGAATGGGGTCTCGCCGGTGGGCTTAGTCGTAGTGGTGTGGATGGACCACAGCACGGACTGAAGCTCACCGGGCCTACCCCTGTCGCAGGCCTCGAGTTTCTTCTTGAAGCTCCTTGCCTTGAGGCCCCTCAGGACCTCCGCGTTGGCACGCTCGGCCTGGTTGTTGCTCCGCGGGTGTGCCACCGAAGCGTAACATATCTGCGTTCCAAGGTTAGCACAATATTCCCTAAAGAGGTTGCTTGTGAACTGTGAGCCACTGTCAGTAATGATACGGTTGGGGACACCGAAGCGACTCACGAGGCCCCGAATGAACTTGACTGCTGAGCCGGCGGGGATGGTGCGCACGGGCTCCACCTCCACCCACTTGGTGAACTTGTCGATGTCGACGTAGAGGTAGCGGTAGCCTCTGGCTGCCGAGGGAAAGGACCCAGTATGTCCATCCCCCAGACCGCGAAGGGCCAGGAGAGCGGGATGGTCTGGAGGCCTTGCGCAGGCTGAAGAATCTGCTTGGCATGGAACTGATAGGCCTCGCAGGATCGGACCAGCTCTGTGGCGTTGTTGAGCGCCGTGGGCCAGTAGAAGCCGCTGCAGAACGCCTTTCCAATAAGGGTGCGCGATGAGGAATGGTGCCCGCAGTCGCCACCATGGATATCGGCCCGTAGCTCGCACCCCTACTCCTCAGATATGCACCGCAGCGAGACGTCGTTTGGGCGCCTGCGGTACAGCTCGCCGTCCCTCAGGCAGTAGGCAGTGGCCTGGCGAACCACGCGCTCCGTGTCCTCCTCCTTCTCTGGTAGGGCGCCGCCGAGCAGGTACGCCTTGAACTCCTCGGTCCAGTGGCCGGGCTGGGGTTCCAGCGCCACGGGAGGGAGCATGGGGCGCGGGGCATGGGGATGCGGTGCCGGTTGCTCAACCCACTTGCGGCAGGCGAGAGTGGCGATGAATCTGGAGGGCAGGATGGAGACGGGAGCGAGCGCGAGGAATACAATAGAGAAACAGAGCGAGCGCGAGGCAGAGGGTTTTCTAATAGGGTGGGAGCGCGATGGTGAATATATGCAGATAACACCCTCCAATACAGAATAAAAGCACCATTTCAAGGCTACTACAATATATATGCACCATTTCAACACTCAATAAAGTGAATAAAAAATATATAAATGATGCTTGTCATAAGAAAAGATTAAATAACACTCTATGCAAGTATTTGATGTCACAAACGTCATGGAGAAAAAGGATCATATTAATAAATCTAAAAACAGTGTCTATGTACTACTAAAAGATACCAGAATCAAATTAAAAAACCTTAGACTTACATCCGCATGAGTCGCAATAAAATTTATCTGCTCCAATGCGTTCTTTGCTCAGCATCGCAATGGCTCACACACGAGAATAATCAAATAAAATTCAAAAATATACCAACAAAGAAGGAGCCAAAATACAACTGTTGGCAACCCTTAGCAACAACCAACAAAAGGAAAAACAATTTAAAAACAAATAGAATTTCAAATACACATACAAAGGAAGTCCACATATAACAAAAAGAGAAGTTCGAATTCACCGACACGCTAGGTCCAAGTTTCAACAGAAAATAATTAAAATAACGGACTCACATCCTATCGAGGGACGGAGATCTATGGGGCCAACAAGGCCCCTTTCATGGTTTGGCTAGGGAGATCCTCTGGCGCAAAGAGAATCACCGGACTATGCATGCACGAGGGTTTAGACATGTTCGGGCCGCCGGAGGGTAAAACCCTACGTCTTGTGTGTCTGTGGATTATTGGGTTCACAGTATAGGAGCGTCACAGCCCGGCAAGCGATGCTCAAGAAGTGTCGCCATGCGTGTAAATGAACGGAGTGTCGACCTTTCTAAAGGTACGCATGGATCTCCTTTTATAATCCATGGGGCTACCACAGTGGCTAAAATGGTCTTTACACAGAGTAAACAATGTATATCTATCTGTCAATACTGCTCGCAATAGCTATAGTGGGAAATACCTAACTCTGATGGACTAGGAAGGGCGCATTAAATGCGCCGTGAGGTGGCGCGCTGGCGACATCTCCCGGCAAGGATTGCCTCTCCTTCTGTGTCGTTCGCCCATCTACCTCTTATTCCTTTGCCACATAGTAGGACAGGTGTCATTAAAGCTGTTGTAAATCTGGTGAGTTGCCATGGGCCCCGACCAGCTCCACCTAAACGCCTACCCGCTCGACACCTAGGAGATGTAGACAACCAGCCTGGCAACATGGAGCGATGGCTTGGCGGGCGGAGGCCTTGCCGGGTGCTTTAGCAGTCCAGTATTTCGGTAAGGAGGGCTTGCCGGTTCACTCGAACCCTTGTATGCAGAGGCTTGGCGTCTAGATCCAGGCCGGCAGGGTCCTGCCGGTCTAGAGGCCGTGGTCGTCTGGTGCACAAGTCAGGGTACTAAGGGCCCCGTTCTTTAGTACACCGAGAGGAGCTCCCAGGCCTGGGCCACACTTGCGTATGTGACGTTGTTGGGCTAGGCCAGAAAACAGTGCACAGGCACACGCATCCGCAATTTCCCATGGATATCATGATTTTTACTAGTTCGCCCACGACATGCATTGACTGCGGGTCATGGGAACGGTTGAGAGAGGCGGTTGCCTCGAGGGGTCGTGCCTAAACAGCCGCACCATGCCGGACTAGAAGAGGCGCCCTCTGCGCTGCGTGTTCCCACACGAAGATCGGTATTGGGGGAGAGAGGCGGTCGCCCAAGCAGCACGCTTGGCATCGAACAGTCAGCCTCCGAACCATCCTGTGTCGTTTGAGGATCTTTGCTCCTTCCGCACTATCTTCGTCACTTTACTGTATCCTGCGTGACGTGTGTCACACGTGGGGTCTGGTATTGGCTGGGAGGGGAGGTCACTTGTACTAAACGTGTGCCAGTGCACGCTCACCCCAGGTCGCAAAGAGCCAACCCCTCCTCCTCCCCGGCCCTATAAAGAGGGGCGGTCGAGGAGGAACACTGCTCATTCGTGCTCTTCTGTTCTAGCCCATCGATCAGTGCCTTGTCCTCCCTTCCTCCTCCATCTCCTTTAGCGCGCCATCTTCGAGATGGCGAGGGGTCGCGGTCGCGCTCGTGGGTCCAGTGCCGTCGCAAGGAGCACTCCCCAGAGCCCTATGCAGATCATGGTGATGGTGATGGGGGCTGGCTCTAGCTTCCGTGGAAGGATGGTATCCGGGGGTCGTGGAAGGACGACACTGTCAAATCATGGCGACCATGGGGGTGCACCCCTCCTGAAGCCCAATGCCGGGATCCACGTAGGGTAGGAGGTGCACGAGTTCGTTGTGGCGCTCCCTCGACAACATCTGAGCTAGCTTCGCCTCCCGAATCCCTTCGTGCGGGCTATGGAAGGCTGCCAGCCCCAAGGTTTGTGGCTTCGAGTGGACGGTTGCTGCAAAGGGCCCGCCTGGGTGGCCGTCAGCATCTCCACCGGAAGTGCCATGTTCTAGATGCGGGGGTGGAAGTCGTTTGCCCACTCCCATGGTCTCCGACCCAGGCATCTCCTGCATTTCAAGTTCGACGGCTCCACCACCCTCTTCCTGAAGATCTTCGGGGTTTTTGGCGTCCGCCTGGAGTGCTGCGCAAAGAGCTCGAGCGGCAGTGACTACGACTCCTCCAGCGATAGTGACAACGACGGCAACACCTTCGACATCAAGCAGGAGGACTCCGACTAGACGCGCACGATGCCGTAGCTAGGGCTTAGGACTAATGCGGTAACGAGGCTCCATCCATGAGACCTCGTTTCCGGATCAATCACCACATCATAGTGGCAGATCTCCTTTTATGTTTAAATCATACCCAATGTAACCCTGCGAGGAACGACGAGAAAATGTTGGGTACCTTTAAAACATTAAGGATTCGTTATGTGTCTATGGATGACCATTTCCCCTTCAGTGAACAAAAAATTCGCTTGTGTGTCCTTCTGACCCTTACGCTTGTCGGGAATGCTTGCCGGCATGCATGTCCTTACTGCGGGCGCTTCTAAGGATAGGTCCCGATCACCTTTCGGTGGCGCCGCTTCTGGCAAGGCTACCCTGCCGTCCTCGTCATGGCTACTTAAGATTTTGGGCATGCTTCTAACACCCAAGTGTGCAATGATTTCGGCAGGGGCCCTTAGCATGCAGGTTTTCTCAAACAAGCACCATCTTTGTTCGAGGGAAAAGCTCAATTTTTTTAGGAGTTTTTGTAACTTAGCTCTTTTTTGTTGCTTTTCTTGCCGTAAAGTGATCGTCGCATCTGTAGGTGTCCATAACGCCTCTCCCCCCGGGCAGACTTGCACGCGGGGCCCCCCTTCTTGTAGGACCGAAAGTATGTCTAGAGGGGGGGTGATTAGACTACTTGACCAAATAAAAGTTTTGCCTTTTCCCAAATTTTAGAGTTGGCAGTTTTAGCATTTCATGGCAAGTCAAGTACACCCTACACATGCATGTCTAAGAGTATAGCAGCGGAAAGTAACAACAAGCATGAGTAGTAAAGGATAGGGTAGGAGGATCAAACGCAATTGTAGACACAATGATTTTTTCCCGTGGTTCCGATAGGTGGTGCTATCGTACGTCCACGTTTATGGAGTCTTCAACCCACGGAGGGTAATGGTCACGAGAATCCACGGAGGGCTCCACCCATAAGGTTCCACGAAGTAGCAACCTTGACTATTCCATAACGGCTTCCGTCCACGAAGGACTAGCCTCACTATGGGTAGATCTTCATGAAGTAGGCGATCTCCTTGCCCTTACAAACTTCTTGGTTCAACTCCACAACACGAAGTAGGAGGCTCCCAAGCGACACCTAACCAATCTAGGAGGCACCACCCTCCAAAAGGTAATAGGCTCGGTAATGTCGATGAACTCCTTGCTCTTGTGCTTCAAGATGATAGACTCCTCAACACACAATCACTCTCTCACAGATTTGGCTTGGTGGAAGAGATGGGATTGGTGGAAAGCAACTTGGGGAGGCTAGAAATCAAGATCCATATGGTTGGAGTGGAAGATCTTGACCTCAACACAAGAATAGGTGGTTCTCTCTCAGAAAACAGGATGGGGCAAGTATGGAATAGTTCTGAGAGCTTCTCTCTCGAGTAGGTGGTCGTGGAGGGGTATATATATATAGGCATCCCCAAAAATCCAACCGTTACACACAAAATGACCAACTCGGTGAGACCGATGTGTAAATCTCGGTGGTACCGAAGTGACCAAAAGTGGCAACTTTTGAATCTCGGTGAGACCGATATAGGAAACTCGGTTGCACCGATAAGGTGACCAACGGTCAGATTCCCAATCTCGGTGACGCCGATCCAACAATCTTGGTGGTACCGATATTGTGAATTTGCGTAACAGAGAGTTGGCAACCTAAACTCGGTGGCACCGGTATGGAATCGGTTGCACCGAGGTGGCTAGGGTTTGGCCGAGTCTGTCTGAGTATGGGAATCGGTGGCACCGGGATGGAAATGTTGGTTGCACCGATTTTGAGTATTTGGCTTTGGACAGACTTTGGTGGGAGAGCTTGTGGGTGTTTTTGGTGACTATCACTTGTGCACGTATGAGCATTTTGTTCACCAACAAAACCTTACCCCCTTTTAATAGTATTGGCTTTCCTATGGACTCAAAGTGATTTCTCACAAATGTAAAATGTAGAGTCCTCTTCCTTGAAGCTTTGCCAACCTATTTCCTTGCATCTCGGGGTATTCCACAATCTCCAGAATCCTTTTGCCAATCCTATCATTGAACATTTCCTGAAATATACTTAGTGGAAACATTAGTTCAATGACTTATATGTTGTTATTAATTACCAAAACCACCAAGGGAGCAAATGTGCTTTCACTTCTTTCTTTTGAGAAAAAGAAAGAAGAGAAAATAGATTAGTCTAGGAACCTCAGTGGTTCAACAACACCTTACGTAAGAAAAAAGTGATCACAACATCTCACATAAGATACATAAGAGTTGTAGAACACTTAGCTTTATTGACTACGCACAGGGTCATCGCCTGGCTCTGTACAAAGGATTTCACGCCTTGCCGGCGAACTTGTACAAAAGGGGTTGCCGGGCGGCCCAGTGATATGTCCATTTTGCATCATGATTTCCTACTATTATTTATTATGTTTTGTTCAATAATAATGCTTTTGGGAGTGATTCTACTGCATTTTCTTTCATAATATGCAAGGTTTACACAAAGAGGGAGAATACCGGTGTCGGGGCACGGATGCACACGATCACCTATGGGACCATGGGTCCCTTTGTGGTTCGGCAGGGGCGAGGTCACGTTGCACAAAGAGCAGGGGACATGAGACGGCGCGGCGATGAGACACTGGTGTTTTACCCAGGTTCGGGCCGCTGAGAAGCTTAAAACCCTACTCCTGCTTTGGTGGATTGATCAGAGGAACACGAAGCACACGCAGCGCTCAAACCCGGCAGGGTCGCCTTCGGGGGAGCTGCTACGCAAGTACAAGTGTCCAAGGGTCCAAATCTTGAGCTAGGTTGCCTTGTGCCTCATTTTATAGCTCAAGGGGCAACCACAGTGGCAAAACAGATATTATCTAGTGATTAGATAGCTAACCGTGCTATCATACCCAACTCTGGCAAAGGACAAAATACCATGATTGCTAGTCGGGGTGGCATGCGGCGGTGCATCCCCGACAAGCTCTTACCACCACTTAGCTGGTTATTGCTTAGTGTCTTGACACGCCTCTGGACGAGTGTCAAATGATGTAATCTGTCTTCCGATGCATTGCCATTTGATTGGCGAGAGCCACTTAGTTATCTGAGGGCTCGACACCGCATCGACACCTAACTGGCGTTGCGATGCGATGGAGTGGTGGCTGATTAGCTCGCGCCTGCCGGGGAACGGCTTGCCGGGTCTTCTTGAAGGTGCGCACGCATCGGTCCCTGGCAGGCACCGGGGACGCGACTGGCGTGGCTTGGGCCTGCCCTAGGCCGTTGCATCGTCCTTGCCGGCATTGCTATCCAGCGTAGGTTGCTTCTGCTGGGGTCTTGGGTGTTGGCTTCATCTTCTTGATGCGCTCCTTGATCTTATGTAGAGCGGCTTCTCTGGCTTGGACTGGGTCTTGACGGGGCAGTAGCTTTTCCCGGCAGGCTGGCCACCGGGTCGGAGGCTTATCGTCCGTGCACAAGTTAAGGGGGAAATAAACACCCCTATTTGTGTACCCCGACAGAAGACCTCGGGCCTGAGCCATACGTGTTGGCTGGCGTCGTTGGGTTAGGCCCCAAAATTGTGCACGGACACATGTCGAAGGAATGTTGCCCTCACGTCCTTGGCCATGATGACTTGTCGAACCCACGTCCACTCCGCGTAATTATCGCAGGTCGTGGGGTCGTGGAACAGTAGCCGTTACCAGTTAAAGAAATGGCATTTTTTCGAAAAGATAGCAAAGAGCTAGCCCCCGCGCGAGTTCCCAATAAAAAGGTAATGCGCAAGGGCGTTGCTCATCCGCGTTCGTTCTCCGTCCTTCATCTTCCTCCTGAAGCCAAAAAAACCGCTTCCGTCGCCGCCATCCGCCCACCAAGCGCTGCTAGATCCTCCGTCGCCGTTGAGAGACCAAGAGATGGGGAAGAAGAAAAGCGCTATGAAAGGGAAGCTTTCGACAGCGTTGGCGGACCCAGCGACTGAAGAGAGGAAGAGGAAAGCAGAAGAGGAGGAGAGGTTGCAGCGGAAAGATGTGGTTTTCTCCGCGTCGAACCTGGATGACAATGCCTTGATCGCAAGGTACACCTATAAGTGGGGGAGGGCAACGAACGGGCATGGAGAACCCGTAGTTCTGCCGGACAGCCCCAAGGAGAAGACACCATCAGATTCGTATCGCTTCTTCTGCACGTACTTCCTCTGTGGCCTCTCCACCCCCCCTTTCTTTCATTTCTTCTGTGCCATGATGACGGTGTATGGATTCCACCTTCTGGACTTTCCGCCCAATGCAATGGCGTGCATGGCGATCTTCACCCATCTGTGCGAGAATTTTGTTGGAGTCGCTCCCAATGTGGATTTGTTCAGGCACTTCTTCATCCCTCGGATTGAAGACAAATCCCACCACTCGGGGAACATAAGCTGGATCCCTCGGTGCCGGAAGGATGACTGGGACTACCATCCTGGCCAGCAGCGCGGGAAGTGGGAAGAGTGGAGGGGCGATTGGTGCTGGATTAAGGATGAAGAAGCCCCCGAGTTCTACTTTGCGCTGACTGTATGTGTCACGCAACAGTGACTGGAGCAAGTTGGGCCTCACCGACGACAAGCTCCACCCGGCGCTGAACAGGATTGCCCGTCTGAAAGCTGTCGGGCTAACCATCGAACATGTGGGGGACGACTTCCTTCGGCGCCGCATCGCGCCGTTGCAGAGGAGGGACAGGTTTGCATGGGAGTTCAACAGCTCTGCCGATAGGATGCGGCTGTACCCAGGCCCTGCCAACAATTTGTCGGTTTACGGCCATGGCTGGCTGAGCGAGCAGCTATTAGGCCATCTTGGGCCATTTCACCTGCCAACGAGAGTCATCCCCCTGCATCTCAATTCTGCCCGGAGCTAGATTCTGCAATGGATGCCTGACTGCAATGCCTCCAGAGTCAAGCCCGATTGGGAGCTGCCTGCCCTGGATGACGAGATAGACTGGGTCTCCCACCTGGAAGAAAGAGCTTCCAAGGCGGAGGACAATCTGATCAAGCCGACCACCAGGGCGGAGGTGGCATTCATCACCGCTCGGATTGACAAAGACAAGAAGGCCAGGGCCGCCAAGAGGATGGGCTCCGGGGAAGAGGAAGAGGAGGATGATGATTCTTCTGAGAAAGAGAGCGAAAGGCACGTCCCGGAGGAGGCTGTCGGGCTCGATTCTGCCGGGGCTGGGGCTTCCCAAGCCACGGCGATAGGAACCCAAGAGGAGGTGGAGGAAGAAGGGCTTGAAATGGGCCCTCAAGCTCCAGAGCCGGGGCGCCGCCTCCGCGAGCGCGTCAACCGAGAGGGAGCGGCCCCTGCGTCTTGCGGAGCACCCAAAAGGTGAAGAAGACGACCTCCAGAGGAGGTACACACAACGTACCACGTCGCCATTCCTCCCGCCTTTCCCAGGCCAAGCCTCCTCCCGCCAAGCGACGGTTGGTCTCTGGGGTGGATCCCAGTCCTCCGTCAAGCCCAAGTTCCCCACCAAGCTCGACACTACCGGAGGTCCCGGTCCCTCCGCCAAGCCCCGCTCCTCCATCCTTGAAGTGGGGCAGATCAACTCCGTCGCTTGTGTCATATGAGCCGGGCTCCATGCTCCTCGCCTCGGAGTGAGTTACTCAATTATGATCTTTTGTCAAATGTTTTCTATCCTTGATGTCTTGATTGATCTTGTTTAGATAAATCTGACAGGGATAGAGAGGCCCTTGCACACCGAGCCAAGTGGGTTAAGTCCGCAGTAGGGTCGGGTCCTGCGGCAGGCACGAGCCCAGCATGAGGCGCGGATGAAGATCCTGCACTCAGTCCCCGGTCCAGTCCTCTTCGCGAAATCCTAGCACAGACCTCGTCTGCTGGCGGGGATGAGGAAGGGGATCTCCCCACACCTAACAGGGGGATGGGGGAGAGCTATCAAGAAGGGACTCACCAGGGGGAGTCCCTCCTCCAAGATCCCTCGTCGACCACTGCCGGTGTGGAGGAGTCGCCGGCAAGGGCCTCCACCAAGGGGTTTTCTCATGCTGAGGCCGCAACCGAAGGGATGGTGACAGACCGCACGCCGGCAAAATATGTTGCCGGGGAAGGGGATCTTCCTCCTCAGCAACCTTCATCTGGTAACCCACTTGCCTGTGTTTTCGCTTCGCCCTTTTCTCATTTCTTGTGTGTCTTGCTGATTTCTGACTTCATTTCTCGGTTTACTACTTTTGTCTGTAGCTTCGCCACTTGAGGATCCTGAGTTGCTGGAAGAACTGGCCGTTATCGAGAAGGACGCTACTGAGGAGGCGATGAAGGTTGCTGTCGTGGAGGGCCACGGGCAGGTTGCCGGGGAGGCCCAGAAATCCTCAGAAAGGGCGGAACCAGCCCCCGGCAGCGCACCTGGCCCGGATACAGTCGTTGAGGAGAAGACTCCTCTCCAGTTCACGGGGCCCTCCACGTCAAGCTATCCTCTGGCATCGGCCCTGCGATCTCCCCTGAGCCATCTGGCGCTAGTCACTACTCAACTGGGTCCCACAACTCCTGGCTCACCCTTCTCAGCGGGCGCAGACCTCGATGAGGAAATCAGTCGGATACTGGCTCGCTATCTCAGAGGGTCGAAGAAGTTCATGGTTCCGCTGATGGCGCCAAAGATTTGGCTTTCTTGGAATCCATGGCAGCAGGGCTCAAGGACGTGCATAGCAGGTACAGCCTCAAATGACAGGCAGTTAAGGAGCAGCGCGACTCGGCCGAGCTCGTGGATCAGCAGTTGAGGAACAAAGGGAACGAGCTGCGGGAGTGGTACAACCGGCTGGTCCATTCTCTTAAGAGGCAGCATGAGACGCTATCCATGGCCAAAGAGGGTGTTGCAGCCCGGGAGGCTCAACTGGTGGAGCGCGAAGAGCTTCTGAACACCAGAGAGACGAATAGCTCCTCCCGGGAAGGAGCCCTCGAAGCTGCTCTCCATTTCAAGGATGAGGAGCTGGAGGCCTGTGTTCACCAATGTACCAAGGAGCTGGAGGACGGTCACAAGGCTACTCTTGACGCGCTCTCTCTGGAGTCCTCAGCCCAATTGAAGAAAGTGGCCGACGATCTTGCTGCCGCATCCGCCGCCAAGACCAACCTTGAGGCCCAACTGAACAAGCTGATGGAGGACCTTGCCGGGAGTAGCAAGGAGATCAAGGCCCTCAAGGAGGAAGCGCGAAAGGTAGAAGCCACTCTGGGAGAGGCGCAATTGCAGCTTTCCTCCAAGAGTCAAGATCTCGACGCCGCCAATGGCCCCATCTCTAACCTGAAATCCAGGCTTGCTTCCTTGGAGAAAGACCTTGAATCTGCTGGGGCCCATGAGAAACTGCTGCTGACAGATTTGAACAACATGAAGACCCTCCAGAAAGAAGCAGAGGACAAGCTGGAGAACCAAATTCAGAACCGCGACCTCTGGATCAGGAGTATGACTGACATCGCCGTGCGTCTCACTGCCCAGATTGCAAAGATGGACATGAAGAGTTGGGCCTTCTCAGTCGGCAAGCATGAAGTTCCAAGCGTCAAGCTGACACTCTTCTTTGAAGGCTTGATCGAGGGGTTGAAGATGTACGAGGACGACAGGGACGCCCGCTTCGCCAACGAATCCCGGAAACTGGCACGCGACGCCCTCTTCCTGGTCCTAAGCAACCTTGCCTTCTTCCACCCGGAGCTCGACCTCTCCGATGGTTTCAAGAAGCTGTCATCAGGCGCCGACACCTCTGCTATCATGGAGAAGGCCGGTCCCCTTGCTTACAGGGTCCTCTCAGTCCCAAGGACGCAGGGGAGTCGCCGTTGTTAGCCTCGAGTCACCCTCGCTGCCGTGCTGTCCTGTACTTAAGACACAATATGTATCCCGTATTAGGCCATGCACTATCTTTGCTTTAATGTTTGCTAAACTGATGTTTTTATGTAAACGCATGCTATCCCCTTCATCTTACTACTGGCATTCGTATGGCCGTTTTCTTTGTGCGCTCTGGTTGCCCGCAACAACAAGCTGCCGCGATTGCTTTGAGGAACAGGGCCTTAGCATTCTGCTAGCAAGGACACACTGCCGGTGAGTTTTTCCTTGACTGCGTTTGATGCTGCCGCATGTTTTGTAGAGCGGGCTCGAAACAAAAGAAGGGCGCAAACAAATACGGCAAGGTTCCATCATGCACAAGATTTTACCTACGATATCTTGGTTGCTAGGGAGGGGGATATACAAATGCGAGCTCTAATTAAAGTTGATAATCGTGTCAACTTAGCTTTTATTATGGTTCCCCTCCCGTCCCGACGCATATTTGTTCGCGCGCATCGTCCCTTCCTCCATTCAAGGCCGCCCCATCCCCTTCGCGTTTCCTGGGAATCCACGCGCATGCACCGGCCCTTGCTCTGGGATGAAAGGGAAATGGAGAGGGGCAAATGGAGAAACTTGGGAGGCCCGTTAGTCATGAGTACAATCCTCGGCACAAGCCTGCCGGGTTAATGTAGACATTCATAACTAAGGAAGAATGGGGGGGAGTAAATATGAATGGCCGATCCTTCTCTCCCTTTCCTTCGCGCCCAACGGTCCTGTAGCGACCAATGCGACGGAGGCGTTGGCGAATGGGACCTTGTCGTGGCTCGCTTGCCGAGAGTGCCAACCGATGGATTCACTCTAGTGTACGGCTCAGGATTTACCCTTGACGGGAAAAATGCTGGACCGAGCCTTATGCGAGCTTATCGACATTGGCGGCACCACCGCTATGCAGAGCTGACCATTGGTGGCGAAGGAGAGAAGAGAGGGGTATAGCCGAGTACCTCTTCCTTTTCTTTGCCTATCGGATCTAGTTGCACCCTGGGATTAGGCGGGCTATCTCCTCTTCGCCGTTCCCCGCTCCAACTTCGGCCGCGGGAGACATGATGGTGGCGCCGCCTGCGCCAGTCGCGTCACCCATGATGCCTGCCTCATTCGCCGCAGCCCCGGCGCCAAAGGCATCCGTAGCGGCGTGCGAGGGGGCCTTCGAAGTGGAGGGAAACGCGGTTGCACAAGTCTTCTTCTTGGGATCCATGGGCGAAGAAGACGGCGATGAGGGTCGACATGCCACTCACGAACTCAGGTTCGCGCAAATGACACCCCCCTACCTGGCGCGCCAAAGATGTCGGGGCACGGATGCACACGATAACCTGTGGGACCATGGGTCCCTTTCTGGTTCGGCAGGGGCGAGGTCATGTTGCACAAAGAGCAGAGGCCATGAGATGGCTCGGCGATGAGACACTGGTGTTTTACCCAGGTTCGGGCCGCTGAGAAGCGCAAAACCCTACTCATGCTTTGGTGGATTGATCAGAGGAACACGAAGCACACGCAGCGCTCAAACCCGGTAGGGTCACCTTCGGGGGAGTTGGTACGCAAGTACAAGTGTCCAAGGGTCCAAATCTTGAGCGATGTTGCCTTGGGCCTCCTTTTATAGCTCAAGGGGCAACCACAGTGGCAAAAACGACATTATCTATTGATTAGATAGCTAACAGTGCTGTCATACCTAGCTCTGGCATTTAGGACAAAATACCATGATTGCTGGTCGAGGTGGCGTGCGGGGGTGCATCCTCGGCAAGTTCTTACCACCGCTTAGCTGGCTGTTGCTTAGTGTCTTGACACGCCTCTGGACGGGTGTCAAATGGATGTAATCTATCTTCCGATGCATCGCAACGTGATTAGAGAGATCCACTTAGTCATCTGAGGGCTCGACACCGCATCGACAACTGACTGGCGTTGCGATGCGGTGGAGCGGTGGCTGATTAGCTTGCGCCTGCCGGGGGACGTCTTGCCGGGTCTTCTTGAAGGTGTGCGCGCATCGGTCCTCGGCAGGGACCGGGGACGCGACTGCCGTGGCTTGGGCAAGCCCTGGGCCATTGCATCGTCCTTGCCGGCGTTGCTAGCCAGCGTAGGTTGCTTCTGCCGGGGTCTTGGGTGTTGGCTTCATCTTCTTGATGCGCTCCTTGATCTTACGTAGAGCGGCTTCTCTGGATTGGACTGGGTCTTGACAGGGCAGTAGCTTTTCCCGGTTGGCTTAGGCCATCGGGTTGGAGGCTTATCGTCCATGCACAAGTCAAGGGGGAAATAAACACCCCTGTTTGTGTACCCGGACAACCGGCAGCTGGAATTCTGGACCTGAAAAAAGCACATCAGAGATACCTGTTTCGCACAACTCCAATGAAGTTGAATCTTTACGGAGATTATTTTTAGAATTAATAAAAAAATGCTGGAGCAAAGAACTACCGGAGGGGCCATCCCGGTGGGCACAAGACACCAGGGCGCGCCTCCGGTGCCCATCTTCTGGTATATAATCACTTTTGACCTAGAAAAAATTAGAGGAGGACTTTCGGGATGAAGCGTCGCTGCCTCGAGGTGGAACTTGTGCAGGAGCACTTTTGCCCTCCGGCGGAGCGATTCCGCCGGGGGAACTTCCCTCACGGAGGGGGAAATCGAAGCCATCGTCATCGCCAACACCCCTCTCATCTTTGGGAGGCCAATCTTCATCAACATCTTCAACAGCACCATCTCCTCTCAAACCCTAGTTCATGTCTTGTGTTCAATCTTTGTACCAGAACCTCAGATTTGTACATGTGGGTGACTAGTAGTCTTGATTACCTTGCCTAGTTGATTACTATATAGTTTATTTGGTGGAAGATTATATGTTAAGATCCATTATGCTATTCAATACCCCTCTGATCTTGAGCATGCTTATTATTTGTGTGTAGTTACCTTTGTTCTTGAGGTCACGGGAGAAGTCATGTTGCAAGTAATCATGTGAATTTGATATGTGTTCGATATTTTGATGATATGTATGCTGTGATTCCCTTAGTGGTGTCATGTGAACGTCGACTACATGACACTTCACAATTCATGGGCCTAAGGGAATGCATTGTGGAGTAGTTATTAGATGATGGGTTGCTAGAGTAACAGAAGCTTAAACCCTAGTTTATGCGCTACTTCATAAGGGGCTGATTTGGTTCCAAACGTTTAATGCTATGGTTAGGTTTTATCTTAATAATTTTCTCGTAGTTGCAGATGCTTGTGAGGGGGTTAATCATAAGTGGGAGGTTGTTCAAGTAATAACAGCACCCAAGCACCGATCCACCCACATATCAAATTATCAAAGTAGCGAACACGAATCAACCCAACATGATAAAAGTGACTAGATGAAATTCACGTGTACCCTCAAGAACACTTTGCCTATTACTAGAGACTGTTCTGGCATGTCCTTTGCCACAAAAGGATTGGGCTACCTTGCTGCACTTTATTTACCGTTACCGTTATTTGCTTGTTACCAATTATCTTGCTATCAAACTATCTGTTACCTACAATCTCTGTGCTTGCAAAAATTACCTTGCTGAAAACCGCTTGTCATTTCCTTCTGCTCCTCATTGGGTTCGACACTCTTACTTATCGAAAGGACTACGATTGATACCCTATACTTGTGAGTCATCAAGACTCTTTTCAGGCGCCATTGCCGGGGAGTGAAACGCTCTTGGTAAGTGGAAATCGGTAAGGAAAAATTTGTACTACGTGCTCAAATTTATTTCTACTTGCTACTACGGAAAACAATCCTTTGAGGGGTTTGTTCAGGGTATCTTCAGCTCAACATGAACCACAATTAGTTACCCCTCAACCTACTGCACCTACTGAAAATATTGGCTATGAAATTCTTTTGGGTATGGTAGAACAACTGCTTGCTAAACCTTATGCAGGAGATGGAACTGAACATCCTGATATGCACCTCTTATATGTGAACGAAATTTGTGGATTATTTAAGCTTGCATGTTTACCCAGAGATGAAGTTAAGAAGAAAGTTTTCCCTTTATCTTTGAAGGGAAAAGCATTGATATGGTATAGGCTATGTGATGATCTTGGATCGTGGAACCGGAATCGTTTGCAATTGGAATTCCAGCAAAAGTTTTATCCCATGCATCTAGTTCATCGTGATCGGAATTATATATATAATTTTTGGCCTCATGAAGGAGAAAGCATTGCTCTAGCTTGGGGGAGGCTTAAGTCAATGTTATATTCATGCCCCAATCATGACATCCCGCGAGAAGTTATTATTCAGAATTTTTATGCTCGGTTTTCTCATAATGATCAATCCATGCTCGATACTTCTTATGATGGTTCTTATATGAAGAAGACTATTGTATTCAAGTGGGATCTCTTAGATAGAAGTAAACGCAACTCTGAAGATAGGGAACACGAGGAAGGTAATGAGTTTGATTGTGTTAAATCTTTTATGAATACCGATACTTTTCATAAGTTTAGCACTAAATATGTACTTGACTCTGAGATAGTAGCCTCATTCTGTGAAGCATTTGCTACTCACGTTGATCTCCCTAAGGAGAAGTGGTTCAAATATCATCCCCCTATTAAAGAAGAAATTAAAGAACCGGTCACAGCTAAAGATGAAACCATCATTTACAATGTTGATCCAGTTGTGCCTACCGCTTATATTGAAAAACCACCTTTCCCTGTTAGGATAAAGGAACATGCTGAGGTATCAACTGTCGTTCGTAAGAGTAATATAAGAGCACCTAAGCCCCCCTGAACAAATTAAAGTAGAACCTAGTGTTGCTATGGTTAAAGATCTCTTGGTAGAAAATATTTATGGGCATGTTATCTACTTCTGTGATGAAGCTGCTAGAATTGCTAAACCCGATGAAAAGAATAAATATAGACCCATAGAAGGCATGCCTGTTGTCTCAGTTAAAATAGGAGATCATTGCTATCATGGTTTATGTGATTTGGGTGCTATTGTGAGTGCTATCCCTTTTAATCTATACCAAGAAATTATGGATGAAATAGCACCTGCTGAAATAGAAGACATTGATGTTACTATCAAACTTGCTAATAGAGACACCTTCACACCACTTGGGATTGTTAGAGATGTTCAAGTATTGTGTGGGAAAGTAAAATACCCTACTGATTTTCCAGTCATTGGTTCCCCAAAAGATGACTTTTGTCCCATTATATTTGGTAGACCTTTCTTGAGCACCGTCAACGCTAAGATAGATGGTGAAAAACAAACTGTTGGTGTCAGTTTTGGTGGTGTGCCTCATAAGTTTAATTTTTCCAAGTTTAGTAGACAACCTCGTGATAAAGCGTTATCCAGTAAGGATGAAATAATTGGTCTTGCTTCTATTGTTGTGCCTCCTACTGATCCATTAGAACAATATTTGCTTGACCATGAAAATGATATGCACTTGCGTGAAAGAAATGAAATAGATCAAATTTTCTTTGAACAACAACCTCTCCTGAAACACAATTTGCCTATTGAAACTCTTGGAGGCCCTCCTCCACCTAAAGGTGATCCTGTGTTTGAATTAAAGCAATTGCCCGACACTTTAAAGTATGCTTATCTTGATGAGAAAAAGATATATCCTGTTATTATCAGTGCTAACCTTTTAGAACATGAAGAAGAAAGATTATTAAATGTTCTAAGGAAGCACCAGGCTGCTATTGGATATACTCTTGATGATCTTAAGGGCATTAGTCCCACTCTATGTCAGCACAAGATTAATATGGAACCTGTTGCTAAACCCGTTGTTGATCATCAACGGCGATTAAATCCTAAGATGAAAGAAGTGGTAAGAACTGAAATATTAAAGCTTCTGGAAGCAGGTATAATCTATCCCATAGCTGATGGTAGATGGGTAAGTCCTATTCATTGTGTCCCTAAGAAAGGAGGTATAACCGTTGTTCCTAATGATAAAAATTAACTCATTCCACAAAGAATTGTCACTGGCTATAGAATGGTAATTGATTTTAGAAAGTTAAATAAAGCGACTAGAAAAGATCATTACCCTCTGCCTTTCATTGATCAAATGCTAGAAAGATTATCTAAGCACACAGACTTTTGTTTCCTAGATGGATATTCTGGTTTCTCTCAAATACCTGTGTCACAATCCGATCAAGAGAAACCACCTTTACTTGCCCTTTTGGAACCTATGCTTATAGACGTATGCCTTTTGGTTTATGCAATGCACATATTACCTTTCAAAGATGTATGACTGCTATATTCTCTAATTTTTTTGAAAAGTTTGTGGAGGTTTTCATGGATGATTTTTCTGTTTATGGAACTTCTTTTGATGATTGCTTGAGCAACCTTGATCGAGTTTTGCAGAGATGTGAACAAACTAATCTCGTCTTGAATTGGGAGAAGTGCCACTTTATGGTTAATGAAGTTATTGTCTTGGGGCATAAAAACATGAGCGAGGTCTTGAGGTGGATAAAGCTAAAGTTGATGCAATTGAGAAAATGCCATGTCCTAAATATATTAAAGGTATTCACAGTTTCCTTGGTCATGCTGGTTTCTATAGGAGGTTCATTAAAGACTTCTCTAAAATTTCTAGGCCTCTTACCAATCTTTTGCAAAAGGACATTCCTTTTGTTTTTGATGATGATTGTGTGGAAGCCTTTGAAACACTCAAGAAAGCCTTAACCTCTGCACCTATCGTTCAACCACCTGATTGGAACTTGCTGAAATTATGTGTGATGCTAGTGATTATGTTGTTGGTGTTGTTCTAGGACAAAGAGTTGATAAAAAATTGAATGTTATCCATTATGCTAGTAAAACTCTAGATAGTGCCCAACGAAATTATGCTACTAATGAAAAGGAATTCTTAGCAGTTGTGTTTGCCTGTGATAAATTTAGATCTTACATTGTTGACTCAAAAGTTATTGTTCACACCGATCATGCTGCTATAAAATATCTTATGGAAACAAAGATGCTAAACCTAGACTCATTAGGTGGGTTCTCTTAATTCAAGAATTTGACTTACATATCGTTGATAGGAAGGGGGCTGAGAACCCCACAGCTGATAACTTGTCTAGGTTAGAAAATATTCTTGAGGACTGGCTACCTATTGATGATAGTTTCCCTGATGAGCAGTTAGCTGCAATAAATGTTTCTCAAAATACTCCTTGGTATGCTGATTATGCTAATTACATTGTCGCTAATTATATACCACCTAGCTTCACATACAAACAAAAGAAAAAATTCTTCTATGACTTGAGACATTACTTTTGGGATGACCCACATCTTTATAAAGAAGGAGTAGATGGTATTATTAGACGTTGTGTACCTGAGCATAAATAGGAATAAATCCTACGAAAATGTCATTCCGAAGCTTTTGGAGGACATCATGCGGGAGATAGAACTGCTCACAAGGTATCGCAATCTGGTTTTTATTGGCCTACTCTCTTCAAGGATGCCCATAAGTTTGTCTTGTCTAGTGATGAATGTCAAAGAATTGGTAATATCGGTAAGCGTTGGGAAATGCCTATGAATTACTCACTAGTTGTCGAACCATTTGACATTTGGGGTTTTGATTATATGGGGCCTTTTCCTTCCTCTAATGGGTACACTCATATTTTGGTTGCTGTTGATTATGTCACTAAGTGGGTAGAAGCTATTCCAACTAGTAGTGTTGATCACCACACCTCCATTAAAATGCTTAAACAGGTTATCTTCCCGAGGTTTGGAGTCCCTAGATATTTAATGACCGATGGTGGTTCACACTTTATTCATGGTGCTTTCGGTAAGATACTTGCTAAATATGATGTTAACCATAGAATTGCATCACCCTATCATCCTCAATCTAGTGGTCAAGTTGAACTTAGCAATAGAGAAATAAAATTGATATTACGAAAAACTCTCAATAGGTCTCATAAGAATTTGTCTAAGAAATTAGATGATGCACTTTGGGCCTATAGAACAACTTATAAAAATCCTATGGGTATGTCTCCATACAAAATGGTATATGGAAAAGCATGTCATTTGCGTCTTGAATTAGAACATAAAGCATTTTGGGCAATTAAAGAACTCAACTATGATTTCAAACTTGCCGGCGAGAAGAGGCTATTTGATATTAGCTCACTAGATCAATGGAGAACCCAAGCCTATGAAAATGCCAAACTATTCAAAGAAAAAGTAAAAAGATGGCATGACAACAGAATCCAAAAGCGGGAATTCAGAATAGGAGACTATGTTCTTTTGTTCAACTCTCGTTTAAGATTTTTTGCAGGTAAGCTTCTCTCCAAATGGGAAGGACCATATATTATCGAAGAGGTTTATCGTTCTGGAGCTATCAAGATTAATAATGCTGAAGGTACTAACCCAAAGGTGGTCAATGGACAAAGAATTAAGCACTATATCTTAGGTACGCCTATTAACATTGAAAGCAATGTTATCCAAACCATGACACCGGAGGAACACATAAAAGAAACCTTCCGGAACAATCCATAATTCTGAAAAATAGGAGGTACGTGATACGGTACGTAAACGGACTCCGAAAAATCCGCAAAAATATTTTCTTTGTCAGTTTTGTAATATTAGAAAATTTTGGAAATAAAGAAATAAATTGGAAGGTGATCGAGGTGAGCACGATACACCAGGGAGCGCCAGGCCCCCCTGGAAGCGCCCTGGTGGGTTGTGCCCACCTCGGACACCTTCCCGACTCCATTTTCCTTCCATATGCTTGTTTTCCAAGAATAAAAATTCTCTATATATACCCCCGACTGTTTTGACGACCGCATCGCAGAAAAATCCTCTGTTCTTGTTTCTAGCTGTTTTCTTGTCAGATCTAGATCTACATGGCTCCACCAAGCTCCTCCAAGGACAAGTTCTTTGAGAAGGTCATCAACCCGTACTTGCCGGGGTGATGAAGCACCCTCAAGCCATTGAGATGCGTGAGGGGGTGCTGCACATCCGCGATGTTCAGGGACCCAAGAAGACCAGAAGCGTGGAGGCTAGGCTCGAGGCGGTGGAACAGGAAATCTTCAAGTGCCAAAAGATGGTGGAGCGTTGACTTAGTGACAATCACTCCATGATCACGGAATTCACCCGTGATCAGATGGTTGATGGCCGGTTTGTGAAGGACATCATCTCCACCCTCAACGAGCAAATTAATTTTCTACAGAGCAAAGTTTATGATCTTCAAAACCAAGTTTTTGAGTATGAAGCAAGATTTAAAGGTATGAGTTTAGCTGCCAGTTGCAGGACTCAGGGGACTCTTGCGTCAACTTTTGATGGGGAGCCCTTGCCTTGGAAGCTAGAGGACAAGCCTACCACATCATCACCGCCATCTTCTTCATCACCACCACTAAAGGAGACTTGAGCACACGGGTATGGGCACTCCCGTTGGCTTGAGACAAGCTTAGGGGAGGTGCCCCGGTATCGTATCACCATCAATTTTATTCACCTTTACCTATTTTAGTTCGATCTTTAGTTTCCCTTTGCTTTAGCTGAATAAAAGTTTAGCCTGATCTATTTTCGTGTGTTAGTCTCGTGGCCTATCTATCTATGTAATCGAGTGAGAGTTATATAATAAGGTTTAGTTTGAGTTTTTGCCCCTCTACTTTCTTGTTGCAATCAAAATAAAAGAAAAGAGAAATAAATGAAAAGAATCATATGCCAATCTTATGGTGAGTAATGACATCACATATGGAAAAGTATAAGTAGTAAAATTTATTGGAGATTGACAAACATAGCATTGGTCAATGATGCAATTCATGAAAGAATTAATAAGGGAAGAGAAGATTCACATGCAAATACACCATCTTTGACATCTTTTATGATTGTGAGCCCCCATTAAATATTATATGTAAAAATTGTTGACGTTGGACAAGGAAGACAACGTAATGATTTATGTTTGTTCATATCCACATAGAAGTTATATTGTCACATATCCTTCAACATGTGGTGCTTACTCAATATCTTTGCTAGCCAAAAAATTCCGCACTAAGTAGAGATACTACTTGTGCATCCAAAAAACCCAAACCCAAATTCATTCTTTGAGTGGACACCATACCTACCTACGGATCGAGTAAGATCCTTCAAGTAAGTTGTCATCGGTGCAATAAAGCAATTAAAATTGCTTCTAAAAGTGTTTTGATCAATTAGTGTAAGAGAAAATTGAGCGTTATACGAACTTATGATGGCAAAGTAATAAAAGTGACGGACTGCATAATAAAGGTTGCTATCATAGGGGGCAATATAGCGTGACATTCTTTTACATTAAGGGATTGGGCATACAAACCAGGAAAGCGCATGACAACGTCTGCTTCCCTCTGCGAAGGGACTATCTTTTACTTTTATGTATTTACTTTTATGCAAGAGTCAAAGTATTCTTCCCTATTCCTTTTTACTTTTTATTTTGCAAGCATCATGTGGTGAGGAAAGATCTAGGCACAGATATCCAGTTGGATATGGGTGAGCATGAGTTATTATTGTTGACATCACCCTTGAGGTGAATATGTTGGGAGGCGAAACCATAAGCCCCTATCTTCCTATGTGTCCGGTTGAAACTTTTTCCTCATGGGTATGCCGTGAGTGTTAGCAATCATAGAAGACTAAATGATGGTTGAGTATGTGGACTTGCCAAAAGGATACGACATGAGACCCTCCTGAAAATATGATGAATTGTAGTTGCAAAGTTGACTGAGAACATAGTTTGTTGGTTTTCAATAAGGTTTATGCTTCATACTTCTATGTTGTGATGAATTGTTACTTGTTCATGAGAAGTTATATGAGGAAAATATATTGAATAAGTTTTATGTTAGAGTTTGTTGCTGTTATGATAATAAGCATGATGCTACTATGTCCGTATTCTGTTTTTATCAACACCTCTCTGTCAAACCATGTGGACATGCTTTTCAATATCGGTTTTCGCTTGAGGACAAGCGAGGTCTAAGGTTGGGGGAGTTGATACGTCCATTTTGCATCATGATTTCCTACTGTTATTTATTATGTTTTGTTGAATAATAATGCTTTAGGGAGTGATTCTAATGCCTTTTCTCTCATAATATCCAAGGTTTACACAAAGAGGGAGAACACCGGCAGCTGGAATTCTGGACCTGAAAAAGCGCATCAGAGATACCTATTCTTCACAACTCCAATGAAGCTGAAACTTTATGGAGATTATTTTTGGAATTAATAAAAAATACTGGAGCAAAGAACTACCGGAGGGGGCCAACCTGGTGGGCATAAGACAGCAGGGCGCTCCAGGCCCCCCTGGGCGCGCCCTGGTGGGTTGTGCCCTCCTCGGCCAACCTCCGGTGCCCATCTGCTGGTATATAATCACTTTTGACCTAGAAAAAATCAGAGGAGGACTTTCGGGACGAAGCGCCGCCACCGCGAGGCGGAACTTGGGCAGGAGCACTTTTGCCCACCGACAGAGCGATTCCGCCGGGGGAACTTCCCTCCCAGAGGGGGAAATTGAAGTCATCATCATCACCAACACCACTCTCATCTTTGGGAGGCCAATCTTCATCAACATCTTCAACAGCACCATCTCCTCTCAAACCCTAGTTCATCTCTTGTGTTCAATGTTTGTACCGGAACCTCAGATTGGTACCTGTGGGTGACTAGTAGTGTTGATTACCTTGCGTAGTTGATTACTATATGGTTTATTTGGTGGAAGATTATATGTTCAGATCCATTATACTATTCAATACCCCTCTGATCTTGAGCATGCTTATTATTTGTGAGGAGTTACCTTGGTTATTGAGGTCACGGGAGAAGTCATGTTGCAAGTAATCATGTGAATTTGATATGTCTTCGATATTTTGATGATATATATGTTGTGATTCCCTTAGTGGTGTCATGTGAAAGTTGACTAAATGATACTTCACCATTCATGGGCCTAAGGGAATGCATTGTTGGGTAGTTATTAGATGATGGGTTTCTAGAGTGACAGAAGCTTAAACTCTAGTTTATGCGCTACTTCGTAAGGGGCTGATTTGGATCCAAACGTTTAATTCTATGGTTAAATTTTATCTTAATACTTTTTTCGTAGTTGTGGATGCTTGCGAGGGGGTTAATCATAAGTGGGAGGTTGTTCAAGTAAGAACAGGATCCAAGCACCGGTCCACCGAGATATCAAATTATCAACGTAGCGAACACGAATCAAACCAACATGATAAAAGTGATTAGATGAAATTCCCGTGTACCCTCAAGAACACTTTGCCTATTACTAGAAACTGTTCTGGAATGTCCTTTGCCACAAAAGGATTGGGCTACCTTGCTGCACTTACCGTTTTCGTTACTTGCTCGTTACCAATTATCTTCCTATCAAACTATCTGTTACCTAAAATTTCAGTGCTTGCAGAAATTACCTTGCTGAAAACCGCTTGTCATTTCCTTCTGCTCCTCGTTCGGTTCGACACTCTTACTTATCGAAAGGACTACCTAGCAACCGCGCCTTATTAGTAGAACTTGCAAAGATGCTCGAGTTCTCCACCGGGGTGCCGTCTTCGGTCTCCAGGCGGACTGCGCCAGGCCTGGTGACTCGTACTACCCAGTAAGGGCCTTCCCACTTCGGCATCAACTTGTTTGATCCCTTCGCGGACTGAATCAGCTGAAGAACAAGGTCGCCTTCCCCAACCCTCCTGGCACGCACCTTGCGGCTGTGATAGCGGCGCAAGGTTTGCTGGTACCGAGTGGCACACAGCGCGACCTGGAGACGATCTTGCTCAAGGAGCATGGCATCATCTTGCCGTATTGGCTCTTGCCAGTCCTCGTCAAAGCCATGCACTCTCGGTGACCCGTATGTGACTTCCATGGGGAGAACTAGTTCTGCACTATAAACTAAGGAGAAGGGTGTCTCGCCGGTGGCTCGATTGGGTGTCGTTCTGATTGACGAAAGAACCGCCGGGAGTTTATCAATCCAGCGCCTTCCGTGATTGTCTAGCTTGTCAAAAGTTCTCGTCTTGAGGCCCCACAGCACTTTAGAATTTGCTCTTTCTACTTGCCCATTGCTTCTGGGGTGAGCAACTGACGCGAAGCATTCCTTTGTGGCAATGTCTTGACAATATTGCGTGAAATTGATGCAGGTGAATTGCATGCCGTTGTCGGTGATGATCCTGTTGGGGACACCGAACCGGCAAACTATTCCTCTGAGAAACTTGACTGCCACTGGCGTCATTACGTTTCTCATTGGCTCCACCTCAGTCCACTTCGTAAACTTGTCGATTGCAATGGACAAGAACTCAAAGTTCCCCGGTAGCTCGGGGGAAGGGCCCGACAATGTCGAGCCCCCAGACCGAGAAAGGCCAGGAGAGTGGTATGGTTTGAAGGGCTTGTGCTGGTTTATGTGTCTGCTTGGCATGGTATTGGCATGCTTCACATGTTGTCAGCACCACCAGTGAATCTTGAAGGGCCGTCGGCCAATAGAAGCCTTGACGGAATGCTTTCTCGGCAAGGGCCCATGATCTGATGTGTGAGCCGCAAATCTTTTCGTGTATCTCTGCCAATAGCTGACATCCTTCTTCCCGGGGGATGCACTTCAATTTCACACCGTTCGGTCTCCTCTTGTATAAGGTGTTGTCCACAAACTAGTACATGCTTGACCATCGGGCTACTCTTTCAGCTTCCTCCGGTTCCTCGGGAAGATCTCCTGTCTGGAGGTACTGGATTATCTGTTGTGCCCATGCCGGAGCCTGTGGCTCGACGACAAGGACCCAAGGCATCTCTTCCGTTGCGGGAATGCCAGCTTCTACGGCAAAGACCATCGGGTCTGCTGGAGCTCGAGGTCCACCGACAGGCGGGTTGTCGCTTCCGGCAACACTCTTGGCAGCCATAGATGGCTCTGCCAGGAAGTAGTCATCGGAATTGACCTTTCTTTTCTTGTTCTGTTGTGCTGATGGGTTGACTGAAGGTTGGGTTAATCAGAGTACAAAAGTGCATGGTCCATAGGCAGCTTCTGCATAGCTCTTTCTGATAGGTCGTCAGCAATGCTATTTTCGACACGAGGGACGTGCTCCATTTGCAGACCATCAAAGTGCTCCTCCAATCTCTATACTTCGTCAACATAAGCCTGCATCAAGGGACTCTGGTAGTCTTTATTTACTTGACGCACAACAAGCTGTGAATCTCCCCAGACTATCAGCTTTCTGATGCCGAGATCGGCTGCTATCCATAGTGCAGCAAGCAATCCTTCATACTCAGTTGTGTTGTTTGTTGATTCCCCCCTAGGGCAATTCATATGGATCACATACTTGAGGTGCTCTCCCGTGGGTGCAACGAGTAGCACTCTGACACCGGTGCCTTGCAGTGAGAAAGCTCCGTCAAAGTACATGACCCATTCTTGAGGTGTTTCCTTGCTATGGAGGGTTGTTTCCGGGATTTCTTCATCTAGCGTTGGTGTCCATTCCGCTATGAACTCCGCCAGGGCTCTGATTGTCACCATGCTTTCAAAACTCAAGTCAAAGCTGGCCTACTCTAATGCCCACTCGACGATCCTGTCGGTTGCCTCTGGATTTCTCAAGATGCGTTGCAGTGGGAATCGAGTGACGACGGTGATGTGTTGTGCTTGGAAGTAGTGGTGCGGTTTTTGGGAGGCCATGAGGAGGCCGAAAAGCATTTTCTGCATCCCAGAGTATCTTGATCTAGCCCCCTGCAGGAGAGAGCTGACAAAATACACTGGCCGTTGCACCAGTTTCTTCTTCTGCACAGTTTGATGTTCTTCCCCTTGTGTCATGCTTGTGTTATTAGCTCTTCAGCTTGTCGGGGTTGGCTCTTGCTTGCCGGTTGTAGGCTTTGGGGTTTCCGCCTCATCCTCTTCAGCTTCCCTTTCCTCCACCAGCGCCGCACTAACCACTTGGTTTGTTGCCACCAAGTATAGAAACAACGGCTCCTCCGGTTTGGGCGCGACTAGGACTAGTGTTGAGGATAGATATCTATTCAAATATTACAGCGCTACCTCCGCTTCCGGGGTCCACGTCATTGGCCTCGCCTTCTTCAGGATGTTGAAAAATGGCAAGCGCTCTGCAGATTTGCAAATGAATCTGCTGAGGGCGGCAATGCAGCCCGCCACACGGCGCACGTCCTTGATGTTCTTTGGTGCCTCCAGCTGTTCGATTGCCTCAATCTTGGCGGGGTTGGCTTCGATCCCACATCGTGTAACAAAGAATCCGAAGAGATTGCCGGAGGGGACTCTAGTTGCGGCCCCAAACCAATCTGAACTACTCTTGCGAAGGTTGAATCGACGCTCTTCAACCCGAACGGCATGCGTCTGAAACAGTACACGCCGCAAGGGGTAATGAACGCCGTTTTCTCTTCGTCTTCCTCAGCCATGAAGATCAAGGTGGTAGCCAGAGTAGGCGTCAAGGAAAGACAAGACATCGTAGCTAGCGGTCGAGTCCACTATCTGATCAATACGCGGTAAGGGGAATGGGTCCTTCGGGCAAGCCTTATTGACATCGGTGAAGTCGATGCAAAGTCTCCATTTCCCATTCACCGTGCGCACTACCACAAGATTCATCAGCCAAGTCGGGTGGATCATGCCTCTGATCGGACCTGCTGCTTCTAGTTTCTCGATTTCTTCGGCAATAAACTCTTGCCGTTCAAGGGCATGCTTTTGGACCTTCTGCTTGACAGGGCGCGCATGTGAATAAACGGCAAGGTGGTGCTCAATCACGTCCTTGGGAACACCGGGGGTGTCGGATGGTTGCCAGAAAAACACATCGACATTCGCCTGTAGAAAGGTGATGAGCGCACTTTCCTATTTTCTATCGAGGGTTGCACTTATGGTGAAAGTGCCGCCCTTGCCGTTCTCTCGCGCCGCCACTTGTTTCGTCTTGGGAGTGGTCACCTTGTTTTCTTGCTCCTGACGGCAGAGGTCTCTGGTAAGTCCTCGATGGGCGCGCTCCACTCTTTTGCGTGCTTCCCAGAGTCCTTACGAGATTCGCCAGAGTTCTTGTTCTTGTTCTCCCCCCCGGGAGCTTTGCCGGCAGGAGCGAGTGCCTCGTCGATGGACGCTGCCACTACCTCCCAGAAGAGCTTGCCGACGCAGAGGACTGTGTCCTTGTTGTCGGCATGGACGGTGATGACGCTCAATGGCCCTAGCATCTTGAGGGTGTTGTAGGCATGGTGCAACGCCGCCATGAATTTTGGCAGTGCTGGTCGACCAAGAATTCCATTGTACGGCAACGACATTTTCGCAACGTCGAAGACTACTCACTATGTCCTGAAGTTGAGCTCACTGGCAAACGTAACCGGTAGAGTTATCTTCCCCTTGGGTTGAGATCTTCCCGGGTTGACCCCTTGAAAAGATCCTGTCAGCTTGAGATATGAGTCGGGAATCTGCAGACGCTTGATTACGTCTGGTGATATCAGATTCAGAGCAGCTCCACTATCGACCAACATCTTCGTGACCTTGAGGTTGCGTATCGTTGGTGGTACCAACAACGACACACACCTGACCGTAGTGATGTGGTCAGGGTGATCCTCAGCGTCGAAGATGATGGGAGTGTTGGACCACTTGAGGGGTTTTCTTGCCTCTGCCGCTAGCTCTGCTGCGTTGATCTCACGGGCCCACTGCTTGAGTTGCCAGTGAGAGGAGTGCAAAGATGCGCCTTCGTCAACACACATGGCATCGACAGCCTTCTGGAATTCCTGGCCTTTAGATTCTTCTTCATCTCCGTTGTCAACATCGTCTTCGTCGTCAGACTTCTTGTCTCGGCCTCTCGCAGCATTCTCCTTGTGCTGCTTGGCCTTGCCACGGCGGCCACCTCGGCCACCACTGTTTTTCTTGCCGGAGCCACCTGCACCATCTTGGCCCTTCTCCTTGTCATGCCTTTCATATTGTTGCTTTTTTCTTATCAAGTTGTTCTACTTGGCAGCACTCGTTGATGTCGTGGCTCTTGGTGAGGTGGATCTTGTAGTATGGCTTGCCAGTCTTTTCTCCTGCCGCAGCCTCATTGTCTCCGTAGCATGTTGTGGCGTTCTTGCCGGAACTCTCGGACTTGGCCTTCTTGTCGGAGTCAGAGTTGCCATTCCCTTCGACAGCCATTACTGCTTTTCCCTTGCGCTTCCTGTTGCGCTTACGGCCTTTTTTCTTGGAGTCTGGCTCGTCTTCGTCATATTCTGAGTCGACCTCTGTGCAACGTCTTCTCCGGGGAGCCTCCTCCCCTCTTCAGACCGCGCACATTTGTCAGCCAAACCATATAGCTCGGCCACATCCTGCAGTTTATTAATGCTCATCTCTTCACGCATCCGCCGGTGCGCACGTTCGTGTGGAACGCATCGATCACTGCGGCAGGGTGGATGTCGGGGATGTTGTGCTGTAAGCGATTGAACCTCTGTATGTACTTGCAGAATTATTCTCCCTCTCTATGGGGGAGCACGTGAAAGTCGCTAGGCTTCCCTGGGAGCGTGTGGCCTCCATGGTATGCGCCAATGAACTGGTTGCACAGATCCACCCAAGAAGAGATGGATCGTTCCGGCAAGTTCATCAACCAACTCCTCACATTAGGCTTGAGCGCCAACGGGAAGTAGTTGGCGAATACTTTCTCATCGTGCCCTCCGGCAGCTTGCACGACGATGGTGTAGATACCGAGGAACTCAGAGGGGCTGATCTTGTTGTCATACTTGTCGGACAGCTCAGGCTTGTAGGGTCCGCTGGAGGGCCATCAAACTTGCCGTAGCTCGTGGGTGAACGCCAGGTAGCCTATCTCCTAGGGTAGGGCACCCCTGGCATAGGCCCGTCGACGGCGGGGTCCGCACGACCATCAGACTAGTGGCGTGCCTATCGCCGCCTCTTGATGGTGGACTTGCGTCTGTCCCTCAAGACACGGCGTTGATCTTTATTCATCCGTGTATCTGTCGACGCGTAGGACACTTCGTCTTGTACGTCGGTCCGGCGGGTAGGTTGTTGCTGTTGCGGAGGCGACTGCGCCATAGGCTCCCCGCTAGCGTCACGTCCGGTGGTGGGAGCCCCCGGAACTGCCCAGCGGGCACATGACGGGCCTGCTCCCTTCGCCCCGTCGCGGTTCGCGAAGCTCAATAAGCTCTGGATAGTCACTCTCCAGTCTTCCATCTTTTCTGGCGTGGGCGGGAAGTTCAGCAATAGATGGGCCTGCGCCAGAGCTTCCTTTGGAGTCTTGGGCATGGAGCGATGCGAGGCATGGGTGGCGTTCTTACTCCTGATAGTGCCAGGAGGAGCGTTTCCCCACGCCATCGCGCGCTGCTGATTCCCTTGAGGGGTCTTGTCCGCGTGCCGCCTAGGGTCGCCACCCTGGGCGTGTTGGTCACGGTTGTCTTGTGAAGGTCACGGCAGAGGTCGTGTCACCACCGCTGCTGCTGCAGCCACCGTCGCGGTCGCTGCTTCCATGGTTTTGGCCCTGGTCACTACAGGCGCGTTCCGCATCTCCACGACGGCGGGGTCAAGATTGCAGCTCACGGAGCTCCGCACGGTGTTGTGGCTGCGTTCACCGGTGCGGTGAATGCAGGGAGCGCCTCCGTTGGTGTCGCCGGCGACCACTTGTGAGGGCAGCCTGGACGCGGACGGAGAGGGCATCCCTGCGCCCTTTGTCTTCTTGGGAGGCATGGGTGTCGAAGAAGTTGTTGATGACGATGCGCAGGAGTTGGCGAAGGTTCAGCAAGGGAGCCCCTTACCTGGCGCGCCAAAGATGTCAGGGGACATCGATCTATGGGGCCAGCAATGCCCCTTTCGTTGTATGCCTAGGGAGATCCTCTCGCGCAATGAGCATCACCGGACCATGCATGCACGAGGGTTTAGATAGGTTCGGGCCACCGGAGCGTAAAACCCTACGTCATGTGTGTCTGTGGATTATTGGGTTCACCGTACAGGAGCGACACACCGTGGTAGGGAATGCTCACAAAGTGTCGCTACGCGTGTAAATGAACGGAGTGTCAACCTTTCTAAAGGTAGCCATGGACCTCCTTTTATTATCCAAGGGCCTACCACAGTGGCTAAAATGGTCTTTACACAGAGTAAACAATGTATATCGATGTGACAATACTGCTGGTAATAGCTATAGTGGGAAATACCTAACTCTGACGGACTAGGATAGGCGCATTAAATGCGCCGTGAGGTGGCGCGCTGGCGGTGTCTCCCTGCAAGGATTGCCTCTCCTTCTGTGCCATTCGCCCATCTTCCTCTTATTCCTATGCCACGCCGTAGGACAGGTGTGATTAAAGCTGCTGTAAATCTGGTGAGTTGCCACATGCCCCGACCAGCTCCACCTAACTGCCTACCGGCTCGACTCCTAGGAGATGTAGACAACCAGCATGGCAACTTGGAGCGATGGCTTGGCGGCCGGATGCCTTGGCGGGTGCAATAGTTGTCGTGTCTTCCCACAAGGAGGGCTTGTCGGGTCGCTCAAACCCTTTTATGAAGAGGCTTGGCGTCCAGATCCAGCCTGACAGGGTCTTGCCGGTCCAGAGGCCGCGGTCGTCTGGTGGACAAGTGTCGGGGTATACAAACAGGGGTGTTCGTTTCCCCTGACTTGTGCACGGACAATAAGCCTCCGGCCTTCAAGGCCTAAGCCCGCCGGGAAAGCTACCACACCGCCAAGCGAGCATTCAAGAACCAGACCCCGGCAGCAACGACCTGCAGAAGGCCAAGCAAACGTCGGCAAGACTATTGCAATGACCCAGGAGGGGCCCAAAGCGCGCCTGCCATGTCCCCGGAGCCTACTGGGGAGCGAGGCGCGCACATCTGGGGAAGACCCGGCAAGCCGTTCCCCGGCAAGTGCGAGCTAACCAGCCACCGCTCCACCGCATCACAACGCCAGTCGCCTGTGGATGCGGTGTCGAGCCCTCAAGCGGCTAAGTGGCTCTCGCTAAGCACGTGGTGATGCACCGGAAGACAGATTGTACCCAGTTGACATCCGTCTAGTGGGGTGTCAATACACTAAGCAACGACCGGCCAAGCGGTGGCAAGAGCTTGCCGAGAATGCATCCCCGAGCGCCACCTAGTCTAGCAATCATGGGATTTTGTCCTAAATGCCAGAGTTAGGTATGATAGCTCTGTTAGCTATCTAGTCGCCAGATAAAGACTGTTTTTCCACTGTGGTTGCCCCTTGCACTATAAAAGGAGGCCCAAGGCAACCTAGCTCAAGATTCGGAACTTTGGACACTCGTACTCACGTAGTAGCTCTCCCAGACAGCAACCCTTGCCGGGATTGAGCGCTGCGTGTTCTTCGTGTTCCTCTGATCAATCCACCAAAAGCAGGAGTAGGGTTTTATGCTTCACAGCGGTCCGAACCTGGGTAAAAATGCCAGCGTCCTGATCGTCGCGTTGCTTCATGGTCTCCGCTCTTTGTGCAACGTGACCCCCCTTGCCGAACCACAAAGGGGCCTCTGGTCCTGTAGGTGATCGTGTGCATCCGTGCCCCAACATCTTTGGCGCGCCAGGTAGGGGTGCACATCATTTGCGCGAACCCGAGTTCGTGAATAGCGAGTCGATCTTCATCATCATCTTCTCCATCCATGGTTCCAGAGAAGAAGACCGGCGCGATCGCACATCCACCCGCCTCGGAGGCCCTCTCGCACGCAGCCGTGAACGCCGTGCGTGCTACTACGGCAGCGAACAGGAAGGGCATCGAGGGAGGGGCAACGGTTACAGACGGCGCCGCCGTCGTGTTCCCCATGGCCAAGGCCAGAGTAGGGAATGCCGGAAAGGAATAGGCCTGCCCGACCCTAGGGGAGTGTGGCGTGATCCGGTTGGCCAAGAAAAGAAAGAGGTATTTGGCTATGCCCTTCCCCCCCTCTCCTTCCCCGCCTGTGATCAGTTCTGCACGGCGGCGGTACCATCAGTGTCGATAAGCTCGCATGAGGATCGGTCTTGCATTTGTTCCGCCAAGGATAAATCCTGAACCGAGTGTTAGAGCAAATCCATTGGTCGACGCCCCCGGCAAGCGAACCACGGCAAGGTCCTGCCCGCCTATGCGTCCACTGCATAGGTCGCCGCGGGGCCGTTGGGCGCGAAGAAGGAAGGGAGGACTCAGCCATTTATGTTTTCTCCTCCGTTCCCGTCAGTTATGAACATTTACATTAACCTGGCAGACTCATGCCGCGGATTGTACTCATGACTAACGGATCTCCAAGTACCTCCACTTCACTTCTCTCCGCGTTCCCTTCCTTTCAGGACAGCGGTGAGTGCGCGTTTATGCGTACGCCGATGGGAGCACGAAGAGGAGAGGTGCCACTGGATAAAGGGGGGGGGGGTTATGAACATGAATAAGCACGCACCAGGGCAGAATGCAAGGCCATGACAAAAGCTAAGCTGACATGAATATCAACCTCCATTAGGATATACATTTGTATGCCCCTTCATCGAACCGAAGGTTTCGTATGATAAATCTTGCGTGTGATGGGACCTTACCGTATTCGTTCGCGCCCGTGTTTTGTTTCGAGCCTGCTCAACAAAATGCGCGGCAGCGTCAACACTACCAAGGATAATCCTGCCGGCAGCGTGCCCCTGCCAGCAGCATGCTAAGGACCCGTTCCTCAAAGCAATCGCGGCAACACGTGTAGGACCGAAAGTATGTCTAGAGGGGGGGGGGTGATTAGACTACTTGACCAAATAAAAATCGAGCCTTTTCCCAATTTTTAGTGTTGGTAGATTTTAGCATTCATAGCAAGTCAAGTACACCCTACACATGCATGTCTAAGAGTATAGTAGCGGAAAGTAACAACAAGCATGAGTAGTAAAGGAAGGGTAGGAGGATCAAACGCAATTTGTTGACACGATGATTTTTTCCGTGGTACCGATAGGTGGTGCTATCGTACGTCCACGTTTATGGAGTCTTCAACCCACGGAGGGTAACGGTCGCGAGAGTCCACGGAGGGCTCCACCCACGAAGGGTCCACGAAGTAGCAACCTTGACTATTCCATAATGGCTTCCGTCCACGAAGGACTAGCCTCACTATGGGTAGATCTTCACGAAGTAGGTGATCTCCTGGCCCTTCCAAACTTCTTGGTTCAACTCCATGACACGAAGTAGGAGGCTCCCAAGCGACACCTAACCAATCTAGGAGGCACCACCCTCCAAAAGGTAATAGGCTCGGCAATGTCGATGAACTCCTTGCTGTTGTGCTTCAAGATGATAGACTCCTCAACACACAATCACTCTCTCACAGATTTGGCTTGGTGGAAGAGATGGGATTGGTGGAAAGCAACTTGGGGAGGCTAGAGATCAAGATTCATATGGTTGAAATGGAATGGCATGATCTCAACACAAGGGTAGGTGGCTCTCTCTCAGAAAACTGGATGGGGCAAGTATGGAATAGTTCTGAGTGCTTCTCTTTCGAGTAGGTGGTGGTGAAGGGGAATATATAGGCATCCCCAAAAATCCAACCGTTACACCTAAAGTGACCAACTCGGTGACACCGATGTGTGAATATCGGTGGTACCGAAGTGACCAAAAGGTGACAACTTTTCAATCTCAGTGAAACCGATATATAACTCTCGGTGGTACCGATCAGATGACAAACGGTCAGATTGCACAAACTCGGTAACGTTGATCTTCACATCTCTGTGGTACCGATTCTTGACCAAGGCTTACCAGAGAGTTGGTCCAGAAACTCGGTGGCGCCGATCCACATTTCTCGGTGGTACCGATCAGGTGAATGGCTATCCAGAGAGTTTGTCCAAAAACTCGGTGAGGCCGACTGGCAAAACTCGGTGGTACCGAAGACTAAAGATGGCTAAATAGAGAGTTGGCAACCTAAACTCGGTGGCACCGATGCAGAATCGGTTGCACCGACAAGCTTGGGTTTGGCATGGGTCTGTCTGAGTTTGGGTATCGGTGGCACCGAGTGGAAAGTGTTGGTTGCACCGATTTTGGATATGTGACTTTGTAGAGACTTTTGTGGAAGAGCTTGTGGGTGCTTTTGGTGACTATCACTTGTGCACGTATGAGCATTTTGTTCACCAACAATACCTTACCCCCTTTTAATAGTATTGGCTTTCCTATGGAGTCAAAGTGATTTCTCACAAAGTAAAATGTAGAGTCCTCTTGCTTGAAGATTTGCTAATCCATTTCCTTGCATCTTAGGGTATCTCCACAATCTCCACAATCCTTTTGCCAATCCTGTCATTGAACTTTTCCTGAAATATGCTTACTGGAAACATTAGTTCAATGACATATATGTTGTTATTAATTACCAAAACCACCAAGGGAGCAAATGTGCTTTCAATCTCCCCCTTTTTGGCAATTGATGACAACATATAGATCAAAGCTTCGACATATGATATATTCAATGAATATAATCATCGCTTTGAGAAGTATGTGATAAGCAAGAGCTCCCCCTAAATTTGTGCATTATTTTAGATTTGCGTTTGAATGCAAATGCACAATCGATTAGGTACATGGGGCACTTCTTCCATGTCACATACAACTTGGTGGTGTGCGAGAATAATAAGAATGATCAACATAGCACAACACAAATAAGCAAAGGTGAATGATCATCTCATAAGCAGCATAAAGGTAGGAAATAGTAGCAACACACATTAAGCATATGATCAAACACCACATAGTTCAACACAAACAAATCAAAAGATCAAATGTTTTTTTAAAGCGATAAAAACCAGACGCTCTCTCACTCAAAGCCTAAAGATCTATATACACTTCTCCCCCTTTGGCAACAAGTTAGCAAAAAGTTCAAAGAGATATAGCTAAACGTTCTTGGGCTGATCTCCTCCGGTTGTTGATGAAGGAGTCGAGAGAACTGCGTCGGCGAAGATCTCTGCTGACGTCGTGGATGGAGTTGGTGTAGCAACTGGAGGCACTGGAGCTGATGGAGCTGAGGTGACAGTAGCAGGTGCTAATGAAGAGGGCCTCAAATCTGGAGCTGGCCTGGGTAGAAAAGTGTGTGCCTGGCCTGAGAGGAGAGTCATCCTCATCATCATCATCATCGTCATCTGTAGACTGAGGAAGAGGCACAGAGTCAACTTCCTTCTTGAGCTCATTGACTGTCTTGGTCAGCCCATCTACCTTGTCATTAAGGGTCTTGATCCTGTTCTCAAAGATCCTGACAAGACTGTTCTCATTCTCCAGTATGTCCTTGATGTCCTTCTGCATGCCTTGAACGGATGAGATCAAGAGATCCATTTGCTCGTTCCTGGATCTAGGGACCTGAGCACTAGTGGCTCTAGCTGCCTCTGCCTCTACCTGTGCTTGAGCTGCAGCTGATGTGGGATGTTCTGGGTCCATCACCACAATGTTGTCCTCAAATCTGGCTGTAGAGGCAAATGGGGTCTGTCCAGATCAAAGATGTGCTTCTCCAGCTTGGAGTTGATGAGCATTTGAATGTAGGGTGCATAGCAGCATGAGCGCTTCTGATTAACAGCAACCCTCTTCACTGTCTCTACTATCAAGTCCATCACACGTATCCTGGTGTGTCTATCAAGATGGATCAGCATGTCGATAGAATGGCCTCGAATCATCTTCTCATCTCCTGACTTGGGCATCAAGGTATGCCTCAATATGGTGTTCATGGTGCGGAGGCCAGCCTGGAGGAAGTAGATAGATCCTAACTTGTGAGATTTCAAGTTAGCAGCAGGGATAGCATTGTACATGTCCTTCATAGCATCATGGCTCTCCTTGGATTCAGAGTAGACATCCAAGTCACCATCCTGCACCTCTGGGACTTCTAAGATAGCAGCCCATTCATCAACAGTAGATTCGTATCTTGCTCCTTCTGTCATCCATACAATTCTACCATCTCCATAGAAGTGAGCAGTGGAGTAGAATTGCATGATCATCTCGTCATTCCATGCAGTGAACTCTTTGCCAACAAACTCATCTAGGCCAATGCAATGAAAATTGTCTTGAACATTTGGAAAGTAATCTTCATTAGCCTTGATGTATTTCCAGTCCACAAATCTCATGTCACACACAGCTGGACTCTTGTCAAGCAGCACAGTCTCATAGAAATCCTGTTGCTCCTTGGTGTACATTTGTAGTCCACAGCTGTCTTTCTCCTCTGGGCATATGGATCAATAGCTGTCCATGCCCTCAAACCAGAATGCTTCCTCTTCTTCATATCCTCAGCAAGTGGATGGCTGGCATTGTGTTCAGGAAGGTGTGGTCTAAGCTTCATCAAAGCAGACATGGCATCCTCATCCTCATCTCTGGAGGTAGTTCCCTTGTTCTTCTCAGAAGCTGGAATCTGTCTCGATGACCTCTTGGACTTTTCAGCAGCAACCTTCTTGGGGGCAGACTTGGTGCTCTTGGAGGGACCTTGCTTTGGCATAGCATATGCCAAAAGCTTCTTTTGCTTCTTCTTGGGAGGGGCCATAGCAACTTGCTCTTCCTCCTCTTCTTCTTCCTCATCTAGATACTCAGTAGTAGATGGGAGAACTTTAGCCTTGACAAATTTGGTCCTCTCTCTCTTCTTCTTCTCCCCTGCCTTCTTAGGCATGGACTTCCTTGGGGGCTCAATGGTCATAGTAGCCCTAGCACTCTCAGGTGCTCTCATAGCCTCAGAGCTAGCATAAACCTTGCTGACAGCTCTTCTGGAAGAGGTGGCTTCATTAGCAGACTTCTTAGCAGCTTTGTCTTGCTTCTTGGCAAGTACTTCCTTTGGAACAAAATCTGAATCCTCCTCATCTGAATTCAGCTTCTTCCTGGCCCTAGTAGCAGCCTTGGGCAACCCATGTGAACTGGGGGTGCCTGGATCTGAAGAGGAACTAGACTCAGGACTAGTGCCTGAATCCAAATCAACACTCTGCTCTCTGAAGTTGTTCTCATTGTCCTCAGCATCTGACATACTGACCCTGTGAATAGAGTATAGAGGAGCAGAAGAAGATAAGTCATCACAAAATGCAGCTATTTTTGAAAGATTGAACAGAAAAATCTTAGATGTAGTTCACAGCAAAAAAGGATTTCGGTGTCACCGAGTCAAAATTTTCGGTGCAGCCGAGACTCACAATACTCTTAACAGAAACTTGGCAACAGTTTCGGTGGGACCGAAAACTACCACTCGGTTTCATCGAGTACTGTCCTCAGGAGCACAAAAATAAATCGGTAGAACCGATTTTTCTGACTCGGTATCACCGAGATGCGATTTTGCGGGCAACTAAATCTAATTTTTTTCGATTCGCTAATCTATTGGAACTTTTAGAGGATAGGGAGGATTGCACATGGTGGATTATCGATGGAATAAGCTTCAGCACGCAAGATTCGAACGGGGAGCGCAATGAAGGGTCGAATCCATACCCTAACTCGGCGGTGGATCCGCTACGGCGGCGACGGCGGTGAAGATGCCCGTCGATGGCGAAGATCACAGCGGCAGAGACGCACGGGGAGGCAAGGCGATGACCAGGGGGTCACGAATCGGCAGCGTAGGGTTTTGGGGCACGACGGTTTGAAGATTGATTTTCAAAGCGTCGGGTCCACAGCATATATACCCCTTGCTGTCGGTGACACCGATACTAAATTTTCGGTGTCACCGAGTTCCTCAACTGTCAGCTTACAGGGAAACTTGGTGTAACCAAGAATATGGAATCGGTAGTACCGAGATTGAAAACCAGATCAACCCCTGGCATTCGGTGAGACCGAGAATTTGGGTTGGTTCCACCGAGATGCACTTGGGAGGTTTTAATGGTCAGTCCTTAGTCGATACGGAACTCTGAGTGCTCCACACACAGAGGGATCAAAAAGTACTTTTTCAAATTTTGTGATACAGCATGAATAGAATATGAGGTGAGAAAGCATAGATAGCTAAAGAGTGGTCCTAGGCATTCTTGTCCATCCAATTGGCAAAAGATAAATCAAAAGCCAAATAGCAACAATTGGATGTCCTCGAATGAATAAATAAATGCAGACCAACATGCTCACCCAATAAGATGTCAAATGAAATCATGACAAACATGCACATACATACAAGCATCTAACAAGCACTATGGCGATGACGGAGTCATCTATATATGAGTATATTGACTTAGGAGCCAAGTAAGATTACTTGATCATAGCTCATACTCATCGTTTAAGCACAAGTGGGGTTACCACTTTCACATAAAGCATTTAATGTTGTCACATACTAAGAGATGCTTTAACTCAAGTCTTAGAGTAAAGCTCCCCCTTGATGTGACATCCCCCCATTGGAGGGTTAAACTAACCTTGGGTTTTGTCGATGAAGACTTCATGTTAGTGAGGTAGTGGTGGATGCTCAAGGTTGATGAAGATCACCAAGAGTTGGGAGCATCCTTGATGTTTCCTTACTCTTCTCACCTACATGGGTTAGTCCCAACACACAAGAGACAAATACAAGGATATCTATGGACATGGAGTGCAAAGCATGTGTGATGATGTCCATTGATTTGTTGATTACCTTGTCCCTTGCTTACCTTTGAGGGAACATGTGACTCCTTGAACTATTGCATAGAGTTGATGTTGATTACAAATAGTTCTTGCCAATAATGAATGTTAGTGAATTTCATTGGCGGAGTCACCCCTCAAGAACTCTAGTTCTTCTTCTTGGGGACCCACATCAACTTGATGGGGATCCTTGGTGTTGAAGTAGCCTTTGTAGAAGTTGAGCTTGAAGTAGCTTTGGGAACCCACTCCACCAAAGCTAGGGATTCATCTTCATATGAGTCAATGTCCTCTTGAAGATTGTTCTTGCCCTTGAGCTTGTGGTCTTGTGGTGGAAGGTCATCTTGAGTGTTTGTTCCCTTGGGAAGAGTATTTTCATACTTCTCCTTTTGTGGAACAAACTTGGGCTTGGGGTACTGACCTTCTTCCCATTCAACTCCATTAGCGCTGAAGTAGCCAATGCCATGGTTCTTCCGGTATCCTCCGTGCTTGCGTACAATTTCCTCAAATTGCTTACACCCGGCAAGACTCTTGTAGATACCTTTCTCTATAATTCCTTTCAATAAAGAATTTTCTTGCTCAAGTGTAACTTGGCTAAGAGAATCATCATTAGTGGAATCAATAGAACTACTAGAAACAACATCATTAGGTTTGGCATTTTTATTGTTGCTACTAGATGAAGAAACTTTCTTGCCTTTTTTACTACTTTGTTTAGATTTAACTTGTGGCATGAATGTAGACAAGAGTAGTCGTTTGGCTAGATAAGATGAAGTCTTCGTTCGGAGATCGTCATTGATTGCTTTAAGAAACTCATGCTCTTGCTCCAAGTTGAGCTTCTCGAAGCGTAGCTTCTCATGAGTTCTTACAAGCTCTCTATGATCTTCGATAGTAGATTCATGAGCTAACTTAAGAGTGTTTAGTTCTTTAGTTAGTTGTTCTATTTTCATCTTATCATCATCAAATGACTTTTCTTGACTAGCATGAGAATTATCAAGTTCATTTTGACTAACATCACTAGTTTCATCAAAGTGCAAGTCATCATCACAAAGCAAATCATCTTCATCACTATTGAAATCAAGATACTCGGGGTGTGATACCTTGGGGCCTTTAGCAATGAAGCAACTTCCACTCCCTTCATTTGGTGAATCAAATAGATCATAGGAGTCGGTAGTCACTAGTGCAAGTCCGGCAACACCTTCATCTTGACTATAGTCAGAGTTGGAGTGATAGCTTCTCTCGGAGTTGTTGTCGGAGTCGGAGCCGGAAACCCATTCACCAACATGAGCTTGATGTCTTCTTTTTGTGTAGCTCTTGGTGTACTTGTCCTTCTTCTCCGAATCACTACTTCTCCTTGAGGGTCTTCGTTCATAACGATCATCTCTACTCCTTCTCTCTCTTTGAGGTGATTCATTCCTTGAGCTTCGTCTTCTAGGTGACTCTACTCTTCGTTTGTAGGGAGCCGTGCACTCATTGGAGTAGTGTCCGGGCTTCCCACAATTGTAGCAATTGCGGTCACGACTTGACGAACGCTTCTCTTCATATCTTGAGTTGGAGCTTCGTTCTTTGCCTCTGTTCTTGTAGAACTTGTTGAATTTCTTGACCATGAGGCTTATCTCTTCATTCGTGACAAGGTTGTCGCTTGAAGTTGCGGGAGCATCACTTGTGGCTTTGTAAGCACCGCTAGACTTGTTGTGAAGCTCTTCTTTGTCCTTGAGTGTCATCTCATGAGCAACAATCCTTCCAATGACTTCCGTAGGCTTGAGATCTTTGTAGTTGGGCATCATTTGTATCAATGTGCACACGGTGTCTTATCTCTCATCCAAAGCAGTAAGTATCTTCTTGATGATGAATTTGTCGGTCATTTCTTCGCTTCCTAAGCCGGCAATCTCATTGGTGATGAGATCTAGCCTAGAGTACATCTCCGCGACTCCTTCACTATCCTTCATCTTGAACTTGTCAAGCTGACTTTGAAGAACATCCAACTTGGATTCTCTCACGGACTCGGTTCCTTCGTGCATATCAACCAAAGTATCCCAAATCTCTTTTGCATTCTCAAGACGGCTGATTTTGTTGAATTCTTCGGGGCATAGGCAGTAGAAGAGAATGTCGCATGCTTGAGCGTTGTATTGCAACATCTTCAATTCATCCGCGGTCGCTTCACGATCCGGTTCCTTTCCATCACCAAAGAATTCACCTTGCAAGCCAACACGAACAACAGCCCAAACGGCGGGGTTATGACCAAGAATATGCATTTTCATTTTGTGCTTCCAACTAGCAAAATTAGTGCCATCAAAGTACGGACCTCTACGGTGATAATTTCCCTCACTAGACGCCATACTCTCCTAGGTTGTGAGACCAATGCAATGGAGACCAAAGCTCTGATACCACTTGTAGAACCGAAAGTATGTCTAGAGTGGGGGTGATTAGACTACTTGACCAAATAAAAATCTAGCCTTTTCCCAATTTTTAGTGTTGGCAGATTTTAGCATTCATAGCAAGTCAAGTACACCCTACACATGCATGTCTAAGAGTATAGCAGCGGAAAGTACCAACAATCATGAGTAGTAAAGGAAGGGTAGGAGGATCAAACGCAATTTGTAGACACGATGATTTTTTCCGTGGTTCCGATAGGTGGTGCTATCGTACATTCACATTTATGGAGTCTTCAACCCACGGAGGGTAATGGTCGCGAGAGTCCACGGAGGGCTCCACCCACGAAGGGTCCACGAAGTAGCAACGTTGACTATTCCATAACGGCTTCCGTCCACGAAGGACTAGCCTCACTATGGGTAGATCTTCACGAAGTAGGCGATCTCCTTGCCCTTACAACCTTCTTGGTTCAACTCCACAACACGAAGTAGTAGGCTCCCAAGCGACACCTAACCAATCTAGGAGGCACCACCCTCCAAAAGGTAATAGGCTCGGCAATGTCGATGAACTCCTTGCTCTTGTGCTTCAAGATGATAGACTCCTCAACACACAATCACTCTCTCACAGATTTGGCTTGGTGGAAGAGATAGGATTGGTGGAAAGCAACTTGGGGAGGCTATAGAACAAGATTCATATGGTTAAAATGGAATGGCATGATCTCAACACAAGGGTAGGTGGCTCTCTCTTAGAAAACTGGATGGGGCAAGTATGGAATAGTTCTGAGTGCTTCTCTTTCGAGTAGGTGGTGGTGAAGGGGTATATATAGGCATCCCCAAAAATCCAACCGTTACACCTAAAGTGACATATCGGTGACACCGATGTGTGAATCTCGGTGGTACCGAAGTGACCAAAAGGTGACAACTTTTGAATGTCGGTGAAACCGATATATAACTCTCGGTGGTACCGATCAGGTGACCAACGGTCAGATTGCACAAACTCGGTGACACCGATCTTCACATCTCGGCGGTACCGATTCTTGACCAAGGCTTACCAAAGAGTTGGTCCAGAAACTCGGTGGCGCCGATCCACATTTCTCGGTGGTACCGATCAGGTGAATGGCTATCCAGAGAGTTGGTCCAGAAACTCGGTGATGTCGACTGGCAAAACTCGGTGGTACCGAAGAATGAAGATGGCTAAACAGAGAGTTGGCAACCTAAACTCGGTGGCACCAATGCAGAATCAGTTGCATTGACAAGCTAGGGTTTGGCATTGGTCTGTCTGAGTTTGGGTATCAGTGGCACCGAGTGGAAAGTGTTGGTTGCACCGATTTTGGATATGTGACTTTGGACAGACTTTTGTGGAAGAGCTTGTGGGTGTTTTTGGTGACTATGACTTGTGCACGTATGAGCATTTTATTCACCAACAATACCTTACCCCCTTTTAATAGTATTGGCTTTCCTATGGACTCAAAGTGATTTATCACAAAGTAAAATGTAGAGTCCTCTTGCTTGAAGCTTTGCCAATCCATTTCCTTGCATCTTGGGGTATCTCCACAATCTCCACAATCCTTTTGCCAATCCTGTCATTGAACTTTTGCTGAAATATGCTTAGTGGAAACATTAGTTCAATGACATATATGTTGTTATTAATTACCAAAACCACCAAGGGAGCAAATGTGCTTTCAACACGTCGTTGGCGGGTAACTAGAACGCGCAAAGATGACAATCATACAAACGCAAGTAGGGAAACAGAGGGGATATCATACGTTTGCATAAAAACATCAGTTCGAGCAAACATTAAAATAAAGAAAGTGCATGCCCTAATACGAGATACCTACTATGTCTTGAGTAGAGGACAACATGACAACAGGAAAAGCTCAAAGTTAATTCCGGTGGCTCCCCTGGGTCCTTGAAACTGTGACGATCCTGTCAGCAAGGGGACCAGCCTTCTTCACGGCGGCAGAGGTGTCGGTGCCTGACGGCAGCTTCTTGAAGCCATTGAAGAGATCGAGCTCTGGGTGGAAGAAGGCGAGGTTACTCAAGACCCGGAAGAGGGTGTCGCCCGCCAGCTTTCGAGATTTATTGGCAAAGCAGGTGGCCCTGTTTTCCTCGTACGTCTTCAACCCCTAGATCAGGCCGTCAAAGAAGAGTGTCAGCTTGACGCTTGGAGCCTCGTATCTGCCGACGGTGAAGGCCCATCTCTTCATGTCCATCTTGGATATCAACCATGCTCTTGATCCAGAGGTCGCGCTGCTCAACTACGTTCTCCAACTTTTCTTCAGCGTCCTTCTGGAGGGTCTTCACGCGGTTCACATCGGTCAGCAGCAGTTTCCTGCGAGCCCCAGCAGATTCAAGGTCGCTCTCCAAGCAAGCAAGCCTGGATTTCATGTCAGAAATGTTGCCGTTGGCGGCATCAAGGCCTTGGCTCTTAGAGGAAAGCTGTGATTGCGCCTCTCCCAGGGTAGCTTCTACCTTTCGCGCTTCCTCCTTGAGGGCCTCAATATCCTTGGTGCTCCCGGCAAGATCCTCTGTCAGCTTGGTCAGTTGAACTTCAAGTTTGGCCTTTACGGCAGATGCATCAGCTAGCTCGTCAGCCACCTTCTTCAGTTGAGGAGCAGACTCCAGGGAAAGTGCGTCAAGAGTGGACTTGTGGCTTTCCTCCAGCTCCATGGTACGCTGCCGGACGCGGGCCTCCAGCTCCTCATCCTTAGCACGGAGGGTAGCCTCAAGGGCCCCTTCCAGGAAGGAGATGCCCTCCTCTCTGGCGTCCAGAAGCGCTTCACGCTCCACCAGTCGAGCCTTCCAGGCGGCAACATCCTCGTTGGCCATGGATAGCGTCTCATGATGCCTCTTAAGAGAATGGACCTGCCGGTTGTACCAATCCCACAGCTCGCTCCATTTGCTCCTCAGCTGCTGGTCCATGAGCTCGGCCGAGTCACGCTGCTCCTTGACCGCCTTCCACTTGAGGTTGTACCTACTCTGTACGTCCTTGAGCCCTGCTGCTATGGACTCCAGAAAAGCCAAATCCTTGGCACCGTCGACAGTGCCATCAGCTCCTTCGATCTTCTGGGACAGCGGCGCCAAGATCCTGTTGATTTCCTCGTCAAGAACTGTGCCCTCTAAAAAGGGTGAACGAGGAACTGAGGAACCCAACTGGGCAGTGACCAACGCCCGATGGCTCTGGGGAGATCGCAGAGCCGATGCGAGGGGCTAGCTAGGCGAGGAAGGCCCCATGGACTGAAGGGGAGTTTTATCCTCCACCACTGTGTCTAGGCCAGGCGCGCTGTCGGGGGTTTGCTCCATCCCTCCTGAGGATCCCTGAATGTCCCCGGCAGCCGGCCCGTGTTCCTCTGCGGCAGCAATCTTCATCGCCTCTGCGGCAACGTCCTTCCCAATGTCAGGTACCTCTTCCAGCAACTCAGGCTCTTCAAGAAGCGGAGCTGCGGATTAGAACAATAAAACAGAAGTAGGGAGATCAGGAATCAATAAGGCACGTAAAGGGAGAGTACAGGGAAAGCAAAAATATAGGCAAGAGAGGTACCCGATGGAGGTTGCTGCGGAAGGACATCCCCTTCCCCGGCAAGATCGGTTGCTGGCGTGCGGTCTGTCGCCGTCCCTTCGGCAATGACCTTTGCACGGGCAAACTCTTCGGTGGAGGCCCTTGTCGGCCAACACTTCTCGCGGGCGGCGGTTAACGAGAAATCTTGAATGGGAGGTTCCTCCTGGTGAGCCTCCCCCTGATATTTTTTTCCCGCCTCCCTGTCGGGTGAGGGGAGACGCCCTTCCTCATCCCTGTCAATAGACGAGGCCTGCTCCTGGATTTCACGAAGAGGGCTAGGCCGGGGGCTAGGCGCGGGGTTCTCCTCCGCGTCTCCTGCCAGGCCCCTGCCTACCGCGGAATACAACCCTGCCGCAGATTTGGCCCGCTTGGTCCTATGCGCAAGGGTCTCCTCGTCCTCATCCCTGCCAGAATCAATCATACGAGTTCAATCAAAATAAAATCAAGGACAAAGATTTCGGCAAGGATTGTGATCGAATGACTTACTCCGAGGTGATGAGAATGGAGCCCAGCTCATACGACGCGGGCGGCGGAGCTGATCTTCACCTTTTCAGAGTCGCGAGGGCGGAGCTTGGCGGACGGATCAGTACTTCTCGCAAGGGCGAGCCTGGCGGAGAAGTTGGTCCTGACGGGGAATGGGGTCCACCCCTGTGACCCTCCGTCTCTTGACAGGAGAGGCTTTGGCTTGGGAAAGGCGGGAATATTGGCGGCATGCGACCTCGCGCCGCCTCCCTTGGAGGTCATCTTCTTCACCTTCGAGGAGCCTCGTGAATATGCAGGGGCTGTTGGTTCTTGGTTGGCGCGTTGACGGAGGCGTCGCCCTGGTTCTGGAGCTTGAGGGCCCATTTCGAGCCCCTCCTCCTCCACCTCCGGCTCCTTCGCCTCCTCCGCTTCAGTCCCTTCCTGGGTCCCTGTCGTCGTGGCCTGGGAGCCCCCAGCCCCGGCAAACTCCAACCCGGCAGCCTCCCCTAGAGCAAGATTCCCGCTCTCCTCTTTGGACGAGTCGTCGTCCCCAGACTCCTCCTCCTCCTCCCCAGAAGCTGCTCCCTTGGAGGCTCTGACATCCTTGTGTTCTGCAATTCGAGCAGCGATGAAGGCCCTCTCCGCCGTCCTGGTGGGCGCAGTTAGGTTGTCCTCTGGCTTGGAAGCTCTCTCCTCCAGGCTGGAGACCCACTCCATCTCGCTCTCTAGGCCGGACAGCTCCCAATCAGGCTTAACCTCGGAGGAGTCGCAATCAGGCATCCATTGCAGGATCTGGCCTCGGGCAGAATTGCTGTGCAAAGGGTCGACTCCACCCGGCATATGGAACGGCCCAAGGCGGCCGAACAACTGATCGCACAGCCAGCCATGGCCATAAACTGTCAGGTTGTTGGCAGGGCCTGGGTACAGTCGCATCCAGTCGGCGGGACCGTTGAACTCCCATGCAAGCCTGTCCATCTTCTGCAATAGTGCGATGCGGCGACGGAGGAAGTCAGCCCCCACATGCTCGATGGTCAGCCCGACTGCTTTGAGGCGGATGATCCTGTTCAGCGCCAGGCGGAGCTTGCCGTCGGTAGAACCCAGCTTGCCCCAGTCGCTGCCGCGCGTGGCACATCCGGTCCGCGCCAAGCAGAACGCAGGGGCCTTGTCGTCCTTGATCCAGCACGAGTCATCCCTCCATTCTTCCCACTTCCCACGCTGCTGTCCAGAAAGGTAATCCCAGTCATCCTTCTTGCCTCGGGGGATCCAACTTATATTCCCCGAGCGGAGGGATCTGTCCTCAATCCGAGGAAGGAAGAAGTGCCTGAACAAGTCCACATTGAGGGCGACTCCGACGAAGTTCTCGCACAGATGGGCAAAGATCGCCATGCGTGCCATTGCATTGGCCGTGAAGTCCAGAAGGTGGAACCCGTATGCCGCAATCATGGCGCAGAAGAAATCAGAGAAGGGGAGAGAGAGGCCACAGTAAAAGTACGCGCAGAAGAAGCGATACGAATCAGATGGCTTCTTCTCCTTGGGGCTGTCTGGCAGGACCTCGGGTGCTCCATGCCCCTTCGTCGCCCTCCCCCACATATAAGCATACCTTTTGATCAAGGTGTTGCCATCCAAGCTCGACGGGGAAATAACCACATCTCGTTATCGCCGCCTATCCAGCTCTTCCGCTTTCTTCTTCCTCTCCTCGACCACTAGGTCCGCGGATGCAGTCGTCTGCTTCCCGTTGTTGGCGGCCGTCTTCCGCCCCATCTCTGGAGCTTTCAAGGGCGGCAGATGATCTAATGGCGCTCGGTGGGCCGGAAGTGGCGGCAGGAGCGGTTTTTCTCTTGGCTTGAGGAGGAAGATGAAGGATGGAGAAAAGGATGCGAATGAGCAGCACCCCTGTGCATTGCCCCTTTTTATCTTAGGAGGGGACCCGCATGGGGGCTGGCCCTTCGCTATCTTTTCGGAAAGCTGCCGTTTTATTACTGGCAATTCTTTTTTACTCTCCAACGACTACTGTTCCATGACCCCATGACCTGCGATAATTGCGCGGAGTGGACGTGGGACGGCAGGACAACATCCCTTCGACGCGTGTTCGTGCACTGTTTGGGGCCTAACCCAACATGCCAAGCGACACGTATGGCTCAGGTCCGGGGGCTTCTATCGGGGTATACAAACAGGGTTGTTCGTTTCCCCTGACTTGTGCATGGACAATAAGACTCCGGCCTTCATGGCCTGAGCCCGTCGTGAAAGCTACCACACCGCCAAGCGAGCATTCAAGAACCAGACCCCGGCAGCAACGACCTGCAGAAGGCCAAGTAAACGCCGGCAAGACTATTGCAACGGCCCAGGAGGGGCCTAAAGCGCGCCTACTACGTCCCCTGAGCCTGTCAGGGACCGAGGCGCGCACATCTCAGGAAGACCCGACAAGCCGTTCCTCGGCAGGCGCGAGCTAACCAGCCACCGCTCCACCATATCACGACGCCAGTGGCTTGTCGATGCGGTGTCGAGCCCTCAAGCGGCTATGTGGCTATCGCTAAGCACGTGGCGATGCATGATACGTCCATTTTGCATCATGATTTCCTACCGTTATTTACTATGGTTTGTTGAATAATAATGCTTTAGGGAATGATTCTAATGCCTTTTCTGCCATAATATGCAAGGTTTACACAAAGAGGGAGAATACCGGCAGCTGGAATTCTGGACCTAAGAAAATCACATCAGAGATACCTATTCTGGACAACTCCAATGAAGCTGAAACTATATGGAGATTATTTTTGTATCTAATAAAAAGTACTGGAGTAGAAAACTACAGAGAGGGCCAGCCAAGTGGGCACCACCCACCAGGGCGCGCCAGATCCCCCTGGGCGCGCCCTGGTGTATCGTGGCCACCTCGGCCAACCTCCGGAGCCCATCTTCTGGTATATAGTCACATTTGACCTGGAAAAAATCAGAGGAGGACTTTCAGGATGAAGCACCGCCGCCTCGAGGCGGAACTAGGGCAGGAGCACTTTTGCCCTCCGGCGGAGCGATTCCGCCGGGGGAACTTCCCTACCGGAGGGGGAAATCGAAGCCATCGTCATCACCAACACCCCTCTCATCTTTGGGAGGCCAATCTTCATCAACATCTTCAACAGCACCATCTCCTGTCAAACCCTAGTTCATCTCTTGTGTTCAATCTTTGTACCGGAACCTCAGATTTGTACCTGTGGGTGACTGGTATTGTTGATTACCTTGCATAGTTGATTACTATATGGTTTATTTGGTGGAAGATTATATGTTCAGATCCATTATGCTATTTAATAGCCCTCTGATCTTGAGCATGATTATTATTTGTGAGTAGTTACCTCTGTTCTTGAGGTCATGGGAGAAGTCATGTTGCGAGTAATCATGAGAATTTGATATGTGTTCGATATTTTGATGATATGTATGTTGTGATTCCCTTAGTGGTGTCATGTGAATGTCGACTACATGACACTTCAACATTCATGGGCCTAAGGGAATGCATTGTGGAGTACTTATTAGATGATGGGTTGCTAGAGTGACAGAAGCTTAAACCCTAGTTTATGTGCTACTTCGTAAGGGGCTTATTTGGATCCAAACGTTTAATGCTATGGTTAGCTTTTATCTTAATACTTTTCTCATAGTTGTGGATGCTTGCGAGGAGGTTAATCATAACTGGGAGGTTGTTCAAGTAAGAACAGCACCCACGCACTGGTCCACCCACATATCAAATTATCAAAGTAGCGAACACGAATCAAACCAAAATGATAAAAGTGACTAGACGAAATTCCCGTGTACCCTCAAGAACACTTTGCCTATTACTAGAGACTGTTCTGGCCTGTCCTTTGCCACAAAAGGATTGGGCTACCATGCTGCACCTTTTTTACCGTTACCGTTACTTGCTTGTTACCAATTATCTTGCTATCAAACTATCTGTTACCTACAATTTCAGTGCTTGTAGAAATTACCTGGCTGAAAACCGCTTGTGATTTCCTTCTGCTCCTCGTTGGGTTCGACACTCTTACTTATCGAAAGGACTACGATTGATCCACTATACTTGTGGGTCATCAAGACTCTTTTCTGGCGCCGTTGCCGGGGAGTGAAGCGCTCTTGGTAAGTGGAAATCGGTAAGGAAAAACTTATACTACGTGATGAAATTAATTGCTACTTGCTACTATGGAAAACAATCCTTTGAGGGTTTTTTGCGGGGTATCTTCACCTCAACCGGAACCACAATTAGTTGCCCCTCAACCTACAGCACCTACTAAAAATGTTGGCTATGAAATTCCTTCGGGTATGGTAGAACAACTGCTTGCTAAACCTTATGCAGGAGATGGAACTGAACATCCTGATATGCACCTCTTACATGTGAACGAAATTTGTGGATTATTTAAGCTTGCAGGTTTACCCGGAGATGAAGTTAAGAAGAAGGTTTCCCTTTATCTTTGGAGGGAAAAGCATTGAAATGGTATAGGATATGTGATGATCTTGGATTGTGGAACTGGAATCGTTTGCAATTGGAATTCCACCTAAAGTTTTATCCCATGCATCTACTTCATCGTGATCGGAATTACATATATAATTTTTGGCCTCGTGAAGAAGAAAGTATCGCTCTAGCTTGGGGTAGGCTTAAGTCAATGTTATATTCATGCCCCAATCATGACATTCCGAGAGAAGTTATCATTCAGAATTTTTATGCTCGGCTTTCTCATAATGATCAATCCATGCTCGGTACTTCTTGTGTTGGTTCTTATATGAAGAAGACTATTGAATTCAAGTGGGATCTCTTAGAAAGAATTAAACGCAACTATGAAGATTGGGAACTCATCGAAGGTAATGAGTAAGGTATAAATCTTGAATTTGATTGTGTTAAATCTTTTCTGAATACCGATACTTTTCATAAGTTTAGCACTAAATATGGACTTGACTCTAAGATAGTAGCCTCTTTCTGCGAAGCATTTGCTACTCACATTGACCTCCCTAAGGAGAAGTGGTTTAAATATCATCCCCCTCTTAAAGAAGAAATTAAAGAACTGGTCATAGCTAAAGAAGAAACCATCTTTTAAAATGTTGATCTAGTTGTGCCTACCGCTTATATTGAAAAACCACCTTTCCCTGTTAAGATAAAGGAACATGCTAAGCTATCAACTGTGGTTCGTAAGAGTAATATAAGAGCATCTAAACCCCCTGAACAAATTAAAGTAGAACCTATTATTGCTATGGTTTAAGATCTCTTGGTAGAAAATATTGACGGGCATGTTATCTAGTTCTGTGATGATGCTGCTAGAATTGCTAAACCCGATGAAAAAGATAAACATAGAACCATAGAAGGCATGCCCATTGTCTCAGTCAAAATAGGAGATCATTGCTATCATGGTTTATGAGATTTGGGTGCTAGTGTGAGTGCTATCCCTTTTATTCTATACCAAGAAATTATGGATGAAATAGCACCTGCTGAAATGGCAGACATTGATGTTACTATTAAACTTGGTAATAGAGACACTATCACACCACTTGGGGTTGTTAGAGATGTTGAAGTCTTGAGCGGGAAAGTAAAATACCCTACTGATTTTCTAGTTCTTGGTTCCCCACAAGATGACTTTTGTCCCTTTATCTTTGGTAGACCTTTATTGAGCACCGTCAATGCTAAGATAGATTGTGAAAAACAAATTGTCGGTGTCAGCTTTGGTAATGTGTCTCATGAGTTTAATTTTTCCAAGTTTAGTAGACAACCTCGTGATAAAGCGTTATCTAGTAAGGATGAAATAATTGGTCTTGATTCTATTGATGTGGCTCCTACTGATCCCTTAGAACAATATTTGCTTGACCATGAAAATGATATGCACTTGCGTGAAAGAAATGAAATAGATAAAATTTTCTTTGAACAACAACCTCTCCTGAAACACAATTTGCCTATTGAAACTCTTGGACGTCCTCCTCCACCTAAAGGTGATCCTGTGTTTGAATTAAAACAATTGCCTGCCACTTTGAAGTATGCTTATCTTGATGAGAAAAAGATATATCCTGTTATTATTAGTGCTAACCTTTCAGAACATGAAGAAGAAAGATAATTAAAAGTTCTGAGGAAGCACCGGGCAGCTATTGGATATACTCTTGACGATCTTAAGGGCATTAGTCCCACTCTATGTCAGCACAAGATTAATATGGAACCTGATGCTAAACCCGTTGTTGATCACCAATGATGTTTGAATCCTAAGATGAAGGAAGTTGTAAGAACTGAAATATTAAAGCTTCTGGAAGCAGGTATAATTTATCCCATAGCTGATAGTAGATGGGTAAGTCCTGTTCATTGTGTCCCTAAGAAAGGAGGTATTACCGTTCTTCCTAATGATAAGAATGAACTCATTCCACAAAGAATTGTCACTGGCATTAGAATGGTGATTTATTTTAGAAAATTAAATAAAGCTACTAGGAAAGATCATTACCCTCTGCCTTTCATTGATCAAATGCTAGAAAGACTATCTAAGCACACACACTTTTGTTTCCTAGATGGATATTCTGGTTTCTCTCAAATACCTGTGTCACAATCCGATCAAGAGAAAACCACCTTTACTTTCCCTTTTGGAACCTATGCTTATAGACGTATGCCTTTTGGTTTATGCAATGCACCTGCTACCTTTCAAAGATGTATGACTGCTATATTCTCTGATTTTTGTGAAAAGATTGTGCAGGCTTTCATGGATGATTTTTCTGTTTACGGGACTTCTTTTGATGATTGCTTAAGCAACCTTGATTGAGTTTTGCAGAGATGTGAACAAACTAATATCGTCTTAAATTGGGAGAAGTGCACTTTATGGTTAATGTCTTGGGGCATAAAATATCTGAACGAGGTATTGAGGTGGATAAAGCTAAAGTTGATGCAATTGAGAAAATGCCATGTCTTAAAGATATTAAAGGTATTCGAAGTTTCCTTGGTCATGCTGGTTTTTATAGGAGGTTCATTAAAGACTTCTCTAAAATTTCTAGGCCCCTTACTAATCTTTTGCAAAAGGATATTCCTTTTGTTTTTTGATGATGATTGTGTGGAAGCCTTTGAAACACTCAAGAAAGCCTTAACCTCTGCACCTATCGTTCGACCAACTGATTGGAAGTTGCCTTTTGAAATTATGTGTGATGCTAGTGATTATGTTGTTGGTGCTGTTCTAGGACAGAGAGTTGATAAGAAATTGAATGTTATCCATTATGCTAGTAAAACTCTAGGCAATGCCCAACGAAATTATGCTACCACTGAAAAATATTTTTTAGCAGTTGTGTTTGCTTGTTATAAATTTAGATCCTATATTGTTGCTTCCCAAGTTATTGTTCACACTGATCATGCTGCTATAAAATATCTTATGGAAAAGAAAGATGCTAAACCGAGACTCATTAGGTGGGTTCTCTTGCTTTAAGAATTTGACTTACACATCGTTGATAGGAAGGGAGCTGAGAACCCCGTAGCTGATAACTTGTCTAGGTTAGAAAATATTCTTGATGACCCACTACCTATTGATGATAGTTTCCCTGACGAACAGTTAGCTGCAATAAATGTCTCTCAAAGCACTCCTTGGTATGCCTACTATGCTAAATACATTGTCGCTAAATATATACCACCTAACTTCACTTACCAACAAAGGAGGAAATTTTTCTATGACTTGAGACATTACTTTTGGGACGACCCACATATTTATAAAGAAGGAGTAGATGGTATTATTAGACGTTGTGTATCTGAGCATGAATAGAAACAAATCCTACGAAAATGTCATTCTGAAGCTTATGGAGGACATCATGCGGGAGATAGAACTGCTCATAAGGTATTGCAATCTTGTTTTTATTGGCCTACTCTCTTCAAGGAATCCCGTAAATTTGTCTTGTCTTGTGATGAATGTCAAAGAATTGGTAATATCGGTAAGCGTCAGGAAATGCCTATGCATTATTCACTTGTTGTTGAACCATTTGACGTTTGGGGTTTTGATTATATGGGGCCTTTTCCTCCTCTAGCGGGTACACTCATATTTTGGTTGCTGTTGATTATGTCACTAAGTGAGTTGAAGCTATTCCAACTAGTAGTGTTGATCACCACACATCCATCAAAATGCTTAAAGAGGTTATCTTCCCGAGGTTTGGAGTCCCTAGATATTTAATGACCGATGGTGGTTCACACTTTATCCATGGTGCTTTCCGTAAGATGCTTGCTAAATATGATGTTAACCATAGAATTGCATCACCCTATCATCCTCAATCTAGTGGTCAAGTTGAACTTAGCAATAGAGAAATAAAATTAATATTACAATAAACTGTCAATAGGTCTCGTAAGAATTGCTCTAAGAAATTAGATGATGCACTTTGGGCCTATAGAACAGCTTATAAAAATCCTATGGGTATGTCTCCATACAAAATGGTATATGGGAAAGCTTGTCATTTGCCTCTAGAATTAGAACACAAAGCATTTTGGGCAATTAAAGAACTTAACTATGATTTCAAACTTGCCGGTGAGAAGAGGCTATTTGATATTAGCTCACTAGATGAATGGAGAACCCAAGCCTATGAAAATGCCAAGCTATTCAAAGAAAAAGTAAAAAGGTGGCATGACAAAAGAATCCAAAAGCGGGAATTCAAAATAGGAGATTATGTTCTTTTGTTCAACTCTCGTTTAAGATTTTTTTGCAGGAAAGCTTCTCTCCAAATGGGAAGGACCATATATTATCGAAGAGGTTTATCGATCTGGAGCTATCAAGATTAATAACGCCGAAGGTACTAACCAGAAGGTGGTCAATGGACAAAGAATTAAGCATTATATCTCAGGTACGCCTATTAATGTTTAAAGCAATGTTATCCAAACCATGACACCGGAGGAACACATAAAAGAAACCTTCCGGAACACTCCAGAATTCTGAAAAATAGGAGGTACGTGATACGGTAAGTAAACGGACTCCGAAAAATCCGCAAAAATATTTTTTGTCAGTTTTGGAATATTAGAAAATTTTGGAAATAAAAAAATAAACCGGAAGGTGATCGAGGTGAGAACGATACACCAGGGAGCACACTGGTGGGTTGTGCCCACCTCGGATGCCTTCCCGACTCCGTTTTCCTTCCATATGCTTCTTTCCCAAGAATAAAAATTCTCTATATATACCCCCGACTGCTTTGACGACCGCATCACAGAAAAATCCTCTGTTCTTGTTTCTTACTGTTTTCTCGTCAGATCTAGATCTCGATGGCTCCACCAAGCTCCTCCAAGGACAAGTTCTTCGAGAAAGTCATCAACCCATACTTGCCGGAGATGATGAAGCACCCGCAAGCCATTGAGTTGCGTGAGGGGGTGCTCCACATCTGCGATGTTCAAGGACCCAAGAAGACCGGAAGCGTGGAGGCTACGCTCGAGGCAGTGGAACAGGAAATTTTCATGTGCCAGAAGATGGTGGAGCGTGGACTTAGTGCCAATCACACCATGATTACGGAATTGACCCGTGATCAGATGGTGGATGGCCGGTCTGTAAAGGACATCATCTCCACCCTCAATGAGAAAATTAATTTTCTGCAGAGCCAAGTTTATGATCTTCAAAACCAAGACTTCGAATACGAAGCGAGATTTAAAGGTATGAGTTTAGCTGCCAGTTGCAGGACTCATGGGACTCTTGTGTCAACCTTTGATGGGGAGCCCTTGCCCTAGAAGCTGGAGGACAAGCCTACTACATCATCACCACCACCTTCTTCATCACCACCACCAAAGGAGACTTGAGCACATGGGTATGGGCACTCCCCTTGGCTTGAGCCAAGCTTGGGGGAGGCGCCCCGGTATCGTATCACCACCACTTTTATTCACCTTTACCTATTTTAGTTCGATCTCTAGTTTCCCTTTGCTTTAGTTGAATAAAAGTTTAGCATGATCTATTTCATGCGTTAGTTCCGTGGCCTACCTATCTATGTAATCTAGTGAGAGTTATATAATAAAGTTTAGTTTGAGTTTTTGCCTCTCTACTTTCTTGTTGCAATCAAAATAAAGGAAAGAAGAAACAAATGAAAAGAATCATATGCTAACCTTATGGTGAGTAATGACATCACATAAGGAAAAGTAGAAGTAGTAAAATTTATTGGAGATTGACAAACATAGCATTGGTCAATGATGCAATTCATGAAAGAGTTAATAAGGGAAGAGAAGATTCACATGCAAATACACCATCTTGGATATCTTTTATGATTGTGAGCCCCCATCAAATATTATATGTCAAAATTGTTGACGTTGGACAAGGAAGACAACGTAATTATTTATGTTTGTTCATATCCACATAGAAGTTATATTGGCATAGATCCTTCAACATGTGGTGCTTGCCCAATATCCTTGCTAGCCAAAAATTCCGCACTAAGTAGAGATACTACTTGTGCATCCAAAAACCCAAACCCAAATTCATTCTTTGAGTGTCCACCATACCTACCTATGGATCGAGAAAGATCCTTCAAGTAAGTTGTCATCGGTGCAATAAGGCAATAAAAATTGCTTCTAAAAGTGTTTATCAATTAGTGTAAGAGAAAATTGAGCGCTATACGAACTTATGATGGCAAAGTAATAAAAGCGATGGACTGCATAATAAAGATTGCTATCATAGGGGCCAATATAGCGTGACGTTCTTTTACATTAAGGGATTGAACATACAAACCAATAAGCGCATGACAACCTCTGCTTCCCTCTGCGAAGGGCATATCTTTTACTTTCACATATTTACTTTTATGCAAGAGTCAAAGTATTCTTCCCTATTCCTTTTTACTTTTTCTTTTTGCAAGCATCATGTGGTGAGGAAAGATCTAGGCACATATATCCAGTTGGATATGAGTGGGCATGAGTTATTATTGCTGACATCACCCTTGAGGTGAATATGTTGGGAGGCAAAACTATAAGCCCCTATCTTCCTATGTGTCCGGTTGAAACTTTTTTTTCATGGATATGTCATGAGTGTTAGCAATCATAGAAGACTAAATGATGGTTGAGTATGTGGACTTGCCAAAAGGCTCCTACATGAGACCCTTCCTGAAAATATAACGAATTGTAGTTGCAAAGTTGACTGAGAACACAGTTTGTTGGTTTTCAATAAGTTTTATGCTTCATACTTCTATGTTGTGATGAATTGTTACTTGTTCATAAGAAGCTATATGATAAAAATGTGTTGAATAAATTTTATATTAGAGTTTGTTGCTGTTATATTAATAAGCATGATGCTTCTATGTCCGTATTTTGGTTTGATCGACACCTCTCTCTCTCAAACCACATGGACATGCTTTTCAATATCGGCTTTCGCTTGAGGACAAGCAAGGTCTAAGCTTGGGGGAGTTGATACGTCCATTTTGCATCATGATTTCCTACTATTATTTACTATGTTTTGTTGAATAATAATGCTTTAGGGAGTGATTCTAATGCCTTTTCTCTCATAATATGCAAGGTTTACAAAAAGAGGGAGAATACCGGCAGCTGGAATTCTGGACCTAAGAAACGCACATCAGAGATACCTATTCTGCACAACTCCAATGAAGTTGAAACTTTACGGAGATTATTTTTGTATTTAATCAAAAATAATAGAGCAGAAAACTACCGGAGAGGGCCAGCCAGGTGGGCACAACCCACCAGGGTGCGCCAGACCCCCCCTAGGCGCACCCTGGTGTATCGTGGCAACCTAGGCCCACCTCCGGAGCCCATCTTCTGGTATATAGTCACATTTGACCTAGAAAAAATCAGAGGAGGACTTTCGGGACGAAGCGCCGCCACCTCGAGGCGGAACTTGGGCAGGAGCACTTTTGCCCTCTGGCGGAGCGATTCCGCCAGGGGAACTTCCCTCCCGGAGGTGGAAATCGAAGCCATCGTCATCACCAACACCCCTCTCATCTTTGGGAGGCCAATCTTCATCAACATCTTCAACAACACCATCTCCTCTCAAACCCTAGTTCATCTCTTGTGTTCAATTTTTGTACCGGAACCTCAGATTGGTACCTGTGGGTGACTAGTAGTGTTGATTACCTTGCGTAGTTGATTACTATATGGTTTATTTGGTGGAAGATTATATGTTCAGATCCATTATGCTATTTAATAGCCCTCTGATCTTGAGCGTGATTATTATTTGTGAGTAGTTACCTTTGTTCTTGAGGTCACGGGAGAAGTCATGTTGCAAGTAATCATGTGAATCTGATATGTGTTCGATATTTTGATGATATGTATGTAGTGATTCCCTTAGTGGTGTCATGTGAACGTCGACTACATGACACTTCACCATTCATGGGCCTAAGGGAATGCATTGTGGAGTAGTTATTAGATGATGGGTTGCTAGAGTGACAGAAGCTTAAACCTTAGTTTATGTGCTACTTCGTAAGGGGCTGATTTGGATATAAACGTTTAATGCTATGGTTAGATTTTATCTTAATACTTTTCTCGTAGTTGCGGATGCTTGCGAGGGGGTCAATCATAAGTGGGAGGTTGTTCAAGTAAGAACAGCACCCAAGCACCGGTCCACCCACATATCAAATTATCAAAGTAGCGAACACGAATCAAACCAACATGATAAAAGTGACTAGACGAAATTCCCGTGTACCCTCAAGAACACTTTGCCTATTACTAGAGACTGTTCTGGCCTGTCCTTTGCCACAAAAGGATTAGGATAACTTGCTGCACCTTGTTTACCGTTACCGTTACTTGCTTGTTACCAATTATCTTGCTATCAAACTATCTGTTACCTACAATTTGAGTGCTTGCAGAAATTACCTTGCTGAAAACTGCTTGTCATTTCCTTTTGCTCCTCGTTGGGTTCGACACTCTTACTTATTGAAAGGACTACGATTGATCCCCTATACTTGTGGGTCGTCAAGACTCTTTTCTGGCGCCGTTGCCGGGGAGTGAAGTGCTCTTGGTAAGTGGAAATTGGTAAGGAAAAACTTATACTACGTGCTGAAATTTATTGCTACTTGCTACTATGGAAAACAATCCTTTGAGGGGTTTGTTCGGGGTATCTTAACCTCGACTAGAACCACAATTACTTTCCCCTCAACCTACAACACCTACTGAAAATGTTGGCTATGAAATTCCTTCGGGTATGGTAGAACAACTGCTTGCTAAACCTTATGCAGGAGATGGAACTGAACATCCTGATATGCACCACTTATATGTGAACAATATTTGTGGATTATTTAAGCTTGCAGGTTTACCCGGAGATGAAGTTAAGAAGAAGGTTTTCCCTTTATCTTTGGAGGGAAAAGCATTGACATGGTATAGTCTATGTGATGATCTTGGAAAGTGGAACTAGAATCGTTCGCAATTGGAATTCCAACAAAAGTTTTATCCCATGCATCTAGTTCATCGTGATCGGAACTACATATACAATTTTTGGCCTCGTGAAGGAGAAAGTATCGTTCTATGTTGGGGGAGGCTTAAGTCAATGTTATATTCATGCCCCAATCATGACATTCCGAGAGAAGTTATCATTCATAATTTTTATGCTCGACTTTCTCATAATGATCAATCCATGCTCGATACTTCTTGTGCTTGTTCTTATATGAAGAAGACTATTGAATTCAAGTGGGATCTATTAGAAAGAATTAAACGCAACTCTAAAGATTGGGAACTCGACGAAGGTGAGTAAGGTATAAATCTTGAATTTGATTGTGTTAAATATTTTATGAATACCGATACTTTTCATAAGTTTAACACTAAATATGGACTTGACTCTGAGATAGTAGCCTCTTTCTGCGAAGCATTTGCTACTCACGTTGACCTCCTTAAGGAGAAGTGGTTTAAATATCACCCCCCTACTAAAGAAGAAATTAAAGAACCGGTCATAGCTAAAGAAGAAACCATCTTTTACAATGTCGATCAAGTTGTGCCTACCGCTTATATTGAAAAACCACCTTTCCCTGTTAAGCTAAAGGAACATGCTAAGGTATCAACTGTGGTTCGTAAGAGTAATATAAGAGCACCTAAACCCCTAAACAAATTAAAGTATAACCTAGTATTGATATGGTTAAAGATCTCTTGGTAAAAAATATTGATGGGCATGTTATCTACTTCTGTGATGATGCTGCTAGAATTGCTAAACCCGATGAAAAAGATAAACATAGACCCATAGAAGGCATGCCCGTTGTCTTAGTCAAAATAGGAGATCATTGCTATCATGGTTTATGTGATTTGGGTGCTAGTGTGAGTGCTATCCCTTTTACTCTATACCAAGAAATTATGGATGAAATAGCACCTGCTGAAATGGAAGACATTGACGTTATTATTAAACTTGCTAATAGAGAAACTTTCACACCACTTGGGATTGTTAGAGATGTTGAAGTCTTGTTCGGGAAAGTAAAATACCCTACTGATTTTCTAGTTCTTGGTTCCCCACAAGATGACTTTTGTCCCATTATCTTTGGTACACCTTTCGTGAGCACCGTCAATGCTAAGATAGATTGTGAAAAACAAACTGTCGGTGTCAGCTTTCGTAATGTGTCTCATAAGTTTAATTTTTTCCAAGTTTAGTAGACAACCTCGTGATAAAGCGGTATCTAGTAAGGATGAAATAATTGGTCTTGCTTCTATTGTTGTGGCTCCTACTGATCCCTTAGAACAATATTTGCTTGACCATGAAAATGATAAGCACTTGCGTGAAAGAAATGAAATAGATAAAAATTTTCTTGAACAAAAACCTCTCCTGAAACACAATTTGCCTATTGAAACTCTGGGAGGTCCTCCTCCACCTAAAGGTGATCCTGTGTTTGAATTAAAACAATTGCCTGACACTTTGAAGTATGCTTATCTTGATGAGAAAAAGATATATCCTGTTATTATTAGTGCTAACCTTTCGGTACATGAAGAAGAAAGATTACCGTTACTTGCTTGTTACCAATTATCTTGCTATCAAACTATCTGTTACCTACAATTCCAGTGCTTGCAGAAATTACCTTGCTGAAAACCGCTTGTCATTTCCTTCTGCTCCTCGTTGGGTTCGACACTCTTACTTATCGAAAGGACTACGATTGATCCCCTATACTTGTGGGTCATCAACACACCGGAAGACAGATTGTACCCAGTTGACACCCGTCCAGTGGCGTGTCAATACACTAAGCAATGACCAGCCAAGCGGTGGCAAGAGCTTGCCGGGAATGCATCCCCGAGCGCCACCTAGTCTAGCAATCATATGGTATTTTTTTCTAAATGCCAGAGTTAGGTATGATAGCTATGTTAGCTATCTAATCACTAGATAAAGGTTGTTTTGCCACTGTGGTTGCCCCTTGCACTATAAAAGGAGGCCCAAGGCAACCTAGCTCAAAATTCGGAAATTTGGACACTCGTACTCACGTAGTAGCTCTCCAGCCACCCTTGTCGGGATTGAGCGCTGCGTGTTCTTCGTGTTCCTCTGATCAATCCACCAAAAGCAAGAGTAGGGTTTTACGCTTCACAGCGGCCCAAACCTGGGTAAAAATGCCAGCGTCCCGATCGTCGCGTTACTTCATGGTCTCCGCTCTTTGTGCAACGTGACCCCCCTTGCCGAACCACAAAGGGGCCTCTGGTCCCGTAGGTGGTCGTGTGCATCCGTGCCCCGACAACAAGTGATTGTACTAAGCGCCTCGTTCTTTAGTACACTAACACCTCCACATGCAACAATGCGGCACGCCATGTCGTCGCCTGCTTTGGCTCGTTCCTATCTCGGCCTCGCCGAGGGAGGGTAGGGGGGTCCCGAACCCCCACCCCCGGCTCGTCCAGGCGCTAACGCGGCAGTGCGCTTGGTTGACAGACGTAATGCGGTTATTCTATTTCCACCCCCACGCACGCACACTAGAGTAACACCCCTAAGATAGATAGTGGGATCACAGATGTGAATGACTCGCCACCGCATGCGACGACGCGACACACCGCGTCGTTGCCTGCTCCGGCTCGTTGCTATCTCGGCCTTGCCGGGGGAGGGGATGGGGTTCCCTCCCCCTTCCCCCTGGCTCGGCCTCGCGCTAACGTGGAAATTTGCTTGGTTTATAGGTGCAATGCGGTTATTTTGTGTCCACCCCCACGCACGCGGCGCAGAGCCACACCCCTAAGATAGATAGTGGGGTCACGGATGTGACGGACTCACCTCCGGATGCGATGACACGGCACTCCATGTCACTGCCTTCTCCGGCTCGTTCCTGTCTTAGCCTCACCATGGGAGGGGAGGGGGTCCCCACCCCCTCCCCCGGCTCAGCCTCGCACTAACGTGGCAGTGTGTTTGGTTGACACGTGCAATGTGGTTATTCTATTTCACCCCCATGCACACACACCAGAGCCAGAACCTAAGATAGATAGCGGGGTCACGAATGTGACGTACTTGCCTCCGCATGCGATGACACGACACGCCACATTATCGCCTACTTCAGCTCGCTCCTGTTTCGGCCTCGTCGGAGGAGGGGAGGGGAAGGGCAGATATTGTCGGAATCAAGGGCTCTGGGGACCCAGAGAGGTTCAAACTCTGGGGTGTGCGAGTTTTCTAGCCCTGCTCTACCTCGCAACCTCACGGCGACTCTCCGGTGTGCTCGAGCTAAGGAAGCAGAACGGGGGGAACAGTGGTTTACCCAGGTTCAGGCCACCTTGCGGTGTAAAACCCTACTCCTGCTTGGCTAGATTGCTTGGGGTGAGCACGAGTTTAAGGGGTGTGTTCTGGTTCCCTTGGTCCCCACCTACGGTTGCGACATGCCCTTTCTTATGTTGTCCCTGGTCCTATTCCCCCGCAAACACATGGCGGGAAGGGTCGCCACAATGGCCAGTTTGAAGGGGGACAGGGCCGTAGCTTATCCCGACAAAGCAGTCTTCGCCTGCAAAAAGCCTCCCGCCGTGATGCACTGGTGGGCTCGGGGATGACCTCCGTCCAGCCGAGCCTCCATCCTTGGTCATCATTCACCAAACTGGAAACCTTTGGGGATTGCTTTGGGAACCAGCAAGCTGGCCATGCTCCCTTAACACAAAAGAGGAAAGCCCCCTACCCGCTCCTGCTGGCACAACTCCTGGCGCTGCTTTGCACGACGCGAACCACCCACGTTGAAAATTTGACGTATATTTAAAATATAAGGGTCGAATCTAAAAAACATAAAGAATTTTAAAATAATGAATTCCAAAGTTTTTTTAAAAATATAAATTCAATGATTAAAATATTTAAATCCAATAAAATTAATCAAAATTTAAATAAAGAAGATCAAATTGTAAAGACACAGAAGTTCAAAGTGGAAGTTTAGGATACATACCTACTGAAGTTCTACTATTGTTTGAAGTATGAAAATATGTTAGGAAAAAAGGGTGCACGTATCTATGGGACAATTCCACAATTGCTCACAGGACAAGGTCAACAAATAAAAACTAATTCATGAAAAAAATATGAAAAAAGAAAACAAAGAAAAAAGAGCACAATGTTGCATTATCTTACAATGTGAAAAAAGCAGAAGTTCAAGTATAAATGATATAGAAGTCATGATTCTAAATCAGACCGTGACTGATCCAAAAATTAGCCACGATCAAATTTGTTGTAAACATACAATCCTTTGTGTCGTGGTTTTATCACGGCAGATGTCCTAGTGAAAGGACTTAGGGGTGAAGCCATCGCTACGGTGAATAACTCGAAGGGGTTGATCGGGACGAAAGACACGGGTTTACCCAGGTTCGGCCCCTCAGGAAAGAGGTAAAAGCCTACGTCCTGCTTTGTGTTTGTATTGATTGGGTATCGATTACAACAGAGCGAATTCGCTTGACCTAGCTCTCGATCAATTGTTTCGTACCCTAAGCCACCGCAGGGACTCGCCTTTATATACACAGGTCGAGGCCCAAGGCTTACAAGAGTCCAGGCCAGGTTACACCTTGTAACCGACCTTATCTCTAAGTCGCCTTGCCTTCTCTGGCAAGCCATCTCCGGGCGGCTTATGCCTCCGGGTCACACGCCATCATCCGGCTCTGGGCCTCCGCCAGGCCCGTCTGATAAGTTACCTCCAGGCCTGTTTAAGGCTTTATTGTTAAGTCGCCAACTTCCTAACCCGACCTCTCCTGGGCGGGTTATACCGCGGGGTTATATCCCCAACATTAGGCCCCAGATTGATTTGAACATGTTCATGTCAATCTTCAACTCTTCTGGTTGGCGAGTCTTGTGTTCCTCGTAATTACTTAACCTAACATAAGTCTTCATGACCCGCCATATAAAATGGACGAAGTCATCTCTGGGAAATCTAGAAAATCTTCATGACATCATAACGGATCTTTGCATTAACTGGTCAACATGAAAATTGAGGCGTCATCTTAGTCAATCATTATCATGTCTCCTCGATTCTCGCGTTGGACTATTGATGTTCCATCTTTTCCTTATAAATAGGCGCGGGGGCCCATTCCTTTCACTCTCCCCCGCTGTCGTTTCCTCTTCTTCTTCTTCCTCTGAACGCTCCGCGCGAACGAAGCTCCGCCGCACCTGCCGGACCACGCCATTCACCTCAACAAGGCTACTGCATCAACCTGTTGTGTCCAGAACTTGCCGGCATGCGTCCGCGCTCTTTGCGTCTTCTCAGGTTCTATTCTTCATCTCTTCCAGATCTGCATTAGATCGCCGGAGTTCTTCATTCATCCCCGTTCATCGGAGTTCGTACCTCTGCCCAAGAAAGGAATCATCTTTTGCCTTAAAGACACTAGCAAAATCACGCGACGCCTCGTTCAGCCTCCGTTTCGTACTCTGAATAGATTACTTCTTCCCCAAAATCCGGGCATTGTCTGCTAGTTCTTCCATTATTGTTTTTAGGTTTAGAAAATATTTCCCTTTTTACCTGCATCCGTAGATCTATAATTGTAGCTGTAACTTGTGAAACTTGTTTGTCCACACTTAGCAGTATTTTCAGTATTCACTGCCTTATTAACCCGCCATCATGCTGTAGTTGACGGAGGCTCATAATTTATCAATGACCTGCCAAATAACGTTGTCATCTTAGAATCATAACTTGCTTTTTCATGTAGCACTCTTAACCCGCCGTAATTCTATGCCTTTCCACAGCTTTTAACCCGGTCTGTTATGGCTAAGGCCCCCTCTTCTTGCGATTCGGTAGCCTCCGGGATTACCGAGCTAATGCTCAATGAATATGTAGCCATGGGGGTTTTGCCGGCTCAGGAAGTCATCCATTGGCGGGTTCCTGACGACGAAGTTACTCCCAAGCCCAAAGAGGGGGAAGTTGTCATCTTTACAGATCATCTTCTCCGTGGCTTCTCACCGCCAGGGTCAAAAAAATTCCGGGACGCCTTGCATTTTTACAAACTACATCCTCAAGATATTGGCCCCAATTCTGTCACCAACCTGTGCCAATTCCAAGTATTTTGTGAAGCATATCTGCAAGAAGAGCCCTCCATTGACCTTTTCAGACATTTCTTTTACATCAACCGCCAGACTGAGATTGCAGACGGACCAAGTCTTGTACTCGGAGGCGTTTCTATCCAGAGGCGGAGGGATGTATCTTTTCCTTCAGCGGCTCTGCCCAGCCACCCCAAGGATTGGAATCGCACCTGGTTCTACTACAGAGACACTGCCCCGGCTAAAGAAAATCCACTGCCGGGTTATCGTCCCTACCTGCTCTGCACCACCACCGAGCTTCCAGACCGGTTATCCGCCATAGAGCGTGCCCAATATGCTCATACATTTTCAAAGATCAGGGCTTTATTAGACAATGGTTTAACTGGCGTTGATTTGACCCGCTGCTGGGTTTCCTGGAGAATCTTGCTGTTGAGCCGGCGCGGCGGCTGAATGTGTGCATACACTGGCGATGTGGATGACCCTCGGCGCTTCAACCAGACGCCTCTGACAGACAAAGACCTCAACTTAATTGTCAAGTCACTGCTGGGAGAACCTCAGGAGGTTTGCAATTAGACGGGGTTAAACCCCTTCTATGCTCTTAACCCGGCTCCCGCAGTAAGACCTTTTACTTTTATCTTCACCTTTTAGATTTTGCACTTCACATCTCTTTTAATATTTCTGCAAAATGTATTTATATATGTAGGCCTACTCTCCCTTCTGGAAGAAGAGAATAACTGCAGCCTCTACTTCAAAGAAGAAAAACAAAGCAACGAAGACCCGGGCTCCAGCTCGTCGAAAGAAGCAGCCAGCAAAAGAACTGCTCGAACTGGATGACTCGGAGGTAGAACTTGACTCCCTTGGCCTTCTTTTCATGTAACTTATTGACACTGACTCCTCTCAGGGTGAAGCGGAGACGAGCCAAGCCGGCGCAGCAGAGGTAACTACCATCTCCTCCGACTCGGAACCTTTGCCAAGAGAGAAAATATGGCGGGTCATCCGGAAAGTAAATTTTCCACACCCTCTTGCTCACTTGGATCCCAACTTTCTTTTGAAGAAACAGCAACATGAATCTAGGCGTCAGACCCGGAGCGGCGGCTCTGAAGATCTAGTGGCTGGCTTATCCAACACACCAGCTCCTCGGAAACGCCGCAATGAGGTATTTCCTAGCTTTGTTTTCATCTCTTCTGTGCATTAGCCTCATGCAGCAACCTGCTGATATTGTTCAACTTTGATTTTTCAGGAAACACCTCCATCCTCTGGCGACTCAACCGGCACACAGTTGCCTGCCTTCGTTGTCAACCCTGGGAAAGGATTTTTTTCCTTTGTTGATATCCAAAAACTTGTATTCATATGCTCATAAACTTGCTCACTTCTGTTTCAGGGCTAAGGCAAAAATAAGTAAGAAGCAAAAGATGGGCGACTCTTCCAAGACCACCAAGGCCTCTGAGCCAGAGAAAGAGATTCCGAAGCCCCCTGAAGCCCCAATCCAAAGTTCCGAAGACCCTGTCTCTCATCAAGACAACCCCCCTCCGCAGACTGAAGAAGTCTTTTCTAAAGCTATGGACTCTGATGTTGACCCGGCCAACATTTGTGACCCGCCATGTCCAACTCTCCAACCCATTAAAGAAAACCCTTCTGAGAAGGATGATGCTGACGTGGTCATCACCGGGGCGGGTTATAAACCACCAGGAGCCTCAACCGTGTTGGCTAAGCATAAAGAAGAAACACCTCTGCTGGAGAAAGGCAAGGTTAAGTTGGACCTGCCGGATTACGCGGACTTCAACGTCAGCGAGCTGCACGCCGGTTATCTAAACCGCCTTCATACAAGTCGTGATATGGAGGCCGGCTTAGTAAACTTGATGAAGCAGAAGTATGAGGTACGAGTTTCAATCCCTTTCCACTTTACAGATATATACTTATGTAACCCCCAAGGGACGGCTTATCCTAAGAGGATAAGCTGGGTCTTCCAATAAATACTTAGGAGAAAAATCCACCTGTAGCCCCCAAGGGCCGCCTTATCTTGAAAAAGATGAGCCGGGTCGTCCAACAATAGATTAGAAAGAAATCCGAATGTAGCCCCCAAGGGCCGGCTTATCTTGAAAAAGATGAGCCGGGTCTTCCAGTAACTTTGAAATGACCTACATTAGCCCCCAAGTGCCAAGTGTATTGCTTGCAATGTGCTTGGGACTTGAAAATTTGAATCATGACAAACTTGTGCATTAACAATTTCTAACTCCCAAACTGTATTGTAGGAGTCATTAAGCTTGAAGGAGTCTCATCTTGGCGACTTAAACAAGAGAGTGGCGGCTCTAGAAACCAAGAGCAGCGAGGCCGAGGCAAAGCTAAAACTTGCCTTGGAGGACTTAGAAAAGCTGAAATCTGACTTTACTGTTGAGCGCGCCACCCTTGAGGAGGAGAAGACCACCTTGAAAAAGCGCGCGGAAGATGCTGAAATACAATTGAAGCCGGTTGCTGAAGAGCTTGCCGGCTTAAAGCAGCAAATATCGCGGATGACAGCCGCCATCTTCGGTAAGTGCACAAAGTTACTCTTCATTGAAATATTCCCTCAAAATATAGTGACCAAACAATGCTAAACGAAGCTTATACTCTTAATTGTCTGTCAGGCGCCAGGAGTGCCAACTTTGGCCAAAATATTTTGTTGAAGGTGAAAGCCATCTACTCGTTGATCGAGCAACTATATGATAGGAGCCTGCGCATACTTGTAGTTGTATCGTCAGGAAAGAAGCCGCCAACACCTATCAAGACGGTGCTGGATCAACTATCATCTGTGCCGTCTCAACTTGAAGAGCTGAAGCTTTCAGCCGTCCGCGCAGGAACTATTTCTGCTTTAAGCCGGGCGAAGGCATGGCAATCAGATCTAGACCCTGCTGATATGGCTGGCGGGTATCCAGAATTTAACGACGATGGGACTTCCTTTAGCGAGTCAGACTTCTCTAGATGCGTCAAAGAGATGAGGCCACTGGCATGTCAACTTGCACAAGGGCTTGATTTAAACAAGTATGAGCCGGCTTACGACAACAGCGATACCCGCATCAAGGCGCCTACTCATGTAGTTGTCAACTTAACACCCCAGAGGCGTAAGCATATGTTTGCCCCTGACCTTGATCCTTCTGTAATTCTTAATGCTGAATCCACCTTTGAGGCATTAACCGGCATCGACTGGACTTCGGATAATCTCCAGATGCTCGACGACGAAGACCCGGCACAGGATGACCCGGCGCCTTCCACTTCCAAATGCCAAGATGGTACTAATTTTGCTGATCGTAACCCAGCTGACGCTGAAGCCGGCTTAGAGTAATGTAACTCAAAAATACTTAGCCAGAAATTTAAAGGGCCCCGCTATTGCCCTTGTAATAGCATAATCTAAAAAAGAGTTGTGATTTTGCCATGCCTTCGTGCATGCTTTTATCAACTTATGCTCTGGCGGCTTAACCGCCTCAAATCTGATGAAACATGTGCATGCCTGATGTAACCGGGTCTCTGGTCTCTTCATGAAATTGTGATCAACTCCTTGACCAGCGACTTATAGTCACAATTCGGGGCGAGTTAATAACTCCATGTCCCATAACCTGGAAAATGTGAAACAAACCCGCTGGTAGGTTATGACAGATGTAAATTTGATCAATGAATCCCTCTAAGCTAGATGAGCTGTCATCCGATGACTCGGAACTTCCTCAGGAAAAAATTCCTGCAAGACAACAAACAGAAGATATGTACATGTATATCTTCAGTTTTTGTTGTAAGGCGGCCTTGAAGGCACAACCAAAAGAGATCAAATCTTATTTATATTTTTGAGAAAACTCAAGGTTTTTGCCTCAAAGAAGTTAGGCATGAACGCCTACAATCCCGTAAGCCGTCTCTCACGTGACATAAATCCGTCGTTTTAACTTTAACAAGTTCAGGGTCTTTAAAAAAGATTGACTATTAAGAGTATGATCGGGCCACATAGCGGAGAGACTACAACGGACAGGAGAGTTTATCCTAGGTCTCTGTAAGCCGGCCCTCTCGTGACATAAGCCGCCGTTTTAACTTTGACAAGTTCAGGGTCTTAAAAAAGATTGACTGTCAAGCGTACGGCGGGTCACCTGGCAGAGTAGCAAGTTGCAAACAGGCAGGTTTAACTCAATATGGCTTTTAAGCCGGTCAAGAGGGTATGAAAGCTAAACTCAGTGAGTTGGAAGCCCCCACGTGACCTTATGAATAATCAACTCGTTGCACAAAAATTGCTGCATGAAAACGGCAGAGGCCCTGAATTATGGGGATGCCGGCTTTATTATATTGAAAAAGGTATATACAATGACAGAGATATGTACATTGATGAGAGCCAATGACTCAAGTATAGTAAGGCCGTAGATGAGCAATATTCCACGGCCTACTGGTCTCCTCTCCGGAAGTGCGTGACTTGTCATTCTGCCGCATATCAATGAGGTAATATGACCCATTGTTGAGATTCTTGCTAACCACAAAAGGTCCTTCCCAAGGGGGTGATAACTTATGCATATCTATCTGATCTTGAATAAACTGTAGCACTAAGTCGCCTTCTTGGAACGTCCGGGTTTTCACTCTGCGGCTATGATAGCGATGTAGATCTTGTTGATAAATCGCCGATCGTGCTGCTGCAAGATCTCGCTCTTCATCCAAAGCGTCTAGCGCGTTCTGACGCGCCGCCCCATTCTCAGTTTCCACGTAAGCCGCCACCCTGGGCGAGTCATGACGGATATCACTGGGGAGAATGGCTTCTGCGCCATAAACCATGAAGAAAGGCGTGTAGCCTGTTGATCTGTTGGGGGTGGTTCTGATGCTCCAAAGAACTGAAGGTAATTCCTCAACCCAACAGCCCGGTGTTCGTTCCAAAGGAACCATAAGCCGGGGTTTGATACCTCTCAAAATTTCCTGGTTAGCACGTTCTGCTTGACCATTAGACTACGGATGAGCCACCGATGAGACATCAAGGTGGATGTGTTCACTTTGACAAAAGTCTTTCATAGCCCCCTTGGACAAATTTGTACCATTGTCAGTAATGATACTGTGGGAGTAACCAAAAAAAATCAGCTTCTTGACAAACTGAACTGCCGTTGCTGCGTCGCACTTGCTGACCGGCTCCGCCTCAACCCACTTGGTAAATTTATCAACCGCCACCAAAAGGTGGGTCTTCTTATCTTTAGACCTCTTAAACGGTCCAACTATATCAAGCCCCCAGACCGCAAACGGCCAGGTGATCGGAATCATCCGCAACTCTTGAGCCGGCACATGGGCTCGCCGTCCAAATTTCTGACACCCATCACATTTACTAACCAAGTCCTCTGCATCTGCATGAGCTGTTAGCCAGTAAAAACCATGCCGAAAAGCTTTGGCCAGCAAAGATTTTGACCCGGCGTGATGACCGCAGTCGCCAGCTTGTATCTCTTGTAAGATTTCACGGCCTTCCTCAGGAGAAACACAGCGTTCAAAAATGCCAGTCACGTTGCACCTGTGCAACTCACCATTGACGATAGTCATGGACTTAGACCGCCTCATGATTTGCCGTGCCAAGGTTTCATCTTCAGGTAACTCACCAGGGGTCAAATATGTCAGATAAGGCAGCGTCCAATCTGGAATCGCACGAAGAGCCACCACCAGCTGTCCTTTCGGGTCAGGTATGGCAAGATCCTCCTCAGAAGGTAACATGACTGACAGGTGATGCAATACATCCAGAAACACATTAGGCGGCACCGACTTCTGCTGAGATCCCAGCCGTGAGAATGCATCAGCCGCCTCATTCTTCCGATGATCAATGTGATCCACCTGATAACCCTTAAAGTGACCAGCAATGATATCAACAGCCTGGCGATAAGCCGCCATACGAGGGTCTTTAGAATCCCATGTGCCTGAGACTTGTTTTCGAAATGGTCCGCCATTCTTCGACATCCAACGCTATTGTTTTCGAAGCACTGGCTGGTGCGAGCTTCCCTTTGAATAGGCTGAGGTTGGATCGACCTTTTTCACGATCGCCATCATTGTACCGAGGCTTCGGATTATGCAAATGACGATTCTTGGCTTCGTAGTGTGCTGTCACGAAGTTTGCCGCCTCCTTAGTAATGAATGCCTCGGCCATCGATGCTTCAATTCTACGTTTATTTTTACATTTTGCTCGAAGCGTCTTCTGCATCCTCTCAGTTGCGAAGCACCAACGATTTTGCACGGGCCCCCCCAATCTTGCCTCGGTCGGGAGATGCAAAATCAAATGTTGCATTGGATTAAAGAAGCCTGGTGGAAAGATCTTTTCTAGCTTGCAGATCAACTCCGGCGCCAACTCTTCTAGTTCATCTAGCACGTCAGGCGATAGTTATTTCGCACAAAGAGCACGGAAGAAATAGCTCAGCTCTGCCAGTACTAGACATTCATCCTCATGGATAAAGCCACGCAACATCACCGGCATTACCCGCTCAAGCCATATGTGCCAATCACGACTCTTGAGACCAAATATTTTCAATTTGTCAAGACTCGCTCCCCTCTTTAGATTCGCTGCATACCCATCGGGGAACATCAACTACATTTTCACCCACAAGATCATTTCCCTCATAGCTGGCCTTCCAAGATTGAACCATGCCTTTGGCTTCCTCCAGTTCTTCTTTTCTTTCGGTTGTCGCATGTATTGTAACGATCTATCACATAGAGCCTCCTGATCGACTCTAGCCTTAGGGTTATCCTTTGACTTCCCCTCTATGCCGAACAATGTACCAAAAAGGGCCTCGACGATATTCTTTTCAGTGTGCATCACGTCGATGTTGTGTGGGCAAATGAGGTCTTTAAAATAAGGCAGATCCCACAAGCATATCTTGTGAGTCCAGGCGTGTTCCGAATTATACCCTTTGAAATATCCTGGACGCTGTGGATCAGGCTCGAGAGCGTTTAACTGATCCAGGGTCTGTTGGCCTGTCAATGTAGGTGGTGCAGAGTTTTTGACAACTCTACCTTTGATGAAATTCTTCTTGTCTTTTCTGAACTTATGGCCAGGATCCAGGAACTGTCTATGCAAGTCGAAGCAAGAATACTTGCGACCCACCTGCAGCCAACGGAACTGAAGAGCTGCCTTGCATGTGGGGCACGGGAACCTTCCATGCACACACTAGCCAACGAATAGCGCATACGCCGGCAAGACATGCATCGATTACATGTACCACACATGCATTTTGAAGTTTTGTTATGTAGCAGCGTCATATGTCTTGATCCCATTATCCCAAGCTTCTTGCAATTCATCCTTAAGCGGCTGCATGTACACATTCATATTCTTCCCCGGATAGTTGGGCCCTGGAATTATCAACGTCAAGAAAATGTTCTTTCTTTTCATAATCTCTCCGGGGGGGGGGGGGGATTGAGTGGAATGACAAATTCAGGCCAACAACTGTATTGGGTTGCCGTCATACCAAACACATTGAACCCATCCGTTCTGATGGCGACTCGAGGATGCCTTGGATCTGCCGCTTTATCCTTATGTAATGCATCGAAGTGCTTCCATGCAAAAGCGTCTGAAGTGTGTCCCAACATCGGATTCCCTTCTGCATCTAGTTCGGTTCTTTTGCCCAATTTGTGCCACGTCATCTGTCTGGCCGTCTCTTTGACCATGAAAAGACGTTGAAGTCTTGGTATGATTGGCGTATACCGAAGAACATTAACTGGGATTTTGGTCTGACTCTTCTCACCCATATCGTTGTCTACCACAACATACCTGGAAGACTTGCAAATGGGACAATAGTTGAAGCCCGCATACTCAAGCCTAAATAAGGCACATCCATGCTCACAGGCATCTATCTTCTCATAGGGCATCTTAAGCGCGCGTAGGATTTTGTCCGACTGGTACAGGTTTGCAGGCAATACATGGCCTTTGGGTAGAAAGCGTCCAAATATCGTCATCATTGCGTCGTAGCATTCTTTGCCCAGGTTGAACTGAGCCTTCAGAGCCATTACTTGCACGATGGCATCCAGCTGACAAAGCTCAGTGTGCTCCTGGAGAGGACGTTTTGAAGACTCCAACATTTCATAGAAGGCCTTTGCAGATTCCTCCATCTCATCGTCCGAATCCCGAGCATCATCAAAGTCTTGCACCATGTCTTCGATCCCGGTACCATGCTCGTCGGTGCGACGACGAACCACCTCAGCTCTGGCATGTTGGGCAGACTCACCATGAAATCTCCACACCGTATAATCAGGCGTAAAACCCCACTTCTGCAAGTGTTTACCCATTTCATCCCGTGTCCACTTTTTATGGTTGTCGCACCAGACACAGGGGCACCAGGTTCTTTCCTGGCCATTTGCAAATGCGGCGCTCAGAAACCCCTTGGTTTTTGTTAACCATTCAATGGTCATGTCTTTCTGACTAGGGTGACCGGTGTACATCCACGCACGATCACTCATCTTGCCTACCTACTAAACACACGAGAAATATATATAATTCATCATCTATATTCATCAGTTAATCAAGTTTGTCAGTTTTATTACGTCCATGCAACCTACACGCTAATAGGTAAAGATAGGTCCTAATCCCACCCGAGTATGTGTAGATTGGGTTCGTTTTCCCATGCTCTGCTCCGAATCCGACACGGAATTTCGGCAGCACCTCCCCGTTGTTCTCCTGATACATGTCTTGGCAATAAGCAGAGAGGATGTGTATCCGGAGAACAACAGGGAGGCACTGACGAAATTCCGCATCGGATCTGGAGCAGAGCATAAGGGAAAACGAACCCAATCTACACATACTCGGGCTGTCCATGGATAACGTTGGACTATTCTAAAGGATGGCGGTTATAAATATGCAAAGACATGCATATTTATAGATGCCGCCCTTTCGAACGGGAGACGCACGCATACTGATGATTGAAGACACCTATAGCTAGCAAGTTTCATCGGCACGAAGACCGGAACAGAGCAAATTAAGGGGGGGGGGGGAGATGTCATTTGTGCTCACCCGCGAACGCGTCGGGGAGCTCGTCAAACGCACGGGGAGGTCGTCGAACAGCAGACCCTCGCAGCGACGAAACAACTGCACATTAAAATCCACCCGATCAACACAAATATTCAATCCCGATAGAAAAATCTCTCTATATGTAACTACTTTTGCACTTCTATTTTCTTATTTTTCTCCTCTATTTCTTCTTCTTCTTCTTCTCCTCTTCTTCTCCTCTTTTTCTTCTTCTTCTTCTTCTTTTCTTCTCCTCTTCTTCTTCTCCTCTTTTTCTTCTTCTTTCTCCTCCTCATCTATTTTTCCTCTTCTTCTTCTCCTCTTCTCCTCTTTTTCTTCTTCTTTCTCCTCCTCTTCTATTTTTCCTTTTCTTCTTCTACTTCTTCTTCTTCCTATTTTTCTTTATCCTCTTCTTCTACTTATTCTTCTTTTCTTCTTTTTTCTCTTCTAACCTAACTAACTAACCTAATAAACCAAGCTAACTAACTAACCTAACTAACCTAATAAACTAAAAAACTAACCTAACTAATTTAATAGAAATAAAAAAACAGGAAAAACGGGGCGTTGGGGGCGGTGGGGCACCGGGGCGGCTGGTGGCGGGGACGACGGGGCGGCGGGGCGGTGGGGCGCCGGGGCAGCGGGGAGGACGGGCGCGAGGGGGGTGGTGGGGCGGCGGTGGGCGCGACGGGGGCGGTGGGCCATTGGGGGCGGGGGGGCGGCGGGGCGCCGGGGCGGCGGGGAGCATGGCCGCGACGAGGGCGGTGGGGCGGCGGCGCGACGGGGGCGGTGGGCGGCGGCGCGACGGGGCCGGTGGGGCGACGACGGCGCTGGCCGCGGGGGTGGCGGCGGTGGGCGTCGGGGGAGAGAGGGGAGTGTGAGTGGGAATGTGTGGGTGAGAGTGAGAGAGAGGGGCCGGGGTGGGGGCGGGACGGCCGTTATTACCCCCGTTAGAGCATTGCCGTCTGCGGGCGGACGGCAAAGCGGCTAGCCTCTTTGTCATCTGCTTTAGGCCTCATTGCCGTCCTCTAGCAGACGGCAAAGAAAACGCCAAATTTAACCTAACCACCCCGCGGTCAGGTGGGGCCCAGCTGTTGCTTTGCCGTCTGCTGTGCGGCTCTTTGCCATCTGCGAGCTGACGGCAAAGACCTGGCCGATGGCAAAGATCCTTTGTGCCATCTGCCAACTCTTTGCCGTCTGCTTTATGCCAGCGGACGGAAAAGACCGTCTTTGCAATCTGCCAGCCGACGGCAAAGAGATGGCAAACGGCAAATAACTGAATTCCAGTAGTGAGCCATGAATTTAGCATAAGCCAGGCGCCCAAATAAAGCATGATATGGGCTCTTGATCTTGACCACTTCAAACCACAAGGTCTCTACCCTGTAATTATACTCATCACCAAAAGCCACTTCCAGAGCAATTTTTCCTACTGGATAGGCTGACTTTCCAGGTACTACGCCGTGAAACACTTTGGACGACGGCTTGAGATCCTTGTCAGTCAGATTCATCCGGCGAAAAGTGTCGTAGTACAGGATGTTAATGCTGCTGCCACCGTCCATCAGCACCTTGGTGAACTTGTAACCTCCTACCTGAGGGGATACCACAAGGGACAAGTGCCCCGGGTTATCAACTTGTGGCGGGTGATCTTCCCTGCTCCATGATATCGTTTGCTCAGACCAGTTCAAATACTGCGGAATAGCTGGTGTTCCTGCATGAACCGCCCTCTTGCGCACCTTCTGATCACGTTTGTCCAGACTCGGGGTGAAGAAGTGGTACTGGCCTCCATTAAGCTGCTTCGGGTTACTCTGATACCCTAACTGGTTGTTTTGCTGCTGACCACTATTACCGGAGTATTGATTGTGGCCACCATGGTTGCCTTGACCCTGATAACCCGAGGCTGAGCCGCCCGCACCGAAACTTGACATATGAGATCCGGATCCTGACCCGCCAGGCGGTCCATTGCCGTTACCATGATGTTGGTTAAGGCTGTAATTCCAGAACTCCCGCATGATATAACAATCCTTCCAAGCGTGGGTAGACGGCTTGTTGGGAAGACTGTGCTTTGGGCAGGGGTCGTTTAGCATTGCTTCCATGTTGAAAGGCTTGCCCTTGCCAAAAGGCGGTTTACCGTTGCCCTTGGCGCGGTTGTTCCCAGTATTGGTGTTGGCCACCAGATCTGACCCGCCATCTGGGTGCTTCCGCTTAGCGCCATTGCCTAGGTTGGTATTTCCTGTCACATTCTATTGTTGATCCTTACCGTTGCCATTCTTCTTACCCTTAGCAGATTTCTCATCATCAGAACCAGGATATTTCATGCTATCAGAATCTGCATATTTAGTGAGAGCCGCCATGAGCTCACCCATGTCCTGGCAAGAACGTGTGAGCCGTCCAAGCTTCTGCTTAAGGGGCAAAAAATGACAATTCTTCTCCAGAATCAAAACCGCCGGACCCAATGGTGGGCCGACTTATCCTCGCGCTGCACACAATGATCCAAATAAATGATCGTCATGGGCTGTTTGCACGTTCCTTGAAAATTCTTGATAAATCGTGCTTTCAACTCAGCCCAGGCGAGTTAATGGTATTGGACGGCAGACCCTTTAACCATGTGCGAGCCGGTCCTTCCAACATCATGATAAAATACTTTGCACAGACTGCATCACTGACATCCAACATCTCCATGGCCAACTCATAACTTTCGATCCAGGCTTCTGGGGGTAGATCAGCTGTGTAATTAGGCACCTTGCGTGGACACTTAAAATCCTTTGGCAGGAGCTCGTTCCGTAGAGCCGGTATTAAACACGGTACTCCAACAGCCCTGGAAGTGACGCCGGCACCCACCGAAGTTGAAGGGTTTACCGGGGGTGGCTCCTGGTGAACCGCCGCGGCCATCGCCTCACGCTGAGCTCTGGCATTATCCAGAATAGCCTGAGCATTGACGACGGGTGGGCTATCATAGGGCGGTTTCCGACGTCGCTCGCTGCTGGAAGCCGCTGGTGACTCCATGCGTCGACTATAACTGCGGCTTCGAAGGGGGGTTAAGTGCACATGACTTCGGCTGCACGTATACTTCTCTTGTTGAGCCACCGCTGTCTACAATAACTCAATGGCATTTAGTGCTTCTTCAGCGAAGGGTGTCCCGTCGGCAAGAGGGAGCGCACTGAGCGTGGCAGTTGCTGCTATCATGTTCTCCACCGGGTTAGAATAATGACCAGGTGGTGTCAGAAATCGCTCCGTCGGGGTATGATTTCTGCGGGGCGGGTCTGGCTGCCGATGCTGAGTCGCCGCCCTATTCCCAGGCACTTCCGCCGTTCGGGCCACGGTCAACGGTGCGTTCGCTCCTACTCCTGGGGTGTTGAAGAGGTTTCTGGGCTCATACTTCTCAGGCAGGCGGGTCTGATGCCTCATCCAAAAAACTGCTTCTGAGGCTTGTTGATCCAGATTGAGGCGAAAAGCCTCTGCCTCCAGACGCTCTGACTTAGCATCCATGTGAACCTGCATTGCATTGATAACCTCCTGTCTCGGCGTTCTGGGAACGGGGGTACCCAGACCTGCCTGCCTGTGGCCCAGGGCGTGGCCCACTTCGACAGCCTGGTACGGCCCGGCGCGGGATCGCCCAGGACATGGCCCTCGTGAGAGTCCCGCCCTCGCGAGAAGGACGGCACCAAGACCCCCGGAAGGAGGAGGCCTCTCCAGGCTCCTGAGGGGCGGAGGTCTCTATGCAGCGCCCGGCCTCGTGAGATCGGGGGTGATGCAAACCAGGCCAGGTGGGCACCAGCGTGCGCGGAGAAGACAGTTTCCTCATTGGTGCAAGGGAGGCAAGGACGTACGCAGGTTCCCAAGGCATCCCACCAAAGGTTTCCGTTCCGGCGCAACAAGATCAAGACCACGAGCCCCGCAGGACGGACGTCATCGTCGAGCCCACCTCTGCATCACCACCAGCTACTTTGCAGGCGAAGACCACCTTTCGTCAGGATAAGGTGTACTGCTTGTCCCCCTTTGAATTTGGCCGTTGTGGGATCCCTTCCCACCAGTGCGATAAGGGAAGAGGACCCGGGCCATTATGAATAGAGATTGGGCTGCGCCGTAGAGAGGGGCAGGGAAAAAACCACCCGAGCGCCCTCGCGAGGTGGCTCACCACTGTACAATTTCATCCACAAACCTCCTCGCGAGGCAATCCACCAAAGGCAGGAGTAGGGTTTTACGCTTCGTAGCGGCCCGAACCTGGGTAAATCTGCGTATTAGTCTTCTTCCCCGCGATTGAGTGAGTTTAATTCGGCTAGGCTGTGGAGCTGTGAGCTTGAGGCCAAAGCTAGTGTGGATCTTGGCACACGCCCCTGAGTTTGAACTTCTTTGGGTTCTACGGAGCCCGAAATCCGACATTTGGTGCGCCTGGTAGGGGCGTGTCGGAATCCTTCCATAAGCTTCACCAAGCCTCCGCTCGCCGCTCCCATGGCTAAAGGACACCGAGCCCGCGCCGAGCACCGGGCTGCTCGCGTCGCACGGGCAATGCCTACGGGCCACATCGCCCCGCGCCGCCTTGCCCCCTCCCCCTCCCCCCCCCCCCCCCCGTTGTTTGACGCCGTCGCTAGCCCGGCCTTCGACGGACGTCGGGGCCTGCCGCCCTCACCCACCGCATAGCACGGCATTGTCGCCCCGACTCCCTCCCACATCCACGCCGCTGCGTCGTCCTCCCGAGCTTGCCTCGACCTGACGAGTGAGCGAGTCACGCTCCTCGTGGCCCACAAACTGCAGCGCTACCGCACCGCTCACACCCGCTACGACGACTGGCTATGTCGCACGACTAGGCACGCCAGCACGGCCGGCGTGGCCCAGGCGCTCCCCTACGGGATGGGCCTAGGGGCTCGCGTCTGTGGAGCCCTTCAACTAACCGGCACGGCGCTGGGGACACGCGGATGCCCCTTGGAAGCGCGTTACGACACGCGCCCGCGCCTGCAAGGGGTGCGGCCCAGGGCGTCAGGCACACAGGAGTTCACCCCCAGCGTGGACGAAGACCTGTGGGAGGCGCTGGCCGTGCGTGGTGGCCGCCGCCTCGCACCTCCCAGCGCGCCCGCCGCCTCCTGAGTGGGCGGCCGGCGACTTGTCTACGCCCGCGCCCGGGGGCTCGAGCACCTCCACGACGACCAAGCTGACGGGCGCCCAAGCCGCGAAGGGTGCTACGTCGGCCACTACGATGACATGAGGAGCATACGCGACCTCGTGAGCGGCTTTCGTCGGGGCTGGTACGGGCGGCCCACGAGGGCGGCTGGCGGGGTCGGTCTTGCGAAGGTGCCTGGCATTGGCAGCTTCGCGAGGCACGCCCGCTGGTGGGGAGCTACCCTGAGGAGGTGCATGTGTCCCCGGACCGGGCGTCACCTGCCTGAGACGGAGGGTGGATCACACGCCCATGTCCCCAGGCCAGGCGCTCCTTGCCTGGAGACGGAGGGTGGAACACACGCCCATGTCTGTGGGACAGACGTCGCCTGCCCATAGACGGAGGGTGGAACACACACCCATGTCTCCGCGACAGGCGTCGCCTGCCCAGAGACGGAGGGTGGAACACACGCGCATGTCTCTGGGCCGGGCCTCGCCCGTCTGGCGGCAGAAGATCACGTACTCGCCCGTGTCTCCAGGTCCGGCCCGGTCCACCTGGGGGCAGGGGGTTGAGTGCCCGTGCGAGGCTCCCGGGCACCCCAGTGAGGCGCACTGGGGAACCGCCCCGAGCGCCAGCCTCGCGCTTGATGGAAGGATCCCCCGCCGAGCCTCCTCCGCAGCGCGGGGCACTGTGGCGCCACTACAGCGACGACATTCTCCTCCGGGCTTTTGGGGGCCCAAGGCCCCGTTCCGAGCCTGGTCCTCCCTTCGGAGAGCGTTGGGGGCTCACCCCGCGCTCGAGTGCCCGTTTGGGGCCGACCCCGCTTCGCCGCATCGCGCTTGGGGGCAGGAAGTGGGCTCCGTGTCCCGGAGGCATGGAGCCCCCTGCACGCCCCCGAGCTCAACCCGTGACACTCTCACGTAATAATGAGTGGGCTATATACGCCCGGAGCCCCCTGAGGACGCGGAGGGGTTCCCACCCACGCCCAAGTGGAAGCCCCATGCTCAGCGCTGGCGGACAACATGGTCCTCCAATGACTATGCCCACGCCTAGTGGAAGCCCTACGCTCCGCGCAGGGGCGAAGACGAAGACTAGCCCAGGTGGCGAACGCGGCAGCTCTTTACCCCCTTTTTGTATTCGAATTTGCCACCTTTTGCAATGAAATTTGGAGTTCTTACTATTTTCTTCAGGAAGGGGCGAGGGGCATTCTCTTCTGGTAAAGTTTTCCGTTTTGCGTCTTGCTTTCTTTAAGAAGTTCGGCAGCTGCCGGCTCTTTTTCTCCCTCGCGCGTCCCACGAGCGGGGGCTGGACACGGTGGGCGCGTTCCCGCGCACACCTCGCCAAGGCCTTTGCGTTCACACCCTTGCGCGACACGATCGACCGAATAGACAGGGACTTTTCGCACAAAGGAATACAATGCTACCCATTACGTCATGCGGGAGCATCATGAAAAAGTCCCTCCAAAATACATTCACGTCGCCGCGGGGCCACGTTCATAACCCTGACAGGTAAACACGAAGACTACCTACGGAGACAAGCCGCCGTCGTCGCCCTCATCGTCACCACCGTTGCCGGACTCGTGCTTCTCGACCTCAAGTTGGCCCTCCCCGTCAGAAGAAGAAAACCCCACGATCAAGTCCTCCACATGGTCCTCCACCCACTCGGCAAGGGCACCTTGGACCACTTCGGGCATGGGGGCGAGCACAGCCTCGAAGTCGAAGTCCGGGTCAAGGCAAAGGAGATGGCTGAAGACGCGTGAAGCCGCCTGCGCAAGGAGGTCGCGACGTTTCTCCTCCACAAGCTCGCGGATCCTCTCCGCGCCCCCCTCAAGACGCTCCACGACCCTGGTGAAGAAGCCCAGGTACCCGGCATCATCAGGGATGAGTGGGCTCGAGACACTCTCGCCGCAGATGCTGCTCAAGGCACGGTGGACCCTCTTCTCGAGGGACTGGAACATCTTGGAGCGTGTTTGCTGTAGCCCGCGAGCACGGTTCGCCTCATCCGAAGCCTTCTCGGCAAGGGAAGTGACGCCCGTTACCTGCTTATAGAGGAAAGACAGCTCGGCCTTGGCAGCAGCCTGGGCGTCCATCGCGGCCTTCTGGCGTCGCTCCGCCAGGACTAACCTTTTCCTGAGGTCGCCGGCCTCGCTTTTCAGGTCGTCGCGTCGCCTGCAGAAACGGGACTCCTGGAGCTTCAACTTTGCACGATAATCCTGGGTGAGGGCGCGCCGAACCTCCGCCACTTTGTCGCTGATCTCCCCCTGGACCTTCACCTCACGGATGGCGAGGGGGTCCTCGGCGATGGACACCTGATGCTCCTTCACCTCCAGCATCTCGCACTCCAGACTCTGCTACAGCGCTTCCATCATCAGAGTGTCTTCAGGTATGCGGGGCCACGCACCACCTGTGGGCGGCTCGACCGCCAGGGCATCAAGTGCGGCCTTGCGCACCTGGATTTGCCTTTCAAGGGCGGCATTGGAGGCTCGAAGCTCCTCCAAGCATTTCTCCGCGGCCTTGCGTCGGCTGTCAGCGACTTGGGCCTCCGCGAGGGCGCGATCACGGCCCTCCCTCGCCGCGGCAAGGGACCCCTCGGCATCCGCATGAGCGCGCTCACGCTGCAGACGGCCTAGGTTGATGGCATCTCCAAGCCGGTGCCATGCTCGCGCGAGGCGCTGGCGTTCCGCCTCGAGGCGGGTGTCGGGGTCGACAAGCTCAACTCCCAGGCACCCCAGCGCGTTCGCTGCGGTTTGGAGGAGACCATGCCGCATGGCGCTGTGGCCACACACGAGCTCGAGCGCCCGGCCAGGGCTTTCGCCTTCCCCTGCGCCAGCAGGAGAAGCATGCCAAGGGTCGCACGTCCCCGGCGTGAGCCCGAGGGCTGGGGGCTCCTCCCCCTCCTCTCCGGATGGAAGCCATGCCTCATGGGGACCCACATCTTCGCTCGAGGAGGGCCTCAACACACGGGGCGTCTGGTTCTCAGAAAAGATCGTCAGCGGAGGACACGGCCCCGCCCCTACAAGTTGAAGGCCGCGCATGGAGAAGAACGCAGGCAGCTCGCGCTCAATACTTCCCATGGGCCGCCCGAGCTCAGGCACAGATGCCACTCCGCGCGGGGTCCCATGACCCACGGGATGCAAGGCCACCACGGGCCCGGTGACCTCGGGAGGCAGCGGTGGCAGTGCACCTCTCTCTTCATCGGGAGGAGACCTGCAGAGCAGAGGCTCAGAAGGTGCACATCAGGGGAGCACTGAGGGGGCTCGGACACTTACTCATCCACGGCGATCCACTTCCTCTTCATCGGCACCCACGATGCTGAGATCCAACTGCCCCCAGGTCGCCTCCTCTTCCGGCGAGCACGGGGGCCTGAGGATGGTTCGTCGGCGTCTGGCGCCAGGCACTCTGTAGCGGAGGTGGCGGCCATCTTCACCAACGGGGTGTCTCCCTCACCCCAGGCAGGGCCGTGACTGGAGCCCGGGGGACGGGCGACACAGGGCGCCCCTCCGCGGCAAGGCGGGGAGCCTCGGCCTCAGGACCCTCAGGGCCCGAGGTCCACATAAGGGGATCGGCCCGGGGACCCGCTCCTTCTGGAGGAAGTAATCCCCACTCCTCGAAGCGCAACATCTACTTGGCAAAGGCTTCCCCATCCCTGTGGTTGTACAGGGGGAGCCCATCCCGGGGAAGCTCACCCGGTTCCCTGCCGGTCAGACGACGGAGCAGTTCGTGCAGCACGCTGGAAGGAAGAGGGGGGACCTGAAGCCTCATGGCGTCACGAGGTCCTGTGAAGGTCCACATCGGGCCGGAATGGCGCTAGAGAGGAGCAATTCATCAGCGGGTGAACTCCCGCACCACCATCGTCACCCCCGCCTTCTTCAGGTCGGCCAGCCTGGCTGAAACCTGCGTGAGCCGCGGGTCGTCAAGCTCCTCGTGCCCCCACCCGGGGCTCGGCTCTGCAGGGACCGACGGGATTTGGAGCAGGGGGCTGGGCGCAGCAACACCGACGTACACCCAATGCCTCTGGAAGCCCTCTACATTCGGGGAAAGCCGGGATTCGAGGGCCCCGTCGGCCTTCACGTCAACTACTCGCAAGGACACGCATCCTGAACAATGCCCCCCGGGGTTCATCTGGAGGGAGAAGAAGTGGCGAAGCAGAGCCGCAGAAGGGGATATGCCAACAAAGGCCTCGCACAGTAACGCGAAAGCGGAAAGTAGGATGATGGAACCAGGGTCAAGATGCAGCGCATGGACCTGATAATGCGCGAGCACGGCGGAGAAGAAGTCTGAGAATGGAGGCAACAAGCCTGAGAAGAGAGCATGGAGATGGAGGGGAATGTTGGTAGCCTCCAGGTCGGTCTGAAGCCGCGAGTCGAGCCAGATCTTGGTCGCCCCCCACTCGTTGGAGCCGGCGGCGACGCCCAGACGGACCTTCTCCAACCCTTCAAGATTGACCACCGAGGATCGTCCCAACGTGGGCTCCGGCTCCGATGAAGGTCCCGACGCCTTCAGGACCTCGCCCCCCTTCTCCTTGGGGGCCATGGCGGACTGCCGGATCGGGGCGGGCACAAGATTTGGCTGAGAGGACGCGAGCCGCGGGAGAAGGGGGAACAGACGGCAGGTTCGAAGAGGAACAATGATGGCTCGGTGGCGTGCGCCAGGCTGTTTGTCAGCCAGGGCAGATGCCGAGGCATCGCGGAGAAGTGGAGGCGTCAGCATCTCGGAGGGCGCCGCGTGTCAAGCCTGGCCCACAGGCAATTATGGCGCGCGGCACTCAGGCCTGCCTCCTTTGGCTTCGCCCCGAAGCCAACCCAAGCATGCCTTGGGCCCGGGGGCTGCTGTTGGCGTTCTGGGAACGGGGGTACCTAAACCTGCCTGCCTGCGGCCCCGGGCATGGCCCACTTCGACTGCCTGGTACGGCCCGGTGCGGGATTGCCCAGGACAAGTCCCTCGCAAGAGTCCCGCCCTCGCGAGAAGGACGACACCAAGACCCCCGGAAGGAGGAGGCCTCTCCAGGCTCCTGAGGGGCGGAGATCTCTATGCAGCGCCCGGCCTCGCGAGATCGGGAGTGACACAAACTAGGCCAGGCGGGCACTAGCGCATGCGGAGAAGACAGTTTCCTCTTTGGTGCAAGGGAGGCAAGGACGTACGCAGGTTCCCAAGGCATCCCTGATACGTCTCCAACGTATCTATAATTTTTGATTGTTCCATGCTATTATATTATCTGTTTTGGATGTTTTATATGCATTAATATGCTATTTTATATTATTTTTGGGACTAACCTATTAATCTAGAGCCTAGTGCCAGTTTCTGTTTTTTCCTTGTTTTTGAGTATTGCAGATAAGGAATATTAAACGGAGTCCAAACAGAATAAAATCTGTGGAACGATTTTTCTTGGACCAGAAGAAACCCAGCAGACTTGGAGACGAAGGCAGGAGACCTGCCGTGTAGTCACAAGCCACCAGGGCGCGCCCTAGGGGGGGGGGGGCGCGCCCCCTGGCTTGTGGCCCCACGGCAGCCCTCCTAACCCTATTCTTCGGCCTATAAATTCCCAAATATTCCCTGGATACCAAAAAGAGCCACGAAAATACTTTTCTGCCGCCGGAAGCCTCTGTTCCCATGAGATCCAATCTTGGAGCCTTTTCTGGTAATCTGCCGGAGGGGGATTCGATCACGTAGGGCATCTACATCAACTCCATTGCCCCTCCGATGATGCGTGAGTAGTTCACCACAGACCTTCGTGTCCATAGCTAGTAGCTAGATGGCTTCTTCTCTCTCTTTGTTCTTCAATACCATGTTCTTCATGATCTTCATGGAGATCTATCCGATGTAATACTCTTTTGCGGTGTGTTTGTCGAGATCCGATGAATTGTGGGTTTATGATCAGCTTATCTATGAATATTATTTGAATCTTCTCTGAATTCTTATATGCATGATTTCATATCTTTGCAAGTCTCTTCGAGTTATTGGTTTGGTTTGGCCAACTAGATTGGTAATTCTTGCAATGGGAGAAGTGCTTAGTTTTGGGTTCAATCTTGCGGTGTCCTCACCCAGTGACAAAGTAGGGGTAGCGAGGCACGTATTTGTATTGTTGCCATCGAGACTAAAAAGATGGGGTTTTCATCATATTGCTTGAGTTTATCCCTCAAGATCATGTCATCTTACCTAATGCGCTACTCTGTTCTTCATGAACTTAATACTCTAGATGCAGCCAGGAGTCGGTCGATGTGTGGAGTAATAGTAGTAGATGCAGAATCGTTTCGGTCTACTTGACACGGACGTGATGCCTATATGCATAATCATTGCCTTGGATATCATCATAACTATGCGCTTTTCTATCAATTGCTCGACAGTAATTTGTTCACCCACCGTATTATTTTCCTTCATGAGAGAAGCCTCTAGTGAAACCTATGCCCCCCGGGTCTATTTTACATCTTATATTTTCAGATCTATAAACCAAAAATACCAAAAATATCTCGCTGCATTCTTTTTACTTTTGTTTTACTTTACGTTCTAGCAATCTTTTATATCTATCTCTATCAGATCTCATCCTTGCAAATAACCGTGAAGGGATTGACAACCCCTTTTAGCATTGGGTGCAAGAGTTTGATTGTTTGTGTAGGTGCGAAGATTGGGGACTTGCTTGTATCTCCTACTGGATTGATACATTGGTTCTCAACAACTGAGGGAAATACTTATCTACTTTGTTGCATCACCCTTTCCTCTTCAAGGGAAAACCAACGCAAGCTCAAGAAGTAGCAAGAAGGATTTCTAGCGCCGTTGCCGGGGAGATCTACATCAAGCCTACCAAGTACCCATCACAAACTCATCTCTTGCATTTACATTATTTGCCATTTGCCTCTCGTTTTCCTCTCCCCCACTTCTAAAATGATTTTCAGTAAAAACCAAAAAGATTTGCCTTTTTATTCGCCCTTCTTCCGTTCGTCCTTTCGTTTGCTTTTTGTTTGCTTGTGTGCTAGATTGCTTGCTTTGTCACGATGACTCAAGAGAATGCCAAGTTGTGTGACTTCTCCAATACTAATAATAATGATTTTATTAGTACTCCGATTGCTCCTGCCACTAGTGCGGAATCTTATGAAATTAATACCGCTTTGCTTAATCTTGTTATGAAAGAACAATTTTCAGGCCTTACTAGTGAAGATGCCGCATCACATCTAAATACTTTCGTTGAGTTGTGTGATATGCAAAAGAAGAAAGATGTGGATAATGATATTGTTAAATTGAAGCTATTTCCATTCTCACTACGAGATCGTGCTAAAACTTGGTTTTCATCTTTGCCTAAAAATAGTATTGATTCATGGAATAAGTGTAAAGATGCTTTTATTTCCAAGTACTTTCCGCCCGCTAAGATCATCTCCCTTAGGAACGATATAATGAATTTTAAGCAACTTGATCATGAGCATGTTGCACAATCTTGGGAGAGGATGAAACTAATGATTAGAAATTGCCCCGCGCATGGTTTGAGTTTATGGATGATTATACAAATTTTTTATGCGGGATTGAATTTTGCTTCTAGGAATCTCTTAGATTCCGCTGCGGGCGGTACTTTTATGGAAATCACATTAGGAGAAGCTACTAAACTCCTAGATAATATTATGGCAAATTTCTCTCAATGGCATACCGAAAGATCTCTTACTAGTAAAAAAGTGCATGCTATTGAAGAAATAAATACTTTGAGTGAAAAGATGGATGAATTGATGAAATTGTTTGCTAGTAAGAGTGCTCCTATTGATCCTAATGATATGCCTTTGTCTTCTTTGATTGGAAATAATAATGAATCTATGGATGTGAATTTTGTTGGTAGGAACAATTTTGGTAATAACGCGTATAGAGGTAATTTCAAACCTAGGCCGTTTCCTAGTAATTCCTCTAATAATTATGGTAATTCCTACAACAATTCTTATGGAAATTATAATAAGATGCCCTCTGATCTTGAGAATAATATTAAAGAATTTATTAGGTTGCAAAAAGGTTTCAATGCTATGATCGAAGAAAAATTGCTCAAGATTGATGATTTGGCTAGGAACATTGATAGAATTTCTCTTGAGATTGATTCTTTGAAAATTAGATATATTCCACCCAAGCATGATATTAATGAGTCTTTAAAGGCTATGAGAATTTCTATTGATGAGTGTAAGGAAAGAACCGCTAGAATGCGTGCTAAGCGTGAATGGCTTGAAAAAGTGTGTTCTCGTGATAATATTGATGAAGATCTTAGAGTGATTGATGTGACTCCTATTGAATCTTTGTTTTCTAATGTAAATCTTGATAAATATGGGACTGGAGATAAGTCAACTTTAGTTAAAAGGCGTCCCAATGATTCGGAGTTTATAGATCTTAATGCTAAGATTGATAAAAGTGGGATTGAAGAGGTCAAAACTTTAAATAGCAATGAACCCACTCTTTTGGATTTCAAGGACTTTAATTATGATAGTTGTTCTTTGATTGATTGTGTTTCCTTGTTGCAATCCATGTTGAATTCTTCGCATGCTTATAATCAAAATAAAGCTTTTACTAAACATATCGTGAATGCTATGATGAAATCTTTTGAAGAAAAACTTGAGTTGGAAGTTTCTATACCTAGAAAGCTTTATGATGTGTGGGAACCTACTATTAAGATTAAAATTAAATATTATGAGTGCCATGCTTTGTGTGATTTGGGTGCTAGCGTTTCCACGATTCCAAAAACTTTATGTGATGTGCTAGGTTTCCGTGAATTTGATGATTGCTCTTTAAATTTGCATCTTGCGGATTCCATTATAAAGAAAACTATGGGAAGGATTAATGATGTTCTTATTGTTGCAAATAGGAGTTATGTGCCCGTAGATTTCATTGTTCTTGATATAGATTGCAATCCTACATGTCCTATTATTCTTGGTAGACCTTTCCTTAGAACGATTGGTGCAATTATTGATATGAAGGAAGGAAATATTAGATTCCAATTTCCATTAAGGAAAGGCATGGAGCACTTCCTAGAAAGAAAATAAAATTACCTTATGAATCTATTATAGGAGCTACTTATGGATTGCATACCAAAGATGACAATACCTAGATCTATTGCGTTATGCCTAGCTAGGGGCGTTAAACAATAGCCCTTGTTGGGAGGCAACCCAATTTTATTTCTTTTGCTTTTGTTTTTGATTCTGTTTTTGAGTGTTTTACACATTATTACCTCTGTAGTAATTGTGTTTTCTTGTTTAAATTAATGTTTGAGCCAAGTAAGACCTTTGGGATGGTCTACGGTGTTTGTGATTTGATTTTGCTCAAAAATAGAAACTTTTGCTCTCAGTCCACGAATTTTGTAAATTCACTGGAACTTTATTTTGATCTGAAATTTTTCACAAGATTGATATATATATTTCCCTGATTATGATAATTTTTCAGAATTTTTGGAGTTACAGAAGTATTCGAAGTCTATAGATTGCTACAGACTCTTCTGTTTTAGACAGATTCTGTTTTCTTTGTGTTGTTTGCTTATTTTGATGTATCTATGGGTTGTATCGGGGGGTATGAACCATGGAGAAGTTGGAATACAGTAGATATTACACCAATATAAATAAATAATGAGTTCACAACAGTACCTAAAGTGGTGATTTATTTTCCTTATACTAACGGATCTCATGAGTTTTCTGTTGAGTTTTGTGTTGTGAAGTTTTCAAGTTTTGGGTAAAGATTTGATGGACTCTGGAATAAGGAGTGGCAAGAGCCTAAGCTTGGGGATGCCCAAGGCACCCCAAGCCATATTCAAGGATACCAAAGAGCCTAAGCTTGGGGATGCCCCGGAAGGCATCCCCTCTTTCGTCTTCAATCCATCGGTAAATTTACTTGAGGCTATATTTTTATTCACCACATGATATGTGTTTTGCTTGGAGCATCTTGTATGATATGAGTATGTGCTTTTTAGTTTTCCACAATCATCCTGCTGCACACATCTTTTGAGGGGGACACGCATTAATTGTGAATTTAGTAGAATACTCTATGTGCTTCACTTATATCTTTTGAGCTAGGCAATGTTGCTCTAGTACTTCACTTATATCTTTTTAGAGCACGGTGGTGTTTTATTTTATAGAAATTATTGAACTCTCGTACCTCACTTATATTATTTTGAGAGTCTTTAAACAACATGGTAATTGGTTTAGGTTATGAATTTAGTCCTAATATAATGGGCATCCAAGAGGGATATAATAAAAACTTTCATATTAGGTGCATTGAATACTATGAGAAGTTTCATTCCTTGCATATAGTTTTGAGATATAAAGATGGTAATATGAGAGTCATCCTAGTGAGTAATTGTGAATTGGAAGAAATACTTGTGTTAAAGTTTGTGATTCCCGTAGCATGCACGTATGGTGAACCGTTATGTAACGAAGTCGGAGCATGATTTGTTTAATGATTGTCAACCTTTGTCTGAGGGTCGGGAGCGCGCGATGGTTAACTCCTACCAACATCTCCCCTAGGAGCATGCGTCTAATACTTTGCTTCGATAACTAATAGACTTTTGCAATAAGTATGTGAGTTCTTTATGTCTAATGTTGAGTCCATGGATTATACGCACTCTCACCCTTCCACCTTTGCTAGCCTCTCTAGTACCGCGCAACTTTCGCCGGTGCATTAAACCCACCTTCCTCAAAACAGCCACCATATACTTTCCTCAAAACAGCGACCATACCTACCTATTATGGCATTTCCATAGCCATTCCGAGATATATTGCCATGCAACTTCCACCGTTCCGTTTTTCATGACACGCACCATCACTTTCATATTGCATATAGAGTCATATTTTGTTCTAGGTATCGACTTGTAATTTTTGAGTTGTAAGTAAATAAAAGTGTGATGATCTTCATTATTAGAGCTTTTTCCCGTGAGAGAAAAGGATGATGGAAGCTATGATTCCCTCACTAATTGGGAGGAGTTTTCGGACTTTACAAATAATAAAAGAGGCCAATGGAGCCCAAATAAAAAAAAAGGCCAAAATATGAGAGAAAGAGAGAAGGGACAATGCTACTATCTTTTTCCACACTTGTGCTTCAAAGTAGCACCATGATCTTCATGCTAGAGAGTCTCCTATTTTGTCACTTTCATATAACTAGTGGAATTTTTCATCATATGCACAACCACTTAGTTTCTTTTTGAGCTTTCATACACTTATAGCTATAGTGCATTCGTTGCATGGCAATCCCTACTCACTCACATTGATTTCTATTGATGGGCATCTCCATAGCCCGTTGATACGCCTAGTTGATGTGAGACTATCTTCTCCTTTTCCTTCACAACCTCCACCATATTCTATTCCACCTATAGTGCTATATCCATGGCTCACGCTCATGTATTGCCTGAGAGTTGAAAAGGTTTGCGAACATAAAAGGTGTGAAACAATTGCTTGACTTGCCATCGGGGTTGTTCATGATTTAGATACTTTGTGTGGGGAAGATGGAGCATAGCCAGACCATATGATTTTGTAGGGATAACTTTCTAAGGCCATGTTATTTCGAAAGGACACAATTGCCTTGTTAGTATGCTTGAAGTACTACTATTTTTATGTCAATATTAGACTTTTGTTTTGAATCTTATGGATCTGAATATTCATGCCACAATAAAGAATATTACATGGATAAATATGTTAGGTAGCATTCCACATCAAAAATTCTGTTTTTATCATTTACCTACTCGAGGACGAGTAGGAATTAAGCTTGGGGATGCTTGATACGTCTCCAACGTATCTATAATTTTGATTGTTCCATGCTATTATATTATCTGTTTTGGATGTTTTATATGCATTAATATGCTATTTTATATTATTTTTGGGACTAACCTATTAATCTAGAGCCTAGTGCCAGTTTCTGTTTTTTCCTTGTTTTTGAGTATTGCGGATAAGGAATATTAAACGGAGTCCAAACGGAATAAAATCTTCGGAATGATTTTTCTTGGACCACAAGAAACCCAACAGACTTGGAGACGAAGGCAGGAGACCTGCCGTGGAGTGACAAGCCACCAGGGCGCGCCCTAGGGGGGGCGTGCCCCCCTGGCTTGTGGCCCCACGGCAGCCCTACTAACCCTATTCTTCGGCCTATAAATTCCCAAATATTCCCTGGATACCAAAAAGAGCCACGAAAATACTTTTCCGCCGCCGGAAGCCTCTGTTCCCGTGAGATCCAATCTTGGAGCCTTTTCCGGTAATCTGCCGGAGGGGGATTCGATCACGGAGGGCATCTACATCAACTCCATTGCCCCTCCGATGATGCGTGAGTAGTTCACCACAGACCTTCGGGTCCATAGCTAGTAGCTAGATGGCTTCTTCTCTCTCTTTGTTCTTCAATACCATGTTCTTCATGATCTTCATGGAGATCTATCCGATGTAATACTCTTTTGCGGTGTGTTTGTCGAGATCCGATGAATTGTGGGTTGATGATCAGCTTATCTATGAATATTATTTGAATCTTCTCTGAATTCTTATATGCATGATTTCATATCTTTGCAAGTCTCTTCGAGTTATTGGTTTGGTTTGGCCAACTAGATTGGTAATTCTTGCAATGGGAGAAGTGCTTAGTTTTGGGTTCAATCTTGCGGTGTCCTCACCCAGTGACAAAGTAGGGGTAGCGAGGCACGTATTTGTATTGTTGCCATCGAGGTTAAAAAGATGGGCTTTTCATCATATTGCTTGAGTTTATCCCCCTACATCATGTCATCTTACCTAATGTGTTACTCTGTTCTTCATGAACTGAATACTCTAGATGCAGGCAGGAGTCGGTCGATGTGTGAAGTAATAGTAGTAGATGCAGAATCGTTTCGGTCTACTTGACACGGACTTGATGCCTATATGCATAATCATTGCCTTGGATATCGTCATAACTATGTGCTTTTCTATCAATTGCTCGACAGTAATTTGTTCACCCACAGTATTATTTTCCTTCATGAGAGAAGCCTCTAGTGAAACCTATGGCCCCCGGGTCTATTTTCCATCTTATATTTTCAGATCTATAAGCCAAAAATACGAAAAATATCTCGCTGCATTCTTTTTACTTTTGTTTTACTTTACGTTCTATCAATCTTTTATATCTATCTCTATCAGATCTCATCCTTGCAAATAACCGTGAAGGGATTGACAACCCCTTTTAGCGTTGGGTGCAAGAGTTTGATTGTTTGTGTAGGTGCGAAGATTGGGGACTTGCTTGTATCTCGTACTGGATTCATACCTTGGTTCTCAACAACTGAGGGAAATACTTATCTACTTTTCTGCATCACCCTTTCCTCTTCAAGGGAAAACCAACGCAAGCCCAAGAAGTATCAATCCCCCCAAAGGTTTCCGTTCCGGCGCAACAAGACCAAAACCGCGAGCCCCGCAGGACGGACGTCATCGTTGATCCCACCTCTGCATCACCACTAGTTACTTTGCAGGCGAAGACCACCTTTCGTCAGGATAAGGTGTACTGCTTGCCCCCTTTGAATTTGGCCGTTGTGGGATCCCTTCCTGCCAGTGCGATAAGGGAAGAGGACCCGAGCCATTATATATAGAGACTAGGCTGCGCCGTAGAGAGGGGCAGGGAAAAAACCACCCGAGCGCCCTCACAAGGTGACTCACCACTGTACCAGTTCATCCACAAACCTCCTCGAGAGGCAATCCACCAAAGGTAGGAGTAGGGTTTTACACTTCGCAGCGGCCCGAACCTAGGTAAATCTGCGTGTTAGTCTTCTTCCTCGCGATTGAGTGAGTTTAATTCAGCTAGGATGTGGAGCTGTAAGCTTGAGGCCAAAGCTAGTGGGGATCTTGACACACGACCCTGAGTTCGAACCTCTTTGGGTTTTGCGGAGCCCGAAATCCGACATCCTGGGCCCTGGTCATCTGGTCTTTCAGCCTCGCAATCTCTGCATTGCGGCCTGCTTGATTCTCAGCTGTGTCCTCGGTTCCCATTAGACTCGTAAGCTCATTCATCAAGTCAAGCAAAACTTGAGCCGGCGGCCTGGCTGATTCGGATCCTGTCGCACCGGCAGCCGCCGCTGCTCCCGCTGCCGCCCCAGCCGCCGTGCTATTGACAGCCGGCGCCGTGCCTACCATCAAGATAGCAGCTTGGCTTGGCGGCTCGTAGGGCTCCGGAATACTGTCACCATCGGAATAGCCCCCAAGTCCGCCATCATGAAGCTGGTAAATTGACTCCATCTCTCCGCTCGAGGATCCATCCTCCGAGCAGACGAGGGTTTCTCCTCATGACACGGAATCTTCCGCGAGTTCTGCGCCTTGCGTGAAGCCGACAAAAACGTGCTTCCGGCCGGGTTGAATCCGGGCGGGTTGCGCGCGCCGGGCTGACTCGACAAGGTTGGTGCAGATGTTTGGCCCGGGCTTAGATCCGCCGATCTTCCCGATGAAAACGTGAATTCCGCCGAAGGGGGCCCGATACCCGTACTCGATTGAGTCTGCCTCGGGGCCCCAGCCAGCGTCCTCGATGTAGAGCTTGCCGCGGCGACTCTTAGTCATCCTGCCAATGGCGTGTCCCTCGATCCCTGGGAGAGAGCCCTTTGAGAACTCCAAACTACCGCGCATCTGCCCCACGGTGGGCGCCAACTGTCGTGGTTTTATCACGGCAGATGTCCTAGTGAAAGGACTTAGGGGTGAAGCCATCGCTACGGTGATTAACTCGAAGGGGGTGATCGGGACAAAAGACATGGGTTTGCCCAGGTTTGGCCCATCACGAAAGAGGTAAAAGCCTACGTCCTGCTTTGTGTTTTTATTGATTGGGTATCGATTACAAGGGAGCGGATTCACTTGACCTAGCTCTCGATCGATTGTTTCGTACCCTAAGCCGCTGCAGGGACTCGCCTTTATATACACAGGTCGAGGCCCTAGGCTTACAAGAGTCCAAGCCGGGTTACACCTCGTAACCGACCTTATCTCTAAGTCGCCTTGTCTTCTCTAGCAAGCCATCTCCGGGCGGCTTACGCCTCCGGGTCACACGCCGTCATCCGACTCTAGGCCTCCGCAGGCCCGTCTGATAAGTTACCTCGAGGCCCGTTTAAGGCTTTATTGTTAAGTCGCCAACTTCCTAACCCAGCCCCTCCTGGGCGGGTTATACCGCGGGGTTATATCCCCAACACTTTGCGTTTTCTTAAAACACATCCACCGACATTTCAAAAGCTTTGCCAATCGATGTTCACGACAAAAATGATGCGGCACCACTCTCTCCATTCGAAGAACCATCCGTGCAACCGTGGCGGTTGGAACTAGATCCAATCGCCCAAATTCAGAGTGTATGGACCCGCCCGACTGAAATTAACGATGTAGGAAGGCTTCAATTTCACTACTATACACAAATCCACTATTAATTTTCACAGAAAAACAACAAATTGACATAAGCATGTCCAACCATTCCCGCGGACAAAGAACACAACTCCAATAAAATCCATGAGAAATAACCACAAAATTTCCACAAAATGCAGACTGAAACTCAATTCTCGTCATGTTGGATGTCCGAGAGCATTCAATGGATACATTAAACTCTCAACAAACACGTGTTCATCACGTCCCGAGAGGATACCCCCAACAAGGGAGATTCTGAAACAAAACTACCATTTAGATGCAAAGAGGTCTATCAGGTTTACACTAAGACCACAAAGAACACGACGCACCAGAATTAATCACGCAGATGGCCACAGCTGTGAAGATAGGACGAAGTTCGGGTTTTCACAGAAGGAAGTTCAGGTAGAACAACTGACGAAGTTCAATGAGTTATTAGAATATTATTCTGATCCCGTTATCAGAATAGTGTTTGTGTGTGTGTGTGTGTGTGTGTACATGAAAGCTATTTTGTTATGCGTAACAGAATAATATTTTGTTACTATAGTTGAACTGACCGGCGCACACTGCTGAACGACCTTGTTGTTTAGGTAGAACTGATCTGTCTGCATCTTCCACAGGCGGAAGACGATAGTCCACCGGCGAGCTACCAGCTGTTCTCCGGGGCACTCTTGCTTGTGTGCGTGCCCAGAGGATTCTTAGATGAGGTTTCACAAGCGCCCGGGACCGTGGTTGTGTTTTTGGAGCTCAGGGAGGCTGTCGGTGACGCTGTGTATTTCACGGGCGGAAGAAGGGGTTCCTTTGGCGAGCTTCCAGCTGTTCTCCGGGCGCTCCTACTGGTGTGCGTGGTCATAAGATGATTTGAAGATATGCCCGTGCTTTTTGTCGTGTTTTTGGAGTGCAGGGAAGCCGCCGGTGACAACGGGAGTCGTATGTCGGAGATGTTTCCGACGCGGGTGTTCGCCGTTCTATTTCTGGCACGCGATTTATCTGTGTGTGCACTTTCTATGTTCTCTAGGCATATTCAATTCATCAATGCGTGAGATCTTTGTTGAATATTTGACGAGAATTTCTCGTCAAAGTTTGCTGAGGTATCGCACGTCCGCCATGGACGGCTGGCTGTGTGTTCTTGCACCCTAGTTGCTTCGTTTTTAAATTAACTTTGGATGGACTGGTGTTAGATTTGTCGGACTTGTTCTGTGTCGTCAATTTTTTTTCTTGCAATTTGTGATAGTTCAATAGTAGTTGTTCTAGTCGTCGGTGGCACCGTCGTGTTCGCAATGTTTTCTGTTAACTCCTTTTTTATTTTGTTTGTTGGTTTTGGTGGTCGCCTATGGGTGGTTGTTTGGAGTGAATGAATTTTATTTTTGGTTGAATGGTGAAGTTAAGTTCCTTGTGTGGTTTTATGTGCTTGTTGAATTTGTTCGCTAACATCCATGCGCCTTGAACGTACACTGGCTTTTTACTAGAACTGTTGTGTATGGTATTGTACAACTGTTCTTGGAAAACAAAGTAAATTTTGCGTGTGTGAATTTGTGCCGCCAACCACATACCACCACGATAATAATTATTTTAGTCCCCTGGTGATCCTGGCTATAAATCCTATCCATTCGTGGTGGCTGGCTCAGAGGACTTCTCACTCTTCTCCACTCCTCGAAAATGTCAGATCTAGGGTCTGGTTCTCTTTTTGCTCCTTTCTTTTTCCCCTGCTACAAGGATGGATTGTTCGTGGGGCATCCTGGCATGGATGGTGCCCATAGCTGAGGTTTGCATTTACAAAGATGGTCTGGAGCTTACCAAGGGGCAGCATCGTGGACAACTATCATGTCTGCTGACCCCCAATCATTGGTTTCGGGTGCCCTTTATCCGTCTCCTAATAGCTGGAGATTTGGAGGAATCATGGGTATGTGCTTCTCCTTTTTATTCAGACGTCTGAATATTATTTCTTCTGTTAAATTAGTTTTATCAGTTTAGAGGTTTTTAATTTTGTTCAGGTTTGTCAGTTGTTAAGATTTGATCTTGATCTACCAGACTAGGTCTTGCAATTGATGCACTAAATTGGATTTTGAACTAGATGCACTATACCAGATTCTAAACTTGATGAAGTATATTAGTTTCTGAAATTGATGTACTAGATTTGTTTTGTGTACTAGTTCATCTAGTTTAGTCTCTGAACTTGACGACGTGTTCTAGTTTCTAAACTTTTATGTCCTAGAGTAATTTCTGAAAAAATTGTCTGATAGTACTATCTTCACCAAAAAAAGAACTTTGTGATGCACATGTAAATTGTTTTTTATTCAACCCAAAAGGCTAAACTAGTAATAAGAAGTGGATAGATACTTTGAGTCAACTATAAATACCAACACAAAAGAAACATGGTGTACTAGTTTAGTTACACTATTGCAGAAATGGCTAGAAGTCGCAGGTGCAAAATGGCCATCAGCGGTTGGTTACGGGCCCAATTAGGCCCGCCACTGAGATACCGCCACTGGTAAAAGGCCACCAGTGGTGGGCGGGCCGCCCGCCACGGTTAATCAGTTAGCAGTGGCAGGCACAAAAACTTGCACGGCACTAGTAACTCAAATACCACTAGCGGTTTTACTATATACCAGTGGCATGCACCTAGTCCTGCCCGCCACTACTAGTTGTTTTAGGATTTAGAAAAAATTGTACTATGATGTACAGAGTACAATTCTATAATACATAGTATTATTAGATGTACATACACATAACATATTGGTTGCATGGAGTATATAAATTTACTTTCATCATCATTGATATACAAATTTACATAGACTAGCATGGAGGGCACAAACATATCATCAATGTTATAATCGACAAGAAATAAAATAGGAAGAACGGAAGGGCCACGAACAGGGTAGGCGTTGCCCCTCCTAGTAGCCTTCTGCTCACTAGTTCTTTCCTGGTAGGATCTCACCTGCAAAAGAAAATGTATATGAAGGAATGAAGCTACGAATCCATGAACCAGATAAAAAATGAGCATCAACAGGTGAGAATTGGCGTGGTCAAAAATCATGTTGCTATATGTAAGATATATAATGCAGAAACGATGATGCTATATGTAAAATATTTGAAGGTAGAATGTTAGTACAAGAACTGACCATGCTATAACATCATGCATATTAGTACGACGGTACCCACGCAAAATAGATTTTTTTAATTGACACTAATATTTCTAAATTATAAATGACATTTCGTGAGTGACATTGTGAAAGCGCATTATATCGACTAGAGGGGGTGAATAGGCGATTTTTACAAATTCGTCACTGAGGAATTACAACTTGAGGAATTTTCTAAGTGACGAAATACTAGCAGCGGAATAAGTACTCAAGTGCATGTATAACATGGCTGTAGCATAGTCATCATGATGAAATAAAACATACATGCTGCACAAGTAGCGTGTAAACATGATATGCAGGAAAAGACAAGGTTACTAAAGAATTTGATATGAGGAAATTGAGAAAGTCTTCAGTCAAAGTCTTCAAACAGTAACAATCCATTTCATCAACAAGTTAACAAAGAAATGAAAGGGTTGAGGAAATAGAACCAGGATCTCGGTGAAGACAACGATTTGATGATCCAGCTCTAACTTTTCTGACAGCCATACGTCTGGTTTGGAGCGACTCGATATTTAAACCAAAGAACACACCGTACTTACCGTATTCTCCATGAGCTAAGGTCACACAGACCTCGCCCAACACTAGCCGTAAGTCTTCAAGGTAGACTTCCAAACCTCCACAAACTCGGTCACCCGGCGATCCACAATTTCCTCTTGGATGCTCTAGACCATGATGCCTAACCGTCTAGAACATACACAGTCTTCAAAGGTAACAAGCGTTGGTTCCACATAGGAACAATCTCTTCAGTGATGCTCAATCACTTTGGGTTTTATGTGTATGGGTTTTGGATTTTTCCTCACTGATGATTTTCTCTCAAAGTCCTCAGAGGATGGGTTGCTCTAAATGACACTTGTCAATCTCACTCGGAGCAACCAACCAACTAGTGGTTGTGGAGGGTAGGTATTTATACCCAGGGTGCAACCTGACATGATAAGACATAAATGCCCCTAATGATATGACCGTTAAGTGGATAAGATTTGGACAGCTGGCGCGAAGTTGAGCAACGGTCAGAATTTCAAACTATGAAAGTCCTCGTGGCTATCATGTCCCTCACTGTAGGCAATTCGCACTGGCAAAATCCTAACTCCTTAGTCAGACCAATTTCCTTAGAGACCAGAAGAACATGGTCTCTGTCACTGAAGAACTTGACTGAACTGCAAGAGATTTCCAAAGGCTTCACTAGAAGGATTGGGTATATGTAGGCTTTGAGATGAGCATCACTTGGAATTTTTTCCTTAGTATTACCTCGACGCCCTTTCACAGTACGATGTTTCTATGATTCAAAGAAAGGAAATGGAACAAGAAAACTAAAATCTTCACGCTTCATAGTCCTCGCATCAATATCTTCAAGGTCACAACAATTTCTTCATTTTCAAAGTCTTCAAGAAAGCGTCAAAGTCTTCAGTTGAAGACATTCATTTTTAGGGGTCGACATTCGTCTGATATATCAAACTCCTCATTGACTTATAGAACCGGTGTACGCTCACAAACTCATTAGTCCCTTAACCTACAAGTCTTCAATACAATAAAATCACCAAGGGGCACTAGATGCACTTATAATCTCCCCCTTTTGGGGATTGATGACAAATAGGTTAAGTTTTCAATGGGGATGAACATATGAAGTGTAAGTACTGAGTTTGAGGACTTTGATTGCAAGATAGAGAAGAACTCCCCCTGAAGATGTGTATATTTGAAGAATTTGCTTTGGACTGCAAATGCACATGGCAGGATAAAGTCTTGGAGATCTCCCCCTATATCGTGTAATCCATACACGCGTTTAACATATATCATGAGGAAATTGAAATGCATGATGGAAACTTTTGTCTGACGAAATTTAGCATGCGTGCATTAAGGAACATGAGGAAATAAGCATGCAGAAAGCAGTTCAAAAGAGTCAGACCACCATCGGACTTAAGTTTACAACTCAACAAACAAACACTTCAAAAGAGCGAGAGTTGTAACTTAAACAAAAACAACCCATATATAGAGACCCACTTGAAGACAAACTCAAATTTCTCCCCCTTTGTCATCAAATGACCAAAAGGGACGAAAATTAAGGACTAACGCCCTAGAAGAATTTCACCTTGAAGTTGGTGGAGGAGCGCCAATGTTGTTGTCGGGGTCGTTTATTGGTGTAGGGCCCGCATCAATGTCATCACGATCCATAGCTTCATCCATCTCGTCGTATGAAGAATATGAACTTGTGACGAGCAGAGGAACTTTGAGCTTCCTGAAATTCTTCTGAGGGTGAGACCAATCAAAGTTCTGCTGAAAGTCCATCTCCGAGAGTTCTTCAGGAGTCTTGAAGTGTGAGAGGATGACCCAGGTGCGGTCCAAGATTTCATGCACATAGTAGTGGTTCTTCCTCATAGAATTCTGAGTTACAATCATGTTTTGAAGAATTGAACCCAACTGACGCTTGACCCACTTGTGATTACGATAGATTTTCTAATGAAGACTTAGAAGAAGTTCGCGATCCGTCATCACACGCAGGATTGAGGATTGAAGATATTTCCCTGTGGCTTTGGCTATAGAGTCTTGAGTGGCAGAGTCATCATTGGTGGAGTAAGATGCAGTCTTACGAAATTGGTCATGCAATGGACGAGTGCCTTCTTTAATAACAGCTTTGCCTTTTCCTTCAACTGAGGAAAATATCTTTTTGAGGACTTCAATCGGAGGCAGAAAGATGAAGTGATTCTGAAAGTCAGCCTTGTATGGAATTAAAGACCTTGATATCATGAAACTCATAATCCAGGGAGCACAAGGCTACAAGTCAAAAGGTGACAGAGCAACATCAGCCAAAGTCCTCTTGAAGAAATTGTGAAAGTTGATGGGAATCCCATGGATGATGTTCAACAGCATATTCTTCATGATGCCAACAACTTCTTCTTCTTCAGAGTTGTGGGCTATCACACCCTCTGTTTTGTCTCTCCTGACTAAGTTAACATAGCTCAAAAATTAGGACCAACAAAAACTTTTGTGTGCATGTGATGCTTGACTTGATTGCTAATTGCTTGATTACTTGCTTGTGCTTTAATTCATAAAATTCCTCCTTCTCACAAGACTCATCTCCTTGACCCAAATCCTTGCCCAATGATCATGCCATGTGTATAGGATCAAAATCTATTTTTATACAAAGTTATTTTGGCCAAAAAGCATTTATTTAAATTAGGTTTTTGAAAACCCCTCAGTTGAGGCTTGAACTACAAGAACTTAAATTAGGGTATTTAAATTCTTTCAAAAACAATATTTGAAACCTATTATATACAAGACTTCCCAAAACCATAAAATATGATTTTTAAAGGTTATTTTCATATTTTATTTAAAGGATTTTTCTTAAGGACACAAATGGTATTTTGTAGGGAAAAATTATTTTTATGCTTCCAAAATATTTGAGAAAATTTAGGGAAACTCAGTGGACATATATTTTCAATATATATGAGTTTCAACACATGGTCATGATAAAAACATTGGATAAAACCCTCCAAAACCCTTTCTGCCTATTTCAAGTATTTGAAATATTTCTATAGGAAATATTGTCAAATAAATTCAGGAAAATTCTTGTATGTCACAAATGCCATGTATGATGATCTTGCCAAGTTACATTCCAATCACAATAGTTTCGGTTCACCAAAACCCCTCAAAACCCTCTCTGTCCAGATCCAAATTTGAGAAACTTTACATTGTCAAGTTTCTCCAATTGGTCTCAAACTTTGTGGGCATTCTCTAATCCCCAAATGATGCCACCACACCAAGTTGTGCATCAAGGAGAATAGTTTAGCTTAGCTAGATCTAAGAAAATCTATTTATGTTGAATTCTAGGGTTTGAAACTTTTGCATTGGGTATTTTCTTCAAATATGCCACAAATTTGTGGTGGTGTCCATTTTATCCTAATCGACATTACTGTTAACTCTCATGTGAATAATATCATTTTACCTTGCCCAAACCAGCATCAAACACCTTTCGGTGTATTCTAGGATTCACTGCTTTGAACACTTCCACTCTTCTCCTTGAGCTCAAAATTTTACCAGACCTCTTGCTAGTCACCTTCCACCTCCAGCAAAAAGCTCATGGCAGTAGCTCAATTATTGGTGTGTGAAAACCCCCATTTCCTTCACGGTTTTACCAAGCCACCAGCTTCCTCCCCTCCAATTCCTTTACCTCTCCCTCTCCCTTAGCCCCTAAGAGTACCAGAGCATCTCCAGAAACTCCCTAGCACTTGTGGAGAAGAGTGGCCATGACTAGGGCGCAGGGGATACACCATGACATGCCAAATCCGCACTCTGGAGCGCGCTACAGTGCGCCCGAGCACTGTAGCGGCTCGCATCCCCGCTCGCCAGTGGACCTGCCTCGGCGTCCGGGATGTGCCGAGTGGTCAGCCCCCACTTCTCCCTCACTCCAGCATCCTCTGTCGCGCGTGCCCGGCACGGCTCCGCTCGGCCAATAGGTGGCCACACACGCGCAAGCTGCTACTGATGCCCCCACTCTCCCTCTCACTTCCCTTGTCCCTGAACCGAGCCCACGAAGCGCATAGACAAGCCCCATAGCTCCCCCGTGGTCCCTAGCAATGACTAAGCCTCGACCGTGGATGCCGTCTACGGTGATCTTGCAGCTCAGCTACTAGCCTCCAGACCGTTCCTCTCTACTCCCTTGGCTCTCTCTCCCTCTTATGAACCTCAAGGACCAGCCCATTCGCTCTCCCATGGCCTCTATCGTCGTCCATGGCCGAAACCCGCCGGCGGCCTCTACCCAAAATTTGAACCACCCCAGGGTTCCGCCTCCTCCCTAGCTGCTCCTATGTCTCAACCTCGCTGCCACAAGGCCCCTCCATCGCCTCCATTCCTCCCTGGGACGCCGGGCGTTCGTGGACAACGACGGTTGGCGTCCTCCTCCGCGGCCATCTCACCCGACACCACTGTGGCCCTCCCCTGTAGGCGCCAAGCACCGGGATGGAAGCGGTGCAGCCTCCCGAGCCCGTGGTGCGCCAAGCATCGCCGGAGAGGGCCTGTGCTGCCAGGACAGGGCACCTGCGCGGGCTCGGCCGGCCTCCCCTGCCCCAACACTGTTTTGAGTGGGAGGTAGGAGGAGGGCCTGCCAGCGGGACCCGCTGTAACAGCCGGGGACCGACGCTCCACAAGGTTCCCCTTTTATTTCGTTATCGTCGTGTGATTTATTTGTTTGTCGCATTCATCATCGCATCATTCACATCGTTCGCATTGCATCGGCACTCCGTTGCCTCGTTTTGAAAACTTGCATCCGTTCGTAGTTGCCGGTTCTCTCTGTTTTGGGCGTTGACCATTTTAAGACCAACCACACAAGCACACGCCTAATACGTCTCCAACGTATCTATAATTTTTGCTTGTTCCATGCTGTTATTTTATCATTCTTGGATGTTTTACAATCACTTGATAACAATTTTATATCATTTTTTGGGACTAACCTATTGACATAGTGCTAAAGTGCCAGTTGCTATTTTTGCTTGTTTTTACTTCGCAGAATATCAGTACCAAACGGAGTCCAATCGCGACGAAACTTTTTGGAGATTTTTTTGGACCAGAAGACACCCAGTAGGCTAAAGAAGTACTAGAGAGGTGGGCTGTGGAGGCCACAACCCACCAGGGCGCGCCAGGGGGGCCCCGGCGTGCCATGATGGGTTGTGCCCTGATGGTCGACGAAAAACACATCCAGCCGCCGCAAGTTCCAGAGCCTCAAGATCGAATCTAACACCATCACGGAGGGGTTCATCTTCTTCATAGGTGCCTCTCGGATGATGCGTGAGCTCTGTTTCAAAAATTCGTCCGATTAACGAGTTAACTTGCCGATTTATCCCTACTCGTAGGGTCACCGAGTAGACGATTAAGTGATTAATCCTCCGACTAATTGATTAAATGGCCGATTAACTTGTCTATTAGCCTATTAATCCCCTACTCGCCAACCATCCGAGCAACTATCAGTTAACGATTTCCTAAACAATGTGCGTGAGTAGTCCACCATAGACCTACGGGTCCGTAGGCAGTAGCTAGATGGCTCTCTCTCTCTCTCTCTCTAGATTCTCAATACAATGGTCTCTTCGAGATCTATTTGATGTAAACTTTTGCGGTGTGTTTGTTGGGATCCGATGAATTTTGAGTTCATGATCAGTTTCTATCCATGAATATTATTTGAGTCTTCTTTGATCTCTTATATGCATGATTACTTAATGATCTCTTATATGCATGATTACTTATAGCCTCGTATTTCTTCTTCGAATCTTTGGTTTAGTTAGGCCGACTAGATCGATTTTTCTTGCCATGGGAAGAGGTGCTTTGTGATGGGTTCCATCTTGCGATGTCCTTTCCAGTGACAGAAGGGGCAGCAAGGCACGCATGTATCGTTGCCATTAAGGATAACAAGATGGGGTATATTCCTACGTGAATAGATCTTGTCTAGATCATGTCATCATTCTTATTGCATTACTCTGTTTTTCCATGAACTTAATACACTAGATGCATCCTGGATAGCGGTCGATGTGTGGAGTAATAGTGGAAGATGCAGGCAGAAGTCGGTCTACTTATCTTGGATGTGATGCCTATATAATGATCATCGCCTTGGATATCGTCATGATTATTTGATCTTCTATCAATTGCCCAATAGTAATTTGTTCACCCACCGTGTGCTATACTCATGAGAGAAGCCACTATTGAAACCTACGGCCCCCGGGTCTACTTTTCCAACATATTTCTTTCCGATCTATCTTTTTGCCTCTTTGTTTTCAGATCTACTATACCAAAAACCGAAAAATATATTGCTGCACTTTTTATTTGCCCTTTTTACTTTGTGTTCTTGAGAGATCTATCTCTCCTATCTATCATATCCTAATCTATCTTTTTACCGTAGAGAGATTGACAACCTCTCTTTTGCGTCGGGTTGCAAGTATTTGTTATTTGTGTGCAGGTGCTGCTTATTGGGTGGTGGTGATCCTCCTACTGGTTCGATAACCTTGGTTTCATAACCGAGGGAAATAATAACCGTCGCTGTGTTGCATCATCCCTTCCTCTTTGGGGAAATACCGACGCAGTCTCAAGCCACGTCAAAGGAATTTCTGGTGCCGTTGCCGGGGAGGAAGCGGTCTCTTCTAAGTGCCAATCTCTGGCACTGAGGAGACACCATGAACATCTATCAGGTTCCTAATCACAAATCTCATCTCCTTGAAATTACATTATTTGCCATTTGCCTCTAAATTTCCTCTGCCCCACTTCACAAAATTTTCCATTTTATTCACACCCTTTTTCATTTGCCTTTTCTCGCCGGATCTGTTTTTGTTTGCTTGTTTGCTATCTTTGCTTGTGTTGCCATGTGACTTCTATTTGCTTGCATCTTCGCTTGCTAAAAATCTATTGATATGGATCCTCATCCACTTGATAATCTTTTCAACAGACCAAATTATGATGAACCAATTGCTAGTGAGTTGAGTGCACTTGATTATCTCTATGAAGTTTTGTTTGAAAATCATGAATCTGAAATTTTTGATGATGTGTTGAAAGAAGAAATTTATAAGGTGATTCATGATAGCTCCTTGATTGAAAAGCATGATTGCAATGATGTTACTATAAATTCTATTAATGTTAATTATGCTAATGATATACAAAGCCACAAGCTTGGGGATGCTATGTTTGATGAAGATGATATTTTTAGCCCCCCAAGTTTTGATGAGCAAATTTATTATGATGATTGCATGCCTCCTATTTATGATGATGGTGATGCACGTATGCTATAATGAGTAATGATAACCATGAAACTTATCATCATGTTTTTAATTTACAATGTGGTTATGTCAATCAAGTGTCTCATGGTAGTTATTTTGTTGAGTTTGCTCCCACTACCATGGATGAGAAGGAATTTGCTTATGTGGAGAGTAATGAAAATTCTATGCTTGTGCATCATGAAAACAATGTTTTATGTGATAGTCATATTGTTGAATTCCTTCATGATTATTCTGAAATTTATTATGAGGGAGGAACATATGCTTGTAGGAATTGCAATAATATCAAGTTTCCTCTCTATGTGTTCAAAGTTTTGATGTTATGCTTGTTTTCCCTTCCTATGCTAGTTGATTCTTGTTCCCATAAATTGTTTGCTCACAAAATCCCTATGCATAGGAAGTGGGTTAGACTTAAATGTGCTTGTCATGAAATTCATGATGCTCTCTTGCATATTTCAGTTACTACTTTTTATGTGAGCATCATTGAAATCATTATGCCTAGCTAGGGGCATAAAACGATAGCGCTTCTTGGGAGGCAACCCAATGAATAAATTTATTTTCATATTTTTCTTTCTGTTTTTGAGTGTTGACACAATTATGCCTCTGTTATGATTGTGTTTTTATGTTTTATTTAGTGTTTGTGCCAAGTAAAGCCTTTAGGACGATTCATAAGATGAGTAGAAGCGATGCTGAATCTGAAACAGAAACTTTGCCTCCAGTGTTCGAATATTTATTTTTTACTGGAGCGTGATACTGAGCTGAAATTTTAACACAGTATGTATATACAACTTATTTACGTTTCCCTAATTTTTCAGAATTTTTAGAGTTACAGAAGTATGGTTAGAGTACAGATTACTACAGACTGTTCTGTTTAAGACAGATTCTGTTTTCGTTGCATTGTGTGCTTGTTTTGATGAATCTATGGGTTATATTGAAGGGTATGAGCCATGGTAAAGTTAAAATACAGTAGGTATAATGCAATAACAAAATATGAATGGGTTTGCAACAGCACCTAAATTAATGATTTGCTTTATTATACTAACGGATCTCATGAAGATTTTGTTGAGTTTTGTGTGATTGAAGTTTTCAAGTTTTTGGTGAGATCACGATGGATGAAGGAATAAGTTGTGAAAAGAGCCTAAGATTGGGGATGCTACAGCACCACAAAGATATATCCAAAGATAAACAAGCAACTAAGCTTGGGGATGCTCCCAAGTGGCATCCCCTCTTTCTTCTAACGACCATCGGTATTTTACTTGGAGCTATATTTTTATTCGTCACATATCATGAGTTTTTCTTGGAGCGCCTTGTATAATTTGAGTCTTTGCTTGCTTTGCTTGTTAGTTTGTCACTTGTATCCTTGCTGGACACACCTATTTGTGAGAGCCAAAATTATTCTATGATTTGTTAGAATTTCTCTCTATGCTTCACTTAATCTTTTTTGTGCTATAGAATTGCTCTAGTGCTTCACTTATATCTTTTTGAGCACGGTGTGCTTGGAAATTTTGGTATAAATACTCTCATGCTTCACTTAGATTAATTTGAGAGTTAGTAAATTTTGAAGAAATCCTCTCATGCTTCACTTATACCTTTTTGAGAGAAGAAATCTTTATGCTCAGGTGCTTCACTTAAATTTGTTTGAGCTTGTCAAAAAGCAATGGCAATATATGAAACTAGTCCCAAAGTGATTGATATCCAAGGAGGATATAATAAAAAAAATCATGAAGATCATTGGACAAATACAACTTGATTTCTTGTAATAGTTTTGAAACATGATGATAGTAATATGTGAGTCATGTTAGTGAGTAATTATGCTTTAGTAGGAATATTGGTGTTAAGGTTTGTGATTCCCTATGCAAGTATGAAAGTCAATAGTTATGCAATGAAGTTACATCCTACTTATGGTGCATTATTCGGTGTTAGTTATGCTCAATGCTCGCTTATGCGAATTTTCGTTTCTTGGTTTGGTTGCTTCTCAATCTATTTGCTAGCCTCCACTTGTACTAAGTAGAAATACTACTTGTGCATGAAAAATCCTTAAACCAAGTTTTGCCTTATGAGTCCACCATACCTACCTATATGCGGTATTTCCCTGCCGTTCCAAGCAAATTTGAATGTGCCATCTCTAAATTTTCAAAATAAATTTTTCTCTTTTGTGTGCTCGTATCGCTCATGAAACGGTAGGGAGTGTCCAATATTTTTCCATGCTAGATGTGTTATTCTCAAGATGAGTGTTTATTCACTTGTCATTGAACGAGAGTGCGGCGGTAATAGGGATGCCCATTCCCGAAATGAAAAAGAAAAAATATTTACTTTATGTTGTCAAATAATAAATTCCTTGGAAAATGTTGGTATGGAAGGCAACTGTGGATACGGCCCGCCATGGAATGTGAAAGAATGGTGGAAAAAGGAATAGACTTTATTTTCTGTTTGGGAACCGCCTATGATATATCTAGCATGGAAAGTATTGTGAGCTACTTTGTCGTTTTCGTTGATAGGAAAGGAATGCCACCCAAACTATTGTTCTCTCTCAATTTAAAACCTTTAGCTCTAGCACCTCTACAAATCCCTACTTCCCTCTGTGAAGGGCCTATCTATTTACTTTATGCAATTTTTATTTTTACTTTGAGTCTCCATCTTCTCTTATAGAGCACCAACTAGGGGGCACTATGATCATACTTGAGCATTGGGTGTAGCTAATATTTGAGTGTGTGTGTCATGAATGCATCAATGATTGAGCATGATGGGCTAGGGATAACTTTCTTTAGTGTTAATATTTTGAAAGACATGGTTGCTTGTTGGCATGCTTGAGTATTGAAGTCATTATGTTAAAACTAGACTATTGCTTGGAATCATCTAAAAGTCCAAATGTCCATGCTACAAAGAAAATAATATGAGATGAACATGTTAGGCAGCATTTCACATCAAAAATTATGTTTTTATCATTTACCTACTTGAGGACGAGTAGGAATTAAGCTTGGGGATGATGATACGTCTCCAACGTATCTATAATTTTTGCTTGTTCCATGCTATTATTTTATCATTCTTGGATGTTTTACAATCACTTTATAACAATTTTATATCATTTTTTTGGACTAACCTATTGACATAGTGCTAAAGTGCCAGTTGTTGTTTTTGCTTGTTTTTTACTTCGCAGAATATCAGTACCAAACGGAGTCCAATCGCGACGAAACTTTTTGGAGATTTGTTTTGGACCAGAAGACACCCAGTGGGCCAAAGAAATACCAGAGAGGTGGGCTGTGGAGGCCACAACCCACCAGGGCACGCTACGGTGCCCCCGGCGCGCCCTGATGCCTATAAATACCCAAATATTCAGAAAACCCTAGGGGTGTCGACGAAAAACACATCCAGCCGCCACAAGTTTCAAAGCCTCAAGGTCCAATCTAACACCATCGCGGAGGGGTTCATCTTCTTCATAGGTGCCTCTCCGATGATGCGTGAGTAGTCCACCAAAGACCTACGGGTCCGTAGGCAATAGCTAGACGGCTCTCTCTCTCTCTCTCTCTATTGATTCTCATTACAATGGTCTCTTGGAGATCTATTTGATGTAAACTTGTGCAGTGTGTTTGTTGGGATCCGATGAATTTTGAGTTCATTATTAGTTTCTATCCATGAATATTATTTGAGTCTTCTTTGATCTCTTATATGCATGATTACTTATAGCCTCGTATTTCTTCTTCGGATCTTTGGTTTAGTTAGGCCGACTAGATCGATTTTTCTTGCCATGGGAAGAGGTGCATTGTGATGGGTTCGATATTGCGATGTCCTTTCCCAGTGACAGAAGGGGCGGCAAGGCACGCATGTATCGTTGCCATTAAGGATAACAAGATGGGGTCTTTTCCTACATGAATAGATCTTGTATACATCATGTTATCGTTCTTATTGCATTACTCCGTTTTTCCATGAACTTAATATACTAGATGCATGCTGGATAGCGGTCGATGTGTGGAGTAATAGTGGTAGATGCAGGGAGGAGTCGGTCTACTTATCTTGGACATGATGCCTATATAATGATCATCGCCTTGGATATCGTCAAGATTATTTGATCTTCTATCTATTGCCCAACACTCATTTGTTCACCCACCGTGTGCTATACTCATGAGAGAAGCCACTAGTGAAACCTACGGCCCCCGGGTCTACTTTTCCAACATATTGCTTTCCGATCTATCTCTTTGCCTCTTTGTTTTCAGATCTACTATACCAAAAACCCAAAAATATATTGCTGCACATTTTATTTGCCCTTTTATTTTGTGTTCTTGAGAGATCTATCTCTCCTATCTATCATATCCTAATCTATCTTTTTACCGTAGAGAGATTGACAACCTCTCTTTCGCCTCGGGTTGCAAGTATTTGTTATTTGTGTGCAGGTGCTGCTTATTGGGTGGTGGTGATCCTCCTACTGGTTCGATAACCTTGGTTTCATAACTGAGGGAAACACTTACCGTCGCCGTGCTGCATCATCCCTTCCTCTTTGGGGAAATACTGACGCGGTCTCAAGCCACGTTAGCGCCCACGGCATCGCAAAATATTGTGTCAAAATGCGTGTATAAAACATTCTTGGAATGGTTCAAAAGCTGGCGTGCGGTCTTAATTTAGTGTAGGTAGACCGCCCGCCAAATTTCGTTGCATTCGGAGATCGTTTGATATCTCAATGGATAACTATAGCGGCAATAAAGCCGGTCAAATCGTAGACGCTTTTCGGTTTTAAAACTCTGTTGTTGGGCTGCCCGCGTCTTCCCTCTCTTCTCATGCCTAGCCTTTCTACGCTTTGCACAGATCCTCGCACGCGCGGGATAACTTCCCCGAATACGAATCACCTAGTTGCGATTGTTGGATCCGGATCATCCCCGAAATATCCCAAAACATCTCACTTCTTTGTTTGGGCACTCCTAACCTATTTTTTCTCGACCGTCCGATCGAATCGTTGGGTCCAAAAACTGTCCAAGGCAAACCCTATATCAAACCCTACCTATTTAAATAGTCCAACCCTAGATTTTAGGAGGGATGTCCCATCCCACCGATTCAGCCGCCGCCACCCACACCTGGTCTCCTGGCCACCTCGGGATCATCCCGATCCAGATCCGCCTGCCCAACCAGCGCCATCCACCCACCTCGGATTCCCAAACCGGCCAACCCCGTAGCTCCTTTGGTTCCCTGGACGTGTCCAGCGCCCGAAGCCACGCATCGGTGCATCCGTAGGGCAACCAGCCCCGAGCACCGCCAGGGGCTCAAGATCCTTGCCTGCATGTCCGCCGTCGGTGAACACCGGAGGGCCGGATGACACCGCCGACTCGGGTCGCCCCTCGCCCTGCCTTCTTCCTCCTCTCCCCGTTCTCCTCCCGATCTCTCTCTCTGTGTAGCAGGCCCGAGCTGCCATGGCAATCCCCGAGTTCGTCAAACCGCCCCCGCCGCCACCAAGATGCTCCGGATCCAGCCTTCCTCCGCCCATGTCCTCGCCAAGACCTTCCACTATCGTGCCCTGCATCGCCCTCTGCCGCCGCCTCCTTGAACTCCCCCTCGCTGACCCTACCGCTCCATCCACAGGAGGACATGGCGCCTAAAGCTGCAGTGCCAAGTCACCGACGCCTTCACGGCCTAGATCTGGGCCGGATTCATTGTCCGCCCATGGATCCCGGCAGTTCCTTTGTTCGTGCCATCAAGGAGGACCCCAAGGCCTAGAGCTCAGCCACCGTCGAAGTCCCATGCCGCCTCGCTCTGCTTCCCACTTGCCCGTGCCCTCTGCTACGAGAGACAGAACGCATCGCCCTATGTTGACTCGATCCAGCGCATGCTAGTGGGCCACCACGTGAGCCGACCTGCACCTTCACCGGGCCTAGCTGCAAGATGGCCTGGCTCCTCTCCAGCGCCGGCCTACCGGCCTCCTCCTCGCCGAGCTGGGCCAAGCCCACAAGGTGAGGAGCATCCTAGTCGTTCATATTCCTCTATATGTCGCCCCGTGCACGATCTAGTTATGATGTGCTCACAAATTCAGCTTGTTTAGTGTTTTTTTAGGTTCTCTGATTTTATCCAATTATCTAGAGATTTAGATTTTTACAAAAAGACCCCTAGAGTTCATGAATTTAATAACTTGAGAACCGTGCCTCGGATGAAAATATTTTATATATGTAAAATGTTCAGAATTTTGTGTAGATTAATAATATCCAACTTCAGCCCTGTTTAAAATGTCTAAACCTGCTGTTTGTAATAATTTGCGTAAATTCCATTTTAAAATGATTTATTTCATAACTAAATAACGGTAGCTCCGATTAAAATGATCCACATGGTGAACTTTATTTTGTTGTTTAACAAATATGAAATATGCTTAGGACAGATCTGTACCAAATTTATAATTTGCATATGAGGTTGCTTCGGAAGTGCTATATGTTGCTTTCGGCCTCATATGAAATGCCTAGATGATTTAGTTGTGTATGCTTCACCTCTTGTCATGATGAAGAACATTTAAAATGATTGTTTGGTTAAACAACATTAACCGCATTTCTCGTAATATGGAGAGTTATTATTTTGTTATATGTATGTTCTCCTTCTCCATTTAAAATTACTTTAATTCCATGTTCACCTTTATTTCATGACCACCCATGTTAAAAACATTTATTATTGATGAGTACCTAAACGAGCGTGCACTAAATAATTTCAAAGTGGAGTCTTGTCAATATGTGACTCGTTGCATATTGAACTTCACTTAATTTGTAGTGTTTGAATGTTGCATCTTGCCATGCCTTGCATAATTAAACCGGACATGCATCACATATGTTTGTGCATCATGTCATGACTATGTTGTGGTGTTTACCATGTCATTTGTTTGTTTCTGGATTTGTTTCTCCTCGCTAGAGTTCCGAAAGCATTTCGGAGTGTGAGGACCCGTCCGACTATGCCCCGTTCATCTACTTCATGGATTCGTTCTTCTTCCAAGCGGGATTTCAGGCAAGATGATCATTTCCCTGGATTCCACTACTATCATTGCCATGCTAGTTGTCTCGTTTCTATCGCTATGTCTCGCTGCCTACCACTTTTTTGTCAAGCCTACCAAAATGCCATGATAAGCCTCTAACCCTCCACGTCCCAACAAACCATTGTTTGGCTATGTTACCGTTTGCTCGGCCCCTTCTTATAGCGTGCTAGTTGCAGGTGCAGGTTGTTTCCATGTGATAACATGGATATCTTGGGATATCACAATATTCTTGCTACTTAATTTAATGCACCTATACACTTGGTAAAGGGTGGAAGGCTTGGACTTTTGCTGGTGTTTTGTTCCACTCTTGTCGCCATAGTTTCCGAGTACCAGTGTTATGTTCCATATTGAGCGCTCCTAACATGCTTGGGGTTGTTATGGGGACCCCCTTGATAATTCATTTTGGGATAAAACTTTTCTGGCAAGGCCCAACATTGGTACTACATTTTCCCAACATAATAATACTGATAATTAATTTGACGCATAGGGAGTTCGCGCTACCCGAGGTTCGTTATTCAACATAATACAGGGGGGCCAGTGTTGCTGGTGCTGGTCCAAACTAGAGCATCGTGCGGGCTACCTGGGGCAACTCGAGACGTCAGTTACTGTATGCTTAGCTCATCCGCCGTGTCCTGAGAACGAGATGCGCGGCTCCTATCGGGATTGTCGACACGTCGCACGGCCTTGCTGGAATTGTTTTAGCTTTCTTGAATGTCTTGTGCACTGGCTCCAAGGATACCTTGGGCTATCTCGAGGTCGAGGTTTTCCGGCGCAGCTTGTGGTTAGTTTCTGATGGATGAGTTGGAGCACCCCTGCAGTTAAATGTTTTTGTAAACCGTGCCCGCGTTTATGTGGCAACTTGGAAACTTTATAATATCCGGTAATAGAAAACTTGAAGTAAACCCAATTAAAATACACCAACCGTGTGTGTAACCGTGACCGTCTCTTTTCGAGGGATTTCGGAAAGAGGACACAGTGGGGTTATGTTTGACTCGTAAGTAGGTGTTCAGGATCACTTCTTGATCATTACTAGTTCACATCTGTTTATGCATAGATCACTCTTCTTATTCTTATACTCGTAAGTTAGACACTCAAATAAATGCTTATTGCTTGCTGCAGCCTCACGACTTAACCATAGCTCACCCATTAAGCTTTGCTAGTCTTGATACCCTTGGAAATGAGATTGCTGAGACCCCGTGGCTCACAGATTACTACAACAACAGTTGCAGGTACAGGTAACGCAATGCTTTGATGTGAGAGAGATGCTTGTTTTATTTGGAGTTCTTCTTCATCTTCTTCATCGATCTAGGATGGGTTCCTCCCCGATAGCCTGGGATAGCAAGGATGGATGTCGCTTTTATCGTTTGATTTCGTCCATAGTCAGACCCTGCTCTTCTGTATGGTGATTGAATGTATTGATGTATTGATGTGATCACGATTTTAGCTTGTGGCGAGTGTAAGCCAATTCCATATTCTCATCTCCCCTTTGCATGGACTTGTCACGATATCCATTCTTGCCAAACGACAAGATGCGCTTCTATCCCTATCGAGGCCCTCGAGCCAAAATAAGGATAGCACCGCATCTTGGGCGCTACACCCGCATGTAAGTGGCTGAGACTCCGGACCCCTCCCCCCAGTTAAGTGGAGACGGCTTCAGCGGAAGCCGCCATCCCACGGAGAAAGCGCCCCCGCGAGAAACCGCCTTTGACGTCGTCTCTGCGGCGCCCGACCGAGTCACTGGGCCGGCCCAGTGGCTATCCTGCGCCCTGAGCGTTGTTCTGGCCTATTTGGTAAATTCCTTTGCCCTTTTTATTTTGCCAGAAGGGTTCAAAAATTCATAATAAATTCAAACAGACTGCAAATTTAATGATTCAAATTCCTATAATCTTCTAAAAATCCCAGCTATCATTTTGCATAACTTCATAATTTTTCACCACAAGATTTTGCCCTGTTCAAATTTAAAGTCAAATTTGAACCTCCTAAAGGCCCCTTTACAAAATTCCTATAACATCCAAATCAACTCCAAATGGAGTGATTCCAATTACTAGGTGCTCTAAATATCATGCCCTATTTATCTATCCATGTTCAACATTTATCCCATGCATTATTTCTGTTGGATCTAATGAATATGTCCTTTTTCCATTTATTTCATCTTAGTAAATTTATAGGAAAAACATCCCTACTCCAAATCCAGCGAAACCACTTTCTAAAATTCTTATAAAATCATGCCCTAACTAATAGGTGCATCCACTCACTTTTTATAAAAATATTTTCTGTAGACTCCTTGTAGGATCATTAATTTTCCCCCATTTCCACCTTTCAAAAATACTCATTGATCTAGATCTAGTAGAACCCCTTTGGTTATTTTCTTATAGCTAGAGGTGTCCTATAAAAATAAAACTCCTATTTTAAGAACACTTTTATTTTCTGCTTGTTGTGTTGCTTATTATGGTTGTTTCCGACCATGGTTGACAAAGTAGACGGAGTGCTTGAAGTTGGACCAGAAGCGTGAGAAGACCTCGAAGACTTTGCTGAGCCAGGCAAGCAGACCCTTGACCATGTCTAAGAAACCTTTTTATGCATGTTATATAGCACTTTAAATTAATGCATCGTAAACATGATGATTATGGTGACCACCTCGTTGGGTTGCCATCGTTACTCTTCCTCGTTGATACTTGCATGGCATAACTCTACCTTCTTCTTAGAGTTGTGTATGTGGGAAGTAGATAGGTTGCTAAGTAGTTGCTATGCCAATGGGGCGCGAATATGCATGGTGATGGAAACAAAAGCTTTTTCAAAGACTTTTCAAAAACCCCATCAGGTTCCACTAATGCCCGAGGGAGAAGATGAGCTAGGTAACCACTTGAGAAAGAAGTGGTGTACCAGAGCAAGTTGTGTGTGAGTGTTTTCGAAAATGGATTAGATTTAAGATTTGTCAGCCATTCCCAACCTTACATGTAGAACCACGATACCCGTTATGGGACGGGGCTTTGTTTATTACTTTGGTCAATGCTAGCAGAGATCCCACATTACTAGTGGCCGAAGGGTATGAGTTACTCTCTCGATACAGGGTCGTGCCATGTAGGGCGACTGTGTACTGTTTTTACAGACAACGGGCACACCGTTGTGTTCGTTCATGGATGGTAGAATGTTGAGCCAGTCTCATGTGATGTGCATCATGAAGACGTGGGCCAACGAGTGGACTCTTTGTTTAGTGTTGTCAAGGGAAAGGCGTTGTTCGGGTGCTTACCTCGGGTATGTAATATACCGCAAGTCGTGGATGACATGGAAGTTCTCTGAGTCTTGTGGGTAAAGTGTGCCACCTCTACAGAGTGTAAAACTATTCCAATAGGCGTGTCCACGTTCAATGACAGTTGGGTGGTGCTGCTTAAACTACGTGCAGATGTTTTCACAAAACTTGATGTGTGTGTGTGTGTGTGTGTGTGTGTGTGTGTGTGTGTGACAAAGAGATACTTGAGCTAAGTTGACAGACTTGATGAAATGACTGAACATGTGATGTTCACACCCTGCTTATATTGATATCTGTAACTTGTTCATATGGTTATCTGCAACCTGTTGATGGATATTTTTATAAATGGTAGGACATGGTATTGCACTCAAAACTAGCTTTCTGCAAAACTACCTACTTAGTGCTATACCATGCATTGTTTTACCTTGTCCAAACATGGGTTGCTTGCGAGTACATTCAAAGTACTCATTGGCTTGCCACTGGTTATTTTATTGGCAATGCATGAGAGAACATGATGTAATGAAGAGTACCTTGGTGACGGATGTGCGAGCTAGGACGATTCCCAGTCAGTATGCCTGTAGGGTTAAGGCAAATGGCATGGGTTCACGCTATCGTTGAAGATTTCCGCTGCGAGTTTATGAAGACTCAGCCATAAAGGCCATATTTGAGTAAAACGGTATGTACTAGATGTAAGACTCTTGTTATTCCGTTTCTGTGTGTTCAGTAAGCATTGATCTTTGGGATCACTCTACACGTGCATTCAGTGATCACGACTTATGAGTCGAGGTCCCCACATGGCCCTTGATAGGATTGAGGTTTTTGGTCAAAATGCAGTAGATGGTTCTGGGCACATACAGCAAATCCTTCACAAGGAAAGTTGTTCTTGGAGGTTGGCCTTGAGGCAAAGGCTTCATCATCACTTGCATGAGATGATTTGGAAGTTCAGATTCCTCCTATATGAGCCTTGCACCTTCTGAGGGAGGACTGACTGAGACAACATGAAGCAATTCAGTGGCTCGAGATTTGTAGTGAGTATTCTCAGTCATCCAGTCCAGTACCCATGAGTTGATGTCTGAGGCATTTCCAGAAATGTGCAAGGTTGCCTAGATTCAAGAATTAGCTCTTCATTCCAATCACATATATCAGAACAGAATGGAAGGAGTGCAGCTTCGTGAAGAACGTTCAGTACGGGAGTGAAGCATGGGATGGACTCCATATCCACATGACGAATTTGCTGGTGCTGGAAGACTTTGTTCTTGTCAATCAGAACAGAGCCGTACAAGTTTGCCTTTGTTGAAGTCCAGAACCTCTTCCACTTAATCCTTGCTGAGTCATAAGGATTTTCATTAGTGAAGAAATGATGCTCAACGAAGAAATTGGCCTTGTTGAATTTTGGCCTTTTTGTGCCAGAGTATGGAGCTGAGGGCTTGGGCTGAAGATTTGGTTTGAAGTGACCCGCACTCTCCTGAGGCACGGCTTCAGTTGTACCAGACTGAGGAATTTGAACAACAGTTTCCTCAACAGTAGTCTAGCTATTGATTTCTTCAGCTGATGCAGCTGGAATTTCTTCAGGAATGGATTTGCGAGGGGTTGGACGCCCTTTAGATCCAGTCTATATTTCTTCAGTTTGTGCAGGGGACTGAGGAATTTGAGTGAGGGGAGTGGTCATTGGTGAATTTGGGTGAGATGCTTCCCAATATTCATCATTGATAAGAGGAGTTGTAGATCCAATGTCCACGTCCTCATCAATTTCTTCAAGTCCAGCCTCTTCAACTATGAACTGTGGCTGGGGTGATGATACCTGCAGGGGTGAAGCATTTTCTTCCACCTCAATTTCTTCATTAATCTTCTATGAGGAAGCAGCAAAATGAGTTTCTTCATCATGGTCGTCATCTGGAATGACATATTCTTCACCAAATGGGACAATCTCGTATGATGGCACTGCAGAGATTAGTGTTGCATTTATGGGCTCATCTAAGGAACTTGGCAAAGTCCTCATTTTCTTGGCAGCTGAGGGTTCTGCAGCAGACGATGATTTCCTTTTCCTTGCGGCTTCCATCTCCGCAGCCTTTGTTTTCTTCACTTCTGGTGCACACGGAAGTGTGTCTTTCCTCACCCTTGAAGATTTTGCAGGAGGGGCAGAGGATGAAGTTGGTGTATTTTCTTCGGGCACGACTGATGCAATCGCCCTGACAGTTTCAGATTCTTCAGGCGCAACAAATTCTTCAGCTGACCTGGATTGCTCTTGAGGCGCAACATTGGGGGTTGCCCTGGCAATTTATTTAGGAGCTGGAATTTATTCATCAGCCCTGGCAGTTTCTTCAACAGGCTGAGCAGATGTTCCAGCCTGAGGAATTTGCGGTTGCGATGGTGCAACAACCCTTGTGTTATGGTTCTTGATGACCCTTTTTGCCACGTTGACGAATCTGACCTTGGCACCTTGCCAATCAGCATAATAGAGGTCATATTCGTCACTGAATCTCTTAATTGCAGCTTGTACAGAGATGAGTTGGTCAGGAGTGAGGTTTCGAACATTGTTCTTCAGGAATCTCTCCTTCTTGTACTCATCCTTCTTGGCCTTTTTGTCCTTGTCAAATTTCCACTCTTCATCAGCTATGAAAGCTGTCAGTACATGACTTGGACCAGTAGGAAACTTCAAGTCATCAATTGGGGTATGATGATCTTTTTGCCAAATATCAATGAAGTCGAGCACAGTCCTCAGATCTAGGGGAAGAGGAATTTGAGTGCCTTTTGCCTGAGCAACTCTCTATTGCTTGTTTCTGATGATTTCAGCAAGTTTATCATCCTCAAATTCTTAGGGAACATGGACAACCACTTGCTTCTTGTGAGGACTTGATCACATGTTGCGTCCTCCTCTTCCTCATATTCCTCAGATTCAGCTTCAGAGTCCATTTCCTTATAAATAAGTGTCTGAGCCTTTCTGGAACTGTTCTTGTTGTGAGATGAGGACTTTGATGATGAGGACTTTGAAGATTTCTTCTTTTTCTTCGAGTCATCAGAACTATCATCCTTGTAGTTCTTCTTCTTTGATTCTATTTCCCAGAGTGGACAATCAACAATGTAGTGTCCACATTTCTTGCATTTGTAGCAAGTCCTTTTCTTCTGGTCATGTGATGAATAATCTAATCTTTCGTCATCACCTCTTGAAGACTTTCCAAATCGGCCTCTCCTTGAGAACTTTTGGAATTTCCTCAGGAGCATTGCTATCTCCTGACTCAGTTCTTCTGGATCACCAAGGCTACTGTGAGATTCTTCAACATCAGATGAGGAAATTGCTTTTGCCATTAATGAACTAGTTCTTCCATAGCTTGGTCCATAGAGGTCTCTCTTTTCATCTTGTTGGAATTCATGAGTATTGAATCTCTCAATAATATCAACAGGATCTAGTGACTTGTACTCTCCACGCTCTTGAATCATCAAAGCCAATGTATCGAATGAGGAATCAAGAGATCTCAGCAGTTTGTTCACCACCTCATAGTCGGTGATATCAGTGGCACCAAGAGCCTGAAGCTCATTTGAGATATCAGTGAGGCGATCGAAGGTTTGTTGAAAATTTTTGTTGTCGAGTCTTTTGAAGAGGTTCCAGAGATTGCGAAGAACATCCACTCAAGAGTCACGTTGAGTTGAGACTCCTTCGTTGACTTTGGACAACCTGTCCCATATAACCTTCGCAGGTTCCAAAGCACTCACTCTGCCATACTGTCCTTTGCTCAGGTGGCCTCATATGATATTCTTTTCTTGAGAATCGAGTTGCTTGAATCTCTTCACATCAGCGGTGTTGATAGAGGGGGTAACGGAGGGAACACCATTTTCCACAACATACCAAAGATCATTGTCAATTGCTTTAAGATGCATGCGCATCTTGTTCTTCCAATAGGGGTAGTCCGTCCCATCGAAGGTAGGACACCCAGTTGAGACCTTGATCATGCCTGCAGTCGACATAACTAAAACTCCAGGTCGTTAAACCAAAATCACAGATAACAAGGGAGTACCTTGCTCTGATACCAATTGAAAGTGTGTTATATCGACTAGAGGGGGGTGAATAGGCGATTTTTACAAATTCGTCACCGAGGAATTACTACTTGAGGAATTTGCTAAGTGACGAAATATGAGCAGCGGAATAAGTACTCAAGTGCATGCATAACATGGTTGTAGCATAGTCATCATGATGAAATGAAACATACACAGAGTACAAGTAGCGTATAAACATGATATATAGGCAACAGAAAAGGTGAGTGAAGAATTTGAGATGAGGAAATTGAGAACGTCTTCAGTCAAAGTCTTCAAACAGTAACGATCAATTTCATCAACAAGTTAACAAAAAAATGAAAGGGTTGAGAAATAGAACCAGGAGCTCGGTGAAGGCAATGATTTGATGTCCGAGTTCCAACTATTGTGACAGTCGTACATCTGGTTTGGAGCGTCTTGGTATTTAAAACAAAGGACACACAATCCCAGGACACATGGTCCTTACCGCATTCTCCTTGAGCTAAGGTCACACATACCTCGCCCGGCACTCGCGGTAAGTCTTCATGGTAGACTTCCAAACCTTCACAAAATCGGTCACCCGGCGATCCAAAATTTCCTCTTGGATGCTCCAGACCATGACGGCTAACCATCTGGAAGATGCACAGTCTTCAAAGGTAACAAGCATCGGTTCCACACAGGAACAATCTCTTCACTGATCCTCAATCACTTTGGGTTTTAGGTGTTTGGGTTTTGGGTTTTTCCTCACTGATAATTTTCTCTCAATGTCCTAAGATGATGGGCTGCTCTAAATGACACTTGTCAATCTCTCTCGGAGCAGCCAGCCAATTAGTGGTTGTTGGGGGCGGCTATTTATAGCCAGGGTGCAACCTGACATGATAAGACATAAATGCCCCTAATGACATGATCGTTATGTGGATAAGATATTTGGAGAGCTGGCGCGAAGCACAGCAACGGTCAGAATTTGAAAGTCCTCAGGACTATCATGTTCCTCACTGTAGGCAATTCTCACTGGCAAAATCCTAACTCCTTAGTCAGACCAATTTCCTCAGAGACCAGAAGAACATCGTCTCTGTTACTAACGAACTTGACTGAACTGCAAGCGATTTCCAAAGGCTTCACTCGAAGGATTTGGTATGTGTAGGCTATGAGATGAACATCACTTGGAAATTTTTCTTTAGTATTACCTCGACCCCCTTTAACAATACGGTGTTTCCTATGACTTAAAAGAAAGGAAATGAAACAAGAAAACTAAAGTCTTCTCGCCTCATAGTCCTCGCATCAATATCTTCAATGTCACACCAATTACTTAATTTTCAAAGTCTTCAAGAAAGCATCAAAGTCTTCAGGTGAAGACATTCATTTTTAGGGGTCGATATTCGTCGAATATATCAAACTCCTCATCGACTTATAGAACCTGTGTACACTCACAAACTCATTTGTCCCTTAACCTATAAGTCTTCAATACACCAAAATCACTAAGGGGCGCTAGATGCGCTCACACATTGACAAATAGAATTTATGTGCCAAGCATCTATATGTCAGGATACGACGGATCATGTCTGTTCTTAGAGGAACAGAAGACAAACAATTTTGACACTCAATCCAATAATTCCTAAGCATCTGAAAATAGTCAAGGGACACCTATATACAATATATAATCAATTTATGCATGATAAATACATTTGTATGTGGTCAAGTGACGCCGGTCTTCTATATTATTTTGGAGGCCCATTTTACTCCTCCCAAGCATCAGTGTGTACATGGATTAGTACATGATCATGAAGAACTGAAAGAGATAAAGAAACAATTGTCTGTTGTGTTCTCTTTCTCTCCATCTGTTTTATTTTTAAAAATGCAGTTTTGCCTGAATCTCTCTATAAGCATTCTTATCATAACGAGTGCACTGTCTCAGCTCTGAATCCATAGCAAAAGAATTGGATTGCCGTTGGCAGTGCATTATGACTCGAGCTATCAAGTATATGTATATATACCCTTAACAAAGAAATAATTGCAGCTCAAGAGTCCATAATGTATTATGCATGTAGATCCAATTCTGCTGGCTTTGAAATATTAAAGAACTTGCCTTCGGAAGGATGCTCAAACCCACAGTCCGAGATAGCATGGAGCAGCTCTGGCTTGAGCAAGAAGTCCTTGAACCCTGAGTTGTGGATTCTGACGTACCCCCTATCACAACACCACAAACCATACCAGGTGAGATGAGGTCCCTCGACCACGAACCCTAGCAAGAAAAGTAGAAACTAGAATCAACAGCGGCACACAGTTATTGATGACGTCGACCGAAGGGTTGGCGGCTACGGCGTCGACAGCGTTCTCCACCTCCTCATCATAATCCACGAGATCATCCTCGTACACCTCGTTGTCCTTGCCTGAGACCCAGAGTTTAAAAGGTAGTAGGAGCAATAGCGTTCTAGCATTTAATTCCTGATTTGGCATAAATTCAGATTCAATCATCAACTATACTAGAAATAATAGGCAATGATCATGAGGTGGGCTTCTTACTGCAAGATGTGTGTGAAGAGATGGAGTGCCATAGCGGTCGTAGACGTCGCCAAGGAGGCCCTGGCCGAGCTCGTTTCACCCTCCTGCTCCTGGTGTATACTCTGTACATTTTATCTCTCAAGCCTTTGTAGATTTCATAATAAATAAAACAGAACCTACTGGCACCATCTCCTGCTTCCTCATAGCAAAATCAAAACGGCTTTGCTCATTATTGAACACTTGAAATCCATAGTGGATATAACTAACATCATGTACACTATAAATCACATGATTTACACTAAATCTTGTAGAAATATAGACGAGATTGCCAAGTGATTACTAGACCACTAGTACGACAACATCAACGGAATTGTGATGAAATAACTAACAGTTGCACGGACTAACATACACGAATTCCATCCCGGGGTCAGAGCGGGGCGGGGAAGTCGATGGTACATTGGGAGCTGAGGCGCTCAACAGCGATGTCTGCGTCCATGGCGTTGTAGCCAAGCATGGCATAGATCTCGGCCTCGGTGCGGTAGGACATGACCCCATTGAGGCCCTGCACGCGCTTCCGCCAGGCCGGGAAAATATCCGCCATCTCCCCCGTTGAGGGAGTCCGAGACTACGGGGTCCTCGGGCCGCCGGTCTATCTCTCATAGACCGAATTATTGGGCCGCTCAATGGCCCTTATCGGAAGACCGAGGTATGAGACAACTCCGTGTTCCAGAAGGAAATCTCTGGTGCCTTGGTGTGCCGTCCAAGTCAAGATACTAGATTCGGCATATTCGTTCCCTAATGGTAACTGACCATGTGTAACCATCGGTACCCCTGGTGTCTATATAAACTAGAGGGTTTTGGTTCATAGGACACATAATCATCATACCCATCTAGGGTTTAGTTCATCTAATCTCGTGGTAGATCGACTCTGTAATTGTCATACACACCTCAATACACTAGTGCAGCCGCGTGCTATACAAACGGTTTTTAACCCCTTTCGATGACGTAGTCTTAAACCGTCGCCTTGCATGTGTGGGAGATACGACGGCCTATCCCACACGGCAAAGAAAACCTGTCGGCGATGCCTGCACCCGGTCACACACGATGGGCAAAAATATATCGTTTGCGATTGGAAGGGCCATCACAAACAGAGACATTGGGGAAGATGTGTGAGATGAGCTTATCATCCCACACAGGGAATCCCAATGGTACGTCTCCGTTCGTATTGTAGATCACACACAATTTTCTGCATAACATCGTTTGTGATAGGGCTAGTCATCACACACGATAGTTATAATTCTGTCATTGGCGTTATTCAAATCATCACTCACGGTGTCTAGAAGAAAATGTTTGGCATTGGGCTGCCCATCACACACACTTGCTATGTGAAAACATTTGTGATTGGGTGTCCTAACGCACATAGTTGTCGACCAGAATTCATGTGTGATTGCTCACCGATCCAACACGCGAACTTTGTAGGAACCGTGTGGGTTTGTTGAAGTCACCGCCCACGGTGTAATCTTAGAAACCTTCTGCAATGGGAACCCCAATAATCAGCCTGACTGTTCTATTATTTATAATCCATTTAGTAATCAAATTAACATTTCATATCAAGCACAGAATATATTTCTTATTCGTAGTACGGCAACTAGGATTTCATAATTCAATTACATCAGGGTACAACATCATATAGGCATATACTGCCTAGCAACCCAATTGCACAACAGGACAAAGTTTCAAATGCAACATCTAAAACCTTTGGAAATTAAGTATCACCATAGACGGTAAATAGAAAGATGAGTCTCATCTAGAAAAATGTTAAAGCGGAAGGAAAATATTGAGCCTTCAATGATGTTGAAGGTCCTTGCAACTTTAGGCCAGTGCTTGTGGATGATTGCCCGCCCATCCTTCGTCCTCTTGAGGAAGACTTCAAGATTATACCGAGGGTGATGTATGAATACCCTCCTCGCCTCTTGATCATACATGTGGTTTGAGACGTAATCATCGATGAACTGCCTTGAGAAGGACTGAAAACAAACATAGGCATAAATATCTTTTCTAAAATTTGGAATCATGCCTCTCCCTGAGCCAATTGAGATTGGACAAATGCGCGAGGCGGTGGTTGATCTGCTGAAACTTTGCGGTGTTCAGGTGATGTCAGCACAACCATGGATTTCGGGTGTCGGGCTTTTTCGAGTTAGAGATGCTGGAGTCCGTTTCTCGCTACTCCAACTTCCGCCACTTCCCTTGGGCAATGACTGATTTGTTAGATTCATGAAGCATGATGAGGGTACTGGCTTCCGGGGGGTTCAGGGTTTCCGTGATGGATGTTTGATGTTTTTGGGTGTTCCACTAGATCCGCGTAACACCGAGAACTTAAGGGCGGCAGTGAACACATTCGGGACGTTTCACCACTGGGTGCATGATGATCCTTACTTCGTTCGGAGCATTGTCTTTGCTTCGTTTCCTGAAGATATTCTAGTTCCAAGGGATGTGGTTTTTAATGATTATGCTTATAGGGGGGAGCTAGAGTGTCCTGGACTATGCCATGTTACATTCTTGGTGCCAACTTTGCTGAGCAGATGCCGGATGTTGAAGACCCTATGCCCATCAATGGCATTCTGCATCCCATGCCAGGTGAACCTTTGCCGGAGCATCACAATTTTGTTCTGCCTCCATATCCTGACATGGGGTGGAATGACTTGCCACCAATCCCGCCACCCATTGATGATCATGTTGATGCAGACAATTGGGGGCATGGGCACTGGGGAGATGAGGAACCAGTTCAGCCCCAAGAGTAGGTTGCTCCAGTGCAAGACCAAGAGTCCATGGTGATTGATCAACCGTCAGGGTCAGTTTCACACATTGAGGTCCTACAACAGCAGCAGCAAGACAGTGTTTTGGAGGAAGTTCTTCAGCAGCAAGAGAATGCTCTGGCTATTGTTCCATACCAGCCACCTGTTGTTAATGTTGACCAAATCTTTGTTGGAGATGTCAGGCTCGTGTATGGCCCCCCTGCCGCCAGAATTAGCCTGGACCAGGTCTTTCCAGGCGCTTTTGGATGGAGAGATGAAGTACGATGTGCCAAAACCACTGTCAGTTAAACCCTTGTCGCCTATGGTCCTTTCCAAAAGATCATGGGCCCTTGCTTTTGATGATGTACATGTGCTTTCTAGGCTTCAGTGGATGGAGGCCAGCCCCAACAGGCCCATCAGGTCCATTGCACGTCCTCTGCTTCCTTAGTTGGAGTCAGTCGCTATCAGTTCTGATAGTTTGACATCCATGGAATCTTCCCTGCCAAACAAACAGCAACAGAGTTCAACTGTATCTGCTTCAGCGAATTTTTCCTTCACTGCTCCATTAGGCAAAGTTGTTGCCAGTAAGCGTAAAACAAAGGATTTCACTCCGATAGTGGAGTCAGAGGTGCATAGATGTACAAGGGGTTCTATTAAAAGAGATGGTTTTAAGCCGGTTTTCCTTGAGCTGAAATTTTAGCCGAAGAAGAAGAAACCACGGTGCAAGCCCTTCCTAGAGTCCATCCCACCCAAGCACGGTCCAGAGAATAGTGAACCGGTTCCTCCTCCGACACCCATCAAGGAGATCTAGAAGTTGGGGGAAGATCTTGGCATTGATGCTAGGAAGCTGACGGTGGAACAGCTTATGGCTGCTCCTGCTGTGGAGCATAATGACGCTTCTGATGACTAGTGTCTTTGTCTTGCAGTGGGCTTGGCCCGCCCCTAAGTTTGCCTTTAAACTTGTTCTTATGTTTGCTTGTTGGAACCTTTGTTTTATTGTTGTGAACTTTCAGTTAGTCTTTTGGGTTTGTACTAGTACTTTATGGCCTGTGATGTCTACTCACTGGGCTTGTTACTACGTATCATGTCATTGTGATATTTCCTGGTTTAGTTTAAATGAGTAACAATTATCAAACGAAATGGAATGTTCTATGTTGGAATGTTCGGGGTCTTAATTCTACAGCTAGGCAGCGAGCAGTCAAGCAGAAGATAGAAGAAAGTCAATGTTATGTTGCCTGTTTTCAAGAAACCAAGTGTGATTCATATTCCATAAAAGAGATCAGATCTTTCTGCCCTAAACGATACGATAACTTTGCGTTTGCTCCATCAGTGGGGGCCTCTGGGGGTATTCTGATTGTCTGGAACATCAATTTTACATGGGGAATTGATGGAGGTCCAATCTTTTGGATTATAGTTAAATTCACATGTAAAATGAGTGAAAATGTTTCTACCTTGGTTAATGTTTATGGCCCATGCAAGGGTGAACTCAGAGATAGGTTTGTGGATTGGCTTTACAATCTGCACATACCCATTGATGATAATTGGTTGCTGTTGGGGGATTTTAACTTCATCAGGTCTTTAGATAACAGAAACTTACCTGGAGGTGATATTAATGATACGTTCATCTTTAATGAGATAATTGGGCATCTTGGTCTAGCTGAATTGCCCATCAAAGGCAGGGCCTATACCTGGTCTAATATGCAAGACATCCCCCTTCTGGAACAACTAGACTGGTTCTTTACCTCAACAAACTGGGTCACTTGTTATCCTATTAATCAGGTTGTAACTTTGGCTATGACTACCTCCGATCATGTTCCATGTGTGGTGGTGATCACAACTTCTATTCCTGAATCTAATATCTTTAGATTTGAAAAAATTTGGACTAAGGTAGATGGTTTCATGGAATGTGTCACCAATTCCTGGAAGAAGCCCTCATATAAGTCTCATCCTGCTGCAGTCCTTGCTGATAAATTCAAAACTTTGAGGCATGATCTCAAAAGGTAGAAGTTAGGCATCTCTAAGATGAAAATTTCCATTGAGAAATGCAATAAGGTGGTTGAATGGATTGATAGACTGGAAGAAATCATGCCTCTGTACAGCCAGGAGTTTAACTTCAGGAAGATTGTGAAGTCTCATTTGGAGCAACTGTTGCATCTGTAGTTCTTATATTGGAAAAAGAGATGTACAATCAGATCCATCAGAGTGGGAGAAGAAAACACTAAGTTCTTCCATGCTATTGCCTCTGAGAGGTACAGAAGGAACTCTATTGCTAACCTAAAGCTGGAAGTTGGTACAGTTATATCTGAACATAGTCAGATGGAAGGAATTTTTTGGTCCTCTTTTAAGGGGAGAATGGGTACTGCTAAGGGTATTGTCATGGGTTTTAATTTGCCCAGACTAATTGCTCCTGTTCACGGGCTGCATGGACTGACACAACCATTCACACAGGAGGAAATGGATCATGTTGTTAAAAGCATGCCCATTGATAAGGCCCAGGACCTGATGGTTTTAATCGACTTTTTCTGAAGAAATGGTGGCACATTCTTTGTCAGGTGTTTTATAAACTAACCACTGATTTTTTTGAGGGGAAGGCAAAGCTGGAGAGCATCAATGGCTCATACATTACTTTAGTCCCCGAGAACAATTCTCCTGAATGTGTTGGGGATTATAGGCCAATTTCCTTGACAGGATTGGACATTAAATTCCTCACTAAGATGGCTGCTAATTGATTTCAAAAGGTTATCCTGAGTTGTGTCCATAAGAACCAGTATGGGTTTATTAAAACCAGAACTATTCAGGATTGTATTGGATGGACCTTGGAATATTTACACCAATGTCACCAATCTAAGAGACCCATTCCCATACCGAAGTTGGATTTTGAAAAAGCTTTTGATTCTATTGAGCATGAGGTCATTATGGAAATCATGAAACATAAAGGTTTTAATTCCAAATGGAGAGGATGGATTCATCAGTTCCTCACATCTGGCACATCATCTATCTTACTCAATGGGGTTCCAGGGAAGCAGTTCTCATGTAAAGCTGGTGTTAGGCAAGGGGATTCTATTTCTCCTCTGTTGTTTGTGCTAGTGGAGGATCTCTTGCAAACAGTGGTAAATGATATGTTGCAAAAGGGACAAATCCAGTTACCAATCCCATGCCATGACAAAGACTTCCCTATAATTCAATATGCTGATGATACCATGATCATCTTCCCAGCCGCTGAGGATCAACTGCTAGCTCTTAAAGAGATGTTAAAGGTCTTCTCCCAATCAACTGGACTGCACATCAACTATCACAAATCTTCTATGGTCCCCATTAATGTTACCTAGAGGAAACTGAGAGGTTAGCCAAGGTTTTTGGTTGCAGGGTAGGATCTATGCCTTTCACTTATCTAGGTTTACCAGTTGGTACTTCCAAGCCTAAGATGGAGCATTTAATGCCACTGGTCAGTTGTATGGAAAGGAGAATGTCAGCTAGTTCTTCTTTTCTTGCCCAAGGTGGAAGATTGCAGTATCTCAATTCTGCTTTGTCTTCTTTGCCTATTTTCTTTCTCTACAGCATGTCTATCCCCCTGGTATCCTGAAACACCTGGAAAGAATTCAGAGACAATACTTCTGGAGAAGGAATAGCCAATAACATGCCCCCTCCCTAGGTGCATGGGAGTTGATTTGTAGACCAAAAAATAAAGGAGGATTGGGAATTCTAAATCTTTGCCTGCAAAATGTTGCGTTGTTAATGAAGCATGCCAACAAGTTCTTAAACAAGCATGATTTACCATGGGTCCACTTAATCTGGAATACTTATTACAATGAGAGGGTACCACAGGCTACGGAGCCCTATGGCTCATACTGGTGGAAGAACATCTTGAAACTGTTGGATAACTTTAGAGAAGTTACCTAGGTTCAAGTCCATCAAGGAGACACAATGTTTTTTGGCAGGATAGCTGGAAAATTGGAAATTCTGTTATTCCACTCAAAGACAGATTCCCCAGGCTTTTCTCTTATGTTAAAGATCCATGGACAATTGTTAAGGAGGGATTGCATTGTAATGATCTGTTAAGTTGGTTCAACCTGCCTCTTTCTGACCAATCATATAGAGAGCTTACAACACTTCAAACCTTTATGGGAGAGTGTGATCTGAATCCACCTCAGCCTGACGTCTGGTCTTGGTAGGGTACTAATAAGCCTTACACTACAAAACTTTTTTATACCTATGCCCATAGAACCCAGTCATTCAACCCTTTACTTAACTGGATTTGGACTAGTTGCTGGACCTTACATATCAAAGTTTTTGCTTGGATGCTCATCATGGACAGACTAAATACAAAGGATATGGTGGAAAGGAGACACTGGCATATGGAGGATGGTGTAAATTGCAAGATTTGTCATGCACAGGTCAGGGAAGAAAGAGATCATCTGTTCTTCACTTGTTTATTCAGTCAAATGGTCTGGAATTATCTACAAATTGACTGGGGTAGTGGTAATGACATGTCAGCTGCAGCCTTGCATGCCAAAAGAGCATTTTGGAAGCCTTTTTTCACAGAGGTGGTTTTCACTGCTTGTTGCAATATTTGGTTGGTCAGGAATGACAAAATCTTCAAGCAGGTTAGGCCCAGGTTTGATGCCTGGAAATCAGGATTTGTGATAGATATGTCACTATTGGCTCATAGAATTAAGCCTAAGCTTAAGGATGACCTGGTTAGGTGGGTCTCTTTCCACCCCCCCTGAATTGTTTTCCTTTCCCCTTTTAGAATAGATAGCATAGTTTTTCTTGTTTTTCTTTCTTTGGGTTACCGAGGTAACCTTGTAAATATTTTGTACTTATTTGCTTGGGAATAAAGTGGAAAAGGTTGTGGGGAGTTTTCCCTATAGTGTTCAGTCAATTTTTTTTTTTGAAATGGCGCAAAGGGAAAAGGACAAGGTGAAAGATATGGTACCATACTATAGTTGACTGATGTCTTCTTCATTGTGCAGACAAACATCTTTTGTTTTTTGTAGCTAGTTTCTTTATCTTAGCAATCTTTCTGAGTTTCTTGATTTGACTGATATTCAAGGACACCTCATTTCCCCACATGCAAAAAGGGTCGAACAGTGGGTCTAAACCTCTTACAGCAGGACTTACATGTTCAAGAACAAATTATTAAAGACATTAATATTACAATGGTTCCTGCATTTGCACAATAATGTGCTATTCGCCAAACGACCATGGATGTGCAAACCTTGATGGTAAACTTCAGTGTCCCCCATTGTTTACCCCTGAAACATATTTAAGACAAATATTGATCAGGTTATAATTAACTGATATTTGGCATACTATTAGTGAAATATGTTAATGGAAAATAAACACATTGCGGATCCAACAGATTAATTCGAGCCACATGGAAAAGCCAATTATCTAAACCAAGTGTGCTAAGAACTAGGAAATATAGCAATTCTATATGTTTCACATGTATTTAGTACATCTAAATTCGATTTATTCATCACATGCATAATGTCGGGGCACGGATGCTCACGATCACCTATGGGTCCAGAGGCCCCTTGTGGTTCGGCAAGGGGGGTCACGTTGCACGAAGAGCGGAGAGCATGAGACGGCGCGACGATCAGGACACAAGCATTTTACCTAGGTTGGCGCCGCTGCTAAGAGTAAAACCCTACTCCTGCTTTTGGTGGATTTGATTGGAAGAACACAAGAGGTGCCTCACGCTCTACCCCGGCAAGGGTTGCCTTCGGGTAAAGAGCTACTAGGTGAGTACAAATGTTCCAGGATGCGAATCCTGAGCTAGGTAGCCTTGGGACTCCTTTTATAGTGCAAGAGGTTACCACAATGGCAAAACAGTCATTATCTATCGATTAGATAGCTTAGCAGAGCTATCATACCTAAATCTGGCATTTAAGACAAAATACCATGATTACTAGCCTAGGTGGCACTTGGGGGTGCATCCCCGGCAAGCTTTTACCACCGCGTGGCCGGTCGTTGCTTATGATCTTGACACGCTGCATGGCGGGTGTCAACTGAGTATAACTTGCCTCCCGGTGCATCGCCACGTGTTTAGCGAGAGCTGATTAGCCGCTTGAGGGCTCGACACTGCATCGACAAGTGACTGGTGTAGCGATGCGGTGGAGCGGTGGCCGGTCAGCTTGCGCCTGTCGGGGGATGGCTTGCCGGGTCTTCAGGAAGGTGCGCATGTCTTGGTCCTCCGCAAGCACTGGGGACGTGCTTGGCACGTTGCAGTCCAGGCTTGAGCTGCTGCGTCGGGCTTGTTGGAGTCCGGTCTTGATCATTCGTCGGGTTTGTACGAACGTTGAAGGGTTCAGCTACTGCTGCCTGTGCATAAGTCAGGGGCACTGGGTACCCCTGTACTAGTGCACCGACAGGAGCCCCCGGGTCTGGCCCACACCCGCTCGTCGAGTGCCGTTGGGTCAGGCCCAAAATCTATGCACAGGCGCGCAATGGGAGGGAGTAACTGCCAATTTATTGGTCAGCACTGACCCACCACCTCAAGCTATTTCCGCCACGCGTGCCGCATGCATAGCGGGGTGTTAACGACGGGCGCGCGTGAATTAAAGCCCTGGTCGTTGCAGAAACCGCAGCGCCATGGATTGGAGCAATGGGGCGGTTACCTGTTCGCCTGTGATCGTGGGCGATGGAATTGGTTGAGATGGGCGGCAGGAGAGCCAGTCCCACGCGCTCTCCCCTATAAGTTTGGGGTCGTGAGGGGCGATGCTCATCCATCCTTTCTTCCTACTTGAGTCCAAATCCACAGAACCCGCCCTTCTGCTGCCTTGTCTTGAGCAGCGCCACCTCCCCCCTCCCGATGCTTAGGTGGAGGGGCCGAGCGAGCATGTTTGCAGAGCCTTCCCCTTGGACCCATGCTCAGTCCCCGTCATGGATAGATGACTCTGAGTTTGAGGCTGCTCGGAGAAGTCTTGGATGGGGGAGTAGGCAGCGTGGTGGCCGTATTGGGGACAGCTGCGGCGGCATGCCTGCCGCCACGCTGCCCGCTTCTTTAGTCTTGATGGAGCGTCATGTGGTTGACATTGCGCCGGAATCTATGTTTGAGGTGCAGCGTCGCGGCAGTCCGCGGTTCCCGCATTCCTTCTTCAAGGTGACGGAGAAAAAATGCACACACAGCCACCGCGGGCGTGCGTATGGTTGCAGCCGTGCGTCGTCGTTTGTCACGGTGAAGCTCTCCTCCCGCAGTGTTTTGGATGGAGCGTACGGGAGGGAGCCCTTCATCTACGCGTGCTCTTCTAGGGCGGGGGATGGAATTCCCCGCCTTTGGCCACCGGGGACGACCATGCTCTCTATGGGGTCCCCGTGTCACCGTGCCTGGAGCTTGGGTGATGGCGGGGGCGTCTCTTCGAGTGGTGGCGATGAGGAAGACGATGGCGGTTGGGGACCTACGACGCATCAGGAGCACGGATGAGGTCTCCGACGCGTCGCGTTCCCCGGCAGCACCATCATCACCAGCTGGGCTCCGGCAGTGACACCATCTGCACCTGCCTTTTGCCTTCCTTCCCCTTGTTGGTCTTGTCCGCTTCGTCGGCTTCGTCTGCCCTGCCTGGGGACAGGGTCCTTCTGCTCGCCGGTCGCGTCCCTCTGGTCCTGGCTGGGAAGCGTCGAATCCCGGCCAGGCGCTCCTTTTGCCCTCTGTTCCTTCTTCACCTAATCCCTGAGAGGAGAGGGACAAGAAAGGCATTACGGGGCATTTATCTTTTTGTAAGCCAAAAATGTAGGCATTTGCCAAATTTTAGCTGATCAGAATGTAATTTCTTATCCACTTCGTATCGGAAATGAATGAGAAAAGGTGACGTCTTTCTTTCGCAAGTACTATCCCTTTTCCTTCCTTATTTATATTGCATTGGTATGTTATGTCTTTGCTACACGGAACTGCTTGGCGGGTCATCATTCAAACCACGAGCGCCAAATAGGGGAAATGAGCCCCCGGCAGAGCTCCTTGTCGGTGTCCGCGCCGCCACCCCCTCCCACAGTCGTTAAACGAGGACAGGGGACGGCTCGTCCCGACAAGGGTTTTCACCACGTGGATGACTCCACCACCCGCAATAAGGAAGATACTAAGGATTTCCTTGAAGAATCGTAAGGTACTAAACTTGGGATATGCGATATACTTATCTTTTCCAAGCAGTATCCCCTTTTAGAGTGTGATGGGCCGCCATCCTCATTTCTTTGTTCCCCTTCCCTGTTTTCTCGATGGTCAAACGTGTAGGGTGAGAACCGTAACAAAGATTACGGGTTCATCAAGTATTCTAGCAAATCTCTATAACTTAAAAGCGATAACATTGCAGTCATAAAAAATGCGTAACGAGCATGTAAGAATGATGATATGATGCAATGCCTAGCTTTATTATTGTTGCACAGGGTCTGCGCCTGGCTTTGTACAAAGGGTTACATGCAACATCGGCAAGGCTTGTACAAAAGGTGGCTGCCATGTACTGAACCCGGCAGCCGCGCCTTACGGTTAGAACTTACGAAGATGCTCAATGTTCCATGCGTTAAGCACCTAGGTGCCATCTTCGGTCTCCAGATGGACCGCGCCAGGTCTGGTGACTCGTACTACCCGGTAAGGGCCTTCCCACTTCGGCGTCAACTTGTTAGCACCATTGGCGGACTGAACACGCCTAAGGACAAGGTCGCCTTCCTCAAGGCTCCGGGAATGGACCCCGTGGCCATGGTAGCGGCGTAGGGCTTGCTGGTAATGTGCAGCACGTACCGCAGCCAGGAGACGGTCTTCCTCGAGGAGCATGGCATCGTCATGACGTAGCTATTGTTGCTCTACTTCATCGTAGGCAAGCACTCGAGGTGACCCGTATATGAGTTCCGTGGGGAGTACTGCTTCCGCCCCGTACACTAGGGAGAAGGGCGTCTTGCCAGTAGCTCGATTTGGTGTCGTCCTGAGGGACCAAAGAACCACCGGCAGCTCATCTATCTAGCGCCTACCGCTCTTCTGAACCTTATCAAAAGTTCTTGTCTTGAGTCCTCGCAGCACTTCAGCATTCATCCTCTCGACTTGCCCATTACTTCTTGGGTGAGCGACAGAGGCGAAGGAGACCTTGCTTCCAAGGCTTTGGATATATTGCATGAAGGCACGGCTCGTGAACTGGGTGCCGTAGTCGGTGATCACTCTGTTAGGCACTCCAAAGCGGCACACTAGTCCTTTCATGAACTTGATAGCGGACTGGGCGGTCACCTTTATCACTAGTTCCACCTCAGGCCACTTTGTGAACTTGTCGGTCGCCACGAACAAGAACTCAAAGCCCCCGACAGTGCAGGCGAAGGGGCCCAGAATGTCGAGCCCCTAGACCGAGAATGGCCAGGATAGAGGGATTGTTTGTAGGGCTTGTGCTGGTTGATGGATGTTCTTGGAATGGAACTGGCAGGCTTCACACTTGGTGACCAGCTCAGTAGCGTCCTGGAGGGCAGTGGGCAAATAGAAACCCTGCCAAAAAGCTTTCCCGGCAAGGGCCCTTGATCCAATGTGGGAACCACATACTCCTCCATGAATCTCTGCCAACAGCTTCAGTCCATCCTCCCGGCAGATACACCTTAATTTCACACCATTCGGTCGTCTTCTATACAGGGTGTCATCAACAAACTGGTACATACTTGACCGATGGGCTACTCTTTCGGCTTCCTCTTGCTCTTCGGGGAGTTCTCCTGTTTGAAGGAAATGGACTATATGTTGCGCCCAGGTTGGAGCCTGCGGCTCGAGAACAAGGACTAAAGGCGTCTCCTCTTCTCCGGGAGCACTTGTCTCAACCGCGAGAACCTGAGGTCCTGTAGGAGGGAGTTGCTCGTCAACCGGAACGGAATCTTCCCCGGCGGCTTCTCTACCAGCGGCTTCGGGAAGCTCTACCGGGAAATGCTTGCCAGAGTTCAGCCTCCTCCTCTTCTTGGACATCGCTGATGGGCATACTGATGGTTGAGCGAGGCGGAGAACAAAAGTCCCTGGTTCCACAGGAAGCTTTTGCGCAACGCACTTTGGTAAATGATCAGCAGTGCCATTTTCTACTCGTGGCACGTGCTCTGTTTGCAGTCCATCAAAATGCTCCTCCAATTTCCTCACTTCTTCCACGTATGCTTGCATCAGCGGGCTCTGGTAATCCTTGTTGACTTGCTTCACCACAAGCTGAGAATCTCCTCGGACGATCAGCCTCTTTATTCCCAAGTCTACCGCGATTCTAAGTCCGGTAAGGAGCCCCTCGTACTCAGCGGTATTGTTGGTGGCTTCCTCCCGGGGAAAGTGCATTTGGACGACGTACTTGAGGTGCTCTCCGGTAGGGGAAATGAGGAGCACGCCTGCTCCAGCGCCCTGGAGTGAGAAAGCACCGTCAAAGTACATGATCCAATCCTTGGGTGCTTCTTTGCCGTGGAGGATTGTCTCCAGAGCTTCATCATCCGGTGTGGGTGTCCATTCTGCAATAAACTCTGCCAACGCCCTGCTTTGAATGGTGGAGGTGCTCTCATACTTCAATCCGACGCTTGACAATTCTAATGCCCACTCAACTATCCTGCTAGTGGCTTCGGGTTTCCTCAGTATGCGTTGCAACGGGAAATGGGTAACAACTTTTATTTCATGGGCTTGGAAGTAGTGGCGCAGCTTCCTCGAGGCCATGATGAGGCCGAAGATCAGCTTTTGTACTCCAGAGTACCTTGATCTAGCCCCCTGTAATGGGGAACTGACAAAGTACACGGGCTGTTGCACCATTTTCTTCTTTGCCACCTCTTTGGATCCGCTGTCGATCATTTGCTGAGGTCCCCCTTGATCTGTATCGAGTCCTGCCGCGGGTGCTTCTTTCTCGTCCCCGGTAGCGTCAGCAGCACCTGCTGAATCTCCATCCACTTCCCGCTGCGCCACCAGGGCTGCACTAACCACTTGATTAGTCGCTGCCAAATATAGCAGCAACGGCTCTTGCGGTTTAGGAGCGAGCAAGGTGGGAGCAGAGGATAGGTAAGTTTTCAGGTCTTGCAGTGCTGCATCTGCCTCCGGGGTCCACTTCATCGGGCGGGCCTTCTTCAAGATTTTGAAGAACGACAAGGCGCATTCAGCAGACTTGGAGATGAACCTACTTAACACGGCAACACATCAGGTCAAGCATCTGATATCCTTGATAGTCTTGGGTGCCTGTATCTGTTCAATCGCCTTTATCTTGTCGGGATTGGCTTCTATTCCTCGCTGAGATACAAAGAACCCAAGCAGCTTGGCGGATGGGACACCGAACACACACTTTTCAGGGTTGAGCTTCAGGTTGATTTTGTGCAAGTTCGCAAAAGTTTCGTCCAGATCTTGTATGAGATTGGCTTCATCCGTGGTCTTGACCACGATGTCATCCATGTAGGCTTCCACATTTCTGTGCAGCTGAGGTCCAAAACCAATCTGAACAGCTCTGGCGAAGGTTGAACCAGCACTCTTTAACCCGAAGGGCATATGCACAAAACAGTACGTGCCACACGGAGTTATGAATGCGGTCTTCTCCTCATCTTCTTTAGTCATAAATATCTGGTGGTATCCCGAGTAGGCATCCAAAAAGGAGAGCAAGTCACATCCGGAGGTGGAATCAACAATCTGACCTATGCGTGGCAAGGGGAAAGGGTCCTTCGGGCAAGCTTTGTTCAAGTCAGTGAAGTCTATGCAAAGCCTCCATTTCCCATTTGCCTTACGTACCACCACCGTGTTTGCCAGCCAAGTTGGATGCAACACCCCCCTAACCAAACCAGCTAGTTCAAGCTTCTTGATTTCCTCGGCAATGAACTGCTGCCGCTCCAGGGCTTGCTTCCTAACCTTTTGCTTGCCGGGCCGGGCATGAGGACAGACAACAAGGTGGTGCTCAATTACCTCCCTGGGAACACCGGTGATGTCAGATGGTTGCCAGGCAAACACATCGACATTCTCCAGCAGGAAGGTAACGAGCGCACTTTCCTATTTGTCAGTAAGGGCAACACTGATGGTGAACGTGCCACCACTGCTGTCCAGCCTTGCCAGGATTTTCTTCATCTCAGGATAGGTGGCCTTGGTCTTCTTGCTAGTGGAACTCTCCAGCAGGTCATCATCGGGTGCGGCGCACTCCGAAGAGGCGCGCATCCTGGAGTCCTTGCCGGTGTTCCGGCTAGTCTTCTTCAATTTCTCTGTGTCCTTGGCGGGAGCTGGGATTTCTGTGGCTTCAGTTGCTACCGCATCATGGTACATCTAGTCCACGCAGAGCACTGCATTCTTCTTGTCGGATGCGATGGAGATGACCCCAATGGGCCCTGGCCTTTTTAAGGTATTGTAGGCATAGTGGGATGCCGCCATGAACTTTGCCAGGGCTGGGCGACCGAGGATTCCATTGTAAGGCAGCGGGATCTCGGCGATGTCAAACACTATCCTCTCTGTCCAGAAGTTCAGTTCCTTGCCAAATGTCATAGGCAGAGTGATCTTTCCCTTGGGTTGGCTCCTGCCGGGGTTGATTCCTTGGAATGTAATGGTTGCTTCGAGCTCTTCATCAAGGATCTGTAGTTTCTCAACCACTTTAGGGGAGATTAAGTTCAATCTCGCCCCGCCGTCAACTAACATCTTGGACACCTTGAGGTTGCGGATTGTCGGAGAAACCAACAATGGCAAACACCCAACCATAGTGGTATGGTCAGGATGATCCTCTTTGTCAAATATGATAGGCGTGCGGGACCATTTGAGTGGCTTCCTAGATTCTACAGTTGGTTCCACAACATTGACCTCGCGTGCCCATTGCTTGAGCTGGCAGCGAGAGGCATGCAAGGATGCACCCCCGTCAACGCACATGGCTTCGTTTGCTTTCTGAAACTCCCTGTCTCTAGAATCCTCATCATCATCCTCATCCTCACTCATATCGTCTGTTTCCTTCTTCTCTCGGCCTCTCGCGGGTTTTTCCTTTTGCTGCGGGGTTTTGCCGCGGTGACCTACTCTGCCGCCACGGCTTTTCCCAGCAGCACCATCCTGGCCTTTTTCTTTGTCGCGCTTCTCGTACTCGGCCCTCTGCTTCTCAACAAGTTGCTCGACCTGCCGGCATTCTTGGAGATCATGGCCCTTGGTGCGGTGGATTTTGCAGTACAGCCCGTCAGACTTCCGAGTCTTCTCAGCGGCATTAGCCTCCCGGCAATCAGCGCACGCGGCAGCTCCCTTGCTAGGGGTTTCGGCTTTCGCCTTCTTGCTTGCACTGAGGTCTCCGGAGCTCTCGACAGCCAATACTGCTTTTCCCTTACGCTTCTTGTTGCGCTTCCTGCTTCTTCCCTTCGGGTCGGGGGCGTCGTCGTCGTCATCGGAGTCCATTTCGACGTTCGCCTGCTCCCCGGGAAGTCGCCTTCCTTATTCAGCTCGAGCACATTTATCTGCCAAGGTGTAAAGCTCATTTACAGTCTTGGGGAACTTGACATTCATCTTGGCTCGCATCCTCCTGTTGCGCACCATCGAATGGAACGCGGCAATCACCACTACGGGATGTATCTCTGGGATGTTGTGGTGCACTCGGCTGAACCTCTGGATATACTTCCTCAAGGTTTGTCCCTTTTTTTGCGGGAGCACTTGGTGATCGCTGGGCTGGCCTGGTTCTTGATGACCACCAGTGAAGGCGCCAATGAACTCGTTGCATAGATCAGCCCATGACGAAATTGACTTTTCTGGCAGGTGCATCTGCCACGATCTCACGTTCGGATTAACTGCCAAAGGGAAATAGTTGGCGAGCACCTTTTCATCTCTTCCTCCTGCACCTTGAACAGCTATCGTGTCTATGCCCAAGAACTCTGCCGGGTTCAGCATCCCGTCGTATTTCTCAGGCAGCTCAGGCTTGAAAGCTCGGGTCGACGGCCAGCGGACCCGTCGGAGATCGCTAGTGAAGGCAGGGCAACCAAGCTCGTAGGGAAGGTACCCGCCAGCACTTGGCGCAGGGTCGCCGACGTCTGGGCCGTTGCGCTTGTCAGATTGACGATGCGCTTCCCGGCATCGCTCGATGTTGATGCGCGCGTCTTCTTTCCGCCGGTCTTCAAGGACACGCCGTTGATCCCGGTGGTCGCGCGGGCTAGACGAGACTATGGACGCCTCGTCGTGCTCATGAGCATGTGAGGCTTGCTACGGCTGCCTCTGGGCCTGTTGTCGCGGAGGGGACTGCACCGTTGGGGTGGCCCCCTCGACGCGCTCGCCGTCTCGGGCAGCTGCTGCTGTTCGCGTACGTCGCGATGGCTCTACATGCTTGGGCTTGTTGGCTTCAATGAAAGAAATCAAACTCTGAATGGTGGCTCTCCATTCGTCCATCTTATCAGCTGTTGGCATGAAGTTGAGGAGCATCTGGACTCGCGCCATGGCTTCCTCTGCGGTGCTCGACATGGCGAAAGAGGCGAACGCGACGTCGCTCGACTCTTGGTGGGGCCAAGAGAAGCATCGCCGTGTTCTTGATGCCGTGCGCCACTCGCCGGAGCTTTCTGGCGTGCAGGGGGCTGAACCTGCGGGGCTGCGGCTCCGCTCGGTGCAACGTCTAATTTCGCACGAGGTGCATGCTCAGTAGTCTCGCCGGCGACTGGTATGGCCGGAGGGTCACGGCTTGAACCGGACCGGGCGCCGCTGAGGCGTCCGCGGCCATCCACACGGCGGGAAGGTGACGGATGGTTGTTTCCCTCGCCCGTGGTGTCGGGGCCGAGCTCGCCAAGTTGTTGTTGTAGTTGCTCCTCTCCGGCGCCTCCTGCTCCATCTCCGGCCATGAAGGACTGGATGGGGGCACCGCCTACGCCGACCGTGTCGTCCACGATGCCCCGCGTCACCCGCAGCCGCCGCGGCGTCGACGACGCCGGCGGCCGCGTGTGAGGGAGCCTTCGAAGTGGAGGGATGAGTGGCCGCACTGGATTTCTTCTTGGGATCCATTGTTGACGAAGATGATGATGAAAATCGATTCGCCGTTCACGAACTCGGGTTTGCGCAAATGATGCATGCCCCTACCTGGCGCGCCAAAGATGTCGGGGCACGGATGCTCACGATGACCTATGGGGCCAGAGGCCCATTGTGGTTCGGCAAGGGGGGTCACGTTGCATGAAGAGCGGAGAGCATGAGACGGCACGACGATCAGGACACAAGCATTTTACCCAGGTTCGGTCCGCTGCTAAGCGTAAAACCCTACTCCTGCTTTTGGTGGATTTGATTGGAAGAACACAAGAGGTGCCTCGCACTCTACCCCGGCAAGGGTTGCCTTCGGGTAAAGAGCTGCTAGGTGAGTACAAATGTTCTTGGGTGCGAATCCTGAGCTAGGTAGCCTTGGGCCTCCTTTTATAGCGCAAGGGGTTACCACAATGGCAAAACAGTCATTATCAATCGATTAGATAGCTTAGCAGAGCTATCATACCTAACTCTGGCATTTAGGACAAAATACCATGATTACAAGCCTAGGTGGCGCTTGGGGGTGCATCCCCGGCAAGCTTTTACCACCGCTTGGCCGGTCGTTGCTTATGGTCATGACACACTGCAGGGCGGGTGTCAACTGAGTATAACTTGCCTCCCGGTGTGTCGCCACGTGTTTAGCGAGAGCTGATTAGCTGCTTGAGGGCTCGACATTGCATCAAAAAGTGACTGGTGTAGCGATGCGGTGGAGCGGTGTCCGGTCAGCTTGCACCTGCCGGGAGATGGCTTGCTAGGTCTTCAGGAAGGTGCGCATGTCTTGGTCCCCGGCAAGCACTGGGGACGTGCTTGGCGCGTTGTAGTCCAGGCTTGAGCTGCCGCGTCCGGCTTGTTGGAGTCCGGTCTTGATCATTCGTCGGGTTTGTACGAACGTTGAAGGGTTCAGTTACTGCCGCCTGTGCATAAGTCAGGGGCACTGGGTACCCCTGTACTAGTGCACCGACACATAACAATACAAAATTGTACCAACAACAATCGAACATCACATTGCAGAATTGAACTAAATAGTAAATGATCACCACAACAAATGAACGAAACAGTTAACTAAGCACCACATTGCATAATAGAACATACTAGAAGGTCAGGTTGCAGTAGCATTACATTGGACATTTCACAAGAATTTCTAAATGAATGGCAGTAGCAGCACACGCAACAGGTAAACGAAACATGCTTAACCGGTGTAGCTAGATGAACATAGGTCCTTAGTGATAAAACTAAGAAAAACAAGCTATTCCCCATCGCTGGAGATATCGATGATGATTGGTTCCTTGAACTTGGAAGAGGGCCATGCCTCCACACCGTGGGTGCACCCCTCGTAGTGGTGAGTCGCCTGATCCTGCCCCGACACCAATATGCCGGCTCTGGAGTTGAGGTAAGCACGGGCACGCTGAGAAAACACGTTGAAGTCCTTGTCGAATGGACCGGCGGTGGCCTCGAGAAAAGACCACGAGATGTCGTTTATAGCAGCCAACCGCGTGGTTGCGTCAGCGCGCGATGCATCGATGGTGGCTTCGACGGCAAGGTGCTCCTCCAAGATCTAGGGGTCGGCACACATGGAATCCGTCGCTGTCTCATCTGCGTGCAACCGCGATTTGCTTCTCCGCAGCCAAATGCTCTTTGAGATCCTGGCTATACTGCATGCACCATGGCTTTCGGCGGCTATTATTTGGAGGATGGGGTGGTGATTTGGGTGGAAGGTGTCATGCCGGCAGTAGGGCCATGTGGGATGGAGTAGGCGGGGGTGAGGGGGTATTGGGGAGGTGTCGATTACCTTACTAGATGGAGGAGGCTGAGTAGCAGGAAGGAGCATCATCGGCAAGGAGGTGGTGCTGCAAGCAAGCAGTGAAGGTTTGAACTAGGAAAGTTAGAGGAAAAGAGGGAAATGTGGCTTTTGATTGGTACCGGGGGGCGAGGGAGGTACATATTTCCGCGGCAGCCCAAAAGTTTCATTCGGTGCAGTGAAAAACTGGCATGGAAAGCACCATCGGACGAAGTCCCTTATTCAGAGTCGTGTGCGATATCAAAACATCACAAACGAAGCCTGTGTTATACCCCGTGTGTGATGAATTTGAACATGGAAATTTTTCATAATAGTTCTCGATATCAACACATCACAAACGAAGCCTGTGTTATAACCCGTGTGTGATGAACTTGGACGTGCAACTGTTTGTCTCCAAGCTTTTGACATTAGAATGGGTACTACATATCACATGGTTCATGCCAAAAAATTGTGTGTGATGAACTTCAATTTCATTTTCAATTGGAAGATGGAATGGGGATATGGCGGCAAATTTTTGGTCCGAATTTCCCTGGTTACAGTGGTCATCCACGTCGTCGCATAATTTAACATCAATTGCTAATTTGGGTACTACACAAAAGAGCCTACACCACAGCCCACACTTACTTAATCGAGCAATTAAACAGAGTTGGTTGACCTAAACATTACTCTAACAACAGACCAGCGCTCTAAACAAAGACTATTGTTCCGCCTGACGCTCGTCGATCTCTGCCGCATCCTCCATGACCAGCTCGCGCTCGACGACCTCCAGGGGAAGGGGCTCCATGGCATCCATCGCCACATAGTCTGCAAGCATCTCGCAGCCCGCATCCGCCATGTCTTTGGAAAAGGCCGCCATGAGTCTGGTGTGGTGGCCGCAGTCTGGGCATTGACGGCCTTCATCTCGGCAAGGGAGGCTGCCGACGAATGGACGGCTGCCCGAGCGCTCTCGATGATTGATAACTCTTCAGACGTAGGATGCCGACCGTTGTCGGAGAAGGCCGCTGCTATTTGTGCAGTGACCGCCACAAGCTGGGCGTGAGCGGCCTCGGCATAGGCATGGGAAGCCACCATCAAGGCTACAGCGGTCGTCGAGGAACAGACAACTGTTGTGCCATTCTCGCCATTTGCTATCCTGATCGTGGATGTTGCTACCACCATCTCAGATGCAACATCTACCCTTTCGGCGGCTGCAGCCGCCCTGTCAAAGATTGCGGCCGCGCTCAAGGATGTTGTGAGCACGGTTGTGGCTGATGCAGCCGCGCTCGGGCCTGAGTGGGTCACCGAAGTTGCCCTCACGACGCGGATCCACGTCCCCATATTGCACCGACGACGCTTGAACAGTACAATGGCCTTGGGGAACAAGTGTGACTGTGTGGTTGACGCGCCGGCGTTGGACTGAAGCTTCCGGCCTAAGCCATATATGAGCATTGGCCCAAGATATTTTTATACCACATCACACACGTTTCATGATCAAGAACTGTTTGCGATGTATTTGATTTTCATATTGCTTTGAAACGAAAAATGATGTTACATCAGCAATTGAAGGTGTTTGGATGGCAATAACATTTATCTGTAGTGAACGTGCAACTATAGGAGTGTCTATTAAATATGGAATTATTTAGGGTTGTTTAGGCCCTTTTAAACATTTAAAGAGTTTTTTTTGGACATTTCATGTGCATAGTTCAAATTTGAACTGCAGTTAAGCACATACTAGAGTGCACCTGAGTGGGTTGAAAATCATCTACGTGTGACTGGATACTTGTTTTGGTCCAAAGCAAGAAATGGAATTTAAACGAATTCCAAACCTCTCGGTATTTTGGCTCGGTCGTAGACTTTGAGAAGCCGTGTTTTCAAATTCCGGTGAATCCAAATATCGTTAGAAATTCATGAAACTTTGCATGGTGTCATGTCATGGCTCATGTGTGTCGTGGTAAAACAAATGCCTAGTTCGGGACAAGTTTTGGCACAAACCTCTTAAAAACCGAAGATTCTCACAAGAAGTCATGTGGTTCCGATAGGGAAAGTTCACATTTTATGTGCGAAATAACATACGATGTCTCTTCTCGCCTTGAATTTATTTCTAGAGCCTCCATAGAGCAACATGAATGTGATGTGCTAAACAATGGAATATTCAGAGTTCGTTTGGCCTTTTAGTACATTAATTGAGTTTTCTAGGCATGTAATGTGCATAATTCAAATTTAAACTACAATCACACGGTCCAACGCATGAAAATAGGTCGAAAAATCATACTCGTTTCCTTGGCTGCATGTTTAGGTCCCACGCAAGAAATGGGAATGAATTTCAAACATATATATCATCGTCTTGGCTCGACCGCAAACATTGGGAAACTTAGTTTTTAAATTCATGTAAATGCAAACCTTGGCAGAAATTCATAAAATTTGGGCATGGTGTCATCAATTGCCCTGTGGTGTGTGTTGTGGTAAAACAATTGCCCTATTTTGGACAGGTTTTGGCACAAAGCCTCTTACAAATCGGAGATTCTCACAAGAAAGTCGTGTGTTCCGATAGGGAAAGTTCACCTTTTATGTGTGAAACAACATCCGCTGTCTCTTCTCGCCTTGAATTTATTTCTAGAGTCACCATAGAGCAACATGACAGTCATGCTAAACTATGGATTTTTTCAAGGGTTCGTGTGACCTATTTAATACATTAATTGAGTTTTCTAGCCGTTTAATGTGCATAATTCAAATTTGAACAACAATCACAGGGTCCAGCGCATGAAAAATAGGTTAAAAAAATCATATGCCTTTCCCTGGATTCATGTTTAGGTCCCACGCAAGAAATGGGAATGGATTTCCAACATCTCATTGTTTGTTGAGTCGGCCGCAAACATTGAGATACTTGGTTTTCAAATTCACATAAATCCAAAACTCGTCGGAAATTCATGAAAGTTGGCATGGAGTCATGACAAGGGCACACATATGCCGTGGTAAAAAATTGTCCAAATTGGACATGTTCTTGCACAATTCTGTTACAAATCGGAGCTCCTGACAAGAAGCTTTGTGGTTTCGATAGGGAACATTATATATGCATGTCACATATGCGGACGAAAAGACATCCGACGCCTCTTCTCTCATTGATTGTTTTATAGAAACAACACAGACATGTACATGCGAAGTGTAAAAATATGATTAAATTAAGAGATCATCTGGCTTTTAAATACATTAATTGAGTTTTTGGTGCATTATTCAATGTGCATAATTCAAATTTGATCTACAATCACAAGGTCCGTGGTAGCAAAATGGGTTGAAAAATCATATTTGTGTCCCTAGATGCATCTGTTAGGTCACATGCAAGAAATGAGAACAAATTTCAAACATCTCAGCATGTTGGCTTGACCACAAACATCGAGAAACTTGGTTTTTAAATTCTCGTAAATCTAAAACTCCGTCAGAAATTCATTGAACTTGGAATGGTGTCATGACAATGTACACATATGTCGTGGTAAAAAATAATACCAACTTGGACATGTTTTGTCACAAGCCTCTTACAAACCGGAGCTTCTCACACAATAAGCTACGTGGTTCCGATAGGGAACATATGCATGCTACATTTGCGGGTGAAACGACATCCGATGCCTCTTCTATCCTTGATATTTTTCTAGAAACAACATAAAGCAATAGGTGTGTGATGCAAAAATATGAAATTTTTAAGGGTTCATATGGCTTTTTTATACACTAATTGAGTATTATGTGCATTTAATGTACATAATTCAAATATGAGCTACAGTCACAAGGTCTATGTTGGGCAGGGCCTCGTCATATAAAGAAAAAATATGTGGTGGTATTTTTTAGTGTCCACTGTGAGAGAAAGAGCAAGCATTATTAATAGCCAACAAAGGCATTTTGGAACAAAAATATGTCACGTTACCATCGCAAACGGGCGTATTATTTATAATTCATGGACGTTCTACAAACCATTTACGTGCTGCCATGTGTCGCTCTCTGTATTGGCAAGGAGGTAGCATGCGGACAGGTGTTTGAGTAGACGGGTGTGGTGCGAGCAGTGTCCTCTGCACGCCCATCAGGGAGGCGTGTCCTTTGCTAGACATCAAAGATGTTTCAGGTTGAATACCTGTATGTAGACCGAGGGCAATGGTTCCTTCCCTACCAAGCCAAGCAAAAATCTGGCGTGAAGGAATTTTTTTCATTGCGACATCTCAAATGGTTGTGAATGATGACCCATGTGCCCTTTCCAATGCTACACCTTGTACTGGTGCTAACTGCTAAGGTTGCCATGTATGCAAAAAAAATCTGATGTGGGAAGGTAATTAAGAGGAGATATATGAGTTTGGTGACCACATGAAGAAACAATGCCAAGCGCGTGAACCTTGGCAAAACACTTAAATGAAGGAAACTCACCAATACATGCAAGAGTTTAGTTGATAAATCATTAAATGAAGGGACCTTAGCAACAATGCATTATGGACTTGAGTTGTTAAGACATTTAATACACTAAGCACCCCATCTAAGCACCGATCGATGCATTGGCAACAGTTGTCAGGTAAAATTCGAATCTATCATATTGGGTAAATTTTCATTTGTTAAAATGGAAACACTAAAATTTGTAAAATTTTGCAGGAACAAAACCACTATTATGGTGCAATTTTGCAACTGAAATTCAGTAATCATAGATTTAACTCATAGATTAAGCATTGGTCTTTATACAAAATAGCTCAACTCGACAGCTGAATCGAACAAACTTTTGCCCATTTGTTGGCAACCACATACTGAAATAGCTAGTTCAGCTATTATATATACTAGCTAATTTAAAGTAGGTGGGACAGTTCAAGCATATCTATAGTTAGATGAACTGAACAAAATAGCCCCTAAATACTACTCTGGAGGGGCTTTGTGCTACTGCCAGCAGCCTTCTCCTCTGCCAAGCGCGTTCAGTAAGAGGTAGAGGAGGAGTAGCCTACTGACGAGCTGGAGGATTCGAATTCGTCGGCTGCCGCTGCTGACCTCCGCAGCTCCTGACGCGCCTCCTCGAAGCGGCATGACTCAGCGTAGATCTCCTCATTCCACGCCACAGCTGTGGCGTCTATTGCGGCCACGGCGGCAGTGAGCCTCTTTGCGTGCTCGACCTGGTGCTCCTCCTACTCATGTAGGAAGCTGATGTAGCACGCTAGGCCGCTGACACAAAAGCCGAGGGGCTGGGCTTCGGCGGCGGCCACCTCCTCCAGCTTTCTGGCCGCGGTGTCAGAGCGGGTGATGGCCCCGGGGGCTGACTATGGGGTGGCTGTCAAGGCGGACGTTGGTGTGGTGGCGGCCAAGGAGGCCGCTAGTGGGGTGGCAAAAACAGTGGCCGACGATGGGGTGGGGGCCACGGCGGTCGCCAGCAGCAGCTGCCTTCGGGCAAAGGTGGAGGAGCATGTGGTGGGTGCCGTGCGCATAGCCAACAAGGATGCCACACACACTAGATGCTTCCGGGTACTGCGCCGCGGACATGGTGCAGCCTCCGAGCTGGAGCTGCCCTCTGGCGGAGTGGCAGAGCGACGACGACGGACATGTGGCATTTGTGATTGGGGGAGAAGCAAACTTGGGAAGCTACAAGCAAAGAGAGGATGAATGCGATGTGGAGGCACCGGCCATGAGGGTTTATAAAGCAGGCGGCCAAGGCAAGATGGGCGGGAAGCTTGCGCGCATTCCTGTGCGGTTGCGCGGGAACGGGAATCCCAAAAGAAACGCTGCGCTCTCCCGAAGGAATGGGTGTTTGGCGGATTTTGGCGAGCCAGGCGGGAAGCTTGCGCGGGAACCTACGCGCTCCGAAAGCGTGCACTGGAATCCTCGGGCGGCAACGCGGTGACAAGACAGTACGGTTGTGGGAGAAGTGACAAGTACACAAACGGTTAATAATAAAAAAACCATTTGCACTTTATTACAAAGCAAACGGTCGTCCTGTGCGCACCGTCGCGAATTAATCTATGCATGAGGCGGTTGATGCGGCCATGGCGCGCTATACTCGCTCCCATGCGCGCTCGCTCTGCTGGCGTCCACGCGCAAACGACCACGTCCGTTCGGGACGCCATATGCATGCGGTTGTGTCTCTCCCGGCGCCACCATGTAGTTAAGCGCTGCAAAAACTGCCATGCGGACGTGCCGAAATTCCAGGCAGTCCGGCGCAATTTATTCCCGCGGCCATTTACCTTCGTCTCTTCCACCTTCCGATCACGCACACAACACAAGAAGCACACCCACGATCTCTTCGTCGCTTCAACCTTCCCATGCGGATCCAATGGCGGCTGCCGGCACCGAGCGGCAGTTTGCCAAAAGTGTCAAATTGAACACCCACATCAGGAGGACGGACCTCTCGGTGGTGTACACCAATCGCCCGGTCATGGTGGTGAACTCCATTAACACATTGGAGCAGCTGCTTGTTGAGGATGAAAAGTACAAAGTGGTTGGCTTCGACCTCAAGTACACCGGCAGTCGTGCCGGGCATGATCAGAAGGTTGTCGTTGTCCAGTTGTGCATGCGCCATCACGTGCTCGTCTACCACTACTGCCTAACCACAAGGCCTTGCGACCATTTCGCCAGGTTTGTCAACAGCCCCGACTACAAGTTTGCAATGGTGGACACCACCAACGATCTAAAGGTAATGAAGACTTCGGGCTTGTCCTGCCAGAAGCTTATCAACATCCAAGGTCATTACAGGGTCTGGGGCGGCGAGAAGAAGAAGCAGAAGGACTCCCTGGTTGACCTCGCCGTGGCCATCATCGACCCCTACTACACAGACATGAAGGCTAAGTGCCACAAGGACAAGTCTGCCTGGCACAAGGCCTGGGTGAACGAACTGGATGAAGAACACATCAAGTACGCAGACAAGGACGCGTACACAAGCTACGAGATATATAGGAGGATCATTGAGATGAGGAAGTGCCTCCTTCCTGCAGACGACGACGGATAGTCACAAGCAGACCAATGTCGGCAATCGTCGTCAGAAGAACAGTACGATTTGGTGATCGTCTACTTCTTGTAAATTTATATTGAGGAATGTACATGTGTTGTGTATTAACTTATGTAACTGGATGTTCAAGTTGGTTATGCAACAATAATGTTCGTGTTCTGTAGACAGAGCATATAGATGTTGTGCAAACAGAGCAAATCACATCTCATACAATTATTTACAGCAACCGTCTGCCCACAACACACACAGGTTGTCAGGTGAATTGTTTGGGTTATTATTGGTCTTCCCACACAATTTCTGATGAATGAACTGTTTGCCGGATACCCACAACACACACGGTTGTCAGGATGAATCGTTTGGGTTATTATTGGTATTCCCACACGATTCTGATGAATGAACTGTTTGCAAGGTATCACACATGCCTTCTTAGGCTAACACGATTGTGTTCTGCTGGATCAGCGCAAACAGTTTGTCCGAGTGAACTGTGTGCCGCACTACGCACACATATGTAGTTTGCTAACCAATTCTGTTATATTCCATAATCACAAATAGTTCATATGAACAAACTGTATGCAGCGCATCACACATGCAGCTATTTTTTGAATCATATTTGATGGTTCCTCCATCGCACACAGTTTTCTTCCTTGGCGGCAGAGCTTGAACTATACGGTTTGTGATTGATGGATCGCACACAGTTTGGTCGAAGGGTCTCTGATTGATGTGTCGTCTTTGGACCATCCTGCAGTAATGATACAATCAAGCAGGACGTAGGGTTTTACCTCCTTGAGATGGCCCGAACCTGGGTGAACACTTTCCCTCTTTCTTCCTGTTCCCCATCGATCCAAGATCAACAGCTCGGGACCCCCTACCCAATATCTGCTGGTTTTGACACCGACATTGGTGCTTTCATTGAGAGTTCTGCTTTGTGATTGCCAAAGGATGGATGGCACGCATAATCATCAGCAGCGACGTTCGCAACGGGGACGTTTTCATCCCTGAGCAAATCTTCGCGTTCGGCAGCATCGTGCTGCACGCCGATCCGACCGGTCACCTTGGCCAGATCAGAAGTTTCTCCCCCGATCAGGACATCAGGTTTGGGAACTTAGAGTTCTCCGCCAACTCCCAAGGGGATCTGATCCTTACCGGGCTCACGGCCTCGCCCGATGAGTCTGGGAATCCCGAAGATTTAACTTCGGACCCCCAGCTCGGTGCTGTCCCCAGGTCGACCCTCAGCTCGGATCCAGCCTTGAGCTTGGACCCGATCATGGGGCCTGAAGACCAGGGGTCATCCTTGGCTGAGCATGCTTCTCACGTTGACACAACGGAGCCTAATTCCGAAGAACTCCAGAGGACTAACCCGACCGACCTCTCGCTATTGGACTAGACGCTGGCCCAGATCAAGACAATGAACATTGCGTATGACCCGTCCTCCACCCATGATCAGATCGGTTTTGAGGCAGGCCATGGGGAATTTTACAACCCACCCACCACCCACTTAGTAGCCACTATCGAGGATTTAACCAATATGCTGGACTACGCCTCCGTGGAGGCTGAGGACATAGGTGAAGACATCGACAACACTACCCCTCCCACCACCGGGCGGTGGACAGCCACCTTGACCTACGATGTCTATATGGTGGACAACCTTGGCAACAAGGGCGACGGATCCCTCAGAAAGAATGGTGACAAGCCCGGCGAGGAGCTGTCCAAACGCTGACGGCAGTGCAAACAAGCCAAGGCACGCAAGGGTAAGGAAAGCAACCCGGGCACCGGGGAAAATGATACCCCGGACAATATGGAATGCCTTGGTGATCTAGTTTCCCCTGAAAAGCACCTCGAGTACTCGGAGGGACATGAGGATCGGCACAAACCAGAGGACCCCAATGACTCCGAAGACAGCAATTACCTTCCTCCCTCCGACGAGGAGGTTAGTGTCGAAGCTGAGGATTTCATTATTCTAGAAGACCCATTGGATCAAGAACGGTTCAAGCGGCAACTCATAGCCACCGCCGGAAGCCTGAAGAAGAAGCAATATCAGATAAAAGACGAACTATATACCCTCAACGACAGATGGTTGAAAGTCCTAGCACCTGAAGAAGATTACGGCAAGGAACAACTGGATCAAACCAAAGCTACCAACACTGATGTTTGTTGTCGCAATTCGACGACGAGGCCCTTGAACCCGCACCCCTCAGACATACTCAAGGCAACCAGCCAGACCGCCCCCCTCAAGGACGGGATAGGGCGACTGGAGAAGCCAAAGATCCGCCTGCGCTCCCCACGGGAGAGGAAAGGAGACAGCATAGCCGAAAGACCCATATGGCATATGACACGACCTGGACGCTAGAACGCGCCATACAAGATCCATCTATGGATCTAGAGGGTACACTCCCGCTAGACGGGACAAATACCAAGCCTGGCTCGACCGGAATGATAGAGTTCGGGAACAACATCGGGCACGGATGAGAGACGACTGCCGGCGTGATGTAGCTCGTGTCAGAGGCGCCGCTCACCCGATGTGCTTCACAGATGAGGTGATGCAGCACCAATTTCCTGAAGGGTTTAAACCCGTAAACATCGAACAATACGACGGGACGACGGACCCGGCCCTGTGGATTGAAGATTTCCTTCTCCACATTCATATGGCTCGAGGAGATGATCTCCATGCCATAAAATACTTGCCTTTATAGCTTAAAGGATCAGCGCGGCACTGGCTAAACAGTCTCGTCGAAAACTCAATTGGCAGCTGAGAAGAGCTCGAGGATGCTTTCCGAGCTAACTTTCAGGGCACCTATGTCCGTCCTCCGAAGTCCGACGATTTGAGCCATGTTTTTCAAAACTTCGGAGAGTCAGTCCGGCAATTCTGGAATCGGTTCTTGACCAAGAAGAACCAGATCGTCGACTATCCGAACGTCGAGGCAATAGCCTCTTTCAGACACAACATCCTGGACGAATGGCTAGCCCATCAGCTCGGCCAAGAAAGGCCAAGAACAATGTCAGCCCTGACCTCGCTCATGACCTGCTTTTGCGCGGGTGAGGACAGTTGGCTAGACCATCGAAACCATAATCCCGAAGACCCCGGCACCTCCGAAGTTCGGGATGGAAACGGGAAACCACGATGCAACAACAACAAGCGCCAACATAGCAACAGCAAGGCCGAGGATATGACAGTAAATGCCGGGTTCAGCAACTCAAAATCTGGACCAAGGAAGAAGCCCTCTAAAGGTAGCCGGGATGGACCCACTACTCTGGACAAAATCCTGGATAGGCCCTCTAAGCCATGGAAACCAAGACAAGCTGCGAACCACACCAACCGTAACTGTTGTGTGATCAAACAGGCCAGGAAACTCACAGCCGAGAGCAGGACAAGGGCCCTCGCAGCGAGGACGATGACAAGCCTCGTGGGATGAACAATGGCAGCCAGAAGCTATTCTCTCCTGAGGTAAAAATTGTGAACGTGATCAACGCCATGCATATACCAAAGAGGAGAGGAAATGTGTGCTTCAGGAAGTCTATGCCGTAGAACCCGTACCTCCGAAATTAAACCCATGGTCAGCATGCCCGATCACCTTCGACCGTACGGAACATCCGACCAGTATCCGTCATGGAGGATCACAGCCCTGGTACTTGACCCCATCATCGATGGGTACCACACCACCTCACTAGAGTCCTCATGGACGGAGGAAACAGTCTCAATTTGATTTGCTCAGATACAGTGAGAAAAATGGGTATTGATCTGTCAAGGATCACACCCAGCAACACCACCTTTAAAGGAGTAATCCCAGGCGTTGAAGCCCGGTGCTCGGGTACTGTGAGTCAGTAGGTAGTGTTCGGCTCGCCCGACAACTTCCGCACCAAAGACTTGATCTTCGACATCGCCCCTTTCCGCAGCGGCTATCACACACTTCTCAGTCGAACACCGTTTGCTCGCTTTAACGCCGTCCTCCATTACGCATATATGAAGCTCAAGATGCCCGGACCAAAGGGTGTCATCACGATTTTGGGCAATATGGAGCGCTCACTCCAAACAGAGGAACACATAGCAGCTCTAGCAACCGAAGTGTAGGTCGGCAATACCACGCCAAAGCCCCCATCTGCCGTCAAGGCACGAGAGGCTAGCAAACGAGCCCGGTCCATATCTGAGCTCCCGGAGTCTTCTCACGCTCTGCACAAATAGGAATACGCTCCTCACAGCACTGCCCCGACAGTCGCAAGGTATGTACCGCGGAGACACAAGTTCGCAATGAAAATACCATGGGCAGCTGTGGGGACCTACTATCCAAAGACCAAGTGTTCGGCTTGACCGAGCAATGGTCAAACACGTCTTTGGACAAAAAGGAGGTACCATATAGGACCTACACAGCGTCAAGCTAACACACTATAGCGGCCTCTCAAGACTCTCTCAAAGGTCCGTCCGCCGATCACCATCTCCTCCAAAGGAGCAAACCGCTCCAGAGCAAAGGCGCAAACGTGCAGCAGGGCACAGTAGGGATGTCAAACCACGCATAAAAAGCCCTGTGTAAACCTTTCCTTTGTAAAAGTCTATTTCTAAATAAAAGTATTTATAATAGTTGCTCTGGCAGTTCGGATTGTACGATTAGACGTCACGAGCTTATCGGAAATAAAGGCCATTTTTAAGGTCCCATTGTAGTCGTTTGTATTGCATATCCCTCTTTTCGCACTCTAATGCCGAAACAAACTAGTTTGGTACATGTTTTCTTAGATGCGACCGACCAATAAACCGGGGGCTCGACTATAAGACTGGCCCTAAGCATCATACCAGCACTATCCAATGTGCTCGGCGTCACGGATATTGTCGTATTTGATCGGTTCCGAATTATGTCTTGGGTCAATAGTTGGGTTGCCCGGCTCCTGTGTTTACCCTCTTACGTTCCACATGTTCCGCTAGGAGGCTAAAGGGAGCACCACTGCGATTGTACTTCCAGCTAGTCTAGTAAAGTACCTCAGTGGAGAAAGCCGAAAACTGACTGTCATAATGAGCGCGAACTGGTCGGCGATCCGATGACAAGTGTTAAACTAAAATCGATGGAGGTTAGACCGTGTTATACGAAGGGTCTGTTTTCACACAGACCATGTGATAATGGTTTCAACCTTGGCATACCCGAACATCACAAGATATTGGGGGTTAGTCACTAGTCCCCGCAGTCAAGCTCCTAAGGCTAAGTGAAAGCAATAAAGCCGCATAGTCTGATTGCCATGTTTACCTTACACACTACCGCCTTCGGGCACCGAGACGTCGACTAAGGGTCACAGTACGGAGGTCGAAACACCACTCGTAGCATCTACAAGGGGGTTGCAGCTGACGACTGGCATCTTTCAGATTGGAACGGCCACACGGGAGTCAAAATAAAACAATGCATGATAAACCATGCAAAGCAATGGCACAATAAAGCACAAGCGATTAACTTTCATCCGATACATGATAGTACGCTCATTCATAAAATACATCCTTTGTGCACTGGGCCTCTATTGCCCGAGAACTATCCATCACGATGGGAAAGTACTACTCGGGGCGCCTATGCTCCTTCCCATGAGGCGGGTGTCCGATGGCCATCTCAATCAGCTTGATCTTTGACCAGTGCACCATGGTCTTCGTGAAGGCCATCCGTGCTCCCTCGATGCAAATGGAGCTCTTCAGGACGTCAATTCGGGCCGTGGCATCACACAACTTCTACACCAAGCCAAAATAACTGCTCGTTAGCAGCTCCGAAGGCCATTTCCACGGCGTTGGCTGTCGGTGCCAAAGACGAGGCCTGCACAGCAGCTTCCGCTTGTAAGGCTCCCAAATTGTTGATTTCCGATCCCCTGCCAGGTTTTCTTCAATCCTGGCAGAGTCTCAGGGGCTACTATATACGGGGATTGCATAACCCTATAAAATAAATATGCTTTAAAAAAAGGTATTACATGATTTACCTTGACGCCTGTCAATAGGCCTCCGAAAGCTTGCTTCAGCTTGTTGTGAACGGACTGAATGCTTTCTAAAACCGCGCCCATAAGGGCGCGATTTTCTTCGGTGATGGACGAGAAACTTAAGGCCTCCTCCATCATGACCGGCCACCCAGTTTTGGCCCACTCTGCTATGGGTGATACTGGTGGCGGTGCCCCAGCTCCCCCATTGGTGGAGTCCGGAATAGACGGCACCTGGGGTCTTGGGGGCTCCGGGGCCGCACTCGGAGAGATCTTGGATCGACCGAGCTCCCCCTCTTTTTTTGCCAGGAGGGATACCCTCTCCTGGTCTTTGACGACCGAGGTATTAACCTCGGCCATGACGACATGTCCCCCGCCCTCCGTGTACGGTCCTGGAGGGGTCTTTCGAGACAACACCTCCTCGGGATCCTTGGCAGCTGGAGGTGGTGTATTGTGCGAGGCGGTCCCACTCGCCTCTAGCTCGGCTGGCGGAGAGTCCCCTTCCGAGATTCCATCGGTGGGGAGGTCACGCAGTGGGCTACAGTACGGATGGAGTTCATCAGGTTAGTATGGAACCTTAATTTGAATGTACTAGGAAGTCTTCGGATGCGTACCTTTGGGCCGGGGGCTTGACCCTAGGGATCCTTAGAGGAACCTCTTCTGAGGACTCATACTCCCTGGCGAAGTCGGAGCTGTCATCGGGCAAAGCCACCTTGGCCCTACTATCGGAATCGGGGCTCCGGCGACCTAGAAAGGTTCGAACTCTGGGGTGCACTCATTCTCCTGCCCTACTCTGCTTCACAACCTCACGGCGACTCTCCGGCGGCTCGATCTAAGGAAGACGAACAAAGGACACACAATTTACCCAGGTTCGGGCCACCTCGCGGTGTAAGACCCTACTCCTGTTTGTCTCGATTGCTTGAGGATGAGGATGAGTACAAGGTGTGTTCTTTCTTGCCCCTAGGTTCCCCACTCTCTACGGTGGCTGGTTCCCTACTCTTATACTGGCCCTGGTCCTCTTCCCCCGAAAATACAAGGCAGGAAGGGTTGCCACAATGGCCAGTTTGACGGGGGACAGGATTGCAGCCTATCCTGAGAAAAGTGGTCTTCGGCTGTCAAAGCTCCTCGTCGTGACGTGCTTGTGGGCTCGGGGGTGACCTCCATCCTGCCGAGCATCCGTTCTTGGTCCTCTTGCACAGGAAAGGAAACCTTTGGGGATTGCTTTGGGAGCCCGCGAGCTGGCGTTGCTCCTCTATCACCAAGGAGGAAAACCTCTCGATCTGTGGCAGCTGGTACGACCCTGTGGGCCGCCCTGTGCGGGCCGCGTCAGCCACGTGAAGGCGCAGGGCAGTGTGACCCCGGAGCGTTGTCCTTGGCTAGTATGCCCCGCGTAGGCTCCCGCGGATAGCCTCAAGAGAGGGTCCCACGACGAGGTTCCGGGAGGCGACCTCAAGGGGGAACTCCATCGGTCTCCTGACGACGCTCGCTGACGTGCGCCTCGCGAGGGACTGGTTCCCGAGACTTGGCGGGGAAACACTCCGGGTCCGGGACACGTGTCGTGCCTTGGGCCTCAGGCAGACGGGCCTGGGTACCCCGAGTCCCACGGGTCCGCCAGTAGCCACCGAGCCTGCAGCGTGCATTACCCGGCCGACAGGGGGCGAAGCGATGCGGGCTCTAAACGCCTGTGGGAGTCTCGACGCGTGGCGCGTGGTGGGGCGTGGGGCGCCCTGCCTCCCCTCGGTGCCTCGGCGAATGCCCGAGCTGCCATAAAGCTAGCACACGGGGCAGAGTCATCTTTGCCATTCTTTACGTTGTTTCCATCTCCCTGCACATTCCTCCTCTGTACGGAACTACTCCACGTCCAACCTCTCGCGAGGTACCTCCTTTGCTCCCTCTACGGCCCCGTCACTCAGATGGCGCCCGCCAGCAAGAAGGGGAAGGCCATGGCCTCCACCGCAAGACCTGCCTCCGTCGGACCGGCTCTCTTGCCCACCACCGTCTCTGATGAGGAGGACTTGGGCCGTTGCTCCCGCTGGTGGCCGGCGGGCTGAATGAGGGTAGGCGACCGGAATCTGGCCGGGCTTGGCAGCGCCGATCGGCCTGCCAAAGTCCGCCTGCCCCTTCTTCTTCCACAGCATCTACGCCAGGCTGGTCCCACCGTTCTCTAAGTTCTTCTAGGCTATCCTCTCCCATTACCAGATCCACGCCTTGCACCTTCAGCCCAACTCCATCCTCCTACTGGCCATCTTCACCTTTTATTGCGAGGCTTTCGTGGGCGTGAGGCCTTCGGTGGCGCTCTTTCGCCACTTCTTTAGCTTCCGGTTCACCGCCCCGGACAAGCGCTCCGCGTGCGTCTCCTTTGTCGACGTCACGGGAGCGAGCATCCTCCTGAAGGCTGGCAAGAAGGTGGAGGTCTACCGGCATCGTTGAGTCTTTGAGAAGGGTAATAGCATCATGAAGATTGTGTTAGTTTTGTGTTCCCTCCTGACCTCTTACCCTACGCATGAATCTCGGGACGAGATTCTTGTTTAGTGGGGGTGAGTTGTCACAGCCCTAGAACTTTTGTGCCAATAAATTTTTGGTGTGATTAATTGCATCAACATCATCATGTCATCATGTTACTTTTGCTGAAATTTGAATTGATGAATTTTTAAAAGCCTCAAAACTTTAAATAAAAGAAGGGCAAGGAGCCCTCAAAATGTTTTCAGTGAGTCCAAATGCTTTAAAAGTGTTTCAGAGAATTTTGGCAAGATAAATATTTCAAACCAAAAGTTAGGAACATTTTAAAGTAATAATTTGGCCCTGGAATTTAAATCAATATTATATTTGAATTTGAATTTATATTCATAATATGTATAGAATATATTTTCAAATACCCTGAAACATTTTATGTGCATTTGGAAATGTCCAATGAGCCACATAGAAATATTCAGAGGACTTTCTCACTGGTTTGAAAATTGTTTGAATTTGAAATCAGTGGCAAATAAATAAATCAGAGACAAATAAATAGATAAAGCAGAGAGAGAGATGACTTACTTGGTGGCCCACAACAGCCTTGCCCACCGTAGCCTCCTCCTTCTGTCGTCGTCCTCCTCGGGACAGAAGGACGAGCGCGTGCTCGCCGCGCGCACGCACGCGCCAGGCCACGTCCACCCTGGTTGTCTGCTTCCCCAGCAAGGGGATAAGCCCCGGTGTCGTCCGGATCAGACTCTCCCCCTTGCCTCTCTCTTTCCTAGTCCCTCTTTGCTCTCCCCCACCATGGCCGAGCGCCACCGTCGCCGCCACCCGCTGATGCCGCGGCCACCGTCTCTGCCTCGACCTGACGTTGAGTTCCACCGTCCAGCCGGGCTCCTACGCGTCTCCTCACCGACGTGTTCGAGCAGAAGCGCCTGGAGATGGGCGAATCGAGCCGTTCTCCCCGCTGGCAACCGAGCTCCACCACCGACCGATTCGACGCCGTCCGCTTGTCCCCAACCTCGCCGTGTGCACCAACCGCATAGCTGTGAGCCCCCGGTCTCTTTCCCCCTAACCCCGTCGTCATTCGCGTCCCCTAGCTCCCCAAGCCGCCGCAGCCGAAGCTCCATGTAATGCCCAAGATGCGATCCTATCCTTATTTGGGCACGAGGGCCTCGACAGGGATAGAAGCGCATCTTGTCGTTTCGCAAGAATGGATATCATTACAAGTACATGTAAAGGAGAGATGAGTATATGGAATTGGCTTACACTCGCCACAAGCTACATCAATATCACATCAATACAACATCATATCCAAACATCATACAGAAGAGCAGGGTCCGACTACGGACGAAAACAAACGATAAAATGACATCCACCCTTGCTATCCCACGCTACCGGCCTGGAACCCATCCTATGATTGATGAAGAAGAAGAAGAACTGCAAATCAAACAAGCATCGCTCTCACATCAAAGCATCGCATTACTTGTACCTGCAACTATTGTTGCAGTAATCTGTGTGCCACGGAGACTCAGCAATCTCATTTCCAAGGGTATCAAGACTATCAAAGCTTAATGGGTGAGGTATGGTTAAGTGGTGAGGCGGCAGCAAGCACTAAGCATTTATTTGAGTGGCTAACTTACGAGTACAAGAATAAGGGGGGATGATTGTCGCATAAACGGACGTGAACTAGTAATGATCGCTAAGAGATCCTGAACACCTACTTATGAATAAACATAACCCCACTGTGTTCTCTCTCGGTTCAGAAATCACAAGAAGAGGCAGTCACGGCTACGCACATGGTTGGTGTATTTTATTTGAGTTTACTTCAAGTTTTCTATGACCGGGTGTTAAACAAAGTTTCCAAGTTGCCATGTAACCGTGGGCACGGCTTTCCGAAAGATTTAATCCTGCAGGGGTGCTCCAACTCATCCATCACAAACTAACCACAAGCTGCGTTGGAATTCCTAAACAGCGGAATCACCCGTAGTATTCGCGGAATGCCGATGGAAAATCTCAACTTCGAGATAGCCCGAAGTGTCGTCCAAATCCCGCGCACAAGACGTTCGAGAAAGGTAAAATAAATCCCGCAAGGCCGCCCGACGTGTCAACGAACCCGATAGGAGCCGCGTATCTTGTTCTCAGGACATGACGGGATGAGCACAGCGTACAGTGGCCTGATAGAAATCTCCCGAGTTGCCCCGGGTTGGCCCCGCACACGACTCTATTTTGGACCAGCACCAGCAGCACTGGCCCCCCTGTATTATGTTGAAACGAACCTCGGGTAGCGCTAACTCCTTATGCGTCAAAATTAATTATCAGTATTGTTATGGTGGGCAAATGTAGTACCAAAGTTGGGCCTTGCCAGACAAGTTTTATCCTAAAACGAAAATCAAGGGGGTCCCCATAACAACCCCGAGCATGTTAGGAGCGTAAAATATGGAACATAACACCGGTACACAAGTAACTAGGGCGGCAAAAGTGGAACAAAACACCGAGCATAAGGCCAAGCCTTCCACCTTTTACCAAGTATATATGTGCATTAAATTAAATAGCGATAATATTGTGATAGCTCAAAAACATCCATGTTGGCACATGGAAACATTGCACCTGCAACTAGCAACGCTATAAGAAGGGCTGAGAAAGCGGTAACATAGGCAAACGATGGTTTGCTGGGATGTGGAGGGGTTAGAGGCTTATCATGGCATTTTAGGAGGCTTGACAAACAGGTGGTAGGTAGCGAGATAGCGATTGAAACGAGACAACTAGCATGGCAATGATAGTAATGGTATCCAGGGAAATGGTCATCTTGCCTGAGATCCTGCTTGGAAGAAGAACGAGTCCATGAAGAAGACGAACCAACGTAGTCGAACGAATCCTCACACTCCGAAGCGGTTTTGGAACTCTATCGAGAAGAAGCAATCCGGAAACAACAGTCAACACTTGATAACACTACAACCTATGGATGACATGATGCGCAAACAAATATGATGCATGTTCGGTTTAATTATGCATGGCATGGCAAGCACCACAATCAAACACTACAAATTAAGTGAAGTTGAATATACAAAGAGTTGCTTATCGACAAAACTCCACATTGGAATTATTTAGTTCACTCTCGTTTAGGTACTCATCAATATTAAATGTTGTTTAACATGGGTGGTCATGGCATAAGGTGAAGATGGAATCAACGCAATTTTAAATGGAGAAGGGGAACATACATAATACAAAATAATAACTCTCCATATTATGAGAAATGTGGTTAATGTTGTTTAACTAAACAATCATTTTAAATGTTGTTAATCATGGCAAGAGGTGAAGCATAAACAACTACATCATCTAGGCATTTTAAATGAGGCCGGAAGCAACATATAGCATTTCCGAAACGACCTCATATGCATATTATGAATTTAGTCCAGATCTGTCCTAAGCATATTTTATATTTGTTAAACAGAAAAATAAAGTGCACCATGTGATTCTACACGCATTTCTAAGCAAGTTACATATGTAGATCATTTTTATCGGAGCTACAGTTAATTAGTTATGAAGAAAACCGTTTTAGCATGGCATTTAGTCAATGTTAATGCATAAATCATTTTCATTAATTTTAACATGAATCAGGATGACATGATCAAACCGATGCAATTTGATGGCATATGATATGATATGGAGCATTTGTCGCGATGGCGGAAGAATTCGGTGCCACGGCGACGAAAATGAAAACGATGCCACGACAACGTTTCGGTTCCGACAACTCATTGAGATGACGGTGCAAAAGAAATAGCGCGGTGTTGGATGTGCGGATCATGCAAGAGTGACGAGTGGGGTGATCCCGATTGCCGGGTGTCCCATATGTCGTTGGCATGGAAAAAGAGGGGCAACGTGCAACGAACAATCGCAAACGGTGCAAGCACGCGGTTCATCTCATACCTCACACACGCATTCGTTCATGGGCGTCGTCTCGGGGTTATACCTTCAAGGCGTGCATTTGGGGTGGATCACGTCTGTCGAGGGAAGTAGTCGTACACGGGTCGTCGTGGAAGTAGTCGTTCACTTGAGGGTCTTCGGCGACGGTAGTGGTTCACGCGGCGATGGATTTGGTGAATCCACGTAGTCGGACACGTTCGTAGATGTTCAAATCGTCGGTCTCGTGGTACTTGGCGGCTTCCGGGAAGTCGGACTTGAGGTACTCCAAGGGCAAAGGTCTCAGCGTTGCAATGATCAAGACATAGACGGTCACAAACTCATGGTCGAAGATGTTTTCCTTGGATGTGGCCTGTAGTGCCGAAATAAAGAAGATGACGCACTGCGCTGCTCCTGTTTGCACTCACGAGCAAAGGAGAGGGCCGAGGGCGGTTCAAGGCAAGGAAGTAGAGGAGGGGCCGAGGCGAAGAGGAGGTCCAGCAGGGACCTGGAGCTGGTGGAGGGCGCAAGGGGCACCGGAGCTCGAGATCGGAGCAACGGGTGCTCGCGGCGGCGCCATGGCCATAACTGAGACAAACTCGAGCGAGTTGGTGTGGGAAACAAGCAGCAGACGGCCGGCAAGGGAGACGAGCGCACGGAGGAGGCGAGCCGTGGCAGCAGCAGCAAGGCAGAGCAAGATACAAGGCGGGCGCGAGCAGCAACAGAAGATTGCCAAGGCAGGGCGAGTAGAGGAACGTGGGCGGCGGCACGACGCCATGACAGAGAGGCACGATCCCGAGGAGGCTGGTCGCATGGGAAGCGGGAGGGAGAAGGAGGCGATGGCAGTGTGCTCGAGTTGGGGCTTCCCAAGGCCGGCAGCCATGGAAGGAGCCCGGAGCTTGGGATCGTGGTGGACAGCAACAGCGGTCGCAGGGAGGCCAAGGTGGGAGGAGGCGGTAGGGCGTTATGGCTGGGGTTCGTCCGCGGCGAGCCTCTGGCTGGAGCGGCTTAAGGCGGCGAGGGCTCTTCCTCACTTGGCGCACGAACGAAAGAGGAGGGGATCGGGACGAGGGTCGCGGCGGCGTGTGGGAGTTTGGGCAGGGAGGAGGCTCTGTCGGGAGGGGGAATGGAGGTCGAGGCAGTCGCGTGAGGTGTGCGTGTGTTGGTGTGTGGCGGCGCGAGGAGGGAGAGACGGGATCGAGGCGAGGCTCTCCCTGGCGCTAGGTTTAGGAGGGGGCGGCTGGGCCTTGCGCCGGCCTGAAGTTGTGGCTGGGCTGAGCCTCTCTCTCAAATCTGCTTATTTTCATTATAGAAAACAACAAGAAAGAAAAGGGAGACGAATGACAAAGGGGTTAGAGAAAGGATTTGGGCATTGGGGATAAATTTTCCTAGACTCACAAAATTATGCTTGGTCCAAGAAAATAGAAGTGTGATTGATTCCACGGTTTGCATACAAACTCATTTGAATCAAATTCAAATGGTTAAAAGAAAGTGGGTGGGTGGAAGGTCGGAAAAATGATGAGATATTAGGTGGAACTTCGGAAAAGGACAAAAGAATTTAAAGGCAAAGTTTGAGGTCAAAAATGGAGATAGAAAAGGTGTGGGGTTTAAATTGCAAGTGGGTTGTGGTTATTTCCAAATTAATGGAATGTTTTGTTATAGCTCCCTAACAATATTGGGAGGATATATGTTTTATAGAGAAACCACCATGTGAATTTCCCTCAAATTAAATGGATCAAAGGTCCATGCAATTTATTTATTTGAGTTATAAGTTAGGTTGGAAAAAAATGACATGATGACATGATGCAATGCAAAAATAAATAGATCAAACAACATCATGATAAATAATGGAAGGAATCGGTCTCGGGCTGTTACAACTCCCCCCCCCCCCACTTACAAGAGATCTCGACCCGAGATCTTAGAATGAGAAGAGGAAGAGTAAAAGGACAGGAAGATGTAAAACTTAGTTGCTTCTTTGACAAACGAGTGAAACCAACGATCCTTGAAGGTTGCATAGAGATGAAGAATGACATGAGGAACAAGCAAGAATTCAAAAGAAATTTCGGCAGCACTTCGGTAGGATAGAGGGGCAAAATTTGCTAAGATAGAAGAACTTAAAAAGACAACACCACACTCTGGTCAAATGGATAAGCAAGAAAGAGCATGATCTTGACAAGTGAGATGATGAGTCGAAGAGAGCAACAATACAATGTCTCCGGAATAAAAGAATAGAAGCTAGATCACTGGAAGAAAAGAACGGAGAATAAAATGACAACTTCTACCATGATTGAATTTGAAAAACATCCTTACAAAAAGGATTGAACGGAGTTGTTGGAAACTCAACAACGAAAAGACTAGGCTTGTTGTGGGCTTATGGAAAACATCCCAAAATTATGAGGTGACAACCCGCCACTTAGCCACACAATTAATTGATTGAGATCAACAAGAGATGCAAAACTCCTTTTGCTGAGAGGATACATTGAGAACTTGGATCATTGATGAGCACCATGATAGCAACAATCCTAAGGAAATGCTTTAGGTGAAATCCAATCCAAGATAGCTCCAATGAGGAAGATGATGGGTTTACATATCTCATTCTTGTCAACTACTCTTCGAGACTCCTCATGAATCAAGAATCCTATAACACCATCTCAAAAGATAAGGGAGAAAGAATTGCACCTTGAAATGCAAGATAAAGAATACTTGAACTACTCCAACAACAATCTTGAAGAACACTTCGAGAATGAAGAAATCCTTGATGAACCACCATGAAGAACCCTCGGGAAGAGCTCCGGAATGAAATGATGATAGAAAGAGTTGAAGGTTGAAAAGAACAAGAGTTGAAGCCTTGCAATGATTTAGATTGAGCTTCGCGAAGAGATACTTGAGGAAACTTGGGACTCCAGAAAAGAAAAGATAAGAAACTATAATCGAGAACTTGATATCATGAACAATTCCGAAAGAAGGATTGAAATCACCTTGACCAACAAGAATAAGACTTATGTTATGCTAATCCTTCATCAAGTTAAATTGATGACAAGCACCGGATTAGGCATACAACACATTCCTCTTGAAAAGATTGGAGAGAGAGATAGAGAACAAACTTGAAGAAGTTTTGAACGAACAACCGGTAAGAATTTGAAATGAATTGGGATACTACGGATGAATGAAATACGTGAGAATGAAGAGATCATGATCCGACAAGCAGAAAACTTCAACAAGGCACCGGAATAATTGAGACACGAACGAAGAGAGAACAATTGAGAAGAATTGGAGAACTAAGCTGAAAGCAAAGAACGAAGAAATCTTCTGAAATGATGGACTTCGGAGGATCGAGAAATGAACACAACTCTGAAATGCTCCGGATAGATATGGGAGGAATTACTCATGACCAAAACAATTTACGAGGACAACAAGAAGCTTGAACCACAAATCTTTGAAAGAACGGATAAATATTTAAGAGAAACTCTTCTTCGGTCTTGCAGATTGAGAAAGATGAGAGGAACACCACCAAAATTGTTGAGACACTCCGGAAGAAGAAAGAAAATGTTGAGCCAACTATGATGAAAATGATTTAGAAGCGATCTTCGAGAAGAAATAAGACTGATGAAATTCATTCTTACGTCATATTTGAAAAGAACTTGAGATCTCCGGAAAAGATTAGAAGAGCCAGGTAAGATCATAGGAAAGACCTGTGGGTTATGAGCCCACTCAAAGAGATCACCGTTGAAATGATTACTTATGAAGAGGGATTGCACCGGTTGAAATTAAGAATTTGATGAGGTGAGAACCTCGAAATACTTTGGAAGGATTTGGAGAGAAACACGAATCTTCTGAGATATCTTTAGCACTATGGATAGAATGAAGAGAGGTTGAATCGAATCCACCGGGGAAGAAAACAGAGACGAAGAAATGATGAACTTAGAACTTGAGGATCTTCACAATGAACCACCGTGTACAAAATGGAATAAAAGATAGCGGAAGCATCAATGAAAAGAAAGGCACTCTCATGACGATTGAATCATTGAAGAAAAAGGGTCGGAGGGTGGAAAAAACAAAGACAAATTGAGATATATGAGACGAACTCCGGAAAGAAATATGAGGATAAATCTTGCAAATATTGGGGAGGAATGAATTATCTTGATGAGAACACACCGGTTAGGAAAGATATGAAATCAACACTTGACATCGAAGTAACTCGAATTACCATACTCCAACAAAACAAAAGATGGGGCTTGAGGATTAAGCCGGAAACAAATACATAACCATATGCATTTGTTGGAAGGATAATTCTAGGTAACTACTTGAATTCCCACCTAAGAACTTCCAAAATCTTTCTGGTTATGCAATCTGGTCCAACGGATACACGGATAAATTACTGAATAAATCACTCAACTCCTAGCAATAATACTACCCACCGTGTATCACATCCATCAAAACACAACCAGAGAAACCTCGGAAACTCATCTACCTCAGACCCTCGTAATCAGAACGATACTAAAGATGGCAGTACATGTGATCCCATCCCCAGTACTGGGTGCCGCCACACTCTTCGCACCACGAATAGTATTGAAGCAATTTCGAACATCCGCGTCCTTAGATACTAAGGAAACTGAACAATAACGATGTGTCAAGAACCCCTTGGAGCTCAACTCCCCGGGTCCAATCCATACGTACGGGAGGCACCAAGAACAGAGTTCCAGTCACATCGACATCATAGAGGTTCCAAAATACCCACGTGATCCTAAAAAAAATGAGTGAGAAGAGGATATAATTAAAATTCCTAAGTCATAATTGCTCACCAGAGCATAGAAGAGGAGTAAAAAGAATCGTACTCTACGATATAACTAGACTCAAAATAGTTTTTCACTAGACTCGACTCGGCCAAAGTTCGATCAATCAAGGGGGCTGCTAGGTCGGTACAGGCTCTGATACCAACTTGTAACGCCCAACATGCGATCCTATCCTTATTTTGGCACGAGGGCCTCGACAGGGATAGAAGCGCATCTCGTCGTTTCACAAGAATGGATATCATTACAAGTACATGTAAAGAAGAGATGAGTATATGGAATTGGCTTACACTCGCCACAAGCTACATCAATATCACATCAATACAACATGATATCCAAACATCATAGAGAAGAGCGGGGTCCGACTACGGACGAAAACAAACGATAAAACGACATCCACCCTTGCTATCCCAGGCTGCCGGCCTGGAACCCATCCTATGATCGATGAAGAAGAAGAAGAACTCCAAATCAAACAAGCATCGCTCTCACGTCAAAGCATCACATTACCTGTACCTACAACTGTTGTTGTAGTAATCTGTGAGCCACGGAGACTCAGCAATCTCATTTCCAAGGGTATCAAGACTATTAAAGCTTAATGGGTGAGGTATGGTTAAGTGGTGAGGCTGCAGCAAGCACTAAGCATTTATTTGAGTGGCTAACTTACGAGTACAAGAATAAGGGGGGATGATTGTCGCATAAACGGACGTGAACTAGTAATGATCTCTAAGAGATCCTGAACACCTACTTACGAACAAACATAACCCCACTGTGTTCTCACTCGGTTCAAAAATCACGAGAAGAGACAGTCACGGTTACGCACATGGCTGGTGTATTTTATTTGAGTTTACTTCAAGTTTGCTATGACTGGGTGTTAAACAAAGTTTCCAAGATGCCACGTAACCGCGGGCATGGCTTTCCGAAAGATTTAACCCTGCAGGGGTGCTCCAACTCATCCATCACAAACTAACCACAAGCTGCGTTGGAATTCCTCAACCGCGGAATCACCCTTAGTATTCGCGGAATCCCGATGGAAAATCTCAACTTCGAGATAGCCCGAAGTGTCGTTGAAATCCCGCGCACAAGATGTTCGAGAAAGGTAAAACAAATCCAGCAAGGTCGCCCGACGTGTCGACGAACCCGATACGAGCCGCGTATCTCATTCTCAGGACACGACCGGATGAGCACAGCGTAGAGTGGCCTGATAGATATCTCCAGAGTAGCCCTGGGTTGGCCCCGCACACGACTCTGTTTTGGAATAGCACCAGCAGCGCTGGCCCCCCTGTATTATGTTGAAACGAACCTCGGGTAGCGCTAACTCCCTATGCATCAAAAATTAATTATCAGTATTATTATGTTGGGCAAATGTAGTACCAAAGTTGGGCCTTGCCAGACAAGTTTTATCCTAAAACGAAAATGAAGGGGGTCCCCATAACAACCACGAGCATGTTAGGAGCGCAAAATATGGAACATAACACCGGTACACAAGTAACTAGGGCGGCAAAAGTGGAACAAAACACCGAGCATAAGGCCAAGCCTTCCACCTTTTACCAAGTATATATGTGCATTAAATTAAATATCGATAATATTGTGATAGCTCAAAAACATCCATGTTGGCACATGGAAACATTGCACCTGCAACTATCAATGCTATAAGAAGGGCTGAGCAAGCGGTAACATAGCCAAACAATGGTTTGCTAGGATGTGGAGGGGTTAGAGGCTTATCATGGCATTTTAGGAGGCTTGACAAACAGGTTGTAGGTACCGAGACAGCGATAGAAATGAGACAACTAGCATGGCAATGATAGTAATGGTATCCAGGGAAATGGTCATCTTGCTTGAGATCCCGCTTGGAAGAAGAACGTGTCCATGAAGAAGACGAATCAACGTAGTCGAACGAATCCTCACACTCCGAAGCGGTTTCGGAACTCTATCGAGAAGAAGCAATCCGAAAACAACAGTCAACACATGATAACACCACAACCTATGGATGACATGATGCGCAAACAAATATGATGCATGTCCGGTTTAATTATGCATGGCATGGAAAGCACAACAATCAAACACTACAAATTAAGTGAAGTTCAATAGGCAACGAGTTGCATATTGACGAAACTCCACATTGGAATTATTTAGTTCACTCTCATTTAGGTACTCATCAATATTAAATGTTGTTTAACATGGGTGGTCATGGCATAAGGTGAAGATGGAATCAACGCAATTTTAAATGGAGAAGGGGAACATACATAATACAAAATAATAACTCTCCATATTATGAGAAATGTGGTTAATGTTGTTTAACTAAACAATCATTTTAAATGTTGTTAATCATGGCAAGAGGTGAAGCATAAACAACTACATCATCTAGGCATTTTAAATGAGGCCGGAAGCAACATATAGCATTTCCGAAACGACCTCATATGCATATTATGAATTTAGTCCAGATCTGTCCTAAGCATATTTTATATTTGTTAAACAGAAAAATAAAGTGCACCATGTGATTCTACACGCATTTCTAAGCAAGTTACATATGTAGATCATTTTTATCGGAGCTACAGTTAATTAGTTATGAAGAAAACCGTTTTAGCATGGCATTTAGTCAATGTTAATGCATACATCATTTTCATTGTTTTAAAATGCTTGAGGATGACATGATCAAACAGATGCAATTTGATGAACACATAGGCATATGATATGATATAGAGCATTTGTCACCATGGCGGAAGAATTGGGTGCCACGGCGACGAAAATGAAAACGATGCCACGCAATGTTTCGGTTCCGACAACTCATTGAGATGACGGTGCAAAAGAACAAGTGCGGGTGTGGGATGTGTGGAACATGCAAGAGTGACGAGTGGGGTGATCCCGATTGCCAGGTGTCCCATATGTCATTGGCATGGCAAAAGAGGGGCAACGTGCAATGAACATTCGCAAACGGTGCAAGCACGCGGTTCATCTCATACATCACACACGCATTCGTTCATGGGTGTCGTCTCGGGCTTATACCTTCGATCCGTGCATTCGGGGTGGATCGCGTCCATCGAGGGAAGTAGTCGTACACGGGTCATCGTGGAAGTAGTCGTTCACTTGAGGGTCTTCGGCGATGGTAGTGGTTCACGCGGTGATGGACTTGGCGAATCCACGTAGTCGGACACGTTCGTAGATGTTCAAATCGTCGGTCTCATGGTACTTGGCGACTTTCGGGAAGTCGGACTTGAGGTACTCCGAGGGCAAAGGTCTCAGCGTTGCAATGATCAAGACATAGACGGTCACAAACTTATGGTCGAAGATGTTTTCCCTGGATGTGGCCTGCAGTGCCGAAATAAAGAAGATGACATGTTGCACTGCTCCTGTTTGCGCTCACAAGCAAAGGAGAGGGCCGAGGGTGGTTCATGGCGAGGAAGTAGAGGAGGGGCCGAGGCGAAGAGGAGGTCCAGCAGGGACCTGGAGCTGGTGGAGGGCGCAAGGGGCACCGGAGCTCGCGATCGGAGCAACGGGTGCTCGCGGCGGCGCCATGGCCATAACTGAGACGAACTCGAGCGAGTTGCCGCAGGAAACAAGCAGCGGACGACCGGCAAGGGAGACGAGCGCGCGGCGGAGGCGAGCCGTGGCAGCAGCAGCAAGGCAGAGCAAGATACAAGGCGGGCGCGAGCAGCAACAGAAGATGGCCAAGGCAGGGCGAGCAGAGGAACGCGGGCGGCGACGCGACGCCATGATGGAGAGGCACGATGACGAGGAGGCTGGTCACATGGGAAGCGGGAGGGAGAAGGAGGCGATGGCAGGGTGCTCGAGTTGGGGCTTCCCAAGGGCGGCAGCCATGGAAGGAGCCCGGAGCTCGGGATCGTGGTGGACAGCAACAGCGGTCGTAGGGAGGCCAAGGTGGGAGGAGGCGGTAGGTCGTTGTGGCTGGGCTTCAGGCGTGGCGAGACTCTGGCTGGAGCAGCTTAAGGCGGCGAGGGATCTTCCTCACTTGGCGAAACGAATGAAAGAGGAGGGCATCGGGATGAGGGTCGCGGCGGCGTGTGGGAGTTTAGGCAGGGAGTAGGCTCTGTCGGGAGGGGGAATGGAGGTCGAAGCAATCGCGTGCGGTGTGCATGTGTTGGTGTGTGGCGGCGAGAGGAGGGAGAGACGGGATCGAGCCGAGGCTCTCCCTGGCGCTAGGGTTAGGAGGGGGCGGCTGGGCCTTGGGCCGGCCTGAAGTTGTGGCTGGGCTGCGCCTCTCTCTCAAATCCTCTTATTTTCATTACAGAAAACAGCAAGAAAGAAAAGGGAGAAGAATGACAAAGGGGTTAGAGAAAGGATTTGGGCATTGGGGATAAATTTTCCTAGACTCACAAAATTATGCTTGGTCCAAGAAAACAGAAGTGGGATTAATTCCAAGGTTTGCATACAAACTCATTCGAATCAAATTCAAATGGTTAAAAGAAAGTGGGTGGGTGTAAGGTGGGAAAAATGATGAGATATTAGGTGGAACTAGGGAAAAGGACAAACGAATTTAAAGCCAAAGTTTGAGGTCAAGAATTGAGATAGAAAAGGTGTGGGGTCTAAATTGCAAGTGGGTTGTAGTTAATTCCAAATTAATGGAATCTTTTGTTATAGCTCCCTAACAATATTGGGAGGATATATGTTTTATAGAGAAACCACCATGTGAATTTCCCTGAAATTAAATGGATCAAAGGTCCATGCAATTTATTTATTTGAGCTATAAGTTAGGTTGCAAAAAAATGACATCATGACATGATGTAATGCAAAAATAAATAGATCAAACAACATCATGATAAATAATGGAAGGAATCGGTCTCGGGCTGTTACACTCCAGGCCACCATTCATAGCGCCGCCGTGGATAGGAAGGCCACAGCTCGTGGCTGAGCATGTGGTCGTGATTCTGGAGACCCTAGGATGCCGCCTAGCCCCTCTGCTTGCTCTCCCCAGCCCCATAGTGCCGCCCCCGTGCAACCCGAGCCGCTGCCGCCGCCAAAGCTCGAGGCCGACCTCTGTTCCGGCCGCCCGATGACCAGTCTCTGCCTCCCCTAGATGCGGGCGAGCGAGAGCTATTGCCCGGTGCCCTCAATGCACCAAATGGACGGCGGAAGTGCAAGTCCGGCGAGCCACCGCCGCGTTCTGTGGTCGCCGCCGGCTGATCTCCGGCGGGATGACAAGGCAGGCCCATTAGTGGCTAATGAAGCCACTAACTAACCCTCCAGCCACTGACAGTGGGCCCTGGCCCGAGTCAAACCCCGGGTCAACTCGGGATTAATCCCTGGGTCAATGACAGCAGGGTCCCACCTGCTAGTGACACTAGCGAGCCTTGATAGACTGACCAGTGGACCCCACTGGTCAGGTTTAACCTGGTCGGTCTGTTGACCTGCTGACGCCATGCTAATGCAGTGCTGACACAATAAAGGTGTTTTCTGATTTATAATAATTCAGGAAATTCCAGGAAATGTTTAACAATTCTAAAATTCATAGAAATTCAACCGTAACTCAGATGAAAATAATTTATATATGAAAAATGATCATAAAAATCAAATGAATCTATTTATGCCATGTTCATGCATGTTTGAGCAACTTAACATCACCAACTAGGACAAATGAGGAATAGGGAAAATTTGATAAATAGTTTGGAGATGGAATTTGATGTCTATTTGAATTCCATTTCAATTAATATGACTAAATATTGTACTAGGAGAATTAAGTACCTTGACATGCCATATTATACATCATGTTTGTTGCGTTGCATTGAATGTGTTTCTTTCTTGTTTTGTCGCTGTTGTTCCTTCTCGGTAGACGATGGTTCCGACGTTGTGATCGTTGACACAGATGAAGAGAAGTCATATCTTCAGAATTGTCAGGCAAGCAACCCCCCATTAAGCATACCGATATAAACCCTCTCTCACTCCTGCTCTCTTTTACTGCATTAGGACAATGACGATTCAACTGTTACATGTTCTCGGTAGTTGAACCCATTCCTTTGCATGACCTATCTTTGTCATAGTAAATAGTTGAAACCACTTAGCATGAGTAGCAACTGTTTGAGCCTTGTTGTGCTTACTCATCCATGCTTGCTTACTGTGCTTGCTATGCTTAGAGTCGTGTCAGGTCTGATCCATCTGGGCGATGAATCGGAATGTTGGTGCTCATGTCCTACTGTGTAAGAGCTAATTGTGTGAACATGATTTGGTAAAGATAGCGATGAAGGGCCATGTAGGAGTACATGGCGGGTTGTCTCATTGGGACCATCCTTAAGAACTGAGTTCTGTGTATGTTATCCAAGACAAGATACTACCATGCATTGGGCCCGAAACCAATGGACCCTCTTGGCTTATTAATCGCCTTGATCTCTGTCCATGAGTTGCAACTAGTTTCTGGTGTTTGTAGGATGTGCTGGCTGCCGTGCATAGCGCTGACCGGAGGGGTAGACTATGGCGCGGTAGATGCACCTGTGGCCGGGTGTACCAAGCATAGAACCATCCGTCGAGGTGGGCTTGGGAACCCTGCACACATCGTTTGGGGCCGTAATGGAAACTTCTGCCGTACTTCTTTGCGGGTTCAGTCCCAAATAGGCGATAAACCTGGACTAGAGTATTGTGTGGTTAACGGTCGTGGCCGACTCCCTCGCTGGGCTTCCGCTTGAAGGTTGCCGAGGTGCCTTTTTACGTGCACATGGCGATAAGTGGCGGGAGCGTGTGTGAAGAAGTATACCCCTGCAAGGTAATTAATTTGTTCGAATAGCCGCGTCCTTGGATATGGACTACTTGGAAAACTTATGTGGTTCATAGACAACTTAAATGGATACTCTAAAATGCGCAAGATAAGTGTGAGTGCTATGGATGGCCTTCTCGTAGGGAGACAGGAGTGGATCCATAGTGGTGTATTGATTTGGTGTAACGCCCAAGATGCGATCCTATCCTTCTTTTGGCTCGAGGGCCTCGACAGGGATAGAAGCGCATCTTGTCGTTTCTCAAGAATGGATATCATTACAAGTACATGTAAAGAAGAGATGAGTATATGGAATTGGCTTACACTCGCCACAAGCTAAATCAAGATCACATCAATACAACAACATATACAATCATCATACAGAAGAGCAGGGTCCGACTAAGGACGAAAACAAACGATAAAATGACATCCATCCTTGTTATCCCAGGCTGCCGGCCTGGAACCCATCATAGATCGATGAAGAAGAAGAACTCCAAATCAAGCAAGCATCGCTCCCACGTCAAATATCGCATTACCTATACCTGCAACTGTTGTTGTAGTAATCTGTGAGCCACGGGGGACTCATCAATCTCATTTCCAAGGGTATCAAGACTATTAAAGCTTAATGGGTGAGGTATGGTTAAGTGGTGAGGCTGCAGCAAGCACTAAGCATTTATTTGTGTGGCTAACTTATGAGTACAAGAATAGGGGGGATGATTGTCGCATAAACAGACGTGAACTAGTAATGATCAATAAGTGACCCTGAACACATACTTACGGTCAAACATGACCCCACCGTGTTCACTCTCGGATAAGAAATTCATGAGAAGAGATAGTCACGGTTCCACACACGGTTGGTCTATTTTATTTGAGTTTACTTCAAGTTTGCTATGACCAGGTGTTAAACGAAGTTTCCAAGTTGCCACGTAACCGCGGGCATGGCTTTCCGAAAGATTTAACCCTGCAGGGGTGCTCCAACTCATCCATCACAAACTAACCACACGCCGCGGGAATAACCTCGACCACGAATTCTGTGATTTCCTAGGCAATTCCATTGGAAAACCTCTACCTCGATATAGCCCGAAGTATTCTCGGAATTCCTCGCACAAGACGTTTGAGAAAGGTAAAACAAATCCAGCAAGGCCGCCCGGCGTGTCGACGAACCCGATAGGAGCCGCGTATCTCGTTCTCAGGACACGACGGATGAGCTATGGTTACCACGCTAGAAACCGAGTTGCCCCGGGTAGCGTTAATAAGCTGCTCTTGGTTGGACCAACGCTCATGAGGAGCACTGTCCCGGGTTCTTAATTAAAGATCCTCGGGTGCCGGCGGGTCCCTATGCATTTTTATTAGTTATTAGGCAAATGTAGTACCAATGTTGGGCCTTGCCAGACGAGTTTTCTCCTAAAACGAAAATCAAAGGGGTCCCCATAACAACCCCGAGCATGTTAGGAGCGCAAAATATGGAACATAACACCAGTACACAAGTAACTAGGGGCGGCAAAAGTGGAACAAAACACCGAGCAAAAGGCCAAGCCTTTCACCTTTTACCAACTATATATGTGCATTAAATTAAATAGCAATAATATTGTGATATATCAAAAATATCCATGTTGCACATGGAAGAACTTGCACCTGCAACTAGCAACGCTATAAGAAGGGCTGAGCAAGCGGTAACATAGCCAAACAATGTTTTACTGGGATGTGGAGGGGTTAGAGGCTTTTCATGGCAATTTGGGAGGCTTGCCATACAAGTGGTAGGTAGCGAGACAAGCGATAGAAACGAGACATCTAGCATGGCAATGATAGTAATGCTATCCAGGGAAATGGTCATCTTGCCTGAGATCCCGCTTGGAAGAAGAACGAATCCATGAACAAGACGAGCCAACGTAGTCGAACGAATCCTCACACTCCGAACGCTTTCGGAACTCTATCAAGAAGAAACAATCCGGAAACAACAATCAACACATGATAAACACCACAACGAATGCATGACATGATGCACAACAAGGATGATGCATGTTATGCATGACATGGGAAAACACAACAATCAACTCCTACACATTGAGTGAAGTTCAATATGCAACGAGTTGCATATTGATGAAACTCCACGTTCGAATTATTTAGTTCACTCTTGTTAGGTACACAACAATATTAAATGTTATTAAACATGGCAAGAGGTGAACCATAATGAAACTACACTACCTAGGCATCTTAAATGAGGTCGGAAACAACATATAGCATTTCCGAAATGACCTCATGAGTTAATTTCGAAACTGGTCCAGATCTGAACTAACCATGTTATATATATATTAAACAGGGAAAAAATTCACAATGCGATTTGACTCGTCATTCTAGTCGATTTACATATATAGAACATTTGCAATGGAGCTACGGCCTAAAAGATATGACAATCACAAGATGGATCTGGCATGAATGCAAAATGCAAAAAAACAACACCCACAAACATTTCAAAACATGGATGCAGCAATATATTATGAAACTACATGAGATTCTGAGCAAGTTTCATATATGGCATGTCCAAAACGGAGCTACGGTTCAACCACAATCACCAATACAAGTTTTAGTTCAAATATGTCCAAAACAGCAACATAGCATATTGCACACATGAAAACAACAAGCTCCAAGATCAGAATATGCACAAACTAAGCATGGGGCAGTAGCATATAACACACACTTCATTTCATCTTCACATATCATACTCAAAAGAATCATGGAACACATGGTAGGAACCTCACAATATGGCAATAAAATATAGGAGATTAGGACTTAGTGAAAATAACAGTTTTTAGCAGAGCAGTTTTATCACGGAGGCATATTGGCAGCAGCAAAACTATATGCTATAGGTCATATATTGGCATGAAAATTTACAGCATGGTAGAGGATATGATCAATACAAATCATTCCATGGTGGCAAGGTCTAATTATGCCTAGAAACATGGCTAGCGTCAACACAACATGGCATTTTGAAGAAAACAGATTCTCAGACTTAGTGAAAATTAGACTAGACATGTATAGCAGTTTTTAATAGATTGACATGTTGGACAGCAGAATTAATTATGATGCTAAACCTATTCATGCAAACTATTGTCACAATATGATAGAGCATAACATGCTTTACAATACATCCCATTGTGGCAACACCAAATGAGCTAAAAGTAAATAGCAAACCACATGACAAGACAACAACAAAATAACACAGTTATCAGACTTAGAAATATTTTGGCATCTCAAAACAACACTATTTTTATAGCAAGTTCGCAACAAGAAAAATAGCACCTAAACATGGATTTCTATAGCAACCAAAAATATCAAGGCCTAGCACACATGTCCAAGGGCATATCTCATGTTCAAAATTATTTCATATCATGCATAGATTAAATCACACGAAAAATGCAAATAAGATATCTCGTTTTGGGGTTAGGCATTAGAGACAACTACATTCACTTTAAAATTGGGCACCATCTAAGTCCGTTGAGATGACACCGTATGAATTTTTGGTTTGGCAGAAACCTAAGTTGTCATTTCTCAGAGTTTGGGAATGCGATGCTTATGTATGATAAGCTCGAACCCAAAGCGGAAAAGTACATCTTCATAGGATACACTACGGAAACAGTTGGGTATACCTCCTATCTCAGATCCAAGGGCAAAGTGTTTGTTGCTAAAAACGGGTCCTTTCTCGAGAAAGAGTTTCTCTCGAAAGAATTGAGTGGGAGGAAAGGTAGAACTTGATGAAGGTTATTGAACCGTCACTTCAGTTGGATGGTAGCACGAAACATAAAGATGTTTCTGTGGTGCCTACACCAAATGAAGAGGAAGTTAATGATGATGATCATGACACTTCGGATCAAGTTACTACCAGGCCTCGTAGGTCGACAAGGAATCGTGTCGCCCCTGAGTGGTACGGCTATCCTGTCTTGGAGGTCATGTTGTTAGACAACAGTGAACCTACGAGCTATGAAGAGGCGATGGTGGGCCTGGATTCCAAAAAATGGCTAGGAGCCATGAAATCCGAGATAGGATCCATGTATGAAAACCAAGTGTGGACTTTGGTAGACTTGCCCGTTAAACGGCAGGCCGTTGAGTACAAATGGACCTTTAAGAAGAAAACAGACGCTGATGGTAAATGTCACCATTTATAAATCTCGACTTGTCGCAAAGAAGTTTCCGACAAGTTTAAGGAGTTGACCACGATGAGACTTTCTCACCAGTAGCGATGCTAAAAGTCTGTTGGAATTATGTTAGCAGTTGCTGCATTTTTTGATTATGAAATCTGGCAGATGGATGTCAAAACATCGTTTCCTTAACGGTTTCCTTGAGGAAAGGTTGTATGTGATACAACCGGAAGGTTTTGTCAATACTAAGGATGCTAAAAGGTATGCAAGCCCCAGCGATCCTTCTATGGACTAGAGCAAGCATCTCGGAGTTGGAATATACGCTTTGATGAGGTGATCAAAGTTTTTGGGTTTATACAAAGTTTATGAGAAACTCGTATTTACAAGAAAGTGAGTGGGAGCACTATAGAATTTCTGATAGGTATATGTGGATGACATATTGTTGATCGAAAATGATGTAGAATTTCTGGAAAGCATAAAGGGTTGTTTGAAAGGAGTTTTTTCAAAGGAAAACCTGGAATGAAGCTACTTAAATATTGGGCATCAGGATCTATAGAGATAGATCAAGACGTCTAATAAGAATTTCAATGAGTACATACCTTGACAAGATTTTGAAAGAATTCAAAATGGATTAGTCAAAGAAAGAGTTCTTGCCTGATTTGTAAGGTATGGAGTTGAGTGAGACTCAAAGCTCGACCACGGCAGAAGAAAGAGAAAGGACGAAGGTCGTCCCCTATGCCTTATCCATAGGCTCTATATAGTATGCCATGCTGTGTACCGCATCTGGTGTGTGCCTTGCCATGAGTCTGTCAAGGGGTACAAGGAAATGTTTCTCGATTATGGAGGTGATAAAGAGTTCGTCGTAAAGGGTTACGTCAATACAAATTTTGACACTAATCCGGATGACTCTGAGTAGCAATCCGGATACGTATAGTGGAGCAACCATTTGGAATAGCTCCAAGTGGAGCGTGGTAGCATCTGCAGTATGATATATAGATTTGCAAAGAACACACGGATCTGAATGTTGCAGACCGTTGAATAAAAACCTCTCTCACATGCAGAACATGATCGAACCCCAGAACTCATTGGGTGTTAGATTCATAACAATGTAAATCACATAGCGATGTGAGCTAGATTATTAACTCTAGTGCAAGTGGGAGACTATTGGAAATATGCCCTAGAGGCAATAATAAAATGGTTATTATTATATTTCCTTGTTCATGATAATCGTTTATTATCCATGCTATAATTGTATTGATTGGAAACTCAAATACATGCCTGGATACATACACAACAAAGTGTCCCTAGTAAGCCTCTACTAGACTAGCTCGTTGATCAAAGATGGTAAAGGTTTCCTAGCCATAGACATGATATGTCATTTGATAACGGGATCACATCATTAGGAGAATGATGTGATGGACAAGACCCAAACAATGAACGTAGCATATGATCGTGTCAGTTTATTGCTATAGTTTTCTGCATGTCAAGTATCTGTTCCTATGACCATGAGATCATGCAACTCACTGACACCGGAGGAATACCTTGTGTGTATCAAACTTCGCAACGTAACTGGGTGACTATAAAGATACTCTAAAGGTATCTCCAAGGGTGTCTGTTGAGCTGGCATGGATCGAGACTGGGATTTGTTACTCCATGTGACGGAGAGGTATCTCAGGGCCCACTCGGTAATACAACATCACAATAAGCCTTGCAAGCAAAGTGACTAAAGAGTTAGCCACGGTATCTTGTTTTACGGAATGAGTAAAGAGACTTGCCAGTAACGAGATTGAACTAGGTATAGAGATACCGATGATCGAATCTCGGGCAAGTAACATACCGATAAACAAAGGGAACATCATACAAGATTAACTGAATCCTTGACATAGAGGTTCAACCGATAAAGATCTTCGTAGAATATGTAGGAACCAATATGGGCATCCAGGTCCCGCTATTGGTTATTGACCGTAGAGGTGTCTCAGTCATGTCTACATAGTTCTCGAACCCGCAGGGTCTGCACACTTATCGTTCGGTGACGTTTCGGTAGTATTGAGATATATGTGTTGGTGCCCGAAGGTTGTTCGGAGTCCCGGATGAGATCCCGGACGTCACGAGGAGCTCCGAAATGGTCCGGAGGTAAATATTTATATATAGGAATGTGGTATTTCGGTTCCGGAAAAGTTTGGGTATTTCCGGTAGTGTACCGGGAGTGACGAATGGGTTTCGGGGGTCCACCGGGTGGGGCCCACCCACCCCCGGGGGACACATGGGCCCAAAAGGTGGTGCACCAGCCCCTAATGTGCTGGGGAACCGACCCTATAAGGGCCCATATGTCCAAGAGGAAAAAAGGTGGAGATAGGAAGGAATAGGACTCCTTCCTAATATGAATCCACTTCCTAGTAGGAAGTGGATTGGATTCCTCCTTGCCCTGGTTCGGCCGACCCCTAGGGGAAACCCTAGGGAGGCTGCCTCCTCCCCCTCCCTCCTATATATACTAGAGGAATAGAGCCCCCAAAACCCACGGCTACGTGCTAGTTCTCTATTCTCTAGTTCCTCCACCAAATAGATTCCGGTAGTGCTTAGGCGTAGCCCTGCCGGGATAACTCCACCATCACCACCACCACGCCGTCGTGCTGCTGGAGATCTCATCCACCTCTCCGCCCCCTCTTGCTGGATCAAGAAGGCGGAGATCATCATCGAGATGTACGTGTGCTGAACGCGGAGGTGCCGTCCGTTCGGCGCTAGATCGGGACAGATTGCGATTTGGATCGCGAAGACGTTCGACTACATCAACCACGTTTCTTAACGCTTCCCGCTTAGCGATCTACAAGGGTACGTAGATCCACTCTCCCTCTCGTAGATGCTCATCACCATGGATAGATCTTGCGTGTGCGTAGGAAATTTTTTGTTTCCCATGGAACATTCCCCAACATTATAAAATATCAAAACGTCCGATAATAACAATACGATGCCGTTACGGTTGACCGCTCGGATATCAAACAAACCCAGAATGCAACGAAATTTGGCAGGCGGTCTACCTACAATATAACACGACTGCACGCCAAGTTTTGACCCAATCCGAGAATATTTTTCGTGCGCTTTTAAAAGCATTTTTTAACGTTGCCGTGGGCGCGTGCGTGTGTGGGTTGGTTTCGAAACGATCATCGACGAGGACGGAGAGAACCGGCGACTACAAACGGATGCAAGTTTTCAAAACGACGGCAACGGAGTGCCGATGCAATGAGAATGATGCGATGATGAATGCGACAACCACACGAATCACACGATGACAACGGAATAAAAATGGGAATCTTCTGGAGCATCAGTCTCAGGCTGTTACAACTGTCCTCCACTTACAAGAGATCTCGACCCGAGATCTTAGAATTAGAAGGGAAGAGAAAGAGAAGAGGTAACTTAGTTGCTTCTTTGACAAACGAGTGAAACCAATGAAACATGAAGGTTAGAGAGAGATGAAGAATGACATGAGGAACAAGCAAGATTTCACAAGAAATTTGGGCAGCACTTCGGTAGAAAAGAGAAGCAAACATGATACGATGGAATGACATGAAACGATGACACAACACACCGGTTAAATGGATAAACATGGAAAGAACATGATCTTAACCAAACGAGATGATGAACCGAAGGGAATACCATTACAATGCCTCCGGAACGAAAGAATAGGAACTAGGTCTTGGAGAGAAGAGAACGGAGAAGAAAATGACAACTTCTACCACAATTGAATATGAAAAACAACCTTACAAAGAAGGATTGCACGGAGTTGTTGAAAATCAACAACGAAAAGAAAAAGATTGTTGTGGGCTTATGGAAAACATCCCAACATAAAGAGGTGACAACCGGCCACAAATGGAAAACAATTGATTGATTGAGATCAACAAAGATGCAAAATCCTTTCATCGAGAGCATTTCTTGAGAACTTGATCATTGATAAGCACCATGATAGCAAAAATCCTCAAGAAACGGTTTAGGTGAAATCCAATCCAAGATAATTTCAAGGAAGAGAATGATGGGTTTAATTATGCCACTCTTGATAAATTCTCTTGAAGATTCCTCATGAATCAAGAATGCTATAACACCATCTCAATGGACAAGGAGAAAGAATGCACTTTGAAATTCATAAAGAAAACTTGAGCTCCTCCAATAAGAACCTTGAAGAACACTTTGAGAATGAAAGAAATCTTGGATGAACCACCATGTAAAGCCTCCATCAATAACTCCGGACGGAAAATGATAATAGAAAACAAATGAAGGTTGAAAAGAACAAGAGTTGAAGCGTTGCAAAGATTTAGATGGAACTTCGCGAAGAGATACTTGAGAAAACTTTGAACTCCGGAAAATAAAAGATGAACTTGGAACCAAGATTTTTGATATCATGAACAACTCCGAAAGAAGGATTGAATTCACCATGACCAACAAGGATAAGAATTATGTTATGCTTATCCTTCATCAAGTTAAATTGATGACAAGCAATGGATTTGGCATACTACTTATTCTTCTTGATAAGATTGAAGAGAGATATTGCACACTTGAAGAAGTCTTGAATGAACCACCGGTGAGAATCGGAACGAATGGGGATACATGAGAATGAGGAGAACAAGGTTTGCCTAATAGAAACTTGAACAAGGCACCGGAATAATTGAGATACGAACGAAGAGACATCAATTGAGAAGAATTTGAGAACAAAAGCTGAAAGCTGAGAACGAAGAAATTTTCTGAAATGATGGCCTTCGGAGGATCAAAAAAATGAAAACAACTCTGAAATGCTCCGGATAGATATGTTAGGAATTTTTCATGATCGAAAAAATTAGATAGGATTGCAACAAGCTAAAACCATGAATCTTCAAGACCGGACAGAGATTTAAGAGGAACACTTTTTCGGTCTTCAATGTTGAGAATGATGACGAGAAACAACATCATGAATTACTGAGACACTCCGGAACAATGGACGATGAAAGGTTGAACCAATGATGAAATAATTTGAAGCAATCTTGGAAAAGGAATATGACTGATGAGAATCATTCTTACGTCATTTGACAAGAGCTTGAGATCTCCGGAAAAGATTAGAAGAGCCAGGTAAGATCCTGGGGAAACCTGTGGGTTACGGGCCCACTCGAAGAAACCACCGTTGAAACAATTGCTTAGGAAGAGATATTGCACCGATACAAATTGAAAACTTGATGAGGTGAGAACCTCGAAATAATTGAAATGATTTTACAACGAAAAACACGAGTCCTCTGAGATATCTTCAGCACTCTGGATAGAATAGATAGATATGAAAACCAAGAGAGGCTTGAATAAGAATTCCAACATGGGAAAACATTAAACGAATGAAAAAGGATATGATGAACACCGAAAGCTTGAATCCAATTCACCGGGGAAGAAACAAGAATGAGGAATGATGAAATTAGTACTTGAGCATCTTCACATTGAATCACCGGATACCATATGGAAGAAAATAAAGCGGAAGCATGAGTGAAAAGAAAGGCACTTGGATGAGAATTTAATCATTGTAGAAAAAGGGCGGGAGGGTGGGAAAAAACAAAGAAAACTAGAGACAGATGAGACGAACTCCGAAAACTATAGGAGGATTGATCTTGCAAATATTAGAGAGGGATGAATTATCTTGAAGAGAAGCACACCGGTTAGGGATACGATATGAAATCACCACTTGACATCGAAGCAACTCGAATGACCAAACTCCAACAAAACTACAAGATGAGGCTTGAGGATTAAGCCGGAAACAAATACATAACCCATTAGCATTTGTTGGAAGGATAATCCTAGTTAACCACTTGAATTCCCACCTAAGAACTTCCGAAATCTTTCTGGTTGTGCAACCTGGTCCACCGGATACACGGATAAATTACTGAATAAAACACTCAACTCCTAGCAATAATACTACCCACCGTGTATCACATACGTCAACACAAAACCAGAGAAACCTCGGAAACTCATCTACCTCAGACCCTCATAATCACAACGATACTAAAGATGGCAGTACATGTGATCCCGCTCCCCGGTACTGGGTGCCGCCACACTCTTCGCACCACGAATAGTATTGAAGCAATTTCGAACATCCGCATCCTGAGATACTAAGGAAACTGAATGATAACGATGTGTCAAGAACCCCTTGGAGCTCAACTCCCCAGGTCCAATCCATACGTACGGGAGGCACCAAGAACAGAGTTCCGGTCACATCGACATCATAGAGGTTCCAAAAAACCCGCGTGATCCTAAAAAAAATTGAGTGAGAAGAGGGTAGAATTAAAATTCCCAAGTTGTAATTCCTCACCAAAGCATAGAAGAGGAGTAAAAAGAATCCTACTCTCTAATATAACTAGACTCAAAATAGTTTTTTTTCTAGACTCGACTCGGCCAAAGTTCGATCAATCAAGGGGGCTCCTAGGTTGGTACAGGCTCTGATACCAACTTGTAACGCCCAAGATGCGATCCTATCATTATTTTGGCTCGAGGGCCTCGACAGGGATAGAAGCGCATCTAGTCGTTTCTCAAGAATGGATATCATCACAAGTACATGTAAAGAAGAGATGAGTATATGGAATTGGCCTACACTCACCACAAGCTAAATCAAGATCACATCAATACAACAACAAATACAATCATCATACAGAAGAGCAGGGTCCAACTACGGACGAAAACAAACGATAAAATGACATCCATCCTTGCTATCCCAGGCTGCCGGCCTGGAACCCATCCTAGATCGATGATGAAGAAGAAGAACTCCAAATCAAGCAAGCATCGCTCTCACGTCAAAGATCGCATTACCTGTACCTACAACTATTGTTGTAGTAATCTGTGAGCCACGGGGGACTCAGCAATCTCATTTCCAAGGGTTTCAAGACTATTAAAGCTTAATGGGTGAGGTATGGCTAAGTGGTGAGGCTGCAGCAAGCACTAAGCATTTATTTGAGTGGTTAACTTACGAGTACAAGAATAGGGGGGGATGATTGTCGCATAAACGGACGTGAACTAGTAATGATCATTAAGTGACCCTGAACACCTACTTACTGTCAAACATAACCCCACCGTGTTTTCTCTCGGATAGGAAATTCATCAGAAGAGACAGTCACGGTTACGTACACGGTTGGTGTATTTTATTTGAGTTTACTTCAAGTTTGCTATGACCGGGTGTTAAACAAAGTTTCCAAGTTGCCATGTAACAGCGGGCACGACTTTCCGAAAGATTTAACCCTGCAGGGGTGCTCCAACTCATCCATCACAAACTAACCACACGCCGCAGGAATAACCTCGACCACGAATCCCGTGATTTCCTAGCCAATTCCATTGGAAAAACTCTACCTCGAGATAGCCTGAAGTATTATCGGAATTCCTCGCACAAGACATTCGAGAAAGGTAAAACAAATCCAGCCATGCTGCCCGATGTGTCGATGAACCCGATAGGAGCCTCGTATCTCGTTCTCAGGACGCGACGGATGAGCTATGGTTACCATGCCAGACACCGAGTTGCCCTGGGTAGCGTTAATGAGCTGCTCTGGGTTGGACCAACACTCATGAGGAGCACTGGCCCAGGTTGTTAATTAAAGATCCGCGGGTGCCGGCGGGTCCCTATGCATTTTTATTAGTTATTAGGCAAATGTAGTACCAATGTTGGGCCTTGCCAAACGAGTTTTATCCTAAAACAAAAATCAAGGGGGTCCCCATAACAACCCCGAGCATGTTAGGAGCGCAAAATATGGAACATAACACCGGTACAGAAGTAACTAGGGGCGGCAAAAGTGCAACGAAACACCGAGCAAAAGGCCAAGCCTTCCACCTTTTACCAAGTATATATGTGCATTAAATTAAATAGCAGTAATATTGTGATATATCAAAAATATCCATGTTGCACATGGAAGAACTTGCACCTGCAACTAGCAATGCTATAAGAAGGGCTGAGCAAGCGGTAACATAGCGAAACGATGTTTTGCTGGGATGTGGAGCGGTTAGAGGCTTTTCATGGCAATTTGGGAGGCTTGACATACAAGTGGTAGGTAGCGAGAAAAGCGATAGAAACGGGACATCTAGCATGGCAATGATAGTAATGGTATCCAGGGAAATGATCATCTTGCCTGAGATCCCGCTTGGAAGAAGAACGAATCCATGAAGAAGACGAGCCAACGTAGTCGAACGAATCCTCACACTCCGAACGCTTTCGGAACTCTAACGACAAGAAACAATCCGGAAACAACAATCAACACATGATAAATATCACAACAAATGCATGACATGATGCACAACAAGGATGATGCATGTTATGCATGACATGGGAAAACACAACAATCAACTCCTACACATTAAGTGAAGTTCAATATGCCACGAGTTGCATATTGACGAAACTCCATGTTTGAATTATTTAGTTCACTCTCGTTAGGTACACAACAATATTAAATGTTATTAAACATGGCCAGAGGTGAAGCATAATGAAACTACACTACCTAGGCATCTTAAATGAGGTCGGAAAACAACATATAGCATTTTTGAAATGACCTCATGAGTTAATTTCCAAACTGTTCTAGATCTGAACTAACCATGTTTTATATATATTAAACAGGGAAAAATAATGCGATTCTACTCGTCATTCTAGTCGATTTACATATATAGAACATTTGCAACGGAGCTAGGGCCTAAAATATATGACAATCACAAGATGGATATGGCATGAATGCAAAATGCAAGAAAACAACACCCACAAACATTTCAAAACATAGATGCAGCAAGATATTATGAAACTACATAAGATTCTAAGCAAGTTTCATATATAGCATGTCCAAAACGGAGCTACGGTTCAACCACAATCACCAATACAACTTTTAGTTCAAATCTGTCCAAAACAGCAACATAGCATATTGCACACATGAAAACAACAAGCTCCAAGATCCTAATATGCAGAAACTAAGCATGGGGCAGTACCATATAACACACACTTCATTTCATCTTCACATATCATACTCAAAAGAATCGTGGAACACATGGTAGGAACCTCACAACATGGCAATAAAATATAGCAGATTATGACTTGGTGAAAATAACAGTTTTTAGCAGAGCAGTTTTATCATGGAGGCATATTGGCAGCAGAAACACTATATGCTACAGGTCATATATTGGCATGAAAATTTACAGCATGGTAGAGGACATGATGCACTACAAATCATTCCATGGTGGCAAGGTCTAATTATGCCTAGAAACATGGCTAGCATCAACACAACATGGCATTTTGAAGAAAACAGATTCTCAGACTTAGTGAAAATTAGACTAGACATGTGCAGCAGTTTTTAACAGATTGACATGTTGGACAGCAGAATTAATTATGATGCTAAACCTATTCATGCAAACTATTGGCACAATATGATAAAGCATAACATGCTTTACAATACATCCCATTGTGGCAACACCAGAAGAGCTAAAAATCAATAGCAAACCACATGACAAGACAACAACAAAATAACACAATTTTCAGACTTAGAAATATTTTGGCATCTCAAAACAACACTATTTTTATAGCAAGTTAGCAACAAGCAAAATAGCACCTAAACATGGATTTCTATAGCAACCAAAAATATCAAGGCCTAGCACACATGTCCAAGGGCATATCTCATGTTCAAAATTATTTCATATCATGCCTAGATTAAATCACACTGTCGGGGCATGGATGCTCACGATCACCTATGGGACCAGAGGTCCCTTGTGGTTCGGCAAGGGGGGTCACATTGCACGAAGAGCGGAGAGCATGAGACGGCGCAACGATCAAGGCTCAGGCATTTTACCCAGGTTCAGGCCACTGCTAAGCGTAAAACCCTACTCCTGCTTTTTGGTGGATTGATTGGAGGAACACAAAGAACGCAGGGTGCCTAATCCCGGCAAGGGATGCTGCCGGGGGAAGAGCGGCTATGCGAGTACAAGCGTTCGGGGGTTCGGGTTGCCAACCCTGAGCTAGGTTGGCTTGGGCCTCCTTTTATAGTGCAAGGGGTTACCACAATGGCAAAACAGACATTATCTATCGATTAGATAGCTAAGCAGAGCTATCTTACCTAACTCTGACATTTAGGACAAAATGCCATGATTACCTGCCTAGGTAGCGCTTGGGGTGCATCCCTGGCAGGCCCTTGCCACCGCTTGCCCGGTTGCTGCTTAAGATCTTGACACGCTATGGGGCGGGTGTCAACTGAGCGTAACTTGCCTTCCAATTCGTCGTCACGTGCTTAGTGAGAGCTGATTAATCGCCTGAGGGTTCGATACCGCATCAATAAGTGACAGGCGTAGCGATGCGGTGGAGCGGTGGCTCGATGGCTCAGGCCTGCCGGGAAATGGCTTGCCGGGTCTTCTGAGAGGTGCGTTCGTCTTGGTCCTAGGCCCGCGTCGGCGACGTGCTTGGCATGTCACAGCCCAGGCTTGGGCTGCCACGTTGAGCTTGCTGGAGTCTTGGTCTTGATTGCTGTCGGTTTTTTTTGCTTCTACCGCCTGTGCATAAGTCAGGGACACTGGGTACCCCTATACTAGTGCACCGACACACACGAAAATAACAAAAGGGCGTCATAGCAAAATAACATGCACACAAAAATTTCTCAAATGACAAAACTAAATGCACAGATAAATTCCATGTATTTTTTCTACCCCGAAAACATATATAATATGCGGGTTTTTATTAAAGAAACAATGACACAACAATTATGCGAGATTAGGACATAAACCGTTTTAGCAAGTTATATATGCAAATAAAATGCAAGCATCACATTAAATATTTTTACCATGCATGAAAATGCGATATAATTAATCTACACATTTTACATATAGGGTTTGGTTGACTCGGATGCACGCTTAAATATTTATGCGCAATGCGAATCATGACAATTATGCAAATTAACAGAAAATATCATGTTAAACATTTTTATCATTTGCGAAAACGGGCGGGGCAGATCTGGTCCAGCGGGGTCGGATCTGGCCGGAAGACGATGGCAGGCGACGGGGGGGAGCTCCGGCGAGGCCATGGGGCGGCCATGGCGGTCAGTGCAACGGGAGAGAGAGAGGAGAGGTTAGAGAGAGAAAAGGAGAAGGGTGAAGGAGCACAGGCGGCGCAACACTCATCTCCAGCGAGGGTTCGCGATCCGGCGGCGGCACTGGGTCGGCAGGGAAGCTCCGGCGGGCATGGACGCGAGGGCGTGACCGGGAGGTTCTGGATCGGGAGCTCCTCTCCCGATCTGGAACGAGGCGGCGGATGGGCATTGCGGTGACGGGGATCCGGGCTTCGCGGGACCTGCATGGGCCTGGGCAGGCCGCGGCGGTGCAGGCTGAGAGGGGGCGACGTGGAGGCCGCGGAGAGGCTGGGCACAGCGGTGCGGGTCGGTTGGCTCGCTGCCAAGTGGCGGCAGGGTGGTTGGCCAGCACGGTTTTCAAGGCAGGGACAAGTTGCGGCGGCTGGAGGTTAGGGGAGGCTAGTCTAGGTTTTTTTTGGCCACATTTGGACGTGGGGAACGTCCATTTATAGGCAGGGATGGCTAGGGTTGGTTTTTTTTGGGCGTTTTTCGACCCTCCGATCGCGATCGGACGGTCCGGTTGGAGGGGCAAGCTAGGTGGGCTAGTTGTGGTTGTGGAGAGGTGGTGTTGGGCCGAGAAGAGAGAGAATATTGCGGCCCGACGACAGAGTTATAAAAATATCAAAACGTCCGATAATAACAATACGATGCCGTTACGGTTGACTGCTCGGGTATCAAACGAACCTGTAATGCAACAAAATTTGGCAGGCGGTCTACCTACAATATAACACGACCGCACGCCAAGTTTCAACCCAATCCGAGAATATTTTTTGCGCGCTTTTAAAAGCATTTTTTTAACATTGCCGCGGGCGCGTGCGTGTGTGGGTTGGTCTCGAAACGATCGTCGACGAGGACGGAGAGAACCGGCGACTACGAACGGATGCAAGTTTTCAAAACGACGGCAATGGAGTGCCGATGCAATGAGGATGATGCGAATGATGCGATGATGAATGCGACAACCACACGAATCACACGATGACAACGGGATAAAAAAGGGAATCTTCTGGAGCGTCAGTCTCGGGCTGTTACATTTGGTGAATATGTGGACTCGTGTGCGCTATCCCACCTCAAAGATACTACTTGTAGACGTAGTACAGGTTAGCCAAGAGTCAAAGCTAGCTTGCTGCAATAAACTCCACAACCCCTTTGTTGACAATGATGCATATGTAGATAGTTCTGATGTAAGTCTTGCTGAGTACCTTTGTACTCACGATTGCTTAATTTATGTTTTTGTAGAGGAGACGTCAGTCTCATTAGTGATTCTTATGACGTGAAGTTCGATGTTGACCGGGTTAGCTTGGGAATCCCAGACAGAGGTCTGGCTCCATTGGTAGGGTCGTTGTAGCTTTTTCTGTCTCTTCTAGCCGCTTTTAATAGATGTATGTACCTAGACATGTATCTTCCACTTGTTGATTGTATGCTCTGAATGATGGGTCATGTGACCCTCTGCTTGTAACATTATACTATGTAGGCTCTCTCGAGCCTTCTAAATAAATGTATTTGTTATAGAGTTATGTTGTGATGCCATGTTGTATCTACACATATCGTGCATATTGCGTGTATGTTTGTAATGCATTCGTATGTGTGGGATTCGACACCTAGCTGTATGCCTTTAGTAGCCTTCTTTACGGGGAAATGCCTCTTTGTGTTTCTATGAGCCTTGGTAGCTTGCTACTGCTCCGGACACATTGATTGACCGACGTGTATCCTTATTTGTTGTTGTGTCTGTCCCTACGAGTAAATGTCATGCGGTGTAATGGAGTCCATGTAGCTTGCTACGGCCCTTCTACACTCGCTGATGACCGACACCTGCACTGCTGGGTTATGTATGCTTGTCCCTGTACGGTTGTGCCACTTGGGTTTATAACTAGTCATGTCGACCCGGGTTCTCTGACATATGATTGCTAGTGACATATTCATATACGTGAGCCAAAAGACGCAAACGGTCCTGGCCAAGGTAAGGTGGCAGACGTGGGGATTATCGTGCGTGAGGCCGCTAGGTGATATGATGTGTTACATGCTAGATTCGTATGGCTTAGGATCGGGGTCCCGACAGCATTGGTATCAGAGCTTGACTGCCTGTAGTATTACCAAGCCAAACTGTTCGATCTTGAGTCTAGAACTGCTTTAGTTATATATGGGAATTGATTGTGGAACGGAACGTAAGACTCTTTTACTCCTTTCCTCGTGTTATTCTAATTCTGAGTCACCCTCTTCTTTATTCTACGGGGTTTAAGAACTAGGATTCTCATCTATCTATCAGGATGACGTGTTACTGTGCTGCAGACTTGTAGGAAAGTTGATGTCTTCCTGGATCGATGTCCCCATAAGAATTCAGTTGATATGCTGTCAGTTTCATGCAGGTTGCCTCATATTTCATGCCCATACAGCCATTATGCTGTCCGAGTTATCCAAGGTCGCCAAATAATCTGATGCAATTGCAAACTCTTTCATCTTGAGTCAGTGTCTTTCAGGCCAGACTAAGCACACTAATTATTGTGTTGGGGTACTCCATTACCTCGACGTGTTTGTTGAAGTGATAGGAAACCATGTTGTTTCAGTGAACCACCCAACAGTCTAGTTGTGTTTGTGTTTCCAGTGTGATAATTCTGGCCATCATTATCGAAAGCATCATGTGATGCCACTTAGTTAGTAGGTACTCTATTTCTGGGTTCTTGAACCCAAGGATCATTCTACTCATTCCCGTGGATAGTGTTTGCTCGTCCTTTAGGATGATTAGTAACCTTGTTATACTGTTCAAGGTTCGTGGTTTATCATCTTCCAATACCATGAACCATCCCCGGCAGGAGTTCTCCGTGAACGAAAGATCACAACATGAGTTCTCATGAAGAGTTCTCCATTCCATAGTTGTGAGCCTGCCAACTCTTTCCTTCTGCATGGGTTATCGAGAAGAATTATGTTGAACTCGTGCGACATGCTAACTTATGCATCTACAACTCAGAAAATTCATGTGCTCTTGAGTTGCCCTCTTTATTTGTATCCCGACCTTCGGCTATCCGTGGATAGTCAAGAGTATTTGTGCATTCATATTCATCGATGCATATTAATCTTGTGGTCTGTCAAGTCATTCTATTTCGGAATGTCTAGGAGAAGCAAACTCCAGTACCTTATCCATATCTAGAATTGGGTCAAAGTAGTTGTATTCCGCAGATCAAATGCGAATCCAACTTTTGTTTTGTTCTACCTTGAAGTATTACCCTCTTCATGTTGGGAAGGTCATGAGAATTGCACCACCTTTTATGAAGTCTTGATGCAGTGATACTTCTCGCCATCATTGTTCATTCCTCTGTCTCTATGTTGATTGTGACCGGAACACCGACAAGTGAACCATGATGTGTGAAATCAATACTCGTGGCAACTCCGTTGCTTGGTAGTTAAAGGACAATAATTTCTCTCTTAGTGTGATGGTTATTGAATCATCATTCTAAGTTTGATCGTGCTACCTAGTCCATCTTTCGCTGGTGCACTCTTCGATCAGTGGGTTAGGATTGTGTCAATCCCTCGCTCTTTGATCATGTCATCTTGCCCTGAAAGGCAAGATTGTTCTCGAGCTCAATAGCATATCGGTGGTTCGTGATTTTCTGCATTTCTTCTCGGAAGTATAACCGGGTTGAACCCTAACCGTTATGATGAGTTCGTGATCAAATTTGTTTCTTGTAAACCGATCTTTCTCCAAGAATCTATGTTGGATACCTCTGAACTAGCTGGTTAAGCTAAACAATAACTTGGAGAGTTGGAAGATGAAACCTTTGCCTAAATTAGCTCGTTCCAAGGGGATATCCTATGTGGTGTGTGTGTGTGTTGAAGAAGGATGATATCTTCACCGGTTGATCCTTGTGATCAATTGTTGTCCGTATTGTCTCGTCCAATCTTTGATTTGAGTATGGGATATTGTCAAATCAAAATCAGAACCAAAGACTTTCCTAATGTTGTCTTACTCGTGGAATTCTCCTTGAGCATACACCATTATATCTTTTGGTCTGACCAGTGCTAATCACCTTGTTCTCATAGTTGTGGAATTCCATCCATATGGATATCTCGATGAATTGTTATTGAGCCCATCGGCACCATTTTCATCTGTTCCATGATTCATGATGAACATAAAGCTAGTGTTGGAAACTTTGTAGGCAATATCTTCGTGTTTCGTACATGAAGTGTATATTAGGTGTAAAAAGTGGCTCTCTCTCAGCTCACGTGTATTTGATGCAAGTTGCCACTGTGAATTTGAGAAAAGTTATTTTGCTTCCTCCGGAATCATCTCAAGTCAGTCACGCCTGTGCGAAGTATGCTATGGTTTGATAGATTTGCAACCTCCATTCCATACGTATCTCCTAGCACACCAAGCCACTGTTGGACTTGTTAAAGGAAAAGAAGTTAAGTGTTATTTTTGAAGAGCTCAGACAGACATACACAAGGCTTTGTTACCTCCAATGATGGTTCCATCCAGAACTCGGTAATGTTTTGTTGTAAGTTCTCCATATGACCACAATTGTCTTGGACACTGTGTTCATGTGGGTCTTCCAATCCAGCTCATGCTTTGGAGTTGGCTTCCGCGGTTCATCTCCCGAGAATCCCGCAACGCCATCTTGTCGACTTGTGTTGCAAACTTCCCTTTCATACATGCTGAGTCTAGAATATCCCGACACCAACCATATCTGAATCTCAAGCAGATATAATGGTTCGAATGTTACCCAAGAATTAGGAGGTGAGGGGCTACGGGCGCTAGTGAAGGCTGCTGAGGCGTGATGCTCAAGAGCCCCCCTTTGACACGCAAGAGACCCGCTCAAGAGTCCTCGTGCTCTGCGTCGGCAGGGTCCAGCCCCACGTATACCTCAGCCATTGCAGGAACACCAGGTCGCGATGCCTAAAACAAACCAGGAGGTGAGGGGCTACGTGCGCTAGTGAAGTTTCCTAAGACGCGATGCTCAAGAACCCTCCCCCCTTGACGCGCAAGCAGCCCTCATGAGGAAGAATCTTGCGCACAGGAAACCATGGTTGGAACGTCGCACGCTTGCCGGTTTACTCTTGGGTGTCGCGTGAGGAGACTAGACACCAAGGGCCTTGGTGGGGTGACGTGCGCGGAGGTAGAGCTGCGAGTCAGAGCCCGGTCCCTTGGATTTTTTAGCACTGCTGGGACTAACCCGAGCACAGGTACTGTGTCCAGTCCTCACTCGTGTGAGGTACAAGGGGAAACTGGCGAGCATGGAGCTCAGTCGATCCTCCACCAGCACGGAGCATGGGGCTTACACTTGGGCGTGGGCATAGTCGCGGTTCGACAGTATCTCCGCCAGCACGGATCATGGGGCTTCCACTTGGGCGTGGGTGGGAGTCCTCCCGAGGCCAAGTGGTGGCCCTATGGGAGGCTCCGGGATGTGTACAACCCCAAGCTCATTATTGCGTGAGAGGGTCACGGGTGACGATTAGAGAGGTGTCGGACGCCCCAGGCACATGGCTCAGGATCTCCTTTCTCAGTCTTCATGCGGGTTGCGCCTCACTCTTCACGCAGTTGCGTGCACATGAAACCTGTGACATGGGGGCTACGCGTGTCGGGTGGCCATCCCGAGGCCACCGCAGGAAGAGGTTCGACACCGAGGACCCTAGGAGGTGACGTGTACGGGGACAGTCCGTCAGACAGAGCTCAGTCACTCGGGTTTAGCGGCGCTGTAGGGACGGACCCGAGCACAGACGCCATGTCGGGTTCCTTCATGGCATAAACAGGGGAAAGCCACCCCATGCATGGCGCCCGAGGTGACGAAACACCCAATTAGCAGTCATACATATCGAGTCGCGCCCTTACTCGCCTACTCTCGGCAATCGCCTGAAGGGGCTAGACACCAAGGGCCTCAGGAGTTGACGTGCATGGGAGCAAGCCCACGAGACAGAGCCCGATCACTTGGATTTATCAACGCTGCAGGGACGCACCCAAGCACAGCCCTTGTGTCCAACACCAGCCAAGGAATATTCGAAAGACGGGTCGCGGGGGCGCGGCGTTTTCAAACGGTGGCGAGGCCCCAAACGCTAGGCCTATGCAAATAACACACACTCCGAAAGAGATAACAAGGTTCGCTACACATCGAAAAAGTGAGAATGCTGTAGGGACGGACCCATGCCAGCCTGAGGGTATCGCGGCCCGAAGGGTGCCCTCAATTTGAACAAACCAAAAAGTCACCTGGCAATTGTGCTGTTGGGGAAGCGTTTGGCCGCAGAACAAAGCATGCCGCGGAGGTTCGCTCCTCAGGGCCCGGCCGGCTCCTGAGGTCCTGGAGGCTCGCGGGGGCCTCGGCACCCCGCGAGGCGCCATCATGAACTGCGCCAGCATTTGGAAGGCAACGCTGGCGCTCACCAAGCCAAAGGGCATGCGAACATAGCTGGTGGCAACGTCTAGTCCGAAGAGGCCTTGGGATCCGGCCTTAGTAAGGCCCTCGATGTCAACACACATACGCTCCCCACCGCCCGTCCTGGGGGTGACATCCTAGCTACCGGAGCGCTTCGGGCGACGCTCCTCCTGCAGCCCGTCGATTTCTTGGTAGATGCACTCCTGCGACGCCGGTGTCCGGCGCCATGCTCCTTCCTTGCGGGGGCGCATGACGAGGCATGCCTCCAAGTGGTGCCCGAGCACCTCCCTCGTCATACCGGCCAAGTCAGACGCTTTCCAGCTGGAAGCCCCCGAGCCTAGCCAGAGGGAGGCACCGGGCATGCCTTCCTATGCCGGGAGGCGGTCGGCGCCGGCTACGGTCGCGGGACCCGCGTCGGCAGGGGCTGCATTATTTGTCTTGGCGAGACCTGGGACGGGCAACAGCTGCTTCTTCCTTGGGGGCGCGGCCTCGTGAGGCCCAACATCCCCCGCGTCATCGGAATGCTCCGGTGCGGCAAGCTTGTAGGCGCGCTCAAGGGAGCAGACCACGTCCCTTTCGTCGCAGGCGATGGTGATGACGCCGCTGCATCCCGGCATCTTGAGGACGGTCTAACCGTGGTGCGTTGCTGCCATAAACTTGCCCAGCACCGGTGTCGTGGCATGGATGCTCACGATCACCTATTGGACCAGAGGTCCCTTGTGGTTCGACCAGGGGGGGGGGGTTACGTTGCACGAAGAGCGGAGAGCATGAGACAGCGCAACGATCAAGGCTCAGGTATTTTACCCAGGTTCGGGACACTGCTAAGCGTAAAACCCTACTCCTGCTTTTTGGTGGATTGATTGGAGGAACACGAAGAACGCAGGCACCTAATCCCGGCAAGGGTTGCTGCCGGGGGAAGAGCGGCTATACGAGTACAAGCGTTCTGGGGTTCAGGTTGCCAACCTTGAGCTAGGTTGCCCTGGGTCTCCTTTTATAGTGCAAGGGGTTACCACAATGGCAAAACAGACATTATCTATCGATTAGATAGCTAAGCAGAGCTATCTTACCTAACTCTGGCATTTAGGACAAAATGCCATGATTACCTACCTAGGTGGCGCATGGGGGTGCATCCCCGGCAAGCCCTTACCACCGCTTGGCCGGTTGCTGCTTAAGATCTTGACACGCTGCGGGGCGGGTGTCAACCGAGCGTAACTTGCCTTCCAATGCGTTGCCACGTGCTTAGCAAGAGCTGATTAATCGCCTGAGGGCTTGACACCGCATCGATAAGTGACAGGCGTAGCGATGTGGTGGAGCGGTGGATGGATGGCTCATGCCTGCCGGGAAATGGCTTGCCGGGTCTTCTGAGTGGTGCGTTCATCTTGGTCCCCGGCAAGCGTCGGGGACGTGCTTGGCGCGTCGCAGCCCAGCCTTGGGCTGCCGCGTTGAGCTTGCTGGAGTCTTTGTCTTGATTGTTGTCGGGTTTTTTTGCTTCTACCGTCTGTCCATAAGTCAGGGGCACTGGGTACCCCTATACTAGTGCACCGTCAGGAGCCCCCGGGACTGGCCCACACGTGCTCGCCAAGTGCCGTTGGGTCAGGCCCAAGTTTCATGCACAGGCGCACAATGTGAGTGAGTAATTGCCAATTTATTGGTCAGCACTGACCCACAACCTCAGGCCGTTTCCGCCACGCGCGCCGCATGCATAGCGGGGAGTTAGCGACGGGCGCCCGTGACTTAATGTCCTGATCGTGGCAGAAACTGCAACGCCATGGATTGGAGCAATGGGGCGGTTACCTGTTCGCCCGTGATCATGAGCGATAGAATTGGTGGAGATGGGCGGCGACCTTTGGAATAGAGGAGAGCCAACCCCCGTGCTCCCCCCTATAAATTTGGGGGTCGCGAGGGGCGATGCTCATCCATCATTTCTTCCTCCTTGAGTGCAAACCTACAGAGCTCTCCCTTCTTCTTCTTTGTCTTGAGTTGCGCTCGCCCTCCCAATGCTCAGGGGGAGGAGGCGAGCGAGCGTGCTTGTAGAACCTTCCCTCCGAAACTCTGTTCGGTTCCCGTCATGGGTGTACGGTTCTGAACAGAAGGTCGGTCGGGGAAGCCTCGGATTGGGGAGCGGGCAGTGTGGTGGCCGCATCGGGGACGGCTGCGGTGGTACGCTTGTCGCCGCGCTGCCCGCTTCTTTGGTCTTGACGAAGCTCCACGCGGTTTACGTTGCGTCGGGATTTGCGCTGGAGGCGCAGCGTCGTGGCGGTCCATGGTCTCCACATTCCTTCTTCAAGGTGATGGAGAAAAAACGCCCACACGTTCACCATGGGCATGCGCGCGGTTGCCGCTGCGCGTCGTCATTTACCGCGGTGAAGCTCTCCTTCCGTTGCATTCTGGATGGAGCGTACGGAAGAGAGCTCTTCATCTTTGCGTGCTTTTCTAAGGCGGGGGACAGAATTCCTTGCCTTTGGCCACCAGGGACGACCATGCTCTCTGTGGGTTCCCCGGGTTGCCATGCCTGGAGCTTGGGCGATGGCGGGGGTGTCTCCTCGGGCGGTGGCGATGAGGAAGACTATGACGGTTGGGGACTTACGACACATCAGGAGCACGGATGAGGTCCCGACGCGTCGCGTTCCCCGGCAGCACCATCATCACAAACTGCGTCCCGGCAACGCCACCATCTGCACCTGCCCTCCGCCTTCTTTCCCCTTGTCGGTCTTTTCTGCTCCGTCGGCTTCGTCCGCCCTGCCTAGGGGCAGGGGCCTTCCGCCGGTCGCGTCCCTCTGGTTCTGGCTGGGAAGCATCGAATCCTGGCCAGGCGCTCCTTTTGCCTTCTGCTCCTTTTTGACCTAGTCCCTGAGAGGAGAGGGACAAGAAAGGGATTACGGGGCACTTATCTTTTTTTATGTCAAAAGATGTAGGCATTTGCCTGGTTTTAACGAATCATAAATGTAATCTCTACCCATTTTGTATCGAAAATGAATGAGAATAGAATGCTATTTTATTTCCGCAAGTACTATCCTTTTCCTTTCCTTATTTGTACTGCATCAGTATGTTTTGTCTCTGCCGCGCGGAACTGCTTGCCGGGTCGTCTTCCAAACCACGAGTGCCAAAGTGGGGGGATGAGCCCCCAGCAACAGGTTGGTGTTGTTCCCCGGCAGAGCTCCTTGTCGGTATCGGCGCTGTCACCCCCATGAGTAAGGACAGGGGGACGGCTCGTCCCTACAAGGGTTTTCTGCACGTGTGTGACTCTACATCCCGCAGTAAGGAAGATACTAAGGGTTTTCTTGAGAAAATGAGAAGTACTGAACTGGAAATACGTGATACACTTATCTTTTCCAGGTAGTATCTTCTTTTCAAGTGTTATGGGCGCCATCTCTGTTCCCTTGTTTCCCTCCCCTGTTTTCTCGGTGTAAAACATGTAGGGTGAGGACAGTAAACAAGATTATGGTTTCATCAAGCATTCTAGCAAATCTTAATAACTTAAAGGTGCTAACATTGCAGTCATAGAAATGTGTAATGAGCTTGTAAGGATGATGATATGATGCAATGCCTAGCTTTATTATTGTTGCACAGGATCTTCGCCTGGCTTTGTACAAAGGGTTACATGCAACATCGGCAAGGCTTGTACAAAAGGTGGCTGCCGGGGACTGAGCCTGGCAGCCGCGCCTTACGGGTAGAACTTACGAAGATGCTCAATGTTCCATGAGTTCTGCACCTTGGTGCCATTTTGGTATCCAGACGGACTGCGCCAGGTCTGGTGACTCGTACTACCCGGTAAGGGCGTTCCCACTTTGGCGTCAACTTGTTTGTACCCTTGGCGGACTGAACACGCCGAAGGACAAGGTCGCCTTCCTCAAGGCTCCGGGCCTGAACTCTGCGGCTATGGTAGCGGCGCAGAGCTTGCTGGTAGCGAGCGGTACGCACAATAGCCCGGAGACGGTCTTCCTCGAGGAGCATGGCATCGTCATGCCTTAGTTGCTGTTGCTCTACTTCATCGTAGGCAAGAACTCAAGGTGACCCGTATATGAGTTTCGTGGGGAGCATTGCATCTGCCCCGTATACTAGGGAGAAGGGCGTCTGGCCGGTAGCTCGATTTGGTGTCGTTCTGAGGGACCAAAGAACCACCGACAGCTCATCTATCCAGCGCCTGCCGCTCTTCCGCAGCTTATCAAAAGTCCCATTCTTGAGTCCTCGTAGCACTTTAGCATTCATCCTCTCGACTTGCCCGTTGCTCCTCGGGTGAGCAACAGAGGCGAAGGAGATCTTGCTTCCATGGTTTTGGATATATTGCATGAAGGCGCGGCTCGCGAACTGGGTGCCGTTGTCGGTGATCACTCTATTAGGCACTCCAAAACGGCACACCAGTCCTTTCATGAACTTGATAGCTGCTTGTGCGGTTACCTTTCTAACTGGTTCCACCTTAGGCCACTTTGTGAACTTGTCGGTTGCCACGAACAAGAACTCAAAGCCCCCGACATCACGGGGGAACGGGCCTAGGATATCGAGCCCCCAGACCGAGAATGGCTAGGATAGAGGGATTGTTTGCAGGGCTTGCGTTGGTTGATGGATGTTCTTGGAGTGGAACTGGCAAGCCTCACACTTGGTGACCAGTTCAGTAGTGTTCTGGATGACAGTGGGCCAATAGAAACCCTGCCGGAAAGCTTTCCCGGCAAGGGCCCTTGATCCAATGTGGGAACCACATACTCCTCCATGAATCTCTACCGACAGCTTCAGTCCATCCTCCCGGCAGATACACCACAATTTCACACCGTTCGGCCGCCATCTGTACAGGGTGTCATCGACAAACTGGTACATACTTGACCGACGGGATACTCTTTCGGCTTCCTCTTGCTCTTCGGGCAGTTCTCCTGTTTGAAGGAAATGGACTATATGCTACGCCTAGGTTGGAGCCTATGGCTCAACAACAAGGACTAAAGGCATCTCCACATCTCCGGGAGCGCTTGTCTCAACCGCTAGACCCTGAGGTCCTGCGGGAGGGAGCTGCTCGTCAACCGAAACGGGATTTTCCCCGGCAGCCTCTCTACCATCGGCTTCGGGAAGCTCTGCCGGGAAATGCTTGCCGGAGTTCAGCTTTCTTCTCTTCTTGGACATCGCAGACGGGGACACCGACGGTTGGGTGAGGCGGAGAACAAAGGTTCCTGGTTGCACAGGAAGCTTCTGTGCAGCGCACTTCGATAGGTGGTCAACAATGTTGTTTTTTGCTTGCAGCTCATTCAAGTGCTCCTCCAACTTCCTCACTTCTTCCACGTAGGCCTCCATCAGCGGGCTCTGATAATCCTTGTTGACTTGCTTTATCACTAGTTGAGAGTCCCCTCAGACGATCAGCCTCTTTATTCCCAACTCTTCCGCGATTCTGAGTCCGGCAAGTGCATCGGGGCGATGAGGAGCACGCCTTCTCCAGCGCCCTGGAGTGAGAAGGCATAGTCAAAGTACATGATCCAATCCTTTGGCCACTCTTTGCCTGGGAGGATTGTCTCCGGAGCTTCATCATCTGGCGTGGGTGTCCATTCTGCAATAAACTCTGCCAAGGCTCTGCTTTGAATGGTGGAAGTGCTCTTATACTTCAATCCGAAGCTTGACAACTCCAGTGCACATTCAACTATCCTACCAGTGGCTTCGGGGTTTCTCAGTATGCGTTGCAACGGGAAACGGGTGACAACTGTTATCTCATGGGCTTGGAAGTAGTGGCGCAACTTCCTCGAGGTCATGATAAGGCCGAAGATCAGCTTTTGTACTCCGGAGTACCTTGACTTAGCCCCCTGTAGTAGGGAACTGACAAAGTACACTGGCCGCTGCACCATTTTCTTCTTTGCCACTTCCTTGGACTCACTGTCAACCATTTGCTGAGATCCCCCTTGGCCTGTGTCGTGCCATGCCACGGATGTTTCTTGCTCGCTCCCGGCAGCATCAGCAGCGGCTGCTGAATCTTCATCCACCCCCCGCTGCGCCACCAGCGCTGCACTAACCACTTGATTTGTTGCCGCTAAATATAGCAGCAACGGCTCTTGCGGTTTAGGAGCGACCAAGGTGGGAGTAGAGGATAGGTATTTCTTTAGGTCTTGCAGCGCTGCATCTGCCTCCGGGGTCCACTTCACCGGGCCAGCCTTCTTCAGGATTTTGAAGAACGGGAAAGCGCGCTCAGCGGACTTGGAGATGAACCTACTCAACGCGGCAACACATCCGTTCAATCGTCTGATATCTTTGATGGTTTTGGGTGCCTGTATCTGCTCGATCGCCTTGATCTTGTCGGGATTGGCTTCTATTCCTCGCTGAGATACGAAAAACCCAAGCAACTTGCCGGATGGGACACTGAACACACTTTTCAGGATTGAGCTTCAGGTTGATCTTGCACAAGTTTGCGAAAGTTTCTTCTAGATCTTGTATGAGAGTGGCTTCATCCTTGGTTTTGACCGGGATATCATCCATGTAGGCTTCCACATTTCTGTGTAGCTGAGGTCCAAAACCAATTTGAACAGCCCTGGCGAAGGTCGAACCAACACTCTTTAACCCGAAGGGCATTCGTACAAAGCAGTATGTGCCGCAGGGAGTTATAAATGCGGTCTTCTCCTCATCTTCCTTGGTCATAAATATCTGGTGGTAGCCGGAGTAGGCATCCAAAAAGGAGAGCAAGTCACATCCGGAGGTGGAATCAACAATTTGATCTATGCGCAGCAAGGGGAAAGGTTCCTTCAGGCAAGCCTTGTTCAAGTCAGTGAAGTCTATGCAAAGCCTACATTTCCCATTCGCCTTTCGTACCACCACCGGGTTTGCCAACCAAGTTGGATGCAGTACCCCCCTGACCAGACTAGCTGCTTCAAGCTTCTTGATTTCCTCAGCAATGAACTGCAACCGCTCCAAGGCCTGTTTCCTAACCTTTTGCTTGATGGGTCGGGCATGAGGGCAGACAGCAAGGTGGTGCTCAATTACCTCCCTAGGAACACCGGGGATGTCAGATGGTTGCCAGGCAAACACAGCGACATTCTCTCGCAGGAAGGTAACGAGTGTGCTTTCCTATTGGTCAGCAAGGGTAGCACTAATGGTGAAGGTACCACCAGTGCCATCCTCCCTTGCTGGGACTTCCTACGTCTCGGGATAGGTGACCCTGGTCTTCTTGCTGGCGGAACTCTCTGGCAGGCCATCGTCAAGTGTGGCACACTCTGAAGAGGCGTGCTTCCCGGAGTCCTTGCCGTTGTTCTTTATTTTCTCTGAGTCCTTGGAGGGAGCTGGGATTCCTATGGCTTCAGCTGCTACTGCGTCGCGATACATCTGGTCCATGCAACTAACCGCGTTCTTCTTGTCGGATGGGATGGAAATGACCCCAGTGGGCCCTGGCATCTTCAAAGTATTGTAGGCATAGTGGGATGCCGCCATGAACTTTGCGAGTGCTGGGCGACCAAAGATTCCGTTGTAAGGCAGTGGGATCTCGGCGACGTCGAACACTATCCTCTCTGTTCGGAAGTTCAACTCTCCGCCGAATGTTACAGGCAGAGTGATCTTTCCCTTGGGTCGGCTCCTGCCAGGGTTGATTCCTTGGAATGTACCCGTTGCTTCGAGCTCTTCATCAAGGATCTGCAGTTTCTCAGCCACTCTAGGAGAGATCAAGTTCAATCCGGCCCCACTGCCAACTAACATCTTAGACACCTTGAGGTTGCGGATTGTTGGGGAAACCAACAACGGCAAACATCCAACCGTAGTGGTACGGTCAGGATGATCCTCTTCGTCAAAGATGATAGGCGTGCGGGACCACCTGAGTGGTTTCCTAGATTCTGGAGTCGGTTCCACAACATTGACCTCGCGTGCCCACTGCTTGAGCTGGCAGCGAGAGGAGTGCAAGGACGCACCCCCGTCAACGCACATGGCTTCGGTTGCTTTCTGGAACTCCCTGTCATTGGAATCCTCATCATCATCCTCATCATCACTCATATCATCTGTTTCCTTCTTCTCTCGGCCTCTGTTTCTCAACAAGTTGCTCGACCTGTTGGCATTCTTGGAGATCATGGCCCTTGGTGCGGTAAATTTTGCAGTACGGCCCGTCGGACTTCCTGGCCTTCTCAGCGGCAGCAGCCTCCCTTGCCGGGGGTTTCGGCTTTTGCCTTCTTGCCGTCACTGAGGTCTCCAGAGCTCTCGATAGCCAGCACTGCTTTTCCCTTATGCTTCTTGTTGCGCTTCCTGTTCCTTCCCTTCGGGTCGGGGCCATCGTCGTCATCACTAGAGTCCACTTCGACGCACGCCTCTTCTCTGGGAAGTCACCTCCCTTCTTCGGCCCAAGCACATTTATCCTCCAAGGTGTAAAGCTCATTGATAATCTTGGGGAGCTTGACATTCATCTTGGCTTGCATCCTCTTGTTGCACACGTTCAAGTGGCACGCGGCAATCACTGCTGCGGGATGGATCTCAGGGATGTTGCGGTGTACTCGGCTGAATCTCTGGATATACTTTCTCAAGATTTCTCCCTCCTTTTGTGGGAGGACTTGGAGATCGCTGGGCTGGCCTGGTTCTTGATGACCACCGGTGAAGGCGCCAACGAACTCGTTGCATAGATCAGCCCAAGAGGAAATGGAATTCTCCGGCAGGTGCATCAGCCATGATCTCACATTTGGCTTGAGCGCCAAAGGGAAATAGTTGGGGAGCACCTTTTCATCTCTTCCTCCCGTAGCTTGAACAGCTATCGTGTAAATGCCCAAGAACTCCGCGGGGTTTAGCTTCCCGTCGTATTTCTCTGGTAGCTCAGGCTTGAAGGCTCGGGTCGACGGCCAGCGGACCCGTCGCAGCTCGCTAGTGAAGGCAGGGCAACCAACCTCGTAAGGAAGGTACCCGCCGACACTGGGCGCGGGGTCGCCGACGTCTGGACCGTTGCGCTTGTTGGGTTGACGGTGTGCTTCCCGACGTCGCTCGATGGTGATGCGCGCGTCTTCCTTCCGCCGGTCTTCAAGGACACGCCGTTCATACCGGCAGTCGTGCGGGCCAGAGGAGACTATGGACGCCTCATCGCGGTCGTCAGCATGTGAAGCTTGTTGCGGCTGTCTCTGGGCCTGTTGTCGCGGAGGAGATTGCACCGTTGGGGTGGCCCCTTAAACGCACTCGCCGCCCTGGGCCACCGCTGCTATTCGCGTACGTCACGATGGTTCTGCATGCTGGGTCTTGTTGGCTTCAACGAAGGAAATCAAACTTTGAATGTTGGCTCTCCATTCATCCATCTTATCGGCTGCTGGCATGAAGTTGAGCAGCATCTGGACTCTCGTCATGGCCTCCTCTATGGTGCCAGGCATGGCGAAAGAGGCGGACCTCGACGTGGCTCGACTCTTGGTAGGGCCAAGAGAAGCGTCGCCGCGTCCTTGATGCCGCGCGCCACTCGCTGCAGCTTTCTGGTGGCTCGTGGGCCGATCCTGAGGAGCTGCGCCTCCACTGGGCGCCCCGTCTCACTCCGCACGAGGTGCATGCCCAACAATTTCGCTGCCGACGGGAGCGGCCGGAAGGTCCCGGGTCGCACCGGACTGGGCGCTGCTGAGGCGGCCTCGGCCATCCACGCGGCGGGGAGGTGATGAACGGACGTTCCCTTCGCCCGTGGCGTCGAGGCCGAGCTCGCCATGTTGTTGCTGTAGTTGCTCCCCTCCGGCGCCTCCTGCTCCATTTCCGGCTGCGAAAGGCTGGACGGGGGCGCCGCCTATGCCGACCGCGTCATCCACGAAGCCCGCTTCGCCTGCAGCCGCCGCGGCGCCTACGGCGTCGGCGGCCACGTGTGAGGGAGCCTTCAAGGAGGAGGGATGCGCAGCCGCGCTGGATTTCCTCTTTGGAGCCATTGCTGAAGGTGATGATGATGAAGCCCGATTCGCCGTTCACGAACTCGGGTTTGCGCAAATGATGCACGCCCCCTACCTGGCGTGCCAAAGATGTCGGTGTCGTCGTTTTCTCACGACAGATGCCATGGGGTGGCTTATCGAGAGTGGTTGGGGCCGAAGGATGCCGGCGGGCTCCGGGAGCGGGATTAGGCACAAAGGGTGAGGGACACGTGGTATACCCAGGTTCGGGGCCCTCCGAGGGAGGTAATACCCCAAGTCCTGTCGGTCTGGTTGATTTGCTAAGGGGGGCTACAATGGTGCTCCTTGAGCTGTATGGGTGGAGGGCAGGCCAGCACTGTGCCGTTCGTCAGGTCGCAGTCGGCCAGAGTCAGAGGCACTGTCGCCTCACTGTGGCCATACGTGCGCTGACCCCCGACGCGATGGGGGCCTCTGTACCCACACCGCCATGACAGCAGCGCTTGCGCCACCGCCGGCTAGGGGGCTGGGCGTCTCCGCCCCTAGCCGGCTGGTTGGAGTAGCCGGCCGGACGGTCCCCAGCCGGGCGATTGGTGGAGCCGAACTGCGGGGGGAGGCGGCTCGCCCCGTGGTTGTTTTGAAAAGTTGGAAGCAGTCGGCGGAGGCTACCCCGGGGTTATCCCCCCGTCAGTAGTCCCCGAAGCAGGGTAGGCCCGCCGGTGCACGGAGGCGGACCACGCTGGCTTGAGTCTTGTATTGCGCACGGCCCAGGCGCCAGAGGAGGCGGGAGCGCGGTGGCCGGCTCCGTAGCCGGCCGACGCTTCGCGGGACGCCTCGAGTGCCTCGTCGGGCAGAGGAGGTGCGCCACGTGGGGGCGCAGTGGGCCGTGATCTGACAGGCCACGCGGAGGACAAGACCGGGCCGTGGGGCGGGGGCCCACTTCGGCAGCGGCCTCGGCCCGGGCGCGCGGATCCTCTGCGGCCCGAGACGTCGGTTGGCGTTCCCGGGGCGTGTTAATGCCTCCCGCGCGCGGCGGGCGTAGTGGGGGTCGTGCGCAACGGATCCGCTCCCCACTACCTCCGCGCGGGTGTTTAAATGAAGGGGGAGAGGGGCGAAACGGCGCATTCGTTCCCTCTCCCCCATCACCTTGCCGTCGCCGCCCCACACCTCCCCGCTCAGAGAGAGAGAGCGCGGACTGCACGCCCACCGCGCCGCCGCTCGCCGCCGCCGGAAGCCGCACCAAGGGCGGGCACTTGCGCAACACCGCCGCGACCACGCGACCGCTGAGGGTGATGGCGAGTAAAGGAGCGTGAGACGGCAGCGACGTCGACGAGCAGTTCATCAAGCACCTCCGCCACCGCCGCAAGCTGCCGTCGGAGGAACACCTGGAGGCGCGTATCGCCGGGGCGGAGAATGCGCCGACCCCGAGGGAAGGCGAGGTGGTGGTATTCACCGAACACTTCCTCCGCGGGCTCGGCTTGCCGGCGAGCACGTTCTTCCGGCGCTTCCTCACGTACTTCGGGCAGCAGCCGCATCATCTGGCCGCCAACGCCATCCTGCAATTGGCAGCGTTCGTCTCCTTCTGCGAGGGATTCCTGGGGGTGGAGCAGCGCCTGGACCTCTGGTGCCGGCTCTTCTACCTCAAGCGCCAGATGGTCAAGGACCCGGCGACCGGCCAGAAGGTCATGACCGCCTGCGGAGCCGCCCTGATCCACTTCCGGGCCGGAGCCGGGTTCCCGCAGCTCCCTTTGCAGGACTCGGTGAAGAACTGGCAGAAAGGGTTCTTCTATGTGAAGAACGTCAAGCCGGAGGCGGACTACATCAACGTCCCCGCCTTCGTGAACCAGACGCCAGTCGCAATGCTGAACTGGAGGACGCCTCCGACGGTCGCCCCCGAGACGGCGGACCGGCTCTGCGAACGACTGGTGGTGATGTGCCAGATGGAGGGGTTGTTGGCCACGGACCTCCTGGCTACGATGGTGGCGCGCCGGGTGCAGCCTCTGTAGCGCTGACCGCACCTCATCTGCCAGATGGGAGGGCGACGCGACATTTGCCGGCTCTCCACCAAGGAGCTGAAGGCGGTGCAGGTGGCGAGGAGGGTGAATGCCATTTCAGCCGCCAAGATGAACGAGGGCGGATGGCGATGGGGGAAGACCCCGTACAGCCGGGACCGTCCGGCTCCACGGGTATGCGGCGAGCCGTCCCTCCGTCTTTTCCTTGTTGAGACCGGCCCCTCGCCACGGCCTGATGATGGGAGGGCCTCCCGTGCATGCAGGTTTTCCCGCTGTTGTAGAACTACGGCCACCCGGCCGCCGACGTGGCAGAGTCGGACGTGGAGGAGGTCGAGGACGCCGACGACGTGGAGCCGGCCGCATCGGAGCTAGCCGGTGCCCCCGGCGGCGACGGGGCGGAGACGGAGGCGACCGAGTCGGCGGGTGAGTTCCCTCCTCAGTCACTTTCGCGGGACTGGACCGACGATGATGCTGAAACAGGAGAGGTGCGTGACGCAGCGACTCCAGAGGACCCCGAAGTCTCGGGTGACCACACCACGGCGCCGAGGAAGCGCGTTCGCCGCGCCGACCGCGCGCCTAGCCGGGACAACGCGGTCGCAGGCGGCAGAGTGAAGTGGCCGGCCAACCCGTGGCCGGCTCCGAAGCGAACGGCCGCCGAACAGCCGGGACAACGCGGTCGCAGGCGGCGGAGGCGGCGGGAAGAAATCACGGGTGGCCCGGTCGGGCCCCGTCAGGCGGGCTGTCCCCGTCACCATTGGGTAAGTCGGTTCTAGGTACTTTCTTGCTGTTGTTTTTCTTTTGTCGGCTCCTTTTTCTCATCTTGCTCATCCAGGGAGCCGCGTGCTCTTGGGGGGGCCGCCACCGCCGTGACGGCGGAGGCGACGCCGCCGCCCGCCAAGATGGCGGAGGCGACGCCGCCGCCCGCCGCCGAGGATAGGGAGCGCGAGGCGTGGCGGGACCTCGAGGCGGCCAAGAGGGAGCTGCTCGAAGAAGAACGTCGCCCATGGGAGGAGGCGGCGCAGAAACGGCCGCCGGGACAGGCGAGTATGGAGGCAGCCGGCCAGTTGTGGGAGCCTTTTCCCTTTAGCTGGGAGAGGAGATCCAAGGACAGGCACGACCCCGGGCGGCGGGGAGAGACGGACGCGCGGGTTGAGGAGGAGGTGCGCGCGACGGTGACCACGGTGGACGCCGCGGAAGGGGCGGGGGACGCGCCTCCGGAGGTGGCGGAGCCCCCAGAGTTCGTCGTCCTGGACGCGGAGGTTCCGGCTCCGGGGGCCCCGGCTCTGGAGGCGGGCGGGACTGGCACCTCTAGAAGCGAAGCGCAGGCTAGCGAGATGGCGGCGTCCGGAGGGGCGGACACCCAGGGCCCGTCAGCAGGGGCACCCGGGGCCATGGCACCGGGAAGGGCAGGCCCCCTGGTGGCCACGGCGAAGGGCGCGTCCGGGCCCGCCGACGGGGGCCGGCCGCAGGAGACCTGGGCTACGGCTGGAGGCGCAGCCCTCAACGACGCGCCGAGCGCCCTCGGGGCCGCGGTGGTTGCCGTTGTCGAGGAATTTGCCGCCTGCCGCGCCTAGGTGGCCCAGGACGCCCGGGCCGCCAGCGACCGGCTGGTCCACCTCGAGCAATCCGTCGCGGTAAGTGCTCGAAGCTTTGCACTTTGCTTTCGATTTTTTCCAGTGGGGGCGCGCCAGCACACCCACTGGGTGTAGCCCCCGAGACTCGGGCCGGCTGGGGACGCAGGCGGGTCGAGTCTGATGGCGTCTTTGCTTGTGTTTTCTGCAGGCTGCGCACGACGGCCGGGTAGCCGCGTACAACACGCTACTGGGCCTGTATCGAGGAGTCGCGAGCCGGCTGGCCATTATGTCCGCCGACCTGAAAGGTAAGGTTCTCGCGAAGGTCCAGTGGGGGCGCACTAGCGCACCCACTGGGTGTAGCCCCCGGGATTCAGGCCGGCTACTCCTGGAGGCGGGCTGAATCCCATTCTTTGCCTGCATTCTGACAGAGGCGTCCTCATCCCGAGAAGCCACCCACCCCGAGACGGTCAGCCTCCGTCGCCAGGTGATATAGCTTGGCGAAAAGAGGGACCTCCTGATGGCGGAGTGCGACCGGCTCCGTCAAGAGGCGGACCAGGCGAAGGCGGAGAAGGAGGAGCGCAAGGCGGCTCACCACCGGGAGTTGGAGGACCGGGAGGCGGCTTTCCAACGGCGGTTGGGGGAGCGGGATGCGGCCCACCGCAAGGAGCTGGAGGCGAAGGATGCCTCGCTGGCGAAGGCGGCCAGGGAGGAGCAGGCGGCTCGCGTCGAATACGAGCACCGGCTACAAGAGTGGTCGGCCAGGGCAGCCAAGGAGCAGGAAGAGGCGCTAGAAGGAGACCGGCTCCTGGCCGGTATGTTTCGGTTCTTCTACTTGTCCTTACGCGTTGTTCTGTGGCCGCGGACTTCTTCGCTTTACATCATGTGTTCCTCTCTCCTCCTGCGGCACACAAGCGGCAGCGGAAGCGGCCGTGGAGGCTTACCGCGAGGCCCAGCGGGCGCTTGGGGCCCATGTTGGGGAGCTTGCCCCCTGGACCGTGGAAGAGGTGGGGATCGGCGGCAGGGCGCGTCTGGGAGAGGTGGTTCGGGCCCTGAAGCGGCTCCAGGCCGCCGGCTTGGAGTTGGTTCGCACCCTCTGGCCGGACGCAGTGGAACCGGCTTCCATGAGCCAGCTATCTAGGTGGCTGGAGGCTGGGACCGCACGGGTGAACGCCTGGAGGGCCTCCGCCGCGTGTGCTGGGGCGGCCATGGCGCTTCGCATTGCGAAGTTGTGGTATCCCGAGCTGGATTTTGGGCTGCTCGCGTCCCAGCGCGCCGGCACGGATGCCGAGCTAGAGGCGGTCGCTGATGTGCTGGCCGCGCAGGCCAGCGACCTCGCATCTTTCGCCCCTTGGGACGAATATGTCCCGGAGTGGATGGAAGGCGGCGAGGCAATCCCGGAGCACCGGCTCGGGCTCGCCCTCGACGACCCGGAGGGCAGCGCCGAGGAGACGGATGACGAAGCCGCCGAGTCCAGCACCGACGACTACGCCGACTACGAGCTGGCCCGCGACCTGGACCCGGAGGGCGGTGTGGAGCCCGTCGTGGCCAAGGGCAGAGGGGAAGATGACGCCGCAGCAAAGGATGCCGGAGGAGAAGACGGCGCTGCCGCTACTTAGATTTTTCTTTCCTGTATTTCGTTAGACTGCAATTCCACCCACTGGGGGTGTAGATGTAATGAACTTGGGGCCGTGGGCCGTTCTGTATATAAATTTGAGCTTTCGTTTGCAAATGTTTTTTATGCGTGCCGAGTCGGCCTTAGCCCTTTTTGCCCTTTTTTGGCTCCGTCTACCCAAAACCTTGTCCCTTGTGGCATCGGCCCCGCCAGCCGGATAGCCGGGAGCCGGTCTGTAGCTAGGAGGGGGCGTCCGCCTCGGGGGAGCCGGTCATGAGTTTGGTAGCCGCGAGAGTGTTTTGGCTAAGGTAAATGGCAGAGGCTAGAAAAAGGGTTCCGGCTAGCCCTAGCCGGCGACCCCCTACGACCGCTTTCGTGTGTGCTAAGTTTGTCGTCCCGAGACCACACTAGCCGGACAGCTGGGAGCCGGTCTGTAGCTGGGTGAGGTGGTAGGGCGTTCCTTAGTGCACAGTACTTGACCGGCTTCGGGGAGCGACGTCAAGGCTAGCCGGCGAGCCCCCGAGATCGCGGGACCGGGTCCGGGAACCGGTGAGTGAGGCGAACAGCGTAGGGGGAAACGAAAAGAGGCGTGCCCCAAGAGCCGGCTTGGGGCACCCACTGCATTCATAAGCCCAAAAGGGGAGGTACATACATACACCGGTCCTTAGCAGTAAAACAGTCGGAGGAGCGCCGCGTTCCATGGGCGCTCCATCTCCTCGCCGGAGGCGTCTCTCTTGCGCTTCTGCGGCTTCTGCGCGTCTATTAGATAGTACGCGTTGTTGTGCAGCGCCTTGCTGACGATGAACGGGCCCTCCCATGGGGAGGACAGCTTGTGCTGGCCGGCAGTTCGCTGGATTCGCCTAAGCACCAGGTCCCCCTCGCGGAAGGAGAGGGGCCGGATGTGCTTGCTGTGGTAATGCCGCAGCTTTTGCTGGTAGATAGTCGTCGGGCTCAGAGCTAGCTCGCGGGCCTCCTCGAGTAGGTCGACGCCGTCCTCCCTTGCCTCCTTTGCGTCCGTCTCCGTGTACAGGGTGACTCGAGGCGAGTCGAACTCGCTGTCCGTGGGGATGACCGCCTCGGACCCGTACATGAGGTAGAAGGGCGTGAAGCCGGTTGATCGGTTGGGTGTGGTCCTCAGGCTCCATAAGATAGCCGGCAGCTCCTCAATCCAGCAGCCGGCAGACGGACGAGTGGTGCTACCAGCCGGGGTTTGATGCCGGCCAGGATTAAGCCGTTAGCCCTTTCGGCCTGGCCATTCGACTGCGGGTGGGCAACCGAGGCCAGGTAGAGCCGGATGCCCTGTTTGGCGCAGAAACGCGCCAGCGCCCCTTTGGCGAAGTTGGTACCTTTGTCGGTGATGATGCTGTGCGGGACGCCGTCGCGGACCGTTATGTCCTCGACGAACCGGACGGCCGTGGGGCCGTCCAGCTTCTTGATGGGCCTGGCTTCTATCCACTTGGTGAACTTGTCGATGGCTACCAGCAGATGCGTCATGCCGCCTCGAGCGATCTTGAATGGCCCAACCATGTCGAGTCCCCATACGGCGAAGGGCCACGACAGCGGAATGGCCAACAGCGCCGTAGCCGGTAGGTGGCTTTGCGCGCGGAAACGTTGACACCCCTCGCACCTGTCGACGAGCCGTGTCACCTCCTCTAGCGCAGTCGGCCAGTAGAAGCCGTGGCGGAATGCCTTGGCCACCAAGGTCCTCGAGGCGGCATGGTGCCTGCACTCGCCCTGGTGGATGTCATGGAGGATCTCTTGGCCCTTTTCGGGCTCCACGCAGCGTTGGTACACGCCGGTCGTGCTGCGGTGGACCAGCTCACAGTTGATGATGTTGTAGGCGGGCGCACGGCGCTGGACCTGCCGGGCCTTGTCTTCGTCAGTGGGGAGCTCGCCGCGTCGTAGGAAATCCAAGATTGGCTGGGCCCATGACGGGGCCGACACCGGGGCCGGCTCCGGTACGGGCTGGAGGTTCTGGGCGGCCGGAGACCCCGGGACCCGCTCGCCAGTCCCCGAGGCCGGCTGGTCAATGGCCATCAGGACGGCCGCGGGCTCGGAGCCGGCGGTCGTCGCAGCAACAGCCGCGGGAGCCGGTGTAGCCGGCGTAGTTGGCGGAGCAGGCGGCGCTGGCGGAGCCGGTAGGGCAGGCGGAGCCGGCGGAGCCCCCGGGTCCGTTAAGGAGCCGGCGGGATCCGTGGGCACGAAGATGGACTCCGACTCGGCGGAGGGCTTGATTGACGGTTTGCGCAGCTGTTCGAGGGAGACGCCAGTCGGGATGGCCTGGCGAGTGGAGCCGATTTTGGCCAGGGCGTCTGCCGCCTCGTTGTCCGCCCGGGAGACGTGGTGGAACTCGCAGCCCTCGAAGGAGCCGGTAAGCTGTTGGGCGAGGTAGCGGTAGCATACCATGTTGGCGTCCCTAGCGTCCCATCCGCCAGAGACTTGGTGCACCACTAGATCGGAGTCGCCGAAACACAAGATGCACCGGATGCCGATCTCCTTGGCGAGCCGGAGGCCGTGGACGAGTGCCTCATACTCGGCCACGTTGTTGGAGGCGGCGAAATGGATTTGGAGCGCATACTTGAGTTGGTCTCCCTTTGGAGACGACAGGACGATGCCGGCTTCCAAGCCGGAACGCATCTTCGAGCCGTCGAAGTGCATGCGCTAGTGCGTGGAGTCCGGGGGAGGCTGCACGAACTGGGTCTCCGCCCAGTCGACAAGGAAGTCGGCCATTGCCTGCGACTTGATGGTGGTGCGCGGCTCGTACCGGATCTCGTAGTCGGCGAGGGCGATCACCCACTTGGCGACCCGGCCGGTGGCGTCTCGGCCGCTCATGATTTCGCCCAGCGGCGCCGTGCTCACCACGGTGATGACATGCTCTTGGAAATACTGCTTGATCTTTTGAGCGGCGAAGTATATGCCGTAGCACATCTTCTGGTAGTGGGGGTAGTTTTGCTTGGAGGCGGAGAGGACCTCGCTGAGGTAGTAGACGGGACGCTGGACTGTCAGCGCCTTGCCTTCCTCTGGCCGCTCCACGACTAGGACAATGCTGATAACGCGGGTGGTTGCTGCGATGTATGCGAGCAGGGGTTCCTTCTCAGCCGGCGCGGCTAGGATGGGCGCGCGGGTGAGGACTCGTTTGAGGTCGCGGAACGCCGCGTCCGCCTGGTCGGACCACTCGAACTTGGCCAGCTTCCTGGCGGAGTCGGCCCCCGGCTCGACGAGCGCCATCTTCCTCAAGAGCTGGTAAAGGGGCAGAGCCTTCTCTCCCAGCTGGCTGACGAACCGGCTGAGCGAAGCGAGGCAGCCGGTGAACTTCTGGACATCGCGGAGACGGGTCGGCCTGGGCATGCGCTCGATCGCCCTGATCTTCTCTGGGTTGGCCTCGATGCCGCGGGCAGACACGAAGAAACCCAGGAGCTGGCCGGCTGGCACTCCGAACACGCACTTGTCCGGGTTCAGCTTGATCTTGTACTCGCGTAAGTTGGCGAAGGTCTCCCAGAGATCGTCGAGGAGGTTGAAATGCTTCTTGGTCTTGACGACGATGTCGTCCACGTAGACGTGGACGTTCCTGCCGATCTGCGGCAGGAGGCACTTCTGCATGCAGTGCTGGAAAATGGCGCCTGCATTCTTCAAGCCAAAAGACATGGTGATGTAACAGTAGGCTCCGAAGGGGGTGATGAAGGAGGTTTTGAGCCGGTCGGCCGGGTCCAGCTTGATCTCGTGGTAGCCGGAGTACGCGTTGTAACACCCCAAAAATTTAATCATGTTTTATTGATTAAAATTTTGCCAGGAGTATTTATTTTCTATCCTTCTGGAATTTTTTTTTCTATGGATTTCAGAGCCACATCTTTTCTCTGGATTTCAATTTTTTCCCTCTTATCTGAAACTTTTGAATAATATGGTGGGACTTGAATGTTTTATTGAATCATTTTATTACATTCATTAAAACTAGTGGAAAAAAATTAAAATAAAATTTGTCAAGATTTAATTCATTTAATAGCATTTTACCCCTTTTAAGAGCCTCATTTGCAGTACAACTATTTTATAACTTCATCTCTAAATTCCACAAAAATTTGTAAATGGCATGTGATGTCCCTGGATCACTTTTATGCAAAAACCCAGCTTGACCATTTGTAAATTTTGAGCTCCACTTCAAGCTTTTAAATTTGGTTCAGTTTGTAGTTTGCACTGCAGCCTATTTAAATATTTCTTTAAAAATTCCATAAAAATTTGGGGATGTCAGTAGAGGTATATAACTCATGTTTACGCAAAAATCCATTTGGGTTCTTTGAAAATTTTGAGCAAACCATCCTCATTTGCATTCTGGTCCAGTTTGGCAGTTTGTACTGCAACCCTATTTTATTTTGCCCTAATTGCATTGGGATTTTTTATGATTGCAGAAAACCCTACCAAACTCTTAAGTCCAAGAGTTTGGGACCATTGCAGTATTTTAAGGCCATGGAATAATGCACTCTAGTTTCTGTCCAGAATTGGTTTTCTCAAAAACTTGCACTAACAACTTTTTGGTTTTGCCAAACTAACTTTGCCATCATCACCTACACCTAAAGAGACCATGATCTGGTAATTTTGGTGGCCATAGAAGATCCCTAGATGCCCATGACATTTTGTCGAGCACCTGTAGTGCACGTCCAGTTTTGGCATGGTTGTAAGTTTGTACTGTGAACTTACCCCTCTGTCCAAACCAGATTGTCTAGTAGCCTTCTAACTGCCTCTAACCTAGCCCTGTTAATTTTTGTTTGCATCCAAGCCCTCTAGGACCCTCTGGAATTCCGTCGAGCACCTCGCGTGCGTGCCCGGAGCGCGACCAGAGCGCACGTTTTGCACGCGCTCGCGCCCGAGCCGCCGCGACCAGATGCCGCCTCCCCCGCTCGTTCCAGTCCCTCCCCCCTGTCTCCTGGTTCTGCCGCGACGTGCCAAGACCCTGCCAGCCCTCCCCCGTCACATCTCCGGCGAGCCAGAAGCTAGCCGCCACCGCCGCCTGCTGTGGTCGGTGCCGTACGGGCCACCTGGCGCGTCCCCGAGTGCTCCACCTCGCCGTGCTTATCCTCAATCGCGTCGCCTTCCTCTGCAAGCCCGACCAGCCTTTCCCCCACGAGCCCTGCAGCGTCGCCCGCAAGCCGCCACTGCCGCCGCCAGAGCTTCTGCCATGGCAGCGCCGCCCGAGCCACCCTTGCCTGCCAGCTACCCTCTGGAACAGGCCAAGCTCATCCGCGAGCTCGTCCGCTAGCGCCATCGCCGTCATTTCGCGCTTCAAGCAACAGAACGGTGGTTCGCCGGCGTTCTTATCCACTGCCGCGGAACCGACCTCGATTCGCCTATAAAGGGAGCCCCGAGCGCGTCCAGCCATTCCATCCCCCTCCCTAGTCCCGTAGTGAAGCTCCCAAAGCAGCCTGACGTCCGGAGGAGCCCGTCTTCCCCGTCTCCGGCCGAGCACCCGCCGCCTCGATCCGGATGATTCCAAGCAAAGCAGAGCCTTCCGTCCCCTTCTTTCTTCACCATTAGCTCACCTTCGACCCCATAGATCCATTCCCTCTTCCAATTTCGCCCGGGAGCCAGCAAGTGCCAAGCTCCCTCTCATGGCCGAAGCCTCTTCCGCCATTGATGAAGGGGTGCTCACCCCCGAGCTCCCCGGCGATCCTTTTGCCCTCCAGAGGATGGGGCCCTCCCACCTGAGCATGCCGGTGTGCATAGCTCCGGGAGAGGTGCCTCCAAGCGCCGGCAATCGTCGCCGGAGCTCGCCTCTGGCCCTGCCCCCTGCGCGCGGGAGAAAGAAGAGGAACACGACAGGCGGGCCCCGCCTGTCGGCGAGTCAAGCCCTGGTCCGATGGCGTCTTCCCCGAAAGTGCGTTTTCTTCGAGAGGAAGCGTATTCCAGGAAGTGCGCGACTGTTTTCAGAAAGCGTAAACCCTACCGAAGTACGTTTTCTTCTCCCGAAGGCGTATTCCATCTGAACCGTTTTCTATTTTCTGTTTTAATTAAAAACAGGATTTTGACTAAACTTTGACTGGGCATATCTTTTTAAATAAAACTCCAATCGAATTGATTCTTTTTCCTGCCTCTCTAAAATTTTATCTAGTTTATTTTCATATTTATTTGAAAATTTTCCAAGACAACTTTTTGTACTTTTTTTGAATTGCGTGTTGATTTGAATATTTTCAAAAATAGGAAACGGAGAGAGAAGAAAACTTTCAAAAGTTTTGTGGTGCACCCTACACCTCTGCACCTGAAAGGCAAGCATCTTGAACTCAGATATGATGCAAGTCATGTGTTGCTTGCTAGAACATTTGAAGTTCATCATTATGCTAAAGTGGAGTACCATTATTTCATGTGGAAAAACATACTCATGCATATAAGCATATGGCGAAAATACTTTCTGCTATACACGTGATATTGATGACAGTAGCCACTTCTCATGCCACATATGCCTGGTGATAGTTCGGATGATGTCCGAAAGAGGGTTGTGTTCCGGTGGACACAACGACGTAACTGACATCTCGTTGTGTCGAGGATGTGCAGTGAGGCATGATGGAGCATGAGGATGGTGGCCCTGTCAGGAAAACTGTGAAAAGCATTGTTGTGCTAACCATGCAGGGAATACATATGCCTCCTGAGTCGACCATAGATCGAGTCTTGTTCCAGTAACCCCCATACTTGTCTTGTGCTACCACTTGTCCCTGCCACAGGTAGGGTACGGTCCAGTAAGTTGTCAACCCCTTTCTTAGCACACACCGTACAGAGAGGCCATGGTGGAAGATACCGGCTGCAGCCGGTAGGCATGCCACCTGGTCTGGGGGCATGGGTGTTTCCGGTTGGACCGAGAGGGGGGCACCCCTTAGAGCGCGCGATATAAATTTGATCCCATGCTAATCGAGGTTGGACCCTCCCCACTTAGAGTTTTGCTTAACGAGTGTTGTGGGTGATTCCAGACACTGGTAAGTTAAGCTGGTGTGTGCGAGTTAGGTGTGTTTTCAATTCAAAGACCGTAAACGGAATTAGTCCCGATGGACTAACGGAATCCGTTACTCGTGGGTAAAGAGTACACCCTCTGCAGAGTTTATATCTATTCGAATAGCCATGTCCGCGGTGAAGGACTACAGTCTGGGATGGGTCAAGTGTCGGTCTTAGTGTCGGTCTTCGGAGGAAAAACTTCTAAACCGGAACCTTGATCATGACGTGTGACCAATGATGATTATGACTATTATTATTGTGGACTAACCATTTTTAATAATTGTATTATTGAGTATTCTTGGGACGGTTCTACCTCCTGGATACTTATGGTGATTTTTATTATATAAGCCCTTTATGTGGTGTCGCTCAGACGCCTGACTGTGGCATGCTTGTTATTTATTTTCCTTATAACCCCTTTATGTGCTGTCGCTCAGACGCCCGACTGTGGCATGCTTGTTATTTATTTTCCTTATAAGCCCTTTATGTGGTGTCGCTCAGACGCCCCACTGTGGCATGCTTGTTATTTATTTTCCTTATAAGCCCTTTATGTGGTGTCGCTCAGACGCCCGACTGTGGCATGCTTGTTATTTATTTTCCTTATAAGCCCTTTATGTGGTGTCGCTCAGACGCCCGACTGTGGCATGCTTGTTATTTATTTCCCTTATAAGCCCTTTATGTGGCGTCGCTCAGACGCCCGACTGAGGCATGCTTTATATTATTATCCTTTCGAGGCGTCGCTTCAGACACCCGATTGGTTTATTTTATTTTTATTCTCTGATTGCTTATTCCTGTTTAATATGAATGACCTGGTTGCGTGCATCATGGATTTTATTTTGAGACTGACTAAGCGATCGTGGATTGTTTCAGTACAAGCTTATCACCTGCTATATTGTACCTGTTTTCATGATGTTTGCGAGTACATTCAAAGTACTCACTGGCTTGTCCCTGGCTATTGTCTTGGCCAGATTTCTTGCTTGGAGAGGAGCACTTTGACGACAGCCCCGGAACCTAGGCACTGAAGATAGCAGCCGCACGAAGATAGGAGGTATCCAGGTCAGCTGTTCCTGTGGGAAATGGAGTCCCATAGACGCTGATGACCCCGAACCGCTTCCGCCATCAACCACTAGAAACCTTTTGTTGTACTCATAGACCAGAATGGTCTTGTACTACATATTTTGTATTTGCTTGGAATTTCTGTATCAAGATTGTGCCTCATCAGCTAACAGTAATCCTGGGGCTGGTGAGCACAAGGACCATTTACTGGGAAATTAATATCCTGGAAAACCGGTCCTGACACGCGTCCAGGAAGGACAGCAAATCGCAGCCGGCCGTGGAGTCGATAACCTGATCGATCCGTGGCAGGGCGAATGGGTCCTTGGGACATGCCTTGTTCAGGCTTGTGTAGTCGATGCACATGCGCCAAGTTTCGTTTTTCTTCAGCACCAGGACTGGGTTGGCAAGCCAGTCCGGGTGGAACACTTCCATGATGAAGCCGGCTGCGAGCAGCTGTGCGATCTCCTCTCCTATAGTACGCCACTTCTCCTCGGAGAAATGGCGCAGGGGTTGCTTGACCGGCTTCGCATCCGGCCGGACATGAAGTTTGTGCTCGGCGAACTTCCTCGGAACACCCGGCATGTCCTTTGGAGACCATGCAAAGATGTCCCGATTCTCACGGAGGAAGTCGACGAGCTCGCCTTCCTATTTGCTGCTGAGGTTGGCACCGATGGTGACGCACTGCGTGGGGTTGGCCGGGTCGAGCGGCACCTGCCTGGTGTCTTTGGACGGCTGGAACGATGCCTCGCCGGTTGTCTAGGACGGGGGAGCCGGCATGGCCGGCTCGTTGGAGGCGTGAGCCATGAGCCGGTCGAGCTGCCGCCTCTCCTCAGCTATCTCCAGGGCTTCGGCCAGCCGGCTGCCGTCGCGGGCGCACTCGATGGACATCTTGTAGTTGCTAGCTACGGTGATGATGCCCTTGGGACCCGCCATCTTGAGCTTGAGGTAGGCATAGTGGGGGATCGCCATGAACTTGATGAGGGCTGGCCGGCCTCGCAGCGCGTGGTAGGGGCTGTCGAGATCCACCACCTCGAGCCAGACCGGCTCACGGCGGAAGTGGCTCTGGTTGCCAAAGAGGACGTCGAGCTCGATCTTGCCGATGGCGGTGCAGGACTTTCCCGGCACGATGCCGTAGAAAACCGTCCGGCTCATTTGCAAATCTTTCTCCTTGAGCCCCAGCTTGAGCATCGTGTCGCGATAGAGGATGTTGATGCTGCTGCCTCCGTCGATCAACACCCGCGAGAAGCGGCAGGTGCGCCTCTCGGAGACGATGGTGGGATCGAGGACGAGGGCATGGCTGCCTGGGTTCGGCATCACGGCCGGGTGGTCCGCCCGGCTACAGGTGACCAGCTTCTCGGACCAGTGCATGAACTGGGGGACCGAGGGGGCGACGGCGTTCACCTCGTGCCGGCACTGGCGCACGCTGTGTTTGTTAGTTGCTTCGCTGGTGAAGATGACGTAGGACCCGTCCTGGCGGGGGAACTGGTCATGGAGGCGGCCGTCGTTGGCTGCCGGGACTGGAGCCGGCGGATGGGCCTGGGCCAGAGCCGGAGCTGGATCGCGCAGGGCCGGAGGCGGAGCGGCCGGAAGGCGCTCTCCTCGGGCAAGCCGCTGGGAGAAGATGCACTGCCGGAGCGTATGGGTGGCCAGCTTGGGCTGCCAGGCGGCCTTGCCGGTGCGCTGGCGCTGGCTGGGGGCCTGGGCAGCCGGCTCTTCTTCGATGGTGGCGACCTGCCGGCTCCCGTAGCGGGGATCCGGCTGGTCAGACTTGCATTTGTTGTTCTGCTGCTGCCGGTTGTCGGCTGCCGCCTACGGCGCAGCGGGCGGCGGAGTCGGCTTGGCTGGCGTGGTGACCTTCATCCGCATTGCGGAGTCGGTCGTGGCGTACTTATCCGCCTTGGCCATCAGGTCTGCCAGGGTAGCCGGCTCGGAGCACAAGAGCTTGTGCTTGAGGTGGGTGCCGTCGCGGCAACCCTCGATGAAATATTGGATGGCCTGCACTTCGTGCACGCCCTCGCAGGAGTTGCAGAGCTCGGTCCAGCGCGTGAGGTAGTCGCGGAGGGGCTCCTCCGGCCCATGGACGCACATGGCCAGCTCGCGGGGCTGGCCGGGCCGCTTGTAGGTGCCGGTGAAGTTGCGGACGAAGGTTTCCTCGAAGTCCGTCTAGGTGTTGATGCTCCCGGACGATAGGCTGTTGAGCCAGGTCCGGGCCGAGCCAGTTAGCATTAGAGGGGCGTAGCGCACAGCTACGCGCTTGTTCCCCCTAGCGATGCCGACTGCGGTGGTGTAGTCGACCGGCCAGTCCTCCGGCTTGGCGGAGCCGTTGTACTTCGGGGTGACGCGTGGGAGAGTGAAGCCGGCCGGGAACGTCTCGTTGCGAATCCGGGGGCCGAAGCAAGCCGGGCCGATCGAGCCCTCCTCTTCGAGGAGGGCCGACTGCGCCAGATGCTCGATGCGAGTCCGAGCGTCGTTTTCGCTCCGCGGGACGCGCGGGCCGAGCCGAGCGGCGAGCTCGGGGCGAACCGTCGGGGCAGGCGAGCGGGCATATTCCCGCCGCGGAGGCAGGGTACGGTCCCGGCTGCGCAGGCTGTCGCCAGCCGGAGCATCATTAAGCCGGCTGCTGACGGCCGGCTGCTCGTTTCGCAGCCGGGTGCGTCCGTTGTGGGATCCAGCGCCCCGCCGGCCAGAGCCGCGAGGGGAAGAGGCCCCGGCCGGCAGTAGGCGGAGGGTCCCCCTCAGGGACGGGGATTTCAGAACCGGCATTGATGCCATCGAGCCGGGCGTGCTTGGCGTTGGCGGTGGCGATGAGGTCTCGGATGTGTTGATCCTGCAGTTCTCGCTCCTCGCCCTCCAGGACGGCGAGGTCGGCGTAGGCCACGTGGGCGGCCCTCAGGTTGGCGGCCGGCGTGTCGTACGTGGGGAGCCTGCCACCGAGGATTTCCGCGACCACGCGGCCGCGGTCGCGGACGTCACCGCGCCGGCTGGGCGCGTTGTTGGCGGGGGTGAGGCCGTAGGCGGAGTTATACTCGCGCTGCATGGACTCCATCCGGCGCTTGGTGGTGGCAAGCACGGTTGCCTGGTCGAACAGCAGTCGGCAAGCAGCTTCGAGCTCGGCCGTGGCCGTGGCTGGGTTCGTTGTAGGCGCAACGGGGGTGCTGAGGCCCCGAAGCACGGAGCCAAGGGGGTCGGAGGTGCCGGCGCGAGCGGCCGCGGCGGCCGCGTCCGCCTCCACCCTAGAACGGCCGTAAGTCGTGGAGGAACCGGTGGCCATTACCCCCGCGCGAACGCGGGAGTCACCGGCCTCGTTCGAGGCGAGCGCGCTCAAGGACGAGGGCGGGTCGAGGCAGTCGAAAACCTGGCCAGGGTACTCGTCGGCAGCTGACTCGTCGGCGAGGCTCAGCCTACCGACGCGCTCGGTGAGGATGGTGATGTCGAGCAGAGGGTCGCTGCCGAGCCACTCGATGGAGAGGCCGGCAGCGTTGCCCGAAGGGCCAGCGGGGGCGGGGTTCCGCCCCACAGGAGCAAGCCCCACGAGCGTGCGGTTCCGCCCAGATGCAAGGCGGCCGGGGGAGGTGGCGAAGGGTCCCGCCCGGAGCGTGACTCCGGCCGGCGCCGCGGACAGCCCCACGGTGGGCGCCAACTGTCGTCGTTTTCTCATAACAGATGCCATGGGGTGGCTTATCGAGAGTGGTTGGGGCCGAAGGACGCCGGCGGGCTCCGGGAGCGGGATTAGGCACAAAGGGTGAGGGACACGCGGTATACCCAGGTTCGGGGCCCTCCGAGGGAGGTAATACCCCTAGTCCTGTCGGTCTGGTTGATTAGCCAAGGGGGGCTACAATGGTGCTCCTTGAGCTGTATGGGTAGAGGAGGAAGAAGGGGCTAGCCCGCTCGCTCTGCCTCTCTACGTGTGTGTGGGTGCGTCTGTGTCCAGCCGTCCCCCTGCATGGGGGAGCTCCGGGGGGTTTTATAGACCAACCCCCCGGTATACAATATGAGTAGAAGGCTTCGGGGGACCCCAACTGGCAGCCTGTCTAGCCGGCCATGGGGCCCCCGGCTGAGGGGTCTCGTCGCTGGTAGGGCCTGCCGGCCGCGGGGTCCCGTCGGGAGCCAGAGGGGACCCGCCCGGCGGGCCCCAGTGCCCGTCTCGTTGCGGCACGGGCCGTCCTTCGGGGCTTCGTCTTGCGGCAGCCGGGCGCGGTCAGCGGTACGGCCGGCCGCGCTGTAGCCACGCCGGAGCAGGTAATGGAGTGGTTGAGGGCAGGCCGGCACTGTGTCGTTCGTCTGGTCGTAGTCGGCCAGAGTCAGAGGCACTGTCGCCTCACTGTGGCCATACGGGCGCTAACCCCCGACGCGACGGGGGCCTCTGTAGCCACGCGCGCCCTGACAGCAGCGCCTGCGCCACCGCCGGCTAGGGGGCTGGGCGTCTCCACCCCTAGCCGGCTGGTTGGAGTAGCCGGCCGCACGGTCCCCAGCCGGGTGATTGGTGGAGCCGGCCGTGCAGAGCCAGACCGTGGGGGGAGGCTGCTCGCCCCGTGGTTGTTTTGAAAAGTTGGAAGCAGTCGGCGGAGGTTACCCTGGGGTTATCCCCCCGTCAGTCGGGGCACGGATGCTCACGATCACCTATGGGACCAGAGGTCCCTTGTGGTTCGGCAAGGGGGGGTCACGTTGCACGAAGAGCGGAGAGCATGAGACGGCGCAACGATCAAGGCTCAGGCATTTTACCCAGGTTCGGGCCGCTGCTAAGCGTAAAACCCTACTCTTGCTTTTTGGTGGATTGATTAGAGGAACACAAAGAACGCAGGGCGCCTAATCCCGGCAAGGGCTGCTGCCAGGGGAAGAGCGGCTATGCGAGTACAAGCGTTCTGGGATTCCGGTTGCCAACCTTCAGCTAGGTTGCCTTGGGCCTCCTTTTATAGTGCAAGGGGTTACCACAATGGCAAAACAAACATTATCTATCAATTAGATAGCTAAGCAGAGCTATAGTACCTAACTCTGGCATTTAGGACAAAATGGCATGATTACCTGCCTAGGTGGCGCTTGGGGTGCATCCCCGGCAAGCCCTTGCCACCGCTTGGCCGGTTGCTGCTTAAGATCTTGATACGCTGCGGGGCGGGTGTCAACCGAGCGTAACTTGCCTTACAATGCATCGCCACGTGCTTAGCGAGAGCTGATTAATTGCCTGAGGGCTCGACACCGCATCGATAAGTGACAGGCGTAGCGATCCGGTGGAGCGGTGGCTGGATGGCTCACGCCTGTCGGGAAATGGCTTGCCGGGTCTTCTGAGAGGTGCGTTCGTCTTGGTCCCCGGCAAGCATCGGGGACGTGCTTGGCGCGTCGCAGCCCAGGCTTGGGCTGCCGCGTTGAGCTTGCTGGAGTCTTGGTCTTGATTGCTGACGGGGTTTTTTGCTTCTACCGCCTGTGCATAAGTCAGGGGCACTGGGTACCCCTGTACTAGTGCACCGACAACCGGGTATCCCAGAATGGCATTGTACGGGAGGCCAATGTGCGCCACATCGAAATCGATGAGCTCGGTGTGGTAGTTGTCGCGCGTGCTGAAAATGACAGGGAGGCGGATCTGCCCCAGCGGAGTGGTGGAGCTGCTGGTCACCCCAAAGAACGGCCTGGTCGGCATCAGTTGGTCGTAGGGCACCTGGAGCGTATCGAAGGTCTCCACAGAGAGCATGTTGAGGCCCGCGCCTCCGTCTATGAGGGTCTTGGTGATGGTGACATTGCTGATGGTGGGGGTGCACATCATGGGGAGTGCGCTCGCGATGGCCGTGGACTTGAGATTCTCCCTGGCGTCGAAGGAGATGGTGTACTGGGACCACTTGAGGTGCTTTGCGGATTCCAGCCTTGGGAGGGCGGCATTTACCTCGCGAGAGAATTGCTTGAACCGGCGATTCGACGAAGGGGTGTGGGCCCCGCCAAGGATGCAAGCCACCGCGTGAGGCTCTTGATAACCCCCGGCCTCCTCATTGCGTTGGTTGTCGTCGTTCCTCCTCGGTGGCGGAGGCAGCGGTGGGAGCGCGGAGTTGTCCCGAGGACGCACCTCACAAGGCTGATCGCACTGGCTGTTGTCATGAGGCTGCTCATGCCAGCCCTTGTGAGGGTTGCTGCCGCGGCTATCCCACCTGCCGCCGCCTCCACGGACAGCAACACGGTCGTTGCGTTCCGGGCGCCGGCCAACACGCTCGTCTCGAAGGATCCTGAGTTCTTGGTAGTCTTCAGTGTTGTGGGTATTCACGTCGTGGTAGATGCAGAACGGGCGGCGGTCCTTCTCGGGAGCGCTGTGGTCGCGGCCGCGCTTCTGCTCAGGCTCCGCCGCGAGTATGGTGGGGCCATTACTCTTGACCTCTTTACCCTTGGCCATGCCATCGTCTAGCGTTGCGTCAAGGTCGTCGTGGACGAATAGGCGGCCCTCCTCAGCCTTGGCGCATTTGTCGGCGATGTTGAAAAACTCAAAGGCCGAGCTGAGGTTGTCATTGATGGTGAGCTTTTCGCACATCTTGAGGTCCTTGACGCCGTTGGTGAACGCCATGATGATGGCTTCATCCGTAGCGCGCGGGATCTTGTTGCGCACCTAGCTGAACCGCTAGATGTACTTGCGCAGGGTTTCTCCAGGGCGCTGCTTCACGCGTCGTAGGTCATTGACGGAGAGGGGGCGGTCGTGTGTGCCTGGGAAGTTGACGATGAACAGCTTGCAGAGTTTGCTCCACGAAGAGGTCGAACCCTCGGTCAGGTTCAGGACCCAGGATCGCGTGCCATCCTTGAGGGCCATCGGGAGCCAGTTCGCCATGACCTTGTCGTCGCCGCCCGCTGCCTCAACACTCAGTGCATAGAGCTGGAGGAACTCCGTGAGGTCGAGGGTGTCGTCGTAGCACAGGGGCAGTTCAGGCTTGAATTTGGCAGGCCAAACCACCCCGCGAAGCATGCGGGTGAAGTCCTGGCAGCCCACAGTGCTCGAAGGACCGCCGCGCGCGAGGGCGGCCCGGTTCTGGCACCCGGCCGCAGCCACATCCTGCACAACCCGGTCCTGGCGATGGCGCTGCTGCTCAAGGACCGCACGCGCATCGGGCTGCACGCGGCGGATGATCTGGCTGCTAGCCTCGTCCTGGTCCTGTGGGGGCGCTTCATGGGGCTGGTCGCAGGGGCGCACGTCGCGCCGGGACTCGACCGGATCACAGTGTAGGGGAGGGGGCGGAGGCGCTCCATGGGCCACATCTCCTGCGCGAGACGGCGGGGCCGAAGCGAGTGAGAGGGCTGCGGGGCCTCCCCAGCCACGCATCATAGCCAGCATCCGTGGGGCGGTAGCGAAGCAGCTTGCATGCCATGAGCAGCGCCGCCTACGCGTTCTCCCGCTCGAGGCGAGCGCGGGAAGAAGAAGTCGTGGCGGTGCGGCCCTCCCTCTGCACAGAGGGGTGCGCGGAGGAGTCCTGCTGCTCGCGAGCAGTGGGGTCGATGGCCGCAGCGACTTCGGCGCCGGTGGAGTGGCGACGACCACCACGGCCAACTGGGACGGTCTGAACGACCCAGGCCGCCCTGCGCTCGGCGCAGACACGGCAAGCATCGACCATGGGGTTGGTGAAACCGGAGCCAAAACGGAGCTAGAGAACGTCGGCGCATCCCTACCTGGCATGCCAAATGTCGGAATCGGGGCTCCGGGGACCCAGAAAGATTCAAACTCTGGGATGCACTCGTTCTCCTGCCCTACTCTGCTTCACAACCTCACGGCGACTCTTCGGCGGCTCGAGCTAAGGAAGACGAACAAAGGACACACGGTTTACCCAGGGTCGGGCCACCTCGCGGTGTAAGACCCTACTCCTGCTTGTCTCGATTGCTTGAGGGTGAGGATAAGTACAAGGTGTGTCCTTTCTTGCCCCTGGATTCCCCATTCTCTACGGTGTCTGGTTCCCTACTCTTATACTGGCCCTGGTCCTCTTCCCCCGAAAATACAAGGCAGGAAGGGTTGCCACAAACAGCCAGTTTGAAGGGGGACAGGATTGCAGTCTATCCTGACTAAAGTGGTCTTCGCCTGTCAAAGCTCCTCGTCATGACATGCTTTAGGGCTGGGGGGTGACCTCCATCCTGCTGAGCCCACGAGCTGGCGTTGCTCCTCTATCACTAAGGAGGAAAACCTCTCTGTCCATGCCAGCTGGTACGACCCTGTGGGCCGCCCTGTGTGGGCCGCGTCAGCCACGTGAAGGGGCAGGGCAGCGTGACCCCGCCACGCCGTCCTTGGCTAGTATGCCCCGCGTAGGCTCCCGCGGACAGCCTCAAGAGAGGGTCCCACGACGAGGTTCCAGGAGATGACCTCAAGGGGGAACTCCATCGGTCTCCTGGCGACGCTTGTCGGCATGCACCTCGTGAGGGTCTGGTTCCCGAGACTTGGTGGGGAAACTCTCCGGGCCTAAGACACGTGCCGCACCTTGGGCCGTAGGCAGATGGGCCTGGGTACCCCCTGTCCCACGGGCCCGACACCTGCATTGCTTTTTCGGGGCTGGAGGAGGCAGATCCTTGATAGGTCTCCAACGTATATATAATTTTTTATTGTTCCATGCTGACATATTATCATTCTAGGATACTTTTTGGGTATTTATTTGGCAATTTATAATATTTTTGAGCACTAACCTATTGACCCAGTGCCCAGTGCCAGTTCATGTTTTCTGCATGTTTTTGCCTTTTCAGAGTTACAAAACTAAACGGAGTCCAATTGCCACGAAACTTTTTGGTGATTTTTTCTGGACAAATACAAGACCTAGAAGCTTCGGAGGAGGGCCAGGAGATGCGCCAGGGGCGCACCACATATCCAGTCACGCCTTCTAGGGGGGGCGTGGCCAGATATGTGGTGGCCCCCTGGAGCGCCTCCCGACGACGTTCTCTGGCCTGTAAATTCTCATATACCCTAGAAACACCAGAAGCACTCCCGAAACACTTTTTCCGCCGCCGCAAGTCTCTATTCCGACGGGAGGCCATCTACACTCCGTTCCGGCACCCTGCCGGAGGGGAGATCGATCACGGAGGGCCTCTTCATCAACCTTGCTGCCCTCACCATGATGTGTGAGTAGTTCACCACAGACCTACGGGTCCGTAGGTAGTACCTAGATGGCAATCTCTCTCTCTCTTGATCTTTAATACAATGTTCATCGCATCTTTGCCTTGATCTATCCGATGTAATCCCTTTGTATGGTGTGTTTGTTGTGATCCGATGAATTGTGAGTTTATATTCAGATTATTCATGAAAAGTATTTGAGTCAAACCTGATTACTATGATTCTTATTTGCATGATCATCATAGCTTCGTAATGCTCTCCGATCTATTGAGATAGTTTGGCCAATTAGATTGATATTTCTTCTGTGGGAGTGGTGCTTTGTAGTAGGTTCAACCTGACGAGTTTCTATATCCCAGTGACAGAAGGGGACAAGTTGCGTCTTTGTGTTGTTGCTACTAAGGATAAAACGATGGGCTTTATTCATATTAGTTGAGTATTCTTTGTATACATCATGTCATCGTTCTCCAAGCATTACTCCGTTTGTCAAGAAGTTAATACGTAGAGAGGCAAGCATAGAAGCGCTCTTGAAGTGGAGTAATAGTAGTAGGTGCAGGCAGTAGTCGGCCTATTTGCTTATGGACGTGATGCATATACACACATGATAATTGCCATGAACATCGCATAATTATTCGCTTTTCTATCAATTGCCCAACATTAATTTGTTTACCCACGGTATGCTTTGCTTATGAGAGATGCCACTAGAGAGCTCTACGGCCCCCGGGTCTATTCACTTATATATTCACAAACGCTATCATTACCTTGTTGTTATATATTACGTTTTATTTTATTTTGCACTTTACTATTATCTACAATTATCTACACAACTCACTTGCTTGCAAATAACGAGATCAAGGGGATTGACGACCCTCTTGCCGGTGTTGGGTGCAAGTTGTTTGTTCTTTTGTGTGCAACCGCTAAAGATGGTTGAGGATTGGTATTCCTATTGGTTCGATAAACCTTGGTTTCTCAACTGAGGGAAATATTTACCCACTTTGTGCTGTGATTACCCATTCCTCTTGACGGAAAACCCAACGTAGATCACGAGTATCAATCCTCCTCGGCATCGTCAGACGCAACCCTCTTCCTTGTTCGGGAGGAGTCACACTCCTCCCATGCTCTCCTTCCTCTTCCTCATGAGTGGAAGAGGCGTGGGTTTCCCCGGACTTAGTGTCCGGGAGTCCTCTTGAATGGAGACCTTCTCAGGTCTCCCTCTCCTTATTCTTCTTCTCCTTCTTCTCCGGCGCCTGGTACGGCGCCTCGACGAGCATCGCCTCCAACAAGGGCGTCCCGGGCCCCTCGAGCAGCGGGGCTGGACCCTTGATCAGCACAGCCTTGTTCAGCCAGTTCTGTAAAAGAAAGGAGGAAAGAGTTAAGTTCCTTGTTAAAAGGGCAACATCCGAACACAAGATGGGAAAACTTTATCTTACCTCCTTGGGAGGGTTAGCAGCGTCGAGGCCTGTGTCTTCCTCCTTGGCCGGCCATTCCTTCTGGGGCTTGAACTGTGCCTTCCACAACTTGTCACCGGTAGTGTGGAAGAAGTAGAGCACGCTGGCAGCATCATCGAGCTTGTATGACCACATTGGGGTAGTCCGACGTTGACAATGTAGGAGGCGGCGTCGAAGCATAATCTGAACCATGTTGGTCAGCTCGATCTTCTCCTATATCATCTGGGAGATGCACTTTTGCAGCGACTTCACCTCCACCTCCGATCCCCAGTCGAGGCCCTTCTTGACCAACGATACCAACCTTGTGGGGGGCCGGATCTGAATTCAGTGGGTGTTGCCCAATCTGCACCGCGTGGTTCGGTGATATAGAACCACTCCTTCTTCCAAATCTTGACGGTGTAGACGAAGGTATCGTCTGTCCATTCAACCCGGGGGAGCTAGCTAATCATCCCCCCCCCCCCACACAGTCTGCGTGTTGGCCGTTGACTATCTTCGGCTTGACGTTGAGGACCTTCAGCCACAAGCCGAAGTGCGGCTAGACTCGCAGGAAGGCCTCGCAGATGATGATGAAGGACGAAATGTGCATAAAGGAATTCGGGGTGAGATCACGGAAGTCCAACCCATAAAAAAACATGAGCCCCCTTGCAAAGGGGTGGAGCGGGAAGCCCAGACCCCGAATGAAGTGGGGGATGAACACTACCCTCTCTCCTTGCCTTGGCATGGGGATGACCTGCCCCTTTTCGGGAGCGCGGTGAGCAACGTCGGTCGGAAGGTAATCGGCGCGCTTCAGCTCCACGATGTCGTCGTCGGTGGCGCAGGAAGCCTCCCTCTTTCCTCTGGAACCGGACCGGCCATGGCTGAACTGAGGGTGTGGCTTGGGAAGGGATGGGGAGAAAATGGATCCGGGCGCTTGAGCTCAGGAGGTTGGGAAGGCGATAGCAATGAAGGACCAGAGAAGTGTGTAGAGATTTCGGTGGTTGTTTCCTTTTATAAAGCGACCAGAAATGCCAAGAGTCCCCTTAATGCGCCACAAGCCTCGCCACTTCCCGATATAATCATGTCGTTATGCGCGCGTGGGATAACCCGAATCATTGATCATAGCCCTTAAACAGCGGGGCACGATCTCCATATTGATGGAACGTGCCAATTGAAGAACCGCCTCGAACCGCGAATCATGCTTTCATAACGGGTCTGTGGTTCTCATTGGTTGTGACCTTTCGCCGAAAGTTGTTAGGTGAAGGCACCATTTCCTCTTGGACGGTTGGCCTTTGAGGTTAAGTACTATGAACTGATCGGAAATCAAGAGGTCATCGGTAGCCGAATTGTTACCGGCCGAATGAAGGAAGGGGAGAAGAACTCGCCCCACAAGCTGGAAACTCGGGGTGCATGGAGCTACTAGGGGGTCATATACCCAGGCATGGGAGGCTAGTTCGGGGGCTACTGGGGAGTCTGGGACTACGGTGTCCTCAGTCCGCCGGTCTATCTCTCATAGACCATACTGCTGGGCCGCTATATGGCCCTTATCGGAAGGCCGAGCTATGGGACAACTCCGTGTTTAAGAAGGAAATCTCTAGTGCCTTGGTGTGCCCTCGAAGTCAAGATAGTAGATTCGGCATATTCGTTCCCTAATGGTAACCGACCATGTGTAACCCTAGGTACCCCCGGTGTCTATATTAACCAATGGGTTTTAGTTCATAGGACACAGAATCATCATACCCATCTAGGGTTACGTTCATCTGATCTCATGACAGATCGACCGTGTAATTGTCATACACACATCAATACAATCAAGCAGGATGTAGGGTTTTATCTCGTCGACAGAGTCGAAACCTGGGTAAACATTGTCCCTCTTTCTTCCTGTTCCCCATCGATCCAAGATCCACAACTCGGGACCCCCTACCCGAGATCTGCCGGTTTTGACACCGACACCCGCAGTCGCAACACCGTGGGTCTATTGCTGTGGCGGCATCCCGTCCCTTCCTCCACCTAACCGGCCGCCGCCCCTCATGGTGCTGGTCCCTCCGTCGCCACCTCCCTCCGGATCCAATGGCTACCCACTACGCGCGAGAGGACATGCTAGCCGATAGAGAGGACCATCCAAGGTCGTCGGCGTCTGAGGTGTTGTTTGCTGGAAACCCTAGGCTCGGGGGTGGGGTCGCGGGCGAGTGCTAGGGGATAGGAGTGGCAGATCTGGTTGCAGGGGATGATGTAGCAGTGGAGGTGGGGCGGGGTAGTGTTGCACCGGCCATAGCTGTTGGGGTTCACTGGAATCCAACTGCATTCATGGCGGTGGCGTAGAGTTCACACTGGTGCAGCGACGTGCTATACAAACAGTTTTTAACCCCTTTCCGCGACATACATTGAAACCCTCGCCTTGCATGTGTGGGTGATATGGGGGGGTCCATCCCACATGACACCGAACAATCGTCGGCGATGGTGTCCAATGAACGCAAACGTTTGGCAAAACTAAGCATATGGGATGTCTGTATCTATCAGAAGCGAGAGTCACCGGTGAACCGTTTGAGATATGGTGGACTTCCCATATGGCGCATCCTTGCAACTCGTGTGAGATCACACTAATATCACAAAAACTTATATTGGACGAACCGTTGGCGATATTTAACTAAGATGATAATTTAACCGTCGTACAAGCATCAGATAGGTTTAAGAAACGTCTGAATGTCATACTCGCGTCCGACAGGATAAGTATCGCACGTGCTATTCTGTGGTCCAACGTTGGCGATACATACTACATCACAAATAGTGTATCATTTTAAACTGTCTGTGACAGAGATTCTATCACCAACATTGAATTCGGTTGCACCGTTTGTTATATTATCTGAAATCACACACGGTTTGCAAACGGGAACTCTATGCATGGGCGCACACGTTTTCTATTTGTGAAACGTGTCGGATCATCAGGTATATCACAAATGTTGACTTACAAATCGTGTGCTGCATAATGACCCGCAAAGCATTTTTTATTATTTTAATCGCTACAATTTAAAATTGTACATAATTTGCATTGGAAAGTAGGGAGTAGCTTTTTTACATATACATAGATAGGTACATCAACCAATGCATTATTACATTCACAGGTACATACGTTCAAGAATTACATCAATGAAAGAATTACATTAGCACCAAATAAAGAATGATGAACGACGGTTGAATACTTGTATTAAAGACGGCAAAGAAAGAGGCAAAAGATATTCTGATTGCTGTAAAAGGTGAAGCGGAATGCCCGTTGTGTGCCCTCCTCCATGTCGTATGCACACACGACTCTAGCCCAATCCCTTTTGATGGCCGACCGCCCATCCTTCAATATCTTCATGACTTCTAGATAGTCATTCTAGTCTGGTAGAAATACATGTAGATTTGCATGTCCAACAATCATGTAGTTTGAGAGGTGATCTTGGGTAGACTGCGTTGGGAACCACTGCAAAGGAGAAAGATACAGAGATTGCCATCTAACAACTCATTATGTGCAGTAAAAAGGGTACATAGTTCTGAGTTAATATACTTCATATCACTGTTGTCTTGGACAAACTGTAAATAAATAGTTTTATTATCACATTTTGACCCATTGTACTAGCAATCTTTATTAGTTATGATGCTCTCTCCGTCCCACTATATAAGATCTAATTACATGCAATGCACGAACATATTTGATGTATTAGCGTCTTATATTATGGGGCGGAGGGAGTATAACATGGGAAACAAATATAGCCATATGAACCAAAAACCATTAAAATAGTCATATGCTAACTACATCAGGCATAACAACAACCAAATAAAGTCATTCATAATGGTATTGTTGAATTTGCATAGAACAAAGCTTGTACTTAAACAGCAAGTTGTATAATTGAACATCACAGAGTGAAAAAAACAGGGGGTGTATTACCTACACCAGGCTTAACAGGAAATAACTATGGCCATTGAACAGGTATTAATCAAATTGTACTGGACATTGTGAATAACTTAATAAACAAGGCATACTACAGCAACCAAATAGTCATTCATATTGGTATTGTTGAATTGCATAGAACGTAACATGTGCTTAAACATCAAATTCTATGATTGAACATCACATTGTTAGAAAACCGAAATAAACAGGGGCATGTTAACTACACCGGCTTTAACAGGAACCAATTGTATGATTGAACAACCAAATCTAGCAATTGAAGCTGGACATATGTTCACTACAAACAACCAAAAACAAATAAACAAGTTATATGCTCACTACAGACAACCAAACATAGGCATTCATGAAATTGAATTGAACAATTCATACTCCAGCGAACGGCGCACTTGTCGATGACATGTTGTCATCGTCAATGAGGCCTGACTTGGCAGCTGCCGATGCCAAAACATCTCCATAGAACGCGACTTCCATAAATGACAAAAGGGTCTCGTTGGCTATGAAGGAAAATTCCTGACAGCAAAGCAGAGTAGATCAGATGCATACTACAAAAAAACAAATATAGGTATATGCTAACTACAGATAACCATAGGCAGTGAAATTAAACTGAACAATTCATACTCCAGCATATCAAATTGCACTTTTGAACATTACAATTCATACTCCAGCATAGCAAATTCCTGACAGCAAAGCAGAGTAGATGAGAGGCATACTACAAACAACCAAATATAGAAATTGAAACTGGACAAATCATAACCACAAACCACCAAAAAACCTTTAAAGGAAGCATATGCTCACTACAACAGACTTAACAGCAACCAAACAGTCATTCATATCAGTATTGTTGAAATTGCATAGAAGATAGAACGCACCATGTGCTTAAATATCAAATAGTATGATTCAACATCACATTGTGAGAAAACTGAAATAAACAGGGGCATGTTTAATACACCAACTTTAACGGGAACCAATTGTATGATTGAACAACCTCATCTAGCAATGAAACTGGACATATGTTCACTACAAACAACCACATATCACGCTAAACAAGGTATATGCTCACTACAGACAACCAAATTAACGCATCAGCACTGAAATTGAACTGGACAATTCATACTCCAGCATATCAAATCGCACTTTTGAACAATTCATACCCCTTGGAAGAGCCTGGATTGGGGGTGCGCACCGTGCACACCCTGTGGTGGCAGCTTAGCTCCTTGCCTTTGGAAGAGCACGTCTGCAGGGTGACGTCCCTGATGTCGTGAATGGGCTATTTACCCGTGGAAGAGACGGATAGGGCGCCCTTGTTGTCGTCGTCAATGAGGTTTGCCTTGGCAGCTGACGGTGTCGAGCCACCTCCACTAGAACGCAACCTTCAGAAATGACAAAAGGGTCTCGATGGTGATAAAGGAAAAATCCTGACAGCGAAGCAGAGTAGATCAGCGGCCCGGGGGGCATGGAGGATATCCAAGGAGGTTGAATCCAAAGGGGTGGGGGTGCGTCACTTAACCTGTGTCATAGCCCGCGTCAATCCAATGTTGTCGACGAGCTCGATGTCGTAGTCTGCTGCCGGGACATACAGACATGCGCGAGCCCGCTTATTAAAAGCCCCGGGTCAGTCATCGTACTGAGATTCCTCGGGGGGCCTCGGCGGACACCTCGCCGTCGTCCAGTGGACAGGCCTCGAGATACCTCTTTTTGGCCATTCGCTCCGCCAGCTCCCCGGGAAGCATAGCCAGGCTGAGGCAGCGACGCTGTGGAGTGTGGGTGAGGATGGGGATGGGGATCTGTGGCAAAGAGGGTGCTTCGCAGGCCGAAACTACGGGGTGGACCAGAGTTGTGCATGCATTCGACATGGAGGAGCACTACTGTCGATTGCACGGACGACTCTAGTCCAACCCCCTTGTGATGGATCTTCATGAGGACTTCGAGATAGTCACGGGAAGGCCTGCAGAGGATGACGGTGGAGTCGGGGGCGGCGGCGGCGGTGGCGGCATCAGCGGGCTAGCTAGGGTTTGAGCGAGGGAGAGGAGTGGTGCGTGCGGGAGCAGAGGTTTTCCTTTTTTTACGTAATCTGAGCAGAGGTTTTGGGGTGGGGGGGGGGCAGGTGATGTTTGAGGAAATGCCGCACGGCTACTGGAAATTTTACTAGGCGGGAATGCCAGGATGCCGGGGCTACTGAAAATTTGGATTACGGGATTGAAGCGGCGCGGCCAGGGCGGGAGTAACAAACATCGCACACAGTAGAAACATAATAAGTGTGTGCTATCAAATAGGAAAAACCCGCGGAACCGCCATTTTTCAAATGGCTCAAGGTGGTGGTAGATATTTTTACGAGGGAAGTCTCATCGAACCCAATCGTGTCCGGCGCCCACCATTGGAACATGCTGATATGCCAGCGGCGGAGTAAATGGTTTCTGTTGAGTGTACAATCACAAATGGTTGTTACATTTGAATTGTTTGCTATTTACTCCTATGATAATAATATATAGGACCATTTAGTCAAAAAAATGCGGGAAAGGGGTCAGAACACATACACGCCTGCATGTGGAACCAAAATATGTATGCATAGGGTGGTTTGATCGTTCAAAATACACAATGCGCAACTTTGATGTGGCACATTTCTGCTTCGTCGCCACTTCGTGTCATTGGAGGGGGAATCCTAGCCACGAATACATGCCCACAAACAGGTCTTGCGTATCACTCATGCCGTAACACAAAAATGAAACATATACATGAATTAAGCATGGTCAAGCCACCCCATCTCTTTTCCGGTCAAAGGTGGACTATGACCCATGCGCCTCGCAACACGAACATCCCGACCAAAGAATCAACATTTTGGTCAAACCTCTCCCGCTGTCGGTCGAAAGGATGGACATCCACTGAGGCCCATGAATGGGCGTGACGCCGATAACCACGTAGTGGAGTGTTGAAGACAGCCATCACCTGCTGGTGGTGCAAACATATGTACGGAAATGTTGTGTTTGCGTTTGAATTAATTAATATATACCTCATGTGCAACTTTTATGTGTCACATGCTTTGGAACAGGATAGACACCCCCCCCCCCGAGCGAGTGTTCATGATGCGTACAACTAGTATGCCGAGCGTCGATGGGAACGATTCACGCATACGTACGCGTGTGCTCAGACTTGGGTAAGGAAACTCAAATGACCTATATAATATATACCATAACACAAAACAATTGAAGAATCCACCATGGTATACTCTCTCTCGTTGTCAGTCAATGTGATGGACATCCACATGGGCCCCGAAATGGAGTTTCAAACGACAACTACACGAAGGAGTATCCAAAGACAATCACCATCTAAGCGTGGATCAAACATATGCATGGAAGTGTTCCCCACTAAGCATGCGGTCATTCTGTAGTCCAGCCTTCCCGAAGATGTCCCAAGGCAGCCCACCGGGCCTGTCCACAGAAGATAAGCCAGCAGCCCAAGGACCCCTTAATCCCGGACTCCCTCGGTAGCCCCCGAACTAGCCTCCAACGCCGGTCTTCATGACATGCAGCTGCTCCGCTCATCCAGAGTGTCCTATTTGCGGGGCGGGTTCCTGTCTTCCCTTCATGCTCGGTCACCATTAGCTCGGCCACCGATGACACCCCGCTTTCCGAACATACCTTGCTTTGCTTCAAAGGCCAAATGCCTGAGTAGGAACAATACCCTTTCTGACGACCTTGCTCACAAAAGGCTAAGACAGGCCGAGGCCACTTAACCAGTTACAAAAACTCGATTCGTGGTTCGAGGCCGCCCTTTTATTGGCCGCATCAAACATGTACCGAACGGTTTTGTTTCCGGAGGCGTGGATTTGGAAAATACTTTATAAAATGCCATAAACAGACCGTAAAATATGATCTTTATATATGATGAATTTTTACAATTCATTCTGCGAACACAACTGTTATAGGTATTTTGTTTTAGAAACAAACTTCTACAAAGGGGAGGTTCGTTCGGGCTTCTTGATAGGTGGCTTGATGTCCTTGGCGTGTCCCGATGCGCCTCCACTCCTTTTATCTTGGAGGGTAGCATGCTCCTTTAAAGGTGGCTGTTATCAGTGAACGGACCTTGTAGAGAGTTACAAGTAGGATCGCCGTGACATGCATGAGCTTGACGCCTGCCAGGTCCTAGATGGCGCATGTTGTGTTGAGAGTATTTCGGTCGAGCCTACCACTTGGTTTTGATAGTGGATCCCCCCCCCAGCTGCCCATGGTATTTTTAAGCGTGAAATTGTGCCTTCTAGGTACATACCTGACGGGTAGCGGGGCTGTGTTGTGGGGGCGTATCCCTATTTGTGGTGAGCAGGGGATTGCTCCGGGAGATCCGGTCACTCTCGAACCCGCTTGTTTGCCTGTCGCAGCTTGTCGTCTGGTTGGGGCCTCGGCGCCTTGATGCCGGACTGGAATTCGACTACTAAAGCCGCTGTGTGTTCCTCCGTCTGGAGGGATCGTTCTGTATTGCCGTTGATGGTGATGACCCCCTTGGGTCCAGGCATTTTGAGCTTCAGGTATGCGTAGTGGGAAATGGCGTTAAAGTGAGCGAACGTTATACGGCCAAGCAGTGCATGATATCCGCTGTGGAAAGGGACTATATCGAAGGTCAAGTCTTCGTTGCGAAAGTTATCGGGCGAGCCAAACACTACTTCCAACGTCACGGTACCCGAGCAGCGTGCTTCAACACCAGGGATGACTCCTTTGAAGGTAGTGTTGCTCAGTTTAATTCTTGAAGGGGCGATACCCATCTTTTTCACCATGTCTGAGTAAATCAGGTTAAGGCTACATCCTCCGTCCATGAAGACTCTAGTGAGGTGGTACCCATCGATGATGGGGTCTAGTACAAGGGCGGCCAAGACTCCATGACGGATACTGGTTGGCTGATCCCTACGATCGAAGGTGATCGGGCAAGCCAACCATGCATTATACTTCGGGGCTATGGGCTCTACGGCGTAGACCTCCCGAAGGGCACGTTTCCTGTCCTTTTTTGGTATATGTGTGACATATATCATGTTCATAGTTTTTACGTCAAGAGGGAATTGCTTCTGCCCGCCATTGCTTGGGCCGCGAGGTTCTTCACCGTCCTCGTTGCGCGGTCCCTTTCTCTGTTCCTCGGCTGCGAGCTTGCCGTCTTGTTTGAATCCCCAACAGTTTCTGTTGGTGTGGGTGGCCGGCTTGTCTTGTGTGTCATGGATCTGGCAGGGCCTATCCATGATTTTGTCCAAAGCGGTAGGTCCATCCCTGTTCCCTTTAGAGGGCTTCTTCCGTTGTCCGGGTTTGGAGTTGCGGAAAACGGCATTTACGGCCGTGTCTTCTGAGTCGGCATTGCTATGGCAGCGTTTATTTTTATTGCGCCTTGGTATTCCGTTACCGTCCCGAGCTTCAGAGGTGCCGGGGTCTTCGGGGTTGTGGCTTCGACGAGCTAGCCAATTGTCTTCGCCCGCGCAAAAGTGCGTCATAAGTGAGGTGAGGGCGGACATTGTTCTCGGCTTATCTTGGCCGAGCTGGCGGGCTAGCCATTCATCCCGGATGTTGTGTCTGAACGAGGCTATTGCCTCGGCATCCGGACAGTCGACGATCTGGTTCTTCTTAGTCAGGAACTGATTCCAGAATTGCCTGGCTGATTTGCCGGCTTTCTGGAAGACGTTGCTTAAATCCGAAGAGTCCGGAGGCCGGGCATAAATTCCTTGGAAGTTAGATTGGAAGGCGTCCTAGAGCTCCTCTCAACTCCCAATGGAGTTTTCGGGGAGACTGTTTAACCAGTGCTGAGCTGGTCCTTTAAGCTTGAGTGGTAGGTATTTGATAGCATGGAGATCGTCGCCTCTGACCATATGTATGTGAAGGAGGAAATCCTCGATCCACACGGCTGGGTCCGTCGTTCCGTCATATGGTTATATGTTTACGGGTTTTAACTCTTCGGGGAACTGGTGCTGCATTACCTCATCTGTGAAACACAGCGGGTGCGCGGCACCTCTGATCCAGGCTACGTCACGCTAGAAGTCGGCTGTTGTCTGGGACCGGTATTGTTCCCGGCTTCTGTGATTATGGTCGAGCCATGATTGGTAGCCATCCCGTCTAGCGGGAGAGCGGCCCCTAGATCCGTAAATGGATCTAGTGTGACTTGCCCTATAGTCTTGGTCCTGCCGTAGATCGTATGGATCCTCAGGCTGTGCTGGCCCTTTTCCCCACCTGCAAGGTGACGTGGGCCAGTATTTGGCGTCTCCAGCCACCCTGTCCCGTCCTTGAGGGGGGAGGTCGGCTGGTCGTACTGGGCATGCCTGGGAGATTCGGGCTCAAAGGCCTCGTCGTTGAATTGCGGCAGCAGGCGCTGGCGCGGGTAACTCTTGTTTCGATCTGGCCACTCAATGCCGAACCCTTCTTCGGCTGCCAGGACTTTCATCCATCTGTTGTTGATGGTTTCTTGTTCGGCTTTGAGCTGATGCTACTTTGACTTTAAGCTCCGAGCGGTGGCTATGAGTTGTCCCCTGAATCGTTCTTGCTCCTCGGGGTTTTCGAGGACGGTGAAGTCTTCGGCTTCGAGGCTTTCCTCCTCCTCAGCGGGTAGGAGGTAGTTGTCATGCTCGGAATTATTGAGGTCCTCAGCGTCCTGTTGATCCGTTAGCCTTTACGGGTCCTCTAGTGGCTCCACGGGGGCTTCAAGGTCGCCGAGGTCCTCCGGAAATTTCCCTGGTGCCTGCAATGGCTTCCCTTCCCTTGTGTGCCTTGGATCGTTTGCGCTATTTCCCGCGTTTTGATGCTTCGCCGGATTTGTCGCCGTTCTTCTTGGGGGTGTGGTTGTCCCTGTCATTGGGGGTGTCCACCATATAGACATCGTAGGTGGAGGTGGCTGTCCACCGCCCAGTAGTCATAGGGGCGGGGGCGTCAGTCGCTTCATTCATGTCTTTGGCCTCCTCAAAGGTGTAGTCCACCATGTCGGTTAAATCTCCGACGGTGGCTACTAAATGGGTGACGCGTAGTCTATCGGCGTCCTGGGAACGGGGGCACCCAGACCTGCCTGCCTGCGGCCCAGGGCACGGCCCACTTCGTCAGCCAAGCACAACCATGCACAGTCCGACTCGAGACAAGGCCCTCGTTAGGCCCCTAGGCTCGCGAGGAGGAGCAGCGTCAAGACCGGCAAGGGATGGGCCTCCCCAGGCCCCCTCCGGAGCGGCGGAGATCTCTATGCAGAGCCCGGCCTCAGGAGTCAAGGATGACGCAAGGAAGGACAGGCGGGCGCCAGCGCGCCAGGCGGCGCAGTTTCCCCTTTGGTGCAAAGGGAGCAAGGACGTACGCGGGTTCCCAAAGCACCCCCCAAAGGTTTCCATTCCGGTGCAACAAGACCATGACCATGAGCCCTGCAGGACTGATGTCATCGCCGAGCCCACCTCTGCATCATCGACAGCTACTTTGCAGGCGAAGACCGCCTTTGGGCAGGGCGGGCATGTACTCCTATCCCCCTTCAAAATTGGTCGTTGTGGGATCCCTTCCCGCCATTGCGATAAGGGAAGAGGACCCGGGCCGCCGCTATATATAGAGGCTAGGCTGCACCGAAGAAGGGGATCCGAAATTGGTCGACCCACTCATCCATCACCAAGCCAACAGAGGGCCAAAAACAGCTCAGGAGCGCCCTCGCGAGTCTCCAAAAAACATTACTAGTTCATCCACCACACCTCCTCGAGAGGCAATCCACCAAAGCAGGAGTAGGGTATTACGCTTCGCAGCGTCCTGAACCTGGGTAAACCACTGTGTTCATCTTCTTCCTCGTCATCGCGCGAGTGCATCGTCTTGTCCATCGAGTAGCGAGCTAGGTAGGGCGAGGCTGCAGGGAATCTTCGCACACGCCCCTGTGTTCGAATCTTGAGGGTTTTGCGGAGCCCAAAATCCGACATTTGGCACGCCAGGTAGGGGGCGTGTCGGAGCTTCCCCACTCGCGGCGGCAGCCGAGCCCCGGTTCGGCAACTCCATGGCGGGCGAGATCCCCGACGCCGGCCGGCCATCAGCGCGCGATGGCGCCTGGACGCGCAGGGCCGGCCCCGCGGTCACCTGCATCCTCGGCGGGTCGCAGGCACCGTCCTCCGGCCGCCATGTCAAGCGGTTCCTATGCCACATAGGAGCAGTTTGGCCGCGGCCCGAGCCCATGCCGCACAGCACATGGCCGGAGATCGACATCACCTTCGGCCCCGACGACCACCCGAAGACGACGGTAGCCGCTGGAACTCTCCCCATGTTGTGCACGCTGACCATACGCGGCGTGGCCGTCTCCAAGACCCTCATAGACGGTGGCGCTGGCCTCAACGTCATCTCCGTGGAGGCCTTCGACGCGCTGTAGTTACCCCGTGACCAGCTTGCACCTTCAAGGCCCTTCTCTGGGGTGGTCGGGTGGTCCGTCGTCCCCGTGGGGCGGGTGCGCCTCCCCGTCACTTTCGGCACCTGCTCCAACTTCCGCACCTAGCAGGTCGACTTCGATGTCGCCCACATCCACTTCCTGTACAACGCGATACTTGGCTACCCCGGCCTCGCTCAGTTCATGGCGGCAACGCACCCGGGCTACAACGTCGTCAAGATGCCCGGGAGCGGCGGCGGCCTCACCGTCGTGGGGGATGTCAAGGACGCGTCCCACATGCTCAAGCTCTCCTACAAAGCTGCAGTCGCGACGCGCACCAGTGGTGGGGGTGCCGCACGGGCCGCGGAGGACCCTGGGGGTGTCCCCGACGTCGCGCCGGTGAAGAAGAGGCAGCTGTTCTCCCAGAGTCGGGCAGAGACGAAGCAGGTGCCGGTGGACGAAGGAAACCCTGGCCCTACCTTCACCATCGGCGCCGACTTGCCTCAAGATCAAGAGGAGGCATTGGTACCCTTCCTCCGGGCGAACAAGGACGCGTTCGCGTGGAGCGCCTCCGACCTGGTGGGGGTCCCAAGGGACGTGATCGAGCACCACCTCATGGTGTGCCCGAACGCACGTCCGGTAAAGAAAAAGGCAAGAAGGCAAGCTCTGGAGAAGCAGGCGTTCATCGCCCAGGAGGTCGGCAAGCTGAAGGAGGCAGGGGTCATCCGGGAGGTGCGTTACCCAGAGTGGGTGGCCAACCCGGTGGTCGTCCCGAAGAAGTGCGGGAAGGAGCGTATGTGCGTCGACTTCACGAGCCTCAACAAAGCCTGCCCCCAGGACCCATTCCCGCTGCCGCGCTTCGACCAGATCGTGGACTCCACCGCGGAGTGCGACCTCCTATGCTTCCTAGACGCCTTCTCGGGCTACCACCAGATCAAAATGGCGGTGGAGGATGTCGAGAAGACGGCCTTCCTCACCTCGTGCGGGGTGTTCTGCTACACGTGCATGCCCTTCGGGCTGCGGAACGCCAGGGCAACCTTCCAGCGGCTGATGCACATCGCCGTGGGGCCGCAGCTCGGGAGGAATGCAGAAGCCTACGACGACGACATCATGGTCAAGTCCAGGGCGGCCAATACCCTAGTCGAGGACTTGAAGGAGACATTCGCCAGCCTGAGGGAAGTGAACCTAAAGCTCAACCCTGAAAAGTGCGTCTTCGGGGTCCCCTCGGGCAAGCTGCTCAGTTTCCTGGTATCGCACCGGGGAATCGAGGTGAACCCAGAGAAGATCAAGGCCATAAACAAGATGAGCGCGCCCCAGACTCTCAAGGAAATGCAGAAACTGGCGGGATGTGTGACTTCCTTGGGGCATTTCATCTCCAAGCTCGGCGAGCGGGCCTTGCTATTCTTCAAGATCATGAAAGGAAGGGCCCTTTCGAATGGACCCCAGAGGCGGACGCGGCCTTTGAGGAACTCAAGCGATACCTCACGAGCCCGCCGGTGATGGTAGCACCCCGCCCTCGGGAGCCCCTGCTGCTATACCTGGCTGCCACCCCCCACTCCGCCAGCGCTGCATTGGTGGCAGTCAGGGAGAAGCGAGCCAGCACACGCGCCGCATCAACGGGCACCGGCGGGCCGCCAAGCACGGAGCCAGGGGCTCGTAGGATCCCCAGGAGCCCGCTTCTCCCCAAGCCGGAGCACCTGAGGCCCAAGCCGCTCCGATGGCCCCTGAAGCGCTCAACCCTCATGAGGCCCCGGTCTCTCCGACGGCCCCTGAAGCGCTCGACCCTCATGAGGCCCCAGCCGCACCAACGGCCCCCGAGGCGCCCAGGCCTCTTGGGCCCGCCACGGGACAGGACATCACAGGGGACCTCACCCTCGTAGAGCACCCGGTGTACTACGTCAGTACGGTGCCGCGGGACGCGCGCTCACGCTACCCCATGCAGCAGAAGCTCTTCCTAGCACTCCTTGTCGCTTCGAGGAAACTGCGTCACTACTTCCAGGGACATCCCATCAAGGTCGTCTCTGCCTACCCCTTGGAGAAGATCCTGCGCAACCCCAACGCGGCAGGAAGAGTCCCCGAATGGAACATCGAGCTGCAGGCCTTCAACATAGAGTTCAGCACGACCGGGGTCATCAAAGGGGCAGCCCTAGCGCACTTCGTGGCGGAGTGGACAGACGCCCCGGACCGGGGGCTAGACGGGAGCCAGTCCCTCACCCCTGGTGATGAGGCACCCGAAGGTTGGATCATGCATTTCGACTGAGCCTTCACACGCAAGGGAGCGGGAGCTGGGGTCGTGCTCACTTCCCCGGCAGGAGACAAGCTCAGCTATGCTGTGCAGCTCTATTTCCAGCATGGAGAGAAGGTCTCCAACAACATCGCGGAGTACGAGGGCCTCATCGCCGGCCTCAAGGCGGCGGCGGCCTTGGGGGTTCGGTGCCTCACCGTCATGGGCGACTCCCAGCTCCTCCTCAACTTCTCCAACAAAGAGTATACACCCAAGGACGAGCACATGGAGGCGTATTTGGAAGAGGTACGTAAGATTGAAAAATGTTTTCAGGGCTTGGAGTTGCAGCACATCCCGCGCAGCGCGAACAAGGACGCCGATGACATTGCCAACAGGGCCTCGCGCCGCGAGCCCCAGGAGCCAGGCATCTTCGAGGAGCGGCTCTTCAAACCCTCTACGGCGCCACCTAACGTAGACCTGGCGCCACGGAATGAGGAGCTTCCCCCAGGGCCGCCCTCGGGGGCTCCGGACTGTGGCCAGGCCTCAGGAGCCCGGCTGCTCCTGGCCCTGGAGCCTCAGGCCGAGAGCTGGATGCAGGAAATCAGGGCGTACCTACTTCATGGCACGCTACCGGAAAAGGAGGAGGACGCGGAGCGCGTAGCACGGCAAGCAACGGCCTAATGTTTGCAGGACGACGACTTGTACCGCAGGCGCCCGAACGACGTCGCGCTGCGGTGCATCTCCAAGGAGCAAGGGTGCGAGCTGCTGGCCGACATCCACGGAGGAGACTACGGGCAACACTCCTCTTCATGCACGCTTGCAGGGAAGGCGTTTCGATCGGGCTTCTACTGGCCCTCGGCGCTTGACGACGCCATCGAGTTGGTCTGGTATTGCGAGGCCTGCCAGTTTCATGCCAAGCAGATTCACCAGCCCGCACAGGGCCTCCAGACCATCCCGCTCTCCTGGCCCTTAGCAGTCTGGGGGCTGGACATACTGGGGCCCTTCCCGCGAGCAGCGGGCGGGTACCGCTACCTCTACGTCGCCATCGATAAGTTCACCAAATGGGCGGAGGTGGAGCCCGTGCACACCATCCCGGCCGGGTCGGCCTTCAAGTTCATCAAGGGCCTCGTAAGCCGGTTCGGTGTCCCCAACCACATCATCACCGTCAATGGTTCGCAATTCACAAGTAACCTCTTCAAGACCTATTGCGCTAACCTTGGAACGCAGATATGCTACGCCTCGGTAGCCCACCCCAGGAGCAACGGCCAGGCGGAGCGCGCCAACGCGGAAGTCCTGTGAGGCCTCAAGACAAGGACCTTTAAGAAGAAACTGGAAGCTTGCGGCAGGGGTTGGGTCGATGAGATTCAGTCAGTGTTGTGGTCCATCCGCACCACCGCGACTAAGCCCACCGGCGAGACCCCGTTCTTCCTCGTCTACGGAGCCGAAGCCGTCCTCCACCACGAGATCAAGCACCGATCCCCTCGGGTCTTGGCGTTTGACGAGGAGCGTCAGGATGCTGCGCGGGGAGTGGACCTCGTGCTTGGAGAGGAGGCACGTCGTCGGGCCTCGCTCCGAGCTGCGCGGTATCAGCAAGCGCTACGGCGCTACCACTGCCGTAACATCCGCTCCAGGACCCTCGAAGTCGGAGACCTCGTCCTGAGGTGGGTACTCTCCAGGGAGGGCTTGCACAAGCTCTCACTCATGTGGGAGGGCCCGTTCGAGGTCGCTCATGTCTCCAGGCCTGGCGCCGTGTGCCTGGAGACTCAGGACGGGGTCCCCATCCAGAATGCCTGGAACATCCAGCACCTCCGGAAGTTCTACCCGTGACACTCTCACGTAATAATGAGTGGGTTGTATACGCCCGGAGCCCCCCGAGGACGCGGAGGGGTTCCTCCCACGCAACGTGGCAGCCACAGCTCCTCGCTGGCGGAGAAGTCAACACTGCCCACCAATAGCTATGCGCATGCAACGTGGATGCCCTACGCTCAGTGCTGGGGGAAGACGAAGACTAGTCTAGGTTCCGGACGCGGCCGCTATTTGCTTTTCTCGTGTTTGGATTTGCCAACTTTTCGGAAACAAAACTCGGGGTTTTTCCAAATCGTGTTTTAAAGGAAAGGGTCAAAGATTTGTTTTCATCGCCATTTCTTATGTTGTTTTCTCTCTCTTCGAGTCAAGCACTCGCCTGCTCCCCTCCTCCTCGTACCCCACGAGCGGGGGCTGGGGGGCACGGTGCTTGCACCTCGCCAAGGCCTTGGTGCCCGCATCCTCGCGTGTTACTCATGGATGAGTCAGCAGGCACATGTCGCCTCATACTCGCTCGGGGGCTCTACTCACGGCCCGACGCACCATCTTGGAACCTTGGGAGGCCTGCCCCTCCCGGGGCAGCAAACAAATTTTTTCTTTGGGAACAGGTTGAGCGTCCAAGGTGGCTCCTGAGCAGCACGCCTCAGGGGCCTTACCGGTCATATAGCCACGCGCCCCCTTGGTGTCGTAATTGGTGATCCGGTCGGCATCAAGGGTGTCGAGGCCTTGCCTCGTAAAGTGCGTCCAGGTGATCCGGTCGTACCTTACGGTGGTAGTGAAATGTGCGGGACTGGGACCTGCCGACGCAGATCTACAGGAGCGTCAACTCGGAGCCTCGGGAGGCCTGCCCCTCCCGGGGCAGGAGGCAAGATCTTTTGGGAGCCGCTTGAGCGTCAAAGGGGGCTCCTGAGCATCACGCCTCAGGAGCCTTACCGGTTATATAGCCACTCGCCCCCTTGGTGCCATCCTTGGTGATCCGATCGGCATCAAGGGTGTCCGGGCCTCGCCTCGTGGGGTGTGCCTAGGAGATCTGGTCGTACCTTACGGCGGTAGGGAAATGTGCGGGACTGGGACCTACCGACGCAGAGCTGCTTGAGTGTCGGAGGGGGCTCCTGAGCATCGCGCCTCAGGAGCCTTACCCATCGTAAAGCCACTCGCCCCTTGATGTCGTCCTTGGTGATCCGGTCGGCATCAAGGGTATCGGCGCCTCGCCTCGTGGGGTGCGTCCAGGTGAACTGGTCGTACCTTGCGATGGTAGGGAAATGTGCGGGACTGGGACCTGCAGACACAGAGCGCCGACAGGGCTCGCAACCTACCTCGCTCGCAAGAAGAAGAAGCCCGCCGGACGTACGGACTCTTCGAGCGCCGCAGCCGCGCTTCCACAACCCAGAAGCCATTGCGAGCATGTCAAGCTAAGTATCCTAACCACGACCGGAAGGCAATTTCAACCAACAAAATGCAAAGGCCAGGACACATGACAAAAGTGCTGATAAAGAGAGGCAAGCGCCCAAATCCATTACACGCCCGCATGGCCTCCCTTGGTTCTTTGATTGCAGAAACAAGAAAAGAGGAGGAGAAAGAAAGTGAAAAAGCCCCTCGGGGGCTGCCGCCTCAGGAGCCCCGGCGTCGGCGCACCAGCGCTCAGCCGGTGTCCTCCTCTTCCTTCACGGGCCCGTGGAGGCGCGCCGGCACGGACGCCTCTGGAGCAGAAGAGCGGCGCCGCGGCGGCTGGCTACCCCCAGAGGTCCGGGCGCGCCAGCGTGGCGGCGCGTCATAGTTGTTGTCGCTGCTGTCGCTCGGGCTCCCTTCGGAGGGGGTGTCGCTGCTGCTGGAGGCGCGACGTCCGTCGTGAAGGGCAAGCTCATCTCCAAGATCGCCGCGACCGACGTCTTCCGGGCAGCACCTGATACGTCTCCAACGTATCTATAATTTATGAAGTATTCATGCCATGTTTACAATAATTCTATATGATTTTGGTATGATTTTATTAGAACTAACCCGGACTGATGCTGTTTACAGCAGAACTACCGTGGTGTTGTTTTTGTGCAGAAATAAAAGTTCTCGGAATGAGCTGAAAATTTACGGAGAATATTTTTGGAAAATATAAAAAATACTGGAGCGAAAAGTCACCGGAGAGGAAGGCCGAGGAAGCCACAAGGGTGGGGGGCGCGCCCCCCTGGCTTGTGACTTCCTTGGGAACCTTCTAGACGTGGGACCAACGGCAAAAACTCTTATAAATACAGAAACCTCCGAAAAGAAACCTAGATCGGGAGTTCCGCCGCCGCAAGCCTCCAGAGCCACGAAAAACCAATCGGGAGCCCGTTCCGGCACCCTGCCGGAGGGGGAAACCATCACCGGAGGCCATCTTCATCATCCCGGCGGTCTCCATGACGAGGAGGGAGTAGTTCACCCTCGGGGCTGAGGGTATGTACCAGTAGCTATGTGTTTGATCTCTCTCTCTCTCATGTTCTTGACATGGCACGATCTTGATGTATCGCGAGCTTTATTAATATAGATGAATCATATGGAGTTTTCCCCTCTCTATCTTCTTGTGATGAATTGAGTTTTCCCTTTGAAGTTTTCTTATCGGATTGAATCTTTAAGGATTTGAGAACACTTGATGTATGTCTTGCGATGGGATACCCGTGGTGACAATGGGATGTTCTATTGATCCACTTGATGTATGTTTTGGTGATCAACTTGCGGGTTCCGTGACCTTGGGAATCTATGCATAGGGGTTGGCACATGTTTTCGTCTTGACTCTCCGGTAGAAACTTTGGGGCACTCTTTGAAGTTCTTTGTGTTGGATTGAACATGATGAATCTGAAATTGTGTGATGCATATCGTATAATCAAGCCCATGGGTACTCGTGGTGACATTGGGGTATCTAGGTGACATTAGGGTTTTGGTTGATGTGTATCTTAAGGTGTTATTTTAGTACGAACTCTAGGGCTGTTCATGACACTTATAGGGATAGCTCATAAGATTGATCGGAAAAGATAACTTTGAGGTGGTTTCGTACCCTACAATAATTTCTTCGTTTGTTCTCCGCTATTTGTCGCACGTGAGGGATTTACATATGATTCAACTATGTTATTATTGTTGAGAGAACTTGCACTAGTGAAAGTATGAACCCTAGGCCTTGTTTTCAAGCATTGCAATACCGTTTGTGCTCACTTTTGTTACTTGCTACCTTGCTGTTTTTATATTTTCAGATTACAAAAACCTATATCTACCATCCATATTGCACTTGTATCACCATCTCTTCGCCGAACTAGTGCACCTATACAATTTACCATTGTATTGGGTGTGTTGGGGACACAAGAGACTCTTTGTTATTTGATTGCAGGGTTGCTTGAGAGAGACCATCTTCATCCTACGCCTCCCACATATTGATAAACCTTAGGTCATCCACTTGAGGGAAATTTGCTACTGTCCTACAAAACTCTGCGCTTGGAGGCCCAACACGAGTCTACAAGAAGAAGGTTGCGTAGTAGACATCAAGCTCTTTTCTGGCGCCATTGCCGGGGAGGTGAGTGCTTGAAGGTATATCTTTAGATCTTGCAATTGAATATTTTAGTTTCTTGTTTTTCACTAGTTTGGTTTTATAAAAGAAAACTACAAAAAAATGGAATTGAGGTTGCCTCATATGCTTCATCTTTTTAATGTCTTTCGTGAAAATGATGGAAAGGAAAATTGTGCTCAAGTGTTAGAAGAAGAAGTTATTAAAATGTTTGGCACTAAACCTTTGAGTGATTAGCATGATTGCAATGTTGTTAGTATGAATTCATTGAATATTCATGATGCTAATGATTTGCAAAGCTTCAAGCTTGGGGATGCTATGTTTGATGAAGATGATATGTTTAGTCCCCCAAGTTTTGATGAGCAAATATATTATGATGATGGCATGCCTCCTATCTATGATGATTATGATGATGACATGTATGCTATAAAGAGTGATAGTAACCATGAAACTTTTCATCATGATTTTAATATTCAAAGTGGTTATGTCAATCAAGTATCTCATGATAGTTATTTTGTTGAGTTTGCTCCCACTATTATGAATGAGAAGAAAATTGCTTATGTGGAGAGTGACAAATTTTCTATGCTTGTGGATCATGAAGATAATTATTTATGTGATAGTTATGTTGTGAAATTCCTTCATGATGCTACTGAAAATTATTATGACGGAGGAACATATGCTTGTAGGAATTGCAATAATATCAAGTTTCCTCTCTATGTGCTCAAAGTTTTGAAGTTATGCTTGTTTTGCCTTCCTATGCTAGTTGATTCTTGCTCCCATAAATTGTTTGCTCACAAAATCCCTATGCATAGGAAGAGGGTTAGACTTAAATGTGCTTTTCATGAGATTCATGATGCTCTTTTGCATGTTTCAATTATTATTCCTATGTGAGCATCATTGAAATCATCATGCCTAGCTAAAAGGCATGAAAGAAAAGTGCTTGTTGGGAGACAACCCAACACTTTTAATTTCTGTTTTTGTGTGTTCACATGATTAAGCTACTGTATAATCATGTTTTATACCTTTTATTTCAATAAAATGCCAAGTAAAGCCTTTGGGATGACTCAAAAGATGAGTAGAATTGATGCTGAACCAAAACAGAAACTTTTGACTCCAGTACAGGAATTTTAATTTTTTACTAGAGCGTGATAATGATCTGAAATTTTTACAAAGTCTTGATATACAAATTCTTCAGGTTTTGCTAATTTGTAAGAATTCTTAGAAACAGGGAAGTATGGTTAAACTACAGATCTTCACAGACTGTTCTGTTTTTTGACAGATTCTGTTTTGCATGCATAGTTTGCTTGTTTTAGTGTTTCCATAGCTTATATTTAGTGATAAAAATTATGGGAATGATATAATACAGTAGTTATTATGTGAGAACAATTATGAATCTTGTATTTACAGTACCTAAGTGAATGATCTATCTTTATTACACTAACCCTTTTCACGAAGTTCTGTTAAGTTTTGTGTGATTGAAGTTTTCAAGTTTTGGGTGAGACACCGATATGAGAAGAATAAGGAGTGACATGAACCTAAGCTTGGGGATGCCCAAGACACCCCCAAGGTAATATCCAAGGAATACTCAAGCTCCTAAGCTTGGGGATGCCCCGGAAGGCATCACCTCTTTCGTCTTCAACACTATCGGTATATCTTACTTGGAGCTATATTTTTATTCGTCACATAATATGAGTCTTGCTTGGAGCGTCATTTTATTTTGTTGTTCTCTGTTAGGTGTTATTTATAATCTTGTTTTTCAATAAAAAGTTCCAAGAATTGCATTTAGGATGCTTGCATTGCATGTTTGATGTGTGCTGTGTAAAAACAGAAACTTTTGCTGTAGTGTTTGAATTTTCATATTTTACTGGAACGTGGTAAGTTTCTGAAATTTTCACATAGTGTTGTCATATAAATTTTTTACCTTGTCCTAAATTTTCATAATTTTTTGAGTTACAGAAGTACACTGGTTTAATAGATTGCTACAGACTGTTCTGTTTGGACAGATTGCTGTCATAGTTTTGTTATCTACTTATCCTATAGTTTCCATAGCCTATATCGGTAGATATAAATTGTGGAAACGATAGTATACAGTACCATATGTTTGAAAATTATTGTGCAACTTGTCTTGGCAGTACATAAAGTGTTGATTTATTATTATGAGTACTAACCTATCTCACGAGTTCTTTTCAAGTTTTGTGTGGAAGATGCTTTTGAGAATAGGTGAAACCGGGATATGAGAGGATTGAACGAGATACAAAATCTCAAGCTTGGGGATGCCCAAGGCACCCCAAGTAAATATTTCAAGAAGTCTCAAGCATCTAAGCTTGGGGATGCTACACATCCCACCTCGCTTCATCAACAATTATCGGTTAGCCTATGTTGAGCCTAAATTTTATTCGTTCACATGATGCGTGCTATTCTTGGAGTGCTATTTTTCTTTTGCTTGCTGTTTGAATAAAATACCCAGATCTGAAAATATTTATTGAGAGAGAGAGAGAGTCCTCACATAGCTACTTAATTGTTTGACTACTCATTGATCTTCACTTATATCTTTTTGAGAGTAGCTTGTCATTTCCTCTCATGCTTCACTTATACCTTTTTGAGGGATGAAATCTTTATGCTCATGTGCTTCCTTTAAATTTGTTTGAGCTTGTCCAAAAAGCAATGGCAACATATGAAACTAGTCCCAAAGTGATAGATATCCAAGGAGGATATAATAAAAACTTTCATGAAGATCATGGGACAAATTAAACTTGATTCTTTGTAATAGTTTTCAAACATGATGATAGTAATATGTGAGTCATGTTAGTGAGTAATTATGCTTAGTAGGAATATTGGTGTTAAGGTTTGTGATTCCCTATGCATGCATGAAAGTCAATAGTTATGCAATGAAGTTACATCCGACTTGTGGTGCATTATTCGGTGTTAGTTATGACTCAATGCTCACTTATGTGAATTTTTGTTTCTTGGTTTGGTTGCTTCCCAATCTATTTGCTAGCCTCCATTTGTACTAAGTAGAAATACTACTTGTGCATCCAAAATCCTTAAACGAAGTTTTGCCTTGTGAGTCCACCATACCTACCTATATGCGGTATTTCCATGCCGTTCCAAGCAAATTTGTATGTGCCATCTCTAAATTTTCAACATAAATTTTCTCTTTTGTGTGCCCGTACCGCTCATGAAACGGTGGGGAGTATCCAATATTTTTCCATGCTAGGTGTGTTATTCTCACGATATGTGTTGATTCACTATCATTCACGAGAAAGTGGCTGGTATTCGGGATGCCCAGTTCCATGCTCAAAAATCAAATCAAAATATAATAAAACAAAACTCCCCCAGGAATGTTGTTTGTATGGACGGTACCCGTGGATTCGGCTCGCCGTGGAGTGTGATTGATTGGTGGAGGGGGAGTAAAAACTTTACCATTCTGTTTGGGAACCGCCTATAATGTATCTAGCATGGAAAGTATTGTGAGCTACTTTGTCGTTTTCGTTGACAGGAAAAGCATGCCACTCAAAATATTTTTCTCTCTCAATTTAAACCTTGAGCTCTGGCACTTCTACTAATCCCTACTTCCCTCTGTGAAGGGCCTATCTATTTACTTTATGCAATTTTTATTTTTGCTTTGAGTCTCCATCTTCTCTTATAAGCACTAACTAGGGGGCACTATGGTCGTACTTGAGCATTGGGCATAGCTAATATTTGAGTGTGTTTCATGAATGGATCAATGATTGAGCATGATGGGCTAGGGATAGCTTTCTTTAGTGTTGATATTTTGAAAGACATGGTTGCTTGTTGACATGCTTGAGTATTGAAGTCATTATGTTAAAACTAGACTATTGCTTTGAATCATTTACAAGTCCAAATTTCCATGCTATACAAAAAAGAAAAGAATATGATGAACATGCTAGGTAGCATTCACACTTCATAAATTATTTTTTTATCATTTACCTACTCGAGGACGAGCAGGAATTAAGCTTGGGGATGCTGATACGTCTCCAACGTATCTATAATTTATGAAGTATTCATGCCATGTTTACAATAATTCTATATGATTTTGGTATGATTTTATTAGAACTAACCCGGACTGACGTTGTTTTCAGCTGAACTACCGTGGTGTTGTTTTTGTGCAGAAATAAAAGTTCTCGGAATGAGCTGAAAATTTACGGAGAATATTTTTGGAAAATATAAAAAATACTGGAGCAAAAAGTCACCGGAGAGGAAGGCCGAGGAAGCCACAAGGGTGCCCCCCCCTAGGGCGTGCCCCCTGGCTTGTGACTTCCTCGGGAACCTTCTGGACGTGGGACCAACGCGAAAAACTCTTATAAATACAGAAACCTCCGAAAAGAAACCTAGATCGGGAGTTCCGCCACCGCAAGCCTCCAGAGCCACGAAAAACCAATCGGGAGCCTGTTCCGGCACCCTGCCGGAGGGGGAAACCATCACCGGAGGCCATCTTCATCATTCCGGTGGTCTCCATGACGAGGAGGGAGTAGTTCACCCTCGGGGCTGAGGGTATGTACCAGTAGCTATGTGTTTGATCTCTCTCTCTCGTGTTCTTGAGATGGCACGATCTTGATGTATCGCAAGCTTTATTAATATAGATGAATCATATGGAGTTTTCCCCTCTCTATCTTCTTGTGATGAATTTAGTTTTCCCTTTGAAGTTTTCTTATCGGATTGAATCTTTAAGGATTTGAGAACACTTGATGTATGTCTTGCGATGGGATATCCGTGGTGACAATGGGATGTTCTATTGATCCACTTGATGTATGTTTTGGTGATCAACTTGTGGGTTCTGTGACCTTGGGAATCTATGCATAGGGGTTGGCACATGTTTTCGTTTTGACTCTCCGGTAGAAACTTGGGGGCACTCCTTGAAGTTCTTTGTGTTGGATTGAACATGATGAATCTGAAATTGTGTGATGCGTATCGTATAATCAAGCCCATGGGTACTCGTGGTGACATTGGGGTATCTAGGTGACATTAGGGTTTTGGTTGATGTGTATCTTAAGGTGTTATTTTAGTACGAACTCTAGGGCTGTTCGTGACACTTATAGGGATAGTTCATAAGATTGATCGGAAAAGATAACTTTGAGGTGGTTTCATACCCTACAATAATTTCTTCGTTTGTTCTCCGCTATTTGTGACTTTGGAGTGAACTCTTTGTCGCACGTGAGGGATTTACATATGATTCAACTATGTTAGTATTGTCGAGAGAACTTGCACTAGTGAAAGTATGAACCCTAGGCCTTGTTTTCAAGCATTGCAATACCGTTTGTGCTCACTTTTGTTACTTGCTACCTTGCTGTTTTTATATTTTCATATTACAAAAACCTATATCTACCATCCATATTGCACTTGTATCACCATCTCTTCGCCGAACTAGTGCACCTATACAATTTACAATTGTATTGGGTTTGTTGGGGACACAAGAGACTCTTTGTTATTTGATTGCAGGGTTGCTTGAGAGAGACCATCTTCATCCTACGCCTCCCACGGATTGATAAACCTTAGGTCATCCACTTGAGGGAAATTTGCTACTGTCCTACAAAACTATGTGCTTGGAGGCCCAACACGAGTCTACAAGAAGAAGGTTGCGTAGTAGACATCAGCACCCCAGGCGCTCGCCCTCTTCCCCGAAGGTCGTGACGAAGAGTGTCGCCTCCCCGTCATACTTGAAGTGAAGGGTGCACCTCCCCTTCAGGCTGCGGGCGTGAGCGAACGTTTACCACCCACGGTTCAGATACAAGTAGCCCCCGGGGGTGACCTTGACCTCCACCCACGACGCCGCGCTGCAGCAGCCGTCGGCCTGCAGTCATAGGCCGGCAGGCCCTCCGGCCGGCAGCGCCCCCGCGAAGAAGCTCGGGAGTTGGAACCAAGCGGCCTCCGGCCTCTCCGCCCACATCACGAACTCCTGGGCCGTGTCGGCCGAATGGAGCCGCGGGCGCGGCAGCCGGGTGGCCACCGCCGACCTCCCACTTTGGGTGCCACCGCCTCGACCTCTGCGGCCGCCGATGGTGACCCCGGGGCGCGCAGAAGCATGGCCGCGCTCACCGGGAACAACTGCCGGTGGCGCGGCATGCTTTCGGGGACGACCGCGGCCCCTCCCGGGCGGCGGAGCGGCAGGACCCTCCCCGGAGGCCTTCCCCTTCTCGGAAGTAGAGAACTTCCTCACCGACACCATGACTGGGAGAGCGACGGCTCGGATATTGGGAGGCAAAGAATACGAAGATGAGTTGAGGGCTTTCTCGCCCTCGCCCGCTTATATACAGCCAAGGGCCCACCGGCGCCCCCTCGCATCCCGGGAGGCGTGCGGCCTCTAAAGGGTCACAACCGCATGGCCCGAAGCAGCGGCAGCATTCAAGGAAGGGCAATGATGGCCGGCGTTGTGCTTGGGCATCACAGCAATTTGACCTGGAGCGCTGCCTGACGCCCTCTGGTAGCGGGGGCGTCGCCGCCCCAGCGCTCGACGCGTATGAAGCCTGGCCCGCAGGCGTTTGGGGCCAACGGCGCTTCAGTCCATCCTCAAGGCTTCGCCCGGAAGCTAGCTCGAGTGCGCCTTGGGCCCGAGGGCTACTGTCGGCGTCCTAAGAATGGGGGTACCCAGACCTGCCTGCCTGCGGCCTAGGGCACGGCCCACTTCGTCAGCCAAGCACAACCATGCACAGCCCCACTCGAGACAAGGCCCTCGTGAGGCCCCTAGGCTCGCGAGGAGGAGCAGCGTCAAGACTGGCAAGGGATGGGCCTCCCCAGGCCCCCTCCGGAGCGGCGGAGATCTCTATGCAGAGCTCGGCCTCAGGAGTCAAGGATGACGCAAGGAAGGACAGGCGGGCGCCAGCGCGCCAGGCGGCGCAGTTTCCCCTTTGGTGCAAAGGGAGCAAGGACATACGCGGGTTCCCAAAGCACCCCCCAAAGGTTTCCATTCCGGTGCAACAAGACCACGACCACGAGCCCTGCAGGACGGATGTCATCGCCGAGCCCACCTCTGCATCATCGATAGCTACTTTGCAGGCGAAGACCGCCTTTGGGCAGGGCAGGCATGTACTCCTGTCCCCCTTCAAATTTGACCGTTGTGGGATCCCTTCCCACCATTGCGATAAGGGAAAAGGACCCGGGCTGCCGCTATATATAGAGGCTAGGCTGCACCGAAGAAGGGGATACGAAATCGGTCGACCCACTCATCCATCACCAAGCCAACAGAGGGCCAAAAACACCTCAGGAGTGCCCTCGCGAGGCTCCAAAACACTGTACTAGTTCATCCACCACACCTCCTCGAGAGGCAATCCACCAAAGCAGGAGTAGGGTATTACGCTTCACAGCGGCCCGAACATGGGTAAACCACTGTGTTCATCTTCTTCCTCGTCATCGCGCGAGTGCATCCTCTTGTCCATCGAGTAGCGAGCTAGGTAGGGCGAGGCTGCAGGGGATCTTCGCACACGCCCCTGTGTTTGAATCTTGAGGGTTTTGCGAAATCCGAAATCTGACATAGTCCAACATGTCGGTTAAATCTCCGATGGATTGCCATTGATTGGATCCGGTCTAGAGCCTTGTTCAACCACGAGAGGTCGATTGGATCAGTTTCCTAGGGACCCTTGGAGTTGAACTCCAGGGTGTCTTCGGGATGGGCGTGTTCGGCAAGGTCCAAACTCTGGTACTCAGGTACTGTCGCAGAGCCCGAGCTCAAGGCTGGTCCTCCGGCGGAGATAGATCTGAGGATCGAGCCGTATAGAGGGCCCGAAGTTAAAGCTCCGGGACTTTCGGGTCCATCGGACGAAACCGAGGGCTCTCCAAGGAACAAATCGCCACGGGAGTCGGCGGTGAACTCTAGGTTCCCAAACCTGATCACCTGACCGTGGGCAAAATTTTCGATCTGGCCTAGATGATCGGTCGAGTCAGCATGCAGCACGACACTACCGAATGCGAATTCCTCTCCGGGGACGAAGATGTCCTCGTTACGGGCCTGTTTGCTAATGATTAGGCGAGCCATCAATCCACAGGTGATCTCACAGCAGAATTCTCAATGAAAGCACCAATGTCGGTGTCAAAACCGGCGGATCTCGGGTAGGGGGTCCCAAACTATGAACTAGGATCGATGGTTAACAGGAGACGAAGGAGACGATGTTTACCCAGGTTCGGGCCCTCGTGAAGAGGTAAAACCCTACTTCCTGCTTGATTGTATTGATGAGTATGTTGGTTACAAAGTTGATCTACCTCGAGATCAAATGAGCTAAACCCTATATTAGTTGACTTGTTCCTCTACGAACTAAGCCCCTAGTTTATATAGACACCAGGGGTACCTAGGGTTACACATGGTCAGTTTCCATCCGGCCATAGATACGCCCATTCTTACTTGGAGGACACACCAATTCTTCGGAACCTTCCCCCCTAAGCATGGGGTCATTCTGCAGTCCGGCCTTCCCGAAGATGTCCCAAGGCAGCCCACCGGGCCGGTCCACAAAAGATAAGCCAATAGCCTGAGGACCCCTTAATCCCGTACTCCCTCACCATGGGCTCCCTCACTCCGGCTACCGCGGTCGCCATGACCAGGAGGCGATGCTACACTCGGGCATCGTATCAGGCGGCGGCGATGATAGCGATGTGGGAGGCGCACAGAGAGATGAAGGAGGAGAAAATATAGAGGCGTGGAGGAGAGGCGGGTGACCGGGAAGGGCTGGGGCATCACCTCTGACGCAGACGAGATCAGCGGACTTGCACGGGCTTGGGGTGGTGCGTTCGGTGAGGACCCGCCGGATCTCATTGGATCCGGTGAGAAATTGCGTGCAGGCAGCGGATCTGTAAGGAAGGCGACCGGAGTTAGGAGCAGGACGGACGGCGGGCCCGGCTTGGTGTTGGGTATCTATGAGATAAGAGAGATGAGCAGGAGAGAAAAGAGAGGATGGGAGGTGGTCGGAGGGAGAGAGAAGGGAGTGGTGACCGCCTATGGCCGCCATGGCCACGTGGTCACGGCTCAGCCACCATAGCCTCCGTGCGAAGCTACGCGACAATGACCAGCCGGAAGTGGAGGCCATCATGTGGCGGTGGGGTCGGGCTTTGTGAACGGCGTTGTCCTGCACCGCAACATCAGCGGCCCCTACCTCCGCGCTAACGACAGGTGCGTCAGCGGCCCCGACCTCCGAGCTAACGGCAGGTGCGTCAGCATCGACTACAGAGCTAGCTTCATAATGTATTGGATCATCGAGCGCGTCCCAGCCAAGGAGGATGGCATACCTGCCCTTCCTGCCCCGCCTCCAGTGAGTTCGCCATGACTGACCCGCTTGTTGATACCTCTTCTTTAATTGCTTTGGCGATTTAGCAATTTCTTCTTAAGCGACAGATCAATTTTGTCTAAATTTCCCCTAAAAATTACCGTGGTTCTTTGCAGAATGCCCCACACCTGTAACTGCCCTTCATGTTCATCTACCTGGAGCCAGGATGACGGATCCGGGGTTTTTGGGTACTGAGGACTAGTACTACCCCGAGGACGAAGGCAGGCGCCTGTTCTGGTTTAGGGGGCTACGCATTTCGCCTGAGGGACGACTTGGCATTCCTTAGTTTCCCTCGAATGCGTGCAGCTCTCTAGCTCTCTCATGTGTGCTGCTTTCCTTGTGCACACATGCTGTAGATAGCTACTGCTCTCTCGTCACTTTATACGCACATGCTGCAACAGGTAGATCTGTCTCTATTCTCCCTCTGTAGTGGTGGTCATGAGCTTGTCGGGGTATGACGATCTATGGGGCCGGCAAGGCCCCTTCCATGGTTCGGTAAGGGAGGTCCTCTAATGCAAAGAGCTTCACCGGATCGTGCACGTACGAAGGTTTAGACAGGTTCGGGGCGCCGTAGCATAATACCCTACGTCCTGTGTGGTGTGGTTTATTCGGGTTCACAATAAAGGAGCGTCGTAGCCCGACAAGGATGCTCCGGGAGCGTCGCTATGCGTGTAAATGAACAGAGTTTCGACCTTTCTAAAGGTAGCCATGGACCTCCTTTTATAATCCAAGGGGCTACCACAGTGGCTAAAATGGTCTTTACACAAGGTAAATAGTGCACACAATCGCTTCCCGAGACACTGGCAGGAGCGAGAGTGGGAAATACCTAACTCTGACGGACTAAGACATGCGCATTTAATGTGCCCTGAGGTGGCACGTTGGCGATGTGTCCCGGCAAGGACTGCCTCTCCTTTTGTGCCATTCTCCCAACTACCTCTTATTCTTTTGCCACACCGTAGGACGAGTGTCATTAAAGCTGCTGTAAATACTGGAAAACTGCCACGTGCCCCGACCAGCTTCACGTACCTGCCTGCCTGCTCGACACCTAGCTGATGTAGACAACCAGCCCAACGACATGGAGCGATGGCTTGGCGGGCGGGGGCCTTGGTGTGTGCGCTAGCGTCCGAGCCCCCCGGCAAGGAAGGCTTGCCGATTCGCTCGAGCCCTTATACTAAGTGGCTTGGAGTTCAGTTCCAGCCCGGCAGGGTCTTACCGGTCCGGAGGTCGCGGTCGCCTGGTGCACAAGTCAGGGTACTAAGGGCCACCTTTATTAGTACACCGACAAGATCCCCCGGGCCTGGGACACACTTGCGTCTGTGACGTTGTTGGGCGAGGCCCAAAAACAGTGCACAGATACACGCGGCCCCAATTCCCTGGGGTTATAAGGATGATTCCTCCCGCTCCTTCTAGCGACATGCATTGAATGCGATGTGCAGGAAGCGAGCCAAGATGGCATCGAAAATACAAGCCTGAGAAACTGCGCCACATTGGACCGGAAGGGGTGCTTCCTGCGTCGTGTGTTTTCACACGAGGCTCGTCATTGGGGCAGAGGGGCGGCCGCGTGAGCAACGCACCTGGCATCGGGCGGTCAGCCTCCGCACTGTCCCGCATCACTTGGGTGTCTTTGCCCCTTCCGCTCTGTCTCCCTCATTTAATTGCATCCCACGTGACGCGTGTCACGCGCGAGGGCCGACATTGTCTAGGAAGGGCGGTCGCTAGCACTAGATGTGCGTCAGTGCATGCTCGCCCTGGGTCATGAAGAGCGAGCCCCCTCCTCTTCCCCGACCCTATAAAGAGGGGGAGTTGTTAGGGAGCGTTGCTCATTCTCGCTCTCCTGCTTCAGCCTTCCGATCGGCGTCTCCTTCTTCCTTCCTCTTTCCCTTCCTCTAGAACGTCATCTTCGGCATGGCGAGGGGCCGCAGGCGTGCTCGCGGATCTAGCGCAACTACGAGGGGCTCCCCCCGAAGTCCAATGCGGATCGTGGTGACAGCGACGGGGCTGGCTCCAGCTCCCGTGGAGGGATGGTGTCCAGGGGTCGCGGAAGAGCGGCTCCACCGAACCGCGACGGTCACGGTGGTGCTCCTGTGCCCCTCCCACAGCCCCATCTGGGCATCCATGCAGGGGATGAGGTGCAGGAGTTCGTTGTGGTGGTACCCTGCCAGCTTCGGAGGTGGCTACGCCTCCCTGATCATTTCGCGAGGGTCATGGAGGGTGGAAGGCCCTTAGGCATGTGGCTCCGGGCAGACGGCTACGGCAACAGGCCCGCCTGGGTTGCAGTCGACCTTTCCCCCGGAAGCGCCATGTTCCTGACGCGGGCCTGGAGGCGTTTGCATGCTCCCACGGCCTAGGGCCCGGGAACCTCCTCCACTTCAAGTTCGATGGTGCTGCAACCCTCTTTGTGAAGATCTTTAGGGTCACCGGCGCTCGCCTGGGGTGTTGCGCGGAGACTTCGAGTGGCAGCGACCTTGACTCCTCCAGCGACAGTGACCACGACGGCAGCACGTTCGGCATCAAGCAAGAGGACTCCGACTAGGCGTGCTCGGTGTCGTAGCTAAGGTTTAGGGATGCGGGAACGAGGCTCCATCTGTGAGACCTTGTTTCCGGATCAATCACCATATCGTAGTGGTAGATCTCCTTTTGTGTTTAGATCATACCAATTGTAATCCCGTGAGAGGAATGAAAGAAAATATTGGGTATCTTTTGAAATATTAATGGTTTAACATGCGTGTATGAACGTCCATTTCCGTTTACGCAACAAGACTGTGCTTGTGTGTTTTCGTGATTCTTAACGCTTGCCGGTGCGCACATTCCTACCGCGGGTGCTTCTAAGGATAGATCCCAAGCACGCTTTCAGTAGTGTAGCTTCTGGCAAAGTCATCCCGTCGTCCTCACCGCGGCCACTTAAGGTGCTGGGCATGCTTCCAACACCTAAGCATGCAATGATTTCAACAACGTCCCTTAGCGTCCAGATTTTCTTATGCAAGCACCAACTCGTTTGAGGGAAAAGCTCGAAAATTTCAAAAAGTTTTTGCAACTTAGCTTTTTCTCACTGTGTTTCTTGTCGCAAGACTATCGCCTTCGAACACATTTGTAGGTGTGCATACCGTCACTCCCCCCGGGAAGACTTGCACGCGGGGCTCCTTCTCCCTTTTGAGAAAAAGAAAGAAGAGAAAATAGAGTGGGCTAGGAACCGAGGTGGTTCAACAGCGATCTTACGGAAGGAGTGATCTCAACACCCCATATAAAATACATAAGAAAATTTTGTACTTTGACAAAGAGTTGTAGAACACTTAGCTTTCTCGACTACGCACGGGGTTATCGCCTGGCTCTGTACAAAGGATTACACGCCTCTCCGGAGAATTTGTACAAAAGGGGTTGTCGGGCGGCCCGGCAACCGCGCCTCACGGGTTGAATTTGCGAAGATGCTCAATATTCCACGAGTTCTGCACCGAGGTGCCGTCTTCGGTGTCCAGGAAGACTGCGCCAGGCCTGGTGACTCGTACTACCTGGTAAGGGCCTTCCCACTTTGGTGTCAACTTGTTTGATCCCTTTGCGGACTAAATCCATCAAAGAACAAGGTTACCTTCTTCAACGCTCCTGGCACGCACTCTGTAGCTGTGATAGCGGCGCAGGCATTGCTGGTACCGGGCGGCACACAGCGCCGCCTAGAGACAATCTTCCTCGAAGAGCACAACATCATCTTGTCGCATTTTCTCTTGCTGGTCCTCGTCAAAGGCCTGCACTCTCGGTGACCTGTATGTGAGTTCTGTGGGGATAACTGCTTCTGCACCATAAACTAGGGAGAAGGGTGTCTCGCCGGTGGCTTGATTTGGTGTCATCCTGATTGACCAAAGAACCGCCGGGAGTTCATCAATCCAGCGCCTTCCATGCTTGCACAACTTGTCAAAAGTCCTCGTGTTGAGTCCCCATAGCACTTCGGCATTGGCTCTCTCTACTTGCTCGTTGCTCCTTGGGTGAGCAATCGATGCAAAGCATACCTTGGTGCCGATGTCTCGGCAATATTGCATGAAGCTGCCGCTGGTGAACTGCGTGCCGTTGTTGGTGATGATCCTGTTGGGAACACCGAAAGGGCAAACAATCCCTCTAAGGAACTTGACTGTGGCCTGCGCTGTTACCTTTCTCATTGGTTCTACCTGAGTCCACTTCATGAACTTGTCGCTTGCGATGAACAAGAACTCAAAGCCGTTAGTAGCATGGGGGAAGGGCCCGAGAATGTCGAGCCCCCAGACTGAGAAGGGCCAGGAGAGCGGTATGGTTTGAAGGGCTTGTGATGGTCGGTGTATTTACTTGGCGTTGTACTGGCATGCTTCACACGTTGTCACAACTGCCAAAGAGTCTCGAAGGGCTATCGGCCACGAGAAGCCTTGGTAGAATGCTTTCCCGTCAAGGGTCCGTGATCCGATGTGAGAGCCACAGACCTCTTCTCGGGGAATGCACTTCAATTTCACACCGTTCGGCCTCCTCTTGTATAAGGTGTTGTCCACAAAGTGGTATGTGCTCCACCGTCAGGCTACTCTTTCGGCTTCTTCTGGTTCCTCGGGAAGATCTTCTGTTTGGAGGTACTGGACTATCTGTTGTGCCCATGCCAGAGCCTGTGGCTCGACAACAAGGACCCAAGGCATTTCTTCCGCTGCGGGGACGCTAGCTTCTACGGAAAGGACCGTCGGGTCTGCCGGAGCTCGAGGTATATCGGCAGGCGGGTTGTTGCTCCCGGAACCCTGTTGGCGGCCACTGATGGCTGTGCCAGAAGGTAGTCGCCGGAATTGACTTTTCTTTTTCTGTTTCTACCGCGTTGATGGCGTGATTGAAGGTTGGGTCAATCGGAGAACAAAAGTGCCCAGTTCTTCAGGCACCTTCTGCGCGGCTCTCTTTGACAAGTCTTTGGCAATGTCATTCTCGGCACGGGGGACGTGCTCCATTTCTAGACCGTCAAAGCTCTCCTCCAATCTTTGTACCTTGTCAACATATGCCTCCATTAGGGGACTCTGGTAATCCTTGTTTACTTGGAACACGACAAGCTGCAAGTCCCCCTAGACTATCAACTTTCTGATGCCGTGATCGACCGCTATCCGTAGTCCGGCAAGCAACCCTTCATACTCAGCCGTGTTGTTAGTTGATTCCTCCCGGGGTAAAGCATCTGGATCACATACTTGAGGTGCTTTCCGGTGGGTGCAATGAGTAGCACTTCGGCACTGACGCCTTGCAGACAAAAAGCTCCGTCATAGTACATGACCCATTCTTGAGGTGCTTCTTTGCCGTGGAGTGCTGTCTCCGGGAGTTGTTCGTCTGGCGTTGGTGTCCATTCTTCTATGAATTCCGCCAGGGCTCTGCTCTGGATTGTTGCCGTACTTTTGAAGCTCAAGTCAAAGTTGTACAGCTCCAACGCCCACTCAACAATTCTGCTGGTTGCCTATGGATTTCTCAAGATATGTTGCAACGGGATCCGAGTGACGACGGTGATATGATGTGCTTGGAAGTAGTGGTGCAGCTTCCGAGAGGCCATAAGGAGGCCAAAGAGCATTTTCTGCATCCCAGAGTATCTTGATCTAGCCCCCTACAGGAGGGAGCCAACAAAACACACGGGCCGCTGCACCACCTTCTTCTTCTGCACTGTTTGCTGATCTGTCCTGACGTCGCTTGAGACTGTGTCGATATTTCCCCAAAGAGGAAGGGATGATGAAGCACAGGTACGGTAATTATTTCCCTCAGTTATGAAACCAAGGTTATCGAACCAGTAGGAGAAGCAAGCAACACTATGTAAACGGTACCTACACACAATGAACAAATACTTGCAACCCGACGCGTAAGAGAGGTTGTCAATCTCTCCATGGTAAAAAGATAGATAGGTTTCTATTAGATTGGATAAATAGATTGCACAAGAACACAAAATAAAAGATGCAAATAGAAAGTGCATCAAGATCTGAAAACAAATGCGGAAAAAGATAGATCGGAAAGCAATATGTTAAAAGAATAGACCCGGGGGCCGTAGATTTCACTAGTGGCTTCTCTCAAGAAGATAGCACACGATGGGTAAACAAATTACTGTTGGGCAATTTATAGAAGATCAAATAATCATGACGATATCCAAGGCAATGATCAATATATAGGCATCACGTCCAAGATTAGTAGACCGAAACGATTCTGCATCTACTACTATTACTCCACACATCGACCGCTATCCAGCATGTATCTAGTGTATTAAGTTCATGGAGAACCGGAGTAATGCAATAAGAATGATGACATGATGTTGACAAGATCTATTCATGTAGGAATAGACCTCATCTTGTTATCCTTCATAGCAATGATACATGTGTGCCTCGCTGCCCCTTCTATCACTGGGAGAGGACACCGCAAGATCAAACCCATCACAAAGCACCTCTTCCATGGCAAGAAAAATTGATCTTGTTGGCCCAACTAAACCAATGATTCGAAGAAGAAATGCGAGGCTATAAATAATCATGCATATAAGAGATCAATGAAGACTCAAATAATATTCATGGATAGAAACTCATCATGAACTCAAACTTCATCGGATCCCAACAAATACACCGCAAAAAGTCATTACATCAAATAGATCTCCAAGAGACCATTGTATTGAGAATCAAAAGAGGGAGAGAGAAAGCCATCTAGCTACTGCCTACGGACCACTATGTCTATGGTGGACTACCCACGTATCATCGGAGAGGCACCAATGAGGATGATGAACCCCTCTGTGATGGTGTTAGATTGGATCTCGTGGTCCTAGAACTTGCGGCGGCTTGAATTGTGTTTCGTTAACTCCTCTAGGGTTTCTGGAATTTCTCAGGATTTATAGAGCTGAGAGGCGGTCGAAAAGACCTCTGTGGGCCCCACGATACATCAGGCCGCAGCCGGGGCCGCACGGGACCCCCCCTAGGTGATTCCATGGCTCCCAAGTTGTCTTCTGGTCTAGAAAAATCTCCAAAAACTTTCGTGGCAATTGGACTCCATTTGGTACTGATATTCTGCAAAGTAAAAAACAAGCAAAAAATAGCAACTCGCACTGGGCACTATGTCAATAGGTTAGTCTCAAAAAATGATATAAAGTTGCTATAAAATGATTATAAAACATCCAAGAATGATAATATAACAGCATGGAACGATAAAAAGTTATAGATACGTTGGAGACGTATCAGCATCCCCAAGCTTAATTCCTGCTCGTCCCCGAGTAGGTAAATGATAAAAATAGAATTTTTGATGTGGAATGCTGCCTAACATGTTCATCACATATTCTTTTTCTTTTGTGGCATGGACATTTGGACTTTTAGATGGTTCAAAGCAATAGTCTAGTTTTGACATGAAGACTTTAATACTCAAGCATACCAACAAGCAACCATGTCTTTTAAAATATCAACACTAAAGAAAGTTATCCCTAGCCCATCATGCTCAATCATTGATCCATTCATCAAACACAGTCAAAAATTAGCTACACCCAATGCACAAGTATGATCATAGTGCCCCCTAGTTGGTGCTTTATAAGAGAAGATGGAGACTCCAATAAATATAAAAATTGCATAAAGTAAATAGGTAGGCCCTTCGCAGAGGCAAGTAGGTATTTGCAGAGGTGCCAGAGCTCAAAACTAAAATTGAGAGAGAAAAATATTTTGGTGGCATGCCTCTCCTGTCAACGAAAACGACCGAGTAGTTCTCAATACTTTCCATGCTAGATATATCATAGGCGGTTCCCAAACAGAAAATAAAGTTTATTCCTTTTCCACCACTCTTTCACAATCCATGGCTAGCCGTATCCACGGTTGCCTTCCATACCAACACTGTCCAAGGAATTTATTATTTCACAACATAAAGTAAATTTCTTTTTCATTTCGGGACTGGGCATCCCTATTACCACCGCACTCTCGTGCAATGACAAGTGAATAAACACTCATCTTGAGAATAAAACATCTAGCATGGAAAAAATATTGGACACCCCCTGCCGCTTCATGAGCAGTACGGGCACACAAAATGGATCATTCATTTTGAAAATTAGAGATGGCACATACGAATTTTCTTAGAACGGCACGAAAATACCGCATATAGGTAGGTATGGTGGACTCATATGGCAAAACTGGGTTTAAGGATTTTTGGATGCACAAGTAGTATTTCTACTTAGTACAAGTGGAGGCTAGCAAATAGATTGAGAGGCAACCAACCAAGAAACAAAAATTCACATAAACGGGTATTAAGCAACACAGAATAATGCACCATAAGTAGGATGTAATTTCATTGCACAACTATTGACTTTCGTGCTTGCATAGGGAATCACAAACCTTAACACCAATATTCTTGGTAAAGCATAATTACTCACCAACATGACTCACATATTACTATCATCATGTCTCAAAACTATTACAAGGAATCAAGTTTAATTTGTCCAATGATCTTCATGAAAGTTTTTATTATATCCCTCTTGAATATCCATCACTTTAGGAATAGTTTCATATATTGCCATTGCTTTTGACAAGCTCAAATAAATTTAAGTGAAGAACATGAGCACCAAAATTTCATCTCTCAAAATAATATAAGTGAAGCATGAGAGAATTTCTTCAAAATTTACTAACTCTCAAATTAATCTAAGTAAAGCATGAGAGTATTTCTTCTAAAATTTAAAGCACACCATGCTCAAAAAGATATAAGTGAAGCACTAGAGCAATTCCATAGCTCAAAATAATTAAGTGAAGCATATAGAGCAATTCTAACAAATCATAGTATAATTTTGGCTCTCTCAAATAGGTGCGTCCAGCAAGTATACTTGTGACGAACTAAAAATAAAATCAAGCAAAGAATAATATAATACAAGACGCTCCAAGCAAAACTCATGATATGTGATGAATAAAAATATAGCTCCAAGTAAAATACCGATGGTCGTTAGAAGAAAGAGGGGATGCCACTCGGGGCATCCCCAAGCTTAGTTGCTTGTCTCTCCTCGGATATTATCTTAGGGTGCCATAGCATCCCCAAGCTTAGCCTATTTTCACTCCTTATTCCTTCATCCATCGTGATCTCACCCAAAACTTGAAAACTTCAATCACGCAAAACTTAACAAAACCTTCATGAGATCCATTAGTATAATAAAGCAAATCACCACTCTAAGTACTGTTCCAAACCCATTCATATTTTATTACTGCATTATATATGATGTATTCTAACTTTACAATGGCTTATACCCTCATATACAAACCATAGATTCATCAAAATAAGCACACAATGCAACGAAAACAGAATCTGTCAAAAACAGAACAGTTTGTAGTAATCTGTACTCTAACCATACTTCTGTAACTCAAACAATTCTGAAACATTAGGACAACGTCGGCAATTTGTATATTAATCTAGTGTGAAAAATTCAGAATTGTTCGTCACTTCTAAGATTTTTGAAAATTCTGCTACTGGATGCAAAAGTTTCTTTTTTTCAACAAGATCAAATCAATTATCACCCAACATTATCCCAAAGGCTTTACTTGGCACAAACACTAATTAAAACATAAAAACACAATCATAATAGTAGCATAATTTTTTCAACACTCACGAACAGAAAGAAAAAGGTAATATAAATTTTATTCATTGGGTTGCCTCCCAACAAGCGCTATCGTTTTTTGCCCCTAGCTAGGAATAATGCATAGATTCAAGTGTTGTCATCTTTAGTTTCCAACTCCTCAATCACACAACTAAATTTCTTCAAGAATTTAGCATGCACACTTTCAATGACAATACATCTAGGAATAAGACTGAAAAATTCATTCTTGTAAGTAGGGTCTTTCGCTATTTCAACAAAATTGGAATAAACACTAGTAATTTTAAGATCTTCCTTGTGGCCATTAGATGTGGCACCTTTGTTCTTAGTGACTTGTGTAGACTTGCAAATTTTTACGGGAGTTTTTTCAATAGTTTTAACAGAAGAAAAGACCGAGCTCAAGTTACTAAAAATTTCTTCTAACTTATCAATCCGGGAGGGACTTTCTTCTATTCTTTCGTTAACTACGGCTTCCTTTTCCTTTAATAATTTAAAGACATCCCTCGCCTTTGACCCAATTTTATTAGCAAGATTATGCATTTTCTTATCCAAATTTTCAAGACATTCCTTGGTAATCATTTTCTTTTCAATAGCATCTAACCTTTCCATAACATGTTCGAGAGTTAAAGTTGTTTCATTAATCATGAGAGCTTGTGAACCCACTAGATTTCCCATAGCATTAAAAGCATCCAAAGATGGACACATCAAGAACTTCCCACCGGTAATCGTATCAAGGACGAATCTATACCAAGTGGTGATGCCCACATAAAAACTGTGAAGAAGAACAACGGTAGATTGCTTATGAATAGATCTATTATGAGAATTGCAAATCCTATACCATGCATCTTTTAGGTTCTCCCCTCCCCTTTGCTTAAAATTGAGAACTTCATTCTCGGGAGTACATGCAATAGAGGAAGAACTAGCCATAACAACAAGTTAGGCAAACAAGAGATCTGACAAGAAAAAGGCAAACGAAAAAGAGGGCGAATAAAACGGCAAAATTTTGTGAAGTGGGGGAGATGAAAACGATAGGCAAATGGCAATTAATGTAAATTGCATGGTGATGAGATTTGTGATTAGGAACCTGATAGATGTTGATGATGTATCACCAGCAACGGCGCCAGAAATTCCTTTGACATGGCTTGAGACTGCGTCGGTATTTCCCCAAAGAGGAAGGGATGATGCAACACAACTACGGTAAGTATTACCCTTAGTTATGAAACCAAGGTTATCGAACCAGTAGGAGAACCAAGCAACACTATGTAAACGGTACCTGCACACAAATAACAAATACTTGAAACCCGACGCGTAAGAGAGGTTGTCAATCTCTCCACTGTAAAAAGATAGATAGGTTTGTATTAAATTGGATAAATAGATCGCACAAGAACACAAAATAAAAGATGCAAATAAAAAGTGCAGCAAGGTATTTTTGGATTTTTGGAATAATAGATCTGTAAACAAATGCGGAAAAAGATAGATCGGAAAGCAATATGTTAAAAGAATAGACCCGGGGACCGTAGATTTCATTAGTGGCTTCTCTCAAGAAGCTAGCACACGGTGGGTAAACAAATTACTGTTGGGCAACTGATAGAAGATCAAATAATCATGACGATATCCATGGCAATGATCAATATATAGGCATCACGTCCAAGATTAGTAGACCCAAACGATTCTACATCTACTACTGTAACTACACACATCGACCGCTATCCAGCATTCATCTAGTGTATTAAGTTCATGGAGAAACGGAGTAATGCAATAAGAACGATGACATGATGTAGAGAAGATCTATTCATGTAGGAATAGACCCCATCTTGTTATCCTTAATAGCAATGATACATGCGTGCCTCACTGCCCGTTCTGTCACTGGGAGAGGACACCGCAAGATCGAACCCATCACAAAGCACCTCTTGCCATGGCAAGAAAAATCGATCTAGTTGTGATAACTAAACCAAAGATTCGAAGACGAAATACGAGGCTATAAATAATCATGCATAAAAGAGATCAAAGAATACTCAAATAATATTCATGGATAGAAACTGATCATGAACTCAAACTTCATCGGATCCCAACAAACACACCGTAAAAAGTCATTACATCAAATAGATCTCCAAGAGAGAGAGAAACCCATTTTGCTACTTCCTACGGACCCGTAGGTCTATGGTGGACTACTCACGCATCATCGGAGAGGCACCAATGAGGATGATGAACCCCTCTATGATGGTGTTAGATTGGATCTCATGGTTCTGGAACTTGCGGCTGCTGGAATTGTCTTTCGTCGACTCCTCTAGGGTTTCTGGAATTTCTGAGGATTTATAGAGATAAGAGGCGGTGAAAAGGACCTCCGTGGGCCCCGTGATACATCAGGGCGCGTCGAGGGCTCTAGCGTGCCCTGGTATATCGTGGGCCGCACTGGCATCCCCCCAGGTGCTTCCTTGGCTCCCAAGTTGTCTTCTGGTCCAAAAAAATCTCCAAAAAGTTTCATGGCAATTGGACTCCGTTTGGTACTAATATTCTGCGAATTAAAAAACAAGCAAAAAACAGCAACTGGCACTGGGCACTATGTCAATAGGTTAGCCCCAAAAAATGATATAAAGTTGCTATAAAATGATTATAAAACATCCAAGAATGATAATATAACAGCATGGAACGATAAAAAATTATAGATACGTTGGAGACGTATCATGCCCCTTGTGTCATACTTGCGTCATTGGCTATTTGTTTTTGCGGGGCTGGTTCTGTCTTGCCGGCTACCAGCTCGGTGGTTTCTGCCTCATCCTCCTCAGCTTCCCTCTCTCACACTTGCGCAGCACTAACCACTTGGTTTGTTGCCGCCAAATATAGCATCAACGGATCCTTCGGTCTTGGTGCGACTAGGACTGGCGTTGAGGACAGGTATTTCTTCAATTCTTGCAGCGCTGCCTCTACTTCCGGGGTCCACGTCATTGGGCCCGCCTTCTTCAGGATCTTGAAAAATGGCTGGGTGCGCTCTGCAGACTTGGAAATGAACCTGCTGAGGGCGGCGATGCAGGCCGCCAAGCGGCGCAAGTCCTTGATGCGCTTGAGCGCCTCCAGATGTTCAATTGCCTGAATCTTGGCGGGGTTGGCTTCGATCTCGCGCTATGATATGAAGAACCCGAGGATCTTGCCGGAAGGGACTCCAAACACGCACTTCTCGGGGTTAAGCTTCTAATTGATCTTGCGTAGATTCGTGAAGGTTTCTTCTAGGTCTTGCACCAGCGTGTCCTTGTTCTTGGTCTTGACCACTATATCATCCATGTATGCCTCCACATTACTGTGCTGCTGCGGTCCCAAACCAATCTGAACTGCCCTTTTGAATGTTGAACTGGCGCTCTTCAACCCAAACAGCATGCATCTGAAGCAGTACGCGCCGCAGGGGGTAATGAATGCCGTTTTTTCTCCGTCCTCCTCGGCCATGAAGATCTGGTGATAGCGAGAATATGCATTGAGGAAGGACAGGAGGTCGCAGCCAGCGGTCGAGTCCACTATCTGGTCAATGCGCGGCAAGGGGAATGGGTCCTTCGGGCAAGCCTTGTTGACATCGGTGAAGTAGATGCAAAGCCTTCATTTCCCATTCGCCTTGCACACTATCACGGGATTAGGTAGCCAAGTTGGGTGGATCACGCCCAAGATCAGACCTGCTGCTTCTAGCTTCTTGATTTCTTCGGCAATAAATTCTTGCCGCTCTAGGGCTTCCTTCCGGACCTTCTACTTGACGGGGCACGCATGGGGACAAGTGGCAAAGTGTTGCTCAATCACCTCCCTGGGAACACCGGGGATGTCAGACGGTTGCTAGGCAAACACATCGACATTTGCCTGTAGGTAGGTGTGGAGCGTGCTTTCCTATTTGCTATGGAGGGTGGCACTTATAGCGAAAGTAATGCCCTCGCCGTTCTTCCACGCGGCCACTTGCTTCGTCTTGGGGATGGTCACCTTGTCTTTCTTGCTCCTGGAGGCAGAGGTCTCTGGTAAGTCCTCGACGGGCGTGCTGCAACTTTTGGCGTGCTTCCCGGAGTCCTTACGAGATCTACCAAAGTTTTTGCTCTCGTTCTCCCCCCCCCCGGGGAGCTTTGCCGGCAGGAGCGAGTGCCTCGTCGGCAGACGCTGCCACTGCCCCTCGGAATTGCTTATCGACGCAGAGGACTGCGTCCTTGTTGTCAGCGCGGACGGTGATGACACTCATCGGCCTTGGCATCTTGATGGTGTTGTAGGCGTGGTGGGACACCGCCATGAACTTTGCCAGCGCCGGTTGGCCCAGAATTCCATTATACGGCAGCGACATCTTTGCAACGTCGAAGACTACTCTCTCTGTCATGAAGTTGAGCTCACTACCAAATGTGACCTGTAGAGTTATCTTCCCCTTGGGTTGAGATCTTCCCGGGTTGACCCCTTGGAAGGATCCTGTCGGCTTGAAATCTGAATCGAGGATCTGCAGACGCTTGATTACGTCCGGCGATATCAGATTCAAACAGGCCCCATTATTGACCAACATATTCGTGACTTTGAGGTTGCGGATTGTCGATGATACCAACAACGGCATCCAGCCGATGATAGTGATGCGGTTAGGGTGATCCTCAGCGTCGAAGATGATGGGAGTGTTGGACCACTTGAGGGGTTTTCTTGCCTCTGCCGCTGGTTCTGCCGCGTTCATCTAACGGGCCCACTTCATGAGTTGCCGGTGAGAGGAGTGCAAAGATACGCCTCCGTCGACGCACATGGCATTGACAACTTTCTGGAATTGCTGGCCCTCAGATTCTTCTTCATCTCCATCGTCGTCATCGTCTTCCTCATCAGACTTCTTGTCTCGGCCTCTAGCAGGTTTCTCCTTCCGCTGCTTGGCCTTGCCGCCGCGGCCACCGCGGCTTTTCTTGCCGGAACCACCTGCACCATCTTGGCCCTTCTCCTTGTCCCACCTTTTGTACTCTTGCTTTTGCTTTTCGGCAAGCTGTTCTACTTGGTGGCACTCAATGATGTCAGCTCTTAGTGAGGTTGATCTTGCAGTACGGCTTGTCGGTCTTTTCTCCTGCCGCGGCCGTGTTGCCTCCGGAGCATGCGACAACATTCTTTCCGGACCCCTCGGACTTGGCCTTCTTGCCGGAGTCGGAATCGTTGTTCCATTCAAAGACCATCACTGGTTTTCCCTTGCACTTTCTGTTGCACTTCCAGCCTTTTTTCTTGGAGGCTCGCGCGTCTTCGTCATCGTCTGAGTTGACCTCCGTGCCAACGTCCTCTCCAGAGAGCCTCCTTCCCTCTTCAGCTCGCGCTCACTTGTCAGCCAAAGCATATAGCTCGGCGACATCCCACACCTTATTGATGCTCATCTCCTCATGCATCCACCGGTTGCGCACGTTCTTGTGGAACGCGGCGATCACAGCGACTGGGTGGATGTCGGGGATGTTGTGTTGCACGCGGCTGAATCTCTGGATGTATTTGCGGAGTGACTCGCCCTCTCTCTGGGGGAGCACATGCAAGTCGCTGGGCTACCCTAGAAGCTTGTGGCCTCCTTGGTATGCCCCAAAAAATTGGTTGCACAGGTCCGCCCAAGAGGAGATGGACCCCTCCGGCAAGTACATCAACCAACTCCTCACGTTGGGCTTGAGCGCCAACGGAAAGTAGTTGGCGAATAATTTTTTGTCGCGTCCCCCAGCAGCCTGCACGACAATGGTGTAGATGCCGAGGAACTTGGAAGGCCTAATCTTGCCATCATACTTGTCGGGCAGCTCGGGCTGGAAGGGTCTGCTAGAGGGCCAGCAGACTTGCCGTAACTCGTGGGTGAACGCCGGGCAGCCTACCTCGTAGGGCAAGCTGTCGGGCACCACCGGCGTAGGTGCGTCGACGGCTGGGTGCGCGCGACCATCAGACTGGTGGCGTGCCTGACGTCGCTCTCGATGGTGGTGCGAGCGTCCTCCTTGCGTTTATCCTTCAAGACATGGCATTGATCTTTGTTCATCCGTGGATCCGTCGAGGCGTACGACAACTCTTCTTGTACGTCGGTCGAGCGGGTAAGTTCCTGCAGTTGTGGGGGAGAGTGCACCGTGCGTGCCCCGCCAGCGTCACGTCCGTTGGTGGGAGCCCCCGGAGCCTCCTGGCGATTGCACGACGGGCCCGCTCCCTCCGGCCAGTCGCGGTTCGTGAAACTCAGTAGACTCTGGATTGTTACTCTCCAGTCCTCCATCTTCTCTAGCACTGGTGGAAAGTTCAGCAATAGCTGGGCCTGGGCCAGAGCTTCCTCCGCAGTCTTGGGCATGGAGCGTTGCGAGGCGTGGGTGGCTCTCTTACTCCTGGCGGTGCCAGGAGGAGCGTCTTCCCGCATTGTCGCGCACTGCTCATTCCCTCCACGAGGTTGCTGTCAAGCTCGGCAATGTGTGTCTTGAGAGGAACGCGCAGGGGTCTTGTCTGCCCGCCGCCCAAGGTCGCCACCCTGGGGGCGTTGGTCATGGTTGTCTTGTGAAGGCTGCAGTGGAGGTCCTATCACCGCCGTTGCTGCTGCTGCAGCCGCCGCCGCGACCGCCGCTTCTGCGGTGTCGGCCCCGGTCGCTGCAGGCGAATTCCGCATCTCCACGATGGCGGGGTCTGGATTGGGGCTTGTGTAGCTTCGTGCAGCCTTGTGGCTGCTTTCACCGGCGCGGTGAATGCGGGGACCGCCTCAGCATCGCTGGCGACCACTTGCGAGAGCAGCTTGGACGCGGACGGAGCGGCCGTTGCTGCACCCTTGGTCTTTTTGCGAGGCATGGTCGTTGAAGAAACTGTTGACAACGATGTGCAGGAGTCGGCGAAGGTTCACGCAAGGGGCACCCCCTACCTGGCGCGCCAAAGATGTCGGGGTACGACGATCTATGGGGACGGCAAGGCCCATTCCGTGGTTCGGCAAGCGAGATCCTCTAACACAAAGGCCTCACCAGACGATGCACGTACGAGGGTTTAGACAGGTTCAGGCCGCCGGAGTGTAATACCCTACGTCCTGTGTGGTGTAACACCCCGTTACGCCTGGCGGGATCTAGACTGGCCCCACAGACCAACAGTAGTCTTTCCTGCGCACTTTGTCCTCACTCGTGCGCACCCGGGACCAACTTCCCGGTCGGTCACCCATCCTAGAATCGCTCCAAGCCAAGCACGCTTAACTTTGGAGTTCTTTTCGAATGGGCTCCCAGAAAAGAAGGAATTCCTTGTTGATATGAGTAGTCTATCATTCCTATTAAGCCAGGCTCTCACATAGACCCCCACTCAAAGGAACCGACGTCCTCGTCGGACGATCAGGAACGTTCCCTCTTGGCACACGTATGGAAGTCCAGTCCGGCACATGTGCCATGCCGTGTGCCACGACGGGCCACACGCGCCATGCGCCACATGTCCGTGCACCTGACCCGCGCATGCCCATGTAACCGCAAGGGTCGGCTCTGATACCAATTGTAACACCCCGTTACGCTTGGCGGGATCTAGACTGGCCCCACAGACCAACACCAGTCTTTCCTGCGCACTTTGTCCTCACTCGTGCACACCCGGGACCAACTTCCCGGTCGGTCACCCATCCTAGAATCGCTCCAAGCCAAACACGCTTAACTTTGGAGTTCTTTTCGAATGGGCTCCTAGAAAAGAAGGAATTCCTTGTTGATATGAGTAGTCTATCATTCCTATTAAGCCAGGCTCTCACCTGTGGTGTGGTTTATTTGGGATCACAATACAGGAGCATCGCAGCCTGACAAGGATCCTCTGGGTGCGTCGCTACGCGGGAAAATGAAGGAGTGTCAACTTTTGTAAACGTAGCCATGGACCTCCTTTTATAATCCAAGGGGCTACCACAGTGGCTAAAATGGTCGTCTTTACATAAGGTAAATAATGCACACTGTCGCTGCCCGAGACACTAGCAGGAGCGATAGTGGGAAATACCTAACTCTGACGGACTAAGACAGGCGCATTTAATATGCCGTGTGGTGGCGCGCTGGCGACGTCTCCCAACAAGGATTGCCTCTCTTTCTGTGTCGTTCGCCCAACTACCTCTTATTCTTTTTCCACGCTATAGGACGGGTGTCATTAAAGCTGCTGTAAATCTTGGAAAACTGCCACGCGCCCCGCCAGCTTCACCTACCCGCCTGCCCGCTCGACACCTAGCTGGTGTAGACAACCAGCCCAGCGATGTGGAGCGATGGCTTGGCTGGCGGAGGCCTTGGCGGACGCGCTAGCATCCGAGCCCCCGGCAAGGAAGGCTACCCTATTAGCTCGAGCCCTTGTACTACTTGACTTGGAGTTCAGTTCCAGCCCGGCAGGGTCTTGCCAGTCCGGAGGTCGCAGTCGTCTGGTGCACAAGTTAGGGAACTAAGGGCCCCCTTTCTTAGTACACCGACAAGGCTGCTGGTGTTTTTGGTCCTCTCTCTCTCTCTCTGATCGGCAATTGCATTATTCCCAAATAAATATGTGCTTCTATTCTTCAGATTCCGCCCACACCATGTTTGATGTTAGGCGAGTGATAAGCACCGCGCCAACAAAAATTTGGGCCGGCGGTGTGCACACAAGCTGCAGATAGCTATGTCCCTCTAGTCACTTGCTATGCACACACTGTAACAGGTAGATCTGTCTCTCATCTCCGTCTGTAGTGGTCGTCATGGGCTAGTGGTGGTGTTGCTCCTCTCTCTCTCTCTCTCTCTCTCTCTCTCTCTCTCTGATCGGCAACGGAATTATTCCCAAATTCATGTGTGCTTCTATTCTTCAGATTCCGCCCACACCATGTTTGATGTTAAGCGAGTGACAGGCGCCATGCCATCGGAAATTTGGGTCGGTCGCCTCTGCGTCGTACCATGCAAAGCATCTAATCCGTCAGATCAGCCTCCCTGCTTCGTCCCCCACCCATCGTTCCCAACGAGTAGGGAAAATTTCCCTCGCACCGTCAAATCGACCAGCCATGCACACCACCTATAGCTTGGTTTGTCATAAATCCAGGACCACTTGCCCTGCCCCACCACGCAGGTCGCCGCCTCGCCGCGGGTCTGAGTTCACCGTCGCCACATGTCCACTTTCACTCCCCCTCGTCTCCCAGTGTCCATGTCCTGTGCCCCTGTACCTCCTTCGCCCATCCACTGCATGCTTCTACTACATCGCCGGCCAACTCGTCAGCGGCAGCCCAGCGACTCCCCATTGGTCACAGCTCTACTCGTGGTGCCAAAAAGATAGAACATGGTGGAAGCAAAAAAATGACTGGATCCAGCAAAACCTAAATATGGTGGAAGCAATATCTGGAGTTGTTTCTAGTAAAAAAAGATGGTGGTAGCAAAAACTATTGGTGGTTCCAGCTTCCGATATGCCCGTGGTAGCACTCCGATGGTTGGTTGCAGCATCTTTGTGTCCCCTCCTCCACATCGAGAAGTTGTAACCACGTGGGTCATAGCATCCCTGATGGGTGGTACCTGCTCTCGGTGATGCCCGTGTAACATCCTTGACGCCGGTTGCAGCATCCCTTCATCGCCGCACGTGGTCCGCCTGGCTGTTCGGTTTCAGCTTTTGTTGTCACCAGTTGTAGCTTTTTATCTCGCCGGCAGAAGCTTTCAGCTCCGCTAACTTCAACATCGATGGTCGCCGGCGTGGTCGGCATGGCCGGCTGATTGCATCTTTCGACGTTGCCGGTTGTAGCTTTTTATCTTGCCGATAGAAGCTTTTCGCTCTGCCAGTTGCAACATCAATGGTCGCCGGCATGGTCGAATTGGTCGCCCGATTGCAGCTTTCGCCGTTGGCGGCTGTAGCTTTTTAGCATGATGGTAGAAGCTTTTAGCTCCGCTAATTGCAACATCGAGGAGACGCCGGCGTGGTCACACACCTGCCAGTTGAGCCTCTAGCTCCACCGGTTGCAGAACATTGCAACTCTTCCCCTGGCATCGCATTGCATCTTACAGTTGTCTCCACAGCACCGCTCTGCTGCTCCAAATCTGCAGTGCTGCCACCCCTCCATTTCACCGGTCGGAGGTCAGGACGGCCTTGCCCTCTGGAGGAAAAAAGCGGCAACAACCTTGACTTTTGCTCCGACGTGGAAGGTGAAAGGTAAAAGAAGATAAGGAAGGAAGTAAAATGGGTGGAGGCGACCGGACCCTGTGTGTGATGCGGCATGATAGCTGGAGATAAGGGATGGGAAAGTGGTGCCTGGCCCCACCATGTGTAAACCCACGTGCGGCCGGAGCAATGTTTCCGCCGGCGCACCGGGTAGAAATGTTCCCTTGATGTCATACTTATGATGTTATACACTCCAATTCATCTAGCAGAATTAAGTTATGGAGAGTTTTTCATGATGTTGGTTGCTTATTTTTTTTGTCTAACAAACTGGATGCTTAAATTTTGCATGTAAATGTTGAGTAGGTGCTAAAATGTTTCACTAATAATAGTTTCCAACATGCTTTTTAGCAAAACTACAGAACAATAAAAATACATCAAAACTATTATAGCTCAATCAATTTGCATATTTCAATTATGTGTACTCAAAATAGATTTGGTGTCCATGACATGTGGACTTAAGACCAAGTTGGATTGATGATGTTCTTCGATACAATAATTGTTCTTCTCCTTTAACATGATGCATCATTGACTTATTTTTCTAGATGCTCACATACACACACAAACGACATCCAGCAGGCGCTTGGACACCCGGCAGATTGAAAGCACAAAAGAAAATATTTTCAATATGAGGCCACGATGCCCGACAGAGATCTAGCCAATATGCTCCCAATCCATATTTCTTGATGTTGAAACAACAAGTAAGAGCTTCTTCATTTTTACTTTTCATGTCTTTTGAGAAATTAATGGGGTTTACAAGCTGAAATTATTGACTACTTGAAAAGATATTTTATCAAAAACTGTTTGAACAATGTTTCCCTGGTTCTGCATTCATGGAATTGCTAAAAAAAATGAACAAGTTCAGTGATAGTTTTCTTCCTATTAATATCCCGTCCAAGGTGCCAATTTGTTTCTTCACTTGCTCATCTCTCAATGTTGAACTATACATGTACTTATCTTTAAAGTTCTTTTGTCTTCCTGAACTAATTAGATTTTTTTAGCACTACTGAACTAATTAGATGCCATCTGAAATTACCTTCCCTTCGACATTATTGTACAGATTCCTTAAACACTTCCAAGTGTTTCAGCTGCGTACATGTCTACAACAATACTAGCAGGTCTACATTCGTGTTGCTATGGTGCAGACTGGCTTGACTTCGAGGAGAAAACATGGAGATTAGAGTGCCTTTTTTCCTGCCAATTCCATTTCGACCAACCTTCAGAGATGTCTCTTCATTTCTTAGGAAATACCTTTTGTGAATTATGAGATTGGTCTTTCCACATGGCATGGAAGATGTACTTTTGAGTACTTCCAATATTATTTTGCTACTTGCAAAATTGTTCTAGTGGTAAATTGTTTTTCAAATTTCTAAGGACATATTGTTTTGTTTTTTAGATCAATAGGGAAAGACGCCCCGACTACATTTGCATTAGAAGCCTGAACAAACATCCCCGGCTTCCTCTTAAGTGACATATTGTTTTGATGTGGCTGCGAAGGAGTATATCAAGTTATCTGCAGGCTGCATCAGCGACTCGCAACGGAGGAAGCTGTGGTGATTGCTACTACTGCAGCAAGGCACTAGCTACCCAGGTGTAGCTGACACAATAAGTTTCCTTTTCACTTCAGAATTCAGAGGAGTCAAAGTTTGTTTTATAGTTCAAACCAATCACTGGTTCAAAAGATCTATTCCAAAATGATATTGTCTCTTGATACCTGGTTACAAAAATATATTCTTCATCATGGCCAAAGGTAAATTTAATTCCTGGTCAAAAACTTTAGAATAACCGTGTTTGTAGATTTTTCTACCTAAGGGCTCTTTTTGTTTAGCTGGAAGTCAAATCGCGATCAGATGTACCTATAATGATGATCGCGGGTCCGTGCTAGCTATTTTTATTTCAAAGCTATTCCTTCTAGACACATTACACTATACAAGTTCAAAAATTATGCAAAGTGGAAGTTGGTACTAAAGCGATTACTCTTTTTGATTGTGCCACTCATTGTGTTACCAAAAGTTGGGATGATTTTCACCACTTCATTTTAATTCGGTAATTCCCACGCTCGCCTAATATTCTTTTGGGCTTTCTATTCATGTGCCCCTCGTTCCTTAGCTCTACTCATTCATCCCCATGCTCTTAAGATTTGCTCACTTTTCCCCACTTCTTAGTCTGAAACCCTCATAAATGGTCACACGGGGGGATGCCGTCGGGTCAATGGTTTGACCGTTAACTACTGACGAGTGGGGCCCTGGTTTTGGTGGACTGTTGGGCCGAAGCACGCCACTCCCTCCATCCCGTTTTGCACGCGTCTTTTCACAGGCGCCCGCCACGTCGGGCTGACGGCATGGCCCCACACGGACTCGTCAGGAAACCCGACTGTTCGACAGGTGCCTCGACCGTCGGCGCGGTGTGAACGCCTCATGGCGCCGCTTCAAATCGCCGCCCGGGGCCATTAAGTGGCTATTTAAGCCGGCCATCGTCCCCCAGCCCTTGCACATCCTCCTCCTCCCTCCACCCCGCCGCCGCCCGAGTCCATACGCCTCCTCTCGCACATCCGTTGCCGTTAGGATGGTCCGGTGCCTCATCACCACGTAGAGGCGGAAATGCACGCTCGCCGCGGCGCCCGCATCGCTGCGGGTCTCCCTCCGGATTCGCCGGAGATGGAGGAGGAGCAGGAGGATCAGGAGGAGGACCATCAGCCAGCGCCCATGAAGGAGGACGACCCAGAGGCGGACGCAGAGGTCGCCGTCGACCAGCCGGAGGAGATGGCGGAGCAGCAGGCCATCCTGGATTCCATCCGGGATGAGGCCGAGGTGGAGGCCAACCGCCGGCTCATCCGGCAAAGGCAGGCGGAGGCCGACGCCCTGTTCGACAAGCTGGAGGTTGAGGTAGAGGCAGAGGAGGCGGCAGAGGAGCAGCCGCAGGCGCCGGAGGGGGCGGAGCCGCAACAGGCGACCATTTATCCACCGGAGGACACGGAGATCATCAACATCTCCGACGAAGAGTAGATAGGTTTTATTATGTAGTAGTATGTAGGTTTTACATCCTGCATGCTTTTGTACGAATTTTTTTCCTTTCTAATATGAGATGTCCGGTTGTGTAATGATGTTTTCAATCTAATATGAACCATGGTGATGTTGAAAAAGAAGAAGGAAAATAAACTATTTTTTGCAGGATGAAACTAATTTGGTGCAATCAAATCAAAAAAAAGAAAAAAACGGTGCAATCAAATCAATAAAGAAAGGGCCCATAAAGAAAAGGGTGACGGTGCAATCAAATCAATAAAAAAACAGAACAAGCGCGTGCACCATTTTATAGGCCTCTTTTGTCCTTGTGGGCCTTCGACAGGTCAACGCCTTGTGAAGGCCCAACAAGGACTTGTTTGCATTTTGGGACAGACGAGTGGGCGAGCAGAACCAACCTCTCGCGGATCGCCCAACGATCCAACGGTGCGGAGCCGTCCATGTGATCCAATGGCGCGCAGCCTGCACGCGGCCCGCCCTATGAATTCCTTCTAGAAGACCAGATCTGAGGGCTGTCGCTTGGCGCTCGGGTATGATCGGCCGGCTGCAGTTCGACGCTAGGGTTTGGAGAGATGCCGTGGGGTTTTGAGCCAGTCAGCGGGGTTATCTTAGGTTTGAGCAACTTTCAAATGATGTTAACTAATTCAAAAAAAATCAAAAAAATAGCAAACCTTCGCGGTTCGTCGTTTCATAAGACATAGTTGCCATAAAAAAATATAAACTTGGTTTAGGGATATTTTTATGGAAAAATATTCTTTTGAGGTAAGCTACCATCTCCAAGTTCAAATGAGAAGAACAAATCAAAAAATAATCAAAAAATGGAAGACCTGCACACAATGCCGTTGTATGTGACATGGTTATGAAAAAAAATATTGGTTTATGAACATTTCCGTGAAAACTCCTTCACACAAATGAGCTATCACGTACGAGATTGTATAGAGTCCAAGAAGACAGTGATAGTGGGTTTGAGTTTATGAAAAATCAAAAAAGTCAAAAAAATCAGCATAGATTCATTTTAGTGTGAATAAGAAGGATCTGAACTTATATTTTAATTATTGAAATTTTAAACTGTTTTTGTAATGATTTATATTGGAAATGGCTTGTTTACCCTAACTTTTTGGAGCTCACCAACATAGGCTAACATGATCATTTGTTTGTATTTTTGTTTTATTTGTTGTTAGATCATTGCAACCTAGGCTAACATGATCATTGCAACATCACAGAGCAATGGATTTCAAATGTTGCTTATAATTCAAATGTCAGTCAAAATTCAAATTCAAACATCACATCACAGTCAAAACATCATATCAAATCACATCAACCTGTGTTAACTTTAATTATACATTAATGCCAGCCACAAAGGCCGGCGAGAGTTCACAAGTTTGCCAGGCACTAACTAAAAACATTAAAACTAAAAATCAAAATGAGGAGGGGCGCTGCCCCCTAGGCGTCTTCGTCGTCGTCATCGTCGGGGCATGTGTGGTCGACGAGGGTCGGCGCCGGGCCAGCCTAGGGGAACGACGTCTCCCAGGCAGTGGCGACGTTGTCTGCTTGTGGCTGCACCACCGCTGCCTGCGCTTCGGCACGACGCTCCTCCTCCTCTACCTCGGCGAGCCGCTGACCCTCACGACGCTCCGCCCGCAGGTGCTACTGTCGCCAGAACTCCAGGTAGTCCCGCTCCTGCTTCGGCGTCCCCAGCATCCATATGGGTGGTGCGCTCACCCACTCCCGCACCACCCCCTCCCAGACGTACTCGTGGGGCGTGAGGGCGGTCGGCGCCTACTCGAGCTTGGTAGGGGACGGCGGGGCCAGCGGCGGCACGACGCAGTCGCCAGCAGCGAAGAGCGCAATGGCCTCCGCCATCCGCGCGTGGTAAGCCGGCTCCTCCTCCTCATCCTTGCGCCGCTCTTCCTCCTCGCTTTCACGGAGGACAGCTGCCAGCACCAGCGCCTCCTGGTATGCGGCCTCCGCCTCCTGCTCCTCATCACGCACGATGAGGGGCGGCGGGGTGCCAGCCCGCACGTCCCGGACGCCACGCCGGCGCTGCTCCTCGTGCTCAAACGCAAACCAGACCTCCCAATTGGGAAAGTCTGCAGCATAGGCCCGATCGAGCCGCTCCTCGGGCGTGAGCTGCTGCCGCCGGCGCCTCATCTCCTCCGCCTGCGCCCGCACTGACCGTGGAACCGCCGGCACTGGGATACTCTCCGGATCCAAGTGCCAGTAGTGTGGCAGGATCACGTCGGGGTAGGGGAGCAGGATGGTGTGCTCCCAGTGCCACCTCGCCTGGTGCACTGGGACACTAATCCGCTGCCGAGGCGGACGAGAAGAGGACGGCGGGGGTAGCGCGCGCCAAGGGACGGCGGGGGCCTTGCCCTTCTTCTTGCCGGAGCTTGAACCGGCCCCTGAGAAGATGCCCATGGTGGCTACTGGCTAGGGTTTGGTTTTGTCGCCGGCGGACTAGGATTTTATCCTGTCGGGGGTGGAGGGGGCAGGCGCGGCTCTTGAAGGATGGAAGGTACTGTGGACTGGCCGGTTTCCATTTAAAGAAGGACGACGACCAGAACATGGGTGGCTGACGACCGGGGCCCGCCGCACGTGCGCATTTACTTTTGGCTATGGGGGTAGTTGGAAGGCCACCATGCGTCCCCGATGCGGACGAGGAGAAAGCGCGTGCACGTCCGTTCGGCGTCCGTGTGGCCGGAAATGGGGCGGGACGGACTCACTCGTCAGGTCCAACGGGCGACGCAGTCCAGCGCGGCCCCACTCGTCAGAGTTAACGGTCAAACCATTGACCCGACGACATCCTCCATTGTGACCTTTGGTGAGGGTTTCGGGCTAGGGAGTGGGGAAAAGCGAGCAAAATTTAAGGACGTGGGGATGAATGAGCACAGCTAAGGAACTAGGGGCACAGATGTAAAAAAAAACCCTATTCTTTTAGGCTCCTTCCCATCTCGACAATTTTTTCATACCACAATTTATGCATAATGATAAAATAGTCCATGGCAGTATGTCAAATGCATTTTGATATATTCTCATTGGTTATGTCATGATTTTGCTCCAAGCATTTTTAATTACACTTGGGATTGTGCCAAAACCATATCTTTCATGGTGTTTCCTTGTGTAGGTCGAGGGCGATGAAATTGTCTGCTCTCGAACGTGGAATAACAAAGGCAGACCGCCGACACCGAACTGCTCACTCCAGTATGCTCTCCCTTTTGTTCTAATTCAGCAACCTGTCCATGTACGTCATGCAAAGAAAAACGTGTGAGGGTGCACCTAGGACGACTGCACAGCTTGTCTCATCCTTGCCTGCCCGAACCAACTTTGAAGTGCATCACATGGGACGTACATCAATCTACTATTGCTTCATCTTCTAGCTTTTAGGATCTTCTTGCCTAGGTTTTCCAGAGAAGTTTTGTTGACCTAAATAATTTCAAACTGCAGATAAACAATGGCATGAATTTCATTCTGTCTATAATCACATAACACTTCAGCACAAAGAATAAAACAAAGAAAAATAATACCATCTTATATATATGTACGTACCAGCGGAGGGCTTGGGGTTAGTGCATTGGAAGGTATATGCAGCTCACCTTATTGGATTCTGTAACTTCCTAGCAGTCTGCGCACATGATCTCACAATCCAAGTATGAGAAGGAAGTTGTCGCCCTATTATTGCTCAATCTCCAAGATTTCCTAAGTTGTGTGCCCATGATTTTGAAGGAGAAGTTTGCAGACCTAATGAAGATCAAGTTGTCAACTTGTGTACTACAGTCTACAGCAACATGTCACCTTAGATCAGAGACGAAAAGTTGGAGTGACGGGGAGACACGAAATCCCAGTGCAAGGATCCCATGGTGGTGCTTCTGGCCTTGCATGAGAGGTGCGACTCGTGCTAGCTCTGCGAGGATTCCCGCGGCGATGCAGGCGTGCAACCATGTAGTGAAGATGTGCCTCCGGCTAGCTTTGGGACGATCCCCATGTTGGTGTAGCCATGTATGGGAGGAGATGCTCCAGCTAGCTCGAGCTCGAGGAGAAGGATGGATGGCATCCAAGGGCGGACGTGGTGGCGGCTTGAAGATGGAGCGGAGGGCATCCATAGCCGGACGTTGTGGCGGCGTGTGGCGTGAGGATGGGGAGCCTGGTTGATCGCTAGAATGGCTATTGTGTTTTTTTAGGGTTATTAAAAAGGTGAGGCGTTATTTGATATAAAGGGGTAGGAAAAACTAATGCATGGCATAGGTGGGTAATTTCTATCACCTCTAATCTACCGGTGGTGATTACTCATATGATAAAATTAAAGGTCGGATGTTTCTGATTTTCGTGGGATTTTCTAGTTTATTTCTCTTTTTTGGTTAGCTCGTTAATCACTTTTTGTATATAATAGATTTTAAGATCTACTCTCTTTATGTCTTTTATCATGTATTTCATTGAAAGCAAATGACGAGAAAAAATGGCACCCACTATCATTATAGGTCTTAGGAATTACAACCCGATGTTGGGAGGGGATCACAAAAGCAGTGTGCTAGAGTGCAATGCACAAGCAATCTATGAAGATTTATTTTGGAGGGACTTAATCAAAAAAAAAAAGAGTTTTTTGCCCCCTCAGGAAACTATGTTCCGTGTTTGGTCCCTTCAGGCCTTCATGTGCAACTCCGCCTCTGGTGTAATTAATGACCAAGCTCATCACCTTGGGGTTGATCACATCCATTGTGAATAGGTGGACAATGTGACCATCATCGACAATGGTGGTGAGTAGGAGAAGTGGAAATACAAACTAGAACATGGATGGATTTGTTTCTCCCGTTGTGTTTTGTATGTTAGTATGTCAAAATCGAGAGTATGTATGCATAGTATGTTGTATATACGAACATTTAGGTAGTATATATCTCATTTTTTAGGTAGTGTGTATCTTATTTTGAGTATGCTATTTTTACATACAAATATATACGTATTTCACAAATATAATAGAAACCATGGGTCAACTTACAAAATTTTCATGTAACTCACCTTTAAGTATCTTACATATAGTATGTGCGCATAGTTACAATGATAAAGTAGTATATATACTACCACATGATAGTATATGAGACATGTTGGGTAACTACCCCCAGGTGGTAGGATTGATTTTCCCTACACACACACACACACACACACACACACACACACATATATATATATATATATATATATATATATATATATACACCACATGATATACATGTGTGTGTATATGTATATACACACACACACACACACACACACATATATATATATATATATAGGGTGGGTCTATTTTGACACCACCCTTAAGAGTCTTATTCTAAAATCAAAAGTGCTTATTCTGACATCAGTTTCATACTTCCTGAACTGAACAATAAAACCAGGTAAAACCATCGGGGTGAACTGCACCCGTAAAAAGAGCCATCGAAATCCCCCATCCCCACCTTCTTCCCCTCGTGCCCACCCTGCTACCCCGAGACCCCACCTCCCTCCACCTTCTTCCTCCCGTGCCCCGCCTCCTCCTCCTCCCGGCCAGAGCCGCCCCGCCTCCTCCTCCTCCCGGCCGGCCGACGACTCCCTGCCTCCTCCTCCTCCCAGCCGAAGCAGCCCCACCGCCTCTTCCCCTCGCTCGGTGCCACCACGCCCCACCTCCTTCTCCTCCTGGCCAGCCAGAGCCGCCCCGCCGCCTCCTCCTCCCTGCAACCACCTCCCAGCTCACCGCCCATAACCACCGGATCCGGCGGGATCCAGCTTCACCTCCCATCGTCTCCCCCTCCTCAAAATCTCCGTCGCCGCACGGGTCCCGGCCCCGCTCCTCTCCACGTCGCCGCATCGGACGGTCGGAGCGTCACCGGAGGCGAGCCATCGCTCCTCTCGCTCATTTCCTTCCTCCTCCTCCTCTCCTCTCCCTCACACACCGGCCGTTCGCCCCTCCCCACGCCGCCGCTTTGGATCTGGCCGTTGTCGGGCTAGTCGCGTGGGATCCGACCACCGTCACCCAGATCCGTCCCAACAAGCTGCCAGAAGCCACGTAGAACAACCCCCGCCATTGTGCAGTTCGTCTGGTGATGCGGTGCGGTGCGGCTCCTCTAGGTCAGTGCTGGATTCGTGGCTACAGGTGTGGACCGTCGAGCGGCTCCCCCGGGTCAATGCCGGATTCGTGGCTGCGGGCAACCTCCTCCCCGTCCAGTTCCAAGGCGAAAAGAGCATGAACTTCGGGTAAGCTCACCAGTGCCTCATCTCTTGTGTGTAGAGCGCCCGCAGCAGCTGGACGATGGTTGTTCTGCGAATTCGCAACACCCGATGCATGCACTGAGTGTGCATGTTCAGATTTGTGTAGATAGAAAATTAGTACGCTGCATTCTTTTGCTTTTTTAGCTGCTTTGATGTTCAGTTTATTCCTTTTGCAGGAGAGGGAATAACAACAAAAAGTTAACTGCCACGAGGATGCCTCTACTATGACTACCTCGATGCAGCTCGCTTTTATCTTTTTGCAGTTCCAAAGACCCAAAATATAATTATTAGAAGTTTTTTTCACGGTCCAGTTTAGTTTTTTGCAGTAGAAAAAACAAAAATTCAAAGAAAAGTGTGCCGCACGAGGTGTGTGAGTGAAGTTCGTGAGGCGACAAAAGGCAGCTAAGGTGGTTTAGTTAGTTGCTGGTGGTGCTCGAGAGCTAATTCTCCTCTGTAGAGGATGTATGTATGGTTGTATGCATGCCCAAAGTGTCATTATTTTTGTCCGAAGTTCCACTAAAAATGCAGTTAGAAAAGGAAATAAAAAACTTCAACCCATCATCGGTAGTGTGTTCAGTAGAATTTTTTGAAAAACTCTTAAAAGAAGTTCGCTTCTTATTAGATGTAGTTCACTCGTTTAGTCTTTGTGGTACACTCGAGTGGTGTATGCGTATAAAAAGACAAGTTTCAAAAAAGACAACAAAAACTCATGCGGTTCACTTGCGGTAGTGTTGTGGTTCATTTTCGGTAGTGTCGCGATTCACTTACTCCTAATGTGAAAAAAAAATTGAAAAACAGACAACAAAAACTCATGCGGTTCACTACAGTAGTGTCGCGGTTCACTTACTCTCGATGTGAAGTGCAGAAAAAAACGTTACAAAAACAACAACAAAAAGTGATGCGGTTCACTTCTCGATAATGTTGTGGTTCACTTACGCCCGACGTGAAGCACGGTCCATTTCCTCGCCTGGGAAAATTCACGTCTCATGAAAAGAAAACATGCAGTTTGCTTGCCCATCCGATGCAGTGCCGTCTTCAGTCCGAAGCAGTGCATTTTGCTGTCCCATGCAGTCCACGCGTCAATTTTTGCGTCGCGAGAAACAGTGTCCGCATTTCGTTAAAATCAAAACTGTTCTTAAACCGTAAGAAATTAGAGAGAGTGTTCTACATGAAAAGGTTGCACCTCGTCGATATCTTTCCAACGCCGTATCATTTGCATCGTTCCGACGAGTGATTTAGAAATATTTACGGAAATACACTCGCTGTCACTCATAGGCAGTGTCACCGTTTTCAAAATTCATTTTAAACCGTGAGGAATCTCAACAAATGACCAACATATGAAAGTTGTGCCTATTCCGCAGATTTCCAACGCCGTATCACACACCTCGTTCTGACAGACGGTTAAAAAACTACAACGAAAATCATACAAAAAATGAAAATTTTGAAAAACAGAATTCCGCGTTCTATTAAATTTGAAACTGCTCTTAAACCTTAGGGAATTAGAGAGTGTAATCTATATGAAAAAGTCGCGCCTCGACGATATCTTTCCAACACCGTATCATATGATTCATTCCGACGAGCGGTTTAGAAAAAAAGGCGAAAATACGCTCGCTGTCACTCGTCAAGCGCCCACCGTTTTCAAAACTGCTCTTAAACCGTGAGAAATCTCGAAAAGTGTTCAACATGATAAAGTTGCGCATTTTCCGTAGTTATCCAACGATATATTATACATCTCGTTCCGACAAATGGTTTAGAAATTAAAACAAAAATAGTGCCAAAAAACGCATGCAGTTTTTTCTGCTCACATTGTAGTGCTCGTTTGATAGGGATGCAGCGCACTCGCGTTAACCATGCATTTCGGAAGTGATGTCAGAATAGTTATTCTGCACCCAATGTCAGAATAGACGGTCTGTATATAGTGCCGCTAAACTACTCTAGAGCGTAGAATAAGTTAGTGTACACTCCGGCCCATCGAACGAACTAGCCTCTACACGCTAATTAACCCAAACCACCTGATATCTGTTCCTCCGTGAGAAAAAGCATCATAACGAGTTATGACCAGATAAATTGGGCAACCCACCTGGTCCACGCGCTAATTCCTACCATCATTAATCAGCCTTTGGGAAGTTAGTAACGAACTTATTGTCGCTATATTTTTTGTTGAAATAATAACCAAAAGGATCGCTTATCAAAAGGGTACACTATAATAATACATGGTAATTTTACTCTCGGTACATGGTAAACCAATTATTAGAACGGTCTCTTACTATGCGTTCCAATATTTTTACATTACCCTATGTTCCTTTATTTTACTTGATCATACATTGTTTTACTATTGGCATGTTGGCATATGGGTGTATTACCATCATTACTATACTTTGAGTGTGTTTTGTGACACTAGAGACAGTCACATGTAGTAATTCATTTTATTCCACTAATTCATTTGCAGTGGTAAAGCGTTACCATTTCACTAACCCATTTTACTGCCAACAATTAGCGAGGGATACACAACACGTAGGTGAACCAGTAATGCATTACCACTTCCTCAACCATTTTGCTGCCAACAATTAGGCACGGCCATGCGAGACGTAGGTTAACCAGTAATACATTACCACTTCCTCAATCCATTTTAGTGCCAACAATCAGGGCCGTCTCCAGAAATTTGAGGCCCCGGTGCGAATTCTAAAATGGGGCCCTAAAATTAAAAAAATGACGTGTGTTGTGGCCTCATAAATGGCGAAGGACAACCACTCATAAAAATAGTGGTGGACAACAAATGTTTTTTAGTGTGGCAAAATTTATAGCATCGATTTAAAAAAAATGCTCACAAAAAAGGTAACATAAAATGTAATCAACATAAGTAACTATAATTTGCTCATACAAACATAACAAAACAAACGTATGAATATGATGTCAAGAGATACTGCTTACACTATTATTCACGACCATCATTTTTTTAGCGGAAAAGTCGCTACTATAAATTTATCAAAATTATGGAACTAACCTGTTAAAGAAAAATGAATCAATTCGTCTACCCATTCTGTTATTCATTTCCTATAGAACATATAGTCATGTACTCATGTACACAAGGAAACACATACGCCAATGCACGGTACATCGTACCTTTTGAGCTTGCAATTGATTTCCAATCTCTGCTCTTTCTTGTAAAGGCCATAAGATGAACTTTAGTTCTTCCAATCCATAATCTGCGTCCGCCTTTATGCACCCACCGCCTAAGTTTGTCTGTTTGCCGTCGGCCATGTGCGTGCTGCTCTTGGCTCCAAGCTCTCTGCCGCTTGCGCGTCGTCTGCTAGGGTTGAGGGAGCCGCTGCGGCGATGTTTTCAGATGCAACCAATCAGCTCGATCGCAGCTTTTTGTTTTCAGAAACCCACGATCGCTGTTAATTCCACTCGAAGTCTCCCTACGATCCTGGGCCAGCGCCACTTCTCAATCTCCATCAACGTAATGGACTAAAGGCCCAAGGCCCATCTCACTAGAGAATAACGATTCGATTGCTTTCTTCTTGCGGGAGACGAGTTGCAGACCTTCCCAGCAGCTCTAATGGCAGCTCCTCTACAGATAAGATTTTTTTTTAGATTGATATTGATGAACTACGAATATAGGATCTGGGGGCCCCTATTGTTTGGGGGGCCTGTGCGGTCGCACAGCTCGCACACCCTTATGGACGGCCCTGCCAACAATAAGCAACAACTATACGCAGGACATAAGTGAATCTTTTGGGATAGTAAAGAAATTAAATGCATTACTATTTCTATGTATTTTAGCTCCGCTTCGTTAGCAGCCGACGAGGTCCGAGCGACCCGCCTAATTAGGACCAGCGCGTACAATAAGGCAGTTTGCGCGCTCGCGCAGTTTAGTGCTACCGTCTCTCTCTCTCTCTATATATATATATATATATATATTGACACCACAAACCCTTATTCTGACAACACTCGGAAATGAACCGAAGAAACCACGGAAGAAAAAACACCCCGCCCCACCCGGCGCATCCCCACCCCCACATCCCGCACCACACCCACCTCCCTCCTGCCACATCCAAAACCCCACATCTCATCTCCCTCCACCTTCTACCGCCGCCTCCAGATCACCACCACAGGTCACTGTCGCGCCGCCCCGCCTCGTCCCTGTCCACCTTCTGCTGCCGTCGCCAGAGCACCTCCGTAGGTCGCCGCCGCGCCGCACCACCGCTCCACTTCTACCGCGCCCCGCTCAGGCATCGCTTCTCCTCGCCCCCGCAGCTCTTCATGTCGCCGGGCGACATCCCCAGCCATGGCACCCCCACCGCCATCGTCGTAGCTCCCTGCGCCGCCCGGCCACCCACCACCCATCACGTAAGATCCGGCAGCCGACGCCATCCCCCTCCTTATCTTCCTTCTGGATGGCACGCGGCCGCGACGGCCTAGATCCGGCCTCCCCTCCTCCACAAGAGCCACCAGCACCTTCCTCTTAGCCCCCTCGCCTTCTTCCTCATCAGGCCACCCCGATTTCCAACGGATCCGTGTGATGGCCACCTCTTGGGAGCCGCGATGGCCCGGTCCAACCCGCCTCCTCATGGCCTCCGACGTCGCCATATGATGCGCCACCAGTCACCCACGCCCCGCGCAGCTTGTTGCTTCTCGAAATGCAGTTCGACGACCGTGGCAGTGCAGCTCAGAGGCGTGCGTGATGTGGTTCAATGCCGGTCATTCTATCGACGGGATCAGGTGAGTCCCTCCTTATCAGCACCGACTTGTCCCTCTCCACTCTCCCGTCCAGTGGCCTGTGGACGATGTCGACCGTCGGATCGGGTCTCCACCGTGCATGTAGCCACGCATCCATCGACCCCCCCCCCCCCCCCCGCGTGCGTGTGTTCCCTCATCCGCCCCACAGCGCCAACCCCTATTCCGGTGGCTCCATCGGTGACACGGCTCGGCAGCGCGTGCCGTTCACCCCGCGCGATGGGCAGCAAATGCTGCAACTCCTCCCTTGCTGCCCGAGGTTGCAACCGCAAGCCCCATGCAGTTCGCACCGCCGGCGTGTAGGATGGTCAACGTCTGCGTCGATAACTGTGCAGTTCACCCGATGTAATGCACTGATTGCATTTTTGGTAGCTTATGGCCACTTTGTTTGAAGAAAAGTTCATGTCACCTTTAAGAGCGGTTCACCGATAGAAGTGCATTTTTCTTTCTTTTTTATGGTTGTTTGTAATTATTCAAAGATCACATGTAGTTCTTTGTAAGAAGCATTGTTGTTCGCTTTGTAAATAAATTGGACGGGGCCGTTCTTCCATTAGCACGGAAAAAAAGTAAAAAGGTATTAAAAACTAAAATATGCAGTCCATTGGTGTACTGCTTGCCGCTTGTGTGTGACGTTTTTCTGTATTTTTATTTTTTTGGTCTGTTTTATAAAAAGAAATGTTGAAAGCATGATACAGTTTCATTGTTAAAAAACCTTGGTGGTTACGACAAAAAAGCATGCAGTTTATTTTGGTTTGGGTCACGGCTCACTTCCACCGATGCGATGTCGTGTGTTTCACAAAAGTAAATTGCGTCGGCACTTGCAGTGCACTTAGCCGTCGCGTTCGGTTCAGTACACTTGGCATGGCAGTTGAGATAAAATTATCAAAGAAAATGTTAGCTAAATATTGATAATAATGCAGTTCATTGTGTCGACATTGCAGTGCGGTTTTCTGTGTGATGCAGTTCATTCCGTCGATTTTTGTATCACGAAAAACAGAATGAAAAAGGACAAACAGAAATCATGAAATTTTCTTGCCCGTCGGATGCAGTGCGGTCTTTAGTCTGAAGTAGTGTATTCTTCTGTCTGATGCGGTTCACGCGTCGATTTTGGTGTCACGAAAAACAGAGTGTCCGCATTTCGATATTTTCAAAACTGGTCTTAAACCGTAAGGAATTAGGGAGAGTGTTCTACATGAAAAAGTTGCGCCTCGTTGATATCTTTCCAATGCAGTATCATTTGCATTGTTCCAACGAGCGGTTTGGAAAAATTCATGAAAATACGCTCGGTGCCAATCGTCGGCCGCCGCACCGTTTTCAAAATTCATTTAAAACCGTGAGGAATATCAACAAATGCCCAACATATGAAAGTTGTGCCTATTCCATAGCTTTCAAACGCCGTATCACACGCCTGATTCCTACAAACGGTTAAAAAATACAGCAAAATCCGTACCAAAAAAATTTGAAAATTAAAAAAAAATATCTGCGTTTCGGTAAATTTGTAACTGCTCTTAAAACGTACGGCATTAGAGAGGGGGGTCTACATGAAAAAGTTGCGTCTTGGCGATATCTTTCCAACACCGTATTGTTTGCTTCATTCCAACGAATGGTTTAGGAAAAATCTCAAAAATACGCTCGCTGCCACTCGTCAGGAGCCCACCGTTTTTGAAACTTCTCTTAAACCGCAAAGAATCTCGAAAAGTATTCCACATGACGAAGTTGTGTATGTTTCGTAGCTATCCAATGGTATATTATACGCCTCGTTCTGACAAACAGTTTAGAAACTGGAGCGAAAACGGTACCGAAATAACTTGTGGAGTTTTTTCTGCTGACATGGCATTGTACTTTGTCTAGCAGTGCGATTCTTTTAGTTTCTGGAGGAGGTTCAGAAGTGATGTCAGAATAACTATTCTGCTCCCAATGTCAGAATAACTATTCTGCTGACATGGCAGGGTCGCCTCTTTCGTCACCCTGGGTGAGGAATAGTTACTCTTCAATCCTCTCTGTTTTACCATCAATGCACCGTATTTTTATGTCCCATAATTTGTTTCTTACTTCATACCTAAAAAGAGAACGTAAGAATTAATAAATCGACATAAAAAATATTTTATGCTACGTAAAATTACGAACGTAAAAACATAGTGTAAAATATAAATAAAATGTAATTTTTCTGGTCTTATGACCTATATTTTAGTTTTCTTATGCTAAATTTTACACAATGAATCAATATGCATGTAAATATTTGTATACAGAACGAAATTTATTTATGAAACAATCGTAAGATTATCTCGGTGAAGAATAACTCATTCTACACCCTGGGTGATGAACAATATTAATATATATATACATATATAAACATTATTCTGATCACGGGATGAGAATAATATTCTGATCACGGTTTAAGAGCAGTTTTGAAAACCGTTTTTCTTCATATAAAAAAACATGAATCGTATTTTCGAGCCTATTTCTGAACCGTTTATCGGAATGAGTCAAATGAGATGGCGTTGGATAGCTGCTGAAAATCTACTCATTTCACATGTTGAACGTTTTCCCAAATTCCCTATGGTTAAAGAGGAATTTCAGAAATGGCGGAGTTTTAGAAACCGAACAGCCGGGTTCGTATTTTTGGGTTAATTTGAAAACGACTACTCTAATTGATGCAAATAACATGGCATTGGAAATATAATGAAAATGCGCTTCTTTTTCGTAGAGAAAGTTTTTCCCAATTTTAAACTATTTAAACATAATTTTGAAAATGGTCGAAGTCCCATCGAGTTCGTATTTTCGCATTATTTTCTCAATGGTTTATTGGAATGCACCAAATGATATGGCGTTGGAAAGCTTGAAGAAATGCGAAACTTTTATATGTAGATTTTTTTCTACAACTCTTTACAGTTCTAAGTCAATTTTGCAAATGACTAAAAACGTTTTTTGGCCATAATTTCGACAATTTTTATCGGAATGGGGCAAATAATATACCGCTGAAAAGCTACGGAAAATGCGAATTTTTTTATATAGATGGTTTTCTCTGATTCCTAGCCATTTTCAAGCAATTTTAAAAACAGAGAGATCACGCGTTCTGCCTTTATCGCGAAACACAGTCTTCGAAAATGCACCGCGTGAAGAACCTGAACTTCTCGCCGTGTCTGCCAAAACTTCACTCTTTTTTTCACATGCTGCTTTTTGCTCCTAGGTGTCCATCCACTCACCGAAATTAAGCAAGTGATATACCGATGGAAAGCTGCTATAAACACACAACTTTCCCATGTTGATCATTTTTTCATACTCGCGACGGTTTAAAAGATTTTATTCTGAAATTTATGTGGTGTAGTAGTTGAACTTCCGTCTGTTTGACGTTGAACTTCTGTCGTGTATTTTCGTTTGTAATTTCTCACCCATTCGTCAGTGTTACACAAATGATATTCTTTTTTGTACAAACCCCTCTCACAATAATTTTTTAACTTTCTTCGACCGAAGACTTGAACTTATAGCAACAAAAAAATTGGACCTTCACTTTTTATTCATCTTTTCTCACAGTAAACACACACCATGTAGTACGTGAAATTTCTCCGTTTTTATAATTTGATTTTTTGATTTTCTTTTTGAAACCGAATTGCTCCCAAATAATAACTGAACTTCTTTGTGGATTGAGAGAATTATTTTAAAACACAAAAAACAATTTATTTTTTGTGTTTTTGAACATGAAAATATAAGGTGAACCTGTCTCGCAAGAAATTTTTGAACTTCCCCGGACAGAGCACGTGAACTTCTTTCAACAAACCTTTTAAGTTTTTAGTTTCCTTTTCCTTTTATTCTCACCTGAAACGCATTCCTTGTAGTACTTGAACTTCTCGTTGTTTTCACTATGAACTTTTGTCATGTTTTTGTGTATACATCGAATTATACATAATTGAAGGTCGGACGCCATTTTTTGCCATTTTAAAACATGTAATTGGAGGTCGGACGTCCCACAATATAAATTATGAACCGTTCACGGAGGCGCACACGAACTTCTTGCAACAAATCCGAGTTTTTTATATACTTCGAACTTCTCTGTTATTTTAATTTGAACTTCTTACTCTTATTCTTAGAAAGGAAATATGTTTTTAAATAAGCATCAATCATTTTTAAGCGAACTTCATAGTTTTATTTTTCCTAGAAACGGAAATAATTTGAGTGTTCCATATACATCGAACTACTCCTCTATTTTAATTTGAACTTCCTCATTTTTATTCTTTAGTAAAATGGAAAATCTGAGTTTTTCATAAAATTCAAACTTCTCTATTATTCTAATTTGAACTTCTTAGTTTTTTTTAAATTGAATTCATACTTATTTTTTTCCTAGAAACGGAAATAATTTGAGTTTTCCATATACATTGAACTACTCCTTTATTTTAATTTGAACTTATTTATTTTAATTTGAACTTATACATTGAACTACTTTTATTTCCTCAGTGACCAAAAGAACATCGTCTCTGTCACTGAAGAACTTGACTGAACTTTAAGAGATTTCCAAAGGCTGCACTCGAAGGATTGGTTATGTTGAGGCTATTGAGTTGGGCATCAGATGGAAATTTTTCCTTAGTATTACCTCGGCGCCCTTTAACAGTACGGTGTTTCCTATGACTCAAGAAAGGAAATGAAACAATAAAAACAGAAGTCTTCACGCTTCATAGTCCTCGTTAATATCTTCAAGGTCACATCGAATTCTTCAGCTTCAAAGTCTTCAGGGAAATGCCAAAGTCTTCAGCTGAAATATTCATTTTTAGGGGTTGATATTCTTTGAATATACCAAACTCCTCATCGACTTATGGAGCCTGTGTACACTCACAAACATATTAGTCCCTTAACCTATAAGTCTTCAATACACCAAAATCACTAAGGGGCACTAGATGCACTTACAGCCATGGCGTTGCATGCTCCGACAAGTCCGTCACATCCCGAGACCCTACAATCTATCTTAGGGGTGTCGGGAGGGTGCAGATGTTCTGGGTGAAAAATAGAAGTAACACACTGCGCCTGTCAACCAAGCGCACTCCGTGCGTTACCGCGAGGCTGAGCCGGGGGTGGGGGAGGGGGGGTCTGGACCCCCCTCCCCCACCCGCGGCGAGGCCGATCCAAGAACGAGCTGAAGCAGGCGACGACGCGGCGTGCCGCGGCGTCGCATGCTCCGGCGAGTCCGTCACATCCCGTGACCTCACTATCTATCTTAGGGGTGTCGGTGGGTGCGGATGTTCTGGGGGAAAACAGAAGTAACGCACTGCGCCTGTCAACCAAGCGCACTTCATGCGTTAGCGCGAGGCCGAGCCGGGGGTGGGGGAGGGGGGTCTGGACCCCCCCTCCCCCACCCCTGGCGAGGCCGAGCCAGGAACGAGCCGGAGCAATCGACGACGCGGCGTGCCGTGGTGTCGCATGCTCCGGCGAGTCCGTCACATCCTGTGACCCCACTATCTATCTTGGGGGTGTCGGGGGGGGTGCGGATGTTCTGGGGGGAAACAGAAGTAACGCACTATGCCTGTCAACCAAGCGCACTCCGTGCGTTACCGCGAGGCCGAGCCGGGGGTGGGGGAGGGGGGGTCTGGACCACCCCGCCTCCCCCACCACGGCGAGGCCAAACTAGGAACGAGCCGGAGCATGCGACGACGCGGCATGCCGTGGAGTCGCATGCTACGGCGAGTCCGTCACATCCCGTAACCCCACTATCTAGCTTAGGGGTGTCGGGGGGTGTGGATGTTCTGGGGGGGGAAACAGAAGTAACTCACTGCGCCTGTCAACCAAGCGCACTGCGTGCGTTAGCGCGAGGCCGAGCCGGGGGTGGGGAGGGGGGTCTAGACCCCCAACCTCCCACACCCCCGGCGAGGCCGAGCCAGGAACAAGCCGGAGCAGGCGACAACGCGGCGTGCCGCGGCGTCGCATGCTCCGGCGAGTCCGTCACATCCCGTGACCCCATTAACTATCTTAGGGGTGACGGTGGGGGATGCGGATGTTCAGGGGGGAAAACAGAAGTAACGCACTTCGCCTGTCAACCAAGCGCTTTGCGTGCGTTAGCGCGAGGCCGAGCCGGGGGTGGGGGAGGGGGGTCTGGAACCCCCTCTCCCACCCCCGGCGAGGCCAATCCAGGAACGAGCCGGAGCAGGCGACGACGTGGCGTGCCGCGGCGTCGCGTGCTCCGGCGAATCCGTCACATCCCGTGACCCCACTATCTATCTTAGAGGTGTCGGGAGGGTGCGGATGTTCAGGGGGGAAAACATAAGTAACGCACTGCGCCTGTCAACCAAGCGCACTGCATACGTTAGCGCGAGGCCGAGCCGGGGGTGGGGGAGGGGGGGTCTGGACCCCCTACCCCACCCCCGGCGAGGCCGAGCCAGGAAAGAGCCGGAGCAGGCGACGACAGGGCGTGCCGCGGCGTCGCATGCTCCGGCGAGTCCGTCACATCCCGTGACCCCACTATCTATCTTAGGGGTGTCGGCGGGGGGTGCAGATGTTCTGGGGGGAAAACAAAAGTAGCACACAACGCCTGCCAACAAAGTGCACTGCGTGCGCTAGTGCGAGGCCGAACCGGGAACGAGCCGGAGCAGGCGATGACGTGGCGTGCCACGGCGTCGCATGCTCCGGTGAGTTTGTCACATCCCATGACCCCACTATCGGTCTTCGGGGTGTCGGGGGGTGCGGATGTTCTGGGCGGGAAACAGAAGTAACGCACTGCGCCAGTCAACCAAGCGCACTCCGTGCGTTAGCGCGAGGCGGAGCCAAGGGTGGGGGAGGGGGGTCTAGGGTGGGGGCGGCCGAGCCAAGGGTGGGGGAGGGTGGTCTAGGGTGGGGGAGGCCGAGCCAAGGGTGGGGGACCCCCTCCCCCACCCCCGGCGAGGCCGAGCCAGGAACGAGCCGGAGTAGGCGACGACGCGGCATGCCGCGGCGTCGCATGCTCCGGCGAGTCCGTCACATCCCGTGACCCCACTATCTAGCTTAGGGGTGTCGGGGGGGTGCGGATGTTCTGGGGGAAAAACAGAAGTAACGCACTGCGCCTGTCAACCAAGCGTACTGCGTGCGACAACGCGGCGTGCTGTGGCGTCGCATGCTCCGGCGAGTCTGTCACATCCTGTGACCCCATTATCTATCTTAGGGGTGTCGGTGGGGGATGCGGATGTTCAGGGGGGAAAACAGAAGTAACACACTGCGCCTATCAACCAAGCGCTTTGCGTGCGTTAGCGCGAGGCCGAGCCAGGGGTGGGGGAGGGGGGTCTGGACCTCCCTCCCCCACCACTGGCGAGGCCGATCCAGGAAGGAGCCGGAACAGGCGACGACGTGGCGTGCCGCGGCGTCACGTGCTCCGGCGAATCCGTCACATCCCATGACCCCACTATCTATCTTAGAGGTGTCAGGGGGGTGCGGATGTTCTGGGGGAAAACATAACTAACGCACTGCACCTGTCAACCAAGCGCACTGCATGCGTTAGCGCGAGGCCGAGCCAGGAAAGAGTCGGAGCAGGTGACGACGCGGCGTGCCGCGGCGTCGCATGCTCCGGCAAGTCCGTCACATCCCGTGACCCCACTATCTATCTTAGGGGTGTCGGCGGGGGGTGCAGATGTTCTGGGTGGAAAACAAAAGTAACACACAGCGCCTGTCAACCAAGCGCACTGCGAGCGTTAGCGCGAGGACGAGCCGGGAACGAGCCGGAGCAGGCGATGACGCGGCGTGCCGTGGCGTCGCATGCTCCGGCGAGTCTGTCACATCCCATGATCCCACTATCGATCTTAGGGGTGTCGGGGGGGGGTGCGGATGTTCTGGGGGGAAAACAGAAGTAACGCACTGCGCCTGTCAACCAAGCGCACTCCATGCGTTAGCGCGAGGCCGAGCCATGGGTGGGGGAGGCCGAGCCAAGGGTAGGGGAGGGGGGTCTAGGGTGGGGGAGGCCGAGCCAAGGGTGGGGGAGGGGGGTCTAGGGTGGGGGAGGCCGAGCCAAGGGTGGGGGACCCCGTCCCCTACCCCCGGCAAGGCCGAGCCAGGAACGAGCCGGAGCAGGCGAAGACGCGGCGTGCCACGGCGTCGCATGCTCCGACGAGTCCGTCGCATCCCGTGACCCCAGTATCTATCTTAGGGTTGTCGGGGGGGTGCAGACGTTCTGGGTGGAAAACAGAAGTAATGCACTGCGCCTGTCAACCCAGCGCACTGCGTGCGTTTGCGTGAGGCCGAGCTGGGGGTGGGGCAGGGGGGTCTGGACCCACCCTCCCCCACCCCCGGCGAGGCTGAGCCAGGAACGAGCCGGAGCAGGCGACCATGCAGCGTGCCGCGGCGTCGCATGCTCCGGTGAGTCCATCACATCCCGTGACCCCACTATTAGTCTGTAGGACCGAAAGTATGTCTAGAGGGGGGGTGATTAGAATACTTAACCAAATAAAAATCTACTTTTTCCCAATTTTAAGTGTTGGCAGATTTTAGCATTCATAGCAAGTCAAGCACACCCTACACATGCATATCTACGAGTATAGCAGCGGAAAGTAAAGACACGCATGAGTAGTAAAGGAAGGGTAGGAAGATCAAATGCAATTTGAAGACACGATGATTTTTCCCGTGGTTCCGATAGGTGGTGCTATCGTACGTCCAAGTTTATGGAGTCTTCAACCCACGGAGGGTAATGGTCGCGAGAGTCCACGGAGGGCTCCACCCATAAGGGTCCACGAAGTAGCAACCTTGACTATTCCATAACGGCTTCCGTCCACGAAGGACTAGCCTCACTATGGGTAGATCTTCACGAAGTAGGCGATCTCCTTGCCCTTACCAACTTCTTGGTTCAACTCCACAACACAAAGTAGGAGGCTCCCAAGTGACACCTAACCAATCTAGGAGGCACCACCCTCCAAAAGGTAATAGGCTCGGCAATGTCGATGAACTCCTTGCTCTTGTGCTTCAAGATGATAGACTCCTCAACACACAATCACTCTCTCACAGATTTGGCTTGGTGGAAGAGATTGGATTGGTGGAAAGCAACTTGGGGAGGCTAGTGATCAAGATTCATATGGTTGGAATGGAATGTCATGATCTCAACACATGAGTAGGTGGCTCTCTCTCAGAAAATCAGTTGGTATGAGGGGGGATCTGTTCTGAGTGCTTCTCTTTCGAGTAGGTGGCGGTGAAGGGGTATATATAGGCATCTCCAAAAATCCAACCGTTACACCTAAGGTGACCAACTCGGTGACACCGATGTGTGAATCATGGTGGTACCGAAGTGACCAAAAGGTGACAACTTTTGAATCTCGGTGAGACCGATATATAAATCTCGGTGGTACCGATCAGGTGACCAACGGTCAGATTGCGCAAACTCGGTGACGCCGATTCTCACATCTCGGTGGTACCGATTTTCGACCATGGCTTGCCACAGAGTTGGTCCAGAAACTCGGCGGCGCCGATCCACATTTCTCGGTGGTACCGATTCCTGTTAATGGCTATCCAGAGGGTTGGTCCAGAAACTCGGTGAGACCGATTGGCAAATCTCGGTGGTACCGAAGTATGAAAATAGCTAAACAAAGAGTTGGCAAGTGAACTCGGTGGCATCGATGCAGAATCGGTTGCACCGACTGGCTAGGGTTTGGCATGGGTCTGTCTGAGTTTGGGAATCGGTGGCACCGAGTGGAAAGTGTTGGTTGCACCGATTTTGGATATTTGACTTTGGACAGACTTTTGTGGAAGAGCTTGTGGATGTTTTTGGTGACTATCACTTGTGCACGTATGAGCATTTTGTTCACCAACAATACCTTACCCCCTTTTAATAGTATTGGCTTTCCTATGGACTCAAAGTGACTTCTCACAAAGTAAAATGTAGAGTCCTCTTGCTTGAAACTTTGCCAATCTATTTCCTTCCATCTTGGGGTATCTCCACAATCCTTTTGCCATCCCTATCATTGAACTTTTCCTGAAATATGCTTAGTGGAAACATTAGTTCAATGACATATATGTTGTTATTAATTACCAAAACCACCAAGGGAGCAAATGTGCTTTCAATCTCCCCCTTTTTGGTAATTGATGACAACATATAGATCAAAGCTTCGACATATGATATAATCAATGAATATAATCGTCGCTTTGAGAAGTATGTGATAAGCAAGAGCTCCACCTAAATTTGTGCATTATATTAAATTTGTGTTTGAATGCAAATGCACAATCGATTAGGTACATAGGGCACTCTTTCATGTCACATACAACTTGGTGGTGTGCGAGAGTAATAATAATGAACATCATAGCACAACACAATCAAGCAAAGGTGAATGATCATCTCATAAGCAATATAATGATAGGAAACAGTAGCAACACACATCAAGCGTATGATCAAACACCACATAGTTCAACACAAACAAACCAAAAGATCAAATGTTATGTAAAGCGATAAAAACCAAACGCTCTCTCACTCGAAGCCTAAAGATCTATATACACTTCTCCCCCTTTGGCAACAAGTTACCAAAAAGTTCAAAGGTATATATCTAAGCGCTCTTGGGATGATCTCCTCCGGTAGCTGGTGTAGGAGTTGAGAGAACTGCGTCGGCGAAGTCCTCTGCAGATGTCATGGATGGAGTTGGTGTAGCAACTGGAGGTACTGGAGCTGAGGAGGCTGTAGCAGGTGCTGATGAAGAAGGCCTCAAATCTGGAGCTGGCACTGTGGCTGATCTGTCCTGGGTAGTGAAGTGAGTGCCTGGCCTGAGAGGAGAGTCATCGTCATCATCTGAAGTGTCGGGACTGGGCACGCTGTCAACTTCCTTCTTCAGCTCATTCATAGTCTTTGTCAGCCCATCCACCTTGTCATTTAGAGACTTGATCCTATTCTCAAAGATCCTGACAAAACTACTCTGATTTCCCAGTATGTCCTTGATATCCTTCTGCATGCCCTGAACGGTTGAGATCAAAAGATCCATTTGCTCGTTCCTGGATCTAGGAACTGGAGCACTAGTGGCTCTAGCTGCCTCTGCCTCTGCTTGTGCTGTAGTTGATGTGGGATGATCTGGGTCCATCACCACAACGTTGTCCTCAAGATCTGGCTGTAGGGGCAAATGGGGCCTGTCAAGAGCAAAAATGTGCTTCTCTAGCTTGGAGTTGATAAGCATCTGAATGTAGGGTGCATAGCAGCATGAGCGCTTCTGATCTGCATCAACCCTCTTCACAGTCTCCACAATCAGATCCATCACCCTTATCCTGGTGTGTCTATCCAGATGGATCTGCATGTTGATGGAATAGCCTCGAATCATCTTGTCATCTCCAGACTTAGGCATCAGTGTGTGCCTCAAGATGGTGTTCATGGTGCGGAGGCCAGCCTGGAGGAAGTAAATGGATCCAAACTTATTTGATTTCAAGTTGGCAGCAGGGATCTCATTGTACATATTCTTCATAGAATCATGGCTCTCCTTGGATTCAGAATAGACATCCAAGTCACCATCTTCCACCTCTGGGACTCCTAAGATGGTAGCCCATTCCTCAACAAAAGACTCATATCTTGCTCCTTCAGTCATCCATACAATCCTACCATCTCCATAGAAATGAGAAGTGGAGTAGAATTGCATGATCATCTCGTCTTTCCATGCAGTGAATTCTTTGCCAACAAATTCATCTAGGGCAATGCAATGAAAATTATCTTGAACATTTGGAAAGTAATCTTCATTAGCCTTGATATACTTCCAGTCAACGTATCTCATGTCACTCACAGCTGGGCTCTTGTCAAGCAAGATTGTGTCATAGAAATCTTGTTGCTCCTTGGTGTAGAACCTGTAATCCACAACTGACTTTCTCCTCTGGCCATATGGATCAATTGCTCTCCATGCCCTCAAACCAGAATCCTTCCTCTTCTTCATGTCTTCAGCAATCAGATGGCTGGCATTGTGCTCTGGAAGGTGTGGTCCGAGCTTCATCAAAGCAGTGATATCATCAACATCCTCAGCTTCCCTGAAAGTGGAGGTCTTGTTCTTGGAAGAAGCTGAGATCTCTCTGGAGAACCTCTTGGGTTTGTCAGCAGCAGCAGCCTTCTTAGGAGTAGATTTGGTGCTCTTGGAAGTGTTAGTCTTGGGCATAGCATCTGCCATAAGTTTCTTTTTCTTCCTGGGAGGGGCCTTTGCAGCTGGCTCTACTTCCTCCTCTTCAGCAGCTGCCTCCTCTGGATCCTCAAACATACAGGTAGGCCTGCCTACAACATAAACAATCCTCTTCCTAGATCTCTTCTTCTTCTCTCCTGCCTTGTTAGGAATGGAGCTCCTTGGAGGTGACTCAAGGCGAAGAGTCATGCCTCTCTTGGCATAGTCAGGTGCCCTCACAGCTTCTGCACTAGCATACTCTTTCCTGACAGCTTTCTTTTTCTTGGAAGAAGTGGCACCAGTAGTGTCTTTGACAGACTTGTCCTGCTTTGACTTGGGAGGCACTTCATCAGGTATGAAGTCCTCATCTTCCTCATCAGAATTGAGCTTTCTTCTAGTTCTTGTAGCAGCCTTGGGCAAGTCAGGGGAACTAGGCACATCATCAAAACTCTTTTCAGGACTAGAGCCTGAGTGCATATCCACACTCTGTTCTCTGAGATCATTCTGGCTATCCTCAGCATTTGACATATCTGACCCAGTGAATAGACTGTAGAAGAGTGGAGAAGATGATTCATCACAAAATGCAGACATTTTTGAAACTTTGAACTAAGATTTCTCAAATTTTAGATTCTGCCAAATGTATGTCGGTACAGCCGAGGCAAAATTTTCGGACCCACCGAGACAAACAAGCTGCTTTCCAGAAACTTGGCACCATTTTTGGTCACACCGAAAATTAGTACTCGATTCCACCAAGGTGTTCTTAGCTAGCCAGAAAAACCGAATCGGTGTTACCGATTCTTTTGCATCGGTTCTACCGAGATTCATCTGGCGGACGGCAAAACCTAAAAAATCGATCGTTCGCTATTCTACTGGAATTTCTAGTGGAAAGAGAGGTTTGCAATCTGTGGATTATCGATAAATTTAACTCCAATGCGCAAGATTTGGACGGGGAGCGCAAGGAGGGCCGGATCCATACCCTAGCTTGGTGACGGATCCGCTACGGCGAAGACAGCGGCGAAGATGCCCGTCGACGGCGAGGATCCCAGTGGCGGATACACATGGGGAGGCAAGGGCGACGACCAGGGGGTCCTTTTCGGCAGCTTAGGGTTTTGGGACGCGACGGTTTGAGGAGTGAATTTCAAAGCGTCGGGTCCACAACATATATACCCCTTGCTGTCGGTGACACCGTTTCTAAATTTTCAGTGTCACCGAGTTTCTCAACTGTCAGCTGACAGGGAAACTCGGTGTAACCGAGAATATGGAATCGGTGGTACCGAGATAGAAAACCATATCAACCCTAGGCATTCGGTGAGACCGAGAATTTTGGGTTGGTTCCACCGAGATGCACTTGGGAGGTTTTAATGGTCAGTCCTTGTCGATACGGAACTCCGAGTGCTTCTGACACAGAGGGATCGAAAAGTACTTGTTCAAGTTTTGTGATGCAGCAAGAATGGAATATTAGGTAAGAAAGCATAGATAGCTAGAGAGTGGTCCTAGGCATTCTTGTCCATCCAATTGGCAAAAGAGGAATCAAAAACCAAATAGCAACAATTGGATGTCCTAGAATGGATAAATAAATGCAGACCAACATGCTCACACAATAAGATGTCAAATGAAATCATGGCAAACATGCATAAACATACTAGCATCTATCAAGCATTTTGGCGATGACGGAGTCATCTATATATGAGTATATTGACTTAGGAGCCAAGTAAGAATACTTGATCATAGGTCATACTCATCGTTTAAGCACAAGTGGGGTTACCACTTTTACATAAAGCATTTAATGTTGTCACATACTAAGAGATGCTTTGACTCAAGTCTTACAGTAAAGCTCCCCCTTGATGTGACATCCCCCCATAGGAGGGATAAACTAACCTTGGGTTTTGTCGATGAAGACTTCATGTTGGTGAGGAAGTGGTGGACGCTCATAGTTGATGAAGATCACCATGAGTTGGGAGCATCCTTGTTGTTTCCTTACTCTTCTCACCTACATGGGTTAGTCCCAACACACAAGAGACAAATACAAGGATATCTATGGACATGGAATGCAAAGCATGTGTGATGATGTCCGTTGATTTGTTGATTACCTTGTCCCTTGCTTACCTTTGAGGGAATGTGTGACTCCTTGAACTATTGCATAGAGTTGATGTTGATTGCAAATAGTTCTTGCCAATAATGAATGTGAGTGAATTTCATTGGCGGAATCACCCCTCAAGAACTCTCTAGTTCTTCTTCTTGGGGACCCACATCAACTTGATGGGGATCGTTGGTGTTGAAGTAGCCTTTGTAGAAGTTGAGCTTGAAGTAGCCTTGGGAACCCACTCCACCAAAGCTTGGGATTCATCTTCATATGAGTCAATGTCCTCTAGAACCTTGTTCTTTCCCTTGAGCTTGTGGTCTTGTGGTGGAAGGTCATCTTGAGTGTTTGTTCCCTTGGGAGGAGTATTTTCATACTTCTCCTTTTGAGGAACAAACTTGGGCTTGGGGTATTGACCTTCTTCCCATTCAACTCCATTTGCGTTGAAGTAGCCAATGCCATGGTTCTTCCGGTATCCTCCGTGCTTGCGTACAATTTCCTCAAATTGCTTACACCCGGCAAGACTCTGGTAGATACCTTTCTCTATAATTCCTTTCAATAAAGCATTTTCTTGCTCAAGTGTAACTTGACTAAGAGAATCATCATTAGTGGAATCAATAGAACTACTAGAAGCAACATCATTAGGTTTGGCATTTTTATTGTTGTTACTAGATGAAGAACCTTTCTTGCCTTTGTTACTAGTTTGTTTAGATTTAACTTGTGGCATGAATGTAGACAAGAGTAGTCGTTTGGCTAGATAGGATGAAGTCTTCTTTCGGAGATCGTCATTGATAGCTTTAAGAAACTCATGCTCTTGCTCCAATGTGAGCTTCTCGAAGCGTAGCTTCTCATGAGTCCTTACAAGCTCTCTATGATCTTCGAGAGTAGATTCATGAGCTAACTTAAGAGTGTTTAATTCTTTAGTTAGTTGTTCTATTTTCATCTTATAATCATCAAATGACTTATCTTGCCTAGCATGAGAATTATCAAGTTCATTTTGACTAACATCACTAGTTTCATCAAAGTGCAAGTCATCATCACAAAGCAAATCATCTTCATCACTATTGAAATCAAGATACTCGGGGTGTGATACCTTGGGGCCTTTAGCCATGAAGCAACTTCCACTCCCTTCATTTGGTGAATCAAATAGATCATAGGAGTCGGTAGTCACTAGTGCAAGTCCGGCAACACCTTCATCTTGACTATAGTCGGAGTTGGAGTGATAGCTTCTCTCAGAGTTGTTGTCGGAGTCGGAGCCGGAAACCCATTCACCAACATGAGCTTGATGTTTTCTTCTTGTGTAGCTCTTGGTGTACTTGTCCTTCTTCTCCGAATCCCTACTTCTCCTTGAGGGTCTTCGTTCATAACGATCATCTCTACTCCTTCTCTCTCTTTGAGGTGATTCATTCCTTGAGCTTCGTCTTCTCGGTGACTCTTCTCTTCGTTTGTAGGGAGCCGTGCACTCATTTGAGTAGTGTCCGGGCTTCCCACAATTGTAGCAATTGCGGTCACGACTTGACGAACGCTTCTCTTCATATCTTGAGTTGGAGCTTCGTTCCTTGCCTCTATTCTTGTAGAACTTGTTGAATTTCTTGACGATGAGGCTTATCTCTTCATTGGTGACAAGGTTGTCGCTTGAAGTTGCGGGAGCATCACTTGTGGCTTTGTAAGCACCGCTAGACTTGTTGTGAAGCTCTTCTTTGTCTTTGAGTGTCATCTCATGAGCAACAATTCTTCCAATGACTTCCGTAGGCTTGAGATCTTTGTAGTTGGGCATCATTTGGATCAATGTGCACACGGTGTCGTATCTGTCATCCAAAGCTCGAAGTATCTTCTTGATGATGAATTTGTCGGTCATTTCTTCGCTTCCTAAGCCGGCAATCTCATTGGTGATGAGAGCTAGCCTAGAGTACATCTCCGCAACTCCTTCACCATCCTTCATCTTGAACTTGTCAAGCTGACTTTGAAGAACATCCAACTTGGATTCTCTCACGGACTCGGTTCCTTCGTGCATATCAACCAAAGTATCCCAAATCTCTTTTGCATTCTCGAGACGGCTGATTTTGTTGAATTCTTCGGGGCATAGGCAGTTTAAGAGAATGTCGCATGCTTGAGCGTAGTATTGCAACATCTTCAGTTCATCCGTGGTCGCTTCACGATCCGGTTCCTTTCCATCACCAAAGAATTCACCTTGCAAGCCAACACAAACAACAGCCCATACAGCGGGGTTATGACCAAGAATATGCATTTTCATTTTGTGCTTCCAACTAGCAAAATTAGTGACATCAAAGTACGGACCTCTACGATGATAATTTCCCTCACTAGACGCCATACTCTCCTAGGTTGTGAGACCAATGCAATGGAGACCAAAGCTCTGATACCACTTGTAGGACCGAAAGTATGTCTAGAGGGGGGTGATTAGACTACTTGACCAAATAAAAATCTACTTTTTCCCAATTTTAAGTGATGGCAGATTTTAGCATTCATAGCAAGTCAAGCACACCCTACACATGCATATGTACGAGTATAGCAGTGGAAAGTAAAGACACGCATGAGTAGTAAAGGAAGGGAAGGAAGATCAAACGCAATTTGAAGACACGATGATTTTTCCCGTGGTTCTGATAGGTGGTGCTATCGTACGTCCACGTTTATGGAGTCTTCAACCCACGGAGGGTAACGGTCGCGAGAGTACATGGAGGGCTCCACCCATAAGGGTCCACGAAGTAGCAACCTTGACTATTCCATAACGGCTTCCGTCCATGAAGGACTAGCCTCACTATGGGTAGATCTTCACGAAGTAGGCGATCTGTTTGCCCTTACAAACTTCTTAGTTCAACTCCACAACACGAAGTAGGAGGCTCCCAAGCGACACCTAACCAATCTAGGAAGCACCACCCTCCAAAAGGTAATAGGCTCGGCAATGTCGATGAACTCCTTGCTCTTGTGCTTCAAGATGATAGACTCCTCAACACACAATCACTCTCTCACAGATTTGGCTTGGTGGAAGAGATTGGATTGGTGGAAAGCAACTTGGGGAGGCTAGAGATCAAGATTCATATGGTTGGAATGGAATGGCATGATCTCAACACATGAGTAGGTGGCTCTCTCTCAGAAAATCAGTTGGTATGAGTGGGGATCTGTTTTGAGTGCTTCTCTTTCGAGTAGGTGGTGGTGAAGGGGTATATATAGGCATCTCCAAAAATCCAACCGTTACACCTAAAGTGACTAACTCGGTGACACCGATGTGTGAATCTGGGTGGTACCAAAGTGACCAAAAGGTGACAACTTTTGAATCTCGGTGAGACCGATATATAAATCTCGGTGGTACTGATCAAGTGACCAACGGTCAGATTGCGCAAACTCGGTGACGCCGATTCTCACATCTCGGTGGTGCCGATTTTCGACCATGGCTTACCAGAGAGTTGGTCCAGAAACTCGGTGGCGCCGATCCACATTTCTCGGTGGTACCGATTCCTATGAAGGGTTATCCAGAGAGTTGGTCCAGAAACTCGGTGAGACCGACTGGCAAATCTCGGTGGCATCGAAGTATGAAAATAGCTAAATAGAGAGTTGGCAACTGAACTCGGTGGCACCGATGCAGAATCGGTTGCACCGACTGGCTAGGGTTTGGCATGGGTCTGTCTGAGTTTGGGAATCGGTGGCACCGAGTGGAAAGTGTTGGTTGCACCGATTTTGGATATGTGACTTTGGACAGACTTTTGTGGAAGAGCTTCTGGGTGTTTTTGGTGACTATCACTTGTGCACGTATGAGCATTTTGTTCACCAACAATACCTTTCCCCCTTTTAATAGTATTGGCTTTCCTATGGACTCAAAGTGATTTCTCACAAAGTAAAACGTAGAGTCCTCTTGCTTGAAACTTTGCCAATCTATTTCCTTCCATCTTGGGGTATCTCCACAATCCTTTTGCCATCCCTATCATTGAACTTTTCCTGAAATATGCTTAGTGGAAACATTAGTTCAATGACATATATGTTGTTATTAATTACCAAAACCACCAAGGGAGCAAATGTGCTTTCAATCTCCCCCTTTTTGGTAATTGATGACAACATATAGATCAAAGCTTCGACATATGATATAATCAATGAATATAATCGTCGCTTTGAGAAGTATGTGATAAGCAAGAGCTCCGCCTAAATTTGTGCATTATTTTAAATTTGCGTTTGAATGCAAATGCACAATCGATTAGGTACATAGGGCACTCTTTCATGTCACATACAACTTGGTGGTGTGCGAGAGTAATAATAATGAACATCATAGCACAACACAATCAAGCAAAGGTGAATGATCATCTCATAAGCAATATAATGATAGGAAATAGTAGCAACACACATCAAGCGTATGATCAAACACCACATAGTTCAACACAAACAAACCAAAAGATCAAATGTTATGTAAAGCGATAAAAACCAAACGCTCTCTCACTCGAAGCCTAAAGATCTATATACACTTCTCCCCCTTTGGCAACAAGTTACCAAAAAGTTCAAAGGTATATATCTAAGCGCTCTTGGGCTGATCTCCTCCGGTAGCTGATCTGGGAGTTGAGAGAACTGCGTCGGCGAAGACCTCTGCTGATGTCATGGATGGAGTTGGCGTAGCAACTGGAGGTACTGGAGCTGATGGAGCTGAGGAGGCTGTAGCAGGTGCTGATGAAGAAGGTCTCAAATCTGGAGCTGGCACTGTGACTGATCTAGCCTGGGTAGTGAAGTGAGTGCCTGGCCTGAGAGGAGAGTCATCCTCATCATCTGAAGTGTCGGGACTGGGCACGCTGTCAACTTCCTTCATCAGCTCATTCACAGTCTTTGTCAGTCCATCCACCTTGTCATTTAGAGTCTTGATCCTATTCTCAAAGATCCTGACAAGACTACTCCGATTTCCCAGTATGTCCTTGATATCCTTCTGCATGCCCTGAACGGTTGAGATCAAAAGATCCATTAACTCGTTCCTGGATCTAGGGACTGGAGCACTAGTGGCTCTAGCTGCCTCTGCCTCTGCATGTGCTGCAGCTGATGTGGGATGATCTGGGTCCATCACCACAACGTTGTCCTCAAGATCTGGCTGTAGGGGCAAATGGGGCCTGTCAAGAGCAAAAATGTGCTTCTCCAGCTTGGAGTTGATAAACATCTGAATGTAGGGTGCATAGCAGCATGAGCGCTTCTGATCAGCAGCAACCCTCTTCACAATCTCTATAATCAGATCCATCACCCTTATCCTGGTGTGTCTATCCAGATGGATCAGCATGTTGATGGAATAGCCTCGAATCATCTTGTCATCTCCATACTTAGGCATCAGTGTGTGCCTCAAGATGGTGTTCATGGTGCGGAGGCCAGCCTGGAGGAAGTAAATGGATCCAAACTTAGGTGATTTCAAGTTGGCCGCAGGGATCTCATTGTACATATTCTTCAAAGAATCTTGGCTCTCCTTGTTTTCAGAATAGACATCCAAGTCACCATCTTCCACCTCTAGGACTCCTAACATGGTAGCCCATTCCTCAACAGAAGACTCATATCTTGCTCCTTCAGTCATCCATACAATCCTACCATCTCCATAGAAATGAGCAGTGGAGTAGAATTGCATGATCATCTCGTCGTTCCATGCAGTGAATTCTTTGCCAACAAATTCATCTAGGCCAATGCAATGAAAATTGTCTTGAACATTTGGAAAGTAATCTTCATTAGCCTTGATATACTTCCAGTCAACGTATCTCATGTCACTCACAGCTGGGCTCTTGTCAAGCAAGATTGTCTCATAGAAATCTTGTTGCTCCTTGGTCTAGAACCTGTAATCCATAGCTGTCTTTCTCCTCTGGCCATATGGATCAATTGCTCTCCATGCCCTCAAACCAGAATCCTTCCTCTTCTGCATGTCTTCAGCAATCAGATGGCTGGCATTGTGCTCTGGAAGGTGTGGTCTGAGCTTCATCAAAGCAGTGATATCATCAACATCCTCAGCTTCCCTGAAAGTGGAGGTCTTGTTCTTGCCTATCATTAAAAAAATCTCTCTAGAGTAGGTTGTGGTGAAGGGGTATATATAGGCATCTCCAAAAATCCAACTGTTACACCTAAAGTGACCAACTCGGTGACACCGATGTCTGAATCTGGGTGGTACCGAAGTGACCAAAAGGTGACAACTTTTGAATCTTGGTGAGACCGATATATAAATCTCGGTGGTACCGATACGGTGACCAACGGTCAGATTGCGCAAACTCGGTGACGCCGATTCTCACATCTCGGTGGTACCAATTTTCGACCATGGCTTACCTGAGAGTTGGTCCAGAAACTCGGTGGCGCCGATCCACATTTCTCGGTGGTACCGATTCCTATGAAGGGTTATCCAGAGAGTTGGTCCAGAAACTCGGTGAGACCGACTGGCAAATCTCGGTGGCATCGAAGTATGAAAATAGCTAAATAGAGAGTTGGCAACTGAACTCGGTGGCACCGATGCAGAATCGGTTGCACCGACTGGCTAGGGTTTGGCATGGGTCTGTCTGAGTTTGGGAATCGGTGGCACCGAGTGGAAAGTGTTGGTTGCACCGATTTTGGATATGTGACTTTGGACAGACTTTTGTGGAAGAGCTTCTGGGTGTTTTTGGTGACTATCACTTGTGCACGTATGAGCATTTTGTTCACCAACAATACCTTTCCCCCTTTTAATAGTATTGGCTTTCCTATGGACTCAAAGTGATTTCTCACAAAGTAAAACGTAGAGTCCTCTTGCTTGAAACTTTGCCAATCTATTTCCTTCCATCTTGGGGTATCTCCACAATCCTTTTGCCATCCCTATCATTGAACTTTTCCTGAAATATGCTTAGTGGAAACATTAGTTCAATGACATATATGTTGTTATTAATTACCAAAACCACCAAGGGAGCAAATGTGCTTTCAATCTCCCCCTTTTTGGTAATTGATGACAACATATAGATCAAAGCTTCGACATATGATATAATCAATGAATATAATCGTCGCTTTGAGAAGTATGTGATAAGCAAGAGCTCCGCCTAAATTTGTGCATTATTTTAAATTTGCGTTTGAATGCAAATGCACAATCGATTAGGTACATAGGGCACTCTTTCATGTCACATACAACTTGGTGGTGTGCGAGAGTAATAATAATGAACATCATAGCACAACACAATCAAGCAAAGGTGAATGATCATCTCATAAGCAATATAATGATAGGAAATAGTAGCAACACACATCAAGCGTATGATCAAACACCACATAGTTCAACACAAACAAACCAAAAGATCAAATGTTATGTAAAGCGATAAAAACCAAACGCTCTCTCACTCGAAGCCTAAAGATCTATATACACTTCTCCCCCTTTGGCAACAAGTTACCAAAAAGTTCAAAGGTATATATCTAAGCGCTCTTGGGCTGATCTCCTCCGGTAGCTGATCTGGGAGTTGAGAGAACTGCGTCGGCGAAGACCTCTGCTGATGTCATGGATGGAGTTGGCGTAGCAACTGGAGGTACTGGAGCTGATGGAGCTGAGGAGGCTGTAGCAGGTGCTGATGAAGAAGGTCTCAAATCTGGAGCTGGCACTGTGACTGATCTAGCCTGGGTAGTGAAGTGAGTGCCTGGCCTGAGAGGAGAGTCATCCTCATCATCTGAAGTGTCGGGACTGGGCACGCTGTCAACTTCCTTCATCAGCTCATTCACAGTCTTTGTCAGTCCATCCACCTTGTCATTTAGAGTCTTGATCCTATTCTCAAAGATCCTGACAAGACTACTCCGATTTCCCAGTATGTCCTTGATATCCTTCTGCATGCCCTGAACGGTTGAGATCAAAAGATCCATTAACTCGTTCCTGGATCTAGGGACTGGAGCACTAGTGGCTCTAGCTGCCTCTGCCTCTGCATGTGCTGCAGCTGATGTGGGATGATCTGGGTCCATCACCACAACGTTGTCCTCAAGATCTGGCTGTAGGGGCAAATGGGGCCTGTCAAGAGCAAAAATGTGCTTCTCCAGCTTGGAGTTGATAAACATCTGAATGTAGGGTGCATAGCAGCATGAGCGCTTCTGATCAGCAGCAACCCTCTTCACAATCTCTATAATCAGATCCATCACCCTTATCCTGGTGTGTCTATCCAGATGGATCAGCATGTTGATGGAATAGCCTCGAATCATCTTGTCATCTCCATACTTAGGCATCAGTGTGTGCCTCAAGATGGTGTTCATGGTGCGGAGGCCAGCCTGGAGGAAGTAAATGGATCCAAACTTAGGTGATTTCAAGTTGGCCGCAGGGATCTCATTGTACATATTCTTCAAAGAATCTTGGCTCTCCTTGTTTTCAGAATAGACATCCAAGTCACCATCTTCCACCTCTAGGACTCCTAACATGGTAGCCCATTCCTCAACAGAAGACTCATATCTTGCTCCTTCAGTCATCCATACAATCCTACCATCTCCATAGAAATGAGCAGTGGAGTAGAATTGCATGATCATCTCGTCGTTCCATGCAGTGAATTCTTTGCCAACAAATTCATCTAGGCCAATGCAATGAAAATTGTCTTGAACATTTGGAAAGTAATCTTCATTAGCCTTGATATACTTCCAGTCAACGTATCTCATGTCACTCACAGCTGGGCTCTTGTCAAGCAAGATTGTCTCATAGAAATCTTGTTGCTCCTTGGTCTAGAACCTGTAATCCATAGCTGTCTTTCTCCTCTGGCCATATGGATCAATTGCTCTCCATGCCCTCAAACCAGAATCCTTCCTCTTCTGCATGTCTTCAGCAATCAGATGGCTGGCATTGTGCTCTGGAAGGTGTGGTCTGAGCTTCATCAAAGCAGTGATATCATCAACATCCTCAGCTTCCCTGAAAGTGGAGGTCTTGTTCTTGCCTATCATTAAAAAAATCTCTCTAGAGTAGGTTGTGGTGAAGGGGTATATATAGGCATCTCCAAAAATCCAACTGTTACACCTAAAGTGACCAACTCGGTGACACCGATGTCTGAATCTGGGTGGTACCGAAGTGACCAAAAGGTGACAACTTTTGAATCTTGGTGAGACCGATATATAAATCTCGGTGGTACCGATACGGTGACCAACGGTCAGATTGCGCAAACTCGGTGACGCCGATTCTCACATCTCGGTGGTACCAATTTTCGACCATGGCTTACCTGAGAGTTGGTCCAGAAACTCGGTGGCACCGATCCACATTTCTCGGTGGTACCGAATCCTGTGAATGGCTATCCAGAGAGTTGGTCCAGAAACTCGGTGAGACCGACTGGCAAATCTCGGTGGTACCGAAGTATGAAAATAGCTAAACAGAGAGTTGGCAACTGAACTCGGTGGCACCGATGCAGAATCGGTTGCACCGACTGGCTAGGGTTTGGCATGGGTCTGTCTGAGTTTGGGAATCGGTGGCACCGAGTGGAAAGTGTTGGTTGCACCGATTTTGGATATTTGACTTTGGACAGACTTTTGTGGAAGTGCTTGTGGGTGTTTTTGGTGATTATAACTTGTGCACGTATGAGCATTTTGTTCACCAACAATACCTTACCCCCTTTTAATAGTATTGGCTTTCCTATGGACTCAAAGTGATTTCTCACAAAGTAAAATGTAGAGTCCTCTTGCTTGAAACTTTGCCAATCTATTTCCTTCCATCTTGGGGTATCTCCACAATCCTTTTGCCATCCCTATCATTGAACTTTTCCTGAAATATGCTGAGTGGAAACATTAGTTCAATGACATATATGTTGTTATTAATTACCAAAACCACAAAGGGAGCAAATGTGCTTTCACTATCTGACGGGTGTCGGGGGTCGGTGCGGATATTCTGGGGGGAAAACAGAAGTAACGCACTACGCCTGTCAACCAAGCGCATTGCGTGCGTTAGCGCGAGGCAGAGCCGGGGGTGGGGGAGGGCGGTCTGGACCCCCTCCCCCACCCCCAGCGAGGCCAAGCCAGGAACGAGCCAGAGTAGGCGACGACGTGGCGTGCCGCAGCGTCGCATGCTCCAGCGTGTCCGTCAGATCCCGTGACCCCACTATCTATCTTAGGGGTGTCGGGGGATTGCGGATGTTCTGGGGGGGGAAACAGAAGTAACGCAGTGCGCCTGTCAACCAAGCGCACTGCGTGCGTTAGCCCAAGGCCGAGCCAGAGGTGGGGGAGGGGCGGTCTGGACCCACCCACCCCCGTTGAGGTCGAGCCAGGAATGAGCCGGACCAGGCGACGACGCGGCGTGCCGCGGCGTCGCATGCTCCGACGAGTCCGTCGCAATCCGTGACCCCACTATCTATCTTACGGCTATCGGGGGGTTGCGGACGTTCTAGGGGAAAAACAGAAGTAATGCACTTCGCCTGTCAACCCAGCGCACTGCGTGCGTTAGCACGAAGCCGAGCCGGGGCAGTGGGAGGGTGTATGGACCCCCCTCCCCACCCCCGGCGTGCCTGTCAACCAAGCGCACTACGTGCTTTGGCGTGAGGCCGAGCCGGGGGTGGGGCAGGGGGGTCTGGACCCCCCTCCCCCACCCCCTGCGAGGCGGAGCCAGGAACGAGCCGTAGCAGGCGACCACGTGGCATGCCACGGCGTCGCATGCTCTGGCGAGTCCATCACATCCCGTGACCCCACTATCTATCTTAGGGGTGTCGGGGGTGCGGACGTTCTGGGGGGGGGGGAATAGAAGTAACACACTGCACCTGTCAACCCAGCGCACTACGTGCGTTAGGGCGAGGCCGAGCCGGGGGTGGGGAGGGGGGTGTGGACCCCCCTCCCCCACCCCCGGCGCGCCTGTCAAACAAGCGCACTACGTGCGTTAGCGGGAGGCTGAGCCGGGGGTGGGGCAGGGGGGTCTGGACCCCGCCTCCCCCACCCCTAGCGAGGCCGAGCCAGGAACGAGCCGGAGCAGGCGACCACGTGGCGTGCCGTGGCGTCGCATGCTCCGGCGAGTCCGTCACATCCCGTGACCCCACTATCTATCTTAGGGGTATCGGGGGTGCCGATATTCTGGGGGAAAAACAGAAGTAACGCACTGCGCCTGTCAACCAAACGCACTACATGCATTAGCGTGAGGCCGAGCCGGGGGTGGGGGAGGGGGGTCTGTCAACCAAGCACACTACGTGCGTTAGCGTGAGGCTAAGCCGGGGGTGGGGCAGGGGGGTCTGGACCCCACCTCCCCCACCCCCGGCGAGGCCGAGCCAGGAACAAGACGGAGCAGGCGACGACGCGGCGTGCCGCGGCGTCGCATGCTCCGGCGAGTGCGTCACATCCCGTGACGCCACTATCTATCTTAGGGGTGTCGGGGGGTGTGGATGTTCTAGGGGAAAAACAGAATTAACGCACCGCGCCTGTCAACCAAGCGCACTGCGTGCGTTTGCGCGAGGCCGAGCCGGGGGTGGACCCCCCTCCCCCACCCCCTGCGAGGCCGAGCCAGGAACGAGCCGGAGCAGGCGACGACGCGGCGTGCCGCGACGTCGCATGCTCCGGCGAGTCCGTCACATCCCATGACCCCACTATATATCTTAGGGGTGTCGGGGAGTGCGGATGTTCTGGGGGGAAAACAGAAGTAACGCACTGCGCCTGTCAATCAAGCGCACTGCGTGCGTTAGCGCGTGGCCGAGCCGGGGGTGGGGGAGGGGGTCTGGACGCCCCCCTCCCCCACACCCGGCGAGGCCGGGCCAGGAACTAGCCGGAGCAGGCGACGACGCGGCGTGCCGCGGCGTCGCATGCTCCGGTGAGTCCGTTATATCCAGTGACCCCACTATCTATCTTAGGGGTGTCGGGGGGGTGCGGATGTTCTGGGGGAAAAACCGAATTAACGCACTGCGCCTTTCAACCAAGCGCACTGCGTGCGTTAGCGCGAGGCTGAGCCGGGGGTGGGGGAGGGGGGTCTGGACCCCCCTCCCCCACCACCTACGAGGCCGTGCCAGGAACGAGCCGGAGCAGGCGACGACGCGGCATGCCGCGGCGTCGCTTGCTCCGGCGAGTCCGTCACATCCCGTGACCCAACTATCTATCTTAGGGATGTCAGGGAGGTGCAGATGTTCTGGGGGAAATAGAAGTAACGCACTGCGCCTGTCAACCAAGCACACTTCGTGCATTAGCGCTAGGCCGAGCCGGGGGTGGGGGAGGGGGGGCTCTGGACCCCCCCTTACCCACCTCCGGCGAGGCCGAGCAAGGAACGAGCCGGAGCAGGCGACGACTCAGCGTGTTGCAGCGTCGCATGCTCCGGTGAGTCCGTCACATCCCGTGACCCCAATATCTATCTTAGGGTTGTCGGTGGGCTGCGGATGTTCTGGGGGGAAAATAGAAGTAACGCACTGTGCCTGTCAACCAAGCGCACTGCGTGCGTTAGCGCGAGGACGAGCCGGGGTTGGGGGAGGGGGGTCTGGACGAGCCGGGGGCAGGGAACGAGCCGGAGCAGGCGACGACGTGGCGCGTCGCGGTGCCGCATGCTCCAGCGAGTCCGCCACATCCCGTGACCCCACTATCTATCTTAGGGGTGTCGGGGGGGTGCGGATGTCCTGGGGGGAAAACAGAAGTAACGCACTGCACCTGTCAACCAAGCGCACTGCGTGCGTTAGCCCGAGGTCGAGCCGGGGGTGGGAGAGGGGCAGTCTGGACCCGCCTCCCCCACCCCCGGTGAGGCCGAGCCAGGAACGAGACGGAGCAGGCGACGAAGTGGCATGCCACGGCGTCACATGCTCCGACGAGTCTGTCGCATCCCGTGACCCCACTATCTATCTTAGGGGTGTTGGGGGGTGCGGACGTTCTAGGGGGGGGGAACAGAAGTAACACACTGCACGTGTCAACCTAGCGCATTACGTGCGTTAGTGCGAGTCCGACCCGGGGGTGGGGAGGGGGGGGTCTGGACCCCCCTCCCCCACCCCCGGCGCGCCTGTCAACCAAGCGCACTACGTGTGTTAGTGTGAGGCTGAGCCGGGGGTGGGGCAGGGGGGTCTGCACCCCCTCTCCCCCACCCCCAGCGAGGCCGAGCCAGGAACGAGCCGGAGCAGCCGACCACGCGGCGTGCCGCGGCATCGCATGCTCCGGCGAGTCCGTCACATTCCGTGACCCCACTATCTATCTTAGGGGTATCGGGGGGTGCGGATATTCTGGGGGAAAAACAGAAGTAAGGCAGTTTGCCTGTCAACCAAATGCACTGCATGCGTTAGTGCGAGGCCGAGCCGAGGGTGCTGGAGGGGGGGTCTGGACCCCCTCCCCCACCCCCGGCGAGCCCGACCCAGGAATGAGCTGGGGCAGACGACGACGCGGCGTGCCACGGCGTCGCATGCTCCGGCGAGTGCGTCACATCCCGTGACCCCACTATCTATCTTAGGGGTGTCGGGGGGTGCGGATGTTATGGGGGAAAAACAGAATTAATGCACCGCGCCTGTCAACCAAGCGCACTGCGTGCGTTAGCGCGAGGCCGAGCCGGGGGTGGACCCCCTCCCCCACCCCCTGCGAGGCCAAGCCAGGAACGAGGCGGAGCAGGCGACGACGCGTCGTGCCACGATGTCGCATGCTCTGGCGAGTCCGTCACATCCCGTGACCCCACTACATATCATAGGGGTGTCGGCGGGTGCGGATGTTCTGGGGGGAAAACACAAGTAACGCACTGCGCCTGTCAATCAAGCGCACTACGTGCGTTAGCGCGAGGCCGAGCCGGGGGTGGGGGAGTGGGGTCTGGACTCCCCCTCCCCCACCCCCGGCGAGGCCGGGCCAGTAACGAGCCGGAGTAGGCGACAAAGCGGCGTGCCGCGGCGTCGCATGCTCCGGCGAGTCCGTTAGATCCCATGACCCCACAATCTATCTTAGGGGTGTTGGCGGGTGCGGATGTTCTGGGGGGAAAACCGAAGTAATGCACTGCGCCTGTCAACCAAACGCACTGCGTGCGTTAGCGCGAGGCCGAGCCGGGGGTGGGGGAGGGGGGTCTGGACCCCCCCTCCCCTACCCCCTGCGAGGCCGGGCCCGGAACGAGCCGGAGCAGGCGACGACGCGGCGTGCCGCGGCGTCGCATGCTCCGACGAGTCCGTCACATCCCGTCACCCCACTATCTATCTCAGGGGTGGCAGGGGGGTGCGGATGTTTTGGGGGAAATAGAATTAACGCACTGCGCCTGTCAACCAAAAGCATTGCGTGCGTTAGCGCTAGGCCGAGCCAGGGGTGGGGGAGGGGGGTCTGGACCCCCCTTCCCCACCGCCAGCGAGGCCGAGCAAGGAACGAGCCGGAGCAGGCGACGACGCGGTGTGTCGCGGAGTCGCATGCTCCGGTGAGTCCGTCACATCCCGTGACCCCACTATCTATCTTAGGGTTGTCGGTGGGGTGCGGATGTTCTGGGGGGAAAACAGACGTAACGCACTGCGCCTGTCAACCAAGCGCACTGCGTGCGTTAGCGCGAGGACGAGCCGGGGGTGGGGAACGAGCCGGGTCTGGACGAGCCGGGGGTGGGGAACGAGCCGGAGCAGGCGACCACGTGGCGTGCCACGGCGTCGCATGCTCCGGCGAGTGCTTCACATCCCGTGACCCCACTATCTGTCTTAGGAGTGTCGGAGGGGTGCGGATGTTCTGGGGGGAAAACAGAATTAACGCACCGCGCCTGTCAACAAAGCGCACTGCGTGCGTTAGCGTGTGGCCGAGTCGGGGGTCTGGACCCCCCTGCCCCACCCCCGGCGAGGCCGGGCCAGGAATGATCCGGAGCAGGCTACGACGCGGCGTGTCGCGGCGTTGTATGCTCCGGCGAGTCCGTTAGATCCCGTGACCCAGTATCTTTCTTAGGGGTGTCGGGGGGGGTGCAGATATTCTGGGGGGAAAACCGAAGTAACGCACTGCGCCTGTAGACCAAGCGCACTGCGTGCGTTAGCGCGAGGCCGAGCCGGGGGTGGGGGAGGGGGGTCTGGACCCCCCTCCCCCACTTCCTGCGAGCCGGGCCAGGAATGAGCCGGAGCAGGCGACGACGCGGCATGTCGCGGCATCGCATGCTCTGGCGAGTCGGTCACATCCTGTGACCCCACTATCTATCTTAGGGGTGTCAGGGGGGTGCGGATGTTCTGGGGGAAAATAGAAGTAGCGCACTTTGCCTGTCAACCAAGCGCACTGCGTGCGTTAGCACTTGGCCGACCCGGGGGTGGGGGAGGTGGGTCTGGACCCCCCTTCCTCACCCCCGGCGAGGCCGAGCAAGGAACGAGCCGGAGCAGGCGACGACGCGGCGTGTCGCGGAGTCGCATGCTCCGGTGAGTCCGTCACATCCCGTGACCCCACTATCTATCTTAGGGTTGTCGGTGCGGTGCGAGTGTTCTGGTGGGGGGAAACCAAAGTAACGCACTGCGCCTGTCAACCAAGCGCACTGCGTGCGTTAGCGTGAGGCCGAGCCGGGGGTGGGGGAGGGGGGTCTGGACCCCCCTCCCCCACCCCCTGCGAGGCCGGGCCAGGAACGAGCCGGAGCAGGTCACGACGCGGCGTGCCACGGCGTCGCATGCTCGGACGAGTCTGTCACATCTCATGACCCCACTATCTATCTTAGGGGTGCCGGGGGGGGGGGGGGGGTGCGGATGTTTTGGGGGGAAAACAGAAGTAACGCACTGTGAATGTCAACCAAGCGCATTGCGTGCGTTGGCGTGAGGCCGAGCCAGGGGTGGGGGAGGGGGGTCTGGACCCACCCTCCCCACCCCCGGCGCGCCTGTCAACCAAGCGCACCACATGCATTAGCGTGAGGTCGAGCCGGGGGTGGGGAGGGGGGTTTGGACCCCCCTCCCCCACCCCCGGCGAGGCGGAGCCAGGAATGGGCTGGAGCAGGCGATGACGCGGTGTGTCGCGGCATCGCATGCTCCGGCGAGTGCATCACATCCCGTGACCCCACTATCTATCTTAGGGGTGTCGGGGGGGTGCAGATGTTCTGGGGGGGAAATAGAAGTAACGCACTGCACCTGTCAACCAAGCACACTGTGTGTGTTAGCGTGAAGCCCAGCCGGGGGGGGGTCAGGACCCCCTCCCCCACCCTCGGCGAGGCCGAGCCAGGAACGAGCCGGAGAAGGCAACGATGCGGCGTGCCACGGCGTCGCATGCTCCGGCAAGTGCGTCACATCCCGTGACCCCACTATCTATCTTAGAGGTGTCGGGGGTGCGGATGTTCTGCGGGGAAAACAGAAGTAACGAACTGCACCTGTCAACCAAGCGCACTGCGTGGGTTAGCGCGAGGCCGAGCCAGGAACGAGCCAGAGCATGCTCCTGCGAGTCCGTCACATCCTGATAACCCACAAGTATAGGGGATCAGTTGTAGCATCTTTCGATAAGTAAGAGTGTCGAACCCAACGAGGAGCTAAAGGTAGAACAAATATTCCCTCAAGTTCTATCGACCACCGATACAACTCTACGCACGCTTAACGTTCGCTTTACCTAGAACAAGTATGAAAATAGAAGTACTTTGTAGGTGTTGTGGGATAGGTTTGCAAGATAATAAAGAACACGTATATAAAAACTAGGGGCTGTTTAGATAAAGTAACAATTAAGTTAGTTTAACGAGTGTGGAAAAGTGGTGGTAGGAGTTGCGGAATTGTCCCTAAGCAATTGACTACGTTACTAGACCGATAGCAAGTTTTATGTGGGAGAGGCCACTGCTAGCATGTCATCCCTTACTTGGAATTCTATGCACTTATGATTGGAACTATTAGCAAGCATCCGCAACTACTAACGTTCATTACGGTAAAACCCAACCATAGCATTAAGATATATTGGTCCCCCTTCAATCTCGTATGCATCAATTTCTATGCTAGGCTGAAGCTGCTATCACCCTTGCCCTCCAATACATAGTCCTATCAACATACAACTAACCCTATGGTGTGATCCACGCGCGCGCTCATATGATGGGCACCAAAGGACAGCAACATAACCACAAGCAAATTAAACCAATCATAGCAATTCACCAATCACCGATAGGACAACAAAAATCTACTCAGACATCATAGGATGGCAACACATCATTGGATAATAATATGAAGCATAAAACACCATGTTCAAGTAGAGGGTACAGCGGGTTGCGGGAGAGTGGACCGCTGTAGATAGATGGGGGAAGATGATGGAGGTGTTGGTGAAGATGACAGAGTTGTTGGAGTAGATCGCCGTCACGATGATGGCCCCGGTGGCGTTCCAGCGCCACCGGGAGAGAGGGGGAGAGAGCCCCCCTCCTTCTTCTTCTTCCTTGACCTCCCCCCTAGATGGGACGAGGGTTTCCCCGCTGGTCCTTGGCCTCCATCGCAGCGGAGGGGCGAGAGCCCCTCTGAGATTGGATCCCTCTCTCTGTTTCCTTCTGTTTCTGCCTTCCCAGATTCTGGCCTTTCACCGTTTCTTAAATTCCCGGAGATCCATAACTCCGATTGGGCTGAAATTTTAACATGATTTTTATCCGGAGATTAGCTTTCTTGCGGCGAAATAAGGGCCCCAACCGCCTTAAGGGGTGACCACAAGCCACCCTGGCGCGCCCAGGGGGTAGGGCGCGCCCCTACGGCTTGTGGGCCCCTCGGGCATCGTCTCGCGTTGATTCTTTTTTCCGAAAAATCACATATATTCCAAAAAAAATCTCCGTAAGTTTTTATCACGTTTGGACTTCGTTTGGTATGGATATTCTGCGAAATAAAAAACATGCAACAAAAAGGAACTGGCACTGGGCACTGGATCAATATGTTAGTCCCAAAAATAGTATAAAAAGTTGCCAAAAGTATATGAAAGTTGTAGCATATTGGCATGAAACAATCAAAAATTATAGATACGACGGAGACGTATCAGCATCCCCAAGCTTATTTCCTGCTCGTCCTCGAGTAGGTAAATGATAAAAAAGATAATTTTTGATGTGGAATGCTACCTAGCATAATCTTGATCATATAATCTAATCATGGCATGAATATTAAGACACGAGTGATTCAAAGCAATAGTCTATCATTTGACATTAAGAGAATAATACCTCAAGCATAGTAATAAAGCAATCATGTCTTCTCAAAATAACATGGCCACAGAAAGTTATTCCTACAAAATCATATAGTCTGGCTATGCTCCATCTTCATCACACAAAGTATTAAATCATGCACAACCCTGGTTTTAGCCAAGCAATTGTTTCATACTCTAGTATTCTCAAACTTTTTCAACTTTCACGCAATACATGAGCGTGAGCCATGGATATAGCACTATAGGTGGAATAGAATATGGTGGAGGTTGTGGAGAAGACAAAAAGAAGGAGATAGTCTCACATCAACTAGGAAAATTAATGGGCTATGGAGATGCCCATCAATCGATATCGATGCAAGTGAGTAGGGATTGCCATGCAACGGATGCACTAGAGCTATAAGTGTATGAAAGCTCAAACTGAAAACTAAGTGGGTGTGCATCCAACTTGCTTGCTCACGAAGACCTAGGGCAATTTGAGGAATCCCATCATTGGAATATACAAGCCAAGTTCTATAATGAAAAATTCCCACTAGTATATGAAAGTGACAATATAGGAGACTCTCTATCATGAAGATCATGGTGCTACTTTGAAGCACAAGTTTGGAAAAAGGAATAGTAGCATTGGCCCTTCTCTCTTTTCTATCATTTTTTTGGTTTTTTTTTTGTTTTTTTTTTCGGTGGGCTTCTTTGGCCTCTTTTTTTTATTTGGGCTTCTTTGGCCTCTTTTATTTTTTTGTAAAGTCCGGAGACTCATCCCAACTTGTGAGGGAATCATAGCTTCCATCATCCTTTCATCACATGGGACAATGCTCTAATAATGATGATCATCACACTTTTATTTACTTACAACTCAAGAATTACAACTCGATACTGGAACAAAATATGACTCTATATGAATGCCTCCGGCGGTGTACCGGGATGTGCAATGATCTAGCGTAGCAATGACATCAAAAAACGGACAAGCCATGAAAACATCATGCTAGCTATCTTACGATCATGCAAAGCAATATGACAATGATGGTGCGTGTCATAATAAACGGAACGGTGGAAGTTGCATGGCAATATATCTCGGAATGGCCATGGAAATGCCATAATAGGTAGGTATGGTGGCTGTTTTGAGGAAGGATATATGGTGGGTGTAATGCACCAGCGAAAGTTGCGCGGTACTTGAGAGGCTAGCAAAGGTGGAAGGGTGAGAGTGCGTATAATCCATGGACTCAACATTAGTCATAAAGAACTCACATACTTATTGCAAAAATTTATTAGTCATCGAAACAAGGTACTACACGCATGCTCGTAGGGGAAGGGTTGGTAGGAGTTAACCATCGCGCGATCCCGACCTCCACACAAAGGATGACAATCAATAAATAAATCATGCTCCGACTTCATCACATAACGGTTCACCATACGTGCATGCTACGGAAATCACAAACTTTAACACAAGTATTTCTACCAATCCACAATTACTCACTAGAATGACTCTAGTATCACCATCTTTATATCGCAAAACTATTGAAAGGAATCAAACACATCATATTCAGTGATCTACAAGTTTTATGTAGGATTTTATGACTAACCATGTGAATGACCTACTCCTGTTAACTCTCTAAATAGATATAAGTGAAGAATGAGAGTTTAATTCTTTCTACAAAAGATATGCCCACGCTCTAACAAATATAAGTGAAACAAAAGAGCATTCTACAAATGGTGGTTTTCTATGTGTAGAGAAACAGGCAATCCAAACTTCAAGTGATATAAGTGAAGCACATGAAGCATTCTATAAAGCCATACTCAAAAGATATAAGTGAGGTGCAAAGAGCCCTCTATAAATCAACCAAGGACTTTCTCATACCAGCATGGTGCATTATTAAAATAAAAATAAAAATCACACGACGCTCTAAGATTTACGCATATCATGTGACGAATAAAAATATAGCTCCAAGTAAAATTACCGATGGTTGTTAGAAGAAAGAGGGGATGCCTTCCGGGGCATCCCCAAGCTTAGTTTCTTGGGAGTCCTTGAATATTACCTTGGGGTGCCTCGGGCATCCCCAAGCTTAGTCTCTTTCCACTCCTTATTCCTTCATCCATCGTGATCTCACCCAATACTTGAAAACTTCAATCACACAAAACTTAACAAAACCCTCGTGAGATCCGTTAGTATAATAAAGCAAATTACCACTTTAAGTATTGTTGCAAACCCATTCACATTTTCTTTTTGCATTGTAGATACTGTATTATAACTTTTTTATGGCTAATACCACCAATAAAATCGATAGTTTCATCAAAACTAGCAAAACAATGCATCAAAAACAGAATCTGTCTTAAACAGGACAGTGTGTGGAAATCTGAACATTTACTATACTTACGTAACTCTAAAAATTCTGAAACATTATTACAAAATAAAAAAATTGCAGAGAAGTACTGTGTAAAAATTTCAGAAACTTTTGGCATTCTAGTAAAAAATGTAAATTCACGCACTACAGACAAAGTTTCTCTTTTTTGCACTGCACACACCAAACAAGCAATCTAATCATCCTAAAGGCAAATCTTGGCACATTATTTTTATAATACAAGGGATTTATACAAGGGGATAATTATTTTTGTTGAAAAGTTTCTGTAATTAAGATTCGCAAAGTTTCCATGGGCATGAACAAAGTTCAAGGAGCTCCCCCACTTCAACGGTGCCCGTCCTTCTTACTTTCACTTTTCTTTTTGAAAAGTTTTAGGTTCCCCACTTTATTTTTGTTTGTTTTTAAACTATATAAAAGTGCACAACAGAATAAAATGAGTCTCTAAAACTTCCGGGTTGTCTCCCTGGCAGCGCTTTCTTTAAAGCCATTAAGCTAGGCATATAGTGCTCAAGTAATGGATCCACCCGGATCCCAAGGTATATCAAAGCCAATTTTAATTAACAATGATTTGTAATTTAGTAGTGAGCACAAAGTAACATATATCATGCAACAACTAAGTCTAACTCTCTTCCTATGCATCGGCATGTCATAAAAGAACAATTCATGCACACAAAGTAAAGGCCAATGCATAGTATAAACAGTTTCTTGCAATTTTATCGTATTGGAAACATAGAGAGGCAGAGATGTAGTTCCTCTCTCATAATAATTGCAAGTAGGAGCAGCAAGTACATGCATATTATATTTATCAAAATTATCATGTGCAATAGTAGAACGCAACCCATCAATATAATCCTTAATAAGCGCAAACTTCTCCGATATAGTGTAGTTGGGAGAATTCAAAAAGATAATAGGACTATCATGCGTGGGTGCAATAGAAACAATTTCATTCTTAACATAAGAAACTCTAGAAAGTTCATCTGCATAAGCATCATTCATATTGGCATCATGGCCACAAGCATAACAAGCATCAATTTCATCAAAAAGGATATTTCAAATAAATCCAAGGGATCATAGCAATCAACATAGCATTCATCCTTCGGTAAGCACGAAGGGAAATTAAACAATGTATGAGTTGAAGAGTTACTCTCATTAGAAGGTGGGCACAGGTAGCTAATCTGCTCTTCCTCCTTTTGTTCTTCGCTCTCCTCGTCATCTTTTTCATCTAATGAGCTCACAGTGTCAGGAATTTCTTCTTCCATAGATTCCTGCAAAATATTAGTCTCTTCTTGGACAGCGGAGACTTTCTCAATAAAAGCATTAATACCGGCATTATATTTATAATTCTCATAGCAATATCGAAGTATAGCAAGATTTTCAGATCTGTAAACAGCATCATCATAATTTTCATACTCCTCAAACAAACATTTAATTTCACAAGCACCCATAAAAGCAACGAATTCTTCTATTCGTTCCACATCATAGTAATCATATATACCATTAGCATAAGAAGCCAAGGTTTCATTATCATTAAATTTACATGAAAAGGGTAGGTGTGGAGCCTTCATCCTAGAGCAACAAGTATAATCATATCTCAAGCATAAATTCCGAGCATACCAATGTAACATATGAATTTGATCCAATAACAGTTTCCCTTTTTGAGTCAAGCGATAATCCCTAAAGTATTCAAGTTGATCCAACGTGTGTCCCATTATATAATTGAATGGGGTTTTCTCAGGATTATTAAAGTAGTGCATAATATCTTTCACATAACGAGCATCGAATGTTTTAGGAGGTTCCCCATCTCCATGAGTAGCAAGTACACCTAATTTTTTTGGTATTTCGTGTTCCATATCCATAACTAAAGATAGAGAACAACTTAGAACAGCAAATAAAATCTACTTAGTGATAAAGCAATCAAGCACCCACGAGAATATTCAACTCACGCTATTGCTCCCCGGCAACGGCGCTAGAAAAAGGTCTTGATAACCCACAAGTATAGGGGATTAGTTGTAGCCTCTTTCGATAAGTAATAGTGTCGAACCCAATGAGGAGATAAAGGTAGAACAAATATTCCCTCAAGTTCTATCGACCACCGATAGAACTCTACGCACGCTTAACGTTCGCTTTACCTAGAACAAGTATGAAAATAGAAGTACTTTGTAGGTGTTGTGGGATAGGTTTGCAAGATAATAAAGAACATGTAAATAAAAACTAGGGGCTGTTTAGATAAAGTAACAATTAAGTTAGTTTAACGAGTGTGGAAAAGTGGTGGTAGGAGTTGCGGAATTGTCCCTAAGCAATTGACTACGTTACTAGACCGATAGCAAGTTTTATGTGGGAGAGGCCACTGCTAGCATGTCATCCCTTACTTGGAATTCTATGCACTTATGATTGGAACTATTAGCATGCATCCGCAACTACTAACGTTCATTACGGTAAAACCCAACCATAGCATTAAGATATATTGGTCCCCCTTCAATCTCGTATGCATCAATTTCTATGCTAGGCTGAAGCTGCTATCACCCTTGCCCTCCAATACATAGTCCTATCAACATACAACTAACCCTATGGCGTGATCCATGCGCGCGCTCATATGATGGGCACCAAAGGACAGCAACATAACCACAAGCAAATTAGAACAATCATAGCAATTCACCAATCACCGATAGGACAACAAAAATCTACTCAGACATCATAGGATGGCAACACATCATTGGATAATAATATGAAGCATAAAGCACCATGTTCAAGTAGAGGGTACAGCGGGTTGCGGGAGAGTGGACCGCTGCAGATAGATGGGGGAAGGTGATGGAGGTGTTGGTGAAGATGACAGAGTTGTTGGAGTAGATCGCCGTCACGATGATGGCCCCGGCGGCGTTCCGGCGCCACCGGGAGAGAGGGGGAGAGAGCCCCCTCCTTCTTCTTCTTCCTTGACCTCCCCCCTAGATGGGAGCAGGGTTTCCCCTCTGGTCCTTGGCCTCCATGGCAGCGGAGGGGAGGGAGCCCCTCCGAGATTGGATCTCTCTCTCTGTTTCCTTCTGTTTCTGCCTTCCCAGATTCTGGCCTTTCACCGTTTCTTAAATTGCCGGAGATCAGTAACTCCGATTGGGCTGAAATTTTAACACGATTTTTATCCGGATATTAGCTTTCTTGCGGCGAAACAAGGGCCACAACCGCCTTAAGGGGTGACCACAAGCCACCCTGGCGCGCCCAGTGGCGTAGGGCGCGCCCCTATGACTTGTGGGCCCCTCGGGCATCGTCTCGCGTTGATTCTTTTTTCCCATAAATCACATATATTCCAAAAAAATCTCCGTAAGTTTTTATCGTGTTTGGACTTCGTTTGGTATGGATATTCTGTGAAAGAAAAAACATGCAATAAAAAGGAACTGGCACTGGGCACTGGATCAATATGTTAGTCCCAAAAATAGTATAAAAGGTTGCCAAAAGTATATGAAAGTTGTAGAATATTGGCATGAAACAATCAAAAATTATAGATACGACAGAGACGTATCACATCCCGTGACCCCACTATATATCTTAGGGGTGTCGGGGGGTGCAGATGTTCTGGGGAGAAAACAGAAGTAACGCACCACGCCTATCAACCAAGCGCACTGCGTGCGTTAGAGCGAGGCCGAGCCGGGGGTGGGGGAGGGGGTGGGGTTTGGACCCCCCATCCCCGACGAGGCCGAGCAAGGAACGAGCCGGAACAAGCGACGACGCAGCGTGCCGTGGCGTCGCATGCTCCGGCGAGTCCGTCACACCCCGTGACCCCACTATCTATCTTAGGGGTGTCGGGGGGTGCGGATGTTCTGGGGAAAAAACAGACGTAACGCACTGCGCCTGTCAACCAAGTGCATTGCGTGCGTTAGCCCGAGGCCGAGCCGGGAGTGGGGGAGGGGGGTCTGGACCCCCCTCCCCCACCCCTGGCGAGGTCGAGCCGGAGCAGGCGACGACGCGGTGTGTCGCGGCGTCGCATGCTCCTGCGAGTCCGTCACATCCCGTGACCCCACTATCTATCTTAGGGGTGTCGGGGGGTGCGGATGTTCTGGGAGGGGGAACAGAAGTAACGCTCCGCGCCTGTCAACCAAGCACACTGCGTGCGTTAGCGTGAGGCCGAGCCGGGGGTGGGGGAGGGGGGTTTGGACCCCCCCCCCCCACCCCCGGCGAGGCCAAGCCAGGAACGAGCCGGAGCAGGCGACGACGCGGCACGTCACGGCATCGCATGCTCCGGCGAGTCCGTCACATCCCGTGACCCCACTATCTATCTTAGGGGTGTCGAGGGTGTGGATGCTCTGGGGGGAAACAGAAGTAACGCACTGCGCCTGTCAACCAAGCGCACTACGTGCGTTAGCGCGAGGCCGAGCCGGGGGTGGGGGAGGGGGGTCTGGACCCACCCTCCCCCAGCCCCGGCGAGGCCGAGCCAGGAACGAGCCGGAGCAGGTGACGACGCGGTGTGCCGCGGTGTCGTATGCTCCGACGAGTCCGTCACATCCCATGACCCCACTATCTATCTTAGGGGTGTCGGGGGGTGTGGATGTTCTGGGGGGGAAACAGAAGTAACGCACTACGAATGTCAACCAAGCGCACTACGTACGTTGGCGCGAGGCCGAGCCCACAGTGGGGGAGGGGGTCTGGACCCTCCCTCCCCACCCCCAGCGCGCCTGTCAACCAAGTGCACTGCATGCGTTAGCGTGAGGCCGAGCCGGGGGTGGGGAGGGGGGTCTGGAACATCCGCACCCCCCTCCCCCACCCCCGGCGAGGCCGATCCAGGAACGGGCCGGAGCATGCGATGATGCGGCGTGTCGCGGCGTTGCATGCTCCGGCGAGTGCGTCACATCCCGTGACCCCACTATCTATCTTAGCGGTGTTGGGGGTGTGGATGTTCTTGGGGGAAAACAGAAGTAACGCACTGCGCCTGTTAACCAAGCGCACTGCGTGTTTTTGCGTGAGGCTGAGCCGGGGGTGGGGGAGGGTGGTCTGGACCCCCCCCTCCCCCACCCCCGGCGAGGCCGAGCCAGGAACGAGCCGGAGCAGGTGACGACGCGGCGTGCCGCGGTGTCGCATGCTCCGACGAGTCCATCACATCCCATGACCCCACCATCTATCTTAGGGGTGCAGATGTTCTGGGGGGGAACAGAAGTAACGCACTGCGTATGTCAACCAAGCGCACTACTTGCGTTGGCGCGAGGCCGAGCCGGGGGTGGGGGAGGGGGGTCTGGACACACCCTCCCCACCCCCGGCGCGCCTGTCAACCAACCGCATTGCATGCATTAGCGTGAGGCCGAGCCGGGGTGGGGAGTGGTGGTCTGGACCCCCCTCCCCCACCCCCGGCGAGGCCGAGCCAGGAACGGGCCGGAGCAGGCGATGACGCGGCGTGTCGCGGCGTCGCATGCTCCTGCGAGTCCATCACATCCCGTGACCCCACTATCTGTCTTAGGGGTGTCGGGGGGGTACGGATGTTCTGGGTGGAAAACAGAAGTAACGCACTACGCCTGTCAACCAAGCGCACTACGTGCGTTAGCGTGGGGCCCAGCCGGGGGGTCAGGAACCCCCCTCCCCCACCCCCGGCGAGGACGAGCCAGGAACGAGCGGGAGATGGCAACGATGCGGCTTGCCGCAGCGTCGCATGCTCCGGCGAGTGCGTCACATCCTGATACGTCTCCAACGTATCTATAATTTTTGATTGTTCCATGCTATTATATTATCTGTTTTAGATGTTTTATATGCATTAATATGCTATTTTATATTATTTTTGGGACTAACCTATTAATCTAGAGCCTAGTGCCAGTTTCTGTTTTTTCCTTGTTTTTGAGTATTGCAGATAAGGAATATTAAACGGAGTCCAAACGGAATAAAATCTTCGGAATGATTTTTCTTGGACCAGAAGCAACACAGAAGACTTGGAGATGAAGGCAGGAGAGCTGCCGTGTGGCGACAAGCCACAGGGGCACGCCCTAGGGGGGGTGCCCCCCTGGCTTGTGGCCCACAACAGCCCTCCTAACCCTATTCTTCGGCCTATAAATTCCCAAATATTCCCTGGATACTAGGGAGAGCCACGAAAATACTTTTCCGCCGCCGGAAGCCTCTGTTCCCGTGAGATCCAATCTTGGAGCCTTTTCCGGTAATCTGCCGAAGGGGGATTCGATCACGGAGGGCATCTATATCAACTCCATTGCCCCTCCGATGATGCGTGAGTAGTTTACCACAGACCTTCGGGTCCATAGCTAGTAGCTAGATGGCTTCTTCTCTCTCTTTGCTCTTCAATACCATGTCCTTCATGATCTTCATGGAGATCTATCCGATGTAATACTCTTTTGTGGTGTGTTTGTCGAGATCCGATGAATTGTGGGTTTATGTTTAGATTATCTATGAATATTATTTGAATCTTCTCTGAAATCTTATATGCATGATTTCATATCTTTGCAAGTCTCTTCGAGTTATTGGTTTGGTTTGGCCAACTAGATTGGTAATTCTTGCAATGGGAGAAGTGCTTAGTTTTGGGTTCAATCTTGCGGTGTCCTCGCCCAGTGACAAAGTAGGGGTAGCGAGGCACGTATTGTATTGTTGCCATCGAGGCTAAAAGATGGGGTTTTCATCATATTGCTTGAGTTTATCCCTCTACATCATGTCATCTTACCTAATGCGTTACTCTGTTCTTCATGAACTGAATGCTCTAGATGCAGGCAGGAGTCAGTCGATGTGTGGAGTAATAGTAGTAGATGCAGAATCGTTTCGGTCTACTTGACACGGACGTGATGCCTATATGCATAATCATTGCCTTGGATATCTTCATAATTATTTGCTTTTCTATCAATTGCTCGACAGTAATTTGTTCACCCACCGTATTATTTTCCTTCATGAGAGAAGCCTATAGTGAAACCTATGGCCCCCGGGTCTATTTTCCATATTATACTTTCATATCTAAAAAAAAATACCAAAAATATCTTGCTGCATTATTTTTACTTTTGTTTAACTTTCCGTTCAAGCAATCTATCATACCTATCTCTATCAGATATCATCCTTGCAAATAACCGTGAAGGGATTGACAACCCCTTTATTGCGTTGGGTGCAAGTGTTTGATTATTTGTGTAGGTACATCTATTGGGGACTTGCTTGTATCTCCTACTGGATTGATACCTTGGTTCTCAACAACGGAGGGAAATACTTATCTACTTTGCTGCATCACCCTTTCCTCTTCAAGGGAAAACCAATGCATGCTCAAGAAGTAGCACATCCCGTGACCCCACTATCTATCTTAGAGGTGTCGGGGGGTGCGGATGTTCTGCGGGGAAAACAGAAGTAATAAACTGCGCCTGTCAACCAACCGCACTGCGTGTGTTAGCGCGAGGCCGAGCCAGGAATGAGCCAGAGCAGGCGACGACGCGGCGTGCCGCGGTGTCGCATGCTCCTGCATGTCCGTCAAATCCCGTGACCCTACTATATATCTTAGGGGTGTCGGGGGGTGCAGATGTTCTGGGGGGGAAAACAGAAGTAACGCACCACGCCTGTCAACCAAGCGCACTGCGTGCGTTAGAGCGAGGCCGAGCCGGGGGTGGGGGAGGGGGGCTTTGGACACCCCACCCCCAACGAGGCCGAGCCAGGAACGAGCCGGAACAGCCGACGACGCAGCGTGCCGCGGCGTCGCATGCTCCGGCGAGTCCGTCACATCCCGTGACCCCACTATCTATCTTAGGGGTGTCGGGGGGGGTGCGGATGTTTTGGGGAAAAATCAGACGTAACGCACTGCGCCTGTCAACCAAGCGCACTGCGTGCGTTAGCCCGAGGCCGAGCCAGGGTTGGGGGAGGGGCGGTCTGGACCCCCGTCCCCCACCCCCGGCGAGGCCGAGCCAGGAACGACCCGGAGCAGGCGACGACGCGGCGTGCTGCGATGTCGCATGCTCCGACGAGTCCGTCGCATCCCGTGACTCCAATATCTATCTTAGGGGTGTCGGGGGGTGTGCGGACGTTCTGGGGGGAACAGAAGTAACGCACTGCGCCTGTCAACCCAGCGCACTGCGTGCGTTAGCGCGAGGCCGAGCCGGGAGTGGGGGAGGGGGGTCTGGACCCCCTCCCCCACCCCCAGCGAGGTCGAGCTAGGAACGAGCTAGAGCAGGCGACGATGCAGCGTGTCGCGGCGTCGCATGCTCCAGCGAGTCCGTCACTTCCGTGACCCCACTATCTATCTTAGGGGTGTCGGGGGGTGCGGATGTTCTGGCGGGAAAACAGAAGTAACGCACTGCGCTAGTGAACCAAGCGCACTACGTGCGTTAGCGCGAGGCCGAGCCAGGTGTAGGGGAGGGGGGTCTGGACCCCCTCCCCCACCCCCGGCGCGCCTGTCAACCAAGCGCACTGCGTGCGTTAGTGTGAGACCTCGCCGTGGGTGGGGGAGGGGGGTCCGGACCGCCTCCCCCACCCGGCGTGGCCGAGCCAGGAACGAGCCGGAGTAAGGCGACGACGCGGCGTGCTGCGGTGTCGCATACTCCAGCGAGTCCGTCACATCCCGTGACCCCACTATCTATCTTAGGGGTGTCGGGGGGAGCAGATGTTCTAGGGGGAAAACAGAAGTAATGCATTGCGCCTATCAACCAAGCGCCTTGCGTGCGTTAGGAAGAGGCCGAGCCGGGGGTGCGGCAGGGGGGTCTAGACCCCACCTCCCACACCCCCGGCGAGGCTGAGCCAGGAACGAGCCAGAGCAGGCGACGATGCGGCGTGCCGTGGCGTCGCATGCTCCGGTGAGTGCGCACATCCCGTGACCCCACTATCTATCTTAGGGGTGTCGGGGGGTGCGGATCTTCTGGGAAGGGGCAATAGAAGTAACGCACTGCGCCTGTCAACCAGGCGCACTGCGTGCGTTAGCGCGAGGCCGAGCCGGGGGTGGGGGAGGGGGGTCTGGACCGCCCCTCCCCCACCCCCTGCGATGCCGAGCCAGGAACGAGCCGGAGCAGGTGACGACGCGGCGTGCCATGGCGTCGCATGCTCCAGCGAGTCAGTCACATCCCGTGACCCCACTATCTATCTTCGGGGTGTCGGGGGGGTGTGGATGTTCTAGGGGGAAAACAGAAGTAACACATCGCGCCTGTCAACCAAACGCACTGCGGGCGTTAGCGCGAGGCCGAGCCGGGGGTGGGGGGGGTCTGGACCCCCTCCCCCAACTCGGCGAGGCCGAGCCAGGAATGAGCCGGAGCAGGCGACGACGCGGCGTGCCGCGGTGTCTCATGCTCCGGCGAGTCCGTCACATTCCGTGATCCCACTATCTATCTTAGGGGTGTCGGGAGGGGTGCGGATGTTCTGGGGGGAAAACAGAAGTAACGCACTGTGCCTGTCAACCAAGCGCACTGCTTGCGTTAGCGCGAGGCCTCGCCGGGGTGGGGGAGGGGTGCTCTGGACCCCCCCTCCCCAACCAACGGCGAGGCCGAGCGAGGAACGAGCCGGAGCAGGCGACAACGCGGCGTGCCGCGGCATCGCATGCTCCGGTGAGTCCGTCACATCCCGTGACCCCACTATCTATCTTAGGGGTGTCGGGGGTTGCGGATGTTCTGGGGGAAAACAGAAGTAACAAACTACGCCTGCAAACCAAGCGCACGGCGTGCGTTAGCGTTAGGCCCAGCCGGGGTTGGGGGAGGGGGGTCTGGACTCTCCCTCCCCCACCCCTGGCGAGGCCGAGCCAGGAACGAGCCCGAGCACGCGACGACACGGCATGCCACGATGCCGCATGCTCCGGCGTGTCTGTCACATCCCGTGTCCCCACTATCTATCTTAGGGGTGTCGGGGGGTGTGGATGTTCTGGGGGAAAAACAGAAGTAACGCACTATGCCTGTCTACCAAGCGCACTGCGTGCGTTAGCGCGAGGCCAAGCGCACTGCGTGTGTTAGCACGAGACGAGCCAGTGGTGGGGGAGTCCGTCACATCCCGTGACCCCCTTGAATTGGTTGCGGCCTTTTTTGATTGTTCTTATTGTTGCAGTTCTCTTATTTCTTCCGTAGTGTACTGTAGGTTTATAAGTACTGGACTGCAATGTAAATGCAGTTGTCATTGCAGTTTGTGTGATTTAAATTTTGGCAAATGCATTTCAGTTGTTAAATTAACTGCAATGTTTACAATATAGTACTTCATTTTGTAAAGAAGTGAACTGCATACTTCGCACTGCAGTGTTACATAGTTTCGACAATTTGCACTGCAGTGTTACTACCTAGGGCACTGCAGGTAATTGTTAACAGTAATTCTCCAAGCAGCTTATGAAAAATAGCAGTAAATTGATGCGGATCAGTTCACATACATTAAAAAGGTACCCTACAAACCGATTGGAAAACACAGACTTGCGTTGTCCAATAAACATAGTTTTAAAAGCATGCAACATAAGCAAGCATTAAAGATGTGCCACAAAGGGTTTCTTTAACTTAGACAGCCTACAGAGAAAATATCATAAATTTCAGAGATTGTTCTTCCCTGTAGAACATCACTATCACCGCTTCTCCCACCTCAAATCCATTCAGGGAGACAAACTCCTTCCAGCTAGCAGCTATGTTGAAGCAGCCATCGGAGTCAATGTGGTAGTCAGCTTGTATTTCTTCACACCCATTCTTGTGCACTGTCTCCAAGTTCAGCCTCCCTGATCTTGGAGCAGCAAACCATATTATCGATGGCAGTTTCTGCAGTTGGCCATGAATACAAAAAGAATCTGTATGAGTTAGCACCAAATAGTTTGCTACATCTTAGTACAATCTTTATATGCATAAAGTTAAATTTGTTTGGAAACATGGCTACTACTAATAAAAACATGTGCAATTTCTGAATCAAAATGTTAACTGACTTGCCCGCTAACTCTGGTAAAATACATAGTACTCTTTTAGCTTTACCACACTGCTGGATTGGTTAATAATTACTGCATTTTATCACCAAGAGAACTGCATCAATGGGCAATGGTACTTCTTTCATCGGGTGTTGTGTTCCATCTTCACAGGTTCGGATCTAATTAGTATGTACAGCTAACGGGTTTGTACCGAAAGAAAAATAGATGGAACCACAAGTGTTAATTACTGAAGACGCTGGCCAAAAACACATATCTGGACATTGTTGGTAAGAGTGGATAAGGTGACGGAAATATACATCGGGCTTTGACCCAGCGCAGGGCCCACTGTCAGTGGCTGTTAGGTATGTTAAGTAGTAGTTTTAGCTCCTGATGAGCTACCACGTTGGGCCTCACCGGAATCTCATCGGCGATGACCAAACCGACGGTGGCGCTTCGCCGGAATCTCGCTACAGACGGCGGATGGACGCGCGGAGGCTACCAAAACGTAGCCCACATCTGGCCGCATCAAACCAGGTGGTCAGGTGGCCGCGGGATCACCGGAATCCTCGCCGGCGATGAGCCGTGCGGCTGCCAGAGCTCGGGTGAGCTTGGAGCCGACGCCACAGAGAGCAACAAGGTCGCTGCTTGGCTCCTACAGCATCTACGCAAGCTCACGGGCTCGTCTAGGGCCTTGGGTGGACCAGAGGAGCACCGGAGTGGCGCCAGCGATGAGCCCACACGGCGGAGCTCCTCGGCCATCATCGCAATCCGCGGCTACGGTGCCCAATCAGTTGTGGGAAGAGGGGGCACGGAAGCGGAAGCTCATAGGGAGTGTGTAGGCATTGAGAGTGAGCTCAGGGACGCCTTGGTTCGTTGGTGAGCTTCGATTCTTCACCGGCGGCCGAGGGTTGAAGAAGGGATGGTGGTCGTTGCTACGGAGCTCGTCTGGTCATGTGGGTCGTCGGAGATGATCAGCAGCTCGAGGCGGAGCTTGTGGCCTATATAGAAGGGCAAGGGAGGCTTGGCAACTACGGGCGCGACATCGATGCGCTTCAGCGGAGGGCGGCCCTGGCGGCAGAGCGAAGGAGGGAGAAGAGCGGGCGAATGGGTGAGGGGGGCCTGGCTCGATCCAGGTGGTTCCCCCCGAGCCTATCCACCCCATAGAGTGGCGGGGAGGCCAGGCAGGCTGCTGGTGTGGATCTCCCACGCTGTGTCGTGCCCCCCTTTGCCTCTGCCTTTTAGCAGAGGTTAGGGATGACTGGCATGGGCCAGTGGGCCGGCCAGTTGCTGGGCTAGGTAAGGGTTTTCCCTTCCTTGTATTTCTTTTGTTCTATTTTTCCTATTTTCTGCTTTTGTTTTATTTGATTTGGGCAGAAATTCTTAGCACAAAAATCCTGAAATGTTTTATGGAATATAGGTGGAATATTTCCAAGTTCCCACAGAAGTTTCAGAAAATTTGGAGTAACTAAATAATTATAGTTCTTTTATTTGACATTTTCACCGGTGTTTGTAGATTATTTAAAATGCCAAAGTTGTTGTGAGAAATTAGTTCACCTGTGATATGTTGTTGCCAACATTTTCCACACATGGTGAACATTTTTTAAGGCCATTTTGGGTTCATTGAAAATCACACTTATTGCAATTGGTTTAATTCAAGTGAGGTGCTAGGGTATGTTATTCCCCATTTCAAGTTTAAAGAAAATTTATACATGATGCATCACACATGCTAGCACAATGCCAAGGGAAAACTAGGGATGTGACAACTCAACCCCACTAAACAAGAATCTCGTCCCGAGATTCAGGCGTAGGGTAAGAGGACAGGAGGGAACACAAAACTAGCACAATCTTCACGATGCAATTACCCTTCTCGAAGATGTTGATTCAGTGCATCATGTTGATCTGGACATCTTTGCTCTCAAGATCTTCATCCGAACACAAAGACAAGGGGAACAGGAAAACTCTACAAGAATCGATCTTCACGAAGACCGAGCAACTCACGACCAACTCATAGAATGAGAAATAAGAACGTCTCTCGATCTGAGACACAAAACACACATCGAGGACGATGGAATGAGGCGGGTGATGGAGGTTCAATTGGTAGGAAACAATTCCACGCTTAAAGAAGATAGCGCATGGGTTTCAAAGTAGCGAGTAAACAATTGCCATAATACCATCACGGGACACCTTAGGAAAGGTGACTGATAACCCGCAAGTATAGGGGATCGCGACAGTCTTCACGGCTAGTATTTCACACTAATTTATTTATTCGACACAAGGGGAGTGACGTGGCTTGAGACTGCGTCGGTATTTCCCCAAAGAGGAAGCGATGATGCAGCACATCGACGGTAAGTATTTTCCCTAGTTATGAAACAAAGGTATCGAACCAGTAGGAGGATCACGCAACACTATGTAAACAACACCTACACACAAAGAACAAATACTTGCAACCCGACGCGAAAGAGAGGTTGTCAATCTCTCTACGGTAAAAAGATAGATTAGGTTGTGATAGATTGGATAGATAGATCTCGCAAGAACCCAAAATAAAAGAGGCAAATAAAGAGTGCAGCAAGGTATTTTTGTTTTTTTGGAATAATAGATCTGAAAACAAAAGCGGCAAAAAGATAGGTCGGAAGCAATATGTTGGAAAAGTAGACTCGGGGGCCATAGGTTTCACTAGTGGCTTCTCTCATGAGTATAGCACAAGGTGGGTAAACAAATTACTATTGGCAATTGATAGAAGATCAAATAATCATGACGATATCCAAGGCGATGATCATTATATAGGCATCACGTCCAAGATAGTAGACCGAAACGATTCTGCATCTAGTACGATTACTCCACACATCAACCGCTATCCAGCATGCATCTAGTGTATTAAGTTCATGGAAAAACGGAGTAATGCAATAAGAACGGTGACATGATGTAGACAAGTTGTATTCATGTAGGAATAGACCCCATCTTGTTATCCTTAATAGCAGTGATACATGTGTGTCTTGGTGCCCCTTCTGTCACTGGGAGAGGACACCGCAAGATCGAACCCATCACAAAGCACTTCTTCCCATGGAAAGAAAAATCGATCTAGTTGGCCTAACTAAAGCAAAGATTTGAAGAAGAAATACAAGGCTATAAGTAATCATGCATATAAGAGCTCGAAGAAGACTCAAATAATATTCATGGATAGAAACTGATCATAAACTCAAAATTCATCAGATCCCAACAAACACACCGCAAAAAGTTTACATCAAATAGATCTCCAAGAGACCATTGTATTGAGAATGAAAAGAGAGAGAGAGAGGAACCATCTAGCTACTGCCTACGGACCCGTAGGTCTATGGTGGACTACTCAAGCATCATCGGAGAGGCACAAATGAGGATGATGAACCCCTCCATGATGGTGTTAGATTGGATCTCGTGGTTCTGGAACTTGTGTCGGCTGGATGTATTTATCGTTGACTCCCCTAGGGTTTCTGGCATATTTGGTATTTATAGAGCTCAGAGGTGGTTGAGAAGGTTCCTGAGGCGGCCACAACCCATCAGGGCGCGCCGGGGGCCCCTGGCGTGCCCTGGTGGCTTGTGGGCGGCCTGAGCTCCCTCCTGGTTACTTCTTTGGCCCACTGGCCTTCTTCTGGTCCAAAAAATTACCCAAAAAGTTTTGTCGCGATTGGACTCCGTTTGGTGCTGATATTTTGCGAAGTAAAAAACAAGCAAAAATAGCAACTGACACTTTGGCACTATGTCAATAGGTTAGTCCCAAAAAATGATATAAAGTTGCTATAAAATGATTGTAAAACATCCAAGAATGATATTATAACAGCATGGAACAAGTAAAAATTATAGATACGTTGGAGACGTATCAGCATCCCCAAGCTTAATTCGTACTCGTCCTCGAGTAGGTAAGTGATAAAAACAGAATTTTTGATGTGGAATGCTGCCTAACATGTTCATCACATATTCTTTTCTTTTGTAGCATGGGCATTTGGACTTCTAGATGGTTCAATGCAATAGTCTAGTTTTGACAAAAAGACTTTAATACTCAAGCATGCCAACAAGCAACCATGTCTTTCAAAATATCAACACTAAAGAAAGTTATCCCTAGCCCATCATGCTCAATCATTGATCCATTCATGAAACACACTCAAATATTAGCTACACCCAGTGCACAAGTATGATCATAGTGCCCCATAGTTGGTGCTTTATAAGAGAAGATGGAGACTAAAATTAAAAATAAAAATTGCATAAAGTAAATAGATAGGCCCTTCACAGAGGGAAGTAGGGATTTGTAGAGGTGCCAGAGCTCAAAGTTTAATATGAGAGAGAAAAATATTTTGGGTGGAATGCCTTTCCTGTCAATGAAAACGACAAAGTAGTTCTCAATACTTTCCATGCTAGATATCTCATAGGTGGTTCGCAAACATAAAGTAAAGTTTATTCCTTTTTCCAGCATTCTTTCACAATCCATGGCTGGCCGTATCCACGGTTGCCTTCCATACCAACACTTTCCAAGGAATTTATTATTTGACAACATAAAGTAAATTTCTTTTTAATTTCGGGACTAGGCATCCCTATTACCGCCGTACTCTCATGCAATGACAAGTGAATGAACACTCATCTTGAGAATAACACATATAGCATGGAAAAATATTGGTTACCCCTACCGTTTCATGAGCAGTACGAGCACACAAAAAGGAAATTTATTTTGAAAATTAGAGATGGCACATGCAAATTTGCTTAGAATGGCCTGGAAATACCGCATATACATAGGTATGGTGGACACTTAAGGCAAAACTGGGTTTACGGATTTTGGATGCACAAGTAGTATTTCTACTTAGTAGAAGTGGAGGCTAGCAAATAGATTGAGAAGCAACCAACCAACAAATGAAAATTGACATAAACGGGCATTGAGCATAACTAACACCGAATAATGCACCATAAGTAGGATGTAATTTCATTGCATAACTATTGACTTTCGTACTTGCATAGGGAATCACAAACCTTAACACCAATATGCTTACTAAAGCATAATTAGTCACCAACATGACTCACATATCACTATCATCATGTCTCAAAACTATTACAAGGAATCAAGTATAATTTGTCCAATGATCTTCATGAAAGTTTTTATTATACTCCCCTTGAATATCTATCACTTTGGGATTAGTTTCATATAATGCCATTGCTTTTGACAAGCTCAAACAAATTTAAGTGAAGAACATGAGCCTAAAGGTTTCATCTCTCAACATAATATAAGTGAAGCACGAGAGGATTTCTTCAAAAGTTACTAACTCTCAAATTAATCTAAGTGAAGCATGAGAGTATTTCTTCAAAATTTCAAAGCACACCGTGCTCAAAAAGATATAAGTGAAGCACTAGAGCAATTCCATAGCTCAAAAAATTCAGTGAAGCATAAAGAGCAATTCTAACAAATCATAGCATAATTTTGGCTCTCTCAAATAGTTGTGTCCATCAAGGATACTTGTAACAAACTAAAAAGAAAAGCAAGCAAAGACTCAAATGATACAAGACGCTCCAAGCAAAACTCATGATATGTGACTAATAAAAATATAGCTCTAAGTAAAATACCGATGGTCGTTAGAAGAAAGAGGGGATGCCACTCGGGGCATCCCCAAGCTTAGTTGCTTGTTTCTCTTTGGATAATATATTGGGGGTGCTGTAGCATCCCCAACCTTAGGCTCTTTTCACTCCTTATTCCTTCATCCATCATGATCTCACCCAAAACTTGAAAACTTCAATCACACAAAACTCAACAAAATCTCCATGAGATCCGCTAGTATAATAAAGCAAATCACCAGTTTAAGTATTGTTGCAAACTCATACAAATTTTATTATTGCAATATACCTACTGTATTTTAACTTTACCATGGCGTATACCCTTCAATACAAACCATAGATTCATCAAAACAAGCACACAATGCAACAAAAACAGAATCTGTTTTAAACATAACAGTCTGTAGTAATCTGTACTCTAACGATACTTCTGTAACTCTAAAAATTCTGAAAAATTAGGACAACATAAAGCATTTGTATAGCACTATGTTGGGGAATGTTGCATGGGAAACAAAAAAATTCCTACGCTTCACCAAGATCAATCTTGGTGATGACCATCTACGAGAGGAGAGATTGCATCTACATACCCTTGCAGATCGCTAAGCGGAAGCGTTAAGGAACACGGTTGATGTAGTCAAACGTCTTCACGATCCAATCACGATATGTCCCAATTTAGCACTGAACGGACGGCACCTTCCCGTTGAGCACACGTACAGCTCGATGACGTTCTCCGCCTCCTTGATCCAGCAAGCAAGGGCAGAGTGGTAGATGATGTTGGCGTTCTGGGATCAGGGGTACCTAGACCTGCCTTAGGTTGGATGCGTTGTCAGTTGTCGGTTCTGAATCCGGTATACCTAGGCGTCTTGGATCGATGGTAACATGGACACATGATTTAACCCAGGTTCAGGCTCTCTCGAAGAGATAATACCCTACGTCCTGCTCTTGATTGTATTCATATGAGGTATAGTACATAGTACAGGTATCTACCATGAGATTGTTGTAATGAATATGAGATTGTCTATTGACTAGCCTGGCCTCGGTTTATATAAGGCACCGTTGGCCTAGGGTTTAGAGGAGTCCTTGTCTTGTGCGCCAAGTCCTGTGGAATCTCCCTTGTATGCATCATGGGCTGCCGAAAGTGGACCATTAGTGAATCTCGCTAGGGGTCCTCGGCCCAACCCACTGGTCGGGAGACGACGTGGTGAGTACCCCCTAGTCCAGGACACCATCAGTAGCCCCCTGAACCGGTCTTCAAGTTGGAGACGCTCCTCGGTTCTTCTGAACTATTCTTCGTCTTCAGCCGTCGGTCTTGAAAACTGGTTGAACAAATCTTGCCATCTCCGATCTTGAGGATCGCCGAGGTGTATCCGAAGAGTTCACACGTCGACCATCCGAGGAGCCTCTTTAAGTACTCGGCCTTTATCAATGCCTTGTAATTTTTACGCCACACCTCGGGCTCAAAGTGTTTCCCGTGTGGCAGTCTCCTCTCGCATCCAAGCTCCATCGCCGGACTACGTCCGAGGTGTCTTTTTACAGCCGAGCTCCAACGTTGGTCGGCATCCGAAGTATCATTCTGCAGCTGAGCTCCAACGCTGGTAGGCATCTGAGGAATTTCCGAGCTTTATGGAGCCAGCCATTCACATCCGATCTTTACGTCGGACTGCATCCGAGCTCCAATACCGGACTGCATTCGAGGTGTCATAGATTACCTCGGACTTGAAAAAGTTGAAGGAGTTCGCCGAGCTTAATGCCGGAAATGCCCTTTATGGAGCCAACCACTTGCATGCGAGCTTTATGCCGGACTGCTTCCGAGGTGGTGCACTACCTCGGTCTCGGGCTGTTTTTTGTGGAAATTATTTCCGATCGCTGCAATTTATTTACTACCAAGATTTACAGCCAGTAGCCCTCAAGGTGTGTGTTGGTCTATAACCCGATATGCACCTGAAGGGAAAAATAATAATCAAAATAAAAACACCGATCCCAGTAGCCCCTGAGACTTAGGTCGATTTGCAAAATCGGCCTGAGGATCAAGTTCTTGCTCGGCAGCATACGTTAGGGATGGAAACGCGGTACACAGTAGTTTCCGAGACTCGGGTTGGGTGCGGCCGACCAACCTAAGGATCGAATCTCCTCGGAAACCATATTGCACTTTGCATTTCTGCATTGAATAGGCAATGCAGTAGCCCCCGAGCCTTAATTTAGGCACGGGTGGTCGAATTAAGGATCGATATTTGTTTGACACAATTTATGTGTAATGATTCTATGTATCCAAGTACTTTGCATCATTAATGCTCAGATCCGCATTGTACAAGACTTTGTTGACCGACCATCGGCTTCAACCTCCTCGGCCAGTAGCTGAGGAGTGCTTGTCCTACTTTATAAAGCCTTTATAAGGATAAAGATTTACGACAAACAAGGCAATCCGGCCATATAGTTTTATAAACAAGGTACGCAGAGAGATATGTTATATTACTTATTAAACGTAAGAAACATCTTCTGGGAAAAATAGTTCATCTATAAGTTCCTTTTCCCAGGATATCATGTTGACCATGATCGTGAAACCTCAACTCCGATCAATGTGGGAGGAAAATATAGAGGATTTAGTTCGGGGAATGTTCCCGAACTCTCTGGTCTCTAACCGGAAGTAACAATCACAGAGGTGCTCCCTTTACCCCCTAGCCGAACAATCGGGAACGTAGGGGGTAAGCACAGGAGCCAGGCGACCTAGCTTGGCCAAAATCTTAATTAAAATTGATGCATATTTATGGCTTTATAACGATGATTACGGAAGGCAGCACTCACATATTGAATACAGATGCTTTTATGCTATATGCTATTTTGGCTCCTTTGTGACCGTTTACCATTTGAGAGTGGCCCATCGTCGGCTTCTACCCCTTTGTAGATGCTACGCAGATTGTTTCCGCAGTAACAAGACAACCCTTAGCCGACATCTCGGTGCCCGGAGGCGGTTGTGTTAGCGGAAACGAGGCAATCAGATTTTTAGGCTTCATAACTTTCGCTTAGTCATAGGAGCTTAAAGTTTGGGAGGCCAGTTACTAGCCCCCGGTTAGTGTTCGGCGTCAGCCGAGGTCAAGCCATTATCACTTCGGCCAATTATATGAAAGGCCCATGGGGTAACCTCTATCGGTCTATAGTTTGACAGAGTCATCGGATCGCTGACCAGTTTGCGCTCATTGTGATAGTCAGTTTTCGGCTTTCTCCACTGAGGTACTTGACCAGTTAAATCGGAAGTACAATCGCAGTGGTTCTCCCTTTGCACGCCTAGCCGGACAAAGAGGAATGTAGGAGGCAATCACAGGAGTAGGGCAACCCAACTATCGACCGAAGACACAATTCGAAACTGATGAATATAAAGCAATATCCAAGAACGTTTTGCCAAGGACTGCTCGGAGTACCTTGGCTTTTTGTGGGTTCGGCTCTAGACAGAGTCCCCCGTTGATATTGCCGATACTTTAAAGGTATCCGACGTTGTACTACGAGAGCTATGTTGGAGACACAATATCCCCCAAGACTTAGGTTGGATGCGTCTGACCAACTTGAAGATGGAATCTCCTCGGGAACTAGTCCAGATGTCATGTGCGTTTCGCCAACGCCGAGGTGTAAGTCGGCAAGAAAGATACCGAGCTGTGGGTCAGAAAAGATCTCCCAAGCTGAATTATTACACAGGACACCTTGGTCATGAGGATGTCCCGCCTCCTAAAAGAAAAACATACAAATAGCTTGATACTGCCATAAGATCAAAAAGCCAAAAAACTTATGTAAAAACTTTGACGTCCGAACTAAATCAAGTTTTTTGGTGCCAATCCAAAATTGGTCTTAAAATTAATACGTGCTTCGGTCGTGCTTTAACATGATACATCCGATCTCCAGACTCCAAGCGGGTCAGCCTTTGGCTTCAGCCTCCATATCCCGAAGGCGGAGTGTTTCTCCGAGGCCTGTTTAGCGAACTAAACTCGAGCGGCTTTAAAAAGAAACCAGCCTATCTGGCTATTGACCACACACTAGTGTTGGAAAAAAGAGTAGTACAAAAAGAATTTGCAACGACCAAGAAGAAAACACATTTATTATAAAACGGCTCATACAACTTTAAGAGACACCGGTTAAATGGGTAAAGAAATTTTTAACAAACAATTTATTTGTTTAACAAAAAATATAATGTTTGGTTGAACCAAACAAAAAGTAAAATTTCAAAGAGAGATGAGCACGAAAATGACTTAGCTAGTTAATGTGCTTGGTGCGGTCCGGGGTTGCGGCAGGATGGAGACGTAGTCCTTGGCCTGGCCGAGGTACCAACCCCCAAGCCCGAGGTAATCAAGCGAAGAGCTCGGGTCGAGAAGTGGCAACGCAACATGGTTGCTTGCGGTGGGATGGAGTCCAAGCCCCCAAGCTGATCTCGAGGTGGCCGAGCGAACAACTCGGCTTGATGAAGCAATGGCACAACACTGCCTAATGTGTCAAGGCGAAACCCCCATGGTGATGGCTCAAATTGGTTGGCGGAGGCGGGAAGATGACGTCGGCGTGCCGATGTGACTGTCTAACGCAGTCGGAGCCGATCACCTGTAAACATAAAATATTGCCAACCAAAAGTAATGTCACATAATAATAAAATAAAATCCTATAATTCACTTAAGTGAAATAACTAATTAAAAAATATATGGCCTAAGCGGCGAGGTTCCTTCGGGAGATTGGCGGCGCGATGAAGTGTCGACGCGCGAACGTCGACACAGGTTAGAAATCCGTTGGATGACGATGACCGTGCCACATGATGCGTATGCGATGTACACCGGGAGTGCGAGGGGACCGCCATGATATGCTACCATGCTCCACTGGATACCTCGCCGCAAACTAGCGTAGCAGAGGCAGATCAGATCGGTGGAGCCACCTCAAGACCGAAAAGTCGTAGGAGAGTTGTTCATGATCAAAAGGAAAAAAGAAATCCAACATTAGATTAGTCCTTTATGTGAACAATATAATAAAGCCAAGTGAACTATCTACTAATTAAAACTCAAAAAGTACGATGCACTTAGGTTAGTTGTAGTGCTAATTGATGGATAGACTACTTCCTGATGATTCACGTGAGGAAGTACTGCCGATCAGTGGTTCACTGTTTCCATGCAAATTTTTTGCTGATACAAGACCTCTTCTCGAGCAACGTGCCGCCAGGTAATCAGCTCCCAACTGACATGAGCCATCCTGATGTACCGAATTCCCGTGAGTTGTTGTAGCAGCCATGAGTCGAGCTGCTATTAGGAGTCCCGTGCAGCACATGGTCTCCAAGACCATCTCCACCTCCGATAAATAAAGAATAAGATGCGGTCACCGCTCCTTGACAACACATATTAGTTGCTCATTCGACGCTGTGTGACGACCGCCACCATCTAATATACACGCAGATCAAATCAATCTTAGGTAGGTGGCCTTGCGCCTACTTCGTGCAGTCGATCTTGAATTCTGCAAACAAAATTGTGCAAACCGGGAGGGACAATCCTAAAATAAATTTGATTCACACGGCCAAAGCTTAATTGAAAATATAACACCTGATTTATTATTGATCGAAGAATCCATCGCACCACGGCGACACCTTGCAGGCTCTCAATGAAAGCACCAATGGCGGTTCTGAATCCAGCATACCTCGCGGTAGGGGTCCTAAGCTAGGCGTCTTGGATCGATGGTAATATGGACACAGGATTTTACCCAGGTTCAGGCTCTTTCGAAGAGATAATACCCTACGTCCTGCTATTGATTGTATTCATATGAGGTATAGTACATAGTACAGGTATCTACCACGAGATTATTGTAATGAATATGAGATTTTCTATTGACTAGCCTGGCCTCGGTTTATATAATGCACCGTTGGCCTAGGGTTTAGAGGAGTCCTTGTCTTGTGTGCAAAGTCTTGTGGAATCTCCCTTGTATGCATCATGGGCTGCTGAAAGTGGACCATTAGTGAATTGCCCTAGGGGTTCTCGGCCCGACCCACTGGTCGGGAGACGACGTGGTGAGTACCCCCTAGTCCAGGACACCATCACCGGTACGGCCCCGCAACGAGTCCCTCAAGTCAAGGTCCCCGCGGGAGCCACCACCTCGCGAGGAGGACAACGCAAGACCTTCGGGGAAGTGGCATTCCCCCAGGCTGCCTCCCGAGGAGCGGAGATTCCTATGCAAGTACCCGGGCTTCCGAGGCCGGGGTGACGGCCAAGCCAGGCGGGCGTCAGTGGGCGCAGAGGGAGGACAGTTTCCTCTTTCGTGCTAAAGAGACAAGGACGTACGGGGTTCCCAAGGAACCCCCAAAGGTTTCCCTCCTAGTGCAAGAGGACCAAGACCACGAGCTCGGCAGGACGGATGTCCTCATAGAGCCCACTGCTGCGTCACACGCGGAAGCTTTGCAGGCGAAGACCACCTTTAGTCAGGATAGGATGTACCTCTTGTCCCCTTTCAAATTTGGCCGTTGTGTGATCCCTTCCCGCCTGTACGATAAGGGAAGAGGACCATGGCCCCTATAAAAAGGGACTAGCTCCCATCGTAGACGGGAGGTTGGATCGGATCAAGTTCATCACCACCAAGGGCCCTCCTGAGGCCACCTAACCACTGTACTAGTTCATTCTCAGCCTCCCCGAGAGGCCAATCCACCACAAAGTAGGAGTAGGGCTTTACACTGCAAGGTGTCCCGAACCTGGGTAAAGCTCTGAGTCCATCTCCTTCCCCGCTCACGCTTATTCGACGCGGCTAGGCCGTAGGGTGACAAGTTTGAGACTTCGAGCCGGTAGAGATCTTCGCACACGCCCGAGTGTTCAAACCTTGTTGGGATTTGCAGAGCCCCGATTCCGACATTTGGCGCGCCAGGTAGGGGCGTGTCGAAATCTTTCTCCGGTTTCACCCCGTCTCAACTCCGTCGCTCCCATGGCCGACGCCCGCCGAGTTCGTGCTGAGCGTCGGGCCGTTCGCGTCGCCCAGACGGCGCCCGAGGGCCGCGGCATCCCGCGCCGCTCCATCTCTTCGGCAGCTAATGCTGCCACCGGCCCGGCTGCTCAAGAGCAGCAGGACTCATCGCCGCCACCCTCCGTGCAGCGTGACGGCGACACCGCCACTCCGTCCCCTGTTCCTGTCATGGCGTCTTCCTCCCATTTCCGTCGTGGACCAGCGAACGCACCGATTGCGCTGCTCATGGTGCAGGAGCTGCTGCGTTACCGCCCCACCAACGACCGCTAAGAAGACTGGCTTGGCCGCATCGCCGAGCTCGTCGATCCCACCTGCGAAGCCCCGTTACCCTCCCACTCGCTTCGTCCCCAGCCCTTCCAGGCGGGCAACTTGGACCAAGGCGCGCCTCCTCCTCCGTCCCTGCAAAGCACCAAACTCGAGCCCAGGCGCGAAGCGCGCCCCCGCGACCAGCCACGCGCGGCACCAGCGCATGCTCGAGACGAGGCGAGCTGCCAGGTGGTGCCGCGGCCGCAACGCAATGCGCGGGCCCTCCGCCCACCGCATCACCAGCATCAGGGACGTGCACCGCTGGAGGTTGCGACGGATGGACATCAAGACCAGGCTCCTCCCATCCAAGCCATGCCTGAGAGCGAAGCCGCCTGTCATGCCTTCACCTCGGAGTTGAGCAGCAGGAGGGAGAGACTCTACACAAGTACATACAACGTTTCGCGAGCGTCCGCCTCAAGATCCCGAAGGCGTCGGATGAAGCCATCATCTTGGCGTTCACAGATGGCGTGAGGTCCCTCAGGATGAGAGAGGAGCTCGCCATTCATGATGACTTGTGCTCTGCCCTCGAAATGTTCAACTTGGCGAACAAGTGCGCGAAGGCCGAGGTGGGCCGCCTTTCCCTCCGTGAGCTTCCGAAGGCAGACCATGAAGACAAGAAGTCCAAATCTAAGGAGGTGAAATACAAGAAACCCACCGTTCTCGCAGCCGAGCCCAAGGCAAAGCACGATCGAGACCAGGAAGAACCCCTCAAGAGCAACCGCCTGTTCTGCATTTTCCACTACACCAACACCCACAGCACCAGCGACTGCCAGGAACTCAGGGAGCTCCGCGACGAGTACCTCGGTCGCCGCCCCGAGCGCGGTGGCCGTGGTTACGGCCGTGGAGGAGGCCGCAGCGGAGGCCGTCAGGACAACCGCGACTCATGACAGGACTGGGGCGACCAGCCTCGCGATGACCGTTGGCGTGGTGAGCCTCGTGACGGACCCCGGCGCGACGAGGCCCGGTAGGCCCGTCCTCGGTACAGGGCTGGCCTCCCTCCGCTGCCGCCGCCACCAAGGAGGAATCAAGACGACCGGCGGGACGATGGGGCTGGGGGCTTCCAGGAGCCCCGTGCGGTGGCTTGCATACTGGGAGGTGCTCAAGCCCCAGCGTCACACCACATATTCAAGTAGTTCTCTTGTGAGGTGAACGCCGCCCTCCCGAAGCTCGAGGCCACGCGTCCCCTCAAGTGGTCAAAGTGGGCCATCACCTTCTACTCCAAGGACCAACTCAAGTGCTCAGCCGCCGCAGGCGCGCTCCCTTTGCTCTGCACACCCACCATCAGCAATATCCTCGTCACCAAGACCCTCATCGACGGCGGCGCTGGGCTCAATGTTCTCTCTGTCGAGACTTTCGAGACGCTCCAAGTGCCCTATGACCAGCTCATGCCGACGAAGCCCTTCTCAGGAGTGACTGACGGCTCCACCACACCACTAGGGCAGGTGCGCCTCCCAATCACCTTCGGCAGGCATGACAAGTACCGCACCGAGTTCATTGACTTCGACGTTGCTCACATCGGCCTCACGTACAACGCCAGCCTTGGGTACCCTGCCCTCGCCAAGTTCATGGCGGCAGTCCATCATGGCAACAACGTCCTCAAGATGCCAGGGTGCAGCGGCATCATCACAGTCGCCTGCGACAAGAAGGATGCAGTCTGCTCCCTCAAACGTGCCCACCAGGCCGCGGTGGCTGAAAACTCTGACGATGAGGGCGATGTCGTGCCTCCCGAGGACACCCGCAAGAAGCAGAAGCAGCTCCTCCCCAAGAGCCGCCAGGGGGCTGGGACCTCCACCGTTGGTGCCTTAGGCCCTGCGTCCGCCGCCGAGGCGCCTCTCCCTCTCGCATAGGAAGGCGCTCCCGGCGTCTCCCTCAGGGCATGCTCGGGGGCTTCCACCTAGAAAGCAACCGACCTGACCGTTGTGACGGGGGAGGCGCTCGGGCACCACTCGGAGGCGTGCTTCGACGTGCGCCCCCACAAGCAAGAAGCAAGGCGCGAGGCGCCAGGAGCCAGAGAGTTCATCACCAACGCGATCAGGGAGCTCCAGGAGGCGCAGGCCCTGTGTGGCGAGCACCGCCTAACGCCACCTGATGTCTACTACGCAACCTTCTTCTTGTAGACTCGTGTTGGGCCTCCAAGCGCAGAGTTTTGTATGACAGTAGCAAATTTCCCTCAAGTGGATGACCTAAGGTTTATCAATCCGTGGGAGGTGTAGGATGAAGATGGTCTCTCTCAAACAACCCTGCAACCAAATAACAAAGAGTCGCTTGTGTCCCCAACACACCCAATACAATGGTAAATTGTATAGGTGCACTAGTTCGGCGAAGAGATGGTGATACAAGTGCAATATGGATGGTAGATATAGGTTTTTTAATCTGAAAATATAAAAACAGCAAGGTAACTAATGATAAAAGTGAGCACAAAAGGTATTGTAATGCTTAGAAACAAGGCCTAGGGTTCATACTTTCACTATTGCAAGTTCTCTCAACAATACTGACATAGTTGAATCATATGTAAATCCCTCACGTGCGACAAAGAGTTCACTCCAAAGTTACAAATAGCGGAGAACAAACGAAGAAATTATTGTAGGGTACGATACCACCTCAAAGTTATCGTTTCCGATCAATCTTATGAGCTATCCCTATAAGTGTCACGAACAGCCCTAGAGTTCGTACTAAAATAACACCTTAATATACACATCAACCAAAACTCTAATGTCACCTAGATACTCCAATGTCACCACGAGTACCCATGGGCTTGATTATACGATATGCATCACACAATTTCAGATTCATCATGTTCAATCCAACACAAAGAACTTCAAAGAGTGCCCCAAAGTTTCTACCGGAGAGTCAAGACGAAAACGTGTGCCAACCCATATGCATAGATTCCCAAGGTCACGGAACCCGCAAGTTGATCACCAAAACATACATCAAGTGGATCAATAGAACATCCCATTGTCACCATGGATATCCCATCGCAAAACATACATCAAGTGTTCTCAAATCCTTTAAAGACTCAATCCGATAAGAAAACTTCAAAGGGAAAACTCAATTCATCACAAGAAGATAGAGAGGGGAAAACTCCATATGATTCATCTATATTAATAAAGCTCGCGGTACATCAAGATCGTGTCATCTCAAGAACATGAGAGAGAGAGATCAAACACATAGCTACAGGTACATACCCTCAGCCCCGAGGGTGAACTACTCCCTCCTCGTCATGGAGACCGCCGGGATGATGAAGATGGCCTCCGGTGATGGTTTTCCCCTACGGCAGGGTGCCGGAACGGGCTCCCGATTGGTTTTTCGTGGCTACAGAGGCTTGCGGCAGTGGAACTCCCAATCTAGGTTTGTTTCTAGGGGTTTCTGTATTTATAAGAATTTTTGGCATCGGAAACAAGTCAAGGTGGGCCACGATGTGACGACAAGCCAGGGGGGCGCGCCCTAGGGGGGGCGCCCCCCAGGCTTGTGGTGGCCTCGTGGCTCTTCTGGCCCAACTCCAACGCTCCCTGGGCTTCTTCTGGTCCATAAAAAATCACCGTAGATTTTTATTCCGTTTGGGCTCCGTTTGATATTCCTTTTCTGTAAAACTAAAAAACACGGAAAAAACAGAAACTAGCACTGGGCTCTAGGTTAATAGGTTAGTCCCAAAAATAATATAAAGTTGTAGTAAAATAATTGTAAAACATCCAAGAATGATAATATAGCAGCATGGAACAAGCAAAAATTATAGATACGTTGGAGACGTATCAGCATCCCCAAGCTTAATTCCTACTCGTCCTCGAGTAGGTAAATGATAAAAACAGAATTTTTGATGTGGAATGCTGCCTAACATGTTCATCATATTCTTTTCTTCTTTGTATAGCATGGACATTTGGACTTGTAAATAATTCAAAGCAATAGTCTAGTTTTAACATAATGACTTCAATACACAAGCATGTCAACAAGCAACCATGTCTTTCAAAATATCAACACTAAGGAAAGTTGTCCCTAGCCCATCATGCTCAATCATTGATCCATTCATGAAACACACTCAATATTAGCAATGCCCAATGCTCAAGTACGATCATAGTGCCCCCCTAGTTGGTGCTTATAAGAGAAGATGGAGACTCAAAGCAAAAATAAAAATTGCATAAAGTAAATATATAGGCCCTTCGCAGAGGGAAGTAGGGATTTGCAGAGGTGCCAGAGCTCAAAGTTTTAAATTGAGAGAGAAAAAATATTTTGGGTGGCATGCTTTTCCTATCAACGATAACGACAAAGTAGCTCACAATACTTTCCATGCTAGATAAATCATAGGCGGTTCCCAAATAGAAAGGTAAAGTTTTTACTCCCCCTCCAATCAATCACACTCCACGGCGAGCTGAATCCACGGGTACCGTCCATGCAAACAACAATTCTGGGGGAGTTTTGTTTCATTATATTTTGATTTGATATTTGAGCATGGAACTAGGCATGCCGAATACCAGCCACTTTCTCGTGAATGATAGTGAATCAACACATATCGTGAGAATAACCTACCTAGCATGGAAAAATATTGGATACTCCCCACCGTTTCATGAGCGGTACGGGCACACAAAAGAGAAGATTTATTTTGAAGATTTAGAGATGGCACATACAAATTTTCTTGGAACGGCATGAAAATACCGCATATAGGTAGGTATGGTGGACTCATAAGGCAAAACTTGGTTTAAGGATTTTGGATGCACAAGTAGTATTTCTACTTAGTACAAATGAAGGCTAGCAAATAGATTGAGAAGCAACCAAACAAAGAAATGAAAATTCACATAAGTGAGCATTGAACATAACTAACACCGAATAATGCACCACAAGTAGGATATAACTTCATTGCATAACTATTAACTTTCGTACTTGCATAGGGAATCACAAACCTTAACGCCAATATTCCTACTATAGCATAATTACTCACTAACATGACTCACATATTACTATCATCATGTTTCAAAACTATTACAAAGAATCAAGTTTAATTTGTCCCATGATCTTCATGAAAGTTTTTATTATATCCTCCTTCGATATTTATCACTTTGGGACTAGTTTCATATATTGCCATTGCTTTTTCGACAAGCTCAAACAAATTTAAATGAAGCACATCAGCATAAAGATTTCATCCCTCAAAAAGGTATAAGTGAAGATCAATGAGTAGTCAAACAATTAAGGAGCTATGTGAGGATTCTCTCTCCCTCAATAAATATTTTCAGATCTGAGTATTTTATTCAACAGCAAGCAAAACAAAAATAGCACTCCAAGAATAGCACGCATCATGTGAACGAATATAAATTTAGGCTCAACATAGGCTAACCGATAATTGTTGATGAAGAGAGGTGGGATGCGTAGCATCCCCAAGCTTAGATGCTTGAGGCTTCTTGAAATATTTACTTGGGGTGCCTTGGGCATCCCCAAGCTTGAGCTGTTGTATCTCGTTCAATCCTCTCATATCATGGTTTCACCTATTCTCAAAAACTTCATCCACACAAAACTCGAAAAGAACTCGTGAGATAGGTTAGTACATATAAGAATAAATCGACTCTTTATGTACTGCCAAGACAAATTGAATAATAATTTTCAAACATTAGGTACTGTATACTATCATTTCCACAATTTATATCTACCAATATAGGCTATGGTAACTATAGGATAAGTAGATAACAAAACTATGACAGCAATCTGTCCAAACAGAACAGTCTGTAGCAATCTATTTAACCAGTGTACTTATGTAACTCAAACAATTATGAAAATTTAGGAAATGCTATAAAATTTATATGACAATACTGTGTACAAATTTCCGAAACTTTCCACGTTCCAGTAAAATATGAAAATTCAAACACTACAGCAAAAGTTTCTGTTTTTTACACAGCACACATCAAACATGCAATGCAAGCATCCTAAGGCAATTCTTGGAACTTTTTATTGAAAAACAAGATTATAAATAACACATAACTGAGAACAAGAAAATAAAATGACGCTCCAAGCAAAACTCATATTATGTGACGAATAAAAATATAGTTCCAAGTAAGATATACCGATAATGTTGAGGACGAAAGAGGGGATGCCTTCCGGGGCATCCCCAAGCTTAGGCGCTTGAGTCTTCCTTGGATATTACCTTGGGGGTGCCTTGGGCATCCCCAATCTTAGGTTCTTGTCACTCCTTATTCTCCTCATATCGGTGTCTCAACCAAAACTTGAAAACTTCAATCACACAAAACTTAACGGAACTTCATGAGATGGGTTAGTATAATAAACAATGGTCATTCACTTAGGTACTGTCGAGACAAGATTCATAATTGTTTCCACATGATACCTACTGTATTATATCATTCCCATAATTTATATCACTGAATATAAGCTATGGGAACACTAAAACAAGTAAACTATGCATGCAAAACAGAATCAGTCAAAAACAGAACAGTCTGTGAAGATCTGTAGTGTAACCATACTTCCCTGTCTCCAAAAATTCTGAAAAATTAGGAAAATCTAGAAAATTGGTATATAAATTATGTGTAAAAATTTCAGATCAAAATCAAGTTCCAGTGAATTTACAAAATTCCTGGACTGAGAGCAAAAGTTTCTGTTTTTGCACAGAATCAAGTCAATTATCATCCACACTATCCCAAAGGCTTTACTTGGCACTTTATTGAAACAAAAGCTATAAAACATGATTATACAGTATCTTAATCATGTGACAACACAAAAACAGTAGGTATAAATATTGTGATGTCTCCCAACAAGCGCTTTTCTTTAATGCCTTTTTAGCTAGGCATGATGATTTCAATGATGCTCACAAAAAAGATAAGAATTGAAACACAAAGAGAGCATCATGAAGCATATGACTAGCATATTTAAGCCTAGCCCACTTCCTATGCATAGGGATTTTGTGAGAAAACAATTTATGGGAGCAAGAATCAACTAGCATAGGAAGGCAAAAGAAGCATAACTTCAAAACTTTGAACACATAGAGAGGAAACTTGATATTATTGCAATATGTAGAAGCATAAGATCCTCTCTCATAATAATTTTCAGTAGCATCATGAAGGAATTTGACAACATAACTATCACATAAAGCATTATCTTCATGATCCACAAGCATAGAAAATTTGTCACTCTCCACGTAAGCAATTTTCTTCTCATTCATAATAGTGGGAGCATCATAAAAGAATGGAATACTACAAATTGGTTCCACATTAAAAGAGTAATATTCAGTAAAAGGATATTCAAAATTATGAAAATAATTATCACTACTCTTTATAACATAAGTGTCATCACAATAATCATCATAAGTAGCAACTTTGTTCTCATCATAGTCAATTGAAACCTCTTCCGAAATAGTGGAATCATTAATAAATAAAGTCGTGACCTCTCCAAATCCACTTTCATAAATATTGCAATCATCATAAATAGGGGGTATGCTATCATCATAATAAATTTTCACATCAAAACTTGGGGGACTAAAGACATCATCTTCATTAAACATAGCATCCCCAAGCTTGTGGCTTTGCATAACATAAGCATAATCACTCTCATCATTAATAGTATGAATAGCACCAATCGTATAACAATTATTATCATCACAATTTTCTAAGTTGGTGCCAAAAAGATTTTCAAGATTATAAGGGGTGTCATTATTTGGGAGAGATACCTCTTTACCTTTACTTTTCCTTCTTTTCTTCTTCTTCACCACATTATGTGTGGGTTTATTTAATTCCTCCAAGCTTCTTTTTGAAGAGGTTGGTTGAATAAAAAGCTCCTCCTCGTTACCTGATTCATCATAAGAAAAAATAGGAGGATATTGGGAAACCTCTTCCCCTTCATTAGTATTCTCTTCATCTTCTGTTTGTTTTCTTGTCTTTAAGTAATTGACAATATAAGGATTCTTAATGCAATTTACCACGCAATACATATAGATTTCATTTAAATCAAAATCAATCATTTTGATGAGAACCCAAGCTGGAACATCCTTAGTTTTATGTTTCATTCTTCATACCCAAAAAATAGACTAAGTTCATTATGATGATCAAGGGTAATGAGGTTATCACAATTTTTGGACACAATTCGATCATGAAATAATTCACATTGGAAATTAAAATGACCACTTTCATTGCAAAGTTCACAAGGACGGCGAGAAATATTAAGTCTTTCAGCACAAACATATAGCCTCTCTTCCAACCATTTAGTTTCTAAATACTTATGCCTCTTACAAATCTATCTTCCCTTTTAGGCATGTCTTCACAAACTCTATGCACTCCACAAAAATTGACATGCTTATAAGAAATCTTTTTATCATGACTAGTGCAATCATCATTAGTACTATGGATATTCAAAGAATTCATAATAACAACATTGCAATCATGCTCATCACTCAAAGATTTAGTGCCAAACATTTTAATAACTTCTTCTTCTAACACTTGAGCACAATTTTCCTTTCCATCATTTTCAGGAAACACATTAAAAAGATGAAGCATATGAGGTAACCTCAATTCCATATTTTTTTGTAGTTTTCTTTTATAAAACAAATTAGTGATAAAACAAGAAACTAAAAGATTCAATTGCAAGATATAAAGATATACCATCAAGCACTCACCTCCCCGGCAACAGCGCCACAAAAGAGCTTGATGTCTACTACGCAACCTTCTTCTTGTAGACTCGTGTTGGGCCTCCAAGCGTAGAGTTATGTAGGACAGTAGCAAATTTCCCTCGAGTGGATGACCTAAGGTTTATCAATCCGTGGGAGGTGTAGGATGAAGATGGTCTCTCTCAAACAACCCTGCAACCAAATAACAAAGAGTCTCTTGTGTCCCCAACACACCAAATACAATGGTAAATTGTATAGGTGCACTAGTTCGGCGAAGAGATGGTGATACAAGTGCAATATGGATGGTAGATATAGGTTTTTGTAATCTGAAAATATAAAAACAGCAAGGTAACTAATGATAAAAGTGAGCACAAACGGTATTGCAATGCTTAGAAACAAGGCCTAGGGTTCATACTTTCACTAGTGCACGTTCTCTCAACAATACTGACATAGTTGAATCATATGTAAATACCTCACGTGCGACAAAGAGTTCACTCCAAAGTCACAAATAGCGGAGAACAAACGAAGAAATTCTTGTAGGGTACGAAACCACCTCAAAGTTATATTTCCGATCAATCTTATGAGCTATCCCTATAAGTGTCACGAACAGCCTTAGAGTTCGTACTAAAATAACACCTTAAGATACACATCAACCAAAACCCTAATGTCACCTCGATACTCTAATGTCACCACGAGTACCCATGGGCTTGATTATACGATATGCATCACACAATTTCAGATTCATCATGTTCAATCCAACACAAAGAACTTCAAAGAGTGCCCCAAAGTTTCTACCGGAGAGTCAAGACGAAAATGTATGCCAACCCCTATGCATAGATTCCCAAGGTCACGGAACCCGCAAGTTGATCACCAAAACATACATCAAGTGGATCAATAGAACATCCCATTGTCACCACGGATATCCCATCGCAAGACATACATCAAGTGTTCTCAAATCCTTTAAAGACTCAATTCAATAAGAAAACTTCAAAGGGAAAACTCAATTCATCACAAGAAGATAGAGAGGGGAAAACTCCATATGATTCATCTATATTAATAAAGCTCGCGGTACATCAAGATCGTGTCATCTCAAGAACACGAGAGAGAGAGAGAGATCAAACACATAGCTACTGGTACATACCCTCAGCCCCGAGGGTGAACTACTCCCTCCTCGTCATGGAGACCGCCAGGATGATGAAGATGGCCTCCGATGATGGTTTCCCCCTCCAGCAGGGTGCCGGAATGGGCTCCCGGTTGGTTTTTCATGGCTATAGAGGCTTGCGGCGGCGGAACTACCAATCTAGGTTTGTTTCTGGGGGTTTCTGTATTTATAAGAATTTTTGGCGTCGGAAACAAGTCAAGGTGGGCCACAAGGTGACGACAAGCCAGGGGGGCACGCCCTAGAGGGGGGGCGCCCCCAGGCTTGTGGTGGCCTCGTGGCTCTTCTGGCCCAACTCCAACGCTCCCTGGGCTTCTTTTGGTCCATAAAAAATCACCGTAGATTTTTATTCCGTTTGGGCTCCGTTTGTTATTCCTTTTCTGCAAAACTCAAAAACACGGAAAAAACATAAACTGGCACTGGGCTCTAGGTTAATAGGTTAGTCCCAAAAATAATATAAAGTTGTAGTAAAATGATTGTAAAACATCCAAGAATTATAATTATAGATACGTTGGAGACGTATCACCACCCGACGCGGCAGCCGTCCCCGACGGCAGGCTGCGCATCTGTGTCAACTTCCTGGACCTCAACAGGGCCTCGTGGGAGGAGCTCTTCTGGCCATCGCGTGTCGGACGAAGCGGGGGCTTATGTCGGATTTTGGGCTCCGCAAAACCCAAAGAGGTTCGAACTCAGGGGCATGTGCAAAGATCTCCACAGCTTTGCCCTCAAGCTCCCAGCTCGATAGCCTGGCCCGACGAACTCGCACGAACGAAGGAAAAGAGATTAGCGCACGAGGATTTACCCAGGTTCGGGCCGCTGCGAAGCGTAAAACCCTACTCCTGCTTTTGGTGGATTGCCTGACGCAGAGGTTTGTGGATGAACTAGTACAGTGGTGAGTTGCCTCGCGAGGGCGATCGGGTGGTGTTGGATCCGTCCCCCCTTCTATGGAGCGGGCTGGCCTATCTTTATAGTGGCCCGGGTCCTCTACCCTTATCGCAATGGCGGGAAGGGTCCCACAACGGCCAAATTCAAAGGGGGACAAGGAGTACACCCTTATCCTAACGAAAGGTGGTCTTCGCCTGCAAAGTAGCCGGTGGTGATGCAGAGGTGGGTTCGGCGATGACGTCCGTCCTGCGGGGCTCGTGGTCTCGGTCTCGTTGCACTGGAATGGAAACCTTTGGGGGTGCTTCGGGAACCCGCGTATGCCCTTGTATCCTTTGCACAGAAGCGGAAATTGTACCCTCTGTGCGCGCCGATGTCCGCCTGGCTTGGTTTGCGTCATCCCCGCCCTCTCGAGGCCGAGTGTTGCATAGAGATCTCCGCCGCTCAGGAGGGGGTCTGGGGAGGCCTCTTCCCTCTGAGGGTCTTGGCGCCGTCTCCCACACGAGTGCGGAGCTCTTGCGAGGGCCTTGTCTTGAGTGTGGCCGCGCTGGGCCGTGCTTGGCTGTCGAAGTGGGCCATGCCCTGATCCACAGGCTAGCAGGTTTGGGTATCCCCATTCCCAGAACGCCGACAGCTTCCCCTGCAGCTACGTCCGCATGCCCTTCGGCCTCGCGAACACGGGCGCTACGCACCAGCGCCTCATGTGGGTCGTCCTCGCATCTCATGAGGCCCGACGCCGCGAGGATCTTCCGAAGATCCCAGACCCTCGCGGGCCCCTCGAGCCTCCGGAGCACTCAAGCTCGTGTTGATCCAGCTTCAACAACCACCCCAACACTTCAGCAGCGCCGATGCCAGGTGACTTTTGGTTTGTTCAATTGAGGGCGCCCCTCGGGATGCACCATCCTCAAGCTGCTAGGGCCCGCCCTTGCATCTGTATCGTTTTGCGCATGCACCAAACCAATTCTGCATTTAATGAATTTCTTGAGTATTCCAACTACATGACCGGTGCTTCGTCACCATGAATGTCGCCGCACCCTTACAACCCCGCCTTCGATAGCCTCATGATTAAGGGCTCGCACGGCGTCTGTGCTTGGGTCCGTCCATGCAGCGTTGATAAATCCAAGCGGCTGAGCTCTGTCTCGCAGGCCAGCCCCGTGCATATCACCTCGCCGAGGCCCTTGGTGCTTGTCCTCGCGTGAGCTAATCGAGTGGGGGTGAGTCAGGGCACGCAGCACGGTTCCAATAACCGCTGTTCAGCGCTTCGCCGTCATGGGAGCCGCGCGACGGGTGTCTTTCCTCGGGTTTGTCGCATGAGAAGACTGGGCACGGCATCTGTGCTCGGGTCCGTCCCTGTAGCGTCGATAAACCCAATGGCTGAGCTCTGTCTGGCGGCCAGGCAACGCACACGTCACCTCCTGGGGTCGTTTGTGTTTGGCCTTCTCATGCGATGGCCCCCGAAGATTCGTTCGGTGCAGGTTACCCACACCCCACAGGTCCTGCAGGCGCACCTCGCGCTATAAAAATACAGGCGCAACCCGCCTTTGAGGTAGGGCCTCGTGAGTCCCGCGCTGGCTCACGGGTGCCCAGATACACCTCCCAGTTCAGCCGTGCAAGCCACGAGTGCAAACTTAATGGGCTGTACATGCCTGGAGACTCTAACACAGAGCTCCCTTCCCACGCCCAAGTGGAAGCCCCATGGTCCGCGCTGGCGGACGACACTGTCGCTCAGCGGCTATGCCCACGCCCAGTGGAAGCTGTTGGCGTTCTGGGTACCAGGGTACCCAGACTTGCCTGCCTGCGGCCCAAGGCGTGGCCCACCTCAACGACCAAGTATGGCCCGGCGCGGCCTCACTCGACACAAGGCCCTCGCGAGCCCCCGAGCTCGCGAGGCAAACAACGCCAAGACCCACGGGGAGGTAGGCCTCCCCAGGACTCCTATGCTACTCACAACCTCCGGAGGCCGAGGGTGACGCCAGCCAGGCCAGGCGGGCACCAGTGCGCCAGAGGGGACAGTTTCCCCTTTGGTGCAAAGGACGCAGGGGCGCACGCGAGTTCCCAAAGCGCCCCCCAAAGGTTTCCACTTTGGTACAACAAGACCAAGACCCCAAGTCCCGCAGGACGGACGTCATCACCGAGCCCACCACTGCATCACCGTCGACCACTTTGCAGACGAAGACCACCTTTCGTCAGGATTGGGTGTACCTCCTGTCCCCTTTCAAATTTGGCCGTTGTGGGATCCCTTCCTACCATTGCGATAAGGGAAGAGGACCCGGGCCGCTATAAATAGAGGCTAGGCTGCTCAGTGGAGGGGGGGTCGAACAAACACGCCGGCAAGGCAACAGACCACTGTACCAGTTCATCCACTAACCTCCTCATGAGGCAATCAACCAAAGGCAGGAGTAGGGTTTTACGCTTCGCAGCGGCCTGAACCTGGGTAAACTCTTGTGTGCCATCGTCTCCCTCGCCATCGAGCGGGGTTATCGTGTTGTGAGCTTGGAAGGGGCGAAGCTGTTGGGGAATCTTAGCACACGCCCCTGGGTTCGAATTCCTTAGGGTTTTGCGGAGCCTGAAATCCGACATTTGGCGCGCCAGGTAGGGGGAGTGTAGGAGTCTCCAGCAAGCTTCGCTTCTTCTTCTTCGCCCCGTCGTGTCAATGGCCCACGCACGACAAGCTCCTTCCGGCCTCGAAGAATCTGCCTCCACCAACCATGCCGCCGCCACCCAAGACCCGCACCACGGCAGTGCGAAGCTGGGCGGTCGTTACCAGGCCACCAACGTTGTTTCCACCACCGACGCCGCTCGTGCCGGCCAGGCGCATGGCGGACGGGCGGCGCCCACGGGACCGACGTCATGCTGCACATACGTGGGAGACCTCAACGCGCATGACTCGCTCCTGATGGCGAGTGAGATGCTTCACCACCGCCCTACGCACGGGGGCTTCGACGCCTGGGCCGACCACATCGCCGAGCTAGTCGCCGTCGCGAGGAGGGCCTGGGGCCCCCACCTTCCTTCGCGACCACCAGCGCAGGGCGCCGGGGGCTCGCTCGCCATACCCATCGCCCCGCCTACGGACGGCGCGCCCGCCTCACTCCCTGGTGGGCCGAGCAGGGCCCGCCGCACGCCGTGCTTCTCCTTCTCCGGATCCTGGTGACCGGCTTTGGAGCGCCGCCCGGTCCCGCCGGTAGTGCCTACGAAGGAGGTGCTGGGGCGCCCTGTGCATACCCCGACGTGTGCGCGCATGCCCAAATGGATCATCGACAGCCTGGCTCGTTCCGACGGGAGCACGCCAACCGGCGCAGGGAGCGGGCGGCTCAGGCTTCCGTCCAGGCAGGTAACCGTAATGAAGGCGCGATGGAAAATTAGGAATGCAACACATGGCAAGACACGCGCGGCCCACCCCACGGCGGCGGTAGAGCTAGGCAACTTCGGGCGGAAGCCCGCTGCAGGAGGGTTTGTGGACCGCGCGCCTAGGATGGTGTCATCCCGCCACCCGGGGAGACTGCCATTGGTGTGCGTGGAGACGACTCAGGAGGGGGCCAAAGCCTCTATACGGAGCCCTACGTTCCGAGCTACGTGATACCTGCGGAGGCCGCGGAGGATCAGGCGCCCTCTGCAGGTGCCGGCACCCTCCAAGAGTAGGGAGGTGCCTCGGGCGCTCTCCCCAAGCCGGGCATGGGGCTTCCACGGAGGGGGCACCAGGCCAGGTTTATGCAAGCAGGTGAGAAGGGGGAGCGTCCCGGGAAGCGCGGGGGCACGGCACAGCCGCCGCCCCCATGAGCAAGCAGCGCCCAGCCGAGCCCAGGGCCTTAGGAGCGACCGCCTGGGGAATCGGCAGGGTGCAGGCAACGCGGGCCACCCGTGGCAACGGGGGCGCCGGAGCGGCCCTCGGGAGGCGGGTCCTCATGAGGCCCGCAAGCTGAGATCCGGCTGGCGCCGCGACGCTTCACGAGGGGGCTTCACCGACACAACACCTCTGCAGCTGCGCTTGGTGCATTGCGCTCATGTCTGGGTCGCGGGAGCGCAATCCCACGGCTACGCGGGGAGCAATGCACACAACCGAGCAGTAATGCGTGGGATGGCTCTAAACTGAGTTGGGAGCACCTAGGCCATGCGCCTCGGGGCTTGCCCAGCTATATTCGGTCGTGACACTCTCACGTAATAATGAGTGGGTTGTATACGCCCGGAGCCCCGCGAGGACGCGGAGGGGTTCCATCCCACGCCCAAGTGGAAGCCCCATGCTCCGCGCTGGCGGACAACACTGCCCTCCAATGGCTATGCCCACGCAACGTGGATGCCCTACGCTCCGCGCTGGGGAAGACGAAGGCGAAGACTAGCCTAGGTGCCGGACGCGGCTGTTGCTTGCTTCTTTTTGCGTTAAAATTGCCACTTTTTGAAATGAAGTTGAAGATTTCATGACTCTATTTGAAAAGGGGGTGGGAACTTTTCTCTCTTCGTGATTCTTCTTTCTGGCCTTGAAGTCTTATTTCTATTTTGGATTGACACCTTGCCGAGTACAGCCCGCGCACCTTGGCCTCCCCCCATGGCCTCTCGGAGCAGGCCGGCAAGGACCTGTCGCCTTAGGGGCACCCATCGCTTTAACGGTCGACTCCCGCTTGGGGGCTCCGGCCGCGGCCCAGCATGACATCACGGAACCTCAGGAGGCCCACACTACTAGGAGAAACCCTACTAGTAGCGCTTGAAAAACCTATAGCAGTAGCGCTCGGTCCAGCGCTACTACTAACGCGCTACAGCTAAGTTGTAGCAGTAGCGCTGGTTGGTGCAGCGCTACTGCTAAGTCTGGTTATCAGTAGCGCTGCACTGACCAGCGCTACTGCTACAACTTAGCTGTAGCGCTGTGGAAAGGCAAGCGCTGCTGCTAATCCAGCGCTGCTGCTAGATGCCTTCCAGCGCTGCTGCTAGTATTCCTGCTTTCACAGATTCATACCCCCTCTACGTATTCGTGATGTATTTATATAGGCTCTATACAGTAGTTTCATCAGATCACAATAAACATACACTATTATCATCATATCATACACATACAGTAGTCTCGTCATACCATCATCATCATCATTCAACACAAATATCATCACATCTCTAAAATAGCGATACACAAGTCATGTCATGTCTCGAATAAGTGCAACTGCATGGTCATGGCACACACACAAGTTTCATCATCTCTATCTAAACCATAATGTAGAAGAGAAGAGAGATCAGCAAGAGCAAGACCGCGACTATGTAGTACTTGAGGCACCGGCGGTTCTGCCCCCGCTCTTGCCGGAGCGTCCACCTCAAGTAACTACTTTCCGCTTCGGCTCTGCTGTCAAACCCTCTGTGGCTAGCACCCGGGTACTTGTCCACCTGGGCCTGAGCGTCTGGCCAGTGGTCATAGACTCCTGGAACCTTCCCAACGAACACGACGTAGCAGCCCTTCGCCATCTCTGATCTATGTACCTGCATCGTGAACGATAATATGCAACATAATGTACTTAAGAACACAAAGAGGCATAATTAGCAAAATACAAGTAATCTATAGTAAACATAAATGACGAAGTTCCTCATACCCAAACTAATTAACTAGAGCGATCTACGGTAGTTCAGGACCACGGTTTAATTACATCACATAGTTTCGTCTGGACGCTAGTGACACATATATTGTCAACAACAATCAGTCCTCGGTCCAATCTTCATAGTCAGGGACGAAGCACCCGAGCTTCTTGAAAGGCTTCAGGTCCAGACGCTGAGCGATTAGCAGTGCTCGGACATCATCCCGCGTGATTGGCCCATGGTAGAACATCCCTGTTGGTTCGAGGACCTGCTTCATGATCACTTGGGCAAGTTCACACTGCACGTGATAAAACTCAGCTCGGATTCGATGATCCGGTGTCTTTCCTATGCTTGTGGCCCAGTTGACAATCTCGGCATCATTGGTAGTAGCTGACATACGAAGGCATTGATTATCCCTTCTGAACTCGAGCAGGTGATGCATGAGGTAGAATCCATCAGCCTTACTGATGTGCGGTTCCTGGATGCAGCAGAAGTCGGTCTTATGGCACTATCGAGAACACTCTTTATGTGCTTGTAATCCTTTTTCTTGATGTTCTTCGATGAGTCCAAGTATATAGCATGGGAGTATTCTGGGTACAGAACGATGAGGACGGCGCCCCCCCCCCCCCCCGCTGCGCAAATTAAGTACACCTCAAGTTAGCGTCCATGCTTGCAAAGGAATGATTAACACTTACGAAAGGATATGCGCGGATGACTTACGTGGGATGATAAGGCAGGAGAATCGCTTCCTTGTCCTTATTAGCGATCATGAAGCCGCCGATGTACTTGCTCGCATAGTCACGATGCTCTTTGCAGACATCCAAGAAGCTCTCGTGCATATGGTACGGGTCCGCGATGCAGATATATTTTATGTTCTCGATCCTGATGATGTAGTTGAGATACAGCACATACATGCGGATGAACTGGAAATCTAGCTTGGTCATGTGGAACATGTCGTAGATGTAGTCAAATCGCAGGATGAACTTATCCGCGGGCCATCCCTCGACGTACAACTTCCCACCCGGCACCTGAGCCGCGTAAAGCGGGTATCCTGGTTTTCCCGAGATGAGAAGGCTTTTCTCTCTGGCCAGCACATCATCATGAAGTCTCCTTAGATCATTGTTCAGTATGTCCTGTAGCGCTTTCTGATGTAGGATCGGGTGGCCGGCGACATGGAAACGCTCCGCACCTACGACAGGTATTCTGTCTACCTCCCGGGGCTTCAGAGGCGGCTGGCTGCTTGAAGCAGCTCTGGCACCTTTAGGGCCTTTCTTGCCCGGTCTCCTCCTTTGCTTCTTGGCGGGTGGCGGTAGTGAGCCCACCATACCTTCCCTAACTGTCACCCCCAGTGTCGTCGGGCTAATCAGTGGACGGCCCTCGGGTTGTTGCTGGGTAGAGGCGGCATCTGGAGGTGTCTCCTGCGAGGATCGCTTGAAGAGAGACTTTTTGCATTCCGCCTTATTAAGATGTTCCGGCTCCGGCAAATCAGGCAGCACCAAGTCATCATCTCCACGCTCAAAGCCTGAGTCTTCGTCGTCCTGAGCCATCAATCCTCCATCATCATAGGCGGTATTGAAATACTTGTCTGGGTCGTCATCATCCTCCTCCATGTCATCATCAGCATTTGCTTCTTCGACAACGGGGGCGACGTCATCTGGCACTAATGGAGGCTCTCCATCGCGTCGTCCGCTATCACCCGCCACGACAGGTGCAGGTAATTTGGTAGGTGGGGTGGTGTTCATACCTTCTTGAGAAGCTGTCGTTGGTGTGATACCGGGCGCCTCGACACGAAGAAGAGTCTTCGGCCAAGGCAAGAACCAGCTCTTGCATGCGCCAATCCGTTGAGGGGTCTCCTCGTCATCGACTGGTACCGGAGGAGGCAAATCCTCGAAGCCCGCTAAGACACTGGCCACGTTAACCTTGAAGACGCCATCGGGCATCTCTCGGTTGTGGAACATGCGGTCCTTCGGCTTCACGATCGTTGCCTTTCCCACGGCCACCTTCTGGCCCTTGATGTCGTACAGTAGGGTGCACGGGGTATCGTTGGCCTACGAAGACATGTCTGCGACGTCAAACATCCGAAAGGCAATTGAAACGGAAGACTATATAGACATGCTGGTGAAAAGGGTATGACGCATAATTACCGTGAGGGCGTCGAGCTCAGCCATAGACGAAGGCCCGCCGAGTAGTCCAGAGATGGAGGACGGGCTGCTATGAACAGGAGCGAGAGCATGTGCGGTGGCGTGAGCAGGTGCTAGTGGTGCGATGTTCACCGAATTGCTCCCGACGTAGCTGGGAAGGGGAAAGTCCGCTGGCCCTTTATTTGGATTTTTCTTCGTCCATTCAAAAAATGCCGGAAGCAAGCTGGAAATGGAAGATGTGAAGTCAGCCGTGACGCCAGCTACCGCTGCACTGACCCTTGCATCGACTATCTGTTCCAACTCTGCTTTGGTCTCAGCTTTGGACTTATTGATCGCAAGCGCGACCTTCTGGTCGATGGTCTGTTGAGTAAGCAACTTTCTCTTCCTTCTTTCCTCTAGCTCCTCGTGGTAGCACGTCTTCCACGAGGCGCCATCTCCGATGCCGTGCACACGTCCATAGGACGGCGGTGTGTCCTCCGGGACCTTTTTCAGTATGTTCAGGGCCCGGTTGAAATGGGTGTCCCACTTGGGCCTCGCCGATGACTGTGACGACTCGTCGCTTTCGGCTGCCTTTTGGTGCTGCTCTTTCTGCAAAAGGAACGTCGATGGTTTACTAATAATGTGACAAAACTTGTAGTCAAATTGATTGGAAGCTAATATGATAATGTGGTAATATAACAATTACCAGAAGTCTCATGAACTCCCTCGTGTTCGGGTCCATGTAAAAGGTCTTCTTGACGCGGTCCCACTTGTACCGGGCCCTGATCCAGTCACGCTCCAGCGGGTCGGTGAACTCCGCCAAGGGGTCTGGGATTCCGTGATTTTCACGTTCGGCGTCCTCCTTGGCCCATACGTGCCTCTTCCCCTCATAACCACGGCTTCCGAGGCGGTGGGGAGGCGTGTTCCTGGCCTGGAGCGCCTTCATTTTCTCTAACTTTTTCTTGGTTTCATCTTTAGCACAAGTCTCCTTGAATTTTTCAAAGTCCTCTTCCGTAAGTGACGGATTGTCAGCATGAATCTTGGACCATGGTTCATTCTTATCAATTGCTTTTTTCACCCGAACTTTCCAGGCGGACAAGTCGTCGGTGAACGTCACCATCGCCTTGTTGTTTATCTTTGTCATGGCATCATCGTCCCATGGTTCTTTGCTTTCTGTGCGGCCGGGGAACAGGAACCTATTGTGCAACTTCTTTAGGAGCATGTGCTCCATATGTGGTATCTTCTTCAACTTCTCGTCGTTGATGTTGGCGGTTTCCCTGAGGATGCATCCTAGTTGATTGCCCCAGCACGAGCGCGCTTCATTCGGCACTGTTGGCTCTAATTTCTTAGGGTGCATCTCCGTGACCACAATTTGTCCGATGCCGAGCTCGTTTGGTCTTCGTGACCTCTTCTGCTTCGGTGCTTTACCGGCTACGACAGCATCGTTGCCGGTCTCGGGGGTGGTGTCGGTACCAGTGCTGGTGCTGGTGCCGGTGTTGGCATCGGGGTCGGTGCCACTGCCGCCACCATGCACCCCCATCTGGTGTTCGTCCAGGTAATCGAAATAGTGATTTGCTGCCTCGATGGGGTCTTCTTCGAGGCGAGCTGAACCCCCGGCTGAGGCGTGGCTAGACATGTTTCCTATTCAACAATTGTAAATAAAAGATATAATGAAGAGAAAAAAGGGGCCTATATTTGGTCGGAATGTTGATTCATTCCCCTTCCGGCAAATCCCAGGCACTCCATATGGGTTGCCAAAAATCATGGAAATTTTCGGCATGACCTTTGCTAAAAAGTGGACATATGGAGCGCCTGAAATTTGCCGGAACGGAAATGAATCAACATTCCGGCAAAACATAGGCCACTCGGACATTCCGGCAAAACATCAATGACATATATCATATAACAAATGAACATATATCATATATCATATAGCAACAATGAACATATATCATACTACATTCCTAAAAACTGGAATATGCAAATGAACATATAGCAACAATGAACATCAATGACATATATCATATAACAATGAACATCAATTCTGTTTTTTGTCCTAACTAAATTTTTGTCCTAGCTAATTTTTTGTCCTAGCTAACCAAGCAACAATGAACATCAACGAAAACTAAATGCTACTGTTTTTTGCCCTAGCAAATTTCCTAAAAAAAATTGCCCTAGCTAATTTCCTAATTTTTTTTTGCCTCAGCTAAAGAGAGAGGAGGGCAGGAGAGAGGAGAGCGAGAGGCTTTCGGCGGCGAGGTCTAGGGCAGGCAGGGAAAAGATCGCGGCGGCGGTGAGGTCGAAGGCGGGCTCGGGCAGCCGGCGGCGAGGTCGAGGGCGGACAGGGGAGGGGGCGGCGGCGACGTGCGGCGTGAGGTCGAGGGAGGCCTCAGGCGGCGGCGACAGAGGAGAGGGGGGAGAGGGGGGAGAGAGTGGAGAGGGCGGCGGCGGCGTGAGTTCGAGGGCGGCCTCGGACAGCGGCGATAGAGGAGAGGGGGGAGAGGGGGGAGAGAGGGGTGAGGTCGACGGCGTGCTCGGGGGAGAGAGGGGAGAGGGCGGCAGCTGGCGTCGAGGTCGAGGGCGGGCAGGGAAACGGCGGCGACAGAAGTGGAGAGGGGGGGAAAAGGACTTGGCGAAATTTTGAGCCCGCGCGGCGGGGGGTTAACTAAAAATATCAGTAGCGCTAGACTAGGATCCAGCGCTATAACTAACTTAGCTATAGCACTGGGTCCTAATCCAGCGCTACTGCTAGATATTCGAATTTTTAGGTTTTTTAATTCTAAAATACACATAGCAGTAGCGCTGGATTAGGATCAAGCACTATAGCTAAGTTAGCTATAGCGCTGGTTCCAATCCAGCGCTACTGCTATGTTTCTTTTCTTTTTATTATTTTCCTTTTCTAGTTTTAATTTTCTCTTCTTTTTATTATTTTCCTTTCCTTTTATGTTTACTTTTCTATTTCTTTTGTATTGCTTTCTCCATTTTGTTTTTGTTTTTTTGTATTGCTATCTCCCTTTTGTATTTCTTTTGTATTGCTTTCTTCCTTTCTGTTTACGACGGCGTCTCCCTCCCACACTGCGCGAATATCACCAGAACCATGCATGTGGTGGTAACATATATATCAGTTGACCGATAACGGTTACTTAAGTGCGTACACAAAATAGATACATATATATAAATGATGGTTTCTCAGCTGCGTCGACGACGTTTCCCATTGAGCTTCTTCCCTTTCTTGTTCGTTGCCGAATAATTGAGCCTCTCCTTGTGACTTTTCCGGAACCATGGAGTACGATCTTTCTTACATAATGTAGTATTGATTCTTCTTTTCACGTATGCTTCATCGTCAACGTCATCTTCCCTCATCGGGTTGCTGTATTGGTCGTAGTCTTCCTTGTTGGCGACTCCATCCATTCCGACGATGCTCCTTTTGCCTCACCTCACGACAACACGGCTGGGATTGGTCGTGTTGGTTATGAAGAAGCATTGTGTCACGTGCTTAGCGTGTACCCATGGCTCAGTTTTGGCGATGACGTTAACGTTCACGGTTGCGCTCTTCACGTCAGGTATAGACAGGGTAGTGAAATACTTGTTTTCTCTTACGACGTCCTTAGCCCATCTGACACGGAACATCGTCGCATCGTGCAATCCAGTATAGTCAAGCTCCCAGATCTCTTCGACCCTTCCATAGAATCTTTTAGTTGTGCCGTTGGCGTCGGTCACGCATTCAATCGTCACCCCGGAGTTCTGGTAATCACTGTCCATGTCTTTGGCCTCCGTGTAGAACGTGTACCCGCTAATATCGTATGACTGATAGGTTTTGAGTTTGGGCGCGGGGCCATGTGCTAAGGCATGTATGAGCAATCCGTCCGAACTGCCCTCTTCCAGGGGATTTTCAAGAACTTGCTCTTTCAACCAACGCAAGAAAGTGGCGTTTTGCTCTACAGTAACTTCGTCGTCCGTCTTGAGCATCCCCTTATCACAGTACTTATTTGCGATGGTTTCTTTATGCCGTGCCACATAATCATCTACCACATCTAGGTGTTGTAGCACTACTAAGTTAGCCCTATGAAAGTCGTTCCGTCGATCCGAGTAGTCCACGTGCAATTCCCTCCGACCGTTGTTGTGACCTTCTCCTCCGAGCCTCCCATCGTGCTTCTTGACGGTCAAACCAACAACAGGGTCTCCGACGCCTATATAATTATCGCAAAAGAAGATGCACTCATGCGTCAGATACCCCTGGACGATGCTCCCATCGGGACTGGACATGTTCCGAATGAATCCTTTGATGACCCCATTCATCCTCTCGAATGGCATCATGCTGTGAAGGAATGTCGGCCCGAGGTCGATGATGTCGTCCACGATGTGGACACACAGATGCACCATGACGTCAAAGAACGCGGGCGGGAAGTACATCTCAAGCTCACATAGTATGACAACGATCTCTTACTGTAGCCTTCGGAGCTGCTTCACACTTATGGACTTTCGAGAGATAACGTCGAAGAAGTTGCAGAGACCAGTAAGCGTGTCATGGACGTGCTTGTCCATTATCCCTCTAATGGCAACCGGGAGTATCTGCGTCATCATCACGTGACTGTCATGAGACTTTATCCCGCTGAACCTTTTCTTCTTGGGGTCTAGAAATCTGCTTATCTTCCCACAGTAACCGGAACTGACTTTGATTCCCATAAGGCACTTGATGAATTGATCGATCTCCTTCGCACTTAAGGTGAAGCAAGAAGGGGGGCAATAATTCTCCTCCTTCTTGTTGACTTTTCTGCCCCTTTCCCCCTCCTCCGTCTCCGTCTCCGTCTCCTCCGTCGACTTTTTACGGTGGAGATCTTTCCTGATCTTCAAATCTTCCAAGTCTTTCCTTGCCTTCGGCCCGTCCTTGGTCTTCTCCGGCATGTTCATCAGTGTGCCAAGCAAGCTCTCGAGGACATTCTTCGTGATATGCATTTGATCAAGGCAATGAGGCGTGTCGTGATTGGGCCAGTACTCCAAGTCCCAGAAAACAGACCTCATTTTCCATACCTTCAGTAGCGGCTCCGGCGCCTTTTTCATCGTTCCCGGCGCGGGGCACTGTTCCCAGTTTTTCAATAGCTCGTTGATTTCGGCGCCGCTCCTCTTATGTGGAGGTCCTTGATGCTCAGCCAACCCATTGAATAGATCTCCATGGTTTCTCCATGGGTCATCCTTCTCGAGCCATCTACGATGACCCATGTACATGAATTTCCCGGACCCGCCATTTTTCGTTGACGTAAGCTGCTGAGACATTGTATCATCCATGCACCTCGTGCATCCGCAGTATCCGTGGCACACCTGGCCTGAGGTGTACCCGTAACCGAGATAGTCGTGCACCGTCGTCATCAGCGCGACTCTCATATAGAAAGACTCTCCTTTGCTGGCGTCCCATGTCCATGCCGGTGTTTTCCATAACGTGTCTAGCTCCTCTTTCAGGAGCCCCATATACAGGTTAATATTATTTCCCGGTTGTTTCGGCCCTTGAATCAGCATGCTCATGTGTATGTACTTTGTCTTCATGCACTTCCATGGGGGGAGGTTGTACATCCATACAAAGACGGGCCATGTGTTGTGCTTGGTGTTTTGGTTTCCAAACAGATTCATGCCATTGGTACTCACACCAAGCACGATGTTCCTTGGATCTTCTGCAGCAAATCCATATATGGTGTTGAATGCTCTCCACTGGCTACCATCTACGAGGTGTCTCAGCTTCGGATCATCTCCATCGTCGGGCTTCTTCCTCTCCGCATGCCAGCGCATGAGCTTTGCTTCCTTAGGATCTACGAAATACCACTGCAGACGGGGAGTGATCGGAAAGTACCATACAACTTTCTAAGGAGCTTTCTTTCCTACCTTCTTGTATCGAGAAGCATTGCACACTGGACAGCTGGTTTTTTCCGCGTGCTCCCCCCGATAAATGATGCAATCGTTGATGCATGCGTGGTACCTAATGTGCGGCAAATCAAAAGGGCAAATGATTTTCTTGGCCTCATCGACACTAGTAGGACACAGGTTCCCCGCGGGAAGAACTTTATTATGTAGATACTTCAAATGCTCATCGAGGCTTTTGTCTGTCCATTTGTTTTTGGCCTTCGTCTTTAGAAGTTCGAGCGTGAAACTCAAGCAGGTCACCTCGGGATCGCAACCGTCATACAATGGAGTCTTCGAGTCTACTTCAAGTTGCGCCAGCTTGCCCTCCTCTCTAGAAGCAGCTCTCTCGCTAGTCATACTCTTGCGAAGGAGGTCTCAAACATGAGAGTCCTGCACGACTGCACTTAGTAGCGTCGAAGACTGTGGCGTGACCGCCGCCTCTGCTTCTCCGCCATGTCCTGACTCTTCTTCACCGTGTCCGGAATCTTCTCCGCCGCCATGTTCGGAATCTTCTCCGCCGCCGTCATTTAACTCTTCCCCGCCGCCATGTCCGACGCCATCGTCTTCGTGTCGTTCGGTCATCTCTTCGTCTAGCCCCATGTCGTTATTCCCTGCCATGTGGACGTCCTCATCATCATCATCTTCACTTATCCACCGAGTATAGCCATCCATGAAACCATTCATCAGCAGGTGCACCTTCAACCTGGCACGATCAAAAGGGTCCAAAAGGACTCCTTCTTTGCATCATGTACACAGACATCTAATCCTAGTCCGATTATTTGCATGCATGTCCATCACCGCGGATTGCATGTATCGCTCCACCTTCCATCCACTCACCTTCATGACCGACTGCATGCACAGTATAACAAACAAAAGGGTTATAAACAAAATGCATGCATGCATCAAAGTCATATAAAAATTTGGCATGACATTGCCTAAAAATAGGACATATCGAGTTTGCTCGAAATTCACCGAAACGGAAATAAATCGACATTTCGGCAAAACATAAGCAACTCGGGGGCATGTCACTCGCACAAATCTCTCCATATCCCAAACACACATATTCCCATTCACACACATATTCCCATTCTTGAAATGAACAACTTTTTACTCACCTATAGCTAGCTAGATCTAGCTAGATCTAGTTGTTGGGGACATGTCAATAGCTAGCTAGATCAAGTTGTTGGGGAGGAGAGATGACTCTAGGTAACTAATGGAGAGGGAGAGAGATGAGCTAGCTAGATCTATATCTAATGGAATGGAGGGAGAGCCAAACAAATGAGGTACGGGGCATTTATGGAGCTAGCTAGAGATGAGAAGGCCATTTATGGAGGAGAGTTATGGTGGAGGGGGGCATTAATGGGGAGAGAAGAGAGGTAGGAGGAAGAGAGAAGAAGGGCAACACTGGTGAGGGGAGAGGGGAAAGGAGGGGGAGAGAGGGCAAAGGGGGAGGAGGGGGAGGGGTGAAAAGGTGGCACCAGCCACACTTAGCAGTAGCGCTGCTTTCCAGAATGCGCTACTGGTATGACACTTAGTAGTAGCGCTTTCAAGAAAGAGCGCTACTATTAAGTGGGGCCCATTAGCAGTAGCGGTTCCACAAAATACAGCGCTACTACTAAAGTCTTAGTAGTAGCGCTGTATTCTGCACAGCGCTGCTACTAAAAATAGTGTCGGTGGGCTCGTCGGGTCCTGCTTATCAGTAGCGCTCTTTATGTTTCCAGCGCTACTGCTAAGTCTTTACTTGTAGCGCTGCCTAAATCCAGCGCTACTGGTAAGTAGTAGCAGCGCCTGTTACATTCCAGCGCTACTGATATTGTCTTGCCTATAAGGTTTTTCCTAGTAGTGCCAGGCGCCTCCCGGTGTGGCGGCCCGCGGAAAGGTAAGGAAGTTGCTTGAGCATCAAGGGGGACTCCTGAGCAACGCGCCTCAGGAGCCTCACCGATCACGTAGCTCCGCGCCCCTTGGTCTCATCCTGGTGATCCGGACGCCCCAATTGTGGCCGAGGCCTCACCCCGTTGGTCTCGTCCTGGTGATCCGGACGCCCCAGCGGTGGTCGAGGTCTGGTCGGGATTGGGCCCCGCCGACGCAGAGCGCCACTTGAGCGTCAAGGGGGGGTTCCCAGGTAATGCGCCTCAAGAACCTCACCGATCGTATAGCTCCACGCCCCTTGGCCTCGTCCTGGTGATCCGGACGCCCCAATTGTGGCCGAGGCCTTGCCCCATTGGACTCGTCCTGGTGATCCGGACGCCCCAGCGGTGGTCGAGGTCTGCTTGGGATCGGGCCCCGTCGAAGCAGAGTGGCAAAATGGCTCCCGGACCACCCCGCAAGCAAGGAAGAAGCCCTCCCATCCGGGATCCTCGACCTCCTTGGTTGCTCCGCCAGCCCCTCACGACACTCCAGCCCGCCACGACCCGATAAGTTAAGTACACCCGCCGAATAAGGGCTTAACTTTCTAATCAAGTGATATAGCCCGAATGCCGGGCAAGAGGCATGAGTGCTAACGCCAAAATACATGCGCTACGGCCCGCTACCTAACCCCCTCAGGACTCTTGTGGTTCCAGGAGCAAGGAAGGGCAGCGCGAAGGAAGGAACCGGCCACTCTAGGCGAGTGGCTGGGGGCCTGACCTTGGGGGCGGCACAACCCCCCACAGGAGGGCCCGCCCCGCGAGGGCACGATCGGATGCCGTTGCAGGTTTTAGCGCGATATCCTCGTAGGTCTCTCAAGGGACGCCGGGGAGCATCGACGATAACACAAGGCCCCGCGGGAGGCGCAGGGTCGCGCCATGCCAAACAAACAATCGACGGCTCAAAGAAGGAAGATGAATGCAAAGGTAAAAACACAAAAGTTAACGTCCCCAGGGGCCAGTTGTTGCTTGACGTGACAGGAACTAGGATGAGAAAACAGGGGAAGACTAGGCGGAGGAGCCGCTGTCGCCGTCCGGGTCGTCGCCTGCCGCAGCGCCGGAGTTGTCACCCTCATCGGAGAGGGCCTCCTGGACAAACTGTTCCACCAGGGACTCCACGTGCGGGCGCGTCTCGTCCCTGAGGCGCCTCTGGAGCTCCTCGGACACCGGCTCCATCACGCGGAGGAGGTCGAGCTCCGGGACGAGGCGGCGGAGATTCGAGAAGACGCGTGTCAGCGCGAGGTCCAGGAGTTCGCGCGCGCTGGATGCATTGTCCTCATCGACCCGGGCGACACCGGTTTCCAGCGCCTCCACCACCTTGTCGAAGAAGTTGAGGTAGCCCCCATCGCCGTGCGCGCACGACAGTGCAGGGTCCTCCCCGACGAACCGGCTCACCGTGCCGACCGTGCGGTGAGCGACGTCCCGATACTGCTTGGCGCGCTGTGCCTCCAGCATCTTCGTGTGGTCCGCCTCGTCCTGGGCGGCATGCATGGCATTGACGGCCCCCTTGACTTGGGTCTGGAGCGATACCAGCTCCGCCCGAGCCTCTGCCTCACCCCTGAGTGCGGCCTGGAGGGCGGCCTCTGCGCCCGCGAGCTGGACCCTCAGCACATCCTCCTCCTCCTGGAGTTCCTCAAGCCTGCGCCTCTTGGGCGCGGGTGCCCTGGGAGGAAGGAACGATCAAGACCGGCGAGGCAGTTGCGATTATAGGAGAAGGACACGGGGGACAAGGAACTTACTCATCGGCGATGGCCCAACGCCGGCGGACTTGGGCTGGCCGTGAGGGTCCCCCACTGCTGCCTCCGGAGGCCGCCGGTGGAGCCGGGGGCTCCAAACGCTTCCCCGCACCTGCCGCACTTCCACTGGACGCCATGGTGAGCAAAGGAAAGGAGGAAGATGAGGAGGATAACTTGGAAGGAAGAGAAGCGAGAGGGTGCGATAAGATGGGCGGGGCGGGTTTAAAGGCGCAACCGCTGCATGTGGGGCATCGTGGGAAGTGGAGTCGCCGGGCACCTCGAGCGGCGCGTGCCAGGCTCGACCGGTGTGCCATCCTGCCTCACGTCGCTTCCCCTGCCCCCGTCGGGTCACATCCACGTGGCCCGAGGCGGGGGAGAACGCAAGGGGTCAGCAGTATTCAAAGGAGGGTAATGATGGCCAGGGAGGCGCGCAGGCCGGGCGTCAGCTCGACTCAAGGCGGTTCCCGACTCTTCGGGGAGCCGAGACGCCTACGTCTCGTGGTGCGCCACGCGTTGAGTCGGACCCGCAGGCGATTGGGGCCCACGGCGCTCCGGTCCATCCTCCGTGGCTTCGCCCCGAAGCTAGCTCGAGCGCGCCTCGGGCCCGGGGGCTACTGTCGGCGTTCTGGGTACCAGGGTACCCAGACTTGCCTGCCTACGGCCCAAGGCGTGGCCCACCTCAACGACCAAGTACGGCCCGGCACGGCCTCACTCGACACAAGGCTCTCGCGAGACCCCGAGCTCGCGAGGGAAACAACGCCAAGACCCACGGGAAGGTAGGCCTCCCTAGGCCTCCTCCCGAGTGGCGGAGACTCCTATGCTACACACAACCTCAGGAGGCCAAGGGTGATGCCAGCCAGGCCAGGCGGGCGCCAGTGGGCCAGAGGGGACAGTTTCCCCTTTGGTGCAAAGGAGGCAGGGGCGCACGCGAGTTCCCAAAGCGCCCCCCAAAGGTTTCCACTTTGGTACAACAAGACCAAGACCCCAAACCCCGCAGGACGGACGTCATCACTGAGCCCACCACTGCATCACCGTCGACCACTTTGCAGGCGAAGACCACCTTTCGTCAGGATAGGGTATACCTCATGTCCCCTTTCAAATTTGGCCGTTGTGGGATCCCTTCCCGCCATTGCGATAAGGGAAGAGGACCCGGGCCGCTATAAATAAAGGCTAGACTGCTCAGTGGAGGGGGGGTCGAACAAACACGCCGGCAAGCCAACACACCACTGTACAAGTTCATCCACTAGCCTCCTCGTGAGGCAATTCTCCAAAGGCAGGAGTAGGGTTTTACGCTTCTCAGCAGCCTAAACCTGGGTAAACTCTTGTGTGCCATCGTCTCCCTCGGCATCGAGCGGGGTTATCGTGTCGCGATCGGCGAGTTCGCCTCGCGGGCCTTGAGGACCTCCCCCTGCTCACGGAGTTGTTGCGCGAGTGCGGCTTGCTCATCGTGAAAGGCCTTCAGATTGGCCTCCGCCTCACTGCAGCGCTTCCAGGCAGACTCTACCTCGTCCAGCGCCGCGTCTCGGGCCGCCTTGGCCTCGGCGGCCTCCTTCTCGCTCTTTGCGATGGTAGCCTCGGCTCGGCTCCATGCCGTCCGGGAGGCCGCCAAGGCCTGGGACCACCCAGAAACGAGCCCCAGGCGCTCCTTCGCGAGGCACCTTTCAGCATCTTCGAGGTCAGCCCGGAGCCGGCCAAGCATGGTTTAGGCCTCATCCAAGGTACCGGACCTGATCAGAGGACCGCAGCATGCAAGCGCGAGAACCGGACCAGGAGGCGACACCGGTGCATCGGCAGGCGCCGTGACCAACGGTCCGGCAATGTGGCTAACTTGGGGAGCCGGGGGCTCCAGTTTCTCCTCCATCACGGCAAGCGCGGACGAGTCCACAACCAGCTGGCCCATGGGGGCTGGCTCCTCCCGAGGCTGGATCGCTGTGTCCTCGGGAGCGGATTCCACCAGGAGGGAGCGAGGAGCCGCCCCCTCCATCAGTGTCGGGGCCACCACGGTTGCGGCGGGGGACGCCGCCTCGAGAGCCCCCGCGCCCCCGGCGGCCGGCCCTCCAAGCGACGCGTTGGGCTGGCGCGGCTTGCTTCCATCGCGGCCCAAAGCCGATGGCGCCCCCAGGACAGGGCCTCCTTTTGCTCAACGCTCGCCTTCTTCCTCTTCGGGACGACCTCGACCCTGGCCAATGAGAGGAGGAGAGCCATGAGCACATGCACAGTTCATGGTCAAACAGAGACGAGGAAGGTGACTTACTCCTCGCGCGAGACCCACTTCCTCTTCTTCTCCACCTCGGCACTGGTCCGAACACCCCTGCTTCCTTTCGGCGTGGCTTTGGCCGTGCCCAGGGGGCGAGCGGGGTGCTCCTCGCCGACCCTCGGTGTGGTGATGTCGCCCGGAGGGGTGCGGAGGATGCCCTGAGGAACCACGGCCGGCAATGCCACGTCCGCCTCAGCAGTGGCCGCCCCGCCTATCGACCGCGGCACGGGCTGAGACGAGGCCAGCGTCTCGGCCGTCTTGCTGGGGCGCGGGAGGTCCTCCAGAGCAGGTGCGGCCCCGCGTTTCTTCGGAGTCGTCCGGCCGGACGTCCGAGCGGTTTGAGGGGAAGGCCCCGCCCCCCTGCGCACCCTGGCGAAGCGTTGGGAGCCAGCGGCCGGGGGCTCGTCAGTATCATCATCATCGCCATCAAGGCCACGGAGGGGCACGCTCTGCGACAGAGGGGATGCCTCCTCCCTATCATCCACGGTCTCCTCTGAATCCTCCCCGCCGCTGGTGTCACCGGAGGACACCAGCACCGGGGGATTGGGGTGCACGGATGGTGTGAGGCCCAGGTCGTCAAAATCGGGCATGGTAGCGGCCAGCTCCCTGCCGTCATCGCGGCGGTACAGCGGGGTGTAGGCCTCGGGAAGATCGCCAGGATCATTGAAGAGAAGAGTGTACAGGACCTTGTCCCGCTCCTCGCCTGTCAAGCTGGTAGATCTGAGCCTGATGGCATCTCCCATGCCCTCGTACTCCCACATGGGCTTCGAGTGCTGCTGGAGCGGCACCAGGCGCTGCATCACGAACTCCTTCACCATCATCGCCCCGATCAGCTTCCTGGCATCCATGTCCGAGGAGATCCGCTTCAAGACGGGCGTCGCCCGGGGGTCGGTGAGTTTCGTGAAGGCCCACTCGAGAGTCTTCTCGGGCAGCCTCGTCGGGAGCTCCAAATGCGGATCAACCCCCTGAACATCCAAGAAGACCCAGTGGTGCCTGTAGCCTTCCACCTTCTTCCCGGCCTTCAGGAGCACGTTGCCGCTCTGGACCGCGACTAAGGAGGCGCACCCCGACCGCTGCGCGCTGTCATGGAACCTCATGCTGAAGTAGTGGCGGAAGAGGGCCAAAGAAGGCTTCACGCGTATGAAGGCCTCACAGTAGAAAGCGAAGATCGAAAAGAGCAAGATAGAGTTGGGCACAAGGTGGAAAGCTTGGATTCCGTAGTGCGCGAGGATGGCGGAGAAGAACCCCGAGAAGTGCGGCACGAGCCCACAGAAGACGCTGTGGAGAAAGAAGGGGTATACCGTCTTCGCCAGGGTGCACCGCTCCGTGGAGCCGCACGAGATCCAGGTCTGCCCTCATTCATTGGAGTCTCCCGCAGTCAACGGGAGCACCGACACAAGATCCCCCTCCTTGGTGATGGTGGATGTCGTGAGCGCCGGAGAGGGAGAAGAGGGGGCCGAGGCTGGAGTCTCGGGCTTCTCCTTCCCGGCAGGCGCCATCAAAAAGATCCTGGAGGCAGAAGAGCAAGAGGGAGGTCGGTGCTGCGCCAAGACCTGGAGGAGTTTCCCATGGTGGAAAGGGGATCTGAGCAAGAGAGCAAGGCATAGGGAAGAAGAATAATGATGGCTCCGCAGAGGGCGCCTGACTTTTTTCGGCGTGGACAGTTGCCGAGGCGATTGCGGGCAGAGGTGTCCATTCCCCGTCGTGCGCCACGCGTCGAGCCAGGCCCACAGGCGATTGGGGGCCCACGGCGCTTCACCCTTCCCTCCTTGCCTTCATCTTGCAGCCAAGGTTGGCACGCCTTGGGCCTGAGGGCTACTATCGGCGTTCTGGGATCGGGGGTACCCAGACCTGCCTGCGTGCGGCCCAGCGCGTGGCCAACCACGACGGCCCGGTACGGCCCCGCAACGAGTCCCTCAAGTCAATGCCCTCACGGGAGCCCCCGCCTCGCGTGGAGGACAACGCAAGACCTCCGGGGATGTGGCATCCCCCCAGGCTGCCTCCCGAGGAGCGGAGATTCCTATGCAAGTACCCGGCCTCCCGAGGCCGGGGTGACGTGGGTTCTGACGGCCAAGCCAGGCGGGCGCCACAGGGCACAGAGGGAGGATAGTTTCCTCTTTCGTGCTAAAGAGACAAGGACGTATGCGGGTTCCCAAGGAACCCCCGAAAGGTTTCCCTTGTAGTGCAAGAGGACCGAGACCATGAGCTCGGTAGGACGGATGTCATCGCCAAGCCCACCGCTGCATCACACCCGGAAGCTTTGCAGGCGAAGACCACCTTTAGTCAGGATAGGATGTACCACTTGTACCCTTTCAAATTTGGCCGTTGTGTGATCCCTTACCACCTATGCGATAAGGGAAGAGGACCGTGGCCCCTATAAAAAGGGACTAACTCCCATCGTAGACGGGAGGTTGGATCGAATCAAGTTCATCACCACCAAGAGCCCTCGTGAGGCCACCCAACCACTGTACTAGTTCATCCTCAGCCTCCTCGAGAGGCCACTCAACCACAAAGTAGGAGTAGGGTTTTACACCGCAAAGTGGCCCGAACCTGGGTAAATCTCTGAGTCCATCTCCTTCCCCGCTCACGCTTATTCGACGCGGCTAGGCCGTAGGGTGACAAGTTTGAGACTTCGAGCCAGTTGAGATCTTCGCACACGCCCCAGTGTTCGAACCTTTTTGGGTTTTGCGGAGCCCCGATTCCGACAGATGAGTTCTCCGCCAGCACGACGGCGTGGTGGCGATGGTGGTGGAGCTGATCTGGCAGGGCTTCGCGAAGCACTACCAGAATCAATCTAGAGGAGAAAACGATATATGAGGGAGGGAGAGGCTGCGCCGTGGCTTAGGGTGTTGCAGCCCTCCCTCCCCTCACATATATATAGGGGGAGAGGAGGGGGTCGGCCGCCCTAGGGTTTCCCCTAGGGTTTGGTGCAGCGGCCAAAGCGGTGCCTTGCCACCCAAGGCAAGGGGTGGCAGCCCCCTTTGGGCTTGCCCCCCCCACCTCCGGGCGCATGGGCCTATGTGGGAGGGGCAGCCAACCCACCAGGGGCTGGTGCGCACCCTCTCACAGCCCATGGAGCTCTTCGGGGCATGTGGGTCCCTCCAGTGGATCCTCGGAACCCTTCGGCACCCCCGATACACTGCCGGTGACGCCTGAATTCTTTCCGGTGATCAACACGGTACTTCCCATATATTAATCTTTACCTCCGGACCATTCTGGAACTCCTCGTGACGTCCGATATCTCATCCAAGACTCCGAACAACTTTTGGTCACCAACATATTTAATTCGACAATACCTAATCGTCACCGAACGTTAAGTGTGCAGACCCTGCGGGTTCGAGAACTATGCAGACATGACCGAGACACTTCTATGGTCAATAACCAATAGCGGGATCTGGATGCCCATATTGGTTCCCACACATTCTACGAAGATCTTTATCGATCGAACCACGATGCCAAGGATTCAATCAATCCCGTATGCAGTTCCCTTTGTCCAGTGGTATGTTACTTGCGCGAGATTCGATCGTCGGTATCCCCATACCTAGTTCAATCTTGTTACCGGTAGTCTATTTACTCGTTCCGTAATACAAGATCCCATGACTAAGTCCTTAGTCACATTGCCTGCAAGATTCTTGTGATGATGTATTACTGAGTGAGCCCAGAGATACCTCTCCGTCATATGGAGTGACAAATCCCAGTCTCGATCCACGCCAACCCAACAGACACCCTCGGAGATACCTATTGAGCACCTTTATAGTCACCCAGTTACGTTGCGACGTTTGATACACATAAGGTACTCCTCCGGTGTCAGTGAGTTGCATGACCTCATGGTCATGGGAACATATACTTGACATGGATAAAGCAGTAGGAATAAACTAACACGATCAAATGCAATGCTTACGGTTGGGTCTTGTCCATCACATCATTCTCCTAATGATGTGATCCTGTTATCAGATGGCAACTCATGTCTATGGTCAGGGAACCTTGACCATCTCTGATCAACGAGCTAGTCTAGTAGAGGCTCACTAGGGACATGGTGTTGTCTATGTATCCACACATGTATCTGAGTTTCCGATCAATACAATTCTAGCACGGATAATAAACGATTATCATGAATAAGGAAATATGATAATAACTAATTTATTATTGCCTCTAGGGCATATTTCCAATAGTCTCCCACTTGCACTAGAGTCAATAATCTAGTTCACATGACTATGTGATTAACACCCAATGAGTTCTGGGGTTTTATCATGTTTTGCTTCTGAGACAGGTTTTAGTCAATGAGTCTGCAACATTCAGATCCGTGTGCACTTTGCAAATCTCTATGTCATACAGTAGATGTTGCTACCATGCTCCACTTGGAACTATTCCAAATGGCTGCTCCACAATACGTATCCGTATTGCTACCAAGAGTCATCGGGGTTGGCGTCAAAGCTTGCATCGACGTAACACTTTACGACGAACTCTTCATCACCTCCTGTCGGGTCATGATGCACACGATCACCTATGGGGCCACGGGCCCCTTTGTGGTTTGGCAGGGGTGAGGTCACGTTGCACAAAGAGCAGAGGTGGTGAGGCAACACGACGACGATATGCTGGTGGTTTACCCAGGTTCGGGCAACTGGTAAGCGTAAAACCCTACTCCTGCATTGGTGGATTGATCGGGGGAACACGAAGCACACGCAGTGCTCAAACACAGCAAGGTTGCCTTCGTGAGAGCTGCTACACGAGTAATAGTGTCAAAAGGTCTGAATCTTTTGCTAGGTTGCCTTGGGCCTCCTTTTATAACTCAAGGGCCAACCAAAGTGGCAAAACAGACATTATCTAATGATTAGATAGCCAACTGTGCTATCATACCTAACTCTGGCATTTAAGACAAAATGCCATAAATGCTAGCCTAGGTAGCGTGCAGGGATGCATCCCCGATAGGCTTTCACCACCGCTTCAGCTAACTATTGCTCAATGTCTTGACACGCCTCTGGGCGGGTGTCAAATGGGCATAATCTGTCTCCCAGCGAGTTGCCACGTGCTTAGCGAGTCACCACGTCCTTAGCGAGAGCCATTTAGCGACCTGAGGGCTCGACACCGCATCGACAAATGAGTGGCGTTGCAATGCAGTGGAGCGGTGGCCGATCGGTTCACGCCTGTCGGGGGATGGCTTGCCGGATCTTCCTGAAGATGTGTGCGCCTTGGTCCCCGGCAAGCACCGGGGACGTGACTGGCACGGTTCGGGCCCGTTCTGGGCTGTTGCATCGACCTTGCCAGTGTTTCTTAGCCAGCGTAGGCTGCTTCTGTCGGAGCCTTGGTCTTGAATGTTGGTTTCGTCTTCTTGATGCGCTCCTTGACCTCACGTAGAGCAGCTACTTTGGTTTGGACCGGTTTTGACTGTATTTATGTTGATGAGTTCTGCTACTACTGCCTGTGCATAAGTTAGGGGCACTGGGTACCCCAGACCTAGTGCACCGCTAGGAGCCCGCGGGTATGGCCCAAACGCGCTCGCCTTGCGCCGTTGGGTCAGGCCCAAAATTTATGCACAGGCGCAATATGAGGGAGTAACTACCAACTTCCAAGCGAGCACTGACCCACCACCTTAGGTCGTTTCCACCACGCGTGCCGCATGCATTGCGGGGAGTTTGCGATGGATGGGCATGGCTCAAAGGCGTGGAAGTGGCAGAAACTGCAGTGCCAGGGATTGGAGCAATGGGCCGGTTACCTGTTCGCACGTGATCATGGGTAGTGGGATTGGTGGAGATGGGCGGCCGCCTTGGAGCGGAGGAGAACCAGCCTCCGTGCCCTTCCCTATAAATTGGGGGGTCACAACGGGCGATGCTCATCCATTCCCTTCTCCTCCTCGATCTCAGGTTCACATAGCTTGCCCTTTTTCTCCCGTCGTTGGACCATCCCTTCCCTCCTGATGGTCAGGGGGAAGGGTCGGGCGGGCGCGCCTGCTACCGCAGGGTCTTCTTTTTGTGTCCGTGCCTATCCCCCGGCTTGGGTCAATGGTTTTAGACTGAGAGCTGGTGGGAGGGGCCTTGGACGGGGGAGCGGGCAGCGCGGCGGACGCGCCAGGGGCAGCTATGGTGGCGCACTCGCCGCTGCATCGCCCGCTACTTCAGTCTTGGCAGAATGCCGCGCGGATGACACCGCGCTGGAGTTCATAGTGGAAACGCAGTGTTGTGGTCGACTGCGACCTCTGCGCTCCTTCGTCAAGGTGACGGAGAAAGATCGTCCGTACGGCCGTCGGCTGCGTGCGAGTGGTCGCAGCAGCGGTCCATCATAGGTCGTGGCAGAGTTCCCCACCCATGGCACTATGTATCCCGCACATGGGTGGGAGCCTTTTGCCTGCGTGTACTCCTTAAGGGCATGGAGCCTTCCCTGCCTCGGGTCGATGGGGACGACGATGCTCTCTGTGAGGCTGTTCGGGAGGCTTGGCGTTTTCCTTTGCTGCCGCGTCAAGGGCTCGGACGACGGCGAAGGTGTCCCCTTGAGCGGTGGCGATGAGGAAGATAACTGCGGCGGCAACCCATGACGCTTCAAGAGCGTGGATGACAGCTCTGACGCATCGTGATCGCCGGTAGCACCATCGTCACCAGCTGTGCTTCGGCAGCACCACCATGTGCACCTGCCCTCCATCTTCTTCCTCCCTGCCGGCTTCGTCCTCCCTGCCTGGGGGCAGGGTCCCTTTGATCCTTCAGGGGAGGCGCCACGCTGGCCCTGGCGGGGAGCCGCCGAATCCCAGCCAGGCGCTCCTTTTGCCCTCTTTTTCTTCTCCATTCAATCCCTAGGAGGTTTGGGACAAGAACACCATTACGGGGAACTTATCTTTTAATAAATCAAAAGATGTAGGCGCTTGCCAAGTTTTAGCCAATCATAATGTAATCTTTATTCATTTTGTACTAAAAATGAATGAAAGAATGCTATTTCTCTTCCTTAAGTACTATCCCTTTCGCCCCTTGTTTATACTGTGTCAGCATGTTTGTCCTTGCCGCATGGAACTATTTGTCGGGTCAGTAATAACCGTGAGCGCCAAAGGGGGAGCGAGCCCCCGGCAGCAGGCTGGTATCATTCCCTGGCAAGGCTCCTTGTTGGTATCGGTGTGGCCCCCAAGAGCTGATAAGCGACAGGAGCTGGGGGACGGCTCGTCCCGACAAGGTATTCCATTGCATGAAGGACTCCATTGTACACAGTCAAAATGGATAGCAAAGGTTTCCTTAAGGGAGCAAATGGCTCCGAGCTTGGAATATGTGATTAGACTTATCTTTTCAGGCAGTATGCCTGTCTGGAATATGATGGGCCGCCGTCCTTGTTTCGCTGCCCTTCTTCCTTGTTTTCCTGACGGTCAAACCTGTAGGGCAAGAGGCCTCTGTCCTCTGGGAGAGAGAGAATGCAGTAACAAGGATCACAGGCTCATCAAGTACTCTAGCAAATTTCTAAAATTTAAAAGCGATAACATTGCAACATAAAAAATGCATAGTAAACATGCAGTTCGATGGTATGATGCAATGCCTAGCTTTATTATTGCATGCACAGGTTCTGCGCCTGGCTTTGTACAAAGGGTTACAAGCACTGCGGCAAGGCTTGTACAAAAGGTGGTTGACGGGGACTGAGCCCGGCAACCGCGCCTTACGGGTAGAACTTACGAAGATGCTCAATATTCCATGAGTTAATCATTTTGATGCCATCTTCGGTCTCCAGACAGACTGCGCCAGGTCTGGTGACTCGTGCTACCCGATAATGGCCTTCCCACTTCGGCGTCAACTTGTTGGTACCCTTGGCGGACTGAACGCACCTAAGGACAAGGTCACCTTCCTCAAGGCTCTGGGCGTGGACCCTGCAGCTATGATAGCGGCGTAGGGCTTGCCGGTAGCGTGCAGCATGCACAGCGGCCCGGAGATGATCTTCCTCGAGGAGCATGTGTAGGATCACAAGTATGTCTAGATGGGGCTTGATTAGACTACTTGACCAAATAAAAGTTCTACTTTTTCCCATTATTAATTGTGGGCAGATTTTAGCAATGATAGCAAGTCAAGCACACCCTACACATGTATGTCTAAGAGTATAGCAGCGGAAAGTAAAGACAAGCACATGAAATAGAGGTAAGGGTTAGAAGATCAAACGCAATTGTAGACACGAAGATTTTTCCTGTGGTTCTGATAGGTGGTGCTATCGTACATCCACGTTTATGGAGTATTCAACCCACGGAGGGTAACGGTCGCGAGAGTCCACGGAGGGCTCCACCCATAAGGGTCCACGAAGTAGCAACCTTGACTATTCTATAAAGGCTTCTGTCCACGAAGGACTAGCCTCACTATGGGTAGATCTTCACGAAGTAGGCGATCTCCTTGCCCGTACAAACTTCTTGGTTCAACTCCACAACACGAAGTAGGAGGCTCCCAAGCAACACCTAACCAATCTAGGAGGCCCCACCCTCCAAAAGGTAATAGGCTTGATAATGAGGATGAACTCCTTGCTCTTGTGCTTCAAGATGATAGACTCATCAACACTCAATCACCCTCTCACAGATTTGGCTTGGTAGAAGAGATTGATTTGGTGGAAAGCAACTTGGGGAGGCTAGAAATCAAGATCCATATGGTTGGAGTGGATGATCTTGATCTCAACACAAGGGTAGGTGGTCTCAGAAAATTGGATGGCACAAGTGTGGAATAGTTCTGAGTGCTTCTCTTTCGAGTGAGAGGTGGTGGAGGGGTATATATAGGCATCCCCAAAAATCCAACCGTTACACCATTATTGAGAAACTCAGTCAAACCGAAGTAAAAACTCGGTGACACCGAAGTGTTCAAAATGTGGAAACTTTAGGAATCTCGGTGGAACCGATATATGATTCTCGGTGGTACCGATATGAGTGGCCGAGTGCAGTTTCCAAACTCGGTGAGACCGATTCACAATTATCGGAAATTCCGATTCTTGTGAAACAGCTAACAGAAGGTTGGTCACTGGAACTCGGTGGCACCGATGCAAAACTTGGTAGTATCGAGAAGGGTTTGTGGCTAGGGTTTCTGTCTACGGTTTAAACTCGGTGTAGCCGATATGGAAGTTGGTAGCACCGATTTTGAGTGGTAGGCTCTATGACAGAATATTTTTATGGGAGAGCTTGTGGGTGTTTTTGGTGGCTAGCACTTGTGCACGTGGAGCAATATTTTGACCAACAATACCTTAACCCCTTTTAATAGTATTGGCTTTCCTATGGACTCAAAGTGATTTCTCACAAAGTAAAATGTAGAGTCTTCATGCTTGAAGCTCTGCCAATCCATTCCTTGCATCTTGGGGTATCTCCTCAAAACTTATAGCCATCTCATCATTGGACTTTTCCTGAAATATACTTAGTATAACCATGAGTCCAATGACATATATGTTGTTATTAATTACCAAAACCACCAAGGGAGCAAATGTGCTTTCAATCTCCCCCTTTTTGGTAATTGATGACAACATATAGATCAAAGCTTCGACATATGATATAATCAATGAATAGAGTCATCGCTTTGAGAACTATGTGATAAGTAAGAGCTCCCCCTAAATTTGTGCACTATTTTGAATTTGCGTTTTAATGCAAATGCACAACCGATTAGATTCATGGGGCACTCTTCCATGTCACATACAGCTTGGTGGTGTGCGAGAATAATATGAATGAATAACATATCACAACACATCAAGCAAGAAGTGAATGATCATCTCATAAGCATCTCAAAAGATAAGACGTAGTAGCAACACATAAGAAATGCATGATCAAACACCAACCAGTTTAACACACACAAATCAACCAAAAGATTTTGAAGTTTTGGAGAGCGATAAAAAGCAACACACTCTCTCTCTCTCTCTCTCGAAGCCCTATTGATATATACAACTTCTCCCCCTTTGGCAACAAGTTACCAAAAAGTTCAAAGGTATAGGACTAATCGTCTCTCTGGGGCTGATCTCCTCCGGTTGTTGATGTAGGAGTTGAGAGAACCATTATGCGAAGACTTTTGCCGATGTCATGGAAGGGGTTGGTGTAGACACTAGAGGTGCTGATGGAGCTGATGGGACTGAAGGAGCTGCAGCAGGAGCTGATGTAGATGGTCTCATCTCAGAAGCTAGCACTGACACAGATCTGGCTTGTGTCTTGAATTGAGTGCTGGGCCCGAGAGGTTGACTGTCATCATCATCATCATCATCATCTTCCTCTGAGGTGTGGGGAAGGGGTACTGAGTCCACCTCCTTCTTGAGCTCATCAACTGTCTTTGTCAGCCCATCCACCTTATTGTTCAAAGAATGAAACTTGTCTTCAACAATCCTTTCCAAGCTCTTTTGGTTCTTGAGAATCTCTGTGATGTCATTTTGCATGCCTTGGATAGAGCTAAGAATGATATCCATTTTCTCATTCCTCGTCCTTGGCACTGGAGCACTAGTGGCTCTGGCTGCCTCAGTTGCTGCCTATGCAGTAGATTAAGTGGGATGATCTCTGTCCATTACCACAACATTGACCTCCAACTCAGGCTGAAGGGGCAAATGTAGACGATCAAGTGCATACACATTCTTATCTAGCTTAGAGTTGATAAGAATTTGAATGTATGGTGCATATCCACATGATCTCTTCTGATCAGCAGCTGTCCTCTTCACGGTCTCAACAATCAAGTCCATGACTCTGAATCTGGTGTGAAGGTCAATGTGATGCAACATATTGATGGAGTATCCTTGGATCATCTTGTCATGTCCTGGCCTTGGCATCAATGTGTACCTCATGATGGTGTTGGTGGTGGTCAGTCATGCTTGCAGATAGTACACTGAGCCAAACTTATGTGAATGCACATAGTCCTCAGGGATCTCCTTCTACATATTAGCCATAGTATTTGAGTTCATCTTGGACTCAGCATAGACATCCAAATCACCATCTTCTACCTGTGGGGCTCCTAAGATGGTAGCCCACTCTTCCACTTTAGATTCATACCTGACACCTTCAGTCATCCAGACAATCCCACCATCTCCAAAGAAATGAGTTGTGGAGTAGAATTGCATGATCATCTCATCGTTTCAAGAGGTAAACTCTCTACCAACAAACGCATCAATGTCAATGGCCTTGAAGTTCTCTTGCACATGGGGAAAATAATCTTCATTCTTCTTAATGTAATCCTAGTCTAAATATCTCATATCGCTGACAGATGGGCTCATATCAAGCAGCACAGTCTCATAGAAATCCTGCTGCTCCTTGGTGTGGAATATGTAGTCAACAGTAGTCCTTCTCCTCTTAGAGTAAGGATCTATGGCTCTCCATGCTCTCAGCCCTGAATCATTCCTCTTCTTCATGTCCTCAGCAAGTGGATGGTTGTCATTGTGTTGTGGGAGGTGAGGTCTAAGCTTCCTCAAAACTGTCATTTCTTCATCTTCAACAACAGCTCTGGAGGAGGATCCCTTGTTCTTGGCTGCAGCTTGAATGTCTCTGGTTGTTCTCTTGGGTTTAGGAGCTGTGGTCTTCTTTGGAGGAGGAGCTGCCTTGCTTTTGGATGGGGCCTGAGAAGTCATGGCATCGGCAAGCAGCTTCTTCTTCTTCTTAAGAGGAGCCTAGGCAGCTATCTCTTCCTCTCCCTCAGCATCTGCTGGATCTTCATACATGGAAGTTGGTCTTCCAACAACATGTACTATCCTCTTCCTGCTTCTCTTCTTGTCAGCAGGCTTCTTGGTCATAGAGCTTCTGGCTGGCTCTATAGACATGCAAACCCTAGCACTCTCTGGTGCTTTCATAGCCTCTGTGCTGGCATACAAGTTGCCTCAGATGCAGCTTTCTTGGCAGCACTGTCTGCTTTGTCCTGCCTTTGCTTGGCAAGGACCTCCTCTGGCACAAAATCAGAGTCTTCTTCATCTAAATTTAACCTTCTCCTTGCTCTAGTTGCAGCCTTGGTCAAACCATCGGAGCTAGGTGTGCCTGGGTCTTCTGAAGAAGATGATCTGGCCTCAGGACTAGTGCCTGGATCTTCATCAATGCTGAGCTCTCTGGAGTCATTCTGACTATCACCTGAAGCTAACATACTAACCCTATGAATAGAGCATTGAAGAGTAGATAGGTTGAGTCATCACAAAATGCAGAGGTTTTCTCAAATTTGAACTTAGAATTCTTAAGGTTTGCTTTCTGCAAAGGGAATTTCGGTACCACTGAGTCACAATTTTCGGATCCACCGAGACTCACAATCTGCTTTACAGAAACTTGGCAACCACTTCGGTTTCACCAAAAATGGGTGCTCGATTTCACCAAGACTGTCCTCAGTAGACCTAAAAACTAAATAGGTGTAGCCGATTTTTGCGCTTCGGTGTCACCGAGATTCGGATTGCGGACGGCAAAACGTAAAAATTCGTGTTCGCTATTCTAATGGAATTTTTTTGAGGATAGAATGATCTCAAATTGTGGCCTATATCCTAATGCGCATTAATTGGAAAGGGGGCGCACAAGGGGTCAGATTCGTACCCTAACTTGGTAACGAGTCCGCTACGGCGACGACGGCGGTGAGGATTCCGTCGACTGCGGCGAATTCCAACGGCGGAGGCGCTCGGGAAGACAACGGCGACGACCAGGGGTCCACGAACGGCAGCTAGGGTTTGGAGGAACCGGACATTTAAATAAGTAATTTCAAAAGTCGGGTCCGCAAAATTTAAGTACCCATCGCTGTCGGTGACACCGGTTCAAAATTATCGGTGCCAGCGAGTTCCTCAACTGCCAGCTGACAGGGAAACTCAGTGAAGCCGAGAAGATGGAATCGGTGTTACCGAGATAGAAAAACTAGATCAACCCTAGGCATCGGTGAGACCGATATTTTTGGGTTGGTTCCACCGAGATGCACTTGGGAGGTTTTGGTGGTCAGTCCTCGTCGATACGGAACTCTGAGTGCTCCTCACACACAGAGATCGAGAAGTACTGGTTCAAGTTTTGTGATGCAGCAAGAATAGAATATGAGACGAGAAAGCATAGATAGCTAGAGAGGGGTCCTAGGCATTCGTGTCCATCCAATTGTCAAAAGAGAAAACAAAGTCCGAATAGCAACAATGGGATGTCCTCGAATGATAAAAGATATGCAAACCAGCATGCTCACACAATAAGATGTCCAATGAAATCATGGCAAACATGCAAAATCATTCTAGTATCTACCAAGCACTTTGGCGATGACGGATTCATCTATATATGATTATATTGACTTAGGAGCCAAGTAAGAATACTTGATCATTGGTCATACTCATCGTTTAAGCACAAGTGGGGTTACCACTTTTACATAAAGCATTTAATGTTTTCACATTCTTAAGAGATGCTTTAACTCAAGTCTTAGCGTAAAGCTCCCCCTTGATGTGACATCCCCTCATAAGAGGGATAAACTAACCTTGGGTTTGTCGTAGAAGACTTTAGGTAGGTGATGTAGTGGTGGATGCTCAAGGTTGATGAAGATCATTTTGAGTCGGGAGCATCCTTGTTGTTTCCTTACTCTTCTCACCTACATGGGTTAGTCCCAAGCACAAGAGACAAATACAAGGATATCTATGGACATGGATTGCAAAGCATATAAGATGATGTCCATGGATTCATTAATTACCTTGTCCCTTGCTTACCTTTTAGGGAATGTGTGACTCTTTGAACTATTGCATAATGTTGATGCTGATTGCAATTAGTTCTTGCCAATAATGAATATGAGTGAATTTTATTGGCGGAGTCACCCCTCAATAACTTCTCTAGTTCTTCTTCTTGGGGACCCACATCAACTTGATGGGAATCCTTGGTGTTGAAGTGGCACTTGTAGAAGTTGAGCTTGTAGAAGCCTTGGGAACGCACTTGACCAAAGCTTGGGATTCATCTTCATGTGAGTTAATCTCCTCTTGAAGCTTGTCCTTGCCTTTGAGCTTGTGATCTTGTGGTGGAAGGTCATCTTGAGCTTTAGTTCCCTTGGGAAGAGTATGTTCATACTTCTCCCTTTGAGGAACAAACTTGGGCTTGGGGTTTTGACCTTCTTTCCATTCAACTCCATTAGCGTTGTAGTAGCCAATGCCATGGTTCTTTCGGTATCCTCCGTGCTTGCGTACAATCTCCTCAAATTGCTTACATCTGGGAAGGCTTTTGTATATACCTTTCTCTATAATCCCTTTCAATAGATCATTTTCTTGCTCAAGTGTAACTTGGCTAAGAGAGTCGTTAGTGGAATCAATAGAACTACTAGAAGCAATATCATTGGATTTATCATTTTTACTGCTACTAGTCGAAGAACCTTTCTTGCCTTTGTTACTAGATTGCTTAGTCTTAACTTAGCTAGAGTAGTCCTTTGGCTAGATAAGAAGAAGTCTTCTTTCGGAGATCGTCATTGATTGCTTTAAGTAACTCATGTTCTTGCTCCAAATTGAGCTTCTTGAAGCGTAGCTTCTCATGAGTTCTTACAAGCTCTCTATGATCTTCTAAAGTAGATTCATGAGCTAAGTTAAGACTGTTTAATTCTTTAGTTAGTCGTTCTATTTCCTTCTTATCATCATCACACGACTTATCTTGATTAACATGATCATCATCTAGCACATTTTGACTAATATTACTAGTTTTATCACATAGCAAGTCATCATCTCCAAGTAGGTCATCCTCATCACTATCGAAATCAAGATATTCGGGATGTGATACCTTGGGGACTTTAGCCATGAAGCTACTTCCACTCCCTTCATTCGGTGAATCAAATATGTCGTAGGAGTTGGAGGAAACGAGTGCAAGTCCGGCAACACCTTCATCTTGACTATAGTCGGAGTCGGAGTGATAGCTTCTCTCAGAGTGGTCGTTGGAAACCCATTCACCTACATGAGGTTGATGTCTTCTTCTTGAGTAGCTCTTGGTGTACTTGTACTTCTTCTTCGAATCCCTACTTGTCCTTGAGGGTCTTCATTCATAACGATCATCTCTACTCCTTCTCTCTCTTCGAGGTGACTCATCTCTTGAGCTCTTCCTTCTAGGTGACTCTTCCTTTCTTTTGTGGTGGGACGTGCACTCATTTGAGTGGTGTCCGGGCCTTCCACAATTGTAACAATTTCGGTCATGACTAGATGAACGCTTTTCTTCATATCTTGAGTTGGAGTTTCTCTCTTTGCCTCTATTCTTGTAGAACTTGTTGAATTTCTTGACCATGAGGCTTATCTCTTCATTGGTTACAAGGTTGTCACTTGAAGTAGCGGGAGCATCACTTGTCGCTTTGTAAGCACCGCTAGACTTGTTGTGAAGTTCTTCCTTGTCTTTGAGTGACACCTCATGAGCAACAATTCTACCAATGACTTCCATAGGCTTGAGATCTTTCTAGTTTGGCATCATTTGGATCAATGTGCACACGGTGTCATACTTTCCATCCAAAGCTCTAAGTATCTTCTTGATGATGAATTTGTCGATCATTTCTTCGCTTCCTAAGCCGGCAATCTCATTTGTGATGAGAGCAAGCCTAGAGTACATCTCCGCAACTCCTTCACCATCCTTCATCTTGAACTTGTCAAGTTGACTTCGAAGCACGTCCAACTTAGATTCTCTGAAGGAATCGGTACATTCGTGCATATCAACGAAAGCATCCCAAATTTCTTTTGCATTCTCAAGACGGCTGATTTTGTTGCATTCTTCGGGGCATAGGAAGTTGAAAAGAATGTCACATGCTTGAGCATTGTATTGCAACATCTTCAATTCATCTGCGGTTGCTTCATGATCCGATTCCTTTCCATCACCAAAGAATTCACCTTGCAAGCCAACACGAACAACAGCCCATACAGCGGGGTTATGACCAAGAATATGCATTTTCATTTTATGTTTCCAACTAGCAAAGTTTGTACCATCAAAATATGGACCTCTACGGTGGTAACTTCCCTCACTAGACGCCATACTCTCCTAGGTTGTGAAACCAATGCAATGGAGACCAATGCTATGATACCACTTGTAGGATCACAAGTATGTCTAGAGGGGGGCGATTAGACTACTTGACCAAATAAAAGTTCTAATTTTTGCCAATATTAATTGTGGGCAGATTTTAGCAATGATAGCAAGTCAAGCACACCCTACACATGTATGTCTAAGAGTATAGTAGCGGAAAGTAAAGACAAGCACATGTAATAGAGGTAAGGGTTAGAAGATCAAATGCAATTGTAGACACGAAGATTTTTCCCGTGGTTCCGATAGGTGGCGCTATGGTACATCCACGTTTATGGAGTCTTCAACCCATGGAGGGTAACAGTCACGAGACTCCACGGAGGGCTCCACCCATAAGGGTCCATGAAGTAGCAAACTTGACTATTCCATAACGGCTTCCGTCCACGAAGGACTAGCCTCACTATGGGTAGATCTTCCCGAAGTAGGCGATCTCCTTGCCCGTACAAACTTCTTGGTTCAACTCCACAACACGAAGTAGGAGGCTCCCAAGCAACACCTAACCTATCTAGGAGGCACCAGCCTCCAAAAGGTAATAGGCTTGATAATGATAATGAACTCCTTGCTCTTGTGCTTCAAGATGATAGACTCCCCAACACTCAATTACTCTCTCACAGATTTGGCTTGGTAGACGAGATTGATTTGGTGGAAAGCAACTTGGGGAGGCTAGAAATCAAGATCCATATGGTTGGAGTGGATGATCTTGATCTCAACACAAGGGTAGGTGGTTCTCTCTCAGAAAATTGGATGGGGCAAGTGTGGAATATTTTTGAGTGCTTCTCTTTCGACTGAGAGGTGGTCGAGGGGTATATATAGGCATCCCCAAAAATCCAACCGTTACACCATTATTGAGCAACTCGGTGGCACCGAAGTGTTCAAAATGTGGCAACTTTAGGAATCTCGGTGGAACCGATATATGATTCTTGGTGGTACCGATATGAGTGGCCGAGGGCAGTTTCCAAACTCGGTGAGACCGATTCACAATTCTCGGAAATTCCGATTCTTGTGAAATAGCTAACGGAAGGTTGGTCACCAGAACTCGGTGGCACCGATGCAAAACTTGGTAGTACCAAGAAGGGTTTGTGGCTAGGGTTTCTGTCTATGGTTTAAACACGGTGTAGCCGACATGGAAGTTGGTAGCACCGATTTTGAGTGGTAGGCTCTATGACAAAAAAAATTATGGGAGAGCTTGTGGGTGGTTTTGGTGGCTAGCCCTTGTACACGTGGTGCAATTTGTTCACCAACAATATCTTACCCCCTTTTAATAGTATTGGCTTTCCTATGGACTCAAAGTGATTTCTCACAAAGTAAAATGTAGAGTCTTCATGCTTGAAGCTTTTCCAATCCATTCCTTGCATCGTGGGGTATCTCCTCACAACTTATAGCCATCTCATCATTGGACTTTTCCTGAAATATACTTAGTGGAACCATGACTCCAATGACATATACTCCCTGTGTCCGGAATTACTTGTCATAGAAATGAATGTATCTACACGTCTTTTAGTTCTAGATACATCCATTTCTTTTCATTTTGGCCACAAGTAATTCCGGACGGAGGGAGTATGTTGTTATTAATTATCAAAACCACCAAGGGAGCAAATGTGCTTTCAGCATGGCATCGTCATGCCGTAGCTACTCTTGCTCTACTTCATCGTTGGTAAGTACTCGAGGTGACCCATATATGAGTTCCGTGGGGAGAACTACTTCCGCCCCATATACTAGGAAGAAGGGCGTCTGTCCGGTAGCTCGATTTGGTGTCGTTTTGAGGGACCAAAGAAGCACTGGCAGCTCATCTATCAAGCGCTTGCCGCCTCTTCGCAGTCTATCGAAAGTTCTTGTCTTGAGTCCACGAAACACTTCAGCATTCATCCTCTCGACTTGCCCGTTGCTTCCTGGGTGGGCAACAGAGGCGAAGGAGATCTTGCTTCCAAGATTTTGGATGTATTGCATAAAGGTGCAGCTCGTGAACTGGGTGCCATTTTCGGTGATCACCCTGTTGGGCACTCCAAAACGGCACACTAGTCCATAAAGGAACTTGACAGCTGACTACGCGGTCACCTTTCTCACTGGTTCCACCTCAGGCCACTTTGTGAACTTGTCGATTGCTACGAACAAGAATTCAAAGCCCCCGACGGCGCGGGGAAAGGGGACCAAAATATCAAGCCCCTAGACCGAGAATAGCCAGGATAAAGGGATCATCTAGAGAGCTTGCGCTGGTTGATGAATGTTCTTGAAATGGAACTGGCAGGCTTCACACTAGGTGACTAGCTCAGTTGCATCCTGGAGGGCAGTGGGCCAATAGAAACCCTGCCGGAAGGCTTTTCCGGCAAGGCCCCTTGATCCAATGTGAGACCCGCACATGCCTCCGTGAATCTCTCCCAACAGCTTCAGTCCATCTTCCCGGCGAATGCACCTTAATTTCACATAGTTAGGTCTTTTTCTATACAGAGTGTCATCAACAAACTCGTACATACTTGACTAACGGGCTACTTTTCCTGGTCATCGTTGACGGGGATACTGATGGCTGAGTGAGGTGGAGGACAAAAGTTCCTGGTTCCATAGGAAGCTTTTGTACAGCGCACTTTGATAGATGATCAGCGATGCTGTTTTCTGCGCGTGGTACATGCTCTGCTTGCAATCCATCAAAGTGCTCCTCCAGCTTCCTCACCTCTTCCACGTATGCTTCCATCAACGGACTCTGGTAATCTTTGTTGAGTTGTTTTTATCATGAGTTGAGAATCTCCTCGGATCATCAGTTTCTTGATTCCCAACACCACCGCGATTCCGAGTCCGGCAAGGAGCCCCTCATACTCAGCGGTGTTGTTGGTGGACTCCTCCCGGGGAAAGTGCATTTGAACCACATATTTGAGATGCTCTTCGGTGGGGGCGACGAGGAGCACACCTGCTCTGGCGCCCTAAAGAGATAAAGCACCGTCAAAATACATGATCCATTCCTTAGACGCTTCTTTGACGGGGAGAATTGTCTCTGGAACCTCTTCGTCTGGCGTGGGCGTCCATTCCGCAAAGAATTCTGCCAACGTCCTGCTCTGAATTGTGGAAGTGCTCCCGTACTTCAAACCGAAACTTGACAGCTCTAGTGCCCACTCAACTATCCTGCCAATGGCTTCGGGGTTCCTCAATATACGCTATAGTAGAATGCGGGTGACAACTGTGATCTCGTGGCCTTGGAAGTAGTGGCATAGTTTACTTGAGGCCATGATAAGGCCAAAGATCAGCTTTTGCACTCCAGAGTACCTTGACCTAGCCCCTTGTAACAAGGAGCTGACAAAGTATAGTGGTCGTTGCACCACTTTCTTCTTTGCCACTTCCTTGAAACTGCCTTCGTTTGCTTGCTTTGGTTCCCCTCGGTTTGTATCAGGTCCTGCCGTGAATGCTTTGGTTCCACCCCTGGTGAAATCAGTCACAGCGGCTGCATCTTCACCCACTTCTCACTGCGCCACCAGCACTGCACTAACCACTTGATTCGTTGCCGCCAAGTATAGTAGCAACGATTCTTGCGATTTTGGCACGACAAAGGTGGGAGTGGAGGAAAGGTAAGCTTTCAGGTCTTGCAGCGCTGCTTCTGCTTTCGGGGTCCACTTCATCGGGACGGCCTTTTCCAGAATCTTCAAAAATGGCAGGGCGCGTTCAGCGGATTTAGATATGAACCTACTCAACGCGGCAATGCATCCGGCCAGGAGTCTTACGTCCTTGACGGACTTGGGTGCTTGTATTTGCTCGATTGCATTGATCTTGTTGGGATTGGCTTCTATTCCCCGCTGAGATACAAAGAACCCAAGTAGCTTGCCGGATGGGACACCAAACACACACTTCTCAGGGTTGAGCTTCAAATTGATCTTGCGCAAGTTCATAAAAGTTTCTTCCAAGTCTTGTATGTGGGTTGCTTCATCTTTGGTTTTGACTACTATGTCATCCATGTAAACTTCTAGGTTCCTGTGCAACTGAGGTTCAAATCTAATCTGCACGGCCCTTGCAAAGGTAGAACCAGCACTCTTTAACTCGAAGGCCATACGTACAAAGCAGTACGTGCCACACGGAGTTATGAATGCGGTATTTTCCTCATCTTCCTTGGCCATGAATATCTGGTGGTATCCGGAGTATGCGTCCAAGAAAAAAAGCAAGTCACACCCGGAAGTGGAATCCGCAATCTGATTGATGCGCGGCATGGGAAAAGGGTCCTTCGGGCATGATTTATTCAAGTCAGTGAAATCAATGCAAAGCCTCCATTTCCCATTCGCCTTGCGCACCACTACCGGGTTGGCTAACCATGTTGGATGCAATGCTCCTCTGACCAAACCAGGTGCTTCGAGCTTCTTGATCTCCTCGGCGATGAACTGCTGCAGCTCCAAGGCTTGCTCTCTAGCTTTTTGCATGACGGACCTGGCATGAGGGCAGACAACAAGGTGGTGCACAATTACCTCCCTGGGAACACCGGGGATGTCAGATGGTTGCCAAGCAAACACATCGACATTCGCCCGCAGGAAGGCAACGAGCACGCTTTCCTATTTGTCATTAAGGGTGGCACTGATGGTAAACGTACCATCAGCGCCATCCTGTCCGGTCAGGACCTTCTTCGTCGCAGGATTGGTGAACTTGGATCTTTTGCTAGTGGAACTCTCCGGCAGGTCATCGACGGGTGCAACGCACTCCGAAGAGGCGCGCTTCCCAGAGTCCTTGCCGGCATCCCTGCTAGACTTCTTCCCCTTCTTCGATTCTTTGGCGGGAGCTGGGGTTTCCGCGACCTTGTCTGCTACCGCGTCTCGATACATCTTGTCCACACATGTAACTGCATCCTTCTTATCAGATGGAATGGAGATGATTCCCATGGGCCCTGGCATCTTCAAAGTGTTGTAAGCATACTGGGATGCGGCCATGAATTGTGCTAGAGCTGGGCGACCAAGAATTCCATTGTAAGGCAAAGGGAGTTCGACCACATCAAACACCACCTTCTCAGTCCGGTAGTTCAACTCCCCGCCAAACGTCACAGGCAAAGTGATCTTTCCCTTGGGTCGGCTCCTGCCGGGGTTGATTCCTTGGAACGTACCCGTAGCTTTGAGCTCTTCGTCAGGGATCTGCAGCTTTTGAACCACTTTAGGGGAGATTAAGTTCAACCCCGCCCCACCGTCAACTAACATCTTGGTTACTTTGAGGTTGCGGATTGTTGGGGAGACCAACAACGGCAAACATCCGACCGCAGTGGTGTGGTCAGGATGATCCTCTTCGTTAAAGATGATAGGCGTGCGGGACCATTTGAGTGGCCTTCTGGACTCTGGAGCTGGCTCCATGGCGTTGATCTCACGCGCCCACTGCTTGAGCTGGCGATGAGAGGAATGCAAGGACGCACCCCCGTCAACACACATGGCTTCAGTTGCCTTCTGGAATTCTCGATCACTGGACTCTTCTCCATCATCCTCATCATCACTCATATCATCTCCTTCTTTCTTCTCACGGCCTCCAGCAGGTTTTTCCTTCTGCTGCGGGGCCTTGCCGTGGCGGCCCCCTCTACCAACACGGCCCTTCTCGGCAGCATCATCTTGGCCTCTCTCCTTGTCACGATTCTCGTATTCAGCCTTCTGCTTCTCAGTAAGCTGCTCAACTTGGCGGCATTCTTGAAGATCATGACCTTTGGTGCGGTGGATTTAGCAGTATGGCCCATCGGACTTTCTGGTTTTCTCTGCCGCCTCGGCCTCCCGGCAATCAGCGCACGCGACAGCTCCCTTGCCGGGGGGCTCGTCTTTCCCTTCTTGCCGGCACTGAGATCACCAGAGCTCTCAACGGCCAACACTGCCTTTCCCTTACGCTTCTTGTTGCTCCTTCAACTTTTCCCCTTCGGGCCAGGGGCATCATCGTCGTCATCTGAGTCGACTTCGACGTCAGCGTCCTCTACGGGGAGTCGCCTTCCTTCCTCGGCACGAGCACACTTGTCCGCCAATGTGTACAACTCATTGACGGTCTTGGGGAGTCTAACATTCATCTTGTCCCGCATCCTCCTATTGCGCACGTTCGAATGGAACGCGGCAATCTTGGCTGTGGGGTGTATCTCTAGAATATTGTGGTGTACTCGACGGAACCTCTGGATGTACTTCTGCAAAGTTTCTCCCTCCTTCTGCAGAAGGACTTGCAGGTCGCTGGGCTGTCCTGGCTCCTAGTGGCCCCCTGTGAAGGCGCCGACAAACTCATTGCACAAGTCAGCCCATGATGAAATAGAGTTCTCCGGCAGGTGCATCAGCCACGATCTCACATTTGGCTTGAGCACCAAAGGGAAATAGTTGGAGAGCACCTTCTCATCTCTTCCCCCGGTGGCTTGAATGGCTATCGTATAGAAGCCCGGGAATTCCACCAGGTTTAGCTTCCCGTCATATTTCTCCATTAGTTGAGGCTTGAAAGCTCGGGCCGATGGCCAGCGGACCTGTCGCAGCTCGTGAATGAAGGCAGGGCACCCAACCTCATAAGACAGGTACCCGCCAGCATTGGGCGCGGGGTCACCAGCGTCTGGGCCGTTGTGCCTGTCGTATTGGCGGTGTGTTTCCCGGCGTCGCTCTATGGTTACGCGCGCGTGTTCCCTCCGCCGGTCTTCTAGGACCCGCCGCTGGTCCCGGTGATCGTGCGGGCCGGACGAGGCCATAGATGCTTAGTCACGTTCGTCGGTATGCGAAGCTCGTTGTGGCTGCCTCTGGGTCTGTTGTCGTGGAGGGGATTGCACCGTTGGCGCGGCCCCCTCGACACGACCATCAGCCTGGGCTGCCGTCGCCATCCTCGGGCGTCGCGACGGCTCTGCATGCTGTGATTTGTTGGCTTCGACCAAGCCGATCAAACTCTGGATGGTGGCTCTCCACTCGTCCATATTGTCAGCCGCTGGCGGGAAATTTAACAGGAGATGGGCCCGCGCCATCGCTTCCGCCGACGTGGCCGACATGGCTAGAGAGGCAGATCACGACGTCGCTTGACTCCTGGTGGAACCAACAGGGGCGCCGCCGCATTCTTGTCGCCGTGCACCGATCGCCGGGGCAGTCTGACGTGGAGGAGGTCGAACTTGTGGGTCTACGGTCCCCTTCGGCACTCCGTCTTGATCTGGGCGAGGCACGCGCCCAGCAGCCACGCCTGTGACAGGTGCAGCTGGAAGATCACGGCTTGCCCCAGATTGGGCACCGCTGTTGCGGCCGCGGCCACCAGTGCGGCGGGGAGGTGGAGACTGAAAATTTCTACCTCCCGCGGCACTAGGGCCGAGCTCACCAAAATGTTGTTATTGTTGCTCCTCGTTGGCGTTCCCCGCTCCAGCTTTGGCCGCGGGGGACACGACGGTGGCGCCGCCTACGCTAGTGGCGTCGCCCATGATGCCCACCTCACTCGTCACCGCCGTGGTGCCAACGGTGTCCGTAGCTACGTGTGAGGGGGCCTTCGAAGTGGAGGGATGCGCGGTCGCGCCGGGCTTCTTCTTGGGAGCCATAGAGGAAGAAGACAACGATGAAGATCGACACGCTGCTCACGATCTCAGGTTCGCGCAAATGACGCTCCCCCTACCTGGCGCACCAAATATGTCGGGTCACGATGCACACGATCAACTATGGGGCCACGGGCCCCTTTGTGGTTCGGCAGGGGTGAGGTCACGTTGCACAAAGAGCAGAGGTGGTGAGGCAGCACGACGACGAGACGTTGGTGTTTTACCCAGGTTCAGGCCGCTGGGAAGCGTAAAACCCTACTCCTGCTTTGGTGGATTGATCGGGAGAACACAAAGCACACACAGTGCTCAAACCCGGCAAGGTTGCCTTCGGGAGAGCTGCTATGCGAGTATAAGTGTCCAAAGTCTGAATCTTTAGCTAGGTTGCCTTGGGCCTCCTTTTATAGCTCAAGGGACAACCACAGTGGCAAAACAGACATTATCTAGTGATTGATAGCCAACAGACTATCATACCTAACTATGGCATTTAGGACAAAATGCCATAAATGCTAGCCTAGGTGGCGAGCGGGGACGCATCCCCGGCAGGCTTTCACCACCGCTATAGCTAACTATTGCTCAATGTCTTGACATGCCTGTGGACGAGTGTCAAATGGGCATAATCTGTCTCCCAGCGAGTCACCACGTGCTTAGCGAGAGCCATTTAGCCACCTGAGGGCTCGACACCGCATCGACAGATGACTGGCGTTGCGATGCAGTGGAGCGGTGGCCGATCGGCTCGCGCCTTCCGGGGGATGACTTGCCGGGTCTTCCTGTATATGTGTGTGCCTTGGTCCCCGGCAGGCACCAGGGACATGACTGGCGCGGTTCGGTCCCGTTCTGGGCCGTTGCATCGACCTTGCCGGCGTTGCTTAGCCAGCATAGGCTGCTTCTGTCGGAGTCTTGGCCTTGAATGTTGGTTTCGTCTTCTTGATGTGCTCCTTCACCTCATTTAGAGCCGCTTCTCTGGTTTGGACTGGTTTTGACTATATTTATGTTGATGGGTTCTGCTAGTACTGCTTGTGCATAAGTCAGGGGCACTGGGTACCCCAGACCTAGTGCACCGACACCTCCATAATCGAGAAACATTTCCTTAGTCCACCAGTTACTAAGGATAATTTTGACCGCTCTCCAATGATCCACTCCTGGATCACTCTTGTACCCCCTTGCCAGACACCCGGCAAGGCACACATCAGGTGCAGTACACAGCATGACATACCGTATAGGGCCTATGGCTAAGGCATAGGGGACAACCTTTGTACATTCTCTTTCTACTGCCGTGGTCGAGCTTTGAGTCTTACTAAACTTCACACCTTACAAATCAGGCAAGAACGCCTTCTTTGACTGATCCATTTTGAACTCTTTTAAAATATTGTCAAGGTATGTACTCATTGAAAGTGTTATTAGGCGTCTTGATCTATCTCTATAGATCTTGATGCCCAATATTTAAGTAGCTTCATCCAGGTCTTCCTTTGAAAAACTCCTTTCAAACAACCCTTTATGCTTTCTAGAAATTCTACATTATTTCCGATCAACAATTTGTCATCCACATATATTTATCAGAATTTCTATAATGCTCCCTCTCACTTTCTTGTAAATACAAGTTTCTTATAAACTTTGTATAACCCAAAACCTTTGATTACCTAATCAAAGTGTATATTCCAACTCCGAGATGCTTGCTCTAGTCCATAGAAGGATTGTTGTAGCTTGCATACCTTTTAGCATCCTTAGGACCAACAAAACCTTCTGGTTGTATCACATACAACCTTTCCTCATAGAAACCGTTAAGGAAACTCTGTTTTGACATCCATCTGCCAGATTTCATAATCGAAAAATGCAGCAACTGCTAACATAATTCCAATAGACTTTAGCATCGCTACGAGTGAGAAAGTCTCATCATAGTCAACTCCTTCAACTATTCGAAAACCTCTTTGTGACAAGTCGAGCTTTATAAATGGTGACATTTACCATTAGCGTATGTCTTCTTCTTAAAGATCCATTTGTACTTGATGTCCTGCCGTTCATCAAGCAAGTCTACCAAAGTCCATACTTGGTTTTCATACATGGATCCTATCACGGATTTCATGGCTCCTAGCCATTTGTTGGAATCCGGGCCCACCATCGCTTCTTCATAGCTCGTAGGTTCACTATTGTCTGACAACATGACCTCCAAGACAGGATCACCGTATCGCTCGGGGCAGTACGTGTCCTTGTCGACCTACGAGGTTCGGTAGTAACTTGATCTAAAGTTTCATGATCATAATCATTATCTTCCTCTTCAATTGGTTTACACATCACAGGAACACCTTTCTGTGTTGCGCTACTTTTCCAATTCAACTGAAGGTTCGACAACCTTATCAAGTTCTACCTTCCTCCCACTCACTTCTTTTGAGAGAGCATCCTTCTCTGGAAAGTATCCATTCTTGGCAACAAAGACCTTGCCTTCGGATCTGTGATAGAAGGTATACCCAATTGTTGTTTTAGGGTATCTTATGAAGATGCACTTTTCCGCATTGGGTTCGAGCTTATCAGACATAAGTGTCGCATTCCCAAACTCTATGAAACGACAACTTAGGTTTCTGCCAAACCATAATTCATACAGTGTCATCTCAAAGGATTTAGATGGTGCCCTTAAAGTGAATGTAGTTGTCTCTAATGCATAACCCTAAAATGATAGCGGCAAATCGGTAAGAGACATCATAGTACGCACCATATCCAATAGAGCGCGACTAAGACGTTCGGACACACCATCACACGATGGTGTTGTGAAAATTGTTTCACAACTCATGCGTACTATGATGTCATGATGATCTTCAACTTCACTCTAAAAATGCTTGAACTTTTCAAACGTTTCAGACTTGTGTTTCATTAAGTAAATATACCCATATCTACTAAAATCATCAGTGAAGGTAAGAAAATAACAATATCCACCGCATGCTTCAACACTCATTGGACCGCATACATCAACATGTATCATTTCCAATAAGTCACCTGCCCGCTCCATCATACTGGAAAATGGGGTCTCAGTCATCTTGCCCATGAGGCATGGTTCACATGTCTCAACCGATTCGAAATCGAGTGAGTCCAAAGATCCATCGGCATGGAGTTTCTTCATGCGCTTTACACCAATATGACCTTAGCGGCAGTGCCAATAGTATGTGGTACTATCATTATTAACTTTGCCTCTTTTGGCATCAATATTTTGAACATGTGTATCACTACGATCGAGATTCAATAAACCATTCACATTGGGTGCATGGCCATTGAAGGTATTATACATGTAAACAGAATAACCATTATTCTGTGACTTAAATGAATAACTGTATTGCAATAAACACGATCTAATCATGTTCATGCTCAACGCCAACACCAAATAACATTTATTTAGCTTCAACACTAATCCCGAAGGTAGAGGGAGCGTGCGATGGTGATCACATCAACCGTGGAAACACTTCCAACACACATCGTCACCTCGCCCTTAGCTAGTCTATGTTTACTCCGTAGCTTTTACTTCGAGTTACCAATATTAGCAACTGAACCGGTATCCAATACCCAAGTGCTTCTAGAAGTACTAGTAAGGTACACATCAATAATATGTATATCAAATATACTTTTGTTGACGTTGCCAACCTTCTTATCTCCCAAGTATTTGGGGCAATTCCGCTTCAGTGACCGTTCCCCTCATAACAGAAGCACTCAGTCTCGGGTTTGGGTCCAACCTTGGGTTTCTTCACTGGAGCGAAAACTGGCTTGCCATTCTCGAAGTTTCCCTTCTTTCCCTTGCCCTTCTTGAAACTAGTGGTCTTACCATCAACACTTGATGCTCCTTCTTTATTTCTACTTTTCATGGTGTAAAACATCGCGACTAGCTCACGGATCATCATCTCCATCCCTGGCATGTTATAGTTCATCACGAAGCTCTAGCAGCTTGGTGGCAGCGACTTGGAGAACTATGTCAATCACTATCTTATCTGGAAGATCAAATCCCACTTGATTCAAGCGATTGTAGCACCCACACAATCTGAGCACATGCTCACCGATTGAGCTATTCTCCTTCATCTTGTTGGCAAAGAATCTTGTTGGAGGTCTCATACCTCTCAACACGGGCACGAGCCTGAAATTCCAATTTCAGCTCTTGGAACATCTCATATGATCCGTGACGTTCAAAACGTCTTTGGAGCCTCAGTTCTAAGCCGTAAAGCATGACGCACTGAACTATCAAGTAGTCATAAAAAATGTGCATGTCTGGTGTTCTCAACACCCACAGACACGCTTGAGGGGGTGGCGCACCGAGCGGCTCATCAAGGACGTAAGACTTTTGTGTAGCAACTGAGGACAATCCTCAGATCACGGACCTAGTCCGCATAATTTCTACTACCATCTTTCAACTTAGTTTTTCTCTAGGAACGTATCAAAATATAGGGGAGCTACAGCGTGAGCTATCGATCTACAACATAATTTGCAAAGATATTTTGACTATGTTCATGATAATGAGTTCAATTAATCATTTTACTTAAAACTCCCACTCAAATTGACACCCCCCCTGTCATCCGAGTGTTACATGATCCAAATTCACCAACCCAAGTCCGATCATCACGTGAGATGAGGTGGTTTCAATGGTGAACATCTCCATGTTGATCATATCTACTATATGACTCTTGTTCGACCTTTCAGTCTCTTGTGTTCCGTGGCCATGTCTATACATGCTAGGCTCGTCAAGTTTAACCTGAGTGTTCCGCATGTGGAAAACTGGCTTGCACCCGTTGTATGCGAACGTAGAGTCTATCACACCCAATCATCACGTGGTGCTTCGAAACGACGAACTTTCGCAACGGTGCACATCGGGGAGATGACAATTTTATCTTGAAATTTTAGTGAGGGTTCACCTTATAATGCTATCGTTGTCCTAAGCAAAATAAGATGCATAAAAGGATTAGCATCACATGCAAATCATAAGTGACATGATATGGCCATGAACTTGTGCTTTTGATCTCAATCTCCAAAGCATCGGCATGATCTCCATCGTCACCGGCATGACACCATGATCTCCATCATCGTGTTGCCATCGGGGTTGTCGCGCCAACCATGCTTCTACAACTATTGCTACCGCTTAGCGATAAAGTAAAGCATTACATAGCGCTTAATGAGTGACACGCAGGCCACATAATAATTAAAGACAACGCTATGGCTCCTGCTGGTTGTCGTATCAACATGCAAGTCGATATAAACTATTATAAAACATCACCATGTCATACATCAAATATATATCATCATGTCTTTGGCCATATCATATCACAACATACCCTGCAAAAACAAGTTAGACGTCCTCTAATTTGTTGTTGCATGTTTTACGTGGCTGCTATGGGTATCTAGCAAGAACGATTCTTACCTACGCAAAACCACAACGGTGATATACAAGTTGCTATTTAACCTTCTACAAGGACCACCTTTGTCGAAACCGATTCAACTAAGGTGGGAGAGACAGACGCCCACCAGCCATCTTATGCAACAAAGTGACATGTCAGTCGATGGAACCGGTCTCATGTACGTGGACATGTAAAGTTGGTCCGGGCCGCTTCATCCCACAATACCTCAGAATCAAAATAAGACTAAGGAAGGAAGCAATCTGAATATCAATGCCCACAAACTCCTTTGTGTTCTACTCGTGATGTCATCTACGCATAGACCTAGCTCTGATACCACTATTGGGGAACGTTGCATGGGAAACCAAAAAATTTCCTACGCTTCACCAAGATCAATCTAGGAGATGACCATCTACGAGAGGAGAGATTGCATCTACATACCCTTGTAGATCGCTACGCGGAAGCGTTAAGAAACGTGGTTGATGTAGTCGAACGTCTTGGCGATCCAATCACGATTCGTCCCGATCTAGCGCCGAATGGATGGCACCTCCACGTTCAGCACACGTATAACTCGATGACGTTCTCCGCCTCCTTGATCCAGCAAGCGAGGGCGGAGAGGTAGATGAGTTCTCCGGCAGCACGACGGCGTGGTGGCAGTGGTGGTGGAGCTTATCCGGCAGGGCTTCGCCAAGCACTACCGGAATCAATCTAGAGGAGAAAACAATCTATGAGGGAGGGAGAGGCTGCGCCGTGGCTTAGGGTGTTGCAGCCCTCCCTCCCCTCACATATATATAGGGGGAGAGGGGTTTGGTGCGGCGGCCAAACGGGTGCCTTGCCACCCAAGGCAAGGGCCTATGTCGGAGCGGCGGCCAGCCCACCAGGGGCTGGTGCGCACCCTCTCATAGCCCATGGATCTCTTCGGGGCATGTGGGCCCCTTCCAGTGGACCCTCTGTCGGGTCACGATGCACACGATCACCTATGGGGCCATCAGCCCCTTTTGGTTCGGCGGGGGCGAGATCACATTGCACAAAGAGCAGAGGTAATGAGACAGCGCGACGATGAGACACGGGTGTTTTACCCAGGTTCGGGCCGCTGGGAAGCGTAAAACCCTACTCCTTCTTTTGTGGATTGTTCGGGGGAGCACGAAGCACACGCAGAGCTCAAACCCGGCAAGGTCGCCTCTGGGAGAGGTACTACGCGAGTACAAGTGTCCAAACGTCCGAATCCTTAGCTAGGTTGCCTTGGGCCTCCTTTTATAGCTCAAGGGGTGACCACAGTTGCAAAACAGACATTATCTAGCAATTAGATAGCTAACTATGCTATCATACCTAACTCTGGCATTCAAGACAAAATACCATGATTGCTAATCGAGGTGGCGTGCGGGGGTGCATCCCCGGCAAGCTCCTACCACCGCTTCGGCTAACTGATGCTTTGTATCTTGACATGCCTCTGGACAAGTGTCAAACGGGCGTAATCTGCCTTCCGGTGCGCCGCCACATACTTAGCGAGAGCCATTTAGCCACCTGAGAGCTCGACACCGCATCGAGAAATGACTGGCGTTGCGATGCGGTGGAGCGGTAGCCGACCGGCTAGCGCCTGCCGGGGGATGGCTTGCCGGGTCTTCCTGAAGATGCATGCGCCTCAGTCCCCGGTAGGCACCGGGGATGTGATTGGCGCGGTTCGGGCTTGTCCTGGGCCATTGCATTGGCCTTGTCGGCATTGCTTGGCCAGCGTAGGTGGCTTCTGCCGGGGTCTTGGTCTTTGGCTGTTGGCTTCGTTGAGGGGTTCTGCTACTACTGCCTGTGCATAAGTCAGGGGCATTGGGTACGCCAGTCCTAGTGCACCGACAGGAGTCCCCCGGGTCTGGCCCAAATGCACTCGCACAACGTCATTGGGTCAGGCCCAAAATTTATGCACAGGCACGCAATATGAGGGAATAACTGCCGTCTTTTAAGCCAGCACTTACTGCTACCTCAGGCCGTTTCCACCACACGCGCCGCATGCATTGTGGGGAGTTGTGGTGGATGCGCATGGCCAAAAAGGCGTGGGAGTGGCAAAAACTGCAGCGCCAGGGATTGGAGTAATGGGGCGGTTACCTGTTCGCCCGTGATCATGGGTAGTGGGTTTGGTGGAGATGGGTTGCCGCCTTGGAGCGGAGGAGAGCCAGCCGCCCGTGTTCCTCCCTATAAATTGGGGGATCTTGACGGGCGATGCTCATCCATCCCCTTCTCCTCCTCAATCTCGATTTCACATAGCTTGCCCTTCTTCTTCGGTCGTCAGTCCGCCCTGCCCTCCTGATTACCAGGGGGGAGGGTCAGGCGAGCGCGCCCGCCACCGCAGGGTCCTGTTCTTGTGTCCATGCCCAGCCCCCTACTTGGGTCGAAGGTTTTGGACTAAGAGCTGGCGGGCGAGGCCTTGGACGGGGAAGCGGGTGGCATGGAGGCCGCGCCAGGGGCAGCTATAGTGGCGCTCCCGTTGCTGCATCGCCCGCTGCTTCAGTCTTGGTGGAAAGTTGTGCGGACGACACCACGCTGGAGCCCATAGCAGAGACGCGGTGTTGTGGTCGACCGCGATCCCTGCGCTCCTTCTTCAAGGCGACGGAGAAAGATCGTCTGCCCGGCCATCGCATGCGCATGAGTGGTCTTAGTAGCGGTCCATCATGGGTCGTGGCAGAGTTCCCTACCAATGGCATTGTGTATTGTGCTCATGGGTGGGAACCTTCTGCCTGCGTGTACTCCTTATGGACAGGGAGTCTTCTCTGCCTCAGGTCGACGGCGATGACCATGCCCTTTGTGAGGCTCTTCAGGAAGGTTGGTGCTTGCCTCGGCTGCCGCATCGAGTGTTTGAATGGCGGCGGAGGTGCCCCCTCGAGCAGTGACGGTGAGGAAGATGATGATGGCAGCAACCCACGACGCTTCTTGCCGGCATCACCATAATCATCAGCTGTGCTCCGGCAGCGCCAGCATCTGCACCTGCCCTCCGTCTTCTTCCTTCCTGCCGGCTCCGTCCGCCCTGCATGGGGCAGGATCTCCATGATCCTTCGGGGGCGCGTCCCGCTGCCCCTGGCGGGGAGGCGCCGAATCCCAGCCAGGCGCTCCTTTTGCCCCCTTCTTCTTCTCCATCTGATTCCTAGGAGGAGAGGGACAAGAAAGGCATTACGGTGCACTTATCTTTTTATAAATCAAAAGATGTAGGCGCTTGCCAAGTTTTAGCTAATCATAATGTAATCTTTTATCCATCTTGTACTGAAAATGAATGAAAGAATGATATTTTTATTCCTTAAGTATTGTCCCTTTCTCCTCTTGTTTGTACCGCGTTAGCATGTTTTTCTCTGCCGCAAGGAACTATTTGCCGGGTTAGTATGTACTGCAAGCGCCAAGGGGGAGCGAGCCCCCGGCAGCAAGCTGGTATCATTCCCCGGCAGGGCTCCCTGTCGGTATCAGCACGGCTCCCCAGAGCTGATATTCAGCAGGAGCTGGGAAACGGCTCGTCCCGACAAGGGTTTCCATTGCGTTAAGGACTCGATGGTACATAGTCAAAGAGGGTAGTAGGGGTTTCCTTAAGGGAGAAAAATTGCTTTGGGCTTGGAATATGCGATTATACTTATCTTTCTAGGCAATATTCCTTTATGGAGTACGACGGGCCACCATTCTTGTTTCTCCGCCTTCCTTCCTTGTTTTCCTGGTGGTCAAACATGTAGGGCAAGAGGTCTCGGTCCTCTGGCAAGAGAGAATAGGGCAACAAGGATAACAGGCTCACCAAGTACTCTAGCAAATTTCTAAAACTTAAAAGCGATAACATTGCAACATAAAAATGCATAGCAAAACATGCAGTTTGATGGTATGATGCAATGCCTAGCTTTATTATTGCATGCACAGGGTCTGCGACTGGCTTTGTACAAAGGGTTACATGCAACTGCGGCAAGGCTTGTACAAAAGGTGGCTGCCGGGGACTGACTCCGGCGACCGCGCCTTACGGGTAGAACTTACGAAGATGCTCAATATTCCATGAGTTAAGCACTTTGGTGCCATCTTCGGTCTCCAGACGGACTGCGCCATGTTTGGTGACTCGTGCTACTCGGTAAGGGCCTTCCCACTTCGGCGTCAACTTGTTGGTACCCTTGGCGCACTAAACTCGCCTAAGGACAAGGTCGCCTTCCTCAAGGCTCTGGTCGTGGACCCTGCGGCTGTGATAGCGGCGCAGGGCCTGCTTGTAGCGTGCAGCACGCACAGCGGCCAGGAGATGATCTTCCTCGAGGAGCATGGCATCGTCATGCCGTAGCTGCTCTTTCTTTACTTCATCGTATGCAAGTACTCGAGGTGACCCATAGATGAGTTCCGTGGGGAGAACTGCTTCCGCCCCATATACTAGGGAGAAGGGCATCTGGCCGGTGGCTCGATTCAATGTCATTTTGAGGGACCAAAGAACCACCGGCAATTCGTCTATCCAACGGTTGCCGTATCTCCGCAGTCTATCGAAAGTTCTTGTCTTGAGTCCACGCAACACTTCAACATTCATCCTCTCGACTTTCCCGTTGCTCCCTGGGTGGGCAACATAGGCGAGGGAGACCTTGCTTCCAAGGCTTTGGATGTATTGCATAAAGGGGTGGCTCGTGAACTGGGTGCCATTATCGGTGATTACCCTGTTGGGCACTCCAAAACGGCACACAAGTCCTTTCAGGAACTTGACAGCTGACTGTGTGGTCACCTTCCTCACTGGTTCCACCTCAGGCCACTTTGTAAACTTGTCGATTGCTACGAAAAAGAATTCAAAGCCCCCGACAGCTCGGGGAAAGGGGCCCAAAATATCAAGCCCCTAGACCGAGAATGGCCATCAGAAAGGGATCGTCTGGAGGGCTTGTGCTGGTTGATGAATGTTCTTGGAATGGAACTGGCAGGCCTCACACTTGGTGACTAGCTCAGTTGCATCTTGGAGGGCAGTGGGCCAATAGAAACCCAGCCGCAAGGCTTTCCCGGCAAGGGCCCTTGATACAATGTGAGACCCACACACGCCTCCGTGAATCTCTGCCAACAGCTTTAGTCCATCTTCCCGGCAAATACACCTTAATTTCACACCGTTTGGTCTTTTTCTGTACAGAGTGTCGTCGGCAAACTGGTACATACTTGACTGACGGGCTACTCTTTCGGCTTCCTCTTGTTCTTCGGGAAGTTCTCCTGTTTGGAGGAAGTGGACTATGTGTTGTGCCCAAGCTGGAGCCTGTGGCTCGACAACGAGGACTAAAGGCATCACATCGTTCGTCGGAGCGCTTACCTCTACCGCAAGGACCTGCGGTCCTGCAGGAGGGAGCTTCTCACCAACCGAAACGGGGTTGCCCCCGGCATCCTCTCTACCAGCGGCTTCGGGAAGATCTGCCCGGTAATGCTTGCTGGAGTTCATCTTTCTTCTTTCCTTGGTCATCGTTGATGGGGATACTGATGGCTGAGTGAGGTGTAGGACAAAGTATCCTGGTTCCACAGGGAGCTTTTGCGTAGCGTACTTTGATAGATGATCAGCGATGTTGTTTTCTGCATGCGGCACGTGCTCTGTTTGCAATCCATCAAAGCGTTCCTCTAGCTTCCTCACCTCTTCCACGTATGCTTCCGTCACCGGACTCTAATATTCTTTGATGACTTGTCTCACCACGAGTTGAGAATCTCCTCGGATGATTAGTTTCTTGATTCCCAACTCCACCGCGATCCGGAGTCCGGCAAGGAGCCCCTCATACTCAGCAGTATTGTTGGTGGCCTCCTCCCGGGGAAAGTGCATTTGGACCACATATTTGAGATGCTCTCTAGTGGGGGCAATGAGGAGCATGCCTGCTCCAGCGCCCTGAAGTGAGAAAGCACCGTCAAAGTACATGATCCATTCTTTAGGCGCTTCTTTGCCGGGGAGAATTGTCTCTGGAGCCTATTCGTCTAGTGTGGGTGTCTATTCCGCAATGAATTCCGCCAACGCCCTGCTCTGGATTGTGAAAGGGCTCTCATACTTCAGACCAAAGCTTGAGAGCTCTAGTGCCACCTCAACTACCCTGCCAGTGGCTTCGGGGTTCCTCAATATACGCTGCATCAGGAAGCGGGTGACAACAGTGATCTCGTGGGCTTGGAAGTAGTGGCGCAGTTTCCTCGAGGCCATGAGAAGGCCGAGGATCATCTTTTGCACTCCGGAGTACATTGATCTAGCCCCTTGTAATAAGGAGCTGACAAAGTACACTAGTCGCTGCACCACTTTCTTCTTCGCCACTTCCATGAAACTACCTTCGTCTGCTAGCTTAGGTTCCCCTTGGCCCGCATCAGGTCCTGCCGCGAATGCTTCGGTTCCACCCCCGGTGAAATCAGCTGCAGCGGCTGCGTCCTCATCCACTTCCCGCTGTGCCACTAGTGCTGCACTAACCACTTGATTTGTTGCCACCAAGTATAGCAGCAACGGTTATTGCAGTTTAGGCACAACCAAGGTGGGAGCAGAGGAAAGGTCAGTTTTCAGATCTTGCAACGCTGCTTCTGCTTCTGGGGTCCACTTCATTGGGCCGGCCTTTTTCAGAATCTTGAAAAACGGCAGGGCACGCTCACCGGATTTGGAGATGAACCTACTAAACGCGGCAATGGATCCGGCCAAGCGCCTTACGTCCTTGACGGACTTGGGTGCTTGTATCTGCTCGATTGCTTTGATCTTGTCGGGATTGGGATCTATTCCTTGCTGAGACACAAAGAACCCAAGCAGCTTGCCGGATGGGACACCAAACACACACTTCGCAGGGTTGAGCTTCAAATTTATCTTGTACAAGTTGATAAAAGTTTCTTCCAAGTATTGTATGAGAGTTGCTTCATCTTTGGTTTTGACTACTATGTCATCCATGTAAGCTTCCACGTTCCTGTGCAACTGACGTTCAAATCCAATCTGCACGGCCCTTGCAAAGGTAGAACCAGCGCTCTTTAACCCGAAGGGCATACGTACAAAGCAGTATGTGCCACACGGAGTTATGAACGCGGTCTTCTCCTCATCTTCCTTGGCCATGAATATCTGGTGGTATCCGGAGTATGCATCCAAGAACGAAAGCAAGTCACACCCGGAAGTGGAATCAACAATCTGATCGATGCACGGCAAGGGAAAAGGGACCTTCGGGCTTGCTTTGTTTAAGTCAGTGAAATCAATGCAAAGCCTCCATTTCCCATTCGCCTTGCGCACCACCACCGGGTTGGCTAACCATGTCGGATGCAACACTCCTCTGTCCAAACCAGCTGCTTCAAGCTTCTTGATCTCTTCGACAATGAACTGTTGCCGCTCCAAGGCTTGCTTCCTAACTTTCTACTTAACGGGCCTGGCATGAGGGCAAACAGCAAGGTGGTGCTCAACTACCTCCCTGGGAATACCGGGGATGTCAGATGGTTGCCATGCAAACACATCGACATTCGCCCGCCGGTAGGCAATGAGCACGCTTTCCTATTTGTCATTTAGGGTGGCACTGATGGTAAATGTTCCGTCAGTGCCTTCCTGCCCTGCCTGGACCTTCTTTGTCGCAGGATACGTGATCTTGGATCTCTTGCTAGTGGAACGCTCTGGCCGATCATCGACGGGCGCAGTGCACTCCGAAGAGGCGCGCTTCCCGGAGTCCTTGTCGACGTCTCTGCTAGACTTCTTCCCCTTCTTTGATTCCTTGGCGGGAACTGGTGCTTCCATGACCTCAGCTGCTATCGCGTCTCGATACATCTTGCCCACGTAGATAACTGCTTCTTTCTTGTCAGATGGGATGGAGAGGATCCCGATGGGCCCCGGCATCTTCAAAGTGTTGTAAGCTTAGTGAGATGATGCCATGAATTTTGCCAGAGCTGGGCGACCAAGAATTCCGTTGCAAGGCAGGGGGAATTTGACCACATCAAACACCACTTTCTCAGTGCGGTAGTTCAACTACCCACCAAACGTCACAGGCAAAGTGATCTTTCCCTTGGGTCGGCTCCTGCCGGGGTTGACTACTTGCAATGTACCTGTAGCTTTGAGCTCTCCGTCGGGGATCTGCAGCCTTTCAACCTCCTTAGGGGAGGTTAAGTTCAACCCTGCCCCGCCGTCAACTAACATCTTGGTTACTTTGAGGTTGCAGATTGTTGAGGAGACCAACAACGGCAAACATCCGACCGCAGTGGTGCGGTCAGGATGATCCTCTTCATCAAAGAAGATAGGCGTGCGGGACCATTTGAGTGGTCTTCTGGATTCTGCAGCTGGCTCCACGACGTTGATCTCACGGGCCCACTTCTTGAGCTAGTGGTGAGAGGAATGCAAAGATGCACCCCCATTAACACACATGGCTTTAGTTGCCTTCTGGAACTCCTTATCACTGGACTCTTCATCATCCTCATCTTCACGCATATCATCTTCTTCTTTCTTCTCACGCCGCTAGCAGGTTTTTCCTTCTGCTGCGGGGCCTTGCCGCGGCGTCCTCCTCTACCACTACAGCCCTTCTCGGCAGCACCATCTTGGCCTTTCTCCTTGTCACGCTTCTCGTATTCAGCCTTCTGCTTCTCAGCAAGTTGCTCAACTTGACAGCATTCTTAGAGATCATGGCCTTTGGTTCGGTGGATTTTGCAGTATGGCTCGTCGGACCTTCCGGTTCTCTCTGCCGCTGCGGCTTCCCGGCAATCAGCGCACGTGGCAGCTCCCTTGCCGGGGGCCTCAGCTTTGGCTTTTTTGCCGGCAGTGAGATTACCAGAGCTCTCAACGGCCAACACCGCTTTTCCTTTACGCTTCTTGTTGCGCTTCCGGCTTTTCCCCTTCGGGCCAGGGGCATCGTCGTCGTTGTCCGAGTCGACTTCGACGCGAGCCTCCGCTCCGGGGAGTCGCCCTCCTTCCTCAGCATGAGCACACTTGTCTGCCAATGTGTACAACTCGTTGACGGTCTTGGGGAGCTTCACATTCATCTTGGCCCGCATCGTTCTATTGCGCACGTTCGAGTGGAACGCGGCAATCATGGCTACAGGGTGTATCTCTAGAATATTGCGGTGCACTTGACTGAATCTCTGAATGTACTTCAACAGGGTTTCCCCTTCCTTCTGCGGAAGGACTTGCAGGTCGCTGGGCTGTCCTGGCTCCTGGTTGCCGCCTGTGAAGGCGCCGACAAACTCGTTGCACAAGTCAGCCCATGATGAAATGGAGTTCTCCGGCAGATGCATCAGCCACGATCTCACATTTGGCTTTAGCGCCAAAGGGAAATAGTTGGCGAGCACCTTCGCATCTCTTCCCCTGGCGGCTTGAATGGCTATCGTATAGATGCCTAGGAATTCCGCCGGGTTTAGCTTCCCGTCGTACTTCTTCGTCAGCTCAGGTTTGAAAGCTTGGGCCGATGGCCAGCGGACCTGTCGTAGCTCGCGAGTGAAGGCAGGGCACCCAACCTTGTAAGGCAGGTACCCGCCAGCACTAGGCGCGGGGTTGCCAGCATCTGGGTCGTTGCGCCTGTCGTATTGGCGGTGCGCTTCCCGGCATCACTCTATGGTGACGCGGTCGTCTTCCTTCAGCCGGTCTTCCAGGACACGCCGCTGGTCCTGGTGATCGCACGGACCGGACGAGACCATAGATGCCTCGTCGGGCTAGTCGACACGTGGAGCTTGTTGTGGCCGCCTCTGGGTCTGCTGTTGTGGTGGGGATTGCACCGTTGGCGCGGCGCCCTCGACGCGACCGTCAGCCCGGGCCGCCGTCACCGTTCGCATGCTGCAATTTCCTGGCTTGGACGAAGCCGATCAAACTCTGGATGGTGGCCCTCCACTCATCCATCTTATCAGCCGCCGATGGGAAGTTTTACAGTAGTTGGGCCCGCGCCATTGCTTCTTGCCATGGCTGCCTTGGCTAGGGAGGCAGATCGCGACGTCGCTCGACTCCTGGTAGAACCAGGAGGGGCGTCACCGTATTCTCGTCGCCGTGCGCCAGTCGCCGGGGCGGTCTGTCGTGGAGGAGGTTGAACTTGTGGGACTACAGTCCCGCTTGGCGCTCCGTCTTGCTCCGAGCGAGATGGGCGTCCGACAGCCGCGCCTGTGACGGGCGCAGCTGGGAAATCATGGCTTGCTCCAGATTGGGCGCCGCTTTTGCGGCCGCGGCCACCAGTGTGGCAGGGAGGTGGAGACTGAACGTTTTCTCCTTCCGTGGCACTAGGGCCTAGTTCGCCAAGATGTTGCTGCTGTTGCTCCTCTTCGGCATTCCTTGCTCTAGCTTCGGCCGCGGTAGACATGACGGCGGCCTCGCCTGCGCTAGTCACGTCGCCCACGATACCCGCCTCGTTCATTGCCGCCACGGTGCCGACGGCGTCTGCAGCTGCGTGTGAGGGGGCCTTCGAAGTGGAGGGATGCGCGGTTGTGCCGGTCGTCTTCTTGGGAGCCATAGATTAAGAAGACAGAGATGAAGATCGACGCGCTGCTCACGAACTCAGGTTCGCGCAAATGACGCGCCCCTTACCTGGTGCGCCAAAGATGTCGGGTGACGATGCACACGATCACCTATGGGGCCATCAGCCCCATTGTGGTTCGACGGGGGCGGGATCACATTGCACAAAGAGCAGAGGTAATGAGACAGCGCGACGATGAGACACGGGTGTTTTACCCAGGTTCGGGCCACTGGGGAGCACGAAGCACACGCAGAGCTCAAACCCAGCAAGGTCGCCTTCGGGAGAGCTACTAAGCGAGTACAGGTGTCCAAAAGTCCGAATCCTTAGCTAGGTTGCCTTGGGCCTCCATTTATAGCTCAAGGGGCGACCATAGTGGCAAAACAGACATTATATAGTGATTAGATAGCTAACAGTGCTATCATACCTAACTCTGGCATTCAGGACAAAATACCATGATTGGTAGTAGAGGTGGCGTGCGGGGGTACAGCCCTGGCAAGCTCCTACCACCGCTTTGGGTAACTGTTGCTTAGTATGTTGACACGCCTCTGGACGGGTGTCAAACGGGCGTAATCTGCCTTCCGGTGCGCTGCCACGTACTTAGAGAGAGACACTTAGCCACCTCAGGGCTCGACACCGCATCGACAAATGACTGGCGTTGCGATGTGGTGGAGCGGTGGCCGACCGGCTCGCGCCTGTCAGGGGATGGTTTGCCGGGTCTTCCTGAAGATGTGTGTGCCTCGGTCCCTAGCAGGCACCGGGGATGTGATTGGCGTGGTTCAACCAATCCTATATGTAGTTCCCTTTGTCCAGCGGTATGTTACTTGCCCGAGATTCGATCGTCGGTATCCCAATACCTAGTTCAATCTTGTTACCGACAGTCTCTTTACTCGTTCCGTAATACAAGATCCCATGACTAACTCAGTCACATTGCTTGCATGCTTCTTGTGATTCTGTATTATCGAGTGGGCCCAGAGATACCTCTCCGTCATACGGAGTGACAAATCCCAGTCTCGATCCACACCAACCCAACAGACACCCGCGAAGATACCTGTAGAGCACCTTTATAGTCACCCAGTTACGTTGCGACGTTTGATACAAACAAGGTACTCCTCCGGTGTCATTGAGTTGCATGACCTCATGGTCATGGGAACATATACTTGACATGGATAAAGAAGGAGCAATAAACTAACACGATCAAATGCTATGCTTACGGTTGGGTCTTGTCCATCACATCATTCTCCTAATGATGTGATCCCGTTATCAGATGACAACTCATATCTATGGTCAGGAAACCTTGACCATCTCTGATCAACGAGCTAGTCTAGTAGAGCCTCACTAGGGACATGGTGTTGTCTATGTATCCACACATGTATCCGAGTTTCCGATCTATACAATTCTAGCACGGATAATAAAAAATTATCATGAACAAGGAAATATGATAATAACTAATTTACAATTGCCTCTAGGGCATATTTCTAGCAAAATATTGTGTAAAATTTCAGGTCATTATCACGCTCCAGTAAAAAATGAAAATTCACGCACTGGAGTCAAAGTTTCTGTTTCAGATTCAGCATTGTTTGTACTCATATTATGAATCATCCTAAAGGCTTTACTTGGCACAAACACTAAATAAAACATAAAACACAATCATAACAAAGGCATAATTGTGTCAACACTCAAAAATAGAAAGAAAAAGATGAAAATAAATTTATCCATTGGGTTGCCTCCCAACAAGCGCTATCGTTTTACCCCCCTAGCTAGGCATATTGCATAGATTCAAGTATTGTCATCTTTGGTTTTTTCTCCATAGGATGCTCTCATGATTGATTCATATGGTGGCTTAATTCTTGTTCTAGGGAAGTGTTCCATACCATTTCTTAGTGGAAACAGAAATCTAATATTGCCTTCTTTCATATCAATCACGACACCTATAATGCGTAAAAACGGTCTACCAAGTATAATGGGACAAGATGGATTGCAATCAATATCAAGAACAATAAAATCAATGGGTACATAGTTACTATTTGCAAGAATAAGAACATCATTAATTCTTCCCAAAGGCTTTTTAATAGTAGAATCCGCCAAGTGCAAATTAAGAGAACATTCTTCAATATTTGTAAGACCCATCACATCACATAGAGATTTCGGAATCGTAAATACACTAGCACCCAAATCACATAAAGCAAAGCACTCATAATTTTTGATTTTGACCTTAATGGTAGGTTCCCACTCATCATGTAATTTTCTAGGAATAGAAATCTCTAACTCCAACTTTTATTTAAAAGATTACATCATGGCATCAACGATATGTTTAGTGCAAGCTTTATTTTGTTCATAAGCATGGGGTGAATTTAACATGGTGAAATGCATCTATCACTTAATTATGTTTTGGTGTGATGACAATATGGTTAGAAGATCTAACGTGATCTGCTATAGTTTATCTCAGGTGATTGATTCCTTGCAGCTCTAGATAGAGGTGTGTCACCCCCCAATTCAAAAAGATCAAACGCGTGGTTTTTCCGGTGACTCGAAGCTTTTCGTTTTGGTTCGATTTGAGTCATAGGAATTACTGCACTATTAAGAGGGGTCATCGTGGGTGTATGTTGTGTGGGAATGCCTTCAGGTCCTTTATTCTAGCCTACCTACCACTTCAAGTATCCACGGGGTCTGTTAGTGTCATGCCCGGGTTCTCAGAACAGGTTTACAGAGACTTCCTGGTCACCCCGTGTGAATGTGGTCTTTTGACCCTCGTGCGCACGGGGTACTGTGTAGGTCTCTGAGTAGCCTGTGCGCATGGGGTCTTTTGACCCCCATGCGCACAGGGTACCCCGAACCTCTCTGAGTAGCCCGTGCGCACGGGGTCTTTTGACCTCCGTGCGCACGGCGTACCCTGAACCTCTCTGAGTACCCAGTGCGCACAGGTGCTGACTAAGCCCGTGCGCACGGGGTCCAATGGGCAGATTCTCCTCCCCAGCCAAGAACACTATAAAAAAACCTTCTTCCTCCTCCCAACCTAACCCTAATGTCTTGTTGAGCTCCACCATTGCTACATCTCATTTTTCTCAATACTCTCAATCCCTTCACCCAAACTTGTTGAGACTTTGGGGATTGGGAGAGCAAGACCCGATCTACACTTTGACCAAACCAAATTCGTGTTCCCCACAAGATTTGTTCACCATTGATTTGTTACTCTTGGAGCTTGGGCTCCTAGGCGGTTAGAGGTTCCTTCGGAAGCTTCCTTGCTTGTGGTGTGCTCCGAAGAAGTTTGTAAAGGTTTGGTGGTCGCCTTCAAGACCAACCCCGAGTGATTCGAGGCTCATCCGTTGGGGGTGACTCGAATGAGATACGGTGAGCCTTTCGTGGTGTTCTGCAAGCTTTGGCTCCGGCACAGCTCTAAACGGAGAGTAGCTCTTCCACAAGGAAGAGTGAACTTCGAAATAAAATTTGCGTCCTCGTCTCACTTGTGGTTAATCCTTTCCCGCACTTTACCTTGCTTTGTATGCTTGTTGGCTTGTTAGCTTTATTGTTACCTAGCATATTTAGTACTACTTGTGTTTGTCATATAGGTTGCGTTCACCTAGTTGCATACCTAGTGAAACATATTTATCCGCTTATCCCTAAAATTGACAAACAATATTAAAATTTGTAGTCTCCTATTCACCCCCCCTTTAGTTGACAATATCGATCCTTTCAATTGGTATCAGAGCCTCGTGCTCTAATATAAGTTTTTACAACCTTAGAGGATATGGCCGGCAATGAAACTGCGGGGGGTCACCTCGTGGCGCTTGGACTTGGTGAAAACCAAAATCCTCTCGCAGCCGAGGTGGTCATACCTCAAGCCACTGCTCCTGCAGCTCCCAACCCGGGTGCCCCCTTAACTGTGGCGGATGTCCTTTCTGTTGGCATTCTGGGAACGGGGGTACCCAGACCTGCCTGCCTACGGCCCAGGGCATGGCCCACCTCATCAGGCAAACACGGCCTGGCGAGATTCCACTCAAGACAAGGCCCTCGCGAGGACCCCAGGCTCGCGAGGAAGAATGGCACCAAGACCAGCAAGGAGTGGGCCTCCTCAGGCCCCCTTAGGAGTGGCGGAGATCTCTATGCAGAACCCGGCCTCAAGAGTCAAAGATGACGCAAGGAAGGACAGGCGGGCGCTAGCGCGCCAGGCGGTGCAGTTTCCCCTTTAGTGCAAAGGGAGCAAGGACTTACGCGGGTTCCTAAAGCATCCCCCAAAGGTTTCCATTCTGGTGTAACAAGACCACGACCACGAGGCCCGCAGGACGGATGTTATCGCCGAGCCCACGTCTGCATCATCGACAGCTACTTTGCAGGCGAAGACGACCTTTGGACAGGGCGGGGATGTACTCCTATCCCCCTTCAAATTTGGCCGTTGTGTGCTCCCTTCCTGCCATTGTGATAAGGGAAGAGGACCCGGGCCACTGCTATATATAGAGGCTAGGTTGCACCGTAGAGAGACGAACACACCAACACAAGACAAGGCAGAGAGCCAAGAACACCACTCGAGCAACCTCGCGAGGCTCGAAACCACTATACTAGTTCATCCACCACACCTCCCCGAGAGGCAATCCACCAAAGCAGGAGTAGGGTATTACGCTTCGCAGCGGGCGAACCTGGGTAAACCACCGTGTTCATCTTCTTCCTCGTCATCGTGCGAGTTCGCCGTAGTAACCATCGTGTAGTGAGCATAGTAGGGCGAGGTCGCAGGGAAGCTTCGCACACGCCCCTGTGTTCGAACCTTGAGGGTTTTGCGGAGCCCGAAATCCGACATTTAGCACGCCAGGTAGGGGGCGTGTCGAAGCTTCCCCACTCGCAGCGACAGTCGAGACCAGGTTTGGCAACCCCATGGCGGACGAGATCCCCGATGCCGGCCGGCCCTTGGCGCGCGGTGGCGCCGGGACGCGCAGGGCCAGCCCCGCGGTCGCCTGCATCCTCGGCGGGTCGCAGGCGCCCTCCTCCAACGGCGAAGTCAAGCAGTTCCTCCGCCGCGTAGGAGCGGTTCGGCCGCGACCCGAGCCCGCGCTGCCCCGTACGTGGCCAGGGACCGACATCACCTTCGGTCCCGACGACCACCCCAAGACGATGACAGCCGCCGAAACGCTCCCCATGTTGTGCACGCCAACCATAAGTGGCGTGGCCGTCTCCAAGACCCTCATAGACGGTGGCGCCGGCCTCCACGTCATCTTCGTGGAGGCCTTCGATGCGCTGCAGCTACCTCGAGACCAACTCACGCCTTCAAGGCCCTTCTCTGGGGTGGTCAGGGGGTCCGTCGTCCCCATGGGGCGGGTGCGCCTCCCCATCACCTTCGGCACCCGCTCCAACTTCCGCACCGAGCAGGTCAACTTCGACGTCGCCCACATCCTCCACCCGTACAACACGATACTTGGCTACCCCGCCCTCGCCCAGTTCATGGCGGCAACGCACCCGGGCTATAACGTCGTCAAGATGCCCGGGAGCGGTGGCATCCTCACAATCGTGGGAAATGTCAAGGACGCGTCCCACGCGCTCAAGCTCACCTACAAAGCGTCGTCCGCGGTGCGCCCCGGTGCCGAGGACGCCGCGCAGGTCATGGAGGACTCCGGAGGTGTCCTCGACATCGCGCCGGTAAAGAAGAGGCAGCTGTTCTCCCAGAGTCGGGCGGAGACGAAGCAGGTGCCTGTGGGCGAAGGAAACCCTGGCCCTAGCTTCACCATTGGCGCCGACCTGCCCCAGGACCAAGAAGAGGCGTTGGTCACTTTCCTACGTGCGAACAAGGACGCGTTCGCATGGAGCGCCTCCGACCTAGTGGGGGTCCCGAGGGACGTGATCGAGCACCACCTCATGGTGTGCCCAAACGCGCGTCCAGTGAAGCAAAAGTCAAGAAGGCAAGCTCAGGAGAAGCAGGCGTTCATCGCTCAGGAGGTCGGCAAGCTGAAGGAGGCCGGGGTCATCCGGGAGGTGCGCTACCCGGAGTGGCTTGCCAACCCGGTGGTCGTCCCGAAGAAGTGCGGGAAAGAGCGTATGTGCGTCGAATTCATGAGCCTCAACAAAGCCTGCCCCCAAGACCCATTCCCGCTGCCGCGCATCGATCAGATCGTGGACTCCACCGTGGAGTGCGACCTCCTATGCTTCCTGGACGCTTTCTCAGGCTACCATCAGATCAAAATGGCAGTGGAGGACGTCGAGAAAACGGCCTTCCTCACTTTGTGCGGGGTGTTTTGCTACACGTGCATGCCCTTCGGGCTGCGGGTCCCCTCGGGCAAGCTGCTCGGTTTCCTGGTGTCGCACCGGGGAATCGAGGCGAACCCGGAGAAGGTCAGGGACATAAGCAAGATGAGCGCGCCCCAGACCCTCAAGGAAATGCAGAAATTGGCAGGTTGCGTGACCTCCTTAGGGCGCTTCATCTCCTAACTCGACGAACGGTCCCTGCCATTCTTCAAGATCATGAAAAGGAAAGGCCCCTTCGAGTGGACCCCGGAGGCGGACGCGGCCTTCGAGGAGCTCAAGCAATACCTCACGAGCCCACCGGTGATGGTGGCACCTCGCCCTCGGGAGCCCCTGTTACTGTACCTGGCTACCACCCCCCACTCCGCAAGGGCTGCATTGGTGGCGGTCAGGGAGAAGCAAGCCGACCCACGCGCCACATCGACGGGCGCCAGCGGGCCCCCAAGCATGGAGCAAGGGGGCTCGCAGGATCCCAAGGAGCCCGCTTCTCCCCAAGCCAGTGCTCCGGAAGCCCCAGCCGCTCCGACGGCCTCTGAAGCGCTTAGCCCTCATGAGGTCCCCGCTGCTCCGACGGCCTCTGAAGCGCTTAGCCCTCATGAGGGCCCAACCGCCGCTACAGGGGGCACCGCCACGGGGCAGGACACCGCAGGAGACCTCAGCCTCGTCGAGCACCCAGTGTACTACGTCAGTACAGTGCTACGGGACGCGCACTCACGCTATCCCATGCAACAAAAGCTCCTCCTAGCGCTTCTTGTCGCTTCGAGGAAACTGCGCCACTACTTCCAGGGACATCCCATCAAGGTCGTCTCCGCATACCCCCTGGAGAAGGTCCTGCGCAACCCCAACGCGACGAGAAGAGTCGCCGAATGGAACATCGAGCTGCAGGCCTTCAACATAGAGTTCAGCACGACCAGGGTCATCAAAGGGGCAGCCCTGGCAGTATTCGTGGTGGAGTGGATGGACGCCCCTGACCGGGGGCTGGATGGAAGCCAGTCCCTTTCCCCTGGCGATGAGACACCTGAGGGTTGGATCATGCATTTCGACGGAGCCTTAACGCGCATGGGAGCAGGGGCTGGGGTCATGCTCACTTCCCCGGCAGGAGACAAGCTCCGTTATGCTGTGCAGCTCTGTTTCCAGCGTGGAGAGAAGGTCTCCAACAACATCGCGGAGTACGAGGGCCTCATCGCTGGCCTCAAGGCAGCGGCGGCCTTGGGGGTTCGGTGCCTCACCGTCATGGGCGACTCCCAGCTCCTCGTCAACTTCTCCAACAAAGAGTATACACCCAAGGACGAGCATATGGAGGCGTACATGGAAGAGGTACGTAAGATTGAAAAACGTTTTCAGGGCTTGGAATTGCAGCACATCCCGCGCAGCGCGAACAAGGAGGCCGATGACATCACCAAGATGGCATCACGCCGTGAGCCCTAGGAGCCGGGCGTCTTCGAGGAGCGGCTCTTCAAACCCTCCGCGGCGCCACCCCCTGAGGACCTGGCGCCCCGAAGCGAGGAGCTCCCCCCAACGCCGGCCTTGGGGGCTCCGAACTGTGGCCAGGCCTCAGGAGCTCGACTGCTCATGGCACTGGAGCCTCAGGACGATGACTGGATGCAGGAGTTCAGGGCGTACCTACTTCACGGCACGCTACCGGAACAGGAGGATGACGCGAAACGCGTAGCACGGCAGGCCACGGCCTACTGCTTGCTGGACGGCGACTTGTACCGCAGACGCCCGAACGACGTTGCGCTGCGATGCATCTCCAAGGAGCAGGGGTGCGAGCTGCTGGCAGACATCCACGGAGGGGACTGCGGGCACCACTCCTCGTCGCGCACCCTTGCAGGGAAGGCATTCCGATCAGGCTTCTACTAGCCCTCGGCGCTAAACGACACCATCGAGCTGGTCCGGTCTTGCGAGGCCTGCCAGTTCCACGCCAAACAAACTCACCCGCCCGCCCATGGCCTCCAGACCATCCCGCTCTCCTGGCCCTTTGCAGTCTGGGGGCTGGACATACTGGGGCCCTTCCCACGGGCAGCGGGCGGGTACCGCTACCTCTACGTCGCCATCGACAAGTTCACCAAGTGGGCGGAGATGGAGCCAGTGTGCACCATCCCGGTTAATCGGCCGTCAAGTTCATCAAGGGTATCGTAAGCCGATTCGGCGTCCCCAACCGCATCATCACCGACAACGGTTCGCAGTTCACAAGTAACCTCTTCAAGACCTATTGCGCTAACCTTGGAATGCAGATATACTACGCCTCGGTAGCCCACCCCAGGAGCAACAGCCAGGCGGAGCGCGCCAACGCGGAAGTCCTGCGAGGCCTCAAGGCAAGGAGCTTCAAGAAGAAGCTTGAAGCTTGCGGCAGGGGTTGGGTCGATGAGCTTCAGTCCATGTTGTGGTCCATCCGCACCATCGTGACTAAGCCCACCGGCGAGACCCCGTTCTTCCTCGTCTACGGAACTGAAGCCGTCCTCCCCCACGAGGTCAAGCACCACTCCCCGCGAGTCTTGGCATTCGACGAGGAGTGTCAGGATGCCGCGCGAGGAACGAACCTCGTCCTTGGGGAGGAGGCGCATCGCCAAGCCTCGCTCCGAGCTGCGAGGTATCAGCAAGCGCTACGGCGCTACCACTGCCGTAATATCCGCTCCAGGACCCTCGAAGTCGGAGACCTCGTCCTGAGGCGGGTTCTCTCTAGGGAGGTCTCGCACAAGCTCTCGCCCATGTGGGAGTGCCCATTCAAGGTCGCTCATGTCTCCAGGCCTGGCGCCGTGCGCCTGGAGACTCAGGAAGGGGTCCCCATCCAGAATTCCTGGAACTTCCAGCACCTCCGGAAGTTCTACCCGTGACACTCTCATGTAATAATGAGTGGGCTGTATACGCTCGGAGCCCCCCGAGGACGCGGAGGGGTTCCTTCCGACGCAATGTGGAAGCCACAGCTCCGCGCTGGCGGACAACACTGCCCTCCAGTGGCTATGCCCACGCAACGTGGATGCCCTACGCTCAGTGCTGGGGGAAGACGAAGACTAGTCTAGGTGCCGGACACGGCTGTTATTTGCTTTTCTGATGTTTGGATTTACCAACTTTTCTGGAGCAAAACTCGGGGCTTTTTCCAAATCATGTTTTAAAGAAATGGGTCAGGGATTTGTTTTCATCGCCATTTCCTATCTTGGGTTTTCTCTCTTCAGGTCGAGCACATGCCTGCTCCCCTCCCCCTCGCACACCGTGAGCGGGGGCGGGGGGGCACGGTGCTCGCACCTAGCCAAGGCCTTGGCGCCCGGATCCTCGCGTGGTACTCCCGGATGAGTTAGCAGGCGCATCTCGGAGTCTCGGGAGGCCCACCCCTCCCGGGGCAGGAAACAAAAAATTTCTTTGGGGAGCCGCTTGAGCGTCAAAGGGGGCTCCTGAGCAACGCACCTCAGGAGCCTTACCGGTCATATAGCCACTCGCCCCTCGATGTCGTCCTTGGTGATCCGGTCGGCATCAAGGGTGTCGAGGCCTCACCCCGTAGTTGCGTCCCTGGTGATCCGGTCGTATATTACGGTGGTAGGGAAATGTGCGGGACTGGAACCTACCGACGTAGAGCTGCTTGAGCGTCAAAGGGGGCTCCTGAGCAACGTGCCTTAGGAGCCTTACCGGTCATATAGCCACTCGCCCCTCGATGTCGTCCTTGGTGATCCGGTCGGCATCGAGGGTGTCGAGGCCTCACCTCGTAGTTGCGTCCTCGGTGATCCGGTCATACACTACGGTGGTAGGGAAATGTGCGGGACTGGGGCCTGCAGACATAGAGTGCCAAAAGGGCCCCCAACCTGTCTCACCCGTACGAAGAAGCGGTCCACAGGACGTCCGGACTTCCCAAGCACCATAGCCACGCCTCCCCGACCCTGGAGCCAACCGCGAGCATGTCAAGCTAAGTACCCTAATCACAACCGGAAGGTGGTCTCAACTAACAAAAACGCAAAGGCTAGGGCACGTGATAGAAGCGCTGATAAAAAGTGGCAAGCGCCCAAATTCTTTACACGCCCACAGGGCCTCCCTTGGTTCTTTGATTGCAGGAGCAGGAAAAGAGGAAGAGAAAGAAAGTGAGAAAGCCCCCATGGGGGCTGCCGCTCCAGGAGCCTCGACATCGGCGCACCAGCGCTCAGTCGGTGTCCTCCTCTTCCTTCACGGGCCCGTGAAGGCACGCCGGCACGGACGCTCCTGGAGCGAAGGAGCGACGCCGCGGTGGCTGGCTACCCCCCGAAGTCCGAGCGCACTGGCACGGTGGCGCGTCGTAGCTGATGTCGCTGATGTAGCTCGAGCTCCCCTCGGAGGGGGAGTCGCTGCTGCTGGAGGCGCGGCGCCCGTCAGGAAGGGCAAGCTCATCTCCAAGATCGCCGCGGCCGACGTCTTCCGGGAAGCACCCCAGGCGCTCGCCCTCTCCCTCGAAGATCTTGACGAAGAGCGTCGCCACCCCGTCGAACTTGAAGTGAAGGGTGCACCTCCCCACCAGGCCACGGGCACGGGAAAACGTCTGCGACCCGCGGTTCAGGTACACGGAACCCCCGGAGGTGACCTCGACCTCCACCCACGATGCCGCGCTGCAACAGCCATCGGCCTGCAGCCATAGGCCGTCAGGCCCCCCGGCCGGCAGCGCCCCCGCGAAGAAGCGCGGAAGTTGAAACCAGGCGGCCTCCGGCCTCTCCGCCCACACCACGAACATCTGGACCGTGTCGGCCGTATGGAGCCGCGGGCGTGGCGGCCGGGTTGCCACCGCCGCCCTCCCACCGCGGGCGCAACCTCCTCGACTACTGCGGCCGCCCGCGCTGGACCGAGCCCCACTGCGGCCGCCGATGGCAACCCTGGGCCGCATTGGAGCACGACAGCGCCCATGGGGAACCACCGCTGGCGTCGCGGCGTGCTTTCGGGACGACCGCGGCCCCTCCTGGGCGGCGGTGAGGCAGGGCTCTCTTCGGAGGCCTTTCCCTTCTCGGCGGCGGAGAACTTCCTCACTGAAGCCATGACTGGGAGAGCGGCGGTTGGAAGTTGGGAGGTGAAGAAGACGAAGTTGCGTTGAGGGCTTTCTCGCCCTCGCCTGCTTATGTACGACCAAGGACCAACCAGCGCCCCCTCGCATCCCGGGAGGCGTGCAGCCTCCGAAGGGTCACATCCATGTGGCCCAAGGAGAGAAGGCCGAGGGAACATCAGCATTCAAGGAAGGGCAATGATGGCCGGCGCTGCACGCGGGCGTCGCGTCAGTTTGACTTGGGGCGGTTCCTGATGCCTTCAGGGAGCGGGGGCGTCGCCGCCCAGGCGTTCGACGCGTGTAAAGCCTGGCCCGCAGGCGTTTGGGGCCCGCGGTGCTTCGGGCCGTCCTCAAGGCTTCGCCCAGAAGCCAGCTCGAGCGCGCCTTGGGCTCGGGGGCTACTGTCAGCGTTCTGGGAATGGGGGTACCCAGACCTGCATGCCTGCGGCCCAGGGCATGGCCCACCTCATCAGCCAAACACGGCCTGGCGAGATTCCACTCAAGACAAGGCCCTCGCGAGAACCCCAGGCTCGCAAGGAAGAATGGCAACAAGACCAGCAAGGAGTGGGCCTCCTCAGGACCCCTCAGGAGCGGCGGAGAACTCTATGCAGAACCCGGCCTCAGGAGTCAAAGATGACGCAAGGAAGGACAGGCGGGCGCCAGCGCGCCAGGCGGTGCAGTTTCCCCTTTAGTGCAAAGGGAGCAAGGACGTACGCGGGTTCCCAAAGCATCCTCCAAAGGTTTCCATTCTGGTGTAACAAGATCACGACCACGAGGTGATGGGGTTATGTCCCTAGGGTAGGGTCATAGGCCTGACCTACATACCTTACCTAAGGACACTTCCCTAGCAAACTTAAGGACTACAAGGAAGTCTCCGACTGAAATCACCAAGACGTACAAGTCACTCGACAACATCCACTCGGAGGTTTCTTCATCCACTCGACGACTACATTTCACTTGGCAAGAACTAGAAGACAGTCGACCACAGAAGATCAAAAGCCACCCCAGGGAGGCCAACGGGCAGGCGTTTGTCTAGATCATAAGTAGCATTTATTACATAAGTTACCAGTAACGTTCATCTTTATAGCCACGATCTGACCCTTAGATGCCGGACATTATGAGGGGCAGCGCACTCTATATAAGCCGCCCCTCCCGTCTGGCACAAGGGTTCGCACCCTGTAACTCCTAGATTCCACACGATAGAAAAGTTCCTGAGCACCTGAGACGTAGGGCTGTTACCTCCACAAGAGGGGCCTGAACTCATACATCCATGTGTACAATCTCGCCATAGCTAGGACTCTGCCCTCTCCTTACGTACCCCTAACCTCTACTGTCAGGCTCGTTCCCACGACAGTTGGCGCCCACCGTGGGGTAGGCGTCTAAGCGACTTCCGGCGAGGTTGCATTTTTCTCCTTCGTCATGTCTTCCGGCAGTGATTTGTTCCTGGGCCACGAGATCCGTCTCGGAGCGCTCACCTTCATCGCCGACGACTCGGCATGGCTCCAGGAAGCGCCTCTAGATGTTGAGGCGCTCCCGATCCGCGGGGCAACGCACTTCTCTGCGAGCTCCTGCGGTGTTCTTCTTCTACAGCCGTCGACTCCGTACCTGTCAGTCCTCCCCGCTGGTCGTCGCCGCAAGCGATCTGGTCGTTCGCGGCTCCAGCTCTGGGTTAGGCATGCGGCGGCTCGCCAAGTTTCGTCTCCGCAGATTGAGGCTATCGAGCCCGCCGAATCACTTCACGGCGTGTTCGACTCGGCGTCGGATCCATCTGACGTTCCCTCCGAGTGCGAGAGCTGCGATCCTGCGGCGGAGGTTCTCATGGCTGGCTCTCATCAGAGTCCGCCGCCCGGCTTCAATCGCGACAGACGCGAAGCTGGAGGACCGTGGAATGAACAACATCGCCGAGATGAGGATATCCTCCATACACCTATCATCGGTGCGACTGCTGAGGCTCAAGCCATGGAGGCCACTCGTCTTCGACTCAAAGAGATGCAAGAGCCACTCGACGAGCGTGCCCGCCAGCGTCCACCCGTTTCCAGTCGACGTCAGCGACAGCTATTTCCGACTGGTTCTCATAACAATGTCAAGGTGTTCCGTACTCCAATTCTTAACATTGCAGCGGCTGTGAAGATAGCAGATTCCATTCAGCCGTCCCGTTCGGAGGCTGGGAGGGGTTTGCAGCAGATCCGAGCGTTGCTAGATGCAGCGCAGCAGCAGAATTCGGCTGTTTCTCAGTCGCGCAACAGGTTGCATAGTAACTCCCCCAGGGCAGACACAGTTCAGTCGGTGCACAGCCCGGGGTCACCTCTGCGTCACAGAGGAGGAGGTTACCGTGAAGATCAGTACCAAGATCAGGGGCGAGGCAATTTTGCTCCTCGTTATCACCGTGATGACCGCCGTCGAGTGCTTACTCCTGCGCGGAGTGGATCGCATGTGCCCCGGCACTATGACGATAGGCGCCCGTTCGGCGATGAGCGGAATCCTGGGTTCGATGCAAGGAATGTCCTTGCCCAAAGGAGGATCGATAGAGGCAGAGCCCACAGAGATGGAAATGACAGAGACTATCCGAGTGGAAGTGGTACCATTGTTTCTGGTCCCGAGTGTTTCAGCAGAGCCATTCGCTCTGCGGAGATTCCCCCCAACTTCAGGTTGGCGGCTGGAATAAGCAAGTTCTCCGGCGAGTCGAAGCCTGAAACGTGGTTGGATGATTACCGAGTGGCTGTGCAGATTGGTGGAGGAAATGACAACGTAGCCATGAAGCATTTTGCCTTGATGTTGGATGGTTCGGCCCGGGCGTGGTTGAATAGCTTGGCTCCTTCTAGCATCTATTGCTGGGAGGATCTTGCCCGAGTGTTCATCAGTACCTTCGAGGGTACTTGCAAGCGTCTTGCGGGTTTGATTGATTTGCAGCATTGTGTTCAGAAGCCCAATGAGTCTTTGAGAGATTACATACAGCGTTGGTCCACTTTGCATCACACAGTGGAAAATGTTTCCGAGCATCAGGTTGTTTGTGCTTTCAAGGCCGGTGTGAAGTACAGAGAGCTTTACCTGAAGTTTGGGCGGACAGGTGACATTTCCCTGAGTAAAATGATGGAGATTGCCACTCGATACGCTAATGGCGAAGAAGAAGACCGCCTCCGTAGCGGCAAAGCAAAAGTAGTCGACAACGACACCGGTGGTGGAAATTCCAGTCGGAAGAAGAAGCGCAAAGCCGATGCTCTTGCTCAGGCAGAAGCGGCTGCTTTAGCGGCACAAGGGAAAAACAAAGGAAAATCTAAAAATAAGTTTACCCCCAAGAAGTCAAAGAATCAGTCGGGTACAGATGTTATGGATTTACCATGTGCAATCCACATGAAGAAAGATGAAGAGGGCAATTTGATATTGCCGAAGCATACCACTCGACAGTGCCGTTTGCTGATCCTGCAGTTCAAGGAAAGTCAGTCGAGTGAGAAAGATCCTGAAAAGGAGGATAAGGAAGAAAAAGAAGAGTTCCCTGAAGTCAATGCCACTCTGCTGATTTTTGCTGATGTGGAAAGCAAGAGTCGACTGAAAGTCATCAACAGAGAAGTCAACATGGCTATTCCTGCTACCCCCACGTACCTCAAGTGGTCTCAGACTGCCATCACATTCGACCAGTCAGATCACCCAGCTCATATCGCCACCCCAGGTCGGCAAGCGCTGGTGGTGGACCCGGTTGTGGGAGGCACTCGACTCCGCAAAGTTTTGATGGATGGAGGGAGTGGTCTGAACATTTTGTATGCGGATACCCTAAAGGGGATGGGCATTCCGATGTCCCGACTCAGCGAAAGCAACATGCAGTTCCACGGAGTCATCCCTGGGAAGAAGGCCAAGTCACTCGGCCAGATAGCATTGGATGTGGTATTCGGCACGGACAAGAATTTTAGAAAAGAGAAATTGACTTTTGAAGTTGTAGACTTTCAGAGCGCGTATCATGCCATCCTTGGTCGTCCGGCTTATGCTTGTTTCATGGCCCGTCCATGTTACGTGTATCTCAAGCTGAAGATGCCCGGGCCCAAGGGTGTGATCACAGTCACTGGCAATCGACAGAGGGCTGAGGAGTTCCTTCAGCAGGGCTCCAAAATCGCCGATCATCAGATGGCTGTGGTCGAATTGGAAGAGTACAAGAAGAGTGTTGATCCTGCCGACCTGCTGCGTGCCAAGAAGCCTGCCTCCGAGTCAGCTTTCCAGTCGGCAGGCGAAGTGAAACATGTGCACATTCACCCGACAGATCCTAGTGCTGCCCCGACCAACATCTCAACGACACTCGACAGCAAATAGGAAGCCGAGCTCATCCAGTTCCTCCGTGAGAACTGGGACATCTTCGCATGGAAGCCTGCTGACATGCCAGGTGTACCCAGGGAACTGGCTGAGCACAGACTGAGAGTCGACCCGAAGGCCAAGCCTGTGAAGGAGCACTTGCGTCGGTCGGCAGCAGAGAAGCGGAAAGCAATCGGCGAGGAAGTGGCTCGTCTCTTGGCGGCTAAGTTTATACGTGAGATTTACCACTCCGAGTGGTTATCGAACATCGTCATGGTCCCTAAGAAGGACAAGTCACTCCGCATGTGTATTGACTTCAAGCATATCATTCGAGTCTGCCCGAAAGACCATTTTCCGCTCCCCCGCATTGATCAGATTGTCGACTCAACTGCGGGGTGCGAGCGTCTATCTTTTCTTGATGCTGACTCTGGCTACCATCAGATCCGTCTGTTTGGTCCAGATGAAATAAAGACAGCCTTCATCACCCCTTTCGGGTGTTTTTGTTACATCACCATGCCTTTTGGTTTGAAAAATGCTGGCGCTACTTTCATGCGCATGATCCAAAAATGTTTGCTTGATCAGATCCCTTGGAACGTCGAAGCGTACATGGATGATATTATCGTCAAGTCTCGCAAAGGTTCCGACCTATTGTCTGACCTGGCCGAAACATTCGCCAACCTGAGGAGGTACGATATCAAGTTAAATCCAACTAAGTGCACTTTTGGTGTTCCTGGTGGCAAGTTACTCGGTTTTCTCGTTTCTGAACGAGGAATCGACGTCAATCCTGAAAAGATCAGTGCCATCACCCGAATGAAATGCCCTGAGCGTGTGCACGATGTCCAGAAGCTCACAGGTTGCCTAGCAGCGTTGAGTCGGTTTATTTCTCGTCTCGGTGAGAAGGCATTGCCTTTATACCGACTGATGAAGAAATCTGATACATTTGAGTGGACTCCAGAAGCTGAAGCAGCGTTTATTGAGCTCAAACCCCTGCTTTCCACCCAGCCGGTGCTTGTTGCTCCGCACAACAAAGAGCCCTTGCTCCTATACATTGCGGCCACTAATTTGGTCGTCAGTACAGTTCTCACTGTCGAGCGGGAAGAGGAAGGCAAAGCTTACAAGGTCCAGCGTCCTGTTTATTACATTTCTGAAGTGTTGACTCCTTCAAAGCAAAGGTATCCACATTACCAGAAGCTCGTATATTGTATATATCTGTCAGCGAAGAAGGTGGCACACTACTTCTAGGATCACTCAATTTCAGTCGTCAGTGATGCTCCATTGTCTGAGATTCTCAATAATCGAGACACGACTGGTCGAGTGGCTAAATGGGCTATTGAGCTCCTTTATTTTGACATCAAGTTTGAAGCGAAATGGTAATCAAGTCTCAAGCTCTCGCTGATTTCCTGGCCGAGTGGATTGAACAGCAACAGCCGATCCAAATTCACTCGGCACACTGGACCATGTTTTTTGACGGCTCTAAGATGTTGAATGGGTCTGGTGCTGGTGTAGTATTGGTGTCCCCAAAAGGCGACAAACTCAGTTATGTCCTGCAGATTCACTTTGATTCTTCCAATAATGAAGCTGAATATGAAGCACTCCTGTACGGGTTGCGTATGGCCATCTCACTCGGCGTCCGGCGCCTAATGGTTTACGGTGACTCTGATTTGGTGGTCAATCAAGTGATGAAAGAGTGGGATGTCAGGAACCCTGCTATGACTAGATACTGCAACGCAGTAAGGAAGCTTGAGAAGAAGTTTGAAGGTTTGGAACTCCATCATGTTCCCCGAGTGAAAAATCAGGCAGCTGATGAGCTAGCAAAGATTGGATCCACTCGGAAGCCTGTCCCCAGCAACGTGTTTCTCGAGCACCTACATTCTCCTTCGGTACAGGAAGACCCCTCCACTGAAGAGCCCCCGCAGGCAAAGAGCGCCTCTGATCCGACTGAAGTCGATATACCAGCGGTCATAGATCTGGTCATGGAGATTCTGGTGATCATGCCCGATTGGACAGTACCTTATATTCCATACATTCTGAGGCGAGAACTCCCAGATGATGAAGATGAAGCTCGACAGATAGTCCGCAGATCCAAGGCCTTTACTGTTATGGATGGACAACTCTACAGAGAACGCGTAACTGGCATGATTTAGCGGTGTATTTCTCCTGAAGAAGGTCAACTGATTTTGGAGGAGATTCACTCGGGAACTTGTGATCATCATGCGTCCTCTAGGACAATTGTTGCCAAAGCATACCGAGCTGGTTTCTTCTGGCCGCGCGCCAATGAGATGGCTAAAGAGATTGTTGATCACTGTGAAGGATGCCAGTTCTATTCGAACCTGTCGCACAAGCCTGCGTCTGCCTTGAAGACTATTCCACTCGTCTGGCCATTTGTAGTATGGGGTTTGGATATGGTTGGTCCCGTTCGAACAGGCCAGAGTGGGTTTACTCACTTGCTTGTAGCAGTCGACAAGTTCACTAAATGGATTGAAGCTAAACCCATAAAGAAGCTGAACGCCCGTACTGCTATCAAATTCATAAAAGAGATAACATTCCGGTATGGAGTCCCCCATAGTATCATTACAGACAATGGCTCCAACTTCGACTCGGAAGAGTTCAGACACTTTTGCTCCTCTCAAGGCACTCGTGTGGATTACGCATCCGTTGCGCACCCCCAGACCAATGGTCAAGCTGAGCGAGCAAATGGCCTTATCCTTCAAGGGCTGAAGCCTCGACTCATGCGAGATCTAGATCATGCAGCTGGAGCTTGGGTCACTGAATTGCCGTCTGTTCTGTGGGGCTTGAGGACGACTCCTAACCGATCGACCGGGCGCACTCCTTTCTTTTTGGTGTATGGAGCCGAAGCCGTTTTGCCAAGCGACGTCCTTCACAATTCTCCCCGAGTGGACCTTTACTCCGAGGATGAAGCTGAACAAGCATGACAAGACGGGGTGGATCTCCTAGAGGAAGAACGCAAGATGGCTCTGATTCGGTCGACTGTATATCAACAAGATCTTCGCCGCTTCCATGCGAGGCATGTCAAGAGTCGGTCGTTCCACGAAGGTGATCTGGTGCTCCGAGTGGATCAGTAGTGACCTCACAAGTTGGCCCCAGCGTGGGAAGGCCCGTTCGTCGTCACCAAGGTGCTGAACAATGGAGCCTACCACCTCTTCAACCTCAAGAAGAATATCGACGAGCCGCGTGCCTGGAACGCGGATTTGCTTCGACGCTTTTATACTTGATGACTGAGTTGTTTTGATGTAATAAGAGTACTCCAGACAATGTCGTTTGTTAAGCTATGACTTCCACAGTCTATTGTCGATTCCGATCGTACAATTACGCATTCAAAAAAATTACTCCGAGTGATGAGCAATCCTCTCACTCGGGGGCTTAGTTGCGAACCAGTTTTCGCCTAAGTTAAAAAACCCTTCCGATTGTATAGTATTCTATTCACTCGGAAACTTAGCTGCGAACCAGTCTTCGCCTAAGTTCAAAATTTACTCCGAGTGACGAGCAATCCTCTCACTCGGGGGCTTAGTTGCGAACCACTTTTCGCCTAAGTGAAAAAACCCTTCCGAGTGTATAGTATTCTATTCACTTGAAAACTTAGCTGTGAACCAGTCTTCGCCCAAGTTCAAAAATTACTCCGAGTGACGAGCAATCCTCTCACTCGGGGGCTTAGTTGCGAACCAGTTTTCGCCTAAGTTAAAAAACCCTTCCGAGTGTATAGTATTCTATTCACTCGGAAACTTAGCTGCGAACCAGTCTTCGCCTAAGTTCAAAAATTACTCCGAGTGACGAGCAATCCTCTCACTCGGGGGCTTAGTTGCGAACCAGTTTTCGCCTAAGTTAAAAAACCCTTCCGAGTGGATGGCATCCCGTACACTCGGAAACTTAGCTGCGAACCAGTATTCGCCTAAGTTCAAAACTTCTCCGAGTGAAGAGCGATCTTCACACTCGGGGGCTTAGCTGCAAACCAGTTTTCGCCTAAGTTAAAAACCCTTCCGAGTGGATAGTATTCCATTCACTCGGAAACTTAGCTACGAACCAGTCTTCGTCTAAGTTCGAAACTTCTCCGAGTGACGAGCGATCCTCTCACTCGGGGGCATAGCTGCGAACCAGGTTTCGCCTAAGTTAGAAACCCTTCCGAGTGGATCGCATTCCATTCACTCGGAAACTTAGCTGCGAACGAGTCTTCGTCTATGTTCGAAACTTCTCCGAGTGACGAGCGATCCTCTCACTCGGAGGCTTAGCTATGAACCAGCTTTCGCCTAAGTTAAAAACCATTCCGAGTGGATCGCATTCCATTCACTCGGAAACTTAGCTGCGAACCAGTCTTTGTCTAAGTTCAAAACTTCTTCGAGTGAAGAGCGATCCTCACACTCGGAGGCTTAGCTGCGAACCAGTTTTCGCCTCAGTTAAAAACTCTTCCGAATGGATAGTATTCCATCCACTCGGAGACTTAGCTGCGAACCAGCTTTCGCTTAAGTTAAAAACTTTTCCGAGTGCCGAGCAACTCTCTCACTCGGAGACTTAGCCGCGAACCAGTTTTCGCCTAAGTCCAAAATCCTTCCTAGTAACGAGTCAATTTAACCAAGCAAGAGATCAGAAAGCAAAATGCGGATAAATCCAGAATCTCTAGCGCGGTTAAAAGTTATTCGCGCAAAGGAAAGTACTCAGGCCCAAGGCTCGAATGAAGTTAAAATCGGTTACACCATCACTCGGCATACCGAGGCAAATAAATTTTTAGCTGCAAGCAAAGTATTTTTTCAAGCACCAGTGGGGCTCGAGGGCTCGACGAAGGTGTCCAAGTCAATTCCATCGGCGATCGGAGTGGCTGCTTCGATGAAGGTTTCCATGAAGTCTTCAAATTGGAGTTTCTTTGTGTTGATCACTGGAAGAGCCTTCAGTTTGTCCTCCCTGGCCTCCTTGCAATGAACCTGGACGAGTGAAAGTGCCACATCAGCACCGCAGCGAGCGGCGGATTTCTTCCATGCCTGCACTCGACCAGGGATCTCATTGAGGCGGGTCATCATTGACTCGAGGTCAGTCTGCAGGGAGTCTTTAGGCCACAATTCCTTGTTGACCTTCTCCAACGCAGTCCTCAGTCGAGTGACATAACCTTGGACATTCCTGAGACGAGCTTCAAGTCGAAACATGTCCATGGCCACGGCGTCCCCGACAGGTGACTTGGTGGGATCCAGATTTGGCTCGATCTCTTCAGTTTCCTTCTCAAAATCTTGACAGAATTCTGCGCGAAGAGAAAGCGAAAAGATGATCACATTGCCATTCTGAAGAAATCAAAGAAATTCACACGACAGAAGAAAGTTACCTTCAAGCATGCCGAGCATCTTCTTTGCAAAGTTTCCTAGGTGTTGCTCCAGAGCACACCTTCTCTTGGTCTGCAGTTCGAGCTTTTTGATCCAATCGGCCCGTTCCTGCTTGAGTTTGGTATTCTCTTCTTCCAATTTGCTGGCCACGGCAAGTTTCTTCTCGGCAACTTCAGTTTTCTCCCTCGCCACCTTCTGAGCGTCGGCGAGTGCCTTGTCCTTGTCTTCAAGCGCCTTCTTCATGGTATCTAAAGAAATAGCATTGTTGAGTCGCGCTTGGAGTCGGCGGTTCTTGTCACGTACGTCTGTTCGAGTGGATTCACTCGGTTCAAAGGATGGAAGATGAAAGTAATAATGCAATTGATCGACAAAGCTTACCTCCCAAGGTCTTCAGTTCAGTCTGTGCACGGTCCAGGTTGTTATTCGTCAGCTCCAGATCTAGCAGAAGTCGATTCTTTTCCTTCTCCAGCTCGACATACTTGGTCCCGAGCCCACAGGCTTTCTGAAATCAGCAAAGATGTAGTTCAGTCGACGATAATGTTTTTTCACTCCCGAGTGGAAAAGAACGTGTCCAGTCGACTGGACGGCGGCCCGCCACCCCACCCCACACTCCTGCAAAGCGTCATATCATGGTTGATGGAAATGATGTCCATGAAACCTGCAGAATAGTTCTTAAGACTACTGCCCATCGTAAACGATCGACAATAGTCTCGGGGACTACACCCAGTGGGTGCACTCAGCGTGCCCCCACTGGACAAGAAACCACTCGACCAGGTCCGCCCTGTCCGAGTACAAAAAAAAACAATCAAGCAAACATTATCTCTATCAGACCCCCGCCGATGCAAGCACTCGACGGCGGTCTCGGTGACTACACCCAGTGGGTGCACTCAGCGTGCCCCCACTGGACCTATTACCACTCGACCAGGTCCGTCCTGTCGAGTGAGAAGCAACTATCAACACAAATTTAAGACCCCTGCCGACGTCTCTGTCATTCGACAGCGGTCTCGGGGACTACACCCAGTGGGTGCACTCAGCGTGCCCCCACTGGACCAGAAAACCACTCGAATAAGACCTGATCTACTCGAGGAAAAAGCAAGCAAGTATGCATCTGAAGAAAACAACCAGTGGGTGTAAAAGCAAGATGGACAGGAATTCAATCGGAAATGAACTTACAATCGAACTTACTCGGACATTGGCTTGAAGCGCTGAACTGGCATCATAGGCTAACTTGCTGGCCTCGTACGCCTCCTTCGTTCGCAACATCATTTGCCCAGCCTGGATCATGGCCTCTTTGGCAGCTCCAGTCTGGTCTTCTGGAACGTGGTACAGAGGGTATGTAGGTGCCAGATGAGTCGGTACTGCAGTTGAAGTCATGAGAAGTGCTTGAGGCTGCCCAATCGGCACTGATGTCACAAGAGTCGAAGTCGTTGGTGGGGCACTCGACAGCGGAACCACAAGATCAGTTCTGGCTCGGGAAGAATCACCAAGCTCTTGAGAAGACGCAGCAGTCGACCCACGTGGTGCTTGGGCTGATGAAGTTCTCCGAGTGCGTACGCGTGGAGTGTCTGAGGCCACAACTTCACCCTCAGTACCCTGTTGCGGTTCCTCGTCGTCTTCCAAATGGATGATGTCTTCAACTATCAATCGACAACGTCAGATGGTTCATTCGACAAATTACCTTCAGAAAATCAGTCTACAGTGAAGATTTATTATACCTCTTTGAGAAGTGGCCGCGTCAGGAGTGTCCACTTCCATGTGATCCCCCTCATCCCGCAGAGGCGACGTCACTGAGGTAGCAGCTCTGGCGAATAAATTTCACTCGGTCAGCAAGGACATGAAGGTTCACAACAGCAGGAAAAGAAAATAAACACTCACGTTGAGGAGACAGGCATAGCGATCTTGATATGAGGCAGGGCCTTCCGAGGTTTTGGCGCGTCCGGCTTGGGCTGTTTCCCAGCTTTTTCAGTCGACCCTGATGTCGCGGCGCGGTCGCGCTTCGGGTTTCGGGTGCTCGACACCAAAGTCTTGCTTGGGGCGGCCTCCGGGTCTTCGCGCAGCTTGCTTCGACGCTCGACACGCGAAGGAGCCTGGGCCTCTACTTCGCCTTCCTCAATCTCTTCCAGGTCGTCGTCGCTGCCCTCACTGTCGTCGGCGTAGTCGACGTCTGCGTTGTCGCCTGCGCTCTCTTCTCTGTCCTCAGGCTGCTCCCCATTTGGCACGGGCGAGTACATGTTCGTAAACTCCTGCAAGATACAAACTGTGAAGTCAGTCGACTGAGGATGCAGTCACTCGACAAAATATGAAAGCACTCAACAAAGATATAACTCACCAGGTTCGTCGGTGGGTTCAAAGCAGAGAAGGGCAAGATTCGCTTGGCACCCAGAGGATTATCACAGGCTCCGGTGATGCTCCTGAGCCACTGAGCAACAGTCTCGTCGGAAACTTCCTCTGGATGGGACCGAGTGGAATCCTCGGGGCCCGAATAATGCCACATAGTGTGATCCCTGGCTTGAAGAGGCTGGATTCGTTGACTGAGAAACGTCTCTAAGAGATCCATACGAGTCACTCCGCCACGGACCAGATCTACTACTGCATTCACTAGAATCCCAACCTGAACTTTCTCTCCCTTAGCCACACTCAGTGTTCTGGGAGTAGTAGGTCGATCCAAAGTGAAAGGGGGAAGACCAGTCGACATATTGGGGGTTGCAACATCTTTGCAGTAAAACCATGTCGACTGCCAGCCCCGAACAGAATCAGGAAAAGTCATTGACGGAAACGAACTCCTACCCCTCTTCTGAAGCCCCAGACCACCGCATAACTGGATGACATTGGTCTTACTATCACTAGGATTGGCTTTTTTGACACATTGGGACCGAATGGTGAATATGTGCTTGAATAAGCCCCAGTGAGGAGGACAACCCAGGAAACATTTGCACATGGTGATGAACGCAGCTAGGTACGAGATGGCATTCGGAGGAAAGTGGGGGAGTTGCGCTCCGAAAAAGTTCAAGAAACCGCGGATGAATGGATGGGGAGGCATAGAAAAACCTCGCTCGACGTGGATGAGGAGGAGGACTCGCTCACCGTCGCGCGGCTCCGGCTCAGGCTCCCCCTCCGACAGCCTCCACGACACTGCAGCAACCAGCCCGTCGTCGACAAGGTTCTGGACATCGTCCGCCTTGATGGTCGATGGGAGAAAATCTCCTTGGATCCACCCCGGCGGCGCCGTAAATCGGGCGCCCGACGGCTTCTTCGCCTTGGCCCCTCCCTTCTTGGTGCGCTCGAGCTTGTCCGTCTTTCTCTTCGTCATCGCGGCGGCGGTCGTCGAGGCGGAATCAAGCGGCGCGCGTGGAGCAGGGGAGGCGGATGAGAAGTGAAGATTTGGGGGAGAAACACTGTACCGGCCCCGGTGCCGTCGCCTCTTATATTCGCCCGAGTGGGTGACTGACCTGTGGACCCGCCAGATCTCTGGGTATCCCGATTTCAGAGGAAGAGCGGTACGTGGCGGAAATGGCGGCGCGAAAATCGAGGCGTCGTGCTCCCACTTGCCTTAGTCGTTGCGCCATCGTCGCGCGGCGCGCGCTTACCCAATTTTCGAATCCCGTGAAATCCGGGCCTGACGAAGCGACCCGTCGCATCAGAGGACCCTGCTGGCCACTCGGACCAGATTTCGCGCTGAAATTCACTCAGATACATTTCAAGACAGAATCGATCAGGATGACTGACAAAGATTCCAATCGACGCGGATTTCAGTGAAGCCCTAAAATGTACTCGGAATTTTTGTGTCTTATCAGAACCCGCGTCGATCCCTTTTTCACTCGAACCCCGATCCATTCGGGGGCTAATGATGGGGTTATGTACCTTGGGTAGGGTCATAGGCCTGACCTACATACCTTACCTAAGGACACTGCCCTATGGAAGTCTCCGACTGAAATCACCAAGACGTACAAGTCACTCGACAACATCCACTCGGAGGTTTCTTCATCCACTCGACAGCTACATTTCACTCGGCAAGAACTAGAAGACAGTCGACCACAGAAGATCTGAAGCCACCCCAGGGAGGCCAACGGGAAGGCGTTTGTCTAGATCATAAGTAGCATTTATTACATATGTTACCAGTAACATTCATCTTTATAGCCACGATCTGACCCTTAGATGCCGGACATTATGAGCGGCAGCGCACTCTATATAAGCCGCCCCTCCCCTCTGGCACAAGGGTTCGCACCTTGTAACTCCTAGATTCTACACGACAGAAAAGTTCCTGACCACCTGAGACATAGGGCTGTTACCTCCACGAGAGGGGCCTGAACTCATACATCTGTGTGTACAATCTCGCCATAACTAGGACTCTGCCCTCTCCTTACGTACCCCTAACCTCTACTGTCAGGCTCGTTCCCACGACACGAGGCCCGCAGGACGGATGTCATCGCTGAGCCCACCTCTGCATCATCGATAGCTACTTTGCAGGCGAAGACCACCTTTGGACAGGGCGGGGATGTACTCCTGTCCCCCTTCAAATTTGGCCGTTGTGGGATCCCTTCCCGCCATTGTGATAAGGGAAGAGGACCCGGGCCACTGCTATATATAGAGGCTAGGTTGCACCGTAGAGAGATGAACACACCAACACAAGACAAGGCAGAGAGCCAAGAGCACCACTCGAGCACCCTCGCGAGGCTCGAAACCACTGTACTAGTTCATCCACCACACCTCCCGAGAGGCAATCCACCAAAGCAGGAGTAGGGTATTACGCTTCGCAGCGGCCCGAACCTGGGTAAACCACCGTGTTCATCTTCTTCCTCGTCATCGTGCGAGTTCGCCGTAGTAACCATCGTGTAGCGAGCAGAGTAGGGCGAGGTCACAGGGAAGCTTGGCACACGCCCCTGTGTTCGAACCTTGAGGGTTTTGCGGAGCCCGAAATCCGACACTTTCAATGTTTGCGGATCTTAAAACCGCAATGTTGAGAGAAGTTTGTTCCTCGGTTAAGGAGGAAATTGATGCGCGCTTAAAGCCATCATCATCCACATCAAACTCATTTAATCCAAATGAGGTCCTTGATGCGGATGACTCAAGGGAATTCCTTACATCACCGGGTCGCACTCAAGTTCCTAGGTACAATGCCTCGGAACCTTTTTACTCACAACAACCATTACAACATCCTCGCATTAATCCTGGTGGGCCTCCGCCCCCTTTGAAAGCTAATGTGTTTGCTATGTGGAAGCTAGATATGGAGCCTCACATTCGAAGTGCATCTACGCAATTATGGTGGATTGTGGTCAACGGTTTCAACCCGAAGGACCCAACAAATCTCACTCCAAGGGAAGTGGTTGATGATCAACTCAATGCAACCGTCCACAACATCTTGCGTAGTGCCGTGACCGAAGACTATAGTGACTCCAGTGCTCTTCTCAAGACCGCAAAGGAAATCTGGGATTGCCTTGAAGAGGCTCTAGAGGGTGATGCTGCAATTCGAAGATCTCGATTAGCCTTGCTCAAGCAAGAGGTAAATTTGTTTGTAAGGAATGATGGTGAAACAGCGGATGAGGGTTTTTGAAGATTGAAGTCTCTTGTGCTAAACCTGAGAACCTTTGGATGTGAATGGGCTAACGGTGACTTCATCAAGGACAAGTTCATTGCTGCAATGGTTCTAACGGAACACACCATGGTGATGATGATCCATCAACGCCGGACTACCACAAGTTAACTGCGGCTCAAGTTGTGTCTACCTTCTCCACCCATGTGCTTTTGGAGACCAAGTCAAAGAAAACCTTTGCAATTGCTCAAGCCACCAAGAACTGAAATATTGCCTTAAAGGCGAAGAAGGTAATTGCTCAAGCTAGAGAAGAAGATGTGCTTGAAGAGTGCAGTGAATATGATGGTGACACTACTTGTCCGGCAAATGACTTTGCGAAAGACTTGGCTCTCTTAGTCAAGAAGTACTCGGGTACCATGGCCAACAAAGGAAAAAATCTTCAAGGAAGAAGTTTTGGGAGGAGAAAGTGCTACAATTGTGATAGCCTAAGACACTTTGAGCATGACTGCCCATATAAGAGACGTGAAAAAAGTCCGAAAAACTTGTGCTTAAAAAGAAGAAATTCTTCAAGTTCGCCAAGAGAAAAGATGACAAGGCACTTGTTCATGAGACATACATGTTACGAGATGAGGATGACGATGATGTGGACCAAGTGGGCACAGCTACCATTGCCTTGCATGCCACTAACTCATCCTCATCCACCGGCCTCTTTGACTCTCCAAATGAGGACACCCCCTTCACTCATCGATGCCTTATGGCTAAATAGATAAAAAAGTGAGTCCAAATCTCCTATCCACGCTAACCACATTCCCAATATTTCTTGTTCGATAGTGGAGCATGGGTGTGTGGCTAATCTGGACAATGATGAGGAATCATTGATGAATTTCATGAAAACTCTTCATGGTGAAGCACGTGCTCATTTTAGCGATCTCCTAAGTCAATCGCGGAACGCGATGATTTTATTGATAACGTTGAAAACCTCCTCATAGAGTAAAAAGAGACAGTCAAACTCCTCGAGCATGAACTACATGAAGAGAGTGACATGAGAGCCTCCCTCGAGGAAGCCATGTCTTCGAATGACATTGACTTTGTTAAAACCAATGATGCCTTACAAATTTCTCTTGAGAACAAAGATGCCATGACTTTAAAATATGAGAAGCTTTTAGTTGATCACTCTCAGCTTAGTAAGGAACATGAGCTCCTTGTGAAAAGTTCCAAGGTTGCCAAAGGTGACCTCATTGCCCTCACCGAGTCATATGCTCAACTCAAAGCTTCTATCAAGAAGGCTCTTACTACCGTCTCTCGCATTGATTTAAATGATGAATCTTGTACGGCTAACTTTGTTCATGATTGCACCTATCTTCAAGAAGAGAACAATAAGTAAAAAGCCCGAATAGAGAAAGGACTTGTGGCATGCATTAAAGGAGGGAAAAATCTCAATGAACTCTTGAACAACCAAAAGGAGTGTGTTGCAAAAGAGGGAATTGGTTTTGATCACTCTCTCAAGGCAAAGAAAGCCAAGAAGAAGAACAAGAAGAACAAGATCGGTTCCAGTCCTGCTCAACAAAAGGTAGTTTTCTTGCACGAAGGGCACAAGGAGAAGGAGAAGGAAAAAGGGGAAGATGGGAATGGCTAGGTCATTAAGGACAAGGCCATTCCTAAGGAGTTTTCCGGAAGGAACAACCCATCCTATGTCCTCATGAGAGGAACAGATGGTTACACCTTTGCTAAATCCGTTGGCACTAATTATGATGATTATGCATGGACTATTTGAGTTCCTAAGACCATTGTTGCTAACTCTCTAGGACCCATTGCTAAATGGGTACCTAAACTCAAAGCTTGATTCATGTAGGACTATACCTCCGGTGGAACGCAATGGGTGATCGATAGTGGATGCACCAATCATACGACCAGAGATAGAGAAATGTTTGTGGAGTTCGTTGATTCCCTCAAGGCCTCCTCATCCATTTCGTTTGGTGACAATAGCAAGGGCAAGGTATTGGGATTGGGTAAACTAGTAATCTCTAATGATTCATCTCTATCAAATGTCATGCTTGTTCAATCCCTTCACTACAATTTACTCTCAACGATTCAATTGGCACGTGACGGTTATGATTCTCATTTCGGTGAATTCCATGTGACCGGCTTTAAGAGGAGCAATCTCAAAGTGGTCTTTGTTGGGCATGTTGAAGACAACCTTTATGTGGTTGATTTCTCTAAAGAGAAAACACATCTTGTACCATGTCTAATGGCCAAGGCCGACGTGGGGTGGCTATGGCACTGACGGTAACCCACGTGGGTATGAGAAAATTGCAAGCTCTCTTAAAGGGGGGAGCATATCCTTGGACTAACCAATGTGTCTTTTGCCAAAGATCGTCCTTGTAGTGCTTGCATTGCCGAAAAGCTTCATGAGAAAGCCGATAAATTGAAGACTATCATTTCCACCTCAAGGCCCTTAGAGCTCCTCCACATGGATCTCTTTGGTCCCCCTCTTATGATAGTTTGGGAGGAAGAAGGTATTGTCTTGTCATTGTTGATGATTTTACAAGATATACATGGGTATTCTTCCTCAATACAAAAGATGAGACCCAAGAAACATTCATCAACTTTGCCAAAGAAGCTCAACGTCAACATGATTGTGAAATCAAGGCAATTCGAAGTGACAATGGGACCGAGTTAAAAAATTATACCATGGATGAGTTCTTGAGTGATGAGGGTATCAAGCATCAGTATGTTGTGGTTTATACTCCTCAACGAAATGGTGTTGCGGAAACGAAGAACCGAACTCTTATTGAAATGGCTAGGACCATGATTGACGAGTACAAGTCTCCATACAAGCTTTGGGCCGAAGCCAAGAACACGGCGTGTCATGCATCAAACCGGCTTTATCTCCGCAAGCTCAAGAACAAGACCCCATATGAACTTCCCATTGGGAGAAAACCCAACGTCAAATACTTTCGGGTGTTCGGTTGTAAGTGTTTCATTCTAAACAAGAAATCCCGTTTAGCTAAATTTGAGTCTAAAACTTATGAGGGCATATTTTTTGGATATGCAAATTCTCATGCTTACCGTATTCTCAACAAATCCACTGGGTGTATTGTGGAGACGGTAGATGTGGAGTTTAATGAAGATAACGGCTCTCGTATGGAGCAAATTGTTCCTAGTGTTGTAGGTGATGAGGCTCCTTCACAAGCTATAAGGACCATGGGGATAGGCCACATTCTTCCACAAGAAATACCCAAAGTCCAAGTAGAAGAAGAAGGAGTAAGAGCCCCTCTTGTGGAATCCCCACAAGGGAAGTCATCACCGCCACCACAAATGCAAGATGCTTTGGGAGATCATGAACCTATCCAAGAACAAGATCAAGCCCCTCACGTTCTCGAGCAAGATCAAGGACAAGCTCAACCAAGTGGTGAGGAACCAAAAATTGAGGTCCAACAAGTTGCTCAAGACATTGGGCAAGATCAAGGACAAGCTCAACCAAGTGGTGATGTACCAAGCCTTGATGTCCAAGACGTTCCCCATGCCGATGATCAAGATCAAGATCAAGCCCAACCTAAAGTTCAAGAAGTTGAAGTGGTGAAGAGAAGGGTGTCTCCAAGACTTAAAAGAGCCCAACCTCAAGTTTCTTCTACCATACCACCCCCACATGTTCAAGAAGTTGAGGTTGTGAAGAGAAGGGTGTCCGCTAGAATCAAACAAGCTCAATGCATAGTATCTTCATCAAGTGCAACACAAAATGATGAAGAGCTTTCTTTAAAAGAGCAGAAAGTGGCTGCCAAGATAGAGCATCTTCAACATCTCACTCAGAACATTTATGGAAGCATCCAGAAGGGGGTAACTACTCGTAGACGTGTTGCAAACTTTTGTGAACATCACTCGTTTGTCTCTTGTATTGAACCTCTTCAAGTGGAAGATGCTCTTGACGATCCCGATTGGGTAAATGCTATGCATTAAGAACTGAACAATTTCACCTACAATAAAGTATGGACTCTAGTAAAGAGGCCACAAGAACACCATAATGTCATCGGGACCAAGTGGATCTTTAAGAACAAGCAAGATGAACATGGACAAGTCACACGGAATAAGGCAAGTTTGTGGCACAAGGTTTCACTCAACTTGAAGGTTTGGACTTTGGTGAAACCTTTGCCCCCGTTGCCCGTCTTGAGTCCATTCATATCTTGCATGCATATGCCTCTCATCATAATTTCAAGTTGTATCAAATGGATGTGAAGAGTGCATTTCTTAATGGTCCTCTTAAAGAGTTAGTGTACGTCAAACAACTTCCCGGTTTCGAAGATCCCGATCACCCCTCTCACGTCTATGAACTCCATAAGGCGCTCTATGGACTTAAACAAGCACCTCGTGCTTGGTATCATCACCTTACGGCTTTCCTAGGCGAGAAGGGGTTTCAGATCGGGTTAATAGATTCCACTCTTTTCACAAAGAGGGTAAAAGGGGAGTTGTTTGTGTGCCAAATTTGTGTTGATGACATTATTTTTGGTTCCACTAACCATGCTATTAACGTTGAGTTTGAGAATCTTATGACAAAGGAATTCGCAATGAGCATGATTGGAGAATTGAAGTCTTCCTAGGATTTCAAGTAAAGCACTTGAGAGGAGGAACTTTCACCAAACAATCCTTGTAGATACAAGACATTCTCAAGAAATTCAAGATGACTGATGTCCAGCCCAAGAAGACACCCATGCCAACAAATGGTCAACTTAATCTTGATCCCAATGGTAAAGCCGTGGATCAAAAGTTATACCGCTCCATGATCGGTTCTTTGCTTTACCTTTGTGCATCTAGACCCGATATTATGTTGAGTGTGTGCATGTGTGCAAGATTTCAATCCTCTCCTATGGAGAGCCATTATATGGCAGTAAAAATAATCCTTTGATATTTGGTTCATACCCCAAACTTGGGCCTTAGGTATCCTAAAGGATCATCATTCAAGTTGATAGGATATTCCGATTCAGATTGGGCCGAAGACAAGATTGATCGCAAGTCCACATCCGGTTCCTGTCAGTTCCTTGGAAGATCCTTGGTTAGTTGGTCCTCAGAGAAGCAAAATTGTGTGTCTCTTTCAATCGCCTAAGCTGAGAATATTGCCGCTGGAAGTTGTTGTGCTCAATTATTATGGATGCAAACTTTGATGGATTATGGTGTCAAATGTGATAAAGTGCCTCTTTTGTGTGACAATGAAAGTGCAATCAAGATCACATAGAACCCCATACAACACAACCGTACCAAGCATATTGATATTCGTCATCATTTCATTCGGGATCATGTGACAGGAAAGGACATTGAGTTATTTCCTGTTAACACTGAGGTGCAACTTGCAGATATTTTTACCAAGCCACTTGATGAAGCAAGATTCCGCATGTTAAGGCATGAGCTAAATATCCTGGATCTTTGTAACTTGGTTTGAGACATTTGCATGCACACTCATACTCAACTAGTATCTTGTTTAGATGTAGGCACCTATGCAGGGGGAGCTAGCTCAACTCATGAACTATCTTGTCCTAATAGTGCGTAAATAAACCAAATCTTTCACATTCGTCATTCATTGATGGTAATTGTGCTTCAAAGATGAGTATTGGTCTTGGGCCGAAGGTTCATATCTTCGTGGTGCCATACTAAATAAACTCAAACATGGTGGCTACTGCCACCTCCCTTGTTCGACGATTGGTCATTTGACTTGATTCGAATATTTTTAGACCTTGTGTTCTAATTTGGTTTTGTGATGTGCATGTTGCTCTTTTAAGCGCAATGTCATGTGCATGTTGGTTCTTTTTAGTGCAAGTGCCTCATTTTTTTTCTTTCTTATCCCTTGTGTCGGTGCACTAGTACAGGGGTACCCAGTGCCCCTAACTTATGCACATGCGATAGAGCAGAGAACCCCGCCAACAATCAAGACCAAGACTCCAACAAGCTCAGCGCGGGAACCCAAGCCTGGGCTGTGACGCGCCAAGCACGTCCCCAACGCTTGCCAGGGACCAAGACGAACGCACCTTCCAGAAGACCCGGCAAGCCATTCCCCGGCAGGCATGAGCCAACCAGCCACCGCTCCACCGCATCGCTACGGCTGTCACTTATCAATGCGGTGTCGAGCCTTCAGGCGGCTAATCAGCTCTCGCTAAGCATGTGGCAACGCTCCGAAAGGCAAGTTACACCCGGTTGACACCCGCCCTGTGGCGTGTCAAGATCTCAAGCAGCGACCAGCCAAGCGGTGGCAAGAGCTTGCCGGGGATGCACCCCCAAGTGCCACCTAGGTAGGTAATCATGGCATTTTGTCCTAAATGCCAGAGTTAGGTATGATAGCTCTGCTTAGCTATCTAATCGATAGATAATGTCTGTTTTCCCACTGTGGTAACCCCTTGCACTTAAAAGGAGGCCCAAGGCAACCTAGCTCAAGGTTGGCAACTGGAACCCCCGAACGCTTGTACTCGCAAAGCCGCTCTTCCCTGGGCAACAGTCCTTGCCGGGGTTAGGCGCCTTGCATTCTTCGTCTTCCTCCAATCAATCCACCAAAAAGCAGGAGTAGGGTTTTACGCTTAGCAGCGGCCCGAACCTGGGTAAAATGCCTGACCCGTGATCGTTGCGCCGTCTCATGATCTTCGCTCTTCGTGCAACGTGAAGCCCCTTGCTGGACCACAAGGGACCTCTGGTCCCATAGGTGATCGTGAGCATCCACGCACCGACATTTGGCGCGCCAGGTAGGGGGAGCGTGCATCACTTGCACGAACCCAAGTTCGTGAACGGCGGATCGATCTTCATAGTCATCTTCTTCAATAATGGTTCCATAGAAGAAATCCAGCACGACTGTGCATCCCTCGTCCTCGAAGGCCCCTTCACATGCGGCCGCCGGCGCTGTAGGCAACACAGCGGCTGCAGGCGAGGTGGGCGTCATGGACGACGCGGTCGGCACAGGCGGCGCGCCTGTCCAGCCTCTCACGGCCGGGAATGGAGCGGTAGGCGCCGGAGGGGAGCAACTACAGCAACAACATGGCGAGCTCGGCCTCGACACTATGGGCGGAGGGAACGTCCCTTCATCACCTCCCCGCCGCGCGGATGGCCGAGGCCACCTCAGTGGCGCCCAGTCCGGTGCGAGCCGTGATCCTCCGGCTGCACCCATCGCCACCAAGATTGTTGGGCGTGCACCTCGAGCGAAGCGAGACAGGGCGCCCAGTGGAGCCGCAACTCCTCAGGATCGGCCCACAACTCACCAGAAAGCTCCAGCGAGTGGCGCGCGGCATCAAGGACGCGGCGATGCTTCTCTTGGTCCTGCCAAGAGTCGAGCCACGTCAAGGTCCGCCTCTATCGCCATGCCTGGCACCACAGAGTAGGCCATGGCGAGAGTCCAGATGCTGCTCAACTTCTTGCTAGCAGCTCATAAGATGGGTGAATGGAGTGCCACCATTCAAAGCCTAATTTCCTTAGTTGAAGCCAACAAGACCCAGCATGCAGAGTCGTCACGACGTACGCGAATAGCAGCAGCGGTCCAGGGTGGCGAGCGCGTGGAAGGGGTCACCCCAACGGTGCAGTCCCCTCCGCGACAACAAGCCCAGAGGCAGCCGCAGCTAGCTTCACATGTTGACGACCGCGACGAGGCATCCATAGTCTCGCCTGGTCCGCACGACCGTCGGGACCAGCGGCGTGTCCTGGAAGACCGGTGGAAGGAAGACGCGCACATCACCATCAAGCAACGTTGTGAAGCACACCGTTAGTACGACAGGCGCAACGGTCCAGACATCGGTGACCCCGCGCCCAGTGTCGGCGGGTACCTTCCTTACGAGGTTGGTTGCCCTGCCTTCACTAGTGAGCTGCGATGGGTCCGCTGGCCATCGACCCAAGCCTTCAAGCCTGAGCTACCAGAGAAATAGGACGAAAGGCTAAACCCCGCATAGTTCTTGGGCATCTACACGATAGCTATTCAAGCTATGGGAGGAAGAGATGAGAAGGTGCTCGCCAACTATTTCCCTTTGGCGCTCAAGCCAAATGTGAGATCATGGCTGATGCACCTGCCGGAGAATTCCATTTCCTCTTGGGCTGATCTATGCAATGAGTTCGTTGGCGCCTTCACCGGTGGTCATCAAGAGCCAGGCCAGCTCAGCGATCTCCAAGTCCTCCCACAAAAGGAGGGAGAAACTTTGAGAAAGTATATCCAGAGGTTCAGCCAGGTACAACGCAACATCCCTGAGATCCATCCCGCGGCAGTGATTGCCGCGTTCCAGTCGAACGTGCGCAACAGGAGGATGCGAGCCAAGATGAATGTCAAGCTCCCCAAGACTGTCAATGAGCTTTACACCTTGGCGGATAAGTGTGCTCGAGCTAAAGAAGGGAGACGACTTCACGGAGAAGAGGCGAGCGTCGAAGTGGATTCAGATGATGACGATGATGCCCCCGACCCGAAGGGAAGGAATAGGAAGTGCAATAAGAAGCGAAAGGGAAAAGCAGTGCTGGCTGTCGAGAGCTCCGGAGGCCTCAGTACCGGCAAAAAGGCGAAAGCCGAAACCCCCGGCAAGGGAGCTGCCGCGTGCGCTAATTGCCGGGAGGCTGCTGCCGCTGAGAAGGCCTAGAAATCTGACGGGTCGTACTGCAAGATTGACCGCACCAAGGGCCATGATCTCCAAGAATGCCGACAGGTCAAGCAACTTGTTGAGAAACAGAGGGCCGAGTACAAGAAACGTGACAAGGAAAAAGGCCAGGACGGCGCTGCCAGGAAGGGCCGTGGTGGCAGAGGTGGTCACCGCGGCAAAACCCCGCAGGAGAAGGGAAAACCCGCCAGAGGGCGAGAGAAGAAGGAAACAGATGATATGAGCGATGATGAGGATGATGATGACGATTCCAGCGATAGGGAGTTCCAGAAAGCAAATGAAGCTATGTGCGTTGACGGGGGAGCATCCTTGCACTCCTCTCGCCGCCAGCACAAACAGTGGGCACGCGAGGTCAATTTTGTGGAACCAACTGCAGAATCAAGGAAACCACTCAAGTGGTCCCGCACGCCTATCATCTTTGACGAAGAGGATCATCCTGACCGTACCACTACGTTTGGATGTTTGCCGTTGTTGGTTTCCCCAATGATCCGCAACCTCAAAGTGTCTAAGATGTTAGTTGACGGTGGGGCCGGACTGAACTTGATCTCTCCTAGAGTGGCTGAGAAACTGCAGATCCTTGATTAAGAGCTCGAAGCCACGGGTACGTCCCAAGGAATCAACCCCGGGAGGAGACGACCCAAGGGAAAGATCACTCTGCCTGTGACGTTCGGCGGAGAGGTGAACTTCCGAACAGAGAAGATAGTATTTGATGTCGCCGAAATCCCACTGCCCTACAACGGAATCCTTGGTCGCCCGGATCTGGCAAAGTTCATGGCGGCATCCCACTATGCCTACAATACTTTGAAGATGCCAGGGCCCATTGGAGTCATTTCCATCCCGTCCGACAAGAAGAACAAGGTTATATGCATGGACCAGATGTATCGCGACGCGGTAGCAGCTGAAGCCACAGATATCCCAGCTCCCGCCAAGGATACAAGGAAAATGAAGAAGTCTGGCAGGAACACCAGCAAGGACTCCGGGAAGCATGCCTCTTCGGAGTGCGCGGCACCTGATGATGACCTGCCGGAAAGTTCCGCCGGCAAGAAGACCAAGGTCACCTACCCTGAGACGAAGAAAGTCCCGGCAGGGGAGGATGGCACTGGTGGTACCTTCACCATCAGTGCTACCCTTACTGACAAATAGGAAAGCGCGCTCGTTGCCTTCCTACGAGAGAATGTCGATGTGTTTGCCTGGCAACCATCTGACATCCCCGGTGTTTCCAGGGAGGTAATTGAGCAGCACCTTGCTATCTCCCCTCATGCCCGACCCGTCAAGCAAAAGGTTAGGAAACAGGCCTTGGAGCGGCAGCAGTTCATTGTCGAGGAAATCAAGAAACTTGAAGCAGCTGGTCTGGTCAGAGGAGTGTTGCATCCAACCTGGTTGGCAAACCCGGTGATGGTACGAAAGGGGAATGGGAAATGGAGGCTTTGCATCGACTTCACTGACTTGAACAAGGCCTGCCCGAAGGACCCTTTCCCCTTGCCGTGCATAGATCAAATTGTTGACTCCACCTCCGGATGTGACTTGCTTTCCTTTTTGGATGCCTACTCCGACTACCACCAGATATTTATGAACAAGGAAGATGATGAGAAGACCGCATTTATAACTCCCTGCGGCACGTACTGCTTTGTACGAATGCCCTTTGGGTTAAAGAGTGCTGGTTCAACCTTCACCAGGGCTGTTCAAATTGGTTTTGGACCTCAGCTGCATAGAAATGTGGAAGCATACATGGATGACATCGTGGTCAAGACCAAGGACGAAGCCACTCTCATACAAGATCTAGAAGAAACTTTCGCAAACTTGCGCAAGATCAACCTGAAACTCAATCCTGAAAAATGTGTGTTCGGTGTCCCATCCGGCAAGCTGCTTGGGTTCTTCGTGTCTCAATGAGGAATAGAAGCCAATCCCGACAAGATCAAGGTGATCGAGCAGATACAGGCGCCCAAAACCATCAAAGATATCAGACGCCTGACCGGATGTGTTGCCGCGTTGAGCAGGTTCATCTCCAAGTCCGCTGAGCGCGCCTTGCCGTTCTTCAAAATCCTGAAGAAGGTTGGCTCGATGAAGTGGACCCCGGAAGCAGTTGTAGCACTGCAAGACCTAAAGAAATACCTATCCTGTGCTCCCACCTTAGTCGCTCCTAAACCGCAAGAGTCGTTGCTGCTATATCTAGCGGCAATGAATCAAGTGGTTAGTGCAGCGCTGGTGGCACAGCGGGGAGTGGATGAAGATTCAGCAGCCACTGCTGATGTAGCCGGGAGCGAGAAAGATACTTCCGCGGCAGACCTTGACACAGGTCAAGGGGGATCTCAACAAATGGTTGACAGCGAGTCCAAGGAAGTGGCAAAGAAGAAAATGGTGCAGCAGCCCGTGTACTTTGTCAGTTCCCTACTGCAGGGGGCTCGATCAAGGTACTCCAGAGTACAAAAGTTGATCTTCGGCCTCATCATGGCCTCGAGGAAGCTGTGCCACTACTTCCAAGCCCATGAGATAACAGTTGTCACCCGTTTCCCGTTGCAACGCATACTGAGAAACCCCGAAGCCACTGGCAGGATAGTGAGTGGGCATTGGAGTTGTCAAGCTTCGGATTAAAGTATGAGAGCACTTCCACCATTCAAAGCAGAGCCTTGGCGGAGTTTATTGCAGAATGGACACCCACGCCAGATGATGAAGCTCCAGAGACAATCCTCCCCAGCAAAGAGGCGCCAAAGGATTGGATCATGTACTTTGACGGTGCTTTCTCACTCCAGGGCACCGAAGCAGGCGTGCTCCTCGTCACCCCGACCGGAGAGCACCTCAAGTACGTCGTCCAGATGCACTTTCCCTGGGAGGAGGCCACCAACAATACCGCTGAGTATGAAGGGCTCCTTGCCGGGCTCAGAATCATGGTAGAGTTGGGAATAAAGAGGCTGATTGTCCGACGAGACTCTCAATTAGTGATAAAGCAAGTCAACAAGGATTATCAGAGCCCGCTAATGGAGGCCTACGTGGAAGAAGTGAGGAAGTTGGAGGAGCACTTCGAAGGGCTGCAAACAGAGCGTGTGCCACGAGCAGAAAACAGCATTGCTGACCACCTATCAAAGTGCGCTGCGCAGAAGCTTCCTGCGGAACCAGGAACCTTTGTTCTCCGCCTCACCCAACCATCAGTGTCCCCGTCTGCAATGTCCAAGAAGAGAAGGAAGCTGAACTCTGGTAAGCATTTCCCGGCAGAGCTTCCCGAAGCCGCTGGTAGAGGTTGCCGGGGAAAATCCCGTTCCAGTTGATGAGCAGCTCCCTCCTGCAGGACCTCTGGGTCTAACGGTTGAGACAAGCGCTCCCAGAGACGTGGAGATGCCTTTGGTCCTAATTGTCGAGCCATAGGCTCCAACTTGGGCGCAGCATATAGTCCATTTCCTTCAAACTGGAGAACTCCCCGAAGAGCAAGAGGAAGCCGAAAGAGTAGCCCATCGGTCAAGTATGTACTAGTTTGTCGATGACACCATGTACAGAAGACGGCCGAACGGTGTGAAATTAAGGTGTATTTGCCGGGAGGATGGACTGAAGCTATTGGCAGAGATTCACAGAGGAGTGTGTGGTTCCCACATTGGATCAAGGGCCCTTGCCGGAAAAGCTTTCCGGCTGGGTTTCTATTGGACCACCGCCCTCCAAGACTCTACTGAACTGGTCACCAAGTGTGAAGCTTGCCAGTTCCACTCCAAAACATCCATCAACCAGCGCAAGCCCTGCAAACAAACCCTCTATCCTGGCCATTCTTGGTCTGGGGGCTCGACATCTTGGGCCCCTTCCCCCGTGCTGTCGGAGGCTTTGAGTTCTTTTTCGTGGCAACCGACAAGTTCACAAAGTGGCCTGAGGTGGAACCGGTGAGAAAGGTGACCGCACAAGCAGCTATCAAGTTCATGAAAGGACTGGTGTGCCGTTTTGGAGTACCTAACAGAGTAATCACCGACAACGGCACCCAGTTCATGAGCCGCGCCTTCATGCAATATATCCAAAACCTTGGAAGCAAGGTCTCCTTCGCCTCTGTTGCTCACCCAAGGAGCAACGGGCAAGTCGAGAGGATGAACGCTGAAGTGCTGCGAGGGCTCAAGACAAGACCTTTCGACAAGCTACGGAAGAGCGGCAGGCGCTGGATTGACGCGCTGCCGGTGGTTCTTTGGTCCCTCAGAACGACACCAAATCGAGCTACCGGCCAGATGCCCTTCTCCCGAGTGTACGGGGCGGAAGCAGTGCTCCCCACAGAACTCATATACGGGTAACCTCGAGTGCTTGCCTACGATGAAGTTGAGCAACAGCAGCTGCGGAATGACGATGCCACGCTCCAAGAGGAAGACCGACTCCGGGCTGCTCTGCGTGCCGCACGTTACCAGCAAGCTCTGCACCGCTGTCATAGCCACAGAGTTCAGGCCCGGAGCCTTGAGGAAGGCGACCTTGTCCTTCGGCGTGTTCAGTCCGCCAAGGGTACAAATAAGTTGACGCCGAAGTGGGAAGGCCCTTACCGGGTAGTACGAGTCACCAGACCTGGCGCAGTCCGTCTGGAGACCGAAGATGGCACCAAGGTGTAGAACTCATGGAACATTGAGCATCTTCGTAAGTTCTACCCGTAAGGCGCGGCTGCCGGGCTCAGTCCCCGGCAGCCACCTTTTGTACAAGCCTTGCCAATGTTGCATGTAACCCTTTGTACAAAGCCAGGCGAAGACCCTGTGCAATAGTAATAAAGCTAGGCATTGCGTCGTATCGTCATCCTTACATGCTCATTACGCATTTTTATGACTGCAATATTAGCACCTTTAAGTTATTAAGATTTGCTAGAATGCTTGATGAGACCATAATCTTTGTTACTGTCCTCACCCTACATGTTTTACCATCAAGAAAACAGTGGAAGGAAACAAAAGAACAAAGGAGGCGGCCCATCACGCTTGAAAAGGAGATACTGCCTGGAAAAGATAAGTGTATCACATATTTTCAGTCTAGTACTTCTCGTTTTCTCAAGGAAACCCTTAGTATCTTCCTTACTGTGGGATGTGGAGTCACCCACGTGGAGAAAATCCTTATCGGGACGAGCTGTCCCCCTGTCTTTGTTCATAGGGATGATAGCGCCGATACCGACAAGGAGCGCTGTCGGGGAACAACGCCAACCTGTTGCCGGGGGCTCAACCCCCCCCCCCCCCCCCCACTCCGGCACTTGTGGTTCGAATGACGACCTGCCAAGCAGCTCCACGCGGTAGAGACAAAACATACTAATGCAGTACAAATAAGGAAAGGAAAAGGACAGTACTTGCGGAAAGAAAATAGCATTCTATTCTCATTCATTTTCGATACATATGGGATGAAGATTACATAAGGAGGCACCTCTTTCTAATAAATCTTTATTTGGCTTTCTCCCCTAGGGGCGAATTACAAAAAGAAAAAGAGCAGAGGGAGACCCCCAACAAAAGCCTAGCCTGGCCCCGTCAGGACCAGCGTTGCGCAGACGTCAACCCCGCCAGGAGGGAAGGCGAAGCCGAAGTCCACGAGCCTGCTGGGGTCCAGCTGGGAAGAAGAGGCGGCTCCCCAGCCAGGAACCCCCGGCAAATCCCTCTGCCGGGAGGAGGAGGAGGAGCACGATGACGGTGATGGTGCGGCCGATGATCAGTCAGAGCCCAGGTCGTCGTACTCCGACTTGATGGCCTGGGACTCGTCGTCGCCGTCTTCACCGACACTGTCCTCCTTGTCGGTATCGCTCGAGGAGGAGCTTTCAGCATCGCTCATGCTCTCCTCGCAGCTGCCAAGAGGGGCGCCCGAACGCCCGTAAATCTTGACTGAGAGCAGGTTGGCCTCCATCCTCTTGAAGCGGAGGATGTGCCCTTCCATGAGGTTATGAGTGCGGGCGAAGTTTTTTCACCCACGCCTGAGAAGCATGACATGACACTCCGGGTACTCAACGTCCACCCGCGCAGCACCATTACAGCAACCATGCGCCCGCAGCCAGAGGACAGACGGCTTGTCAACCTCCATCACCCTGGCGAAAGGGTGAGGGAGGCGCAGGTGGCCTAGGAGGGGGCCACGCAATTTGATGACGAACTCCAGCGCCGTTCCCTTAGCATGGGTCTCTTCAATAGGAGGGTCTAGCGTTGGAGGAGGAAGTGAAGCAGCACTCCGCCTCCCCTGACCATGGGCTCCGCGTCGACTGCGACCCCTCCTAACTCCTCCGCCATGCGCACTCGAGCCACCCGCCGCCTCCGTGGCCGAAGCGGTGGCATGATCCCGACGAGAACCCCTCGCCGTTGAGGCGGAGGCCGGAGGATGCCCTCGTCCCCTAGGCATACTAGCGGCGAGCGCAGCTCAAGATGAAGAAGTAGAAGGGCGAGCTCTGTGGGAGTGCACTCAAGAAGGAAGAAAAGGGTGGATGAGCATCGCCCCTTGCGACCCCCCAATTTATAGGGAGGGGTCCGGGGGCTAGCTCTCCTCCGCTCCAAGGGTCGCCGCCCATCTCCACCAATTCCATCACCCACGATCACGGGCGAACAGGTAACCGCCCCATTGCTCCAATCCATGGCGCTGCGGTTCCTGCCACAATCAGGACTTTAAGTCACGAGCGCCCGTCGCTAACTCCCCGCTATGCATGCGGCGCGCGTGGCGGAAACGGCCTAAGGTGGTGGGTCAGTGCTAGCCAATAAATCGGCAGTTACTCCCTCACATTGTGCGCCTGTGCATGAAACTTGGGCCTGACCCAACGGCACTTGGCGAGCACGTGTGGGCCAGTCCCAGGGCTCCTGTCGGTGCACTAGTACATGGGTACCCAGTGCCCCTAACTTATGCACAGGTGGTAGAGCAGAGAACCCCGCCAACAATCAAGACCAAGACTCCAACAAGCTTAGCGCGGCAACCCAAGCCTGGGCTGTGACGCGCCAAGCATGTCCCCGACGCTTGCCGGGGACCAAGACGAACGCACCTTCCAGAAGACCCGACAAGCCATTCCCCGGCAGGCATGAGCCAACCAGCCCCCGCTCCACCGCATCGCTACGGCTGTCACTTATCGATGCGGTGTCAAGCCTTCAGGCGGCTAATCAGCTCTCGCTAAGCACGTGGCGACGCTCCAAAAGGTAGGTTACGCCCGGTTGACACCCGCCATGCGGCGTGTCAAGATCTCAAGCAGCGAACAGCCAAGCGGTGGCAAGAGCTTGCCGGGGATGCACCCCCAAGTGCCACATAGGCAGGTAATCATGGCATTTTGTCCTAAATGCCAGAGTTAGGTATGATAGCTCTGCTTAGCTATCTAATCGATAGATAATGTCTCTTTTGCCACTTTGGTAACCGCTTGCACTATAAAAGGAGGCCCAAGGCAACCTAGCTCAAGGTTGGCAACTGGAACCCCCGAACGCTTGTACTCGCACAGCCGCTCTTCCCCTGGCAGCAGTCCTTGCTGGGGTTAGGCACCTTGCGTTCTTCGTGTTCCTCCAATCAATCCACCAAAATGCAGGAGTTGGGTTTTACGCTTAGCAGCGGCCATAACCTGGGTAAAATGCCTGACCCTTGATCGTTGCGTTGTCTCATGATCTTCGCTCTTTGTGCAACGTGACCCCCCTTGCCGAACCACAAGGAACCTCTGGTCCCATAGGTGATCGTGAGCATTCGTGCACTGACACCTAGTGTTGTTTCCCTCTCATGCATCATATCCCATACAAAGTCAGCTATGGACTACGTGTGGTGGTAATGATATGGATCCAGCCCCATCCGAGTCCCTGGTTGTCTCTCTGCTGGATACCCCGTGCGCACGGCCATGTGCCATGCCCACGGGCTTTACCGTGCGCACGGGACCCTATGCGCAAGGGCTAATTTGGCCCCGTGCGCACTGGGCAGGCAGTCCAGTATTTTTTAGGCAGGGCGCGGAGGGGCTAGGGTTCATTCGTCCCCTTCGGCCTCCCCACCCCCTGCTGCCTCCTGGGCTCCTGGAGCCGCCATCGTCGCCTCTCTCCATCTCCTCTTTGTGTTCTTCCTCTGTTGGAAGGGAGGCGGATGGGCTCATCCTCTAGTAATGCCCTGCCCCTCTTTCTTTTGTGGTTGGTTTTAGGGATTTAGGGTTCCTCTTCTAGGCTCTTTTTTTTCTAGTTTTTTTCATTCTTTTAGTCTAGGTTTCTCAATAGATCCTTGCCTTCCCCCTGCCTCCTCCATTGCCCATGCTAGATGTAGGTTTTGACAGCCACTGGGAGACCCCGTGCCAACGGGCTTGTACCGTGCGCACGGAACCCCGTGGGCACGGGCTTGTACCGTGCGCACGGGACCCAGGCCCCGTGCGCATGGGGTTGGCAGTATTCTCTGGTTTCTTCTGCTAGTTTTTTTGTTGTTGTTTTGGCTGCTTTCTTTTTATGGCACCTGCAGTCATTCTTCTTGCACATGCTGTTTTGAATGTTTTTGGTTTCTTAGACTCCGCAGACAGGGTGGCTGCCGCTCGTAGCAAACGATCGAAGACAGGGGCTGCTAATTCTCAGTTCAATATTGCTCGTCGTCTGTCATCAGAGAAAGCTGGTCAAGGATCCCAGCGTCGTGCTCGTCATGCTACATCCAAGAAGCCTGTGGTTGAAACCTCTGATGCCTCTGAGGAAGAATATGATTCTGTGGAGGATGAACACTATGAAGAAGAGGAAGAACCAAGGGAAGAGGATGAAGAAGAGGCAGGTACCAAGAATGATGATGGTGATGAAAAGGATCAGCCTATTCCTGGCGGGCGTGATCTTCGGAATATTCCTCTATGCGACTGGCACAAGCCAGATATTTGGGCTCGTAAGCAGGCTGATCCCTATGTTGCGGCCACCGGTCTTGACTTGGATCCTAGATTCAAGGAGGAGTTTCAACACAAGGTGTACTCTGAGCTTCTCATGACCAAGACCAAGAAGTTTGCACCTCACAAGCAAATTAATGTGACAGACCTTCGCAACAACAGTCACCTCTATCCAGCAGTTTATGCTACTCTTGACAGTTTGGGCCTCCTTCCTTTTGTCAGCTTCAACCATGCCTATAATGAAGAGCTTGTCACGCAGTTCTTTGCCACCATTTTCTTCCATAATGACTCTGCTCGTACTCTCACCTGGATGTCTATGCATCATTAGTTGTCTCCTTCAATGGCCAAGTTTTCTGAAATCATTCCATATATGTTCTATGAGGAAGAACATGAGGATTTTCGCCGAGTTCATGATGGTGGGCAGCGCTCCAAGGATGAAATTGCATTTGATTACAAGCAGGACCTATTCTTTGTCACTGGCTCGATCAAGGGTTTGCTCCCGGTGTATGATACAATGAGGCACATTCTTAGGTACACCCTTACTCCCAAGGCTGTTGACTCTCATAACATACGGAGCTCTATGTTGGATGTCTTTGTGTATATGCATGCCAGGAAGAAAGTGGATGTTCTGGACTTCATGTTCTATGAGCTTCGTCAGTGTGTGTAGGTCGTTAGTCTATGCACCTTTCATTCAGGCCCTCATCGAATCTGTATGCCCTGCACAGTACATCTCTCACTACAAGACCTTTTTTCCCAAGCGCAGTATTCTTTGGTCTCCTCAAGCTCCTACCCCATACAAGCCTCCTAAGCAAGGACGCAACCCTCGAGCTGATGAGCGGACTACCTACACTCCAGTGTGCTCCTCCACTGCCCGCATTCCTCGTGGGCCTAGCAAGAAAAGTTCTGAGGCCTATTTTACCCACGATGAGAAGAAGTCTTTGTTCAAGACTCTACGCAGCATGTTTAAGATGTGTCAGACCACTCAGCGCCGTCAGGTCAAGGACACCAATAGGGGCAAACTTGAGCGTCATCAGAAGAAGGATGAGCGTGCTGCTGCTGGTGAGATTGTTGGCTCAGGATCTGAGGACGTCGACAGTGAGGCGGCGGCTTACTCCTTCTCTATTGAAGGATGGCATTTTGATGATGATGATGCCTCGAGCGCGCCTCCCCGTGTCTGAGTGGTTTTATTTGCATCACCTTTTCCCTTTTTGTTGTCTTGATGACAAAGGGGGAAAAGTGGTTTAGGAGTAGTCTGAGTTGCTGAGATCTCAAGCCTCATGTTCTCTGTGGTATTTATTTGGCTTGAGATACTCTTATTTGTTCCTTTTATCATGTGCGTGTGAGCTACCTTTATCTTCCATGTGTGAGACTATCTCGTATGGATCATATATGCTGCTAATCTTTATGTTTTGTTATATGATCTTATTTATCATGTATCGTCTCACCACTCCTGCTCACCACACTCTTTGCATGTGATCTAAGCACCGTATATGGTATTTTGTTTTGATCACATGATCTTGACATCATTGATCTAGGGGGAGCCTCTTATGTGTGTGCTTGACACATACTCAAGCAATTTTTATCCATGCACACATATAGGGGGAGCTCCGACGATCAAGTGTTGTCTTGTGTCATGGCTTTAATATTCTTATATCTTTTGCCATGTCCAAACCATGTTGTCATCAATGCACCAAAAAGGGGGGCACTACTCGAATTCAGTTATTTGCCGTCTGCCAGCTCTTTGCCGTCGGCTGGCAGATGGCAAAGAGGGTCTTTGCCGTCAGCTGCCACAAAGCTGATGGAAAAGAGTTGGCAGATGGCACAGAGGGTCTTTACCATCAGTCAGCTCCTTGCCGTCAGCTCGCAGACGGCAAAGAGCCGCACAGCAGACGGCAAAGCGACAGCTGGGCCCCACTTGACCGCGGGGTGGCTAGGTTAAATTTGGCGTCTTCTTTGCCATCTGCTAGCGGAAGGCAAAGAGTCCTAAAGCAGACGGCAAAGAGGCTAGCCTCTTTGCCGTCCGCCAGCGGACGGCAATGCCCTAACGCTACTAATGGCCGTCCCACCCCCACCCCGGCCCTTCTCTCTCACTGTCACCCACTCCCACTCCCACTCCCCTCTCTCCCCGACGCCCACCGCCGCCACCGCCGAGGCCACCGCCGTCGTCGCCCCACCGGCCCCGTCGCGCTAACCGGCCCCGTCGCGCCGCCGCCCCACCGCCCCCGTCGTGCCGCCGCCCACCGCCCCCATCGCGCCGCCGCCCCACCGCCCTCGTCGTGCCCGTCCTCCCCGCCGCCCCAGTGCCTCGCCGCCCCGGCGCGCCGCCGCCCCCAACGCCCCACCGCCCCCGTCGTGCCCACCGCCCCACCGCCCCCGTCACGCCTGTCCTCCGCGCCGCCCCGGCGCCCCGCCGCCCCCAACGCCCCGCCGCCCCGTCGTCCCCGCCGGTGATTCCCCCCCGCCGGCCGCCCCTATTTTTATTTTGTTTTTCCTATTTTTTTTATTTCTGTTAAATTAGTTAGGTTAGTTTTTTAGTTTATTAGGTTAGTTAGGTTAGTTAGTTAGCTTGGTTTATTAGGTTAGTTAGTTAGGTTAGAAGAGAAAAAAGAAGAAACGAAGAATAAGTAGAAGAAGAGGATAAAGGAAAATAGGAAGAAGAGGAAGAAGAAGAGGAGGAGAAGAAGAAGAAGAAGAAGAAGAAGAAGAAGAAGAACAAGAAGAAGAAGAAGATGAAGAAGAAGAAGAAGAAAAATAAGAAAAGAGGAGAAGAGGAGAAGAGGAGAAGAAGAAGAGGAAAAGAATAGGAAAAAGGAAAAGAAGGAAGAAGAAGAAGAAGAAGAAGAAGAAGAAGAAGAAGAAGAAGAAGAAGAGGAGGAAGAGGAGGAAGAAGAAGAAGAAGAAGAAGAAGAAGAAGAAGAAGAAGAAGAAGAAGAAGAAGAAGAAGAGGAGGAGAAGAGGAGAAGAAGAAGAGGAAAAATAGAAGAGGAGGAGAAAGAAGAAGAAAAAGAGGAGAAGAAGAAGAGGAGAAGAAAAGAAGAAGAAGAAGAAGAAGAAGAAGAAGAAGAAGAAGAAATAGAGGAGAAAAATAATAAAATAGAAGTGCAAAAGTAGTTACATATAGAGAGATTTTTCTATCGGGATTGAATATTTGTGTTGATCGGGTGGATTTCAATGTGCAGTTGTTTCGTCGCTGCGAGGGTCTGCTGTTCGATGACCTCCCTGTGCGTTTGACGAGCTCCCCTGTGTTCGTGGGTGAGCACAAATGACATCTCCTCCCCCCCTTAATTTGCTCTGTTCCGGTCTTCGTGCCGATGAAACTTGCTAGCTATAGGTGTCTTCAATCATCAGTATGCGTGACCAGTATGCGTCTCCCGTTCGAAAGGGCGGCATCTATAAATATGCATGTCCTTGCATATTTATAACTGCCATCCTTTCGAATTGTCCAACGTTATCCATGGACAGCCCGAGTATGTGTAGATTGGGTTCGTTTTCCCTTATTCTCTGCTCCGGATCCGCGGCGGAATTTCGTCAGTGCCTCCCTGTTGTTCTTCGGGTACACATCCTCTCTGCTTATTGCTGAGACGTGTATCAGGAGAACAGCGGGGAGGTGCTGCCGAAATTCTGCGTCGGATCCGGAGCAGAGCATGGGAAAACGAACCCAATCTACACATACTCGGGTGGAATTAGGACCTATCTTTACCTATTATCGTGTAGGTTGCATGGACGTAATAAAACTGACAAACTTGATTAACTGATGAATATAGATGATGAATTATATATATATTTCTTGTGTGTTTAGTAGGTAGGCAAGATGAGTGATCGTGCGTGGATGTACACCGGTCACCTTAGTCAGAAAGACATGACCATTGAATGGTTAACAAAAACCAAGGGGTTTCTTAGAGCCGCATTTGCAAATGGCCAGGAAATAACCTGGTTCCCCTGTGTCCGGTGCGACAACCATAAAAAGTGGACACGGGATGAAATGGGTAAACACTTGCAAAAGTGGGGTTTTACGCCTGATTATACGGTGTGGAGATTTCATGGTGAGTCTGCCCAACGTGCCAGAGCTGAGGTGGTTCGTCGTCGCACTGACGAGCATGGTACCGGGATCGAAGACATGGTGCAAGACTTTGATGATGCTAGGGATTCGGGCGATGAGATGGAGGAATCTGCAAAGACCTTCTATGAAATGTTGGAGTCTTCAAAACGTCCTCTCCACGAGCACACTGAGGTTTGTTAGCTGGATGCCGTCGCGCAAGTAATGGCTCTGAAGGCTCAGTTCAACCTGGGAAGAGAATGCTACGACGCGATGATGACAATATTTGGACGCTTTCTACCCAAAGGCCATGTATTGCCTGCAAACTTGTACCAGTCGGACAAAATCCTATGCGTGCTTAAGATGCCCTATGAGAAGATAGATGCCTGTGAGAATGGATGTGCCTTTTTTAGGCTTGAGTATGCGGGCTTGAACTATTGTCTCATTTGCATGTCTTCCAGGTATGTTGTGGTAGACAACGGTATGGGTGACAAGAGTCAGACCAAAATCCTAGTTAATGTTCTTCGGTCTATGCCAATCATACCAAGACTTCAACGTCTTTTCCTGGTGGAAGAGACGGCCAGACAGATGACGTGGCACAAATTGGGCAAAAGAACCGAACTAGATGCAGATGGGAATCTGATATTGGGACACACTTTAGACGCTTTTGCGTGGAAGCACTTCGATGCATTACATAAGGATAAAGCGGCAGATCCAAGGCATCCTCGAGTCGCCATCAGCACGGATGGGTTCAATGTGTTTGGTATGATGACAACCCAATACAGTTGTTGGCCTGTATTTGTCATTCCACTCAATCTCCCCCCCGGAGAGATTATGAAAAGAAAGAACATTTTCTTGACGTTGATAATTCCAGGGCCCAACTATCCGGGGAAGAATATGAATGTGTACATGCAGCCGCTTAAGGATGAATTGCAAGAAGCTTGGGATAATGGGATCAAGACATATGACGCCGCTACAAAACAAAACTTCAAAATGCATGTGTGGTACATGTACTCGACGCATGACTTGCCGGCGTATACGCTATTCGTTGGCTGGTGTGTGCATGGAAGGTTCCCGTGCCCCACATGCAAGGAAGCTCTTCAGTTTTGTTGGCTGCAGGCGGGTCGCAAGTATTCTTGCTTCGACTTGCATAGACAGTTCCTGGATCCTCGCCATAAGTTCAGAAAAGACAAGAAGAATTTCATCAAAGGTTGAGTTGTCAAAAACTCTGCACCACCTGCATTGACAGGCCAACAGACCGTGGATCAGTTAAACGCTCTCGAGCCTGATCCAGAGCGTCCAGGATATTTCAAAGGGTATAATTCGGAACAGGCCTGGACTCACAAGATATGCTTGTGGGATCTGCCTTACTTTAAAGACCTCCTTTGCCCACACAACATCGACGTGATGCACACTGAAAAGAATATCGCCGAGGCCCTTTTTGGTACATTGTTCGGCATAGAAGGGAAGTCAAAGGATAATCCTAAGGCTAGAGTCGATCAGGAGGCTCTATGTGATAGACCGTTACAAAACATGCGACAACCGAAAAAACATGCGACCGTTTCATTTGAATGTTCATTAGTTACTAGTCTTAGCATTTCAGCGTCATCATGCTAACGCAAATGATCTTTGGTGCATCATAACTCCCGAGCCGCATCGCGCGATCCTTCTCCAGGGCCAAGTAGTGCTCCAGGTGACACCGGCCCGAGCAACCCCGATGCTTCACCTCCGTGATGACGAGGACGGTAAGCCATAATATGCCACTTACTTGGCTCATTTTCTCAAACAAAGACAAACTTAGCACTTAGACAAACTTAGCACAAAGACAAACTTAGCACTTAGACAAATGTCATATTTTAACCTAAGTTAGATTTGTTTCCTCTAAAAAGATATAGTAAGCTTACTTACCTCCAAAATGACATATTGTACCTAAGTTATCTCTAAAATCACCTATACTTAGCATTGTTTCCTCCAGAATGACATAATAAGCTTAGTTAACTCAAAAATGGCATAACAGACTTGGTAACCTCATAGATGCCATAGACTTAGCTTATTTTCTTGCAAAATGACACAATAAGCTTAGTTAGGTCAAAAATATGATAATTACCTAGGTTAGCTCTAAAATGACACAAATAAGCAATAAGAAGAAGAAAAACAAGAGGAGGAAGAGAGAGAAGAAAAACGCTTCTTCATCATCTTCTTCTTCTAGATCTTCTTCTACTTCTAGATCTTCTTCTACTTCTTCTAGTATTCTTATTATAACTTTCTTATTTCCAATTTTGCAGATTTGATTGAGTTCACGGCAGCTTGCTTTGATGTAGTGCTAGTGTATACTTTCTGTTTTCATTTTGTATCGATGGACTTACGTGAAACTTTCTACCTATGTATGAGACTATGTATGTATGGATGAAACTAATGTAATATGGTGAACAATGTGACATTTGATACTTTTAATTTGGTATAATTGTTGGTTGATCATATCCATATGGCAGGGATATTGTTTCTGTGAAATATATATATATACATATCATATATTTGCCTGTGAAAATTGTTGAATATAACAAAAACAGGCAAAAAAGAGGCAATACAGCCTCTTTGCCGTCTGCCCCGGACGGCAAAGACCGCTATGCCGACGGCCACCGTCGGCAAAGAGGGCACGTGGCAGCCACCTGTTAAACCTAGGAGCGCCAGGCCTGGGGCCATTTGGCTTCTTTGCCGACGGTGGCCGTCGGCATAGCGGTCTTTGCCGTCCGGGGCAGACGGCAAAGGGCTGGGCGGGAGGCTGTCAGGGGCGGACGGCAAAGGGCCGGGCGGGGCCGTCAGGGGGCAGACGACAAAGGGCTGGGCTGGGCCGTCCAGGGCAGACGACAAAGGCCTGTGTGGGGCCGTCCGGGGCAGACAGCAAAGGACCGTGTGGCGCCGTCCGGGGGCTGACGGCAAAGACTCTGGTGGGGGCCGTTAGCCACCTAACGGTGCTAACGTCAGTACTACGCCGTCCAGGCTCGTTGCCGTCTGCAGGCTGACGGCAAAGAATCTTTGCCATCCGCTGTGCCAAGGCACACGGCAAAGAACCTCTTTGCCGGAGTTTATTCGGCCCAAAATTTTGCCGTCCGCTGGCGGACGGCAAAGGTGTTTGCCGTCCGTGGTTGTGCCTTTGCCGTCTGCCATGGCGGACGGCAAAGGGCCTGATTCCTATAGTGGGAGATTGAAAGTGCATCTATCACTTAATTATGTTTTGGTGTGATGGTAATATGGTTAGAAGATCTAACGTGAGCTGCTATAGTTTATCTCAGGTGATTGATTCCTTGCAGCTCTAGATGGAGGAGTATGACCCCCCAATTCAAAAAGATCAAAGGTGTGGTTTTTCCGGTGACTCAAAGGTTTTCGTTTTGGTTCGATTTGAGTCGTAGAAATTACCACACTATCAAGAGGGGTCATCGTGGATGTATGTTGTGTGGGAATGCCTTCATGTCCTTTATTCTAGCCTACATACCACTTCAAGTATCCACGGGGTCTCTTAGTGTCATGCCTGGGTTCTCAGAACATGTTTACAGAGAGTTACTGGTCACCCCGTGTGCATGGGGTCTTTTGACCCCCGTGCGCAGGGGGTACGGCGTAGCTATCTGAGTAGCCCGTGCGCACGGGGTCTTTTGACCCCCGTGCACACGGGGTACCCCGAACCTCTCTGAGTAGCCCGTGCGCACATGGGTCTTTTGACCCCTGTGCGCACGGGGTACCCCGAACCTCTCTGAGTACCCCATGCGCACGGGGCTTACTAAGCCCGTGCGCACGGGGTCCAGCGGGCAGATTCTCCTCTCCAGCCAAGAACACTATAAAACCCCCTTCTTCCTCCTCCCAACCTAACCCTAATTTCTTGTTGAGCTCCACCATTGCTACACCTCATTTTGCTCAATACTCTCAATCCCTCCACCCAAACTTATTGAGACTTTGGGGATTGGGAGAGCAAGACCCGATCTAGACTTTGACCAAACCAAATTCTTGTTCCCCACAACATTTGTCACCATTGATTTGTTACTCTTGGAGCTTGGGCTCCTAGGCAGTTAGAGGTTCCTTCGGAAGCCTCCTTGCTTGTGGTGTGCTCCGGACAAGTTTGTAAAGGTGTGGTGGTCGCCTTCAAGACCAACCCCGAGTGATTCGAGGCTCATTCGTTGGGGGTGACTCTAAAGAGATACGGTGAGCCTTCCGTGGCATTCCACAAGCTTTGGCTTCGGCACAGCACTAAACGGAGAGTAGCTCTTTACCAAGGAAGAGTGAACTTCGGGATAAAATATGCGTCCTCGTCTCATTTGTGGTTAATCCTTTCCCGCACTTTGCCTTGCTTTGTATGCTTGTTTGCTTGTTAGCTTTATTGTTGTCTAGCATATTTATTACTACTTGTGTTTGTCATATAGGTTGTGTTCACCTAGTTGCATACCTAGTGAACCTTATTTATCTGTTTATCCCTAAAATTGACAAACAAGATAAAGATTTATAGTCTCCTATTCACCCCCCTCTAGTCGACCATATCGATCCTTTCACATGGATTGCAGCAAAGAAATACATTCAATCAAAGAGCACCTATCATAATTAAAATCTTTGCAATCCAAAATAGTGGGCACATCACTAGTTAAAGTTTTGACCTCTTCAAACCCACATTCATCAATTTTTTCATCAAGATTTTCACCCTCCAAATTATTGGGACGCCTTCTAGCTAAAGTTGACTCTACTTCAGTCCCTTTATCATCAATTTTAATATTACTAAACAAGGAATCAATAGAGGAAACACCAATAACTTTAAGATCTTCATCATTTTTATCTTCTAGAGAGATTGGTTTAGCAGCCATTTGATTTATTAAAGTGGCTTGTGCATAGGATATTTTACCTAGCAGATTTTCAGCATGAGCATACTTAGATTGGAGATTAGAAACTTCTCTACTAATATCATCAAGTTGTTTTGTTATGGCATCTAGTACAGTAGAGTGTTCTTTAAGCTCCTCGGTAAACTACTTATTATGCTCAAATTGTGTAGTCATATATTCCTTAGTACTCTTCTCAATTTCTAGCAAAATATTGGGGTAAGGAACATTATGATACTTTCGTTGAGGCATCATGACTATGCAAACAAGATTGCAAGCAAACAAGAGATCTGACGAGAAAAAGGAAAACGAAAAAGAGGACGAATAAAACAGCAAATTTGGTCAAGTGGGGGAGAGGAAAACGAGAGGCAAATGGCAAATAATGTAATTGCAAGGAGATGAGATTTGTGATTAGGAACCTGATAGTTGTTGATGGTGTCTCCTCGGTGCCAGAGATTGGCACGTCGAAGAGACTGGTTCCTGCCCTACAACGGCGCCAGAAATTCCTTTGACGTGGCTTGAGACTGCGTCAGTATTTCCCCAAAGAAGAAGGGATGATGCAGCACAGCGACGGTAAGTATTTCCCTCAGTTATGAAACCAAGGTATCGAACGAGTAGGAGGAACACGCAACACTATGTAAACTGCACCTGCACACAAAGAACAAATACTTGCAACCCGATGCGAAAGAGAGGTTGTCAATCTCTCTACGGTAAAAAGATAGATTATGTTGTGATAGATTGGATAGATATATATCGCAAGAACACAAAATAAAAGAGGCAAGTAAAAAGTGCAGCAAGGTATTTTTGGTTTTTTTGGAATAACATATCTGAAAAATAGCGGCAACAAGATAGATCGGAAAGCAATACGTTGGAAAAGTAGACCCAGGGGCCGTAGGTTTCACTAGTGGCTTCTCTCATGAGTATAGCACACGGTGGCTAAACAAATTACTGTTGGGCAATTGATAGAAGATCAAATAATCATGACGATATCCAAGGCGATGATCATTATATACGCATCACGTCCAAGATTAGTAGACCGAAACGATTCTGCATCTACTACTATTACTCCACACATCGACCGCTATCCAACATGCATCTAGTGTATTAAGTTCATGGAAAAATAGAGTAATGCAATAAGAACGGTGACATGATGTAGACAAGATCTATTCATGTAGGAATAGAGCCCATCTTGTTATCCTTAATAGCAACGATACATGCGTGCCTCGCTGCCCCTTCTGTCACTGGGAGAGGACACCGCAACATCGAACCCATCACAAAGCACCTCTTCCCATGGCAAGAAAAATCGATCTAGTTGGCCTACCTAAACCAAAGATTCGAAGAAGAAATACGAGTCTATAAGTAATCATGCATATAAGATATCAAAGAAGACTCAAATAATATTCATGGATAGAAACTGATCATAAACTCAAAATTCACCGGATCCCAACAAACACACCGCAAAAAGTTTGCATCAAATAAATCTCCAAGAGACCATTGTATTGAGAATCAAAAGGGAGAGAGGAAGCCATCTAGCTACTGCCTACGGACCCGTAGGTCTATGGTGGACTACTCACGCATCATCTGAGAGGCACCAATGAGGATGATGAACCCCTCTGTGATGGTGTTAGTTTGGATCTTGCGGCTTTGGAACTTACGGTGGCTGGATGTATTTTTCATGGACTCCCCTAGGGTTTCTAGAATATTTGGGTATTTATAGAGCTCAGAGGCGGTGCAGAAGGTTCCTGAGGCGGCCTCAACCCTCCAGGGCGCGCCCTGGTGGGTTGTGGGTGGCATGGGCTCCCTCCTGGTTACTTCTTTGGCCCACTGGCCTTCTTCTGGTCCAAAAAGATTCTCCAAAAAGATTCATCGCGATTGGATTCCGTTTGGTACTGATATTCTGCGAAGTAAAAAAACAAGCAAAAACAGCAACTGGCACTTTGGCACTATGTCAATAGGTTAGTCCCAAACAATGACATAAAGTTGCTATAAAATGATTGTAAAACATCCAAGAATGATAATATAACAGCATGGAACAAGCAAAAATTATAGATACGTTGGAGACGTATCAGGGAGCCAAAGGATATTTATGGGCCTTGACAGTTGAGTTGTCAATTCAACCGCACCTGGGATATCTCTCTGCAGCAAAGGTTTAGTAGCACGGCAAATAGTAGTAGCAAAAGTAACAGTAGTAGTGACAGCAGCAATTTTGTAGCAGTTGTGACAGTAGCAGTAGCAATAGTAACTTAGCAAGATTCGGTATATGTAAAGCGTAGGCACGTGGATCGGTGATGGATAATGATTTAGATGACATTGATCATACAACAGTTACACACTAGGGCGACACAGAACTAGCTCCAATTCATCAATGTATTATAGGCATGTATTCCGTATATAGTCATACGTGCTTGCGATAAGAACTTGCATGACATCTTTTGTCCTACCCTCCCGTGGCAGTGGGGTCCTATTGGAAACTAAGGGATATTAAGACCTCCTTTTAATAGACAACCGGAACAAAGCATTAACACATGGTGAATACATGAACTCCTCAAACTACGGCAATGACCGGAAAGAATCCCAATTATTGTCACCTTGGGGTATGTGGCTCAAGACACGTAATAGGTGCATACAACTTGCAAGATAGGATCCAAATCACTCTTATATTCATGAAAACATAATAGGTTCAGATCTGAAATCATGGCACTCAGGCCCTAGTGACAAGCATTAAGCATAGCAAAGTCATAGCAATATCAATCTTAGAACATAGTGGATACTAGGGATCAAGCCCCATCAAACTTAAATCGATTACATGATCAATCTCATCCAATCCCACCACCGTCTAGAAAGCCTACAAAGGAATTACTCACTCCCGGTGGTGAGCATCATGGCGGTGTTGATGCAGAAGGGTTGGTGATCACGACGACGACGATTTCCCCTCTCCGGAGCACAAAACAGGCTCCAGATCAGCCCTCCCGAGGAAGAACAGGAGGTGGCGGCGGCTCCGTCTCATGAAACGCGATGAAAACTTCTCTCTGATTGTTTTCTCCGAAGATGTGATTTTATAGGACTGGAATAAGGGTCGGAGGAGCCACGTGGGCCCCACAGGCCACCAGGGCGCTGCCTAGGGGGGCCGCGCCCTGATGTGTGGTGGCCCCCTACGACAGGTCTTCGCTCCATAATTCATTATAATTCTCAAAAATAGTTCACAAAAAGTTCCGTCCGATTCCGAGAACTTTTATTTCCGCACAAAAATAACACCAAGGTAATGCTGCCGAAAACAGCGTCAGTCCGGGTTAGTTTCATTCAAATCATGCAAATTAGAGTTCAAAACCACAGCAAAAGTGTTTGGAAAAGTAGATACGTTGGAGACGTATCAACTCCCCCAAGCTTAACTCATTGCTTGTCCTCAAGCAATTCAGTTGACAAACTGAAAGCGATAAAGAAAACTTTTACAAACTCTTTTGTTCTCATTGTTATACACATGCTTGGCTAGTGTTCAAGTTTTCAGCATAAATCATAAACGACCACATCCATGAAAACAATTAGGCATCATATCAACTCATGACAATACATAACCAACTAGCAATCAAATAATAAGATATCTCACATGCCAACACTTATCAAAATGATCATGATATAATATAGTGACATGGTATTTTGCTAGCCCTTTTTGAAACCGCATAACATAAATGCAGAGCACCTCTAAGGTTCAAGCAGCGACTAAACATTATAATTCAGAGTAGAAAAGATTCAATCATGCTCATATCCAACATTAGCTAGACTCAATGCATAAAAATGACAATAGTGCTCTCCGGTCTGGTGCTTATAGTTAGAGGATGATGACTCAACATAAAAATAAACAGATAGGCCCTTCACAGAGGGAAGCATTGATTTGCAGAGGTGCCAGAGCTCAAGTTTTAAAACAGAGTAGGAATATGGTTTTGAGTGGTGCACTTATCCTGTCAACGTCACGACAAATGTTTTCAATATCTTCCATGCTAAACTCATTATTGGCGGTTCCCAAACAAAATAGTAAAGTTTACTCCTATCCACCATCCATACACAAACCATGGCTGACTGAATCCACTCATGCCTGCCAACATGTCAACTGTCCCAAGGATTTTTGTTTAATTAATTTTGATTATGCAGGACTGGGCGTCCTTTTACCAGCCTCTCTCGTGCAAGGACATCGAATAAACGACTATCTTGAGAATAACTCATTTAGCATGGAAAATACTGACCGCCCCGTCGCTCCATGAGCGAGATGCGTGCACAAAATAGATGATTATTTGAATGTTTAGAGATGACACATGCAAATTTACTTGGAACGGCAGGGTAATACCGCATATAGGTAGGTATGGTGGACACATGTGGAATAACATGGTTTAAAGGTTTTGGATGCAGAAGCAGCATTTCCGCTTAGTACAGGTGAGTCTAGCAATAGGTTGGGAAGCGACCAGCTAGAGAGCGAAAACAGTCATAGGCATGCATTACGAATAATTAACGTTGAACATAGCATGAGTAGGATATGAACACTCTGAATTTAAACATCATGAAGGCTGTGCTGGTTTTGAATCAACTACATGTTTGCACATGGGCCAAGTCAAGCTGGTTGAATTTCTCACAGGGAAATACCATACTACCATACCACATCATAACCATTTTAATGCATGTTGATCTATAAGATAAATCATTATTCACTAATAGATGTTTAAGCATGGCATGAGAAGATATAATCTCTAATTGTCATCATGAACATGTTCACTCATAATATACTGAATCGAGATCGAACGAGCTAAACATACTTACAAAAACGGAAAACAAGAGGAGTCATACCAGCTTCCCATGCCACGATCACTTCGTCAAATATTGTCATTATTACCTTTCACTTGCATGACCGAATGATGTGATAATAATAATAGTGCAAGAATACCATGGACTAAGCTAAAATCTGCAAGGCAGTTTTGGACAAAGGATAGGACAAGGTAATATTGGCTCTGTGTTAGGTAAACAATAAAGCACATAAGAGCCACTCAACATTTTCATCATGGTCTTCTCCTTTCAAGAACTCAACCAAAAATAAAATAAATTTAGAGAAACACACTGAACTATTTTTGGAGTTTTTTTTCTCAAGTAAGCAAATAACCTAAGGGAAAACAAGAACGAGAAAAACTATTTACACGGGAAAGCTCCCAACATGCAAAGGAAATCTTTTTGGGTTTTTTTAGTACTAAGATAATTAAAACAGGAAAAGAAAACTAAAAAGAAGTGGGACATATTTTTGGGTTTTCCAAAGTTTTTCAAACACACAAGAAGAAAGCAGAAAAATAAATCTAATATGGATATACAATGAAAGAGGATGAACACTGATGACCCACTAGTATAGGGGATCAATCATAGTCCTTTCGATAAGTAAGAGTGTCGAACCCAACGAGGATCAGAAAGAAATAATAAGCAGTTTTCGACAAGGTATTCTGTACAAGTGCTGTGAGTAACAGTAATAGATAGTTTTGTAGCAAGATAATTCGTAACAAGTGACAAGTAACAACAGTAACAATGGTGTAGCAAGGTAGCCCAATCCTTTTTGTAGCAAAGGACAGGCCTGAAAGTACTCTTATATTAAGAAAGTGCTCCCGAGGACACATGGGAATTTCTGTCTAGTCATGTTCATCGTGTTGAGTTGATTCACATTCGCTACTTTGATAATTTGATATGTGGGTGGAACGGTGCTAAGGTGCTGTTCTTACTTGAACTAACAACCTACTTATGATTCTCCCCTCTCGCAGGCATCCGCAACTACAAAAGAAGAATTAAGATAAATCTAACCATAACATGAAATATGTGGATCCAAATCAGCCCCTTATGAAGCAACGCATAAACTGGGGTTTAAGCTTCTGTCACTCTCGCAACTCATCATCTACTTATTACTCCACAATGACTTCCCCTTAGGCCCATAACATGGTGAAGTGTCATGTAGTCGACGGTCACATGACACCACTAAGAGAAATAACAACATACATATAAACAAAATATCGAACGCATACCAACTTCACAAGATTACTTATAACAAGACTTCTCCCATGTCCTCAGGAACAATAGTAAATACTCACACATCATCAACATGTTCAAGATCAGAGGAGTAATAATGATAATTAAGGATCTAAACATAATCTCTTCCACCAAGTAATCCAACAAGCATCAACTACGCGATGTAATCAACACAACTACTAACCAACAGGTACCAATCTGAGGTTTTCAGACAAAGATTGAATACAAGAGATGAACTAGGGTTGGAGATGAGATGGTGCTGGTGAAGAGGTTGATGAAGACTGGCCCTCCCACGATGGAGGAAGCGTTGGTGATGACAATGGCTTCGATCTCGAAATACCGGAGAGGGATTTCCCTGCAGAATCTGACTGCCGGAGTGCAAAAGGGCCTCTGCCCAGGTTTCTGCCTCGATATGGCGGTGCTTCGTCCCGAAAGATTGCCTATGATTTTTTTCTAGGGTAAAACACACCATATAGGAGAAGAGGGGCATCGGAGAGCCAACAGGGGGCCCACAAGCCATCTGGCTACGCCCCCTAGGGGGGGCATGGCCTGTTGTCTTGTGGTCTCCTAGTAGCCCCTCTCCGGTATATTTTTGCTCTAGAAATTCTTAAATATTCCAAAAATATTCTCCGTAAATTTTTAGGTCATTCTGAGACTGGTGATTTTTCTGCCTTTTTCTCTGTTTTTCGGTCCAGAATTCCAGTTTCCAGATATTTCCCTCCTTGTTATGTACCTTGCATATTCAGAGAGAATAAACATAAGAATTGTATGATAATGTGGAATAATGGACAAAAATAAGGTAGATAGTAATAGAAAATCATGATGCAGAATGGACGTATCAACTCCCCCAAGCTTAGACCTCGCCTGTCCTCAAGCGAAAGCATAGCAGAAAGTTTTCAATCATATAACCTCCCATGAACAAGTAACAATCTATTCACAACTGAAGAAATATAGGGCAAAATCTTTGTTGAGAACAAACAAGCAATGCAATTAGTCTTTGAGATGATCACAACTTTTGTAATAGAGAGAAGAGTCTATGTAAGAGCTTATATTTCTAGCAAGTTCACATATTCAACTATGATGTAACCTTCTATGATTGCTAACATACATTGCATATTTTGGAACAAGTGACTCCGCGGGACACATAGGAAGATGGGGACTTTAATGTTCTTGCCACCCAACCTTTTTACCTCAAGGATAATGTCAACAATAATGGAACATGATCATTTACATTCATCTGGATATATTTTTTTGAATATTTCATCAACATATAATGCTTGCCACTAAATAGTTTGGAGAATAAGAACAAGGGAAATATTATTGACTCTTGCATGAAAATAAAACTTGTAGGAATGTAAAAGATAGGCCCTTCGCAGAGGGAGGCAGAGGTTTTCATGAACTTTTATTTGTTTGATATGTTTAATCTATTAGCATAAAGGAACATCACTTCATATTGCCCCTTGTGATAACGAACTTTATTATGCATTCCGTCGCTTTTATTACTTCACCATCACAAGATCATACAAAGCTTACTTTCCCTTACAATAAAAGATCTTACATGATTAGAGACAATTTTTATTGCCTTGTGCAACAATGACAACTTACTTGAAGGATCTTATTCAATCCATAGGTAGGTATGGTGGACTCTCATGGCAAGAAACTGGGTTTGATGGTTATGGATGCACAAGTAGTATGTCTACTTAGTGCGAATCTTTGGGCTAGCAAAAGGTCCTAAGCAAGCATCACATGTTAAAGGATTCAATACCATATAACTTCTATGCAAATGTAAGCAAACATGATCATTATGTTGTCTTCCATGTCCCACTTCTACACTTGATCATTATGTAATATTTTGATGGAAGCTCACAATCATAGAAGGTGTTCATGATAATATATTTATATGTAAATCTCCTCTTCTCTACCACACTTTTGCATAGATCATACCAATTACTAGCATTATGTTTGTTGGTTTCCAACACTTCTTATTGCTTATACCTCTTTTTCTATGTGAAGTCATTATTTCTCAAGAGATAGGCATATGATTTTTCCTTTTCTATTCTTTTTATTGCCTTGATAAGATGATGGATGCATGCAAGTGAAGAAAGGACACACGATCTCAACTAACTTTATTATATAACTCTCACACTCGATTACAAGGATAGGTAGAACTCAAAGCAAAATTCTAAGAAAAGCAAATCAGAAACTTTATTTCTCTAATTCACTAAATAGCTAAGGATCACACTAAAATAGAAGATGGCGGTGAAAAAGAGATGGTGATATGATACCGGGGCACCTCCCCCAAGCTTTTGGTGTCCATCTTGTTTTCACGGATGAAGTCCGTGATCATAGAGTGATTAGCAGTCAAGCCACGTTCAACCATCCCTTGACACTTGAAGATTTCCTGCTCCACTTGTGCAAGCCTGGCCTTCTCGCTTCCCTCCTTCGGGCCTTGAACGCCCCGGATGGTGAGCACCCCCTCACGCATCACAATAGCCAGAGGGTGCTTCATCACCTCTCGCAAGTAAGGATTGATGACCTTCTCGAAGAACTTGTCATTGGTTGGCGAAGGGGAAATCTTAGCGATCTAGATCTGTCAGAAAAATAGCCCGAAACAAGAACATAGGAAAATCTCACGATGCGGTGGTCAAAACACCCAGGAGTATATAAAATGATTTTTTCTTGGTCAGAATACGTGCTCCAAAAGAAATCGGAGTCCGGAGGCCACACGAGGGGCCCACAAGCCATCTGGTCGCGCCCCCTGGGGGCGCGGCCTGTTGGCTTGTGGCTCCCTCGTGGGTCCTTCCGACTCTGTTTTATTTTTGTAATTTTTCTAAAATAGCCAAAATGACAGAAATTATTTTTATGTAAATTCTGGAGTCGGTTTACTTACCGTACCACATAGCTACCCCTTTTTTTAGGTTTCTGGAGTGTTCCGAAAGACTTCCTTGATGTGTTCTTCTGGTGTGATGACTTGGATGATATTTGTTTCTTCATTAATGGGTGCACCTGAAATATAATGCTTAATTCTTTGCCCGTTCACCACTCTCGGGTTCTTGCCTTCGAAGTTGTTGATTTTTATAGCACCGGAGCGATAAACCTCCTCAACAACGTATGGGCCTTCCCTTTTGGAGAGGACTTTTCCTGCAAAAAATCTAAAACTAGAATTGTATAAAAGTACTAAGTATCCTACATTGAATTCTCGTTTTTGAATCCTTTTGTCATGCCATATTTTAACCTTTTCTTTAAATAACTTAGCATTTTCAAAGGCTTGTGTTCTCCATTCATCAAGTGAGCTAATGTCAAATAACCTCTTCTCACCGGCAAGTTTAAATTCATAGTTAAGTTCTTTAATTGCCCATACGGCTTTGTGTTCTAACTCAAGAGGTCAATGACAAGCTTTCCCATAAACCATTTTGTACGGAGACATACCCATAGGATTCTTATAAGCAGTTCTATAAGCCCAAAGTGCATCATCTAGTTTCTTAGACAAATTCTTCCTAGATCTATTAACAGTCTTTTGCAATATCAATTTTATTTCTCGATTACTCAATTCAACTTGACCACTAGACTGGGGATGATAAGGCGATGCAATCCTATGGTTGAAATCATATTTAGCTAGAAGTTTATGGAAAGCACCATGAATAAAATGTGAACCAGGCTCTGACAAGATTCTGCTTATTTAAAAACTTTGTGAAGGAAGTACCAGCTAGGGATGCACAATTGATCTACAATTTTTATGGCATGTGTGCACTACCAAATAACTTCCCTCCACCAAGTTTCATCATCAGCAGAACACCCATGTGAATGCCACAAGCTTATCTAGATTCTGGACCAGAATGGTAGTTTACATAGGAACTACCCTCAAATCTTTTTCATATTCTCTCAAACTTTGCCAGCTTGTTGTCCTTCCAAAGTAGATCACTCTGGACATCTCCTATGGCTTCGTCTCCAGCTCACACCATCTCTAAATCCCTCTCAAGTTTGCAGCCAGGAACTGTTGCTGAAAATACCCATCAAGCCAGAGTGCACCTAGTCGAGCCAGTCGCATAGGGAGACTAGATGGTCGAGGGACTGCACTGTGGACAGGGTGCGCCAGGCATGCGTGGCCTCCTGGTGGCCGCACCCGTGGTGAGCACGGGGCTGGCATGCCAGAGCGCGCGCTCTGCACGGCGCCAGCATCAGATATGCTCGCCTGACCTGTCTCTCGCTGCCCACCCCCCCTTGTCTCTTGGTGCCAACAACGCCCCTGCCAGACGCGTGGCCCCTCCCGAAGCCTCCTGGACGCCGGCGAAGGCCGTCGCCGCTTCCGGCCAAGCCCCGCCACGGGCAAAACAGTGGGCTTCAGCCACTGTGGTCGTCCGCAAGCCAGTAATAGCGCAAGACCCGTCCCGTCGCTCCTTTGCCCTCCTCCATCACCTCACCCCCACTCCGCGACGGCCAGCTCGCCGTCCTTGCTCCAGAGGCTTTGCCGAGCCTAGCCGCTTTGGGAGAGCTCGGCTGCCCTCACCTCTAGCCTATTTAAGGCCCTGCCCCGCTCCTCCTAGCTCCTCACCTCACTTCGCCATCCATCAGATGCCTCCTGAGCGCCCCAGCAAGAGCCGGGAGGTCGTCTCCCTTAGCTCCGGTGAAGGCTCCGCCGCTCGAATCATTTCTGTTGCCAGCCACCTCCACTCCTTCCTAGTCTTTCCCGAGCCCGCTATCGTGATCAGCAAGTCCCCCTGGTCCTTCTCGACTCCTTGCCCAGCTTAATCCTCGTCGGAATCGGCATCGCCGGCGACCACCGTGAGCTCCACCCGCCGGAGAGGAAAGGGGCGACACCGTCCGTCCACCTCCGGAGGAGGTACGGGTACAGGGAGAACCGCCGTTGAGCGCCCGATCCGTTCCGACCATTTCCTAGCCCCGCCGCCGTCTCTAACGCCGGTGAGCGTCGCCGGTGAGCCGCCGTTCTTCCCTGCCTCCCTCTCCCTCTGTTTAAACAGATCGGGACCCCACCCGTCAGCGACCCAGGCCCGCGCCCGAAGCGGTATAAGTGGAGGTGCCCCTCCACTTTACGCCTTTGACGTGGCTGGATGGGAGTTTTTCTATTTTCTGTTTAAATTCATTTTAATCCAGAATTTTGACCAGACTTTGACCTTGAATAACTTTTTATTTATAACTCCAGTTCAGTTGATTCTTTTTGCATTGTTTTGGTATTGAACCCCTTTAAGTTCTGACCAAGTTTGGTGTTTTTATCTTATCCACAGAATATCTGGTTAACAAAAATGCATTATGTGACATTTTCATTTGCATTTTGAAAATATTTTCAGAAGGAGATTGTGGTGTATTTGAAGACCAAGAGCTTTTGCACAACCCAACAGAGCAAGGCAAGCCATGATACCCATTTCAAGAAGCATTCCAAGAGCATTGCATATTTTAATATATTATGCTTATTTATTTGCTTTAAGATAATTCATAGAATAATTTAAGTAGATAATGGCATATTTTGATAACCACTATATTGCTAAGTAACTTAGTGGTTGATCTTGAGTCACCTGTCCGGGCTTACCCGTGCAACCACATTTGCCGGTATGGGACGGCCTTGACTTGGACTGACTGCGTGATCTCTCACCGGTACCTCCACAGAGGGACGGTTATGCGCGCGTGCTACCCTGATCAGGTAGGCAGCGATAACCCTGTGAGCCCAGTTGTTGTTTGTTTGTGCCGGCGTCCCCGTTTGGGACAGTTTAGTTTGGCCACGACGGTGGCAGGTGTCATGAGGACACAGGTGTCATGAGGACACAGGGGCCACCCAGGGCAGGCCTCCGGGGGAGGATGAATGCCGGTGGTACGATGAGAGAGTCACGGGTCAGGCAGATTTCGTTGAAGCAAGGCTGGTCCACCCGAAGGGGATCACGAGGCCCGATGCTTCATGGTGTGGGTAAAGTGCGAAACCTCTGCAGAGTGTAAAATCTATTCGAATAGCCACGTCCACGGTATTGGACAGCCCGTCCAGACCTCAGTAGATGGTCAACCGTAGCAGTGTTAGTAATGCTGGAAGAACTCGTCTTGTGTTCGGAAGTAATCGATGGTTATGAGTATTCCGAGGGTTGTGGAACAATCCGGAAGAGAGTAAGTTGATGATCGGTAACAGTAAGTGAATTACCTCAATGATATCATGTTGATTGCTATGCTATTGTTTGCTGCATTACTTGGTTGTCGTGAGCTTGCGAGTACATTCAAAGTACTCACCTGGCGTATCATGCCAGATGCAGGAGAAGCCGAGGACGGAGGTCCCGATGGTTCGTGCTACACTAGCTAGGATGTGTCCATAGCAGTGTCCCTGTGGATGGAGTTGCCGCTATATTCCGCTACGCCGTACAAGTACTTAGTAGTTCTGAGGCCCTGCTATGTTCCATAAATAATGTGGATACTGTCATAGCACCGAGGGTGCCTTTGGCCTCGCTACCATTGTAAAATATGAGCTTGTACCCGTCATCTATCAATAAAGTTCAGTTCTGTTCTGTACCAAGTTGTTGTGTGTTTCCAGAAGACATGATCTCTGGGTTGGAAACACTGGTAATCCGGTTCTCTGAGCCGGGGTGCCACAAATGGTCATCTTGCCTGAGAACCCGCTTGGAAGAAGATCGAGTCCACGAAGAAGACGAGCCAACGTAGTCGAATGAATCCTCACACTCCGAACGCTTTCGGAACTCTATCGATAAGAAGCAATCCGGAAACAACAATCAACACATGATAAACACCACAACATATGCATGACTTGGTGCACAATCAAATAAGATGCATGTCCGGTTTAATTATGCGAGGCATGGCAAGCACAACAATCAACTACTACACATTAAGTGAAGTTCAATATGCAACAGGTTGCATATTGACGAAACTCCACGTTCGAATCATTTAGTTCACTCTCGTTTATTTACATGGCAAGGTTAAATGTTTTTAAATATGGCAAATGGTGAAGCAAAAACAACTACAACATTTAGGCATTTTTAAATGAGGCCGGAAGCAACATATATCATTTCGAAACGACCTCATATGCAAATTATGAATTTGGTACAGATCTGTCCTAACACAATTTTATATTTATTAAACAGCAAAATAAAGTGTAACGTGAGATTCTACACGTTTTTCTAGTAAAAATGCATATGTGGAACTTTTTAATCGGAGCTACGGTTAATTAGTTATGAGATAAATCATTTTAACATGGCATTTATGCAAACAATATTTTAAACATTTTAATCATGGATGAAAATGTGATATTATGAATCTACAGGAAATTCTAAGTATTTTACATATAGCACATGTTTTCTTTGGATGCATGGGTATTTAGCTAACAAATTAAAATAGTGGCATTTTGTAAATATGCAATCCCTGGAAATTGGACAAAAGACTGAGTTGAAAAAAATAAAATACTGCGGGCCGGATTGCAGCATAGTGCAGCGGCCCAGGAGCATTTCGCCCAAGTGCAAAGGGTGTGTGCGTGTGGAAACGAAGTGAGGAAAAACAACAACATAAGAAAGGTGGAGCCTGGGGTTCGAACCGAGGTCTCCCGGTTGGATGTGTGCTAGGTTGACCAGTAGGCTGGCGCTGGGTATTTGGTGAACTACGGGGCATCACTCCCTTTGAACAGAAATGGAAAGGTGGGGCCTTCTTCCCCACGGTGCACATGGAGCTCAAAGGGGTTGCCGATGAGCATAGTGACCGCGACGGAGGCTACTGCGCTGGGGCGGGACTGCGGAAACGTTGCAGGGTGCGGCCCTCGGGTACGGTGCAATCCCAGGGCGTTGGTGGCATGGTCTTGAAGCCTTCGAGCTTTCGGCCATGGCGGCTAGGTCTCTCCTGTGTGACAGTGAGACTATGACAACGCCGACGCCGGCGAGCAACGGTGGCGACAGCGGGGTCAGTGAGGAGCTTGGGCGTGGCGATGTAGTGGATGCAGTGGGCAAGAGCTGGTCATGGTGTGCGTGTGTGGGGTTCGAGCACGAGAAGGAGCTCATCTCGGGCCTGAAGAAGAAGAAGGCCAGGGCCGCCTGTATGGTCTACAACGGCTGAGCGCGCGTGCTACGGGGGTATGCAGGGTGTGCACGCTCTCTTGTGCATGTGATATGTGCAGAAAACGATTGCGGGAGCGTGCACGCGAGCTCAAAGGCAGACATGGCGTCGACTTGCTCAGGAAGAACGACTACGATGACGGAATCGAACTAGAGAGGGGCTGGAAGGAGCGGCTTCTCACCATGGGCTCGAGGAACATGAGGAGGAACTCGGAGAGGCGGCGCTGGTCGTCGCGGTGGTTGCGCGTGGGCCCGTCCGGGCCCTGATGCGCTCGGGCGGGCCTCCCTCGGGCCCGGGCGGGCCTGGCGCGAGGTGGGAGGAGAGAGGAAGCGTGGGTGGCGGCTGGCTGGGGTTGGCTGCATGCGGAAAACGAGGAGAAGCTAGGTTTTTTCCAAAATAGGTAGGGATGGGCATCTATTTATAGTAGGAGAGGCTAGGGGTTAGGGTTTTAGTCCGTTTTTGGACCGTTTGATCACGATCGAACGGTCCGGAAGCGGAGGGGGTTGCTAGGTGGGTTGGTGGGCTGTGTAGATAGGTTTGGGCTAAGAAGAGAGGGAGGTTGCGGCCCGTGACACGAATTTTGAAACATCGAAAACGTCCGCTATTTAACCGATGACGGTGCCGCTACAGTTGACCGTTCAGGTATCAAACGAACTCGGAATGCGACGAAATTTGGCAGGCTGTCTACCTACAATACAATGAGACCGCATGTCAACTTTCGACCCAATCCGAGAATACTTTTTGCGCGCTTTTAAAAGCATTTTTTTAAAACGATGCCGCGGGCGCGTGCGTGTGTGGTTCGTCTCGAAACGGTCAACGACACGAACGGAGAGAACCGGCAACTACGAACGGATGTGAGTTTTCAAAAACGAGTGACGATGATATGCACATGATGCGAATGATGCTATGATGAATGCGACAACCAAAAGAATCAGACGACGAGAAAGGAAATAAAAGGGGAATCTTCTGGAGCGTCGGTCTTGGGCTGTTACAGAACGAGAAGACCTTCTCCGTTCTGAATTTCCCGAATTCTTCCATTCCTAGATCTCGGGACGAGAACCTCATGTAGTGGGGGAGAGTTGTAACAGCCCAAGTGCATCCTTGACATCTTGTAATATTCCATGTGCGAACTTTCATGTTGTGCCCTTGTGATTTGAGTGATATAATTTTGCTTGATGAAACTCCTCATGCATCTTGGCATCATGGCATCATCACATAAATTATTAGTGCATCATACTTACTTGTCATGCTTGTGATGTGAGGTGGGTGTGGTATGAGTGCTTGCAACCTAGTGATACTCTTTGTGTTAACCCTCTCTTCAACTTCCATAGAAAACTATGCCACCTCTCCTATTTTTCATACATGCATTATGTGTTGATTTCACTTGCTCATTTCCCTAGATAAAAATGTTGCTCTTCCCCTAAATATTCTTTTATGAATTGTAAAATAGCTCTTGTCCATGTTTGAAAATTATTGCCTTTCTATATTCTGCAAAACAGAGTCCATCTCAAACAAATATGAATTAATTTGTTTGCTCTAAAAATGTCGAGATCATTTTTATTAACTAGTGCATATTTCTGTGAGTCCAAATATATTTTTATTTTGCTCCAAGACATTCCTCTCTTTTCTCTTCGATTTATTTGCTTTCTCTTGTTTTAAATAAAAGAAAAAACTTTTATTTACCTGAGAGAGAGAGAGAGAGCTTGCCCCTCCTGGGCCTCCTTTGCTTCCCCCAGGCCCAACTAGCTCAGCCGCAGCCCAGCCGGCCTCCTCGCGCGCGCACGTTTGTCGTCCCTGTACGGCACCATCCTACGGGACCACGTCGACTTCAGCTTCGATTTGACGGCCGGAGCTTGTCCGAGCGTTCTATAAGAGGTGTGCCGGACCTAGCCCTAGCATCCCTCGCCCTATTTTCTCCATCTCCCCCTCGCGCCGCCGCTCAGGTAAGGCTCCTCGCTCATGCCGATGCCCTTCCCTTCATGACCCGGCTCTGCGCGAGCTCGAGGTAGTCTGTTCGGTCACCCAGCCCCCTCTTCCGCCGTGGAGTGGGCCAAGGCGCTGCAGCTAGTCTTCCTCGACCACGTCCGTACCCCCTCGGACCCTGGAGCTTCGCCATCGCCCCATCTTCTTCCCCAACCTTCGGATCAGAACTTCACCGGAGTTGTGCGCCTGGCCCCGCCCTCTCCGTCGACTCCCCGGTTCCATCTTCATGTCACGTGGGCGCTTGGTGAGTCGCGCCTCCACCTTGCGGTCTCTTGGCATCTATTTCATCTCATGCGCGTTCATCTCATCATGTCAACGACATCCTGTTCAGGCTCTGGCTCAAAGTGCATGCCTTGGTCGTTTCGGTAGTAGGGATGGGCCGCCTCATGCCCAGCTAGCCGCGCCCCAGCTCGTGCACGTCCGCATCAACACGCACACACGCGCGCGCAACCCCTTTTGCCCGCTGCTATCTCCAGGTAGGAGTGGCCGCCGCTTTTGCTCGCCAGGATGCCCTGAGTTTGCTGTTTTTACTCGTTGGAGAAGACGACCGTGGTAGGCTGTATATGTTGCTGCACCCCGCTGTAGCTCCAACCAGAGGCCCAGTCAAGTTGGTTAGTGCAGCGGCTCCACGTATAGGAGGTCTAGGGACCAAATCCCACACGCGCATTTTTTTTCTCTAAAGAATACTTTGTCTCCAGAGTCATATTTCTTCAGTACTCTGTTTCATTCCTCTGCAACCCACATGTGTAGCGCGTTTCTGATCATCCTAGGGGTGTGGTGTTCGAACCCCAAGCGCCCCATTTTCCTTTTTTTTCTTTTGTGTGGTGTGCGGTGTTTTCATTTTTTCCTCTATTAACCTGCAAGCCAATGCCGGCCCTTTGTCATATTAGAGGCGCTTGTCTTCCTTACCTGTTGAGCAACCGGCAGTGGTGCAGTGGTAGAGCTCTAGTAGTTATACCAGGATGTCTCGGGTTCGAATCCCCCCCAAGCCCCCTTTTGTTTTCCCTCTGGTTTTAATTGTATATGTATGACAGTGGGCCCAGGGACCCACATGTCATACCCCCACAGGGCCCCTGGTGTCACTGCTAGGTGGCCCCCCTTTTTTTACATTTTTTTTGTTTTATTTGTTTCTGTGATTTTTCTGTGTCATTGCCTTTAAAGGAAAAATTCTTGTTTTTTTTTTTTCCAATTCTATCCAGATACCTAGGACATGCCAAATTTGGCCTATAAGTGGTTATAACTGCTTTGTGAATTTTGTGAATGCCATATTGTGAGTTTTATCAACAGCAAGATAGGCATGTGATAGGTGATTTTGGGGTAGAAAAATCCAGAGAATCCAATGGTGGTATTGGATTTTCCATTTGAGCAAGTCTGTAAAAAAAGTTATGTAGTGATATTATGCCATTTTGTTTTCCCTCTGGTTTTAATTGTATATGTATGACAGTGGGCCCAGGGACCCACATGTCATACCCCCACAGGGCCCCTGGTGTCACTGCTAGGTGGCCCCCCTTTTTTTACATTTTTTTTGTTTTATTTGTTTCTGTGATTTTTCTGTGTCATTGCCTTTAAAGGAAAAATTCTTGTTTTTTTTTCCAATTCTATCCAGATACCTAGGACATGCCAAATTTGGCCTATAAGTGGTTATAACTGCTTTGTGAATTTTGTGAATGCCATATTGTGAGTTTTATCAACAGCAAGATAGGCATGTGATAGGTGATTTTGGGGTAGAAAAATCCAGAGAATCCAATGGTGGTATTGGATTTTCCATTTGAGCAAGTCTGTAAAAAAAAGTTATGTAGTGATATTATGCCATTTTGTCTTCCCTCTGGTTTTAATTGTATATGTATGACAGTGGGTCCAGGGACCCACATGTCATACCCCCACAGGGCCCCTGGTGTCACTGCTAGGTGGCCCCCCTTTTTTTACATTTTTTTGTTTTATTTGTTTCTGTGATTTTTCTGTGTCATTGCCTTTAAAGGAAAAATTCCTGTTTTGTTTTTTTTCTAATTCTATCCAGATACCTAGGACATGCCAAATTTGGCCTATAAGTGGTTATAAGTGCTTTGTGAATTTTGTGAATGCCATATTGTGAGTTTTATCAACAGCAAGATAGGCATGTGATAGGTGATTTTGGGGTAGAAAAATCCAGAGAATCCAATGGTGGTATTGGATTTTCCATTTGAGCAAGTCTGTAAAAAAAGTTATCTTGTGATATTATGCCATTTTGTCTCTTTCACATGAATTAATTCTTGCACTATATGTTAAACTTGTCAACATGAAATATGCTCATTTGTGTATGTGCTAGCCCCTGGTATTTTTGTATGCCATGATAGATCATCACATTGGTGGCATTCTTGATGTCAACATGCCACTAAAATTCTGTTTTCACATGCCCAAATATTTCTAAGTGTTGAAATCTGTTATTTTGTTGCCATGTTGTCTAGATGATTCCCATGTATACGTTGCTCCTTTGGAGTTGGCACAATGGCATGCATTGTTGTGCTTGTCATCCTCTGTAGATGTGTGCCAAGATCTTGTGGATTAGGCTATTGCACCTTATATAAAACTTGCTGTCAACATGCTATTCTGTTAAAAAGTGCCCTGTTTGCCTCTTGTAAATTTCACCAAGTCTGTGAATCTGCTATTTTCAATATGTCATCTTGTGAGGATGGTAGCCATTGATACATGCATATTTTGATGTTGCCATAATGTAATGAATTGAAGTACATGTTTCCCTCTACCACCCTGTTAATTTTCATGCCATGAAAGTTCCTGCAGCTTATATAAAGTTGCTGTCAAGATGCTATCATGTCAACTCAGATTCTGCAAAACTGGAATTTTCACTAAGTCCCTAAAAACTGATTCAACATGCCATCTTGTGAGCTTCATTGCCATTGTTCCATGCTTCCTTTCATGTGGCTGTAGATAGATGAATTGTTGTGCATGCTGTATACGTCATGCCCATGCCTTGGTTGTTATTTGAAACTTGCTGTAGCTCTGGTTATGTGTGTTGCAATATGACATGTTGCTGTTTGTGGACAGATTGTGTGTTTGAATGTTTTGTGACTTGTGGGAGCTATACTCCATTGTTTTGCATGATCTTTAGATCTATTCCTGCTAGATTTTTATTCCCTATCCAGTGGTATCCTTAGAATACCAAGGAATAGCCCATGGCCTCCCTCATCTTGTGTTTTGTCTCCCTTAATGTTCGTACCTTGCCGTGAGTGTACCGTGAGCTACGTTACTCCGTTTGCAACGTTCTACATATGCATTTGCATCGATTTTGCAAGAAGCATTCATATTTGCCATGATCATGCATGTTCAAATAACTAATATTGAGGTTATGTCCAGAATACTAAAGTACTTAATAATTGCATGAGAAACATGACTAGCATAGGGTTGCCATGTTAAATACTTCAACTTGGACATGCATCATCTTGTTTGCGCATTGCACGTTGTTTGTATGTTTATTTTGTGCTGTTTCTCTTTGGGTAGACGCGAGTGTCGAGCCTGAGTACGAGGATCCCAGAGAGTACAACTACGAGGACCCAGCTCTTTCTCCCTCTGAAGACCCAATAGGCAAGATGATCATACCCGGATCCCGACACTATTTTTGCTATGCTAGATGTCTCGTTTCTACCGTTATGTTTCGTTACCTACCACTTAAACTGTCAGCCTCCTAAATTGCCAGGAAAGCCTCTAACCCCTCCACTTCCTAGCAAACATTGATTGGCTACGTTACCGCTGCTCAGCCCTTATCTTATAGCGTTGCTAGTTGCAGGTGCAAGCTTTTCCATGTGCCAACATGGATATTTTGGAGATATCACTTTATTACTGTTATTTCAATTAATGCACATATATATCTGGCAATGGTGGAAGGCTTGGCCTTTTGCCTGGTGTTTTGTTCCGCTTTTGCCGCACTGGTTCCGAGTACCTATGTTATGTTCCATATTTTGCACTCCTAACATGCTTGGGGTTGTTATGGGGACCCCCTTGACCATTCGTTATAGATTAAAACTTGTCTGGCAAGACCCAACTTTGGTACTACATTTGCTAAACAACTTAATAAAAATGCATAGGGCTTAGCTACCCCGTGGATAATTAAATCAACCCCCGGGCCGGTACTCCTCATGAGTGTTGGTCCAAACCGAGCGATGTCCGGTGCCTCCTGGTCACCCGGGGTTTCAGTCAACCCGACGTCTAGCTCATCTGGTAGTGCCTTGAGAAGAGATATGCATGGCTCCTATTGGGATCTGGCCTGCCGGGCGGTCTTTCTGGACTTGTTTTACCTTTCTCAAATTTCTTGTGCGAGGAATCCCGAGGATACTTCGGGCTATCTCGAGGTTGAGGTTTTTGTCGTAGAAGCTAGTGTCCACGTGACAGAAGAGATGCCTTGGGTCCTTGTTGTCAAGCCACAGGCTCTGGCATGGGCACAACAGATATTCCGGTACCTCCAGATAGGAGATCTTCCCGAGGAGCCAGAGGAAGCTGAAAGAGTAGCCCGATGGTCAAGCATGTACCAGTTCGTGGACATCACCTTATAAAACAGGAGACTGAATGGTGTGAAATTGAAGTGCATTCCTCGGGAAGAAGGACATCAGCTGTTGGCAGAGATACAAGAAGGGATCTGCAGCTCCCACATTGGATCACGAGCCCTTGTCGGGGAGGCATTCCGCCAAGGCTTCTATTAGCTGAAAGACCTTCAAGATTCGTTGGCAGTGGTGACAATGTGTGAAGCATGCCAGTACCACACCAAGCAAACACATCAACCAACACAAACCCTTCAAACCATACCGCTCTCCTGGCCATTCTCAGTCTGGGGGCTCGACATTGTCGGGCCTGTCCCCTGTGCTACTAGGGGCTTCGAGTTTTTGTTCGTTGTGATTGACAAGTTCACGAAGTGGACTGAGGTGGAGCGAGTGAGAAAGGTAACGGCGCAAGCGGCAGTCAATATCCTAAGAGGGATAGTTTGTCGTTTCGGTGTTCCCAACAGGATCATAACCGACAACGACACGCAATTCACCAGCAGCAGCTTCATGCAATACTGACATCGACACCAAGATATGCTTCACATCAGTTGCTCACCCAAGGAGCAACGGGCAACTAGAGAAGGCAAATGTTGAAGTGTTGTGGGGCCTCAATACAAGGACTTTCCACAAGCTGCACAAGCATGGAAGGCGCTGTATTGATGAACTTCCGGCGGTTCTTTGGTCAATCAGAACGACACCAAATCGAGCCACCAGCGAGATGCCCTTCTCCCTAGTTTATGGTGCAGATGCAGTTCTCCCCATGGAACTCGTATACGGGTCACCAAAAGTGTAGGCCTTTGACGAGGACCGACAAGAGCAAATACGGCAATATGATGCCATGCTCTCTGAGGAAGTTCATCTCTAGGCCGCGCTGCGTGCCACCCAGTTCCAACAAACCCTATACTGCTATCACAGCCACAGGGTGCGCGCGAGGAGCGTTGAGGAAGGTGACCTTGTTCTTCGACGGATTCAGTCCGCGAAGGGATCAAACAAGTTGACGCCGAAGTGGGAAGGCCCTTACCGGGTAATACAAGTCACCAGGCCTGGCACAGTCCGCCTGGAGACCGAAGACGGCACCCCGGTGCAAAACTCGTGGAATATCAAGCATGTTTCTTAAGTTCTACCCGTAAGGTGCGGTTGTCGGGCCGCCCAACAACCCCTTTTGTACAAGTTCCCCGGCAGGCGTGTAATCCTTTGTACAAAGCCAGGCGATGAACCTATGCGTAGTCAATAAAGCGAAGTGTTGTGCAACTCTCTATCAAAATACATATTTATCTTGCGTATTTTACATGAGGTGTTGTGACCACTTTTTAGTTGCGTAAGGTGACTATTGAACCACTTAGGTAACTAGCCTCCTCTATTTTCTCTTCTTTCTTTTTCTCAAAGGGAGAAGGAGCCCTGCGTGCAAGTCTTCCCGGGGGAGTGACGGTACCGATGCCTACAGACGTGTCAAGGATGATCGCCTTGCGGCAAGAGATGCAACAAGAGGAAAAAAAGATAAGTTGCAAAAACTTCTAAAAAATTTGAAGCTTTCTACTTGAACGAACTTGACGCTTGTGTGAGAAAACTTGCACATGAAGGACCCTTGTCGAAATTGTTTGCGCACTTGGTTGTTTCGAGCAAGCTCAACATCCTAAGTAGCCACACCAAGGACGGCGAGGAGGCCTTGTCGGTAGCGGCATCACCGGCGGGCCGCTAAGGATCCGTTCCTTCGAGCGCTCGCAGTAAAGATGCGCGCACCTGCAGGTGTTTCTAGCAAGCATAGGGATAAAAAAACTCACAAGTACAAAACTGAGTTCAAGAAGGGGTAGCCATTCCTTGACGGCATAATAAACGCTTGTATAGTTAGTGGTAGGTACCCAACAAGTTTTTCTTTGCATTTTCGCAGGGCTACATTGGGTACAATCTAAACATAAAAGGAGATCTGCCACTATGATGTGGCGATTGATCCAGAAACGAGGTCTCGCAGATGGAGCCTGTCGGAATCGGGGGTCCGTGGAAACAAGGAGGTTCGAACTCTGGGGTGCGCAGATTCTCTCACCCTAATCTACCTCACAACCTCACGGCGATGCTCCAAGGTGCTCGAGCTAAGGAAGAAGAATGGCGGACATGACAGTTTACCGAGGTTCGGGCCACCTTGCGGTGTAAAACCTTACTCCTACTCGTCTGGATTGCTTGAGGCTGCGAATACAAGGGTGTGTTCTTCCTACCTGGGGTCGATCCTCCTCTATGGTTGTGGCCTTCTCTATCTTATACTGACCCTGGTCCTCTTCCCCCGAAAACACAAGGCGGGAAGGGTTGTCACAACGGCTAGTTTGAAGGGGGACAAGACTGCAGCTTATCCTGAGAAAAGTAGTCTTTGCCTGTAAAAGCCTCCTATCATGACGCGCTGGTGGGCTCGGGGTTGACCTCCATCCTGGCGAGCCCCAGCCTTGGTCTTCTTTCACCAAACAGGAAACCTTTGGGAGTTGCTTTGGGAACGGGCATGCTGGCCCCGCTCCCCTAGCACGAAAGGGGAAATCCTCCTCATCCGTGGCCACTGGCTCGGCTCCTAGCGCCACTTTGCGCGGCGCGCGTCGCCCACGTGAAGATGCAGGATCGTGCGGCCCCGCTGAGCCATCCTAGACTAGTCCACTCCGCAGTGGCCCCGGGGGTAGCCTCAGGAAGCGACCTCGTGAGGGGGGCTTCGCGAGGCTCTCATCGGTGCTTGCCAATGTACGCCTCGCGAGGCGGGGGCGCTCACGAGGGTCTTGCTCGTGAAGTCCAGTGGTGGGCCGTGCGGGGCCCTTGGCCTGCACCGTGTCTTGGGCCACAGGTAGATGAACCTAGGTACTCCCAGTCCCATGGGACCGACAGTATCCCCCGGGCCCGCAGCATGCACGATTCCACTAGCTGGAGGGGGCGAAACGGTGCGGGCTCCAACCGCCTGCGGGTCAAGCACAACGCGTGGCGCACGACGGGGCACGGGACGCCCCCACTTCCCCACTTCCCCCGGGCCCGCGGTGTGCATGATTCCGCAACTGCTCTGGTGATAACCCGCAAGTATAGGGGATCAATCGTAGTCCTTTCGATAAGTAAGTGTGTCGAACCCAACGAGGAGCAGAAGGAAATGACAAGCGGTTTTCATCAAGGTAATTTCTGCAAGCACTGAAATTGTAGGTAACAGATAGTTTGATAGCAAGATAATTGGAAACAAGCAAGTAACGGTAACAGTGAATAAAGTGCAGCAAGGTAACCCAATCCTTTTGTGGCAATGGATAGGCCAGAACAGTCTCTTATAATAGGCAAAGTGTTCTTGAGGGGACACGGGAATTTCGTCTAGTCACTTTTATCATGTTGGTTTGATTCGTGTTCGCTACTTTGATAATTTGATATGTGGGTGGACCAGTGCTTGGTTGCTTTTCTTACTTGAACAACCTCCCACTTATGATTAACCCCCTCGCAAGCATCCACAACTACGAGTAAAGTATTAAGATAAAATCTAACCATAGCATTAAATGTTTGGATCCAAATCAGCCACTTACGAAGTAGCGCATAACTAGGGTTTAAGCTTCTGTCACTCTAGCAACCCATCATCTAATAAATACTCCACAATGCATTCCCTTAGGCCCAAGGATTGTGAAGTGTCATGTAGTCGACGTTCACATGACACCACTAAGGGAATCACAACATACATATCATCAAAATATTGAACACTTATCAAATTCACATGATTACTTGCAACATGACTTCTCCCGTGACCTCAAGAACAAAGGTAAATACTCACAAATAATATTCATGCTCAAGATCAGAGGGGTATTGAATAGCATAATGGATCTGAACATATAATCTTCCACCAAATAAACCATATAGCAATCAACTACAAGATGTAATCAACACTACTAGTCACCCACAGGTACCAATCTGAGGTTCCGGTACAAAGATTGAACACAAGAGATGAACTAGGGTTTTAGAGGAGATGGTGCTGTTGAAGATGTTGATGAAGATTGGCCTCCCAAAGATGAGAGGGGTGTTGGTGATGACGATGGCTTAGCTTTCCCCCTCCGGGAGGGAAGTTCCACTAGCGGAATCGCTTCGCCGGAGGGCAAAAGTGCTCCCGCCCAAGTTCCGCCTCGAGATGGTGGCGTTCCGTCCCAAAATTCCTCCTCTTATTTTTCTAGGTCAAAAGACCTTATATACCATAAGATGGGCACCGGAGGTGGGCCTGGCTGGGCACAACCCACCAGGGCGCGCCCTGGTGTCTTGTGCTCACCAGGGTGGCCCCCTCTGGTAGTTATTTGCTCCCGTATTTTTAATATAATCCAAAATAATTCTCTGTAAAGTTTCAGCTTATTTGGAGATGTGCAGAATAGGTATCTCCGATGTGCTTTTTCAGGTCCAGAATTCCAGTTGTTGGTATTCTCCCTCTTTGTGTAAACATTGCATATTATGAGAGAAAAGGCATTAGAATCACTCCCTAAAGCATTATTATTCATCAAAACATAATAAATAACAGTAGGAAATCATGATGCAAAATGAACGTATCAACTCCCCCAAGCTTAGACCTCGCTTGTCCTCAAGCGAAAGCCGATATTGAAAAGCATGTCCACATGGTTTGAGAGAGAGGTGTCGATAAAAACAAAATATAGACATAGTAGCATCATGCTTATTATCATAACAGCAACAAACTTTAACATAAAACTTATTCATATAACTTCATCATATAACTTCTCATGAACAAGTAATAATTCATCACAACATAGAAGTATAAAGCATAAACCTTATTGAAAACCAACAAACTATGTTCTCAGTCAACTTTGCAACTACAATTCATCATATTTTCAGGAAGAGTCTCGTGTCGGAGCCTTTTGGCAAGTCCACATACTCAACCATCATTTAGTCTTCTATGATTGCTAACACTCACAACATACCCATGAGCAAAAAGTTTCAACCGGACACATAGAAAGATAGGGGCTTATAGTTTGTCCTCCCAACGTATTCACCTCAAGGGTGATGTCAGCAATAATAACTCATGCTCACTCATATCCAACTGGATATATGTGCATAGATCTTTCCTCACCACATGATGCTTGCAAAAAGAAAAAGTAAAAAGGAATAGGGAAGAATACTTTGACTCTTGCATAAAAGTAAATACATAAAAGTAAAAGATAGGCCCATCGCAGATGGAAGCAGAGGTTGTCATGCGCTTTTTGATTTGTATGCCCAATGTCGGGGCACGGATGCACACGATCACCTATGGGACCAAAGGCCCCTTTGTGGTTTGGCAAGGGGAGGTCACGTTGCGCAAAGAGCAGAGACCATGGGACAGCACGACGAAGGTACGCTGGTGTTTTACCCAGGTTCGGGCCGCTGAGAAGCGTAAAACCATACTCCTGCTTTGGTGGATTGATCAGAGGAGCACGAAGCACACGCAACGCTCACACCCGGCAAGGTTGCCTTCGAGGGAGCTTCCACGCGAGTACAAGTGTCCAAAAGTCCAAATCTTGAGCTAGGTTGCCTTGGGCCTCCTTTTATAGGGCAAGGGGCAACCACAGTGGCAAAATAGTCATTATCTAGTGATTAGATAGCTAACAGAGCTATCATACATAACTCTGGCATTTAGGACAAAATACCATGATTGCTAGTCTAGGTGGCACGCGGGGATGCATCCCCAGCAAGCTCTTACCACCGCTTAGCTGGCTGTTGCTTACTGTCTTGACACGCCTTTGGACGGGTGTCAACTAGGCATAATCTGTCTTCCGGTGCGTCGCCACGTGCTTAGCGAGAGTCACTTGGCCATCTGAGTGCTCGACACCGCATCGACAACTGACTGGCGTTGTGATGCGGTTGAGGGGTGGCTGCTTGGCTCGCGCCTGCCGGGGGACGGCTTTGCGGGTCTTCTTGAGGGTGCGCGCGCCTCGGTCCCCTGCAGGCACCGAGGACGTGGCTGGCGCGGCTCGGGCCCGCCTTAGGCTGTTGCATTGAGCTTGCCGGCGTTGCTAGCCAAGGTAGGCTTCCTCTGCCGGGGTCTTGGTCTTGGATGTTGACTTTATCTTCTTGACATGCTCCTTGATCTCACGTAGAGCGGCTTCTTTGTCTAGCGTTAGTGTTGGCGGGGTCGTGCTACTACTGCCTGTGCATAAGTCAGGGGCACTGGGTACCCCATTCCTACTGCACCGACAGGAGCCCCCGGGTCTGGGCCAAACGCGCTCGCACAACGCTGTTGGGTGAGGCCCAAAATTTATGCACAGGCGCAAAATATGAGGGAGTAACTACCGACCTTTAAGTCAGCACTTACTTGCTACCTCAGGCCATTTCCGCCACACGCGCCGCATGCATTGCGGGGAGTTTGCGGTGGATGTGCATTGCCCACACGCGTGGGAGTGGCAGAAACCGCAGCACCAGGGATTGGAGCATCGAGGCGATTACCTGTTGGCCCGTGATCGTGGCTAGTGGGATTGGTGGAGATGGGCGGCTGCTCTGGAGCGGAGGAGAGCCAGCCCTCGTGCCCTCCCCAAATTAGGGGGTCACGGCGGCGATACTCATCCATCTCCTTCTCCTCCTTAATCCCAAGTCCACATTGCTTGTCCTTCTCTTTTGGTTTGTCTTTGGATGTGCTAGTCTCCGCCATGACGAGGGGGCGAGGACGACTCTTAGCTTCTGCCGTGGTGACGAGAGCTTCCCTTCGGGATCATGCCGGTGCTTTAGCCGCGGCAAAGGGAGGTGGTCCCAGCGCGCGTGGTGGGAGAGCTGGAGGAGGCCGGGGCCAGCGTGGGGCTCATGGCCGGGGGAGGCGGAGCGCCGCCCCCGACCCTCCTCCGGTGGCGGTTCCTTTCCCAGCAATGGAACATACTGAAAGCACGACGCCGGAGTTCGTAATTGGGCTGCGTGGCCCTCCTCGTAGCCGCTTGCGACTCCCTCATCCTTCCGCCAGGGTGATGGAGGTCGACACGTGATGTGGTTGCGCGTGCATGGCTGCTGCAATGGCGCCGTGCGGGCCGACGTCGAGTTCCCGGCGCCCCGCGTCATTTTCCTCAGGCGCGGGTGGAAAACCTTCACATGCGCTCACAATTTCACGGGTGGATACGTCCTCCGCTTCAAGCTGGTGGAGGCCGACACGCTCTCCATCAAGATCTATGGGCGTTCGGGCGCTCGTCTCGGGCTGCTGCGAAGAGAGCTCGAGTGAGGACGAAAGCTCATCCTCGAGCGATAGCAACGAGGAGGACAGTGTCGGTGAAGACAGCGACAACGAGCTCCAGGCCGTCAAGTCGGAGTACGACGACCTGGACTCCAGCTGACAGCCGGCCGCACCATCACCGTCGGCGAGCCACCCCCCCGACAGAGTGATTTGCCAAGGGTTCTTGACTTGGGCGCCCGCCTCTTCTCCTCAGCTGGACCTTGGCAGGCTCGTGGACTTCGGCTTCGCCGTCCTTGCTAGTGGTCCCGCCGAGCCGTTCCCCGACAGCCCTGACGGGGTCAGGCTAGGCTTCTTCTTACGTCCTCCTTCCGCCCTTTTTCTTTTTGTAGCTTGCTCCGCGAGCGTCAAAGGGGTAGCGAGCCCCCGGCAGCAGGCTAGTATCGTTCCCCGACAAAGCTCCTTGTCGGTATCATCGCGGCCCCCTAGAGCTGATGATCAACAGGAGCTGAGAAGCGGATCGTCCCGACAAGGGTTTCCGTTTTGTGATAAACTTTGTGGCATGCAGTCAAAGAGGAATAAGGAGGTGTTTCCTTAAAGGAAGTAAAATAGCACCAAACTTGGGATACGCGATTAGTCTTGTCTTTTCAGTTAGTATCCCTCTCTAGAGTACGACGAGCCGCCGTCCTTGTTTCCTTGTCCTTCTTCTTTGTTTTCCTGGCGGTAAAACATGTAAGGCAATAGGTCTCTGTCCTCTAGGAAGGGAACAGAGTGACAAGGATTACGGGCTCATCAAGTACCCTAGTAGATTTCTAAAACTTAAAAGCGATAACATTGCAACATAAGAAAAATGCATAGTAAACATGCAATTTGATGATATGATGCAATGCCTAGCTTTATTTTTTGTGTGCATAGGGTCTGCGCCTGGCTTTGTACAAAGGGTTACATGCAACTACGGCAAGGCTTGTACAAAAGGTGGCTGCCGGGGACTGAGCCCGACAACCGTGCCTTACGGGTACAACTTACGAAGATGCTCAATGTTCCATGAGTTAAGCACTTTGATGCCAACTTCGGTCTCCAGACGGACTGCGCCAGGTCTGGTGACTCGTGCTACCCGGTAAGGGCCTTACCACTTCGGCGTCAACTTGTTGGTACCCTTGGCGGACCGAACGTGCCTAAGGACAAGGTCGCCTTCCTGAAAGCTCCGGGCGTGCACCCTGTGGCTATGGTAGTGGCGCAGGGCTTCCTGGTAGCGTACAGCACGCATAGCGGCCCGGAGACGATCTTCCTCGAGGAACAAGGCATCGTCATTCTGTAGCTGCTTTTGCTCTACTTCATCATAGGCAAGTACTAGAGGTGACCCGTATATGAGTTCTGTGGGGAGAACTGCCTCTGCCCCGTATACCAGGGAGAAGGGTGTCTGGCCGGTAGCTCGATTTGGTGTCGTTCTGAGGGACCAAAGAACCACCGGCAGCTCATCTATCCAACGCTTGCAACATCTCCGCAGTCTATCGAAAGTTCTTGTCTTGAGTCCATGCAACACTTCAGCGTTCATCCTCTCGACTTGCCCGTTGCTCCTTGGGTGGGCAACAGAGGCAAAGGAGACCTTGCTTCCAAGGCTTTGGATGTACTGCATAAAGGTGCGGCTCGTGAACTGGGTGCCATTGTCGATGATCACCCTGTTGGGCACTCCAAAACGGCACACCAGTCCTTTCATGAACTTGACAGCTGACTGCGCGGTCACCTTCCTCACTGGTTCCACCTCAGGCCACTTTGTAAACTTGTCGATTGTTACAAACAAGAATTTAAAGCCCCCGACAATGCGGGGAAAGGGGCCCAAAATATTGAGCCCCCAGACCGAGAATGGCCAGGATAAAGGGATCGTCTGGAGAGCTTGCGCCGGTTGATGGATGTTCTTCGAGTGGAACTAGCAGGCTTCACACTTGGTGACTAGCTCAGTTGCATCTTGGAGGGTGGTGGGCCAATAGAAACCCTGCCGGAAGGCTTTCTCGGCAAGGGCTCTTGATCCAATGTGAGACCCACACACACCTTCGTGAATCTCTGCCAACAGCTTCAGTCCATCTTCCCGGCAAATGCACTTCAATTTCACACCGTTTGGTCTTTTTCTGTACAGAGTGTCATTGACAAACTGGTACATACTTGACTGACGGGCTACTTTTTCGGCCTCTTCTTGTTCTTCGGGAAGTTCCCCTGTTTGAAGGAAATGGACTATGTGTTGTGCCCAAGCTGGAGCCTGGGGCTCGACAACTAGTACTAAAGGCATATCCTCGTCAGTGGGAGTGCTTGTCTCGACTGCAAGAACCTGGGGTTCCGCAGGAGGGAGCTGCTCACCAGGCGAAACGAGACTGTCCCCGGCAGCTTCTCTACCAGCGGCTTCGGGAAGCTCTGCCGGGAAATGATTGCCGGAGTTCAGCTTTCTTTTTTTCTTGGTCATCGCTGACGGGGATACTGATGGCTGAGTGAGGTGGAGGATAAAGGTTCCTGGTTCCACAGGGAGCTTTTGTGCAACACACTTTGACAGATGATCAGCGATGATGTTTTCCGCACGTGGCACGTTCTCTGTTTGTAATCTGTCAAAGTGCTCCTCCAGTTTCCTCGCTTCCTCCACGTATGCTTCCATCAATGGACTCTGATAGTCTTTATTGACTTGTCTCACCACGAGTTGAGAATCTCCTCGGATGATCAACTTTTTAATTCCCAATTCCACTGCGATCCTGAGCCCGGCAAGGAGCCCCTCATATTCAACAGTGTTGTTGGTGGCCTCCTCCTGGGGAAAGAGCATTTGGGCTACATACTTGAGGTGCTCTCCGGTGGGGGTGATGAGGAGCACGCCTGCTCCGGCGCCCTGAAGTGAGAAAGCACCGTCAAAGTACATGATCCATTCTTTAGGCGCTTCCTTGCCGGGGAGGACTGTCTCTGGGACCTCTTCGTCTGACGTGGGTGTCCATTCTGCAACGAATTCTACCAACGCCTGCTCTGGATAGTGGAAGTGCTCTCATACTTCGAACCAAAGCTTGACAGCTCTAGTGCCCACTCAACTATCCTGCCAGTGGGTTCGGGGTTTCTCAATATGCGCCGCAGCGGAAAGCGGGTGACAACAGTGATCTCGTGGGCTTGGAAGTACTGGCGTAGCTTCCGAGAGGCCATGAGAAGGCCGAAGATCAGCTTTTGCACTCCAGAGTACCTTGACCTAGCCCCTTGTAACAAGGAGCTGACAAAGTACACTGGCCGCTGCACCACCTTCTTCTTCGCCACTTCCTTGAAACTTCCTTCGCTTGCGGGCTTAGGTTCCCCTGGGTTTGCATCTGCTCTTGCCGTGGATGTTTCGGTGCCACTCCCGGTGATATCAGTTGCAGCGGCATCGTCTTCATCCACTTCCCGTTGATATGCCAGGTACGAGAGCAACGGTTCTTGTGGTTTAGGCGCGACCAAGGTAGGCGCGGAGGATAGGTAAGCTTTCAGATCTTGTAGCGTTGCTTCTGCTTCCGGGGTCCACTTCATCGGGCCAGCCTTTTTCAGAACCTTGAAAAACGGCAGGACGTGCTCAGTAGATTTGGAGATGAATCTACTCAACGCGGCTATGCATCCGGCCAAACGCCTTACGTCCTTGACAGACTTGGGTGCTTGTATCTGCTCGATCGCTTTGATCTTGTCAGGATTGACTTCTATTCCTCGCTGAGACACAAAGAACCCAAGCAGCTTGCCGGATGGGACGCCAAACACACACTTCTCAGGGTTGAGCTTTAGATTGATCTTGTGCAAGTTCATAAAAGTTTCTTCCAAGTCTTGTATGAGAGTTGCTTCATCCTTGGTCTTGACTACTATGTCATCCATGTAAGCTTCCACGTTTATGTACAACTGAGGCTCAAATCCACTCTACATGGCCCTGGCAAAGGTAGAACCGGCGCTCTTTAACCCCAAGGTCATGCGTACAAAGCAGTACGTGCCACACAGAGTTAAGAACGCGGTCTTTTCCTCGTCTTCCTTGGCCATGAATATCTGGTGGTATCCGGAGTATGCGTCCAAGAAGGAAAGCGAGTCACACCTGGAAGTGGAATCAACAATCTGTTCGATGCGCGGCAAGGGAAAAGGGTCCTTCGGGCATGCTTTGTTTAAGTCAGTGAAACCAATGCAAAGCCTCCATTTCCCATTCGCCTTGCGCACCACTACCGGATTGGCTAACCATGTCGGATGCAACACCCCTCTGACCAAACCGTCTGCTTCGAGCTTCTTGATGTCTTCGACAATGAACTGTTGCCGCTCCAAGGCTTGTTTCCTCACTTTCTGCTTGACGGGCCTGGCATGGGGGCAGACAGCAAGGTGGTGCTCAATTACCTCCCTGGGAACGCCGGGGATGTCAGATGGTTGCCAGGCAAACACATCGACATTCGCCCGCAGGAAGGCAACGAGCGCGCTTTCCTATTTGTCAGTAATGGTAGCGCTGATGGTAAATGTATCGTCAGCGTCATCCTGCCCTGCCGGGATCTTCTTTGTCGCAGGATAGGTGACCTTGGATCTCTTGCTAGTGGAACTCTCCGACAGGTCATCGACGGGTGCAGCGCACTCAGGAGAGGCGCGCTTCCCGAAGTCCTTGCCATAGTCTCCGCTAGGCTTCTTCTTTGATTCCTTGGCGGGAGCTGATGCTTCCACAACTTCAGCCGCGACCACGTCTCTATACATCGTGTCCACGCATATGACTGCATCTTTCTTGTCAGATGGGATGGGGATGATTCCCACGGGCCCTGGCATATTCAGAGTGTTGTAAGCGTAGTGGGACGCTGCCATGAATTTTGCCAGAGTTGTGCGGCCAACAATTCCATTGTAAGGCAGAGGGAGTTCGACCACATCAAACACTACCTTCTCAGTTCGGTAGTTCAACTCCCCGCCAAATGACACAGGCAAAGTGATCTTTCCCTTGGGTCGGCTCCTGACGGGGTTGACTCCTTGGAACGTACCCGTGGCCTTGAGCTCTCCGTCAGGGATCTGCAGCCTTTCAATCACTTTAGGGGAAATCAAGTTCAACCCTGCCCCGCCGTCAACTAACATCTAGGTTTTTTTGAGGTTGCGGATTGTTGGGGAGACCAACAACGGCAGACATCCGACCGTAGTGGTGCGATCAGGATGGTCCTCTTCATCAAAGATGATAGGCGTGCGGGACCAGTTGAGTGGCCTTCTGGATTCTGTAGCTGGCTCCACAGTGTTGATCTCGTGTGCCCACTGCTTGAGCTGACGATGAGAATAATGCAAGGACGCACCCCCGTCAACACACATGGCTTCAGTTGCCCTCTGGAATTCTCGATCACTGGACTCTTCATCATCCCCATCATCACTCATATCATCTTCTTCTTTCCTCTCATGACCTCTAGCAGGTTTTTCCTTCTGCTTTGGGGCCTTGCCGGGGTGGGCTCCTCTACCACCACGGCCCTTCCTGGCAGCACCGTCTTGGCCTTTCTCCTTGTCACGCTTCTCGTACCCAGCCTTCTAATTCTTAGCAAGATGCTCAACTTGGCGGCATTCTTGGAGATCAGGGCCCTTAGTGCGGTGGATCTTGCAGTATGGCCCGTTATACTTTCCGGTTTTCTCTGCTGCTGCGGCCTCCCGACAATCAGCGCATGTGGCAGCTGCCTTGCCGGGGGTCTCGGCTTTGGCCTTCTTGCCGGCAGCGAGATTACCAGAGCTCTCAACAGCCAGCACTGCTTTCCCTTTGCGCTTCATGTTACGTCCTCGGCTTCTCCCTTTTGATCCGGGGGCATCGTCGTCGTCATCTGAGTCGACTTCGACGCCAGCCTCCTCTCCGGGGAGTCGCCTACCTTCCTCAGCACGAGCACACTTGTCCGCCAATGTGTACAGCTCATTGACGGTCTTGGGGAGCTTTATATTAATCTTGGCCCGTATCCTCCTGTTGCGCACGTTTGAATGGAACGCGGCAATCACGGCTGCAGGGTGTATCTCCGGAATATTGCGGTGCACTCGACTGAATCTCTGGATGTATTTTCGCAGGGTCTCTCCTTCCTTCTATGGAAGGACTTGCAGGTCGCTGGGCTGTCCTGGCTCCTGGTGGCCACCTGTAAAGGCGCTGATGAACTCGTTGCACAGATCAGCCCATGATGAGATAGAGTTTTCCGACAGGTGCATCAGCCACGATCTCACATTTGGCTTGAGTGCCAAAGGGAAATAATTGGCGAGCACCTTCTCATCTCTTCCTCTGGCGGCTTGAATGGCAATCGTGTACATGCCCAGGAACTCTACCGGGTTCAGCTTCCCGTTGTACTTCTCCATCAACTCAGGCTTGAAGGCTCAGGCCGATGGCCAGCGGACCTGTCGCAGCTCGCGAGTGAAGGCTGGGCACCCAACCTCATAAGGTAGGTACCCGCCAACACTGGGCGCGGGGTCGCCAGCATCTGGGCCATTGCGCCTGTTGGATTGGCGGTGTGCTTCCCGGCGTCGCTCTATGGTGATGCGTGTGTCTTCCCTCCGCCGGTCGTTCAGGACACGCCGCTGGTCCCGCTGATCGTGCGAGCCGGACGAGACCATAGATGCCTCGTCGGGCTCGTTGGAACGTGGAGCTTGTTGTGGCTGCCACTGGGCCTGTTGTTGCGAAGGGGATTGCACCATTGGTGCGGCCCCCTCGACACGACCGTCTGTCCGGGCCGACGTCGCCGTCCGTGGGTATCTTGACGGCTCTGCATGCTGCGATTTGCTGGCTTCGATGAAACCGATCAAACTCTGGATGGTGGCTCTCCAGTCGTCCATCTTGTCAGCCGCCGGCGGGAAGTTCAGCAGTAGTTGAGCCCGCGCCATAGCTTCTGCTGCTGTCACTGGCATGGCTAAGGAGGCGGACCGACACGTCGCTCGACTCCTGGTGGAACCAAGAAGAGCGTCGCCGCATCCTTGCCGCTGCGCGCCGGTCGCCGAGGCGGTCTGTCGTAGAGGAGGTCGAGCTTGTGGGTCTACGGCTCCGCTTGGTGCCCCATCTTATTCTAGGCAAGGCGCGTGCCCAGCAGCCGCGCCCATGGCAGGCGCTGCTGGAGGATCACGGCTAGTCCCAGATTGGGAGCCGCTGTTGCGGCCGCGGCCACCAGTGCGGCGGGGAGGTGGAGGATGCGGTTTTCCGCCTGCTGCGGCACTAGGACCGAGCTCGCTAGGATGTTGTTGCTGCTGCTCCTCTTTGGCACTCCTCGCTCCAGCTCCGGCCGTGGGAGACACGACGGCGGCGGCGCCTGCACCAGTCGTGTCGCCCATGACGCCTGCCTCATTCGTTGCCGCCGCGGCGCCAATGGCATCCGCGGCTGCGTGCGAGGGAGCCTTCGAAGTGGAGGGATGTGCGGCTGCACCAGTCTTCTTCTTGGGAGCCATGGATGAAGAAGACGGTGATGAAGATCAACGCGCTGTCCACAGCCTCAGGTTCGCGTAAATGAAGCACGCCCCCTACCTGGCGTGCCAAAGATGTCCGGGCATGGATGCACACGATCACCTATGGGAACAAAGGCCCCTTTTTGGTTCGGCAAGGGGAGGTCACGTTGCACATAGAGCAGAGACCATGGGACATCATGATGATGGTACGCTGGTGTTTTACCCTACTCCTGCTTTGGTGGATTGATCAGAGGAGCACGAAGCACACGCAGCGCTCAAACCCGGCAAGGTTGCCTTCGAGGGAGCTGCCACGCGAGTACAAGTGTCCAAAAGTCCGAATCTTGAGCTAGATTGATTTTTGGCTCCTTTTATAGGGCAAGGGGCAACCACAGTGGCAAAACAGTCATTATCTAGTGATTAGATAGCCAACAGAGCTATCATACCTAACTCTAGCATTTAGGACAAAATACCATGATTGCTAGTCTTGGTGGCGCGCGGGGATGCATCCCCGACAAGCTCTTACCACCGCTTAGCTGGCTGTTGCTTAGTGTCTTGACACGCCTTTGGACGGGTGTCAACTGGGCATAATCTGACTTCCGGTGCGTCACCACGTGCTTAGCGAGAGTCACTTGGCCATCTGAGGGCTCGACACTTCACCAACAACTGACTGGCGTTGTGATGCGGTGGAGCGGTGGCTGCTTGGCTCGCGCCTGTCGGGGGATGGCTTTGCGGGTCTTCTTGAGGGTGCGCACGCCTCGGTCCCCGGCAGGCACCGGGGACGTGGCTGGCACGGCTCGGGCCCACCTTGGGCTGTTGCATTGAGCTTGCCGACTTTGCTAGCCAGGGTAGGCTGCCTCTGCCGGGGTCTTGGTCTTGGATGTTGACTTTATCTTCTTGATGCGCTCCTTGATCTCACGTAGAGCGGCTTATTTCTCTTGGGTTGGTGTTGGCGGGGTCATGCTACTACTGCCTGTGCATAAGTCAGGGGCACTGGGTACCCCATTCCTAGTGCACCGACACCCATTCCATTAATGTAAAAGAACGTCACACTATATTGCCCCCTATGATAACCTTTATTATGCAGTCCGTCGCTTTCATTACTTTGCCATCATAAGTTCGTATAGCGCTCGATTTTCTCTTACACTAATTGATCAAAACACATTTACAAGCAATTTTTATTGCCTTATTGCACCGATGACAACTTACTTGAAGGATCTTACTCGATCCGTAGGTAGGTATGGTGGACTCTCAAAGCATGAATTTCGGTTTTCGGTTTTTGGATGCACAAGTAGTATCTCTACTTAGTGTGGAATTTTTGGCTAGCAAAGATATTGAGCAAGCACCACATGTTTAAGGATCTATGACAATATAACTTCTATGTGAATATGAACAAACATAAATCATTACGTTGTCTTCCTTGTCCAACGTCAACAATTTTGACATATAATATTTAATGGGGGCTCACAATCATAAAAGATGTCCAAGATAGTGTATTTGCATGTGAATCTTCTCTTCCCTTATTAATTCTTTCATGAATTGCATCATTGACCAATGCTATGTTTGTCAATCTCCAATAAATTTTACCACTTATACTTTTCCTTATGTTATGTCATTACTTACCATAAGATTAGCATATGATTCTTTTCATTTATTTCTCTTTCCCTTTATTTTGATTACAACAAGAAAATAAAGAAGCAAAAGCTCAAACTAAACTTTATTATATAAGTCTCACTTGATTACATAGATAGATAGATCATGAAACTAACACTCGAAAATAGATCATACTAAACATATATTCAACTAGATCAAGATAAAGCTAAAGATCGAACTAAAATAGGTAAAGGTGAATAAAAGTGATGGTGATACGATATCGGGGCACCTCCCCCAAGGTTGGCTCAAGCTAAGGGGAGTGCCCATACCCGTGTGCTCAAGTCTCCTTTGATGGTGGTGATGCAGAAGGTGGTGGTGATGAAGTGGCCTTCTTCTTCAACTTATATTTGAGCAGAAAATTTTCCTCCCTTAGATCATCATTCTCCAACTCGAGCTTTAATATCTTTTTGCATAATGCCACCTTGCTCTCCTACAGAAAACAAGATGGAATAAATTGAACCTCGGGTTTGTATCCTTTAGGGAGGCTTGACTTCTTGAATTCCACATGCATGTTTCCGGGCTGAGGTAGTGGGTCATCCTCTTCCTCAGAGCGATCATCCTTTGTTTCCTTCATGGCAGCGTCTTCCTCCTCCTCTGAGGTCCATCCATAATGCTCCACTTCTCCATAGATCTTGTGGCTTGCAATATAGTCAGCAACATATCTCTCCCCCTCTGAATCTTGAGACGACATATTTTCAGATCTGCCAGGGAAACAACACGAAACAAGAACAGAGGATTTGTCAGCAATGCGGTGGCCAAAACAGTCAGGGTATATGTAGAGAATTTTTATTCTTGGGAAACAGGCATATGTAAGGAAAACGGAGTCGGGAAGGTGTCCGAGGTGGGCACAACCCACCAGGGTGCGCCTGGCAGGGCTGGCATGCCCTGGTGTATCGTGCTCACCTCGGTTGCTTTCCTGTTTATTTCTTATTTTCCTAATTTTTGTAATATTCCAAAACTGACAGAAAATATTTTTGCTGATTTTTCGGAGTCCGTTTACTTACCGTATCACATACCTCCTATTTTTCAGAATTCTGGAGTGTTCCGGAAGGTTTCTTTTATGTGTTCCTCCGATGTCATGGTTTGAATAACATTGCTTTCAACATTAATAGGCGTACCTGAGATATAGTGTTTAATTCTTTGCCCATTGACCACCTTCGGGTTAGTACCTTTGGCATTGTTAATCTTGATAGCTCCAGAATGATAAACCTCTTCGATAATATACGGTCCTTCCCATTTAGAGAGAAGCTTAGCTGCAAAAAATCTTAAACGAAAGTTGTACAAAAGAACATAGTCTCCTATTTTGAATTCCCGCTTTTGGATTCTTTTGTCATGCCATCTTTTTACTTTTTATTTCAATAGTTTGGCATTTTCATAAGCTTGGGTTCTCCATTCATCTAGTGAGCTAATATCAAATAGCCTCTTCTCATCGGCAAGTTAGAAATAATAATTGAGTTCTTTAATTACCCAAAATGCTTTATGTTCTAACTCTAGAGGCAAATTACAAGCTTTTCCATATACCATTTTGTATGGAGACATACCCATAGGATTTTTATAAGATGTTCTGTAGGCCCAAAGTGCATCATCTAGTTTCTAAGACCAATTCTTTCGAGACCTATTGATAGTTTTTTGTAATATTAATTTTATTTCTCTATTGCTAAGTTCAACTTGACCACTAGATTGAGGATGATATGGTCATGCAATTCTATGCTTAACATCATATTTAGCAAGCATCTTACGGAAAGCACCATGGATAAGTGTGAACTACCATCGGTCATTAAATATCTATGGACTCCAAACCTCGGGAAGATAACTTCTTTAAGCATTTTAATGGAGGTGTTGTGATAAGCACTACTAGATGGAATAGCTTCTACCCACTTAGTGACATAATCAACAACAACCAAAATATGAGTGTACCCGTTAGAGGAAGGAAAAGGTCCCATATAATCAAAACCCCAAACATCAAATGGTTCAACAACAAGTCAATAATTCATATGCATTTCCTAACGCTTACCGATATTACCAATTCTTTGACATTCATCACAAGACAAGACAAACTTACGGGCATCCTTGAAGAGAGTTGGCCAATAAAAACCAGATTGCAATTCCTTATGAGCAGTTCTGTCTCCCGCATGATGCCCTCCATAAGCTTGGGAATGACATTTCCGTAGGATTTGTTCCTGTTCATGCTCAGGTACACAACATCTAATAATACCATCTACTCCTTCTTTATAAAGATGTGGGTCATCCCAAAAGTAATGTCTTAAATCATAGAAGAATTTTTTCTTTTGCTGGTATGTGAAACTAGGTGGTATATATTTGGCGACAATGTAATTAGGATAATCAGCATACCAAGGATTGTTTTGAGAAACGTTTATTGCAGCTAGTTGTTCATCAGGGAAGCTATCATCAATAGGTAGTGGGTCATCAAGAACATTTTCCAACCTAGACAAGTTATCCGCTACGAGATTCTCAACTCCCTTCCTATCAACGATATGTAAGTCAAATTCTTGAAGCAAGAGAACCCACCTAATGAGTCTTGGTTTAGCATCTTTCTTTTCCATAAGATATTTTATAGCAGCATGATCGGTGTGGACAATAACTTTGGAATCAACAATTTAGGATCTAAATTTATCACAAGCATATACAACTGCTAAAAATTCCTTTTCAGTAGTAGCATAATTTCGTTGGGAACTGTCTAGAGTTTTGCTAGCATAATGGATAACATTTAATTTCTTATCAACTCTCTGTCCTAGAACAGCACCAACTGCAAAATCACTAGCATCACATATAATTTCAGAAGGCAAGTTCCAATCAGGTTGTTGAACGATAGGTGCGGAAGTTAAGGCTTTCTTGAGTGTTTCAAAGGCTTCTACACAATCATCATCAAAAACAAAAGGAATATCCTTTTGCCAAAGATTAGTAAGAGGCCTAGAAATTTTAGAGAATTCTTTAATAAACCTCCTATAGAAACCAACATGACCAAGGAAACTTTGAATACCTTTAAAATCTTTAGGACATGGCATTTTCTCAATTGCATCAACTTTAGCTTTATCCACCTCAATACCTCGTTCAGATACTTTATGCCCCAAGACAATACCTTCATTAACCATAAAGTGGCACTTCTCCCAATTCAAGACAAGATTAGTTTGTTCACATCTCTGCAAAACTCGATCAAGGTTGCTTAAGCAATCATCAAAAGAAGTTCCGTAAACAGAAAAATCATCCATGAAAACCTCCACAATCTTTTCACAAAAGTCAGATAATATTGCGTTCATAAATATTTGAAAGGTAGCAGGTGCATGGCATAAACCAAAAGGCATATGTCTATAAGCATAGTTTCCAAAAGGACAAGTAAAGGTGGTTTTCTCTTGATCGGATTGTGATACAGGTATTTGAGAGAAGCCATAATATATGTCCAGAAAACAAAAGTGTGTGTGCTTAGATAGTCTTTCTAGCATTCGATCAATGAAAGGCGGAGGGTAATGATCTTTTATAGTAGCTTCATTTAATTTCCTAAAATACATTACCATTCTATAGCCAGTGACAATTCTTTGTGGAATGAGTTCATTTTTATCATTAGGAACAACTGTAATACCTCCTTTCTTAGGGACAAAATGAACGGGGCTTACCCATCTACTATCAGCTATGGGATAGATTATACCTGCTTCTAGAAGCTTTAATATTTCAGTTCTTACCACTTCTTTCATCTTAGGATTCAATCGCCGTTGATGATCAACAACGGGTTTAGCATCAGGTACCATATTAATCTTGTGCTGACATACAGTGGGACTAATGCCCTTAAGATCATCGAGAGTAAAAGGAATAGCACTAACACTAGCACCTAAGTCACATAACCATGATAGCAATGATCTCCTATTTTGACTGAGACAACAGGCATGCCCACTACGGGTCTATGTTTATCTTTTTCATCAGGTTTGGCAATTCTAGCAGCTTCATCGCAGAAGTAAATAACATGCCCATCAATATTTTCTACCAAGATATCTTTAACCATAGCAACACTAGGTTCTACCTGAATTTGCTTAGAGGTCTTAGGTGCTATAATATTACTCTTGCGAACCACAGTTGATACCTTAGCATGTTCCTTTATCCTAACAGGGATAGGCGGTTTTTCAATATAAGCAGTAGGCACAACTGGATCAACATTGTAAATAATGGTTTCATCTTTAGCTGTGACTGGTACTTTAATTTCTTCTTTAACAGGGGAATGATATTTAAACCACTTCTCCTTAGGGAGATCAACATGAGTAGCAAATGATTCACAGAAAGAGGCTACTATCTCAGAGTCAAGGCCATATTTAGTGCTAAACTTGTGAAAAGCATCTGTATTCATAAAAGATTTAACACAATCAAACTTAAGCTTTATACCTGACTCATTACCTTCGTCGAGTTCCCAATCTTTAGAGTTGCGTTTAATTCTTTCTAAGAGATCCCACTTGAATTCAATAGTCTTCTTCATAAAAGAACCAGTACAAGAAGTATCGAGCATGGATTGATCATTATGAGAAAGCCGAGCAAAAAAATTCTGAATAATAACTTCTCTTAGGATATCATGATTGGGGCATGAATATAACATTGACTTAAGCCTCCCCCAAGCTGGAGCGATGCTTTCTCCTTCACGAGGCCAAAAATTATATATATAATTCCGATCACGATGAACTAGATGCATGGGATAAAACTTTTGATGGAATTCCAATTGCAATCAATTCCAGATCCATGTTCCAATATCATCACATAGCCTATACAAAGTCAATGCTTTTCCCTTCAAAGGTAAAGGGAAAACCTTCTTCTTAGCTTCATCTCCAGGTAAACCTGCAAGCTTAAATAATCCACATCGGGATGTTCAGTTCCATCTCCTGCATAAGGTTTAGCAAGTAGTTGTTCTACCATACCCGAAGGAATTTCATAGCCATCATTTTCAGTAGGTGCAATAGGTTGAGGGGTAACTAATTGTGGTTCCGGTCGAGGTGAAGATACCCCGAACAAACCCCTCAAAGAATTGTTTTCCATAGTAGCAAGTGACAATAATTTTCAGCACATAGTATAAGTTTTTCCTTACAGATTTCCACTTACCAAGAGTGCTTCACTCCCTGGCAATGGCGCCAAAAAAGAGTCTTGATGACCCACAAGTATAGGGGATCAATCGTAGTCCTTTCGATAAGTAAGAGTGTCGAACCCAACGAGGAGAAGAAGGAAATGACAAGCGGTTTTCAGCAAGGTAATTTCTGCAAGCACTGAAATTGTAGGTAAAAGATAGTTTGATAGCAAAATAATTCGTAACAAGCAAGTAATGGTAACGGTGAATAAAGTGCAGCAAGGTATCCCAATCCTTTTGTGGCAAAGGACAGGCCAGAACAGTCTCTTATAATAGGCAAAGTGTTCTTGAGGGTACACGGGAATTTCATCTAGTCACTTTTATCATGTTGGTTTGATTCGTGTTCGCTACTTTGATAATTTGATATGTGGGTGGACCGGTGCGTTCTTACTTGAACGACCTACCACTTATGATTAACCCCCTCGCAAGCATCCGCAACTACGAGAAAAGTATTAAGATAAAATCAAACCATAGTATTAAATGTTTGGATCCAAATCAGCCCCTTACGAAGTAGCGCATAACTAGGGTTTAAGCTTCTGTTGCTCTAGAAACCCATCATCTAATAACTACTCCGCAATGCATTCCCTTAGGCCCAAGGATGGTGAAGTGTCATGTAGTCGACGTTCACATGACACCACTAAGGGAATCACAACATACATATCATCAAAATATCGAACACATATCAAATTCACATGATTACTTGCAACATGACCTCTCCCGTGACCTCAAGAACAAAGGTAACTACTCAAAAATAATATTCATGCTCATGATCAGAGGGGTATTAAATAGCATAATGGATCTGAACATATAATCTTCCACCAAATAAACCATCTAGTAATCAACTACTTTCTCGTTTTTGTTGACACGAAAGGCATGCCACCCAAAATATTTTTTCTCTCTCAATTTAGACTTTGAGCTCTGGCACCTCTACAAATCCCTACTTCCCTCTGCGAAGGGCCTATCTATTTACTTTATGAAATTTTTATTTTTATTTGAGCCTCCATCTTCTCTTATAAAGCACCAACTAGGGGGCACTATGATCATACTTGTGCATTGGATGTAGCTAATATTTGAGTGTGTTTCATGAATGGATCAACGATTGAGCATGATGCGCTAGGGATAACTTTCTTTAGTGTTGATATTTTGAAAAACATGGTTTCTTGTTGGCACGCTTGAGTATTAAAGTATTTATGTCAAAACTAGACTATTGCTTTGAACCATCTAAAAGTCCAAATGTCCATGCTACAAAAGAAAAGAATATGTGATGAACATGTTAGGCAGCATTCCACATCAAAAATTCTGTTTTTATCATTTACCTACTCGAGGACGAGTAGGAATTAAGCTTGGGGATGTTGATACGTCTCCAACATATATATAATTTTTTGCTTGTTCCATGCTGTTATATTATCATTCTTGGATGTTTTACAATCATTTTATTAGCAACTTTATATAATTTTTTGGGACTAACCTATTGACATAGTGCCAAAGTGCCAGTTGTTGTTTTTGCTTGTTTTTTACTTCGCAGAATATCAGTACCAAACGGAGTCCAATCGCGATGAAACTTTTTGGACATATTTTTGCACCAGAAGAAGGTCGGTGGGACAAAGAAGTAATCAGGAGGGAGCCCAAGCCGCCCACAACCCACCAGGGTGCGCCAGGTGCCCCGGGAGCGCCCTGATGGGTTGTGGCCACCTCGGGAGTCCCCTCCACTGCCTCTGAGCTCTATAAATACCCAAATATTCCAGAAACCCTCGAGGATTCGACGAAAAATACATCCAGCCGCCGAAAGTTCTAGAACCGTGAGATCCAATCTAACACCATCACGGAGGGGTTCATCATCCTTATTGGTGCCTCTCCGATGATGCGTGAGTAGTCCACCATAGACCTACGGGTCCGTAGGCAGTAGCTTGATGGCTTCCTCTCTCTCTCTTTTGATTCTCAATACAATGGTCTCTTGGAGATCTATTTGATGTAAACTTTTTGTGGTGTGTTTGTTGGGTTCCGATGAATTTTGAGTTCATGATCAGTTTCTATCCATGAATATTATTTGAGTCTTCTTTGATCTCTTATATGCATGATTACTTATAGCCTCGTATTTCTTCTTCGAATCTTTGGTTTAGTTAGGCAAACTAGATCGATATTTTCTTGTCATGGGAAGACGTGCTTTGTGATGGGTTCGATCTTGCGGTGTCCTTTCCCAGTGACAGAAGGGGCAGCAAGGCACGCATGTATCGTTGCTATTAAGGATAACAAGATGTGGTCTATTCCTACATGAATACATCTTGTCTACATCATTTCACCATTCTTATTGCATTACTCCGTTTTTCCATGAACATAATACACTAGATGCATGCTAGATAGCGGTCGATGTGTGGAGTAATAGTAGTAGATGCAGAATCATTTCGGTCTACTAATGGACATGATGCCTATATAATGATCATTGCCTTGGATATCGTCATGATTATTTGATCTTCTATCAATTGCCCAACAGTAATTTGTTCACCCACCATGTGCTATCCTCATGAGAGAAGCCACTAGTGAAACCTACGCTCCCTGGGTCTACTTTTCCAACATATTGCTTTCCGATCTATCTTTTTGCCGCTTTTGTTTTCAGATCTATTATTCCAAAAAAACCAAAAATACCTTGCTGCACTTTTTCTTTGCCTCTTTTATTTTGTGTTCTTGAGAGATCTATCTATCCAATCTATCATTACCTAATCTATCTTTTTACCGTAGAGAGATTGACAACCTCTCTTTCGCGTCGGCTTGCAAGTATTTGTTCGTTCTGTGCATGTGTTGTTTACATAGTGTTGGTGATCCTCCTATTGGTTCGATACCTTGGTTTCATAACTGAGGGAAATACTTACCGTCACTGTGCTGCATCATCCCTTCCTCTTTGGGGAAATACCGACGCAGTCTCAAGCCACGTCACCGTGCTGAGCGCCCCTCGAGCAGCACAGGGGCGGCGCACGACGGTGGCATGGGCATGCTACCCGTCGTTGTGAAGAGGAGGAAGTGGGCCGCCGGGGATGAGTAAGCGCCCACCTATTCTTATGCCGCGCACCTGTGATCCATCTATTGATGCTGACTCCTCTCCTGTGCAAGTGCCGGAGCGGCGGTGAGGAGAAGAACAAGAAGGTGATTGCCAGGGCGAAGGTGACCCCCATCCAGAAGGCTGCATCCACTATTGGCCGCGGCCTCGGCGGGTGCAGGGGCGCCTTGCGCCGGACCGGCACTTCACCTGGGTGCCCAAGCGCCACTACATCCAGGCGCGCGGGCGTCGCGATAGTGCCCAGCGCTTCTTCTGCACGGCGAGGGGGTCTGATTGCCGAGGACGTGGTGGCCCAACGCCCGGCGCCACCCGCCAGTGTCGCGACGACGCAACCCATGGAGGAGGCGCGGGCGCCTCAGCCTCCACCAGATGTCCTTACCCCCACCACCGGCAACCTCAAATTGTTCCCACTTCCGGGGTTCAAGAGGCCAGCGTGGCAGTCCCACCAAGTGCACCGCGGGTGCTGAGCACGGGGGTGGACCCGGAGCCCCCTGCGCCACAGGCAGAGGGCAGGGTGGCTTCTACGGTCATCACGACAAAAAGTGCCAAGACACCGTTCCCTCGCCATGCTCTTGCCCTTGTGGATTGCGATGCCTTGCTCAAGCGCGGGGCCTTGACCGACGCCTGGGCCGCGCTCGACCGGCTCGGGGCGGACTTTCGTGACGCGTCTTGCTGCGAAGCGCCTTAGGCTCGCCACGGGGTGGCACCAGCTCGACACTACCGCCAAAGAGGCCCAAGGCAGGGCCGGTGGCGCCATCGCGGAGGGCGAGAAAGAGGCCGCCGAGGCGAAGGCAGCTCGTGAGAGCGCTCTTGCTGAGACGGTGGCGGCCACCAAGCGTCACGACGAAGCAGAAGCCAGCTTAAAGGCACTTCAGGACGAGCAAGCCGCGCGGGCGCAACAGCTCCTACTGCAGGAAGACGACCTCAAGGCCCGTGAGGCGAAGCTCGCGGACCGTGACTCTGAGTTGGCGAAGGTGGCGAACGATCAGGCCATGAAGTGGGGGCGCCTGGAGATGCTGCAGCGCGAGGTGGCTGAGGCCCAGGAAGCTCATGCCAAGCAAGTCTCCGAGGCCAACGCTAAGCTGGACGCCAAGGAGAAGGAGATTCAGGCCGATGCCGACGTGAAGGCGGCAGCGAACCACACCACATTTTCTTCGCTCAAGCTCAGGGCCCGCAAGGCCCTGAGTTCTATATGGAGGGGAGGGTTCGAGGCTCCTCTTGCCGCCCACGATGCTGGCAATGCCGAGCTTTCCTCCAAGCTCATGGAGGAGGTCGAGGACTCATCCCGGAAGGTGGATGTCATCCTGGAGGAAGAATGTCGCGATCTCTTCTTCATGGCGGCGACTCGCGCCTTCAGCCACCTCCTCCTCCACGATCCTGGCTTCAATTTCGACGAGGTGATAGGCCCCGTCCCCAAAGAATCTCGCGACAACATGGGGGAAGCTGTGGAGAGCCATGTGAGCGCGCTGCTTGGGAAGTTCTCCTGTGGCGGCGACGAGGAGACCGGCGAGGCCGTGGTGGGCGACGGTGATGGTGACGGCGACCCATCTTCCAGAAGCTTCCTTTTGTCCTTCTGTAATAGACCGAATCGGGATCGCGGAGGTGTTAAGGCAACGGTTTAATTTGTGAAATACTTGAAGTTTGTAATAATAGTTTTTGATCCGCGGGTTTCCTCTCCATGCTGAGTTTCTCTCTCGCTTGCCTTCGTGCTCAACATCGGCAGGGCCCAGCCCCGCGCATACCTTTGCCATCACTGGAATGTTAGATCGCGGTGCATGGACAAAGCCAGGAGGTTAGGTGCTTCGGGTGCTAGTGAAGGCTCCTGAGGCGCAATGTTCAAGGGCCCCCCTTTGACGTGGAAGCGGCCCGTGTGAGGGTAGACGCTGGCGATGGAGAGGCTGTCCCGGGGGGTTTTCATACTTAGCTCTTCGCAACACCAATAGGTTGTCCCTTGTCGGGAGCGGACACCTTGTGAGACCCTTCAAGTGATCCATCCCGAGGGGAAATCATGCGCAGAAACATCTTTGTTTCGAACAACACGTGCTCGCTAGGTTGCGCTTGGGTGTCACGCGAGGAGACCAGACACCAAGGGCCTTGGTCGGGTGACGTGCACGGGAGCAGGCTCGCGAGCCAGAGCCCGGTCCCTTGGATTTTTCAGCGCTGCTGGGACTAACCCGAGCATAGGCACCGTGTCCAACCCCCGCTCGCATGCGACACAAGGGGAAGCTAGCGAGCGTGTGCCGCGGGAGAGGGTGAGGTTCTCAGTTGACTATCCACCAGCGTGGAGCATGGGACTTCCACTTGGGCATGGGCATGATCAGAGTTTGATAGTTCCGCCAGTGCGAAGCATGAGGCTTCCACTTGGGTGTGGGCATGGTCGCGGTTTGACCGTTTCGCCAGCACTGAGCATGGGGCTTCCACTTGGGCATGGGCGGGAGCTCTGTTTCAAAGTCTCTCAGGCGTGTGTAGCACCAACCTCATTCTTACGTGAGAGGGTCATGGGTGGCGTTTGCGGAGGTGTCGGACGCTCTAGGCATAGGGCTCAGGAACTCCTTCCTCGATCTTCAAGCGGTTTGCGCCTAGCTCTTGACGCAGCTGTGTGCTCATGTAATCTGGGAAATGGGGGCGACGCGCGTCGGACGGCTGTCCTGAGGCCACTGCATGGAGTAGTTGGACACCGATAACCCAATGAGGTGACATGTGCGTGTCTGGCATGCTGATAACCCGCAAGTGTAGGGGATCGTTTGTAGCCTTTTTTGATAAATAAGAGTGTCGAACCCAACGAGGAGCTAAAGGTAGAACAAATATTCCCTCAAGTTCTATCGACCACCGATACAACTCTATGCACACTTTAACGTTTGCTTTGCCTAGAACAAGTATGAAACTATTTTGTAAGCGATAGGATAGTTTGCACGAATAAAACTAGAAGTACTTTGTGGGAAGATAATAAAAGTTAGTTGTTTAGTAGAAAGCTTTTGTCAAACAAGAAGGTTATTTGTCCCTAGGTAATTGATAACTAGACCGGTAATCATTATTGCAATTTTATATGAGGGAGAGGCATGAGCTAACATACTTTCCGTACATGGATCATATGCACTTATGATTGTAACTCTAGCAAGCATCCGCAACTACCAAAGATCATTTAGGTAAAACCCAACCATAACACTAAGTATCAAGTCATCTTTACTCCCATACGCAACAACCCACCTACTCGGGTATGTGCTTCTGTCACTCACGCCACCCACCATAAGCAAATCATGAACATATTGCAACAGCCTACAGCACGGATCCCTCACATTTCTATGACACGGAGGGCACCATAGGACAGCACCAAAATAAAACATACAACTCATACCAACCATGATCATCAATTAGCCCATAAGACAAAACGGATCTACTCAAACATCATAGGATAGCCACATATCATTGGGAAATAATATATGGAGTTGAGCACCATGTTTAAATAGATATTACAGCCGGGAAGAGAGGTGTTACACCACTTCATAGAGGGGGAGAGAGTTGGTGTTGACGGCGGCGAAGTTGTCGGTGTAGATCGCCGTCATGATGATTCCCCCGACGGTGTTCCGGTGCCATCGGGAGAGAGGGGGGAGAGCCTCCCTCCTTCTTCATCTTCCTTGGCCTCCCCCTAGATGGGAGGAGAGTCCCCCCTCTGGTCCATGGCCTCCATGGCGGCGAGGGGCAGGAGCCCCTTCGAGATTGGATCTCCCTCTATGTTCTCTTATGTTTTGCGTTCCTGTTTTCTGGCCAAAAACCGTTTCTTGTATTCTCATAGATCCGTAACTCCGATTGCGCTGAGATTTTAACACGATTTTTTTTTCTGGATATAAGATTCCTTGCGCCTGAAGTAGTGCTCCATCCAACTTACGAGGAGGCCATGATACACCACCACGCGCCTGGGGCCTGGGGCCCGCCCTGGTGTCTCGTGGTGGTTGTGGGCCTCCTTTTCCGTTGATTCCACCTCCCAGAAATCACAAATATTCAAAAAAAAATCTCCGTAATTTTTTATCGCATTTGCACTTCGTTTGATATGGATATTCTACGAAAAAAAGCAACTAACAGGAACTGCCACTGGGCACTGGATCAATATGTTAGTCCAATAAATCATATAAAATGTTGCCAAAAATATGTGAAAGTTGTATAATATTGGCATGAAACAATCAAAAATTATAGATACAACGGAGACGTATCAGCATCCCCAAGCTTAATTCCTGCTCGTCCTCGAGTAGGTAAATGATAAAAAATAATAATTTTTGATGTGGAATGCTACCTAGCATAATCTTGATCATATTTCTAATCATGGCATGAATATTAAGACATGAGTGATTCAAAGCAATAGTCTATAATTTGACATAAAGACATTAATACTCAGGCATCCCAACAAACAATCATGTCTTTCAAAATATCAAGGCTAAAGAACGCTATCCCTACAAAAACATATAGCCTTATCATGCTCTGTCTTCTTAACACAAAGTATAAATCATGTACTACCCCGGTGTCAGCCAACCAATTTGTTCATACTTTTTAACGCGCTTCAACATTTTCAACTGTCACGCAATACATGAGCGCAAACCATGGATATAGCACTATGGGTGGAATAGAATGCGGTGGTAGACATTAATATAGAGAAGACAAAAAGGAAGATAGTCTCACATCGAAGTGGCTAATCAACGGGCTATGGAGATGCCCATCAATTGATATCAATGCGAGGAGTAGGGATTGCCATGCAACAGATGCACTAAGAGCTATAAGTGTATGAAAGCTCAAACTGAAACTAAGTGGGTGTGCATCTAACTCTATAATGAGAAATTCCCACTAGTATATGAAAGTGACAACATAGGAGACTCTCTATATGAAACACATGGTGCTACTTTGAAGCACAAGTGTGGAATTAGCATGCCCCTTCTCTCTTTGTCTCTCATTTTTTCATTTTTTCTTTTTTTTCTTTTTCTTTTTTTCTTCTTCTTTTTTTCTTTTTATATTTGTCCGGAGCCTCATCCCGACTTGTGGGGGAATCATAGTTTCCATCATCCTTTCCTCACTAGGACATGCTCTAATAATGAATAATGATGATCATCACACTTCTATTTACTTACAACTCAATATTACAACTCGATAGTAGAACAAAGTATGACTCTATATGAATGCCTCTGGTAGTGTACCAGGATGGCAATGATCTAGCGTAGCAAAGATATCAAAAAATGGACAACCCATGGAAACATCATTCTAGCTATCTTACGATCATGTAAAGCAATATGACAATGAATGCTCAAGTCATCAAAATGGAAGCGGTGGAAGTTGCATGGCAATATATCTCGGAATGGCTATGGAAATGCCATAATAGGTAGGTATGGTGGATGTTTTGAGGAAGATATAATAAGGCTTATGTGTGATAGAGTGTATCATATCACGGGGTTTGGATGCACCGGTGAAGTTTGCACCGACTGTTGAGGTGAGAAAGGGCAATGCACGATACTGTAGAGGCTAGCAAATTGCGGAAAGGTAAGAATGTGTATAATCCATCGACTCACATTAGTCATAAAGAAATCACATACTTATTGCAAAAGTTTATTAGCCCTCGAAGCAAAGTATTACTACGCATGGTCCTAGGGGGGAGGTTTGTAGGAGTTAACCATCGCGCGCCCCCGACCTTCACACAAAGATAGACAATCAAGGATAAATTGTGCACCAACTTCCTGGCATAACGGGAGACTATATGTGCATGTTTCGGGAATCACAAACCTTAACACCAATATCTTACTAAACACGATCATCTACTAGTACCTCGCACATATTATCATCTCTATATCGCAAAACTATTGCAAGGAATCAAACATATCATATTCAGTGATCCATCAGTTTTATGTAGGATTTTATGACTAACCATGCAAATGACCAATTCTTGTTGACTCTCTAAATAGATATAAGTGAAGCAAGAGAGTTTAATTCTTTCTACAAAAGACCATGCTCTAATAAATATAAGTGAAGGAAAAGAGCATTCTACAAATAACGGTTTTCTATGTGTAGAGAAACAGGCAATCCAAATTTCAAATGATATAAGTCAAGCACATGATGCATTCTATAAAGCCATACGCAAAAGATATAAGTGAAGCACAATGAGGATTCTATAAATAAACCATGGACTATCTCATACCAGCATGGTGCATAAAAGAAAAGTGAAAACTAAACACAAAACACGCTCCAAGATTTACACATATCACATGAACGAAACGAAAACGAAAACATACCGATACTTGTTGAAGAAAGATGGGATGCCTTCCGGGGCATCCCCAAACTTAGACGCTTGAATCTCCTTGAATATTAACTTGGGGTGCCTTGGGCATCCCCAAGCTTGAACTCTTCCCTCTCCTCCTTCTCCTCATATCGAGCCCTCCTCGATCTTTGAACACTTCATGCACACAAAACTTAACAGAAAACTGGTGAGATCCGTTAGTATAATAAAGCAAATTACTACTCTAAGTACTGTTGAAAACCCATTCATATTTTATATTTGCATTATCCCTGCTATATTATAACTTCTCCATGGCTTATACCACCGATAAAATTGATAGTTTCATCAAAACAAGTAAAACAATGCATCAAAAACAGAATATGTCTTAAACAGGACAGTCTGTAGTAATCTGAACATTGACCATACTTACGTAACTCCAAAAATTCTGAAAAATTAGGAAAAATAAACATTTTTTATAGAAATACTGTGTAAAATTTCAGAAACTTTTGACTTTCCATTAAAAATGTAAATTCACGCACTACAGCCAAAGTTTCTGTTTTTACACCGCACATAACAACAAGCAATCTAATCATCCTAAAGGCAAATCTTGGCACATTATTTTTATAATACAATGGATTTTTACAAGGGGATAATTATTTTTGTTGAAAAGTTTCTGTGATTCAAGATTCACAAAGCTTCCATGGGAATGAACAAAGTTCAAGGAATTCCCCCACTTTCACGATGTTCGTCTCTCTCACTTTCACTTTTCTTTTTGCGAAGTTTTAGGTTCCGCTCTATATTTTTTCGTTTTAAAACTTTATATAAGCACTCAACAGAATAAAATGACTCTCTAAAACTTCCGGGTTGTCTCCCTGGCAGCGCTTTCTTTAAATCCATTAAGCTAGGCATAAAGTGCTCAAGTAATGGATCCACCCGGATCCCAAGGTATATCAAAGCCAATTTTAATTAACAATGATTTGTAATTTAGTAGTGAGCACAAAGCAACATATATCATGCAATGATGAAGTCTAACTCTCTTCCTATGCATAGGCATGTCATAAAAGAACAATTCATGCACATCAAGTAAAGGCCAATGCATAGTATAAACAGTTTCTTGCAATTTTATCGTATAGGAAACATAAAGAGGTGGAGATGTAGTTCCTCTGTCATAATAATTGCATGTAGGAGATGCAAGCACATGCATATTATATTCATCAAAATCATCATGTGTAGTAGCAAAACGCAACCCATCAATATAATCCTTAATAAGAGCAAACTTCTTCGATATAGTGTAGTTGGGAGAATTCAAAAAGATAATAGGCCTATCATGTGTGGGTGCAATAGCAAAAATTTCCTTCTTAACATAAGGAACTATAGCAAGTTCATCTCCATAAGCATAATTCAATTGGCATCTTGGCCACACGCATAGCAAGCATCAAGTTCATCAAAAAGGGATATTTCAAAAGAATCCACGGGATCATAGCAATCATCGTAGCATTCATCATAGCATTCATCCTTCGGTATGTGTGAAGGGAAATTAAAAAATGTATGACTTGAAGAGTTACTCTCATTAGAAGGTGGGCTAGGGTAGCTAATCTGCTCTTCCTCCTTTTGTTCTTCGCTCTCCTCCTCATCTTCTTCATCTAATGAGCTCACAGTTTCGAAAATTTCTTCTACCACAGATTCCAGCAAAATTTTAGTCTCTTCCAGGGCAGCGGTCATTCTTTCAATAAATTCAGTAATATCATAATTGTATTCATAATTATCATATCAATATTTAAGTATGAATAAATTTTCAGATTTGTAAGGAACATCATCATACTTTTCAAGCAAAGAAGCAATTTCATAAGCACCTTTAAAAGCAACAAATTCTTCTATTCGTTCCCCATCATAGTAATCATAAATACCATTAGCATAAGAAGCCAAGATTTCATTATCATTAAAAAAACATTGGAAGGGAAGGTGTGGAGCCTTTATCTTAGAGCAACAAGTAAAGTCACATCTCAAGCATGCATCCCAAGCAAACCATTGCAATATTCTAATTTGATCCCATAAGTGTGTCCCTTTTTGAGACAAGCGATAATTCCTAAAGTACTCATGTTGATCCAACGTGTCTCCCATTATAAAGTTTAATGATGATTTCTCAGGATTATCAGAGTAATTAATGCGTTCCATATAACGAGCATCGAGGGTTTTTGGATGTTCCCCATCTCCATGAGTAGCAAGTACCACTAATTTTTTTGGTGTTTCATGTTGCATATCCATAAATAAAGATATTAAACAACTAATAACAGAAAATAAAAGTTACTTAGTGATAAAGCAAACAAGCACACACGAGAATATTCACCCCACACTATTGCTCCCCGGCAATGGCGCCAGAAAAAGGTCTTGATAACCCACAAGTGTAGGGGATCGTTTGTAGCCTTTTTCGATAAATAAGATTGTCGAACCTAACGAGGAGCTAAAGGTAGAACAAATATCCCCTCAAGTTCTATCGACCACCGATACAACTCTACGCACACTTTAACGTTTGCTTTACCTAGAACAAGTATGAAAATATTTTGTAAGTAATAGGATAGTTTGCATTAATAAAAGTACAAGTACTTTGCGGGAATAAAACTACAAGTAAATTGCAAGATAATCAAAGTTAGCTGTTTAGTAGAAAGCTTTTGTCAAACAAGAAGGTTATTTGTCCCCAGGCAATTGATAACTAGACCGGTAATCATTATTGCAATTTTATATGAGGGAGAGGCATGAGCTAACATACTTTCCGTACTTGGATCGTATGCACTTATGATTGGAACTCTAGCAAGCATCCGTGACTACCAAAGATCATTAAGGTAAAACCCAACCATAGCATTAAGTATCAAGTCCTCTTTACTCCCATACGCAACACCCCACCTACTCGGATATGTGCTTCTGTCACTCATGCCACCACCATAAGCAAATCATAAAGATAATGCAACACCCTACAACGGGGATCCCTCACGTTTGTGCGACATGGAGGGCACCAAAGGACAACAACAAAATAAAACATACAACTCATACCAACCACGATCATCAATTAGCCCATAGGACAAAACGGATCTACTCAAACATCATAGGATAGCCACATATCATTGGGAAATAATATATGGAGTTGAGCACCATGTTTCAGTAGAGATTACAGCCGGGAAGAGAGGTGTTACACCACTTCATAGAGGGGGAGAGAGTTGGTGTTGACGGCGGCGAAGTTGTTGGTGTAGATCGTCGTCACGATGATTCCCCCGACGGTGTTCCGGCGCCATCAGGAGAGAGGGGGAGAGCCTCCCTCCTTCTTCTTCTTCCCTGGCCTCCCCCTAGATGCGAGGAGAGTTCCCCCTCTGGTCCATGGCCTTCATGGCGGCGGAGGGGTAGGAGCCCCTCCGAGATTGGATCTCCCTCTCTATTCTCTTCTGTTTTGCGTTCCTGTTTTCAAGCCGAAAATCATTTCTTATATTCCCGGAGATCTGTAACTCCGATTGCGCTGATATTTTAACATGATTTTTTTCTGGATAAAAGCTTCCTTGCGCCCGAAGTACAGCTCCAACTGACTTACGAGGAGGCCACGATACACCACCACGCGCATGGGCCCTGGGCACGCCCTGGTGTCTCGTGGTGGCTGTGGGCCTCCTTTTGCGTTGATTCCACCTCCCAAAAATAACAAATATTCCAAAAAAAATCTCCGTAAATTTTTATTGCGTTTGGACTTCGTTTGATATGGATATTCTATGAAACAAAAAACAAGCAACAAACAGGAACTGGCACTGGGCACTGGATCAATATGTTAGTCCAATAAATCATATAAAATGTTGCCAAAAATATGTGAAAGTTGTATAATATTGGCATGAAACAATCAATAATTATAGATATGATGGAGACGTATCACCCGCTAGACAGAGCTCGATCACTCAGGTTTAGCGATGCTGCAGGGCCGGACGCGAGCACAGACGCCGTGTCGAATTCCTCCATAGAATGATCAAGGGAAAGGTCGCCGGACGCGGGGCACCCGACGTGGCGAAACACCTCACTAGCAGTTAAACAATATTGGGCCGCTCCCTTACTTGCTTGCTCATGATGGTTCCATGAAAGGGCTAGACACAAAGGACCTCTGCGAGGTGACGTGCACGGGAGCAGGCCCGCGAGATGGAGTCCGATCGCTTGGATTTATCAACGCTGCAGGGACGGACCCGAGCACAGACGCCGTGTCCAGCCCCAGTCATGGGACGGCCGGAGAAGAGTCGCGAAGGCATGGCAATCATAGGTGGTGAGGAAGCACCAGGCGCAAGGCTTAAGCAATCGTCATGAATTCATCAAATGATAACCAAATTCTCTACACAACAAAAAAGTGTGGGTGCTGTAGGGGCGGACCCCTGCCCGCTTGAGGATAATCCAGCCTGAAGGACCCCCTTGATTTGAACAAACCAAAAAGTCACCTGGCAATCATGTTGTTGTGGAAGCGTCGGGCTGCTTGGCGGAGCGTGCCGTGGGGGTTCACCTCTAAGGAGCCGGCCGGCTCCTGAGGCCTTGAGGGCACACGAGGGCCTGACGCCTCGCGAGGCACCATCGCGAGATGCGCCATCCTGCGGTAGGTAGCGCCAGTGATCTCCAGGCCAAAGGGCATGCGTGCATAGTTGGTGGTGATGCCCCTGCTCAGGCCAACACGCGATGGCCAAAAGAGGTCCTGGGAGCTAGCCCTGTTGAGGCCCGCGATGTCAACGCACATGCGCACCATGCGGTCCTCCCCGGGGACACCAGCTGGGTTGGCAGGATGCCCCGGGAAGCTCTTGCCGCGCATGGCCCATGCTTCACGCAGCTTGCTAATCTCTTGGGTGATTAACTCTTCTACTCATGGCGCGTGGCGCCGCATTCCTTGCTTGCGGGAGCGCGCATCGAAGCACGCCTCCAAGTGGTGCCCGAGCGCCTCCCTCGTCACGCTGGTCAGGTCAGACACTTTCCAGATGGAAGCCCCCGAGTCTGGCCTGAGCAGGGCGTCGGGCGCGCCTTCCTATGCTGGGGGGAGGCAGGCGACGGCTACAGGCACGGGGCTCATGGCACCGGCGTCAGGCGCTGCATTCTTCGCCTTGGGGGGCCTTGGACGGACAAAAGTTGATTATTGCTTGGGGTCGCGGCCTCGCCAGACCCAGCGCCTCCTTCACCATCGGAGTGCTCAGCCGCGACAACTTTGTAAGCACGCTCTAGGGAACAGACCGCGTCGATCTCGTCACAGGCGATGGTGATGATGCCGCTGCAGCCAGGCATCTTGAGGACGTTTTAGCCATGGTGGGTCGCCGCCATGAATTTGGCCAGTGTCGGGTATCCTAGGATTGTGTTGTACGGAAGGCCGATGTGCGCCACGTCGAAGTCGATGAGCTCGGCGTGCTGAAGGTGACGGGGAGGCGGACCTGCCAAGGGGAATGATGGAGCCATCGGTCACCCCAGAGAATGGTGTGGTAGTCAACAGTTGGTCGTAAGGCACCTGGAGTGTCTCGAAGGTCACGACAGAGAGCACATTGAGGCGGGTGCCTCCGTTAATGAGGGCCTTGGTGACTAGGACGTTGTTGATGGTGGGAGTGCATAGCATGGGAAGCGCGCCCGCAGCAGCCGTGGACTTGAAGTTGTCCCTGGAGACGAAGGAGATGGCGTACTGCGACCATTTGAGGGGCCGCGTAGCCTCCCGCTTCCGGAGAGTGGCGTTAGCCTCACGATAGAACTGCTTGAACAGGCAGTTCGACGCAGGGGCATGGGCTCCACCGAGAATACATACTACCGCTCGAGGCTACTGATAGCCCCTAGCCCCCTCGTCATGCTGGTTGTTGTCGTTCCTCCTGGGCGGCGGCAGGAACGGCGGTAGAGCGGCGTTGTCCTAAGGGCACGCCTCGCAAGGTTGTTCACGCCAGCCGCCCTCAAGCGGCTGATCGCGCTAGTCGTCCACATGAGGTTGCTCACGCCAGCCCTGGCAGGGGTTGCCGTAGCGGTTGTCCCACCTGCCGCCATAGCAGCCACCTCCGAGGACGGTGTCGCGGTCATTGCAGTCCAGGTGCCCGCCGACGCGTTCGTCGCGGAGGGCCTTGAGCTCCAGGCAGTCTTCGGTGTTGTGGGTGCACACATTGTGGTAGATTTAGAGCGGGCAGCGGTCCTTCTCGGGCACATCACGGTCGCGACCGCGCTTCTGCTCAGGCTCCGCCGTTAGCACGGCAGGGTCCTTGCGTCTAACCTCCTTGCCCTTTTCCTTGTTGTCGTCGGGCGCGGCATCTAGGTCATCATGGATGAACAAGCGGCCATTTTCGGCCTTGGCACATTTGTCAACAATGTTGAACAGCTCCAGGACCGAGCTTAGGCTGTAGTTGATGGCGAGCTTCTCACACATCCGGACATCCTTGATGCCGTTGGTGAACGCCATGATGATGGCTTCGTCCGAAGCACGTGGGATCTTGTTGCGCACCTGGCTGAAGTGCTGGATGTACTTGCATAAGCTCTCTCCAGGGCACTACTTCACGCGCCGCAGGTCGTTGACAGAGAGAGGGCGATCATGCGTGCCCCTGAAGTTGGTGACGAACTTCTTGCAGAGCTCGCTCCACGAAGAGATCGACTCCTCGGGCAGGTTCATGAGCCAGGAGCGTGCGCCATCCTTAAGGGCCATGGGGAACCAGTTCGCCATGACCTTGTCGTCGCCGTTCGCCACCTCGATGCTCATCGCGTAGAGCTGGATGAACTCTGTGGGGTCGGGGATGCCGTCCTCACGCGGGGGCAGCTCAGGCTTGAACTTGACGGGCCAAACCACCCGGCGCAGCTCGCGAGTAAAGGCCCGGCAGCCTACGCTACTCAAAAGGACTTTGCGCGCGAGGGCGGCCCGGTTCTGGCGCCCGGCCACTGTGACATCCTGGACGATCCGGTCCTGGCATTGGTGTTGCTGCTCTAGGATCACGCACGCGTCAGGCGGCGTACGGCAGACAATCTGGAAGCTGGCTTCGTCCTAGGACCGCGGAGGTGCTCCACGGGGCTGGTCGCGCGGGCGCGCGTCGCACCGAGGCTCGACCGGCTCGTTGTGCAGAGGAGGTGGCGGAGGCGCTCCGTGCGCCACGTCCCCAGCGTGACACCGCGGAGGGCGAAGCGAGCGAGAGGGTGTCGGGGCTTCTCCGGCCGCGGTGACGAGCTCGGTGATGCGTCCCAGCCAGGCGTCGTAGCCAGTGTCCGCCAGGCAGTAGCGCAGCAGCTCGCGTGCCATGAGCAACGCGGCCTGCGCGTTCACATGCCCAAGGCTGGCATGGAAGGAGGAAGCCTTGGCGGTGCGGCCGTCCTGCTGCACGAAGGGGTGCATGGAGGAGTCCTGCTGCTCGCGGGCAGCGGTGTCAATGGCGGCGGCAGCTTCGGCGCCGGCGGAGTGGCGGAGACCGTCGCGGCCCGCAAGTGTGGTCTGAACGACATGGGCCACCCTGCGCTCGGCACGTGCACGGCGAGCGTCATCCATAGGGTTGGCGAAGCCGGAGCCGAAAAGGAGCTAAAGAACAACGACGCACCCCTACCTGGCGTGCCAAATGTCAGAATCGGGGCTCCGTGGATCCAAGGAGGTTCGAACTCTGGGGTGCGCAGGTTCTCTTGCCCTACTCTACCTCGCAACCGCACGGCGACGCTCCGGGGTGCTCGAGCTAAGTAAGAAGAACAGTGGACACGACAGTTTACCTAGGTTCAGGCCACATTGCGGTGTAAAACCCTACTCCTGCTCGTCTGGATTGCATGAGGGTGCGAATACAAGGGTGTGTTCTGGCTACCTGGGGTCGATCCCCCTGTAGGGTTGTGGCCTGCCCTATCTTATACTGGCCCTGGTCCTCTTCCCCCGAAAACACAAGGCGGGAAGGGTCACCACAACAGCCAGTTTGAAGGGGGACATGACTGCAGCTTATCCTGACAAAAGTAGTCTTTGCCTGCAAAAGCCTCCAGCCGTGACACGTTGGTGGGCTCGGGGATGACCTCCATCCTGGCAAGCCCCTGGTCTTGGTCTTCTTTCACCAAACAGGAAACCTTTGGGAGTTGCTTTGGGAATGGGCGAGCTGGCCCTGGTCCCCTAGCACAGAAGAGGAAATCCTCCTCATCCGTGCCCGCTGGCTCGGCTCCTGGTGCTGCGCGCGTCGCCCACGTGAAGATGCAGGACCGCATGGCCCCGCTGAGCCATCCTAGATCAGTCCACTCCGCAGTGGCCCCGGGGGTAGCCTCGGGAAGCGACCTCACGAGGGGGGCTTCGTGAGGATCTGGTCGATGCTTGCTGACGTACGTCTCGCGAGGCGGGGGTGCTCGCAAGGGTCTTGCTCGTGAAGTCCAGTGGTGGGTCATGCGGGGCCCTTGGCATGCGCCGTCTCTTGGGCCGCAAGCAGACGGGCCTGGGTACCCCCAGTCCCATGGGCCTGACAGAGCCTCGCTCCCGCATCAATCGGACCATCTCTAAGCCCTAGCTAAAGCGCCACGCTCGACTAGTCGGAGTCCTCCTACTTGACGCCAACGGTGCTGCCGTCGTCATCGTTGTCGCTGGAGGAGTTGTAGTCGATGCTGCTCGAGCTCTCCGCACAGCACTCTAGGCGAACGCCGGAAGCCCCGAAGAACTTCACAGAGAGAGTGACGGCTCCACTGAACTTAAAATGGAAGAGATGCTCGGGCCCCAGACCGCGGGAGAGGGCGAACGACTTCCACCCCCGCGTCAAGAACATGGCGCTTTCGGGGAAAGGTCGACCGCCACCCAGGTGGGCCCATTGCAGCAACCGTCCACCTGGAGCCGCAGGCCTAAGGGCCTGCTGCCTTCCATGGCCCTCGCGAAAGGGTCAGGAAGGCGCAGACAGCTCCGGGGCCGACGGGGCACCACCACGACTAACTCGTGCACCTCGTCCCCCGCATGAGCTCCCATGCTGGGAGGAGGGATGAGCTCGCCTCCATTTCCACCGCAGCCGCCACGGTTTGAAGGGGCGTCCTCCTGCGACCCCTGGAGGCCATCCTCCCACAGGAGCTGGAGCTGGCTCCCGCCATCATCACTATGATCTGCATTGGGCTCCGAGGGGTGGTCCTCAGGACGGGGGCAGACCCTCAAGCATGTCCTCGGCCCCTAGCCATCCTGAGGGTGGCATGCTGGAATAGATGGCAAGAGGAAGAGGATGACGGGACGACTGGCAAACTGGAGCGGAGGGATGTGAGTGAGCAATACCTTCATTGACCCCCCTATTTATAAGAACGGGGCGGGAGGAGAGGGGGTGGCTGGCTCTTCGCCTCCAGGGGCGGATGCGCGCTAGCGAATGCACTACACCGGCGACTGCCATTCTTAGCCAATACAAGACCCCGCATGTGACACACGTCACGCAGGATGCAATAAAAAGAGGAAGACGGAGCGGAAGGGGCAAAGACACTCAAGCGACGTAGGGTGGTTCGGAGGCTAACTGTTTGATGCCAAGCGCACTGCTTGGGCTACCACCGCTCTCCCCCAATGCCGAGCCCCGTGAGGGGACATGCGACGCAGGAGGCGCCTCTTCCAGTCCGACGTGGAGCGGATTTTTAGGCACGTCCCTTCAAATGCCGCCTCACTCCGCTTCCCCATGACTCGCGTTCAATGCGCATCGTGGGAAGGACCGAAGAAAACCATCATCATAACCATAGGGAAACGCGGCCGCGTTTGTCTGTGGATTGTTTTGGGCCTAGCCCAACAGCGTCATGGACTCAAGTGTGGCCTGGGCCCGGGGGCTCCTGTCAGTGTACTAAAGAACGGGGCCCTTAGTACCCGGACTTGTGCACCAGACGACTACGGCCTCTCGACCGGCAAGACCTTGCCGAGCAAAATATAAACTCCAGCCTACATCAAACAAGGGTACAAGCGAACCGGCAAGCCTGCCTTGCCAAAGGACTGGAATGCCAATGCACCCGCCGAGGTCTCCACCTGCCAAGCCATCGCTCCATGTCGCCAGGCTGATTGTCTACATCAACCAGTTGTCGAGCGAGCAGGTGGTTAGGTGGAGTTGGTTGGGGCGCACGGCGGCTTACTGAGCTTATAGCAGCTTTAATGACACCCGTCCCATGGCATGGCAAAGAAATAAGAGGTAGCTGGGCGAAGACGATCCTTGCCGGGAGACGCCGCCAGCGCGACACCTCGCGGCGCATTACATGCGCCTGTCCTAGTCCGTTAGAGTTAGGTATTTTCCCTATTGTAGTTCTTGCCAGTGATTTTGGCAGGTAGAGTATACATTGTTTACTCCATGTAATGACCATTCTAGCTACTGTGGTAGCCCCTAAGCCTATAAAAGAAGGACCATGGCTACCTTTACAAAGGTCGACACTCCGTTCATTTTGCACGTGTAGCAGCACTCCCTGAACATTCCTTGATGGGCTATGACGCTCATGTACGGTGAACCCACATAATCCACAAAAACACAGGAAGTATGGTTTTACGCTCCGGCGGCCCGAACCTGTCTAAACCCCAGAGCACACATGGATCGATGATACTCTTTGTGCCAGAGGATTTCCCCAGCCGAACCACGAAAGGGGCCTTGTCGGCCCCATAGATTATCGTACGCCGACACCTGCTTGTGATTTTTTTGCCTTGCAAAAGGGGAAGCTTGAGGCTCCAGTACACGGGATTTTGGGGGTAAGAATGGCATGATCCCCTTACATGGACGCGGTTCTGCCCCCTTTGTAGTGCCTTAGCCCTCTTCCCCAAAAATATGAGCGGGAAAGGGTGGCCACTGGGTGGCAATTCGAAGGGGGACAGGGGCTAGGTCTATCCTGACTAAAGGTGGTCTTCACCCGACAAAGCAGTCTTTGGGACACATTTGTGGGCTCGGCGATGACCTCCGTCCTGGCGCGCCAATCTATCCTGATCCTCTTTCACCGAAGTGGCAAGCTTTGGGAACATGCTTTTTGAGGGGTGGCGGGTGTCGCTCCCTAATTACCAAAACGGAAAACTTCCATGTCCTTTCCGACTGGCCCAACCTCTGTCGCCTTCCTCTGTGCGGGTGTGTCACCCACGTGATGGGCGCGGGGCCCCGCGCCTGGCACCGTACGCCAAGCCTCATGAGGCCGCCCTGCGGGAGGGGTCTCACGAGGCGTCCTGGCGCCTGGTAGCCTTGACAGGGCTTGAACTAGTGGCAAGGGGCCTGGCAAGACTTGCCCCTCACGAGGCGGCTCCCTTTGGGGCCTCCAGGATAGGGCCATCTTCCTTGGGCCGACTCGCACATCATCCTCCGGGAAAGCGGCAGATGGGCCGTGGCACCCTAATTCCCACTAACCCGACAGTAGCCCCGAGCCTGGGGTGTGCACGTTCCGCAAGTGGGGCATGAAACGGCGTGGGTCGAAACGCCATGGGCCCTGACAAACTATTGGGCCATGAGGTGACGTGTATCAGCCACGATGGGACGTGACGTTCCCACTCCACCACAACGGCCCGGGAACCGCACGCTAGCCAAGCAAACTATTGTGCACGTCAGGCGAAACCATCATTGCTCACCTTGCCCTATATGCTTCCTTTGCGCATTGCTCCTCCTTCCTTACGCACACGCCGCTCGCCGCTTTCTCTCCGCCTTCTTCTTCGCCTTTTCTATTGCTATCCATCGCCATGGCGCCGAAGAGGAGTGCCACCGCAACCGGAGCGCAGGAGGAGCCCGCGCTGCTGCCTTTGTAATGCCCAAGATGCGATCCTATCCTTATTTTTGGCTCGAGGGCCTCGATAGGGATAGAAGCGCATCTCGTCGTTTTGCAAGAATGGATATCATTACAAGTACCTGTAAAGAAGAGATGAGTATATGGAATTGGCTTACACTTGCCACAAGCTACATCAAGATCACATCAATACAACAACATATTCAATCGTCATACATAAGAGCAGCGTCCGACTACAGACGAAATCAAACGATTAAATGACATCCACCCTTGCTATCCCAGGCTGCCGGCCTGGAACCCATCCTATGATCGATGAAGAAGAAGAACTCCAAATCAAACAAGCATCGCTTTACCTGTACCTGCAACTGTTGTTGTAGTAATCTGTGAGCCGCAGGGACTCAACAATCTCATTTCCAAGGGTATCAACACTATTATAGCTTAATGGGTGAGGTATGGTTAAGTGGTGAGGCTGCAGCAAGCACTAAGCATTTATTTGAGTGGCTAACTTATGAGTACAAGAATAAGGGGGGATGATTGTCGCATAAACGGATGTGAACTAGTAATGATCACTAAGTGATTCTGAACACCTACTTACGAGTCTAACATAACCCCACCGTGTTCTCTCTTGGATCAGAAATTCACGAGAAGAGACAATCACGGTTACGCACACGTTTGGTGTATTTTATTTGAGTTTACTTCAAGTTTTCTATGACCGGATGTTAAACAAATTTCCAAGTTGCCACTTAACCGCGGGCACGGCTTCTAGAAAAGATTTAACCCTGCAGGGGTGCTCCAACTCATCCATCACAAACTAACCACAAGCTGCGTTGGAATTCCTCAACCGCGGGACAACCCCGTAGTATTTGCGGAATCCCGATGGAAAATCTCAACCTCGAGATAGCCCAAAGTGTCCTCGAAATCCCGTGCACAAGACGTTCGAGAAAGGTAAAACAAATACAGCAAGGCCGCCCGACGTGTCGACGAACCCGATAGGAGCCGCGTATCTCGTTCTCAGGACACGATGGATGAGCTATGGTTACCACGCCAATCACCGAGTTGCCCCGGGTAGCGTTAATAAGCTGCTCTGGGTTGGACCAACACTCGTGCGGAGAAATGGCCCGGGTTGTTGATTAATCCACGGGGTCCGGAAAGTCCCTATGCAATTTTATTAGTTATTAGGAAAATGTAGTACCAATGTTGGGCCTTGCCAGAAGAGTTTTATCCCAAAATGAAAATCAAGAGGGTCCCCATAACAACCCCGAGCAAGTTAAGAGCGCTCAATATGGAACATAACACCGGTACACAAGTAACTATGGCGGCAAAGTGGAACAAAACACCGAGCAAAAGTCCAAACCTTCCACCTTTTACCAAGTACATATGTGCATTAAATTAAATAGCAATAATATTGTGATATCTTAGAAATATCCATGTTGGCACATGGAACAACTTGCACATGCAACTAGTAACACTATAAGAAGGGCTGAGCAAGCAGTAACATAGCCAAAAAATGGTTTGCTAGGATGTGGAGGGGTTAGAGGCTTATCATGGCATTTTGGGAGGCTTGACAAACAAGTAGTAGGTAGCGAGACATATCGATAGAAACGAGACAACTAGCATGGCAATGATAGTAGTGGTATCCAGGGAAATGATCATCTTGCCTGAGATCCCGCTTGGATGAAGAACGATTGCATGAAGTAGACGAACGGGACATAGTCGAACGAATCCTCACACTCCGTACGCTTTCGGAACTCTATCGAGAAGAAGCAAACCAGAAACAACAATCAACACATGATAACACCACAACATATGCATGACATGATGCGCAAACAAATATGATGCATGTCCGGTTTAAATATGCAAGACATGGCAAGCATAACAAACAAATACTACACATTAAGTGAAGCTCAATATGCAACGAGTTGCATATTGACAAAACTCCACATTCAAATTATTTAGTTCAGTCTCGTTTAGGTACTCAACAATATTAAATGTTGTTAAACATGGCAAGAGGTGAAGCATAAGTAAACTAGACACCTAGGCAAGTTTAAATGAGGCCGGAAACAACATATAACATTTCCGAAGCGACCCCACGTGCAAATTATGAATTCGGTCCAGATCTGAACTAAGCATATTTTATATTCATTAAACAGCAAAATAAAGTGTACCACGCAATTCTACACGTCATTCTAGTCGAAATGTATATATGGAACATTTAAACGGAGCTACGGTCTACAAGATTTGACCAACACAAGATGAATATGACATGAATGCAAAATGCATGCAAACAACAACCAGAAACATGTTAAAACATGGATGCAACTAAGCAAGTTTCATATATGACATGTTCAAAACAGAGCTACGGTTCAACAATAACAAGCAACACAAGTTATAGACATAATCTGCCCAAAACAGCGACATGGCATTTTGCACACAAGGAAACAATAAGCTACAAGATTCTACAATGCACAAGCAAGACATGGGGTGTACCTACATGATGCACAACAATTCATACCATCACAACAAATTGAGTAGAAGCATGGATCACTTGGACATAAGCTCACAAGATGGAAACAAAATATAGCAGATTAGGACTTAGTGAAAATAACAGTTTTTATCATAGCAGTTTTCATGAAGGCATGTTGGCAGCAATAAAACTATATGCTACAGGGCATATATTGGCATGAAACTTGATAGCATGGTAGAGGACATGATGCACTACAATTCATTCCGTAATGACAAAGTCTAATTATGCATAGAATCATGGCTAGCATCAACACAACATGGCATTATGAAGAAAACAGATTCTCAGACTTGGTGAAAATTAGAGTAGACATGAGCAGCAGTTTTTCACAGATTGTCATATTGGACAGTAGAATTAATTATGATGCAAAACATATTCATGCAAACTATTGGCACAACATGATAGAGCACAACATGCTTAACAAAAGACTCCATTGGAGCAACCACAAAAGACTCCTAGATCAATAGCAAAACATATCGCAACATGGCAACAAAATAACAGTTTCAAACTTAGAATTATTTAGACCCCACAAAACAGCAATATTCTTCATGTCATGTTGGCAACAAGAAAATAACACCTAACATGCATTTCTATAGCAACCAAAAATACCAGGGCCTAACACACATGTCCAAGGCCATATTTCATGTTCAACAATAATTCATATCATGCATGGAATAAATCACACAAAATAAACAAAAGGGCATCATGGAAAAAATAAGATGCACACAAACTTACTCAAATGAAAAAACTAATTGCACAGATGGATCCAATGGATTTTTCTACCCCGAAAACATATATAATATGTGGGTGTTTACAATAAAACCAATGACACAACATTTATGTGAGATAAGCACATAAACCGTTTTCGCAAGTTATATATGCAAATTAAATGCAAACACCACATTAAACATTTTTAGCATGCATGAAAAAGCGATACAATTAATCTACACATTTTACATATATGGTTTTCTTAATTCCGATGCACGTCAAATAATTATGCGCAATGCAAAATCATGACATTTATGCAAATTACCAGAAAATGGCATGCTAAACAATTTTATCATTTGCTAAAATGGGATATTGCGAATCTACACGAAATTCTACACGTTTTACATATATAAAACATTTGGATCCGATGCACGGTTATTTATTTATGAGCGATGCAAATTAATGACTTTTTCTGTAATTATGAAATGTCATTGTAATTGATAAATTCGTCCGAGGAAAAAAACAACTCATGGGCTGAATCTGCTGCAATGGGGCAAACTAGATTGAGCGTCATATAGCAAAACCACGCACTAGGCAACTGGTAGATGGGGCTGGGGCGCTCACCCTGGGCCTTGGCCCGTTCGATGGAGAGGTGGGCTGCGGGGATGCGGGCTGATCGTTGGCTGGGCCGTAATTCGAGGCATGGGGCTAGGGTTTCCCCATTTGGATGCTAGGGCTGTCTATTTATAGCGGGTCTTGCTAGGGTTAGGGGGATTTCATCCATTTTCAGACAGTAGGATCGCGATCCGACGGTCCCGAATGGAGGGGTAGGCTAGGTGGGTCTAGTGGGCTGTGTAGATGGGCTAGGCTGAGATGAGAGGGAGGAATGGTGGCCCGTGACAAGTTTTTTTAAATGCTAAAAACGTCCGATGAATAAACCGATGACGATGCCACTTCGGTCGACTGTTCGGGTATCAAACGACCTCCGATCGCGACGAAATTTGGCAGGTGGTCTACCTACAATATAACAAGACCCCACGCCAACTTTCGACCCAATCCGAGGATATTTTATAGGCATTTGAAAAATAGAATTTTAATGATGCCGTGGGCGCGTGCATGTGTGGTTGGACTCAAAATGGACGACGGGGAGAGCCGGCAACTACTAACGGATGCAAGTTTTCAAAATCGAGTGACGATGCTATGCAGATGATGCGAATGAAGCGATGATGAATGCGACAAACAAAAGAATCGCACGACGATAGCGGAATGAAAGGGGAATCTTCTGGAGCGTCAGTCTCGGGCTGTTACAGCCTTCCTCCCCTAGAAATTGTGGTAGCCAACGCCCAAGGTCCCTTCCGACATAGAGGCGATGGGCCGCCGCCGATGAGTAAGTCCACCGTCCTCCCTCGTTCATCACTGCCCTCTCATGTGGGATCGAGAAGGGATGTCTAGAGGGGGGTGAATAGACTACTTGACAAATTAAGAACCTAACATTTTCCCAATTTTAATGGTTGGCAGATTTTAGCAATTCTACCAAGTCTAGCACACCCTACACATGCAAGTCAATGAGTATAGCAACAGAAAGTAAATACAAGCATATGTAAGTGAGAGTACAGAAGAGGAGATCAAATGCAATTGGAGGCACGAAGATTTTTCCCGTCGTTCCGATAGGTGGTGCTATCGTACGTCCACGTTGATGGAGACTTCAACCCATGGAGGGAAGCGGTCGCGAGAGTCCATGGAGGGCTCCACCCATAAGGGTCCACAAAGTAGCAACCTCGTCTATTCCATCATGGCTTACGTCCACGAAGGACTAGCATCACTCAGGGTAGATCTTCACATAGTAGGTGATCTCCTTGCATGTACAAACTTCTTGGTTCAACTCCACACACCAATACAGAGGCTCCCAAGCAACAACTAACCAATCTAGGAGACACCACTCTCCGAAAGGGAATAGATGTGGTAACAATGATGAACTCCTTGCTCTTGTGCTTCAAAAGATATTCTCCCCAACACACAATCATTCTCCCACAGATTTGGCTTGGTAGAAGAGGTTAGTTGGGTGGAAAGCAACTTGGGGAGGCTAGAAATCAAGATTCATACGGTTGGAGTGGAAGATCTTGATCTCAACACATGAGCAGGTGGTTTTCTCTCAGAAAACTGGATAGGGCAAGTGTTGGTCTATTCTGAGTGCTTCCTCTATGAGTGAGAGGTAGGTGGAGGGGTGTACATAGGCATCTCCAAAAATCCAACCATTACAACATTATTGCCCAACTCGGTGAAACCGAAGCAAAAACTCGGTTGCACCGACTAGTGCAAAATGTGGCAGCTTTTGGCGTTTCGGTGAGATCGATATAGAAATCTCGGTGGGACCGAATTGGCTGACCTAGGAAGTTACCAAAACTCGGTGAGACCGATTTCCAGAACTCAAAAATTCCGATTCTTAGAAATGGGTTACCCGAAAGTTGGTCACTGATTTTGGTTTCACCGAAATGGAAGTTGGTGTGACCGAAACCTTAGGGTTTGGCTTAGGATCTGTCTAGGGTGAAACTCGGTAGGGCCGATTTGGAAAATTTGGTGGCACCGAATTTGAGTGGTAGGATTTAGATAGAGTATTTTGTGGGAGAATTTCATGTGTATTTTTGGTGACTAACTCTAAGCACTTCAGCAACCAGATCTTCATGGATACCTCATCCCCTTTTAATAGTATTGGCTTTCCTATGGACTCAAAAGTGATTTCTCACAAAATGTAAAATGCAGAGTCTTGAAGCTTGATGACTTGCCAATCCTATTCCTTTCCTTCTTATTCTTTCCAAGGGGATTCTCCACACATTCCAGCCAGTTCTCTCTGTGGACTTTATCTGAAATAAACTAGGTAAACCTATTAGTCCAAGAGAAAATGTATGTTGTCATGAATTATCAAAACCTCCAAGGGAGCATTTATGCTTTCAATCGCCCCCTTTTTGGTAATTAATGACAACATATGTTCAAAGCTTCCAATTTAGATATGCAAGGATATATGAAAGCATTTTGAAACACATGACTAAGACATGCTCCCCTAAATTTGTGCAATCCTTTTTAAAGGATAGTTGCATTGGAATGCGTGAACCCACACATGGTAGAAGGGATATGATAAGTCATGTGAGCCTTGTTATATGCATCAAACATATGTGAATGAGGTGTCTTCTTGTTTAAGACTCACCCTTGCAAACAATATGTGCAAGAAACAAGAGATCATCTTGACCAAGGATATGATGCATATGCTTACCTTGAAGTTCTTGAGTAATTTAATAGTAGGAACACACTTGTGAAAATAGTGTTAGGAAACACACGTGTATTCTACTTATCCAAATACAAAAGAATTCAAATGTACCAAGATATGGAAGACATATGAAAAATGATATTTCTTAAAATTGATATGTCTCCAGGAACATTTAGAACTTTCTCCCCTAAGTATGAATTTGTAAAACTTCCTCTCCCCCTGAATCTTAGCATGTAGGTATTGGGAGTATGTAGGGTGAGACACGTCTAACACAAGATCATTTATTCTCTCGTTAACTGATAGTATTAATTTGGTCTTCTCTCTCTCCCCCTTGATAGATATTCCTCCTCCTTGAGAGGTATAGGCTCCATACTTATTTCTCCCACTTCGTATTTCTCCCCCTTTAAGACCTTTAATAAGCATAAGCTTTGATATTTCTCCCCCTTTGGCATTAATTTCCAAAAAGGGTTAGGGGGTAAGGGATCCTAGAGAGTAAGGGTCATTGAGTTCATTGACTAAAGATGTCAAGAAAATGACAATAAATACAATTGATGGCAAAACTCGGTGACTCCGAGGCAAAATGTATCGGTACAACCAATAAGGAAATATTAGGGCTCTGGGTAAAATCGGTACAGCCGAAGAGTTCCCTATCAGTGGTACCGAAGAAGCTCTTGGAAGTATATCTATATTATTGGTGGGACCAATTTTCCCAGCTCGGACAAACCGAAAAAGCAAACAGAAACTTGGGAAAGTTATTCTTGACCATTTTGTTGACTAAATGATTTTCAGAAAATCTCAATTGATTCAAAATGATTTGCAATGAGTTTTCAGAAAGATTTACAATTAATTTTTCAAAAAGATTTGCAATGAATTTTAAACTAGATGGAGATTGAGTGGTTCACAGAAAGCATGCAACTATAAGATGAACCAAACAAGATACTTCATCTAGATGATGGTCGGTAACTAGGTCACCTATATTAGAGTATATTGACTTAGGAGACAAGTAAGAATAACTGATCATATGTCATACTCATTGTTATGCTCAAAATGGGGTTACCATTTTGTTTGAGCATTTTGATGTTTTGATATCACTTTGAATTGCTTTATCTCATGTCTTGGAGTAAAGCTTCTTCAAGGATATGAGCACATACCTTGGCGTGATGTAGATGACATGGCGTGTAGGTGGACGTGTTGTGGATGCTCAAAGTTGATAAAGATCATCTTGAGTTGAGAGCGATTCTTCTTTTCTTTGAAGCTAGGTCCTCCTACAAGGGTTATGTCGGAATCGGGGCTTCGGGGACCCAAGGAGGTTCGAACACTGGGGTGTGCAGGTTCTCCTGCCCTACTCTACTTCGCAACCTCACGGCCACTCTTCGACGTGCCCGAGCTAAGGAAGAAGAACAGTGGACACGGCAGTTTAACCAAGTTCAGGCCACCTTGCGGTGTAAGCCCTACTCCTGCTTGTCTGGATTTCTTGAGGATGCGAATCCAAGGGTGTATTCTGGCTAACTGAGGCCGATCCCTCTCTAAGGATGTGGCCCGCCCTATCTTATACTGGCTCTGGTCCTCTTCCCCTGAAAACACAAGGCGCAAAGGGTCACCACAACGGCCAGTTTAAAGGGGGACGAGACTGCAGCTTATCCTGACTAAAGCAGTCTTCGCCTGCAAAAGCCTCCTGGCGTGACACGCCGGTGGGCTCGGGGATGACCTCTGTCCTGGCGATCCCCCGTCCTTGATCTTCTTTCACCAAACAGGAAACCTTTGGGAGTTACTTTGGGAGCGGGCAAGCTGGTCCTGCTCCCTTAGCAAGGAGGAAATCCTCCTCGTTCGTGCCTGCTGGCTTGGCTCCTCACACCACCTCGTGCGGCATGCGTTGCCCACATGAGGATGCAGGGCCACGCGGCCCAGCTGAACCATCCTAGATCAGTCCACTCCATAGTGGCCCTGGGGGTAGCCTCGGGAAGCAACCTCGCGAGAGGGGCTTCGCGAGGCTCTCGGTGATGCTTACTGATGCACCCCCCGCAAGGCGGAGGCCCTCGCGAGGGTTTCGCTTGCGCAGTCCAAGGGTGGGTTGCGCTGGGCCCATGGCGTGCACTGCATCTTGGGCCGTAGGCAGACGGGCCTGCGTACCCCCAGTCCTAAGGGACCGACAGTAGCCCCTGGGCCCGCGGCGTCTACGATTTCGCCAGTTGGAGGGGCGAAACGGTGCGGGCCCCAACCGCTTGCAGGCCAGGCACGACACATGGCGCACAATGGTGCGTGGGACACCTCCACTTCCCCACAATGCCTCAACAACCGATTGGGCTGACATAAAGCCTGCGCGTGATGCGGGGCCATCATTGCTCTCCACTGCAGTATGCCCGTCTAACGGAAGCGAGGGGCCGCAGGCCAGCCTTCCGCTCGGTGCTATATAAGGCCAAGAGGAAATGTCCCCCAGCTCATCCTCCTCACTCTCGCTCTTTGTCTCTGTTCACCGTTGTACTAGCGATGGCGCCCGTGAGGAGGTTCTCCACTGCTGAGAAGGGGATGGCAGAGGCGGAAGTGCCGAAACTTGTGAGGGGGCGAGGCCACCCTCGTTCCTCCGCCGCCATACCTGGGCCGCCTTCCATGGGGCGCGGGCGCCCTCCGCTGGCGACTCATGCCGGCTGGAGCAGCCGTGGTGGGAGCTCAGCCCACCGACCCAGATGTGGGGACGAGATGGCCGTGGGCGGGGTAGGAGGAACTGTACAGCCACCCGGCCGCCCCGGCCACGGAGCCACTCCGCCGACGCAGCCCGCGAGTTCATCATGGGGATGGACAACTAGCCCCGCACCCGGCTCCGATTCCCGGACTCCTTCGCGGGGGAGATGATGGAGTGCGCGCCCCTGGGCATGTGGTTGCAGCCAGACGGCTACTGCAATGGGTCTTCCTGGGTGGCGACAGAGTTCAATCCACTCGGCTTCATGTTCTTGAAGCGGGGGTGGAAGTCCTTCGCCCTTTCCCGCGGCTTAAAGGAGGGGTATGTACTCCATTTTAGGTTCGACGGGGCCGCTACACTCTTCATGAAGATCTTCGGGGAGACCGGCGACCGCCTGGACTACTGCATGGAGAGCGACAACAACGACGGTTGTTGCTCTTCCGGCAACGATGCCAGCGGTAGCTCTTCCTTCGGGGGGAGAAGGAGTGACGATGACTCCGATGACTCCCCGGGTGTCCGCGTCAAGGAGGAAGACTCCGACTAGGCGCAGGCGCGCCAGAGTCGGAATCTTGGAGGTGGTGCTGCTCGAGCTTGACCCTTCTTCTTTTGTGTTGTTTTTTCTTTCCTGCGGTGAGCCATGTTGACCCCGCAGGGGTGTGTAAGAAGGATTATGGCCCTCGTGCCTTAAGTTTAATGATGTCCTTGGTCGAGAATGAATTTGTTCTTAGCACTTCTCGTCAGGCTTGCACCCTTCTTCACGATCGCCTTAACACTTTGCGTCGCTAGGACCCAGCCCCCCAGCGTGACTCAGCCGTCGCTGGTATATCAGGTCATGATGCGTGGGACAGACCTGGAGGTCAGGGGACCCAAAGTCTGGTAAGAGCTCCCGAGATGCGATGCTCGGGAGGTCCCCCTTGACGCGCAAGCGTCTTGCGCAAGAGAAAAGGCCTCCGCCTGAAGCGTAGTTACAATGAGGAGGAATATTACCGACGATCACTGAGCCGTGGGAACAGTTGACTTAACTTCTTGGGGCGCGTCGCGAGGTGGGCACGTCCTGCAGGAGGTCCACATGATGCGAAGGTGCAGCATTCCGCAGTTTGTTTTCTTATCCCACCTTCCATCTCGCGACGGACCAATGTAAGCCCCGTGAGGGGCGCGTGAAATATCGTTGCCCCTTGAAAATAACTCCTTTGCATCTTGAACCATGCGTCCGCTTTTGAGGTCCCCTCGCGGAGTTCTCCCCTCTTCCCTAGCTTGCTTGAGAGCCCTGTGTCGTCAGGGCCCAGCTACCGAGGCGAGCGTCAGCCATCTCTTGTATGTCGGATCGCGGTGTCCGGACAATGCCAGGAGGTGAGGAGCTCCGGGGGCCAGTGAAGGCCCCTGAGACGTGATGCTCAAGGACCCCCCTTCGATGCGCGAGTGGCTCGTGCGAGGGAAAATGGAGGCGATGGTGAGGCTGCTCCGGGGTTTCTCATATTTGGTTATTCGTAACACCAATGGGTTGTCGCTTGCCGGGCATGCCTTTCGCGGGAACACTTCATTTCGAACAACGTGCTCTTGCTGGCTTGCACTTGCGTGTCACGTGAGGAAACCAAGCACCAAGGGTCTTAGTGGGGTGACGTTTACGGGGGCAGACCCGTGAGCCAGAGCCTAGTCCCTTGGGTTTTTTAGCGCTGCTGGGACTGGCCCGAGCACAGGCACCGGGCCTAGCCCGCGCTCGCGTTAGGCTCAAGGGGAAGCTGGTGAGCGCGTGTCGCAGGAGGAGACCAGCGGCTGCCGAGCCAAACATGATTCGCTCTGAGGTTGGCATGACCTGTGGGGGCGCTCCCAGTTGTCTTCTCCAAGAATAGCACACATCATGTGAAGAAGCAAAAACTTAGGCTCAACCGCTACTAACTGATAATTGTTGATGAAGAAAGGTGGGATGCCTACCGGGGCTCCCCAAGCTTAGATGGTTGAGACTTCTTGATATATTATCTTGGATGCCTTGGGCATCCCCAAGCTTGAGCTTTTGTGTCTCCTTAATTCCTTTTATATCACGGTTTCCCTAAATCGTAAACACTTCATCCACAAAAACTCGAAAAGAACCCGTAAGATAGGTTAGTACACATAAGAATAAGTTCATACTTCTTGTACTGCCAAGACAAGTTGCACAATAATTTCCAAACATCATCTACTGTTTACTATCGTTTCCACAATTTATATCTACCAATATAGGCTATGGAAACTATAGGATAAGTAGATAACAAAACTATGACAGCAATCTGTCCAAACAGAATAGTCCGTAGCAATTTATGAAAACAGTGTACTTCTGTAACTCAAAAAATTATCAAACTTTAGTATGTGATAAATAATTTATATAACAACACTGTGTAAAAATTTCAGAAACTTTCCACGTTCCAGTAAAATTTGAAAATTCAAACACTACAGAGGAAGTTTCTGTCTTTACACAACACACATCAAACATGCAATGCAAGCATCCTAAGGCAAGTCTTGGAACTTTTTATTCAAAAAAAATATTATAAATAACACCTAACAGAAAATAACAAAATATAATGACGATCCAAGCAAAGAACATATTATGTGACGACTAAAAATATAGCTCTAAGTAAGATATACCGATAATGTTGAAGACGCAAGAGGGGATGCCTTCCAGGGCATCCCCAATCCTAGGCGCTTGAGTCTTCCTTGGATATTACCTTGGGGTGCCTTGGGAATCCCCAAGCTTAGGGTCTTACCACTCTTTATTCTTCTTATATCGGTGTCTCACGCAAAACATGAAAACTTCAATCACACAAAACTTAACGGAACTTCGTGAGATGGGTTAGTATAGTAAATATAGATCATTCACTTAGGTACTGTTAAGACAAGATTCATAATTGTTCCCACATGATACCTACTGTATTCTATCATTCCCATAATTTATACCACTAAATATAAGCTATGGAAACACTAAAACAAGCAAACTATGCATGCAAAACAGAATCTGTCAAAAACAGAACAGTCAGTGAAGATCTGAATGATCACCATACTTCCCTGACTCTAAAAATTCTGAAAAATTAGGACAACGCATAGAATGTCTATAGAAAGAATGTGTAAAAATTTCAAGAATTTACCATTCTCCAGCAGATAACTACAAATTCTTCACTGGAGGCGAAAGTTTCTGTTTTTTGCAGAGATTCAAACTAACAAGTTTCCACACTATCCCAAAGGCTTTTCTTGGCACTTCATTGAAATAAAAGACACAAAACACGATTACTACAGTAGCTTAATCATGTGAACATATAAAAACAGAAAGTAAAGTGTTGGGTTGTGTCCCAACAAGCGCTTTTCTTTAATGCCTTTTAGCTAGGCATGATGATTTCAATGATGCTCATATAAGAATAGTAGTTGAAACATGCAAAAGAGCATCATGAATCTCATGGAATGCACATTTAAGTCTAACCCACTTCCTATGCATAGGGATTTTTTGAGCAAACAATTTATGATATCAAGAATCATCTAGCATAGGAAGACAAAACAAGTGCAACTTCGAAACTTTGAACACGTAGAGAGGAAACTTGATATTATTGCAATTCCTACAAGCATATGTTCCTCCCTCATAATAGTTTTCAGTAGCATCATGAATAAATTCAACAATATAACTATCACATAAAGCATTCTTTTCATGATCCACAAGCATAGAAATTTTATTACTCTCCTCATAAGCAAATTTCTTCTCATTCATAATAGTGGGAGCATCAAATGAAACTCGAATACTATAAATTGTTTCCACATTAAAAGAGTAATGTTTAGTAAAAGGATACTCAAAATTATGACAATAATTATCACTACTTTTTATCACATAAGTATCATCACAATAATCATCATAATTAGCAACTTTGTTCTCATCATAGTCAAGTGAAACCTCTTCCGAAATAGTGGAATCATTACTAAATAAAGTCATGACCTCTCCAAATCCACTTTTATAAATATCGCAGTCATCCTTAGTATTTTGGATATTCATAGAATTCATACTAACAACATTGCAATCATGCTCATCATTTATGCCAAACATTTTATTGAATTCTTCTTCTATCAATTGAGCACAATTTTCCTTTCCATCATTTTCAAGAAAGACATGATAAAGACGAATAGTATGAGGCCACCTCAATTCCATTTTTTTAGTTTTCGTTTATAAACCAAACTAGTGATAAACCAAGAAACTAAAAGATTCAATTGCAAGATCTAAAGATATACCTTCAAGCACTCACCTCCCCGACAACGGCGCCCGAAAAGAGCATGATGTCTACTACCCAACTTGTTCTTGTAGACTCGTGTTGGGCCTCCAAGTGCAGAGTTTTGTAGGACAGTAGCAAATTTTCCTCAAGTGGATGACCTAAGGTTTATCAATCCGTGGGAGGCGTAGGATTAAGATGGTGTCTCTCAAACAACCCTGCAACCAAATAATAAAAAGTCTCTTGTGTCCCCAACACACGAAATACAATGGTAAATTGTATAGGTGCACTAGTTCGGCGAAGATATGGTGATACAAGTGTAGTAATGATATTAGGTATTCATTATTGTAATAGTAACAATAAAAAACAGCAAGGTAGCATGTAACAAAAGTGAGCACAAATGGTATTGCAATGCTTGAAAACAAGGCCTAGGGTCTGTACTTTCGCTAATGCAATCTCTGAACAATGCTTATATAATTTGATCACATAACCATACCTCAACGTGCAATGAAGAATCACCCCAAAGTTCTTATCTAGCAGAGAACATAAGAAGAAATTGTTTGTAGGGTACGAAACCACCTTAAAGTTATCCTTTCCGATCGATCTATCCAAGAGTTCGTACTTAAATAACACCAAGTTATCCTTTCCGATCGATCTATCTAAGAGTTCGTACTAAAATAACATCATATGATACGCATCAACCAACTCTAATGTCACCTAGATACTCCAATGTCACTACAAGTATCCATGAGTTAATTATATGATACACATCAAACAATTTCAGATTCATAATACTCAATCCAATACAACGAACCTCAAAGAGTGCCCCAAGATTTCTACCGGGGAAAGTAGGACGAAAACGTGCATCAACCCCTATGCATAGATTACCCCAATGTCACCTCGGGAATCCGCGAGCTGAGTGCCAATACATAGATCAAGTGCTCTCAAATCCATAAAAGTATTCAATCCGGTAATAACGAAATCTCAAAGGAAAAACTCATTTCATCACAACAAGATAGAGAGGGGAAAACACCATATGATCCAACTATATTAACAAAGCCTGTGATACATCAAGATCGTGCCAAATCAAGAACATGAGAGAGAGAGAGAGAGATTAAACACATAGCTACTAGTACAAACCCTCAGCCCCGAGGGTGGACTACTCCCTCCTCATCATGGAGACCATAGGGATGATGAACATGGCCTCCGGTGATGATTTCCCCCTCCGGGAGGGTGCCAGAACGGGGCCTAGATTGGTTTTTCGTGGCTACAGAGGCTTGTGGTGGCGGAACTTCCGATCTAGGGTTATTTCTGGGGGTTTCTGAATATATAGGATTTTTGGGCGTCGGTTTCACGCGAAGATGGGCCACAAGGGGCCCACAAGACACCAGGGCACGCCAGAGGGGGCTGGCGCGCCCTGGTGGGTTGTGGCCACCTCATGGATCTTCTGGCCCTCCCATGAAGCTTTTAGTGCCTCTTTTGTTCCAAAAACAATCGTCAAAAAGTTTCATTGCATTTGGAGAACTTTTATTTCTGCACAAAAAACAACACCACGGTAGTTCTGCTGAAAACAGCGTCAGTCCGGGTTACTTCCATGCAAATCATACCAAAACCATATAAAATTGTTGTAAATATGGCATGAATACTTCATAAATTATAGATACATTGGAGACGTAGCAGATGTAACCGCACAGGGTCTCTCCAGAACGCTGCTTCGCGCGGCGCAGGTTGTTGCCGGAGAGGGGACGGTCATGCGTCCCCTTGAAGTTGGCGACGAACCGCCCCAGAGCTCGCTCCACAAAGAGATCAACTCCTTAGGCAGATTCATGAGCCAGAAGCGCGCGCCATCCTTGAGGACCATGGGAAACCAGTTCGCCATGACCTTGTCATTGCCGTCGGCCGCCTTGATGCTTAGCTCGTAGAGCCGGAGGAACTCCGTGGGGTCAGGGACGCCATTGTAGCACGGGGGCAGCTCAGGCTTGAACTTGATGGGTCAAACCTCCCCGCGCAACCTCGCGAGTGAAGGCCTAGCAACCCATCCCGCTCGAAAGGACGCCACGTATGAGGGTGGCCTGGTTCTAGTGCCCAGCCGCCGCGACATCCTGAGCGGTCCGATCCTGGCGCTGATGTTGCATTCCTTGCTTGGCGGAGCCTTGGACAGACATCAACTGCTTTTTCCTTGGGGGCGTGGCAGCCTCACGAGGCCCAATGCCTCCTTCGTTGTCCGAATGCGCAACTGCGACAGCTCTGTAGGCACACTCAAGGGAACATACCGCTTCCTTCTCGTCGCAGGTGATAGTGATGACGCAACTACAGCCAGGCATCTTGAAGATGTTGTGGCCGTAGTGGACTACCGCCGTGTATTTGTCCAGCGTCGAGTATCCTAGGATGGCATTGTACGGGAGGCCAACGCACCACGGCAAAGTCGATGAGCTCAGTGTGGTAGTTGTCGCGCGTGCCGAAGGTGACAGGGAGGCAGACCAGCCCCAGGGGAATGGTGGAGCCACCGGTCACCCCAGAGAATGGCCTGATAGGCATCAGCTGTGTCATACCCTGTGTTTTGCCACATGACTAAGTTAATATGACTCAAAAATTAGGGCCAATTAAAACTTTTTGTGTGCATATGAATGCTTGACTTGTGTGCTATTTGCTTGCTTGTTTAATTGTGCCATGAACCATCATATATCTCCTACACTCCAAACTCATATCCCTGACCCAAGAACCTTGCACAATGATCATGCCATGTGTATAGGAAATAAAACTATTTTTATAAAATATTATTTTGGCCAAAAAGCATTTTATTAATTTAGGTTTTCAAAAAATCCATGAATTGAGTTTTGTACTGCAAGACCTCAAATTAGGGTGGATGCTTTACCCCAAAGACTTTATTTGGAACCTACCATATATAAGACTTCCCAAAACCACCAAATATTATTTTTAAAGTTTATTTTCCTATTTTATTTAAAGGATTTTTCTTAAGGCCAGAAATGGTCTTTCATAGTGACAAATTATTTATATGCTTTCAAAATATTTGAGAAAATTTAGGGAAACTCAGTGAACATATAGTTTCCATATATATGAGTTTCAACACATGATCATGTTCAAAATATTGGACAAAACCTTCCAAAACCCTTTTTGTCTGTTTCAAGCTTTTGAAATATTTCTATAGGAAATATTCTCAACTAAATCTAGGAAAATTCTAGCAAGTCACACAGGCTATTTGTGATAATCTTGAAAAGTTTCATCCCAATCCCAATTGATTTGCTTCACCAAAATATCCCAAAACCCTCTCTGTCCAGATCCAAACTTGAGCAACTTTACATTGCCAACTGTCTCCAATTATTCTCAATCTTTGTAGACATGTTCTAATCCTATAATAATGCATCCACACCAAGTGGTGCATCAAGGAGAACGGATCCACTTGTCCAAATCGCCCCAAACCCATTTCTGCTGATTTGAAGAATTGGGAAGTTTTTCATTATCAAGTTTCCCCATTTGGTCCCAAACTTTTTGGGCATGCTCTAATGACCAAATAATGCCACCACACCAAGTGGTGCATTAGGAGGAATAGTTTAGCATGACTAGATCTAGAGAAAACCATTTCTATTGATTTCTAGGGTTTACAAAGTTTACATTGGAAATTTTCATCAGCTAATCCCAAAATTGGTGATGAACCTTATTTCTATCTATCATCCACTCCTGTTAAGTTTCACATCCAGGAGAAACTTTTACCTAGGCCAAAAATCTATCAAACACCTTCTCGCAGAATCTAGAAGTTACTGTTTTGACCTCCTATACTATTCTCCCTGACCTAATTTTTTTACCACAACTCCAAGTTGTTGGCTTTTACCCCTAGTAATATTCTCATGGCCATAGCTCAATGATTGGTGGGTAAAACCTCTATTTTTACCCCCTTGAAAGAACCCATTTCTCTCCCTCTCAACTTCTCTTCTACCCTAACGCACCTCCAGAGCACCCATTGACGTTATGCGCCTTGTTTAAACTCCCCTGGATCCCCTGGACACAAGTGGCCGCGCCTAAAGTGCCAAAAGCATGCCCTGGCATGCAGAGCTCGCGCTCTGGAGCGCGCTATAGTGCGCACCCGCACTGTAGGGGCGCCCGACCACAACCCCCCCCCCCCCGACAAGCTCGAGCTCCTCCCGCTCGCCTCCAGACCTGCCCTGGCATCTGTAATACGCCGAGTGGTCGGCCCCCTCCTTCCCTTCTCTCCTGAGCTCGCACTCGCATGCGCTCCACTGCCATGGCCGAGCTCACACGCGCGCCCTCCCCTGTCCTCTTTCGACCATGCGTGTGGTGCGAGCACCTCTCCCTGGCCCTCTTCCGTCCCTCCCCGACGCTAGGAAGAGTTCAAAGCAACCCTGACACGTGCGCCCTCCGCGCCTGAAGGCATCAGAGGCAGACCGGAGCTCCCCCTTGGTTGCCCCCGCCTAAAAACCTCTTCCCGCGTGCCCCTGATGCCCCTATAAACCCTCCTACGTCTCAGCTAACTCCCGGAGCTCCCAATTAGCCCTCTCGTCCCCTCCATCAACGACAATGGCCGAAGCCTTGCCGATGGCCTCTCCTCAAATTGGAGCCCCCCAATGCCCCTCCTCCACTCCTAACCATGGCAAGGGGCCCTAGAAACCGCTGCTAAGCTCCCCTCAACCCCGTTCCCTCTCTTGTCGATCACGCCACCTTGCCTGAGCTTGTTGTCGCCGCCATCCGCCTACCGTCGATGCTGACGCTCTAGTGATCCTCGGCTTTCGTGCGGTGCGGGAATGGGATCGTCGCGTCCTCCCGAGCACGCTTGTGGTCGAATGGTCGCCGAAGGTGGCTGGAGCCATCCAAACAGGCGCCGGTGAGTGCTCAGCTCCACGTCCCCTGTCTCCCCTCTGTTCGTGCGGGAGGAAGGAGAGGGACCTGACCGGCGGCCCCCCATGTAAGTGGCGCACCGTCCGGGCCCAGCGTTAAGTGGAGGCGCCTTCGCGCAACCCACCTCCATGCGAAGGAAAGAGCATCTAGCGAAATGCGTCTTCGACGTCGACCCTGGCCGCCAGGACGAGCCACTAGGCCGGCCCAGTTGGCTATTCTGCGCCCTGTGCGTCGTTTAGCCCATTTGGTAATTTCATTTTCTCTTATTCTTTTTCCAGATCCACGAAATAATTCATATTAAATTCATTTTACCTCCAAATTTGATGATTCAAGTCTCTGCAGAATCCTAAAATCTTGACCTATATACAAATATGTGCATTGCACAATTCTCCCTATAGCATATTCTGCTCCACCAAAATTTTGGTCATATCTTCTATTATGGAACCATCATGCAAAATTCCTAGAGAGTCTAAATCAACTCTAAATGGAGTGATTTAAGTTCCTAGGTGAATCTAAATTCATGCACTAAGTGATGAGTATTTTTCCTTGCACCTCCTCTGCAATCTAGATTATTGAGCTATTTCTTCTAATAGGGACCACTTGTTAAATCTCTAGAATATTCATACCAACTCCAAATCCAATGGAACCAATTCCTAAAAGCTTATAAATTCATGACCTATTTAATGAGTGCCTCCACTCATTTTTACAAAAATATATTCTGTGAATTCCTTATAGGGTCATCATTTCCTTCATTCCCATCATATTGGCCTTTCTAAAAATCCCTATTGATGCAACTCAAGTAGATCCTATTTAGGTGTTTTTCTTATGACCAGAGATGTCCAAGAAAAATAAAACTCCTATTTATAGAGAACTTTTGTTTCTTTTCTTGTTGCGTTGCTTATTGTGGTTGTTTCCGACGGTAGTTGACAAAGTAGACGAAGTGCTCGAAGTTGGACGAGAAGCGTGAGAAGACCTTGAAGACTTTGCTAAACCAGGCAAGTAGCCCTTCGACCATGTTTAAGAAACCATTTTATTGGATGGCATATAGCACTTCATTTTGTTATGTTGCTCATGATGATGTGGTGACCACTTTGGTGGATGCCTCTGTTACTTTTCCGATGATACTTGCATCGTGCATGACCCTACCCTCCTATGAGGGTTGTGCGGGTGGGAAGTAGTTAGGTTGCTAAATAGTTGCTACGGAAGTGGGTCGGGAATATGCATGGTGTCGGAAAGGAAATGATTTCAAGGACTTCTCAAAAACCCCGTCGGGTGCCACTAATGCCCGAGGGAGATGGTGTTGAGCTAGGTAACCACTTGATAAAGAGGTGGTATACCGAGGCAAGTGAGTGTGTGTGTTTTCGAAAATGGAGAGATTTAAGATTTGTCGACCGTCCCAACCTTACATGTACAATCACTCTACCCCTATATGGGAAGGGGCTTTGTTGATTACCTTGGTTAATGCCAGCAGAGAGCCCGCATTACTAGTGGCGGGAGTGGTGTGGTCACTCTCGATTCGGGGTCATACCAGAATGGACGATCATGGGCTGTTTTCACATCCATCGGGCACACTGTTGCTTGCCCTCATGGATGATACGTGTGATGTATATCAAGACGGATGTCACCAACGAGTGGACTCTTTGTTTAGTATTGCCATGGGAAAGGCATTGTTCGGGTACTTACCTCGGGTATGTAATATACCGCAAGTCGTGGTTGACACGGAAGTTCCCCGAGTCTTGTGGGTAAAGTGTGCAACCTCTATAGAGTGAAAAACTATTCGAATAGTCGTGTCACCGGTCATGGACAATTGGTGTTCCTGCTTAAACTACGTCCGATGTTTTCACAAACTTGGTGTGTGTGTGTGTGTGTGTGTGTGGGAGAAAGATGGAATACTCGAGTTAAGTCGGATGACTTGACTTGATGATTGAACATGAGGTGTTCAAAACTTGATTATATTGATATCTATAACCTGTTCATACGGATACTTGTATCCTCATGATGCATGCCTTTACAACACAATTGATCATGTCATTGCACTCAAAACTAGCTTTCCGCAAATTACCTACTTAGTGCTATTTCATGCATTGTTATAGCTTGTTCCAAACCATGGGTTGCTTGCGAGTACATTGAAAGTTATCATTGGCTTACCCCTGGTTATTTTATTGGCCAGGCATGAAAGACCAGGTTGTGATGAAGATTACGTTGGTGACGAACTTGCGAGCTAGGACGCTTCCCAGTCAGAATGCCTGTAGGGTTAAGGCAGATGGCATGGGTTCACGCTATCGTTGAAGATTTCCGCTACAAACATATTAAGAATTGGCCACAACGGCCATATTCGAGTAAAACGGTACGTAAAGGATGTAAGACTCTTGTTATTCAGTTTCTGTGTGTTTAGTGAGCATTGATCTCTGGGATCACTTTACATGTACATTCGGTGATCACGACTTATTCCCAAAACCATCAAATATTATTTTCAAAGTTTATTTTCCTATTTTATTTAAAGGCTTTTTCTTAAGGCTAGAAATGGTCTTTCATAGTGAAAAATTGTTTAAATGCTGTCAAAATATTTGAGAAAATTTAGGGAAACTCAATGAACATATTGTTTCCATATATATGTGTTTCAACACATGGTCATGTTCAAAATATTGGACAAAACCTTCCAAAACCCTTTCTGTCTGTTTCCAGCTTTTGAAATATTTCTATTGGAAATATTCTCAAATAAATCCAGGAAAATTATAGCAAGTCACACATGCTATTTGTGATAATCTTCAAAAGTTTCATCCCAATCCCAATTGATTTGCTTCACCAAAATATCCCAAAACCCTCTTTGTCTAGATCCAAACTTGAGCAACTTTGCATTGCCAAGTGTCTCCAATTATTCTCAAACTTTGTGGACATGTTCTAATCCTATAATAATGCATCCACACCAAGTGGTGCATCACGGAGAACACATTCACTTGTCCAAATCCCCCCAAACCCATTTCTGTTGATTTGAAGAATTGGGAAGTTTTGCATTATCAAGTTTCCCCATTTGGTTCCAAACTTTTTGGGCATGCTCTAATGACCAAATAATGCCACCACACCAAGTGGTGCATTAGGAGGAATAGTTTAGCATGACTAGATCTAGAGAAAACCATCTATTGATTTCTAGGGTTTATAAAGTTTACATTGGAAATTTTCATCAGCTAATCCCAAAATTGGCGATGAACCTTATTTCTATCTATCATCCACTCCTGTTAAGTTTCACAGCCAGGAGAAACTTTTACCTAGGCCAAAAATCTATCAAACACATTCTGGCAGAATCTAGAAGTTACTGTTTTGACCTCCTATACTATTCTCCTTGACCTAAAATGTTTTCCACAACTCCAAGTTGTTGCCTTTTACCCATAGTAAAATTCTCATGGCCATAGCTCAATGATTGATGGGTAAAACCTCTCTTTTTACCCCCTTGACAGCACCCATTTCTCTCCCTCTCAACCTCTCTTCTACCCTAAGGCATCTCCAGAGCACCCATTGACCTTATGCGCCTTGTTTGAACTCCCCTGGATCCCCTTGACACAAGTGGTCACGCCCAAAGTGCCAAAAGCATGCCTTGGCATGCAGAGCTCGCGCTCTGGAGCGCGCTACAGTGCGCACCCACACTGTTGCGGCGCCCAACCAGAGCCCCCCCCCGACAACCTCAAGATCCTCCCGCTCACCTCCAGACCTGTCCTGGCGTCTGTAATACACCGAGTGGTCGCCCCCCTCCTTCCCTTCTCTCCTGAGCTCGCCCTCGCATGCGCTCCGCTGCCATGGCCGAGCCAATGGACGAGCTCACACACGCACCCTCCCCTGTCCTCTGTCGGCCACGCGTGTGGTCCGAGCACCTCCCCCTGGCCATTTTCCGTCCCTCTCCGACGCAAGGAAGAATCCAAAGCAACCCTGACACGCGCGCCCTCTGTGTGCCTGAAGGTATCCGAGGCAGACCGGAGCTCCCCCTTGGTCGCCCCTGCCTAAAAACCTCTTCCTGCGTGCCCCTTGTGCCCCTATGATCCATTCTACGTCTCAGCTAACTCCCGGAGCTCCCCATTAGCCCTCTCGTCCCCTCCTTCGACGACAATGGTCGAATCCTTGCCGATGGCCTCTCCTCAAATTGGAGGCCCCCAATGCCCCCCTCCACTCCTAACCACGGCAAGGGGCCCTAGAAACCTCCGCTAACCTCCCCTCAACCCCATTCCCTCTCTTGTCGATCGTGCCACCTTGCCCGAGCTTGCTGTCGCCGCCATTCGCCTGCCGTTGCTGCCGATGCTCTAGTGGTCCTCGGCGTCCGTGCGGTGCGGGAATGGGATCGCCGCGTCCTCCCGAGCATGCTTGTGGTCGGACGGTCGTCGGAGGTGGCCGGAGCCATCCAAACGGGCGCCGGCGAGTGCTCTGCTCCACGTCCCTGCCTCCCCTGTGTTCAAGCGGGAGGAGGGAGAGGGACCTGACCGGCAGGCCCCCCATGTACGTGCCACACCGGCCGGGCGCAGCGTTAAGTGGAGGCGCCTTCGCGCGACCCGCCTCCATGCGAAGGAAAGCGCATCTAGTGAAATGTGTCTTCGACGTGGACCCCAGCCACCAGGCCGAGCCACTGGGCTGGCCCAGTTGGCTATTCTGTGCCCTGTGCATCGTTTATCCCATTTGGTAATTTCTTTTTCTGTTTTTCTTTTTCCAGATCCACTAAATAATTCATATTAAATTCGTTTGACCTCCAAATTTGATGCTTCATATTTCTGCAGAATCCTAAAATCTTGACCTATCCAAATATGTGCATTGCACAATTCTCCCTATAGCATGTTCTGCTCCACCAAAATTTTGGTCATATCTTCTATTATGGAACCATCCTGCAAAATTCTTAGAGAGTCTAAATCAACTCCAAATGGAGTGATTCAAGTTCTTAGGTGAATCTAAACTCATGCACTAAGTGATGAGCATTTTTCCTTGCACCTCCTCTACAATCTAGATTATTGAGCTATTTCTTCATATAGGGACCACTTTTTAAATCTCTAGAATATTGATACCAACTCCAAATCCAGTGGAACCAATTCCTAAAAGCTTATAAATTCAAGCCCTATTTAATGAGTGGCTCCACTCATTTTACAAAAATATGTTCTGTGAATTCCTTATAGGGTCATCATTTCCTTCATTCCCATCATATTGGCCTTTCCAAAAATCCCTATTGATGCAAATCAAGTAGATCCTATTTAGGTGTTTTTCTTATGACCAGAGATGTCCAAGAAAAATAAAACTCCTATTTATAGATCACTTTTATTTCTTTGCTTGTTGCGCTGCTTATTGTGGTTGTTTTCGACGGTAGTTGACGAAGTGCTCGGAGTTGGACGAGAAGCGTGACAAGATCTCAAAGAATTTGCTTAACCAGGTAAGCAACCCTTTGACCATGTTTAAGAAACCATTTTATTGCATGGCATATAGCACTTCATTTCGGTATGTTGGTCATGATGATGTGGTGACCACTTTGGTGGATGCCTCTATTACTTTTCCGTTGATACTTGCATCGTGCATGACCCTACCCTCCTATGAGGGTTGTGTGGGTGGGAAGTAGTTAGGTCGCTAAGTAGTTGCTACGCAAGTGGGTCGGGAATATGCATGGTGTCGGAAAGGAAATGATTTCAAGGACTTTTTGAAAACCCCGTCGGGTGCCACTAATGCCCGAGGGAGATGGTCTTGAGCTAGGTAACCACTTGATAAAGAGGTGGTGTACCGAGGCAAGTGAGTGAGTATGTTTTCGAAAACATAGAGATTTAAAATTTGTCGACCGTCCCAACCTTACATGTACAACCACTCTACCCCTATATGGGAAGGGGCTTTGTTGATTACCTTGGTTGATGCTAGTAGAGATCCCGCATTACTGGTGGCGGGAGTGGTGTGGTCACTCTCGACACGGGGTCGTACTGGAATGGACGATAATGGGCTGTTTTCACAGACACCGGGCACACCGTTGCATTGCCTCATGGATGATACGTGTGATGTATATCATGAGGGATGTCACCAACGCATGGACTCTTTGTTTAGTATCGCCATGGGAAAGGCATTGTTCGGGTTCTTACCTCGGGTATGTAATATACCGCGAGTCGTGGTTGACACGGAAGTTCCCCGAGTCTTGTGGGTAAAGTGTGCAACCTCTGCAGAGTGTAAAACTATTGGAATAGCCATGTCCACGGTCATGGACAGTTGCTGGTCCTGCTTAAACTACATCCGATGTTTTCACAAACTTGGTGTGTGTGTGTGTGTGTGTGGGAGAAAGATGGAATACTCGAGTTAAGTCGGATGACTTGACTTGATGATTGAACATGAGATGTTCAGAACTTGATTATATTGATATCTGTAACCTGTTCATACAGATACTTGTATCCTCATGATGCATGCCTTTATAACACAATTGATCATGTCATTGCACTCAAAACTAGCTTTCCGCAAATTACCTACTTAGTGCTATTTCATGCATTGTTATACCTTGTTCCAAAACTTGGATTGGTTGCGAGTACATTCAAAGTACTCGTTCGCTTGCCACCAGTTATTTTATTGGCTAGGCATGAAAGACCAGGTTATGATGAAGATTACCTTGGTGACAAACTTGCGGGCTAGGACACTTCCCAGTCAGAATGCCTGTAGGGTTAAGGCAGATGGCATGGGTTCACGCTATCGTTGAAGATTTCCGCTGCTAACATATGAAGTCTTGGCCACAAGGGACATATTCGAGTAAAACGGTACGTAAAGGATGTAAGACTCTTGTTATTCAGTTTCTGTGTGTTCAGTGAGCATTGATCTCTGGGATCACTATGCACGTACATTCGGTGATCACGACTTATGAGTCGGGGTCCCCACAAGCTGGTCGTAGAGCACCTGGAGCTTCTCGAAGGTCTCGACTGAAAGCATGTTCAGGCCGGCGCCTCCGTTGATGAGGGTCTTGGTGATTGAGACGTTGTTGATGATGGGAGTGTTGGAAATATGCCCTAGAGGCAATAATAAATTGGTTATTATTATATTTCCTTGTTCATGATAATCGTTTATTATCCATGCTATAATTGTATTGATTGGAAACTCAAATACATGTGTGGGTACATAGACAACACTGTGTCCCTAGTAAGCCTCTAGTTGACTAGCTCGTTGATCAAAGATGGTTAAGGTTTCCTAGCCATTGACATGAGATGTCATTTGATAATGGGATCACATAATTAGGAGAATGATGTGATGGACAAGACCCAAACTGTAAACATAGCATTTGATCGTGTCAGTTTATTGCTATTGTTTTCTGCATGTCAAGTATCTGTTCCTTTGACCATGAGATCATGCAACTCACTGACACCGGAGGAATACCTTGTGTGTATCAAACGTCGCAACGTAACTGGGTGACTATAAAGGTGCTCTACAGGTATCTCCGAGGGTGTCTGTTGGGTTGGCATGGATCAAGACTGGGATTTGTTACTCCGTGTGACGGAGAGGTATCTCAGGGCCCACTCGGTAATACAACATCACAATGAGCCTTGCAAGCAATGTGACTAAAGTGTTAGCCACGAGATCTTGTATTACGGAACGAGTAAAGAGACTTGCCGGTAACGAGATTGAACTAGGTATAGTGATACCGACGATCGAATCTCGGGCAAGTAACATACCGAAGAACAAAGGGAACAGCAAACGGGATTAACTGAATCCTTGACATAGAGGTTCGACCGATAAAGATCTTCGTAGAATATGTAGGAGCCAATATGGGCATCCAGGTCCCGCTATTGGTTATTGGCCGTAGAGGTGTCTCGGTCATGTCTACATAGTTCTCGAACCCGCAGGGTCTACACACTTAACGTTTGGTGACGATTAGTATAATTGAGTTATTATGTTGGTGACCGAAAGTTGTTCGGAGTCCCGGATAAGATCCCGGACATGACGAGTATCTCCGGAATAGTCCGGAGGTAAAGATTGATATATGTGATAATAGTGTTTTGATCTCCGGAAGGGTTCCGGAGTTCACCGGAAGGGGTTCCGGATGTTTACCGAAGTGTTCGGGTGCAGCAACACTTTATATGGGCCAAAGGGATAAAGCCCACGAGGTATTGGAAAGTGCAAAAAAGTAGTTTTGCTGCCGCGTAAGCGGTACTACCGCTTGTGTGAAGCGGTACTACCGCCCGAGCGGTACTACCGCTTGTGTGAAGCGGTACTACCGCCCAAGCGGTACTACCGCTTGTGTGAAGCGGTACTACCGCTTGTGTGCGGCTGTGCACGATTCGGCAGGGGTCCGAGTTGGACTCTTTCCCTGCGGGCCAAACCGACCTTGTGCGGGCAAAACCGACCTGGAGGAGGCTTTTACTCCAAGTTTAGACCCCAAGGCTCAACATATAAATAGAGGGGCAGGGCTAGCACACGGAACACATCAAGATTTCCCCAAGCCGTGTGCGGCAACCCTAACCCTCTAGTTCCTCCGTCATAATCTCCGTAGTGCTTGGCGAAGCCCTGCAGAGATTGTTCCTCACCACCATCACCACGCCGTCGTGCTGCTGGAACTCAACCACTACTTCACCATCGCTCGCTGGATCGAGGAGGTGAAGGCGTCATCAAGCCGTACGTGTGTTGAACGCGGAGGTGCCGTCCGTTCGGCACTAGATCGGAAGGATCGTGATTGGATCGCGGGACGCTCGGCGATTTGGATCGCGAAGACGTTCGACTACATCAACCGCGTTTATTAACGCTTCCGCTTAGCGATCTACAAGGGTATGTAGATTCACTCTCCCTCTCGTAGATGCTCATCACCATGGATAGATCTTGTGTGTGCGTAGGAAAATTTTTGTTTCCCATGCAACGTTCCCCAACAGGGAGTGCACAGCATGGGGAGCGCTCCTGCAGCTGTGGACTTGAGGCTGTCCCTAGAGTCGAAGAAGATGGCGTACTGTGGCCTCTTGAAGGGCCGCGCGGCCTCCGGCCTCGGGAGGGCGGCGCTCACCTCACGGGGGAGCTATTTGAACGGGTGGTCCAACGCAGGGGAATATGCTCCGCTGAGGATACAGGCTATCACGCGAGGCCCCTGACAGACCCAAGCCCCCTTGTCGGGCCGGTCATTGCTGCCCCTTCTGGGCAAGGAGGGTGGTGGCGGAAGAGCAGCGTCATCCTGAAGGCGCGTCTCACGACGCTGTTCATGCTCGCCTTGGCGGCGGTTGCCATTGCGGTTGTCCCACCTGCCGCTGTCGTGGCCGCCTCCGCAGCCGGTACCTCGGTTGTGGTCGGCTGCATGTCGGCCGACGCACTCGTCACGGGAGGTGGGGGGGCTTGAGTGCTCGGCAGTCTTCGGTATTGTGGGTGCACACATTGTGGTAGGCACAAAACGAGCGGTTGGCCCCCTCGGGCACATCATGGTCACGGCCACGTCCCGGCTCAAGCTCTGCCGTGGGGAATTGGAGGAGGAGGAGGAGGACACAGGGCTGGTCACGCGGGCGTGCGTCACGCCGAGGCTCGACTGGGTTGTCGCACTGTGGTGGGGGCGCTCCGTGCGTCACATTCCCAGCGCAAGGCGATGGGGGATGAAGCGGGCGAGAGGGTGCCAGGGCTCTCCTTACGACAGTAACGAGCTCGGCGATGTGTTCCAACCAGGCGTCATAGCCACCGTTCGTCGAGCAATGACAAAGCAACTCGCTCGGCATGAGCAGCGCGTCATGCGCGTTCATGTGTCTAGGGCGGGTGTGAGGGGAGGAAGCCTCGACGGTTCATCCATCTCGCTGCATGGAAGAGTCCAAGGAGGAGTCCTGCTGTTCACGGGTAGTCGGGTTGGTGGTGGCGACAACTTCAGCACTGACGGGGCGGCGGCAACCATTGCAGCCCACTGTTGTGTCTTGGGCGGCTTGAGCCACCTTGCGCTCGGCACAGCCACGGCGAGCGTCGGCCATAGGGTTGGCGAAGCTGGAGCCGAAACCTTGAGAACAGCGGCGCACCCCTACCTGGCGCGCCAAATGTCGGAGTCGGGGCTCCGGGACCAAAGGAGGTTCGAACACTGGGGTGCGCAGGTTCTGCTACCCTAATCTACTTCGCAACCTCAGTGCTGCTAAGGAAGAAGAACACTGGACACGGCAATTTACCCGGGTTCAAGCCACCTTCTGGTGTAAAACCCTACTCCTGCTTGTCTGGATTGCATGGGGATGCGAATACAAGTGTGTGTTTTGGCTAACTGAGGCCGATCCCTCTCTACGGATGCGGCCCGCCCTATCTTATACTGGCCCTGGTCCTGTTCCCCCAAAACTGGCCTTGTGGTGTAAGGTGGAAAGTGTTGCCACAACAGCCAGTTTAAAGGGGGACAGGACTGCAGTTATCCCGAGTAAAGCAGTCTTCGCCTACAAAAGCCTCTAGCCATGCCGCGCCGATGGGCTCGGGGATGACCTGTCCTGGCGAGCCCCCGTCCTTGGTCTTCTTTCACCAAACAAGAAACCTTTGGGAGTTACTTTGGGAGTGGGCAAGCTGGTCCCACTCCCTTAGCACGGAATAGGAAATCCTCCTCATCGAGCCCTTGGGACTAGGGGTACCCAGGCCCGCCTGCCTACGGCCCAAGACGTGGCGCACGCGATGGGCCCAGCGCGGCCCACCACTAGACTGCGCAAGCGAGACCCTTGTGAGGGCCTCCTCGTCCGTGCCTGCTGACTTGGCTCCAGGCGCCGCCTGGCGCGGCGCGCGGCGCCCACATGAGGATGCAGGGCCACGCGGCCCCGCTGAACCATCCTAGATCACTCCACGCAGCAGTGGCCCCGGTGGTAGCCTCGGGAAGCGACCTCGCGAGGGCGGCTTTGCTAGGCCCTCACGAGGGTCTCGCTTGCGCAGTCCAGTGGTGGGCCGCGCTGGGCCCATGGCGTGCGCCACGTCTTAGGCCATAGGCAGGCGGGCATGGGTACCCCTAGTCCCAACGGCTCGACAGGTTAGTCATGCAAGGAAGACCAAGATATATCCAAATGACAAGAGTGAGATTTTTATCATATGTATGTCATGGATAGGGTTTGTGTTGTCTTCTTCCTTCATCACAACGTAGGATTGTGTATACTTGGCTAAGACAAGATTGCTTTTGATTGTGGTTGTTGTCAATCTTGTGGAATGTAGTTCATCCAAGTACCTACAAAAGATTAGATGCAATACAAGGGAGCATAGATTTCCAAGATATAAGATCGGGTCAAATAATTAGTAACAAGGAATAGTCATGTAAGCTCATGCCCTTCCATGCATCCAAGTGAGTCTAGCTAAAGTTTTAAGCATCAATGATGTTGAACTCACTCCTCAAGTGACAAAACACTTTCTCATCAAGAGGCTAAGTAAAAAATATCGGTCAATTTCTTGTTGTTGCGAACATGTTTGAGATTAATGTCCCCTTTAGCAACATGATCATGAATGAAATAATGACGAACTTGAATATGTGTAGTTCAAGAATGTTGCACGGGATTATGGGAAATCTTAATAGCACTCTCATTGTCACACAGCAATGGAACATGTCTCACATGGATTCCATAATCCTTAAGACTTTTAGTCATCCATAGTAATTGCGCACAACATGATCCAGCGGCAATATATTCCGCTTCGGCAGTAGATAGAGATACCGAGTTTTGTTTCTTGGATGACCAAGACACAAGAGTTCTCCCAAGAAATTGACAAGTACCCGAGGTGGATTTTCTATCAACCTTATCTCCGGCATAGTCCGAGTCGGAATAGCCAACAAGGTTAAAAGAAGATCCCTTGGGATACCAAATGCCAAAGTTTGGTGTATGTATCAAGTATCTCACAAATCTTTTCATGGCTTTAGGATGACACTCTTTAGGAGCAGCTTGATATCGAGCGCACATGCACACACTAAGCATGGTATCGGGTCAGGAGGCACATAGATATAGCAATGAACCGATCATTGATCGATAAACCTTTTGATCAACCAGTTTGTCCTCCATGGTGAGGTCAACAAGTCCACTAGTACGCATAGGAGTTTTCTTACCTTTACACTCTTTCATGTTGAACTTCTTGATCAAGTCCTTGGTATACTTGGTTTGAGAGATAAATGTTCCTTCTCTTGTTTGCTTGATTTACAAACCAAGGAAGAATTTCAGCTCACACATCATAGACATCTCATATTTCTCGGACATCAACCTTCCAAATTTCTCACTAAAATGTGGATTAGTAGATCCAAAGATAATATCATCCACATAAATTTGGCACACAAATAATTCACCGTTGACTATTTTTGTGAACAAGGTTGCGTCAATTTTACCAATTTCAAAACCCTTTTCTATAAGAAAGTTCATTAAGCATTTATACCAAGCTCGTGGGGCTTGCTTAAGGCCATAGAGAGCTTTACGAAGCTTATAGAAATGATTAGGTTTCATAGGGTTCACAAAGTCGGGGGGTAGTTTAACATAAACTTCCTCCTCAATTTCACCATTTAGAAAAGCGCTTTTGATATCCATTTGGTAAAGATTAATATCATGGTGATTGGCATAAGCAAGAAGTATACAAATGCCTTCAAGTCTAGCAATGGGAGCATAGGTCTCACCGTAGTCCATACCTTCGAGTTGAGTGTAACCTTGAGCTACGAGACGTGCCTTGTTGCGTACCACTTGACCATCTTCATCTTGTTTGTTCGGAAACACCCATTTTGTTTCGATGATGTTGTTCTCGTCCTTGGGCTTCTCCACTAGTGTCCACACTTCATTCCTCTTGAAGTTGTGTAGCTCTTCGTGCATGGCATTGCTACTTCTAGAGCTTGCGTTGGTTTTCCCTTGAAGAGGAAAGGGTGATGCAGCAAAGTAGATAAGTAATTCCCTCAGTTTTTGAGAACCAAGGTATCAATCTAGTAGGAGATACAAGCAAGTCCCCAATCTTCGCACCTACACAAACAATCAAACACTTGCACCCAATGCTATAAAGGGGTTGTCAATCCCTTCACGGTTACTTGCAAGGATGAGATCTGATAGAGATAGATATAGAAGATTACTAAAACGAAAAGTAAAAAAAAAGTAAAAAGATTGCAGCAAAGTATTTTTGGTATTTTTGGTTTATAGATCTGAAAATATAATATGGAAAATAGACCCGGGGGCCATAGGTTTCACTAGAGGCTTCTCTCTTGAAGGAAAATAATACGGTGGGTGAACAAATTACTGTCGAGCAATTGATAGAAAAGTGCATAGTTATGACGATATCCAAGGCAATGATTATGCATATAGGCATCACGTCCGTGTCAAGTAGACCGAAACGATTCTGCATCTACTACTATTACTCCACACATCGACCGACTCCTGCCTGCATCTAGAGTATTAAGTTCATGAAGAACAGAGTAACACATTAGGTAAGATGACATGATGTAGAGGGATAAACTCAAACAATATGATGAAAACCCCATCTTTTTATCCTTGATGGCAACAATACAAATACGTGCCTCGCTACCCCTACTTTGTCACTGGGTGAGGACACCGCAAGATTGAACCCAAAACCAAGCACTTCTCCCATTGCAAGAATTAGCAATCTAGTTGGCCAAACCAAACCAATAACTCGAAGGGAATTGCAAAGATATGAAATCATGCATATAAGAATTCAGAGAAGATTCAAATAATATTCATAGATAATCTGATCATAAACCCACAATTCATCGGATCTCAACAAACACACCGCAAAAGAGTATTACATCGGATAGATCTCCATGAAGATCATGAAGAACATGGTATTGAAGAACATAGAGAGAGAAGAAGCCATCTAGCTACTAGCTATGGACCCGAAGGTCTGAGGTGAACTACTCATGCATCATCGGAAGGGCAATGGAGTTGATGTAGATGCCCTCCGTGATCGAATCCCCCTCCGGCAGATTACCGGAAAAGGCTCCAAGATGGGATCTCACGGGAACAGAGGGTTCCGGCTGCGGAAAAGTTTTTTCGTGGCTGTTTTTGGTATTGGGGGAATATTTAGGAATTTATAGGCCGAAGAATAGGGTTAGGAGGCCTGCTGGGGGCCACAAGCCAGGGGGGCGCCCCCCCCCTAGGGCGCGCCCAGGTGGCTTGTCGCCTCCCGGCAAGTCTCCTGACTTCATCTCCAAGTCTGGTAGATTTCTTCTGGTCCAAGAAAAATCATCCCGAAGATTTTATTCCGTTTGGACTCCGTTTAATATTCCTTATCTGCAATACTCAAAAACAAGGAAAAAATAGAAACTGGCACTAGGCACTAGGTTAATAGGTTAGTCCCAAAAATAATATAAATAGCATATTAATGCATATAAAACATCCAAAACAGATAATATAATAGCATGGAACAATCAAAAATTATAGATACATTGGAGACGTATCAAGTATCCCCAAGCTTAATTCCTGCTCGTCCTCGAGTAGGTAAATGATAAAAACAGAATTTTTGATGTGGAATGCTACCCAACATATTTGTCCATGTAATATTCTTTATTGTGGCATGAATGTTCATATCCATAAGATTCAAAACAAAAGCTCAATATTGACATAAAAACAGTAATACTTCAAGCATACTAACAAGCAATTGTGTCCTTTCAAAATAACATGGCCTTAGAAAGTTATCCCTACAAAATCATATTGTCTGGCTATGCTCCATCTTCCCCACACAAAGTATCTAAATCATGCACACCCCCGATGACAAGTCAAGCAATTGTTTCACACCTTTTATGTTCTCAAACCTTTTCAACTTTCACGCAATACATGAGCGTGAGCCATGGATATAGCACTATCGGTGGAATAGAATATGATGGAGGTTGTGTGGAAAAGGAGAAGATAGTCTAACATCAACTAGGTGTATCAACGGGCTATGGAGATGCCCATCAATAGATATCAATGTGAGTGAGTAGGGATTTCCATGTAACGGATGCACTAGAGCTATAAGTGTATGAAAGCTCAAAAAGAAACTAAGTGGATGTGCATCCAACTTGCTTGCTCACGAAGACCTAGGGCAATTTGAGTAAGCCCATCATTGGAATATACAAGCCAAGTTATATAATGAAAAATTCCCACTAGTATATGAAAGTGACAAAAATAGGAGACTCTCTATCATGAAGATTAAGGTGCTACTTTGAAGCACAAGTGTGGAAAAAAGGTAGTAACATTGTCCCTTCTCTCTTTTCTCTCATTTTTTCGGTGGGCATCTTTGGCCTCTTTTTTTTTATTTGGGCTTCATTTGCCTCTTTTATTATTTGTAAAGTCCGGATACTCATCCCTACTTGTGAGGGAATCATAGCTTCCATCATCCTTTCCTCACATGGGACAATGCTCTAATAATGATGATCATCACACTTTTATTTACTTACAACTCGATAACTACAACAAGGTATGACTCTATATGAATGCTTCCGGTGGAGTACCGGGATGTGCAATGATCTAGCATAGCAAATGACATCAAAAAACAGACAAGCCATGAAAACATCATGCTAGCTGTCTTACGATCATGCAAAGCAATATGACAATGATGGTGCATGTCATAAAAACGGAATGGTGGAAGTTGCATGGAAATATATCTCAGAATGGCTATGGAAATGCCATAATAGGTAGGTATGGTGGCTGTTTTGAGGAAGGATATATGGTGGGTTTAATGCACCGGCGAAAGTTGCGCGGTGCTAGAGAGGCTAGAAATGGTGGAAGGGTGAGAGTGCGTATAATCCATGGACTCACATTAGTCATAAAGAACTCACATACTTATTGCCAAAAATCTATTAGTTATCGAAGCAAAGTGTTAGACGCATGCTCCTAGGGGAGAGGTTGGTAGGAGTTAACCATCGCGCGCTCCCGACCCTCACACAAAGGATGACAATTATTAAACAAATCATGCTCCGACTTTGTTAGATAACGGTTCACCATACGTGCATGATACGGGAATCACAAACTTTAACACAAGTATTTTTACCATTCAACAATTACTCGCTAGCATGACTCTAACATCACCATCTTTATACCTCAAAACTATATGCAAGGAATCCAACTTCTCATAGTATTCAATGCACTTTATATGAAAGTTTTTATTATATCCCTCCTGGATGCCCATTATATTAGGACTAAATTCATAACCTAAACCAATTACCATGCTGTTTAAAGACTCTCAAAATAATATAAGTGAGGTACGAGAGTTCAATTATTTCTATAAAATAAAACACCGCCATGCTCTAAAAAGATATAAGTGAAGCACTAGAGCAACATTGCCTAGCTCAAAAGATATAAGTGAAGCACATAGAGTATTCTAATAAATTCACAATTAGTGCGTGTCCCTCTCAAAAGATGTGTGCAGCAAGGATGATTGTGGCAAACTAAAAAGCAAAGACTCATATCATACAAGACGCTCCAAGCAAAACACATCTCATGTGGTGAATAAAAATATAGCCTCAAGTAAATTTACCGATGGATTGAAGACGAAAGAGGGGATGCCTTCCGGGGACTCCCCAAGCTTAGGCTCTTTGGTATCCTTGAATATGGCTTGGGGTGCCTTGGGCATCCCCAAGCTTAGGCTCTTGCCACTCCTTATTCCATAGTCCATCAAATCTTTACCCAAAACTTGAAAACTTCACAACACAAAACTCAACAGAAAACTCGTGAGATCCGTTAGTATAAGAAAAATAAATCACCACTTTAGGTACTGTTGTGAACTCATTCTTTATTTATATTGGTGTAATATCTACTGTATTCTAACTTCTCCATGGTTCATACCCCCCGATACAACCCATAGATACATCAAAATAAGCAAACAACACAAAGAAAACAGAATCTGTCAAAAACAGAACAGTCTGTAGCAATCTGTAAACTTCGAATACTTCTGTAACTCCAAAACTTCTGAAAAATTAGGAAAATCAGGGCAATTTGTATATCACTATTTTGTAAAACATTCAGATCCAATTGACACTCTGGTGAATTTATAAAATTCCTGGACTGAGCGCAAAAGTTTCTGTTTTTCAGCAAAACCAAATCAACAATCACCGTAAACCATCGCAAAGGTATTACTTGGCACAAACACTAATTAAAACAATAAAACACAATTACTACAGAGGTAATAATGTGCAAAACACTCAAGAACAGAAGCAAAAAACAAAAACATAAAATAAAATTGGGTTGCCTCCCAACAAGCGCTATTGTTTAACGCCCCTAGCTAGGCATAACGCAATAGATCTAGGTATTGTCATAATAGTAAGGGAGATCATCCATGCTCATCTCATACTCCCTTCTTTCAGCGGCAAGTTTCCTTTGTGGCAAGCAAAAATAATCAAAAGGGCTAAATTTAATAGGATAAGGATCCTTAAGATCAAGTGCGGGAGGGATAGGTTCCTCCTTCGGCCCCCTATAGTGTATAATCAATTCATCATTGTAAGCTTTCCTTTGGTGGAAAGTCATAAGTCTATCTCTTAATATGAACTCTAATCCATTGTTTTGTATAGCAAAATTATCGTTGAGTTCGGAAATCTTATCAACCAATACTTCGGTAGGAACCCTTTTTCTCAAATTTTCATTATAAGCCACATAATCCGGAGATTGCAATCTCATTATTTCTTCTTGATTAAAAAGGATCTCCTCTATAGGGGGGCATCCACCATTAATTTTATAATGAGCAAAAATTTCACTAGCCTCTTTCATGATGAATCTAAACTTGCGGGCTAGAAATATAGTGGCGGCACGCTTAACGGAAGAATGTTGAATATTAGAGAACTCTAGAAAAATCCTTTGAAGGATGCATATGAACGAATTGCCTCTCAAGTTCAATTATTAACAGTGTTATTGCATCCGCAAGACTATTAGTTTTATTGGGAATAGACCCTCCTAAAGTAGTTAGCGTACCAGCACAAGTAAAGAAATCTTGAATAACACCTTTTCCGATAATATTGCCGCTACCTATGCGGAATCTTTTTGTATGTGTGATAGTAGGTTCTTCATGAGGGTCGTTAAAATTCCCCTCAAGATTATTACTATCTTTTTCAATAAAAACTTCCTTAGATTCAGACATGATGGCAACGAATTGAGCTAGCACACAAGCAAACAAAAAGCCAACGAAAAGACGGATGGAAGAAGGGCAAATAAAAAGGCAAATCTTTTTGGTATTTTTCTGAAAATCGTTTTAGAAGTGGGGGAGAGGAAAACGAGAGGCAAATGGCAAATAATGTAAATTCAAGAGATGAGTTTGTGATGGGTACTTGGTAGGCTTGATGTAGATCTCCCCGGCAACGGCGCCAGAAATCCTTCTTGCTACTTCTGGAGCTTGCGTTGGTTTTCCCTTGAGGAGGAAAGGGTAATGCAGCAAAGTAGATAAGTATTTCCCTGAGTTGTTGAGAACCAAGGTATCAATCCAGTAGGAGATACAAGCAAGTCCCCAATCTTCGCACCTACACAAACAATCAAACACTTGCACCCAACGCTATAAAGGGGTTGTCAATCCCTTCACGGTTACTTGCAAGGATAAGATCTGATAGAGATAGATATAGAAGATTACTAAAACGAAAAGTAAAACAAAAGTAAAAATATTGCAGCAAAGTATTTTTGGTATTTTTGGTTTATAGATCTGAAAATATAATATGAAAAATAGACCCGGGGGCCATAAGTTTCACTAGAGGCTTCTCTCTTGAAGGAAAATAATACGGTGGGTGAACAAATTATTGTCGAGCAATTGATAGAAAAGTGCATAGTTATGACGATATCCAAGGCAATGATTATGCATATAGGCATCACGTCCATGTCAAGTAGACCGAAACGATTCTGCATCTACTACTATTACTCCACACATCGACCGACTCCTGCCTGCATCTAGAGTATTAAGTTCATGAAGAACAGAGTAACGCATTAGGTAAGATGACATGATGTAGAGGGATAAACTCAAGCAATATGATGAAAACCCCATCTTTTTATCCTTGATGGCAACAATACAAATACGTGCCTTGCTACCCCTACTTTGTCACTGGGTGAGGACACCGCAAGATTGAACCCAAAACCAAGCACTTCTCCAATTGCAAGAATTACCAATCTAGTTGGCCAAACCAAACCAATAACTCGAAGAGACTTGCAAAGATATGAAATCATGCATATAAGAATTCAGAGAAGATTCAAATAATATTCATAGATAATCTGATCATAAACCCACAATTCATCGGATCTCAACAAACACACCGCAAAAGAGTATTACATCGGATAGATCTCCATGAAGATCATGAAGAACATGGTATTGAAGAACATAGAGAGAGAAGAAGCCATCTAGCTACTAGCTATGGACCCGAAGATCTGAGGTGAACAACTCACGCATCATCGGAAGGGTAATGGAGTTGATGTAGATGCCCTCCGTGATCGAATCCCCCTCTGGCAGATTACCGGAAAAGGCACCAAGATGGGATCTCATGGGAACAGAGGGTTCTGGCGGCGGAAAAGTATTTGCGTGGCTCTTTTTGGTATTGGGGGAATATTTGGGAATTTATAGGCCGAAGAATAGGGTTAGGAGGCCTGCTGGGGGGCCACAAGCCAGGGGGGCGCGCCCCCCCCTAGGTTGCGCCCAGGTGGCTTGTCGCCTCCCGGCAAGTCTCCTGACTTCATCTCCAAGTCTGGTAGGTTTCTTCTGGTCCAAGAAAAATCATCCCGAAGATTTTATTCCGTTTGGACTCCGTTTAATATTCCTTATCTGCAATACTCAAAAACAAGGAAAAAACATAAACTGGCCCTAGGCACTAGGTTAATAGGTTAGTCCCAAAAATAATATAAAATAGCATATTAATGCATATAAAACATCCAAAACAGATAATATAATAGCATGGCACAATCAAAAATTATAGATACGCTGGAGACGTATCAGGCATTCACCCAGTCCGGGTATTCAAATGCTTCTTCCACCTTCATAGGCTCAATACTAGAGATAAATGAGTAATGCTCACAAAAGTTAGGGAAACGAGTTTTAGAGCGAGTGATTCTCCCGGTTTGCATGTCATCGAATATTTGCTCTACGGGGTGATTCTTGTTCACTCTTGCTCGGACTCGTGGTAGCTTTTGCTTGTTGGATGGTGGAGCCTCCTCCTCATCATCATTTTCTTCTTCATTGTTGTTGAAGGTGTCGTTTCCTTGAGGTGGTGGTGAAGGAGGTTGAGGTGGATCATCATGATGTACTTCTTCCTCCTCTTACTCTTGTCCTGTATCGATTGTGGATGCCTTGACACGAGGTAGGAGCTTCCACTTGTGTTGATGAAGTGCTTTCCTTCACCTCGATGGGACGAATCTTGTCGATGGACAAATCTTGAATGGCTTCCTACGGTTCCATATCTCCTACATCATTTGGCAATTGTTCGACTTGCGAACCATTAGATTCATCAAACTTCACATCTACCGTCTCCTCAACTTTTTGAGTGAAGTTTTTGTAGACACGATAAGTGTGAAAGTTTGATCTGTAACCGAGTAGGAAACCTTCATGAGATTTAGGAGCAAATTTGGAACCACGATGCTTATCAAGAATGTAACACTTTGAGCCGAATACCCGAAAGTACCCAACTTGGGGCTTGTTACGGGTGAGTAGCTCGTATGTCGTTTTACCGAGAAGCTTATGTAGGTAGAGTGGGTTTGTAGCATGACAAGCTATTTCCACAGCTTCGGCCCAAAAATGTCTTGGCATCTTGTATTCGTCGAGCATCGTTCTAGCCATCTCTATAAGAGTCTGGTTCTTCCTCTCAACGACTCCATTTGTTGAGGTGTGTACGTATCTGAGAACTCATGTGAAATCCCTTCTTCATCAAGAAAGGTATCCACATTGGTGTTCTTGAACTCCGATCCGTTGTCGCTCTGAACTTTCTCGATCTTAACTTCAAATAGATTTTGGGCCTTGCGAGCGAAGTTCTTGAAGATCTTTTGCACCTGCGACTTATCATCAAGAAAGAATACCCACGTAAATATGGAAAAATCATCAACTATAACTAGACCAAAGGAATTTCCACTGAGGCTTTTGTAAGCATTGGGACCAAAAAGATCCATATGAATCAACTCGAGTGGTCTCCTAGTAGTCATGATGTTCTTTATGGGATGACTTGCACCTACTTGTTTTCCAGATTGACAAGCACTACAAAGTCTATCTTTGTCAAAGATAACATCTTTGACACCAAGTATATGATCACCTTTGATAAGCTTGTCTAGATTACTCATACCAACATGTCCTAGCCTTCTATGCCAAATCCAACCTCTAGAAGATTTTGCAATAAGACATGTGCGAGGTTTGGATCTCTTAGTCAAATGAACAATGTATAGATCACCCCTACGGAAATCAGTAAACACCATGCTATGATTATCTTGACAAAACACTTGGCAATCAACTTTAGTAAATAGCACATTGAAAACGAAGTCGGCTAGTCTAGTTACGTAAACAAGATTGTAGCCAAGGGATTCAACAAGCATGCCATTTTGAATGGAACTATCATGAGATATGGTCACCTTACCAAGACCGATTACCTTACCCTTGGAGTTGTCTCCAAAAGTCACATACCTCCGTGGTCCATGGTTTGGTGTGATCTCTTGAAACATGTCTCTATCTCCGGTCATGTGATCGGTGCATCCACTATCAAGAATCCACTCTTTTCCTCCGGACATGTGATCTTTGAAGTTCACCATGAGACTTAGATTCTTCATAGTCTTCTTATATTCGATGTCAAACAACTCATGTTCATCATAGCCATGTTCCACATTGTCATCATCAATTGGAGTATCCTCGTCATAAAAATCAAGAGATTCGTTAAAATTGTGATCATGACAATGTTCAAGATTATGAATGTGGATGCCTTCAAAAATGATGTGGTTGACAGTTATGACATCTCCTATAGCATGCATGAGGTCTCTAAGCTCGAAAAGATAATCATCAAAATTAGGATCACCAGGTTTCGTCTTGTGAAATTCAATAGTTTTATGGAGAATGACATCAAGATTTTTCAAAGAGTAATTTGGATATGTTTCTCTCAATCATTCCACAAAGTATAAGAACACTCAAAGTTCCTCATTTGATCAAACACAATTCTTGGCAATCCTCTAAAGATAAGATTAACAGTTGTATGATTACGAAGCATGTCAATTTATTCTTCATGTGATCGATGTAAGGGATCAATGGGAGGCACATAAGGGCTCTTAACATACTTGTTCAAATGGAATTCATTGAATAAATTACGCATCTCATCTTTCCATTGACTATAGTACTCCCCATCGAGAATAAGCACTCTACAACTAAGACTCCCCAAACTAGACATATCCATCTTCCTCCAATGGTGATAAAATCAAAGCTATGCAGACCAAAGCTCTGATACCAATTGTGGGATCGAGAAGGGACATCTAGGGGGGTGACTAGACAACTTGATTAATTAAAAACCAAACTTTTTCCCAATTTTAATGGTTGATAGATTTTAGCAATATAACAAGTCTTGCACATCCTACACATGCAAGTCAATGAGTATAGCAGCGGAAAAAATACAAGCATATGTAAGTGAGAGTAGATATGAGGAGATCAATCGCAATTGGAGACACGAAGAATTTTCCTGTGGTTCTGATAGGTGGTTCTATCATACGTCCATGTTGATGGAGACTTCAACCCATGGAGGGTAGCGGTCACGAGAGTCCACGGAGGGCTCCACCCATAAAGGTCCACAAAGTACCAACCTTGTCTATTCCATCACGGCTTACGTCCACGAAGGACTAGCCTCGCTCGGGGTAGATCTTCATGAAGTAGGCAATCTCCTTGCCCGTACAAACTTCTCGGTTCAATTCCACACACGAAGACGGAGGCTCCCATGCGACACCTAACCAATCTAGGAGACACCACTCTCCAAAAGGTAATAGATGTCGTAATAATGATGAACTCCTTGCTCTTGTGTTTCAAAAGATAGTCTCCTCAACACACAATCACTCTCTCACAGATTTGGCTTGGTAGAAGAGGTTGGTTGGGTGGAAAGAAACTTGGGGAGGCTAGAAATCAAGATTCATATGGTTGGAGTGGAAGATCTTGATGTCAACACATGAGTAGGTGGTTCTCTCTCAGAAAAATGGATAGGGCAAGTGTTGGTATGTTCTGAGTGCTTCCTCTGCAAGTGAGAGGTAGGTGGAGTGGTATATATCGGCATCTCCAAAAATCCAACCGTTACAACATTATTGACCAACTCGGTGAAACCGAAGCAAAACTCGGTTGCACCGACTAGTGCAAAATGTGTCAACTTTTGGCGTTTCAGTTAGACCGATATAGAAATCTCGGTGAGACTGAATTGGCTGACCTAGGCAGTTACCAAAACTCTATGAGACCGATTTCCAAAACTCGGAAATTCCGATTCTTAGAAATGGGTTACCCGAAAGTTGGTCATTCACTACAAGAAATATGTCAACTTGTGACCTTCTGTCAGTGACCCTAGAAGAAATGGTCGTAAATCTACGACCATTTGAGACCAATTGGTCATAAGCTGTTCGGAGGGCTCCAAACCCTAAACCATAACGACCATTTTGGTCAGAAATGTCGTAATTTCCTTACACGAAATGGTCGTAAAGCAGACAGCGCTGGTCCGCTGCCTTATTTCTAGCTGATCACGACCAATATAGATGGTCATAACCTTGTAAATTGTGGTGGATTGTCGTGACTAGGCACCACCTCATCATTTTTGCCTATGTGTCATGTCCATGTGTCAATTTCTGCCTATGTGTCATGTCCATTTGTCATTTTTTGCCCTAGGTTGTGAAGCAACCTATATTTGTGTTATTCCCAAAATTCCCAAAAAATTCTCATAAATTCTTTGGATCATATATTTGTCAAATATGTCAAAAACCTACCTTGCCTAGTTCATAAATAATTGAACAATATTCATTTTCCTATTCTGTTCAGAACGACACTTTGTGAAGGAAGTGCTATTTATATATTCTTGATTGCCCTAAAAAAATTTGGGCACTCTTTCCTACCCAAATCATTGCCTCATGACAAAATTCAGCTCCATTTACCCAGTAAATCTTCCTCGGCAAATTTCCAAAGTTTTTGTTCAACTAGAAGCTTTGTGAAGGAAGTACTAGCTATGCATATCCTAATGAGTTGAATTTTTGCCACATCTTCTATATGCCCATATCATAGCTGTCCACAAAATTTTAGCCCCATCTAACAATCCATGAGAGCTCACCATCCAATCTTTGTTTCTGGTAATATTTTCAGTTTGTGAAACAACTATATTTTATATTCCTTTATAATTGCTCAAAATTTACCAGGACAAGACCCTGCCCATAGAACCTCCCTCCACCAAATTTTAGCTCATTTAATTTAACCATTTTCCCGCAATATTTTTCCCAATTTTCTGTTCAGTGGAGAGCATTGTGAAGGAAGTACCATTTTTATATATCCAAATGGCATGAAATTTATACAGTGCCTTCATATGCCCAAATTATCACCCTCCTGCGAATTACAGCTCAATCCAATCATCTATGTGAGCCCAGGTTCAATTTCTATTTTATGGCCAGATTGGCACATTGCAAAGCAAGTGCTATCTAGACCCCTCCTATTACCCACAACTTTTTGTGCACAATTCCATACCCAAATCTTGGCCATATGATAATATTCAGCTCCATTTTCCTAGTAAATCTTTCTCAGCAAATTTCCGAAGTTTCTATCCAGAGAGAAGCTTTGTGAAGTAAGTACTAGCTAGGCTTATCCAAATGATCCTATATTTTTTCAAATCTTCCATATGCTCAAATAATCATGCTCCACAAAATTTGAGCTCTATCAAACAAACCATGTGAGCTCATCATCCAATCTTTTATTCTTATCATATTTTCAGTTTGTGAAGCAACTATATTATATATTGCTCCATTATTTCTGAAAATTTACCAGGGCATGACCATACCTATGTAACTTACCTACACCAACTTTTAGCTCATTTCATTTATCCAATTTCTCTCACTAATTTTCCCAAGTTTCTTTCCAGAGAAGAGCATTGTGAAGGAAGTACCACTTTGGCGTGTCCAAATGGTATCAATTTTCTACAGTGGTTTCATGTGCCCAAATAACCATCCTCCACCAAATTTCAGCTCAATCCATTCATTCATTTGAGCCCAGCTTCAACATTCATATTTCTGTCCAGTGTGGTACTTTGCAAAGCAAGTGCCACCTAGGCTCCTCCATTTGAGCTAAAAAATTGTGAAGACAGACTTCTTAGTAGATGACCATCCTCATCCAAAACTCACTCCCATTGGCCATGTGCATTTCCCGCAACCGCTAATCAAACACTTGGCTGCTAATTCATGTTTGAGCATAGTTCGGTCTCCTCGTGAGATTCTTCTGTCGTCATTTTCTTCCCAGCACATACCTGGGGAGTGCCCAACCCACTAGACATGCCTATGCTGCCCAGAACGCATAGCAACACCACGGTCACGCGGTGACCACGCGGCGGGCATGTGAGTTTACGCGCTCTGGAGTTGGAGCCCTCGTACACCGTCCAAACCTCGACGTATCACCACCAAACCATGTATTTATGATTAAATAGATACTTATGTAACTAGAAATGATTTTTTGAAAAAATAAAGAGCAAACTATAAGGCAGTTGCAGTTCAAATTTGACCCGTTTCCTCCTGAATCGGCGGAAATTTGTTTTTTTTTCATGAGAGGTGGATAAAAGCTTTGCACACCCAACTATTTGGTCAATTGTGCATTAAATATGTCCTATTATTTTAGAAAATTGATTTGGTACAATTTTGCAACAAATATATGGTAGGTCCTTCACAAAAAAACTAATTTTGGGCACTCGAAAAATGGAAAATGATTTTTTCGTCCAAAGAAAATGAAAAATTCCTTAGGCAACATTGTTTGCCATTCCAAGATGCACCCTTGTGCATAATATGATATCATTTGAACAAACTATGCCATGAATGTGGCCATAAGATTGACCATTTGGCTTGAAAGCCATGAATCTTCATACATGATAGCTCATTTATGAGAACACTTTTTTTAAATAATTACCGTATTATAAGTTTATTATTTTTCCTGGTAACTTGGTCAAATGTAATGACACAATGCGAAGGATTTCCAATTTTTTGATTTCTTTCAATTTTTCATGCCCATTTCAAAATGCGGTCAAAACGGCGGGCATGACCGTTCTGGGCTAGTGGTTGAATCTTGGAAAACTTTTGGTGCTTCTCTGATTAAATAGATACTTATGTACCTAAAAATGATTTTTGGAAAAAATAAAGAACAAACTATGAGGCAGCTGCAGTTCAAATTTGACCCGCTTCATGCTGAATCGGCGGAAATTTGTCTTTTTCACAAGAGGTGGATAAAAGATTTGCACACCCAAATATTTGGTCAATTGTGCATTAAATATGTCCTAGTATTTTAGAAAATTGATTTGGTACAATTTTGCAACAAATATATGGTAGGTCCTTCACAAAAAAACTAATTTTGGGCACTCAAAAAATGGAAAATGATTTTTTTGTCCAAGGAAAATGAAAAATTCCTTAGGCAACATTGTTTGCCATTCCAAGATGCACCCTTGTGCATAATATGATATCATTTGAACAAACTATGCCATGAATGTGGCCATAAGATTGACCATTTGGCTTGAAACCCATGAATCTTCATACATGATAGCTCATTTATGAGAACACTTTTTTTAAATAATTACCGTATTACAAGTTTATTATTTTTCCTGGTAACTTGGTCACATGTAATGACACAATGCGAAGGATTCCAATTTTTTGATATTTTTTCAATTTTTCATGCCCATTTCAAAATGCGGTCAAAACGGCGGGCATGACCGTTCTGAGCTAGTGATTGAATCTTCGAAAACTTTTGGTGTTTCTATGATGAAATCGATACTTGTGTACCGAAAAATGATTTTTGGAAAAAATAAAGAACAAACTATGAGGCAGCTGCAGTTCAAATTTGACCCGCTTCCTACTGAATCGACGGAAATTTGTCTTTTTCAGGAGAGGTGGATCAAATCTTCTGACACCCAACCATTTGGTCAATTGTACATTAAATATGGCCTAATATTTTAGAAAATTGATATGGTCCAATGTTGCAACAAATATATGGTAGACCCTTCACACAAAAACTCATTTTGGGCACTCAAAAAATGGAAAATGAATTTTTCGTCTAAAGAAAATGAAAAAATCCTTAGGCAACATTGTTTGCCATTCCAAGATGCACCCTTGTACACAATATGAGGTCATTTGAACAAACTATGCCATGAATGTGGCCATAAAATTGATCATTTGGCTTGAAAGCCATGAATCTCCACATGATAGCTCATTTTTGAGAACACTTTTTAAAAATAATTGCCGTATTACAAGTTTATTATTTTACCTGGTAACTTTGTCACATATAATGACACAATGCGAAGGTTTTCCATTTTTTTATTTTTTTATTCAATTTCTTATGCTTGTTTCAAAATGCGGTCAAGTTTGCCTGTATGACCGTCCTTATCTAGGGGTAGAATCTTGTGAAACTTTTGGTGTTTCTATGATGAAATTGATACTTGTGTACCTAAAAATGATTTTTGGAAAAAAAATAAAGAGCAAACTATGAGGGAGCTACAGTTCAATTTGACCCGCTTCTACCTGAATCGGCGGAAATTTGTCTTTTTCATGAGAGGTGGATAAAAGCTTTTGACACCCAACCATTTGGTAAATTATACATTAAATATGTCCTAGTATTTTATAAAAATGATTTGGTCCAATTTTGCAACAAATATATGGTAGGTCCTTCACAAAAAAACTCATTTTGCGCTCCGGAAAAATGGAAAATGGATTTTTCGTCCAAAGAAAATGAAAACTTCCTTAGGCAACATTGTTTGCCATTACAAAATGCACCCTTTTGCACAATATTAGGTCATTTGAACAAACTATGTGATGAATGTGCCCATAAGATTGATCATTTGGCTTGAAATCCATTAATCTTCACACATGATAGCTCATTTATGAGAACCATTTTTAAAAATAATTGCTGTATTAAAAGTTTATTGTTTTACCTTGAAATCCATAAGAAAAATGGAAAATGAATTTTTAGTGCAAAGAAAATAAAAAATTCCTTACGCAACATTGTTTGGCATTCCAAGATGCACCCTTGTGCAAAATATGATATCATTTAAACAAAATATATCATGAATGTTGCCATAACAGTGGCCATTTGCCTTGAAAGTCATGGATATTCAAACATGATAACTCGTTTCTGAGAACACTTTTTTAAGACATTTGCTGTAGTCCAAGCTTGCTATTTTTCCTGGAAACTAGGTCACATATAATGACACAATGCGAAGTTTTTCAAATTTTTTTTAAATTTCTTATGCCCGTTTCAAAATGCGGTCAAAATGACGGGCATTTCTAAGGACACTTATTTTAAAGATATTTGTATTATTACTAGTTTGTTATTTTTTCTTCTAAAAACTAGGTCACATTTGATGACACGATGAGAAGGTTTTCATTTTTCTCGAATTTCTCAGGTCAAGAAAATAGACGACATGATTTAATATTTTATTTCTAAATCTATTACAATCAATTTAGATTTATTTTGAGACAACGACCAATTTAGATGGTCATAATGTTGTATGATGATGTATTGCGTTCTGATTGGTCCATGGACAATCACACGGATCATGCATGAAACACCGTTGGATCCGGGAGGATCCAACGGACCCCCTCGCCTCCCCACCAACCCACCCAAGCCGAAACCCTAGCTCAGTCCTCCTGGACATCTTCCATCCACACCCCCGCCTCCTTTCTTTCGTTCTTTCTCACCTGAGCCACCATCCCCTCCCTCGTCTCCCACATCGCCACCGCCGCCACCCACCCACCCACCGCCTCGATCCCGTCCCCTTCCTCCCGGCCATCGCCCTCTCCTCCCTCCCCCCACCCTTTCCCCCTTTGCAACGGTGCATCCCACCTCCAGATCCAGCAGGGGTGGCACCGGCGTTCCCTCCGACCTCTAGATCCAGCAGGGGAGGCACCGGCGATCCACCCGCCCCACCCTCTCCTTGCGGCTGTCAAGGAGACAACATGCTCTGCCACTGCCCCATCCTCTCCGACCTCCCATCACCATATCTCCCTCGGCGCTCCAAGATCTCAACGCTCTAGATCGAGCAGGTGAGGTGCCGGCGCTCCAAGATCTCGACGCGCGGCCCAGGTGAGGTGACGGAGGTGCTCGTGGTGGACGCCTCCGTCGTCTTCCACCGACACGCAGCCGCGCCCTTCGACGCTGCTCTTCCGCGCGATGATAGACCTGGGCGCCGCTCGGCTGGGACAGAACCCATGCTCCACGACGCGATGGAGGTCTTCTAGGTACCCTCTCCCTCTCATTTTCTGTTCCTCACCTCCAATACTTGCCTCTCTGCTCGTGGCCTTGCTATGTACAGTTAGGATTTCATGGTCTATTGGCTCAATTGGGCCATCTGATGCTTGCTTGCCATGGTATCTCGATGAACATAATTGCTTGGTTCCTAAAACCCCAATTTCTAGGGTTGTTGGTTTGACACAACTACATGCCAGTGGATTAGTAGCATACACGTGTGACTTAGTTTCTGGTGTGTTTTGCTTGCAGGTCATTGTTGTGAAGGCCGCCACGGGAAGGCATGGGGGATTTGGCACAAGGCCAGTGAGTCTATGCTCTCTCCTCCATGGAAAGACCTAAATTCAGCTTGACAGAGAGCACATGAATGGTTTCATAGTGTGTTTAGGTTGTGGAACTTATAATTAGAAGGTTTAGAAAATGTTAGCCGAGCTAACTGTTCACAATCTGAAGTAACTTTAACTTGGTACAAAATTGGTCTGATATTAGTTTTATATCACAAAAGTAGGGAGGTACCTGCTTCTTATTAGTATCACCTTTGGATTATCACTGTGTTCGGTTCACCACTGTACTGATTATCTTGGCGAGCATTTGTTTAATAACTAGAATACATTGTCTGGTGGGAACTCTATTTACCTTACCTTACATGTACAATGCACAAGGTCAGTTTGCGTACTATTACAAATGTCTGTGAGGGTCCTTTTTGCTACTACTATAATTTCATTCATGAATTCTGCACATAGATTTTTCATCCTGCTATAAAATTGCTTGTGTCTGAATCTGTTTGCCATTGCTAGTCAGAAGTCGATTATTGCTGGTGTGTTCAGGATTCTATTTCTGTCATCTAAAATATGTGTTAATTTTGATACAGCGTAAAGAGCTATGTGAGCCCTCCTGGAAGGGGCTTCGGTTGGACCTCTGATTGAGCTCCCCATAGACTTTGACCCAAGGTAAACACGAATTTGCTTTTGTTGTTGCTGCAAATGTCCCTGTCTTGTTGAGAATAGTTTATGAGTAAACCCTGTGGTAACAAAACCATATGTCATGGGAGTGTGACACGTACTGTTTGTGAATGCCTGTGATTGGATTATTGGATATCTGTTGTTATATGTCCTTATCCATCATTGTCTGGCTGTTCTTGCAAGCATTATTAGTTAGGTTGTGTAGGTACCAAATTCTGCTTCTGGATTAGTCTATTGTTCTCCTGAGACCCTCCTTTTTCCTACATTGTCTGCTATTTGGATGGGCTGCTATCATTATAGTCTTTAATGGATGCTATCTAGATTGACAGTTTGTACCTGGGCCTTCGCGGTGGGGTTTGGACCCTGTGTCTGGGTTATTGTTATTGAACTTTGGGCCTGATCATGGACTTTTTGGGCCTTCATTTTTGTTGGTGGTTCTGAATTAGTGTACCTATAGTTCTACAAAACTGATATGACTGATTGTTTTGTTACTTGGACAACCAGCTTTGCTGGTGTTTTTCGCAGAGCTTTCCTTCTAGTTGCTGCTCAATGCTCGCCTTCGTTTCTCATCCGTGTTATTTATGTTTGCTGACATAACTTGCATGTTGCTCTTGTGCGACCAGCATCCTCGTGACAGGGTTTGTCGGAACTGCCATCGCCTTAGGATGCTTCTCTGGCGCCGCCATCATCGCCAAGCGCAGGGAGTACTTGTACCTCGGTGGCCTGTCATCTTCCGGCCTATCAATCCTTCGACATGAAACTGTATACTATGTAAGTGATGGCCCATGAAACTGTACCTGTACCTTTCTCACTCTGTATGTGGTGGTCCTCTCCCTCTAGCCTAGAGCTCGGTTTCTTCTCTTCCTTTTGGTGCGCATGCCATTACTGCGTGGTGACCATGTAGGTAAAGCTTGCAAGTCGATGGCAGTTAGAACTGGTGACTGGAAAGAAGCGCGCACCTAGGTCGATCTATCTGCTGGTCGTTGCGAGCATTTTTATTCTAGTGTGGTCCAGGCCAATGGCAGTATGCATACATTTATATTTACTAGAAATGCATGCATTTCTTTACACACATGACAAAAAAAGCCGTTGCTGCTGCTGCTAGGATAGGACATAGCAGTAGCTTGCTGGCTAGCTAGTGTATGTTGAATTGCTGATCAACTCGCCTCTGGGATGGCTGCTAGTACACCTACGTATAGCTACCTAGGTAGGAGTAGCTGTGTGGCGCATGCAGTGGATTATTAAAATATTACAATCTCTCGATCAGCAATGAAAAGTATCGAGATGCAGCTTTATACAGGCATGAGCGTGTACGCATGCAGCATGTTGTGTATGTGCACACTTGTGTACAGTAGAAATCTAGCGAGATATATATTGTACTTGCTCTCATGTGTGTCTCGGTCGGTAGCAACAATATGTAGTGATGGTGCCAACCAGATGGATGAAGCTTATAAACCAAGCATACATGCACAATAGTGATGGTTTTGGTAGTAAAAATATGCCAGCACTTACATAGTATACACTGGGTGCCAAAATTTGTGATTCGTGTCAATATGGTCTGATCAACTGTGCTTAACGGTGTTGTGTCCTCTTGCAGCTCAAGAACGCAGGTGACAAGTTAAAGGACAAGAAGAAGAGGAAGAGGAGGTCATGAACGTTTCTCGTGCACATCGTAGATACCACCACCGCCGCCTTGTAGGAATTAAGCTGGCGCCGTGCCACCCTTGTGTATCTGTTTTTGATTGTATGTGCACTTGTTGGAGGTGCAGACGTGTATTTGCTCTTGTGAGTATTTGACTGGATGATTTCTGGATTTAATCAGTTAATCGAGATATTTATTGATTTTTTGCTGTTCAAATGTGTAAACTGAAATCTGTGAATGAAAAAGACCAATTGTTCTACTTGACAAAATAATATTTGGGCTCTAAAAAGGCTGCGGCCCAAGCTATAGTGGATCGAAACATTGTCAATTTTTGAAAAACCAGAAAAGTAGGCTTAATGAAATGGTCCGCAAAAAGGCCACAGACTAGAAAATAAAAAGGCCAAATTGTTGGGCTTGGCCCATGTGGCTGACCAAAATCAATAGAAAAAATACATTAAATGGGCTGAATTAATGGGCTTGGCCCATATAGACATCGAAATGGACCGGGCTGATTCTTATCAACGACCAATTCAATTGGTCGCAATTTTGCCACGGTAGCTTGCCACGTTGGATCCGACATGGCCTGGGCAGACAAGCAGCGACCAAAACAATTGGTCATAGAGTCTACGACCTTTTATTTTGGTCGTAACCTTCTACGACCATATCACAAAGAAGGTCGTTAAGTTTAATTAACGACGGTCAGCTTTTGACCAACAGTTTTTGGTCATAAAAAGGTCGCAAATGAAAAACAACGACCATTCAGTGACTAATATTGATGGTCGCAAGTTAGCATATTTCTTGTAGTGATTGATTTCGGTTTCACAGAAATTGAAGTTTGTGTCACTGAGACCTTAGGGTTTGGCTTAGGATCTGTCTAGCGTGAAACTCGGTAGGGCCAATTTGGAAAAGTTGGTGGCACCGAATTTGAATGGTAGGATTTAGACAAAGTATTTTGTGGGAGAATTTCATGTGTATTTTTGGTGGCTAACTCTAAGCACTTGAGCAACCAGGTCATCATGGATACCTCATCCCCTTTTAATAATATTGGCTTTCCTATGGACTCAAAAGTGATTTCTCACAAAATGTAAAATGTAGAGTCTTGAAACCTGATCAGTTGCCAATCCTATTCCTTTCCTTATTCTTATTTCCTTGGGGATTCTCCACACATTCCAGCCCGTTCTCTCTGTGGACTTTATCTGAAATAAACTAGGTAAAAGTATTAGTCCAAGAGACAATGTATGTTGTCATGAATTATCAAAACCTCCAAGGGAGCATTTGTGCTTTCAATATCCCCCGTTTTGGTAATTGATGACAACATACAATCAAAGCTTCAGATTTAGATATGCAAGGATATATGAAAGGATTGAGAAACACATGACTAAGACATGCGCCCCCTAAATGTGTGCAATCCCTTTTAAAGGATTGTTGCTTTGGAATGCATGAACCCACACATGGTAGAAAGGATATGATAAGTCATGTGAGCCTTCCTATATGCATCAAACATATGTGAGTGAGGTGTCTCCTTGTTCAAAACTCACGCTTGCAAACAATATGTGCAAGAAACAAGAGATCATCTTGACCAAGGATACAATGCATATATTTACCTTGAAGTTCTTGTGCATTTTCATAGTAGGAACACACTTGCGAAAACAATCTTAGGAAACACATGAGTATTCTACTTATCCAAATGCAAAACAATTCGAATGTACCAAGATATGGAAGACATATGAAAAATGATATTTCTTAAAATTTATATGTCTCCAAGAACATTTAGAACTTTCTCCCTAAGTATGAATTTGTAAATCTTCCTCTCCCCCTAAATCTCAGCATGTAGATATTGTGAGTAGGTAGGGTGAGACAAGTCTAACACAAGATCATATATTCTCTCTTTAACTGATAGTATGAATTTGGTCTTCTCTCCCTCCCCCTTAATAGATATTCCTCCTCCTTGAGAGGCATAGGCTCCATACTTATTTCACCCCCTTCGTATTTCTCCCCCTCTAATACCTTTAATAAGCGTAAGCTTTGATATTTCTCCCCCTTTGGCATTAATTTCCAAAAATGGTCTGAGGGTTAGGGATCCTAGAGAGTAAGGGTCATTGAGGTCACCAGGGGTTGCGGCGAGCCCCCAGCGCGCGGCCGGCGATGCTGCCCTGGCCAAGGGCAAGGTCCCCGCGGAGGGGGAAACCCCCGCTTGGGACTTTGCGGGTGCCCGCTGTCGGGACCCCGATCCTAAGCCATAAGAATCTAGCATGTAACATATCACATCACTTTGTGGCCTCACACACGGTTATCCCCATGGCTGCGACCTTACCTGGGCCAGGATCGTTTGCGTCTTTTGGCTCACGTATGTGAATATGTCGCTAGCATTCAAATGTCAAAGAACCCGGGCTGACATGACTAGTCGTAGAACCCAAGTAGCACATCCGTACAGGGACAGGCATACATAACCCAGCAATGCAGGTGTGAGCCTCCAGCATGTGTAGACGAGTCGTAGCAAGCTACATGGACTCCATTACGCCGTGAGACATTTCTGTCATCAACTGCGCGTAGACGAGTCATAGCAGGCTACAAGGACTCATCAATGTGTCCGGAGCAGTAGCAAGCTACCAAGGCTCAGTGGAAGCACAAAGAGGCAGTTCCCTGTAAGAGTACTCCTAAGGCACACAACTAGGTGTCGGATCCCATACATACCATTGCACGTCACAGGTATGCACGACATGCCCGATATGCATAGATACAACTATGGCATCACAACATAACCATACAACAACATATCATTTATTTAGAAGGCTCCAGAGAACCTCCATAGAATAATGGTACAAACAGGGGTCACATGACCCATCATTCAGAGCATACAACCAACAAGCGGAAGACATATGTCTGGGTATAGACATCTACTAAAAGTGGCTGGAGGAGCCTGAAAAGCTACAATGACCCTACCAGAGGAACCAGACCTCTGTCTGGGATTCCCAAGCTAATCCGTTCAACATCGAACCTTACGTCATAAGGAACACTATTGAGACTGATGTCTCATCTGCAAAAACATAAATGAAGCAACCGTGAGTACAAAGGTACTCAGCAAGACTTACATCAGAACTATCTACATATGCATCATTGTCAACAGAGGGGGTTGTGGAGTTTATTGCAGCAAGCCAGCTTTGACTCTTGGCTAACCTGTACTACGACTACAAGTAGTATCTTTGAGGTGGGATAGCGCACACGAGTCCACATATTCACCAAATCAATACACCACTATGGATCCACTCCCGTCTCCCTACGAGAAGGCCATCCATAGCACTCACACATATCTTGCGCATTTTAGAGTATTTCTTTCACTTATCTATGTACCACATAAGTTCTCCAAGTAGTCCATATCCGAGGACGCGACTATTCGAACAGATTCATAACCCTGCAGGGGTGTACTTCTTCACACATGCTCCCGCCACTTATCGCCATGTGCAGGTAAAAGGCACCTCGGCAACCTTCAAGCGGAAGCCTAGGGAGGGAGTCGGCCACGACCGTCAATCACATAAGACCCTAGTCCAGGTTTATCGCCTATTTGAGACTGAACCCGCACGGAAGTCCGGCCGAAGTTTCCGCTACGGCCTCAAACGATGTGCGCAGGGTTCCCAAGCCCACCGTTCTGGTGCCACTTGGTACACCATGCCACTGTGTCTATACCGCATCACATCCCACCCCGTCGGGCAGCGCTATGCACGGCCGCCAACACTTTTTCCTACAAACACCAGAAACTAATTGCAACTCCTGGACAGGGATCAAGGCGATTAATAAGCCGAGAGGGTCAATTAAGTATCCCAATGTGCGGTAGTATCTTGTCTTGGATAACATACACAGAACTCAGTTCTTAAGGACGGTCCCAATGAGACAACCCGCCATGTACTCCTACATGGCCTCTCATCGCTACCTTTACCAAAACGGATTCACATCCTTAGCTCTCACACAGCAGGACAGAAACATATCCATTCCGATTCATCACCCAGATGGATCAGACCCGACACGACTCTAAGCATAGCAGGCACAGTAAGTAAGCAAGCATGGATGAGTAGGCACATCAAGGCTCAAACAGTTGCTACTCATGCTAAGTGGTTTCAACTATTTACTGTGGCAAGGACAGGTCATGCAAAGGAATGGGTTCAACTACCGAGAACATGTAACAGTTGAATCGTTGTTGTCCTAATGCAGTAAAAGAGAGCAGGAGCGATAGAGTAGGATTTTTACCGGGATGCTCAAGGAGGGGTTGCTTGCCTGACAGTTCTGAAGATAGAAGATCTCTTCATCAGTGTCAACGATCATAACGTCGGAACAACGTCTACCGAGGAAGAACAAACACCGGCAAACAAGAAGGAACAACATTCAATTCATGCAATGCACAACCATGATGTATGCTATGACAAATTAAAGTACTCAATTGACCTAGAGGAATAATTAACCAAGTTCATTGAAGTGGAATTCAAATAAGCATCAAATTCCAACTCCAAACTATTTATCAAATTTTATCCTAATCATAAAATGTCCTAGTTGGTGATGTTAACTTGTTCAAGCATGCATGAACATGGCATAAACAGATTCCTTGTATTTTTATGATCATTTTTCATATATAAATTATTTTCATCTGACTTACAGATTAATTTCTATGATTTTTAGAAGTTTTAAACATTTTCTGTAATTTCCTGAATATATAAAATACCAGAAAAGGTTTATTGCGTCAGCAGTGCGTCATCGAGGCGTCAGCAAGTCAACTGGGTCAAACCTGACGTGTGGGCTCCACACGTCAGTGACACAGAGGCAAACCGGGTTTAGCCCCATGTTGACCGTGGTTTGACTCGCCCTGGGGCCCACAGTCAGCGCCTGGAGAGGGTTAATTAGCAAGGCGGGTTTAACCTCTAATGACGGCCACGTCACCCTCACCGGACTTGGCCGGCGGCGACCAAAACGACAGCAGTTCCCCGCCGGAGTTGCACTACACGCGGCCATTCGACGAGCGGGGACCACCAGCTCATAGCCCGCACTCATCGTCATCCATTGGAGGCTCCATGGGGGTCGCGGGGCGCCGGAGATGAGGACGGCGGCGAGATAAGTGGCGGCCGGAGCTTGGGTGCTCACGAGTTCGATGCTATGGTTCGAAAGAGGATAAGATGAGGCGCTGGGGGTGCTCTACACATTGCTACGAACAGGTTGGTCACGCCGGGGTGACCAAATGGTCACCGGAGCTACGCCGGCGGTGAGCTCAGGCGGCGGTACATTTCGGTCATCGCCAAAATGGCGGCTAGAGGATGGAATCGATGATGGGGCAAGGGGGGGTTCGATTAGAGGCTCACAGGGAGGCGGAAGAGCTTGCCGGCGGCCTCGGAGACGGCCTGAGTCCGCCGAATCGACGGAGGCAACCCGTCGGCCGTGGCGGGGAAGAAGGGCCCGAGGCCATTGCTGGGACGCGTCCGGCGTTGCTTGGCTTGGTGGAGATGGAGAAAGCGTCGCAGCGGAGCTCTTGGACTCCCTGGAGGGACCGTAGGTGGCCTGTGGCCACGGCTTCGTCGACGGCGTGCTCATGGCCGTGTCGGCCATGGAGCGAGGCGAGCAGAGAGAGCAAGGGTGCGAGAATGAGCAGTTGGCGATGTTTGCACGGCTCATCGCGCTGGCGGGGAGGAGGCAGGCTGGCTGGTGCGTGCGCGCTTGCGGCGAGCGCCGTGGCGAGCTTCTCCTCTGCCTTCTGGCAGGAGGAAGAAGATGCCTGTGCCCCTAGTGAGCTGGGCCTGCTAGGTGGGCTATGCCAGCTCCTCTCCTGGGCTGGCTAGGTAAGCCCAGGTAAGGTTTCTCCTTTTTCCTAATTTCTTTTCTTTTCTAATTTCTGCTCTCTGTTAATATTTGTTTGGGGAAAAAAATCCTAAAGTCAATAATCCTGAAATAATTTATGGGGTTAATACCTACTATTGCTGGGCCCCACAAATAGTTTCAGAATATTTCGAGCCACTAAGATATTTATAGTGCTTTATTAATTGATTTCAGTAGCATTTAAGGATTATTTTAAAATGCTATAATTTTTGTGAAAAATAAAATGTCACCTGATATGTTGTTGCCAACATTTATCAGAAATAGTGAACATTTTTGAAGAGTGTTTTGGATTAATTGAAATTCAATTGTTGGAGTTTTGTTTATTCAATGAGGTGCTAGGGTTTGACATCCCCATTTCAAATTCAGTTGAATTAAACATGATGCCATTATGGTTGATGCAATGACAATCAATGACTAGGTAGGGCTGTGACAGCCGCCCCAGGAGGAGGCGCCGGGGCGCCCCGGTGCCTGACCCTTCAAGTGGTCCGTGGTTGCGCCTTGGTCATGCGTGGGGACTCTGGGAGTCCCCGCATCGCTCTCGACATGCTCGAGGCCGACCTTCGGGCGGAGGACGAACGCCTCAAGTCCGAGCTCCTTAGCCTGGACGCGGGATGGCGCCAGCTTGAGGTGGCCGTCAAGCAGGGCCAGCGGCAAGACGAGGCAGCCTAGGAGAAAAGGAGCAGGGCCGCCCACAACGCCACGGAGGTGCGGGAGAGTGCCGTCCGCGAGACAGAGGCGGCCGACGAGCGGCGCCTGGAGGCTGAATACCGCGCTCACCGAGTGGAGGATCAGACTACCCTCCGTGAGCAGGAGCTCCGGGCACACGAGGACAAGGCCACCACGCGCGAGCAGAAGTGCACGGCCCGCGAGGTGGAGCTGGCCCAGAGGGAGGAAGTCATCGTCGGCCGGGAGGCCAATGTGGCCCTTCGAGAGTGAGAGGCCGCCCGGACCACCTCCAACTAGGAGGCGGAGCGTGAGCGCCTCATGACCCTGGAGGGCCAGGTCCTTGCCGACAGGGTTTCTTTCGAGGAAGCGCGCGCCATGGCGCAAGCTCAGCTCGAGAGGAGGGAGGTCATAGCTAGCATTGATGCCGACGTGAGGGTTGCCAGGGAGTGGGAGGCCGCTCTAGAGGAGTACCGCGGCAAGCTAGTGCTGCAGGAAGCCCGCTTCCAACTTTAGCGCGACGAGCTCCAGAAGGAGGTCGACAAGCTAAAGGACCAGCTCCAAGACGCCGAGAGCGACCTTCAGGCCGCCATCAAGGGCAAAGGGGATGTCGAGGCAAAGTTGGCGTCCCTCCATACGCAGGTTGGCGAAGCCGCCAACGCCTTGCAGAGGCACAGACAATGCAAGCACAGGGTGCCGAGCTGTTCTTGGGCCTCGCCATCTGCACCAGCGGTGCGCTCGCCACTTCGTCGAGGACGTCCCGGCACTGCCACGCGCGAACTCTGACGGGGGCTACCTCGACTTCTTCAGCAAGGTGGTGGAGGCGCTGGAGTCGGGATTGTCCAAGGTGGATGAAGCCATCAAGGGAGGCGCCCGTGACCTCCTTGACTGCGCGGCGACGCACGTCTTCTCCAACCTTCGCCGATACGATCATGCCTTTGACTTCTCCCGTGTGGTGGAGCCAGTGCCCACAGAGCTCTAGGGCCCACTCAGGGACGAGGTGCACGAGCACGTGGACTCTCTGATCGAGCGGTTCACGCATGTCGAGCCCTCCGAAGAGGGCGGCAGCCTTGGAGGAGACTTCCCCAGTGATGACGGCGAGGACGGCGCCTCCTCCTCTTGAGATTTTATCTTTCTTTTCTTGTTGCACCGTGAACCACCCAGCCTCGTGGGGGCATAAAGACATTTGTAGGTCACTTTTGCTATAAGTACTTGATGCTTGATGTGTTTAATGCGATTATGTTTTCCCTCAGAGGCCTCCTTCTTCTTTTTACATTGCTTTTGTGTCCTGCGTCGCTGGGACCTAGCCGCCGAGGTTGGCTACAACATCGCTGGTATGCCTGAAGCGGGGGCTCAGCAAGGCCAGAGGGTGTTGGACTCCAAGGGCTGGTAGGAGACCCTAAGAGGCGATGCTCAGGGTCCCCCCTTGATGCGTAGATGCCTCGTGCCAAGGAAATCGGGGTGCCTCAGGAGGGAACGAGAGGACAAAGCTCGAGGGGTGAATTTAGACTTAGCTCCTTCAAGGTGTGCGTCCTGGAGGGAGCCTTCCGAAAGGAGCGGCCCGTGAGGCGCGGTCCCTTGCGAAGCCTTCCGTCTACGGAACGCCACTCGCGAGGCCTCCCGAGGGGGCTCCTGAGGCCTCCAATGTCCTGCACCAGGGAAATTGTCAAGTAATGTAGTGGGAGCACTCGCTGGGTTGCCTGTGAGTGTCACACGAGGAGATGAGGGCACCAAGGACCTAGTGAGGTGACATACATGGGAGCAGGCCCGCGAGCCAGAGCTCGGTCGCCTGGGTTTTGCAGCGTTGCAGGGACTGACCCGAGCACAGACACCGTGCCCATCCCCTGCTCTCATGACAAACATGGGGGAGATCATGAGCGCACACCTCTCTTGAGGCATAGCCAGCTGCAAGCACATAGGGAATCTGGCGGAAATAAGCTTTACTGATGCATGAAGAGGGTTCATTACATAACAAAAAGATACATGCCGTTGTGTTCAAAATGGGTCAGCGTGAGGTTGGTGCAGCTGAAAAGCACCCTCAAAGGATGACAGAAACACTGCCGTGACGGGCACAGATCAGCCTGAGGTTGATGCAGCTGAAAAGCGCCCTCATTGTCAAAAATTCCGCCATAACTAAGCATGGGGCATTTGCCAGCGCTAAGCATGGGGCTTCCACGAGAGTGGGAAGGGAGTCTCACGTGCTGAGGGCAGCAAGGGTAGAGAGAGCCCCGAAGCATGTACAGGTCCGTCTCGCTCGTATCCGTGGAGCACAGATAGAACTTACGGTGATGGAGGGTGTTCCATGTGTTTTGTACAGGAACACCCTCCGCCGTCATTAGCGGGGACGCGATTGGCCGGTTTGTGGTCGTGAACCACGCCCACGATGCGGGACTCCAAGCTCATGTGCGCCAGCCTCGCGAAGATGGTTGCGGTGTTCTCTAGGCCGAAAGGCACGTGCATGAGCGGAGGTGAAGGAGGGAAGGGCCTCGCGAGGCGAGCCTGGTTGAGGGAGACGAAGTCAATGCACATGCGCCTGGCCCCGTGCCGCTTGGAGACGGGGGTGGGGTAGATGGTCCACCTGAGGTGGGGAGCTTCACAGGCGGTACCTGTATCTTGGGGCTTGCTGACGGGCAGTGCGCTCTGACGCGCGGCTGAGTGGTGCTCGACCACCTCCCTCGGCAGGCCGGGCATGCCTGATGCTATCCATGATGACGCACCAGAGCTTGCACGGAGGAAGGTGACAAGCGCGCCCCTATTTGGGGGAGGGGCCGCCGCTGATGGCATGGGAGGGGCCCGCACTGCCCCCGTCCGGCGACGCCTTCTTGGACCCCAGCCTACTTCTGAGTGGGCAAGGGGTTCTTCTTCGTGGGTGCTACCTCAGCAGGCCTAGGGATGTCCTCATCGGCCGGGTACGCGGTTGCGGCGGCCCTGTAAGCATGCTTGAGGGTGTGCACCGCGTCCTTCTCATCGCAGCGGATGGTGATGGTGCCGCTGCAGCCGGGCATCTTAACGAGGCCGTAGGCTTGGTGGGTCACGGCCATGAACTTGGAGAGTGTCGGGTTGTCCAAGATGGCATTGTAGGGCGGGCCGATGTGTGCCACGTCAAAGTCGATGAACTCTGTGTGGTAGTTCTTGCGGGTGCCGAAGGTGACGGAAAGGCGCACTTGCCCCACGGGGATGGTGGAGCCGTCGGTGACAGCTGAGAAGGGCCTGGTGGGCATCAGGCGCTCGTAGGGCACTTGAAGCGTCTCGAAGGTCTCCATAGAGAGCACGTTGAGCCTTGCCCCACCGTTGATGAGGGTCTTGGTGACGGCCATGTTGCTGATAGTAGGAGTGCATAGCAGGGGGGTGGCGCCCATGACTTTCGTGGACTTGGGATGGTCGCTGGCGTCGAAGGGGGGAGCTCGGACCACTTGAGTCGGCTGACGGACTCGAACGTCAGGAGGGCCGCGCTCACCTCGCGGGAGAACTGATTGAAGTGGCGGTTGGATGGAGGGGCCTGGGCCCCACCGAGGATGCAGGCCACCCTACGGGGCTCCTGGTAGCCCCAGTGTTCTCAGCGGGAGGGAGGTTATTGGCGCGCGGCTGGGCGGCGTTGGCCTGAGGGTCAGCTTGTCGCGGCTAGTTCTGTCATCTCTAATGATTGTTACCACCGGCGTCGTTGTCGGTTTTGTCATCCAAGCAACCGCCTCAACTGCCGCTGCCGTGGCCCCTTCCACTGCGCTCCTTGCGAATGTCGCGGTGGTCGGTGTGGCCCTCACGAAGCAGCCTGAGCTCGTAGTAGTCCTAGGTGTTGTGGGAGTTCACATTATGGTAGGCGCAGACGGGGTGGTCATCCTTATTGGCCTTGCCGTGGTCGCGACCACGCTTGTAGTCCGGCTCCACCATAAGCACGGCCGGGCCTTGCGCTTGGGGTCCTTGCCCTTGGACATCACCACGCCAGGCTCGGCGTCAGGGTCGTTGTGGAGGAACAGGCGTCCCTCTTTAGCCTTGGCACAGCGGGCGGCGAGGACGAAGAGCTCCACTGTGGAGTCTAGCTCGTCCCTGACAGAGAGCTTCTCGCGCATCTTTACGTTGGTGACACCGCCGGTGAAGGCGGAGACGATTGCAGCATTAGAGGCCTTTGGAATCCTGTTGCGCACCTGGTTGAAGCGCTGGACGAACTTACGGAGTGGCTTGTCAGGACGCTGGCGCACGGCTCGCAGGTCATTGATCGTGAGGGGGCGATCACTCTTCCCGTGAAGCTGGTGACGAACTGTTTGCAAAGGTCCTCTCACGAAGAGACGGACGCCTCGGGGAGATTTATGAGCCATGCGCGCGCTGCGTACTTGAGGGCCATGGGGAAGCAGTTCGCCATGACCCGGTCATCGCCCCTCGCTGCCTGGATGCTGATGGGTAGAGCAGGATGAACTACGTGGGGTTGGCGTTACGTCATAGCAAGGAGGAAGTTCTGGCTTGAACTTGTCGGGCCACACCACACGGCGCAGCTTGGGGGCAAGGGAAAAGTAGCCCCCGGTGGTGGCAACATCTCCGTTGAGGGCCACACGGTTCTGGCGGCAAGCCGCGGCATCCTGGAGAACATGATCTTGGCGGTTGCGCGCCTTTTCGAGGGTCACGCGCGCGTCCTGGGGCGCGCGGTGGACGATCTGGCAACTGTCGTCATCGCGGGCTGGCGCTGACGACCCGTGAAACAGCTTTGGGGCGCACGCCATGGGGTGCCTCTAGGCCGCGCCGCGGGCTAGAGGAGGAGGAGGAGGAGGAGCATCTTTCTCGGCCTAGTCGGCGTGCGACAAAGGAGGAAGCAGGGAGCGGGAGGGTGCGTGTCGTGGTTTTGTCAACCCGACAGATGTCCTCATAACAGGACTCAGGTGTGAGGCCATCGCCGCTTGGTGGCGACCTGAAGGGGTTGAACAAGAGAAAGAGAGAGTCGGGTTTACCCAGGTTCGGCCCCTCCTATGGAGGTAATAGCCTACGTCCTGCTTTGTGTGTATTTGATGGATAGATCTCGATTACAAGGGTGCAGAATCACTAACCTAGCTATGGAGAGGTTGTAACTTGAGTCTTTTGGCCCTAGGGGCCTGCCTTTATATATAGGTCAAGCCCTAGGGTTTACAACAGAGTCCGGGTCATAACACAACCCGTGACCTATAATGTCTCTAACATGTCTTGTGTCTTAAGGAAACTCAGCTAGCGTCTTTAGCTGGCAACTCTCGTCAGCTACCGCCTCGTTTGTCTTCATGATACGGCCCATCTTGTGCTTGTCCTCAAAGTTGTCTTTATATCTAACTCGGCCTAGTAGGGCGGGTTACGCCGTGGAGTTATATCCCCGTCATTAGGCCCAGATTGATTTGAATCCGTTCATGTCAATTTATCTTTTCTTTCTTTGAAGGCTCACCATTGGGCTTGTGTTTCGCATGAATTTCATAATGTCGGCTTACAGTACTTTCAGACTTGTCATTTCTCATGAACGTTGCAGTTTCGGTTGTTCTGTCAGCTAGAACACATATCTTACTATTTTTCCTCGCTTAGTTACATCCACTCGTAGAGAAATTTGCTTAGAAACTGGTTTGTGACCCAATGTTTTTGCTGAGTGTTGGGGTTATACCTTCGGCCTTCTTGAATTTTGCCAGCTCATAATAATACTTTCAGTATAGGCGGCCTAAAATCTGCTCCAGCTTATCTTTTTTGTTACTCTTGTAGTTGTTGCATAACCCGCCATGGCTCCGGAAAACCCCAAAGTTTGCAACTGGGCAAAAACCAAAGAGTCCAAGCTTACCTTAGAGAACCTCGTGGACCAAGGCTTCTTGCCGGCTCAAAAAGTTATCAAATGGCGGGCTCCCGAAGAAAAACCGTCCCCACAACCATGGCTAGGAGAAGTTGTGGTTTTTACTGATCATTTGCGTAGAGGCCTTCGCCCTCCCGGCTAAAAATTCTTCAGGGACCTCTTGCACTTCTTCAAGATCAGGCCTCAAGACATTGGTCCAAACTCCATGACCAATTGTTGTCAATTTCAAGTGTTATGTGAAGTGTACCTTCAGATTGAGTCATCCGTGACTTTGTTTAGAGAGTTCTTTTAACTCAACCGCCAAACGGAGACGAAGAATGGCGCTTATGGCGAACTTGGCGGCGTCTCCATCCAGAAAAAAAGAGTGCCTTCCCAGAATCAAAGCTGGCAACTCAACCAAAGGGGTGGAACAAAACCTGGTTCTACTGCAGAGATACTTCACCTGAAGGAGAAAATCCCCTGCCAGGTTTTATACTGGAAGGACTTAATGGTAAGGAGGAATTTCCGGGTTGGCTAACTGACGAAGAAAGAGCTTGTTGACACACGAACACGTCACCGTGTACCCTCGACGCCGGGGGTGATGCACCGCAGCTCACGTCGAAGGACGTCCGTCCGGCAGCGCAATACGCAAGACAGCCGGCGGACGCTTTTGCAGACCCGAAGCCCCGCACGCCCGGGAGGGACCCCGTCAGGGATTGCGGCGGCTATGGGCTGCCCTAGGTCGATTCGCTCGCCCCTAGAGCCTCGATATTCGCAGCTCTCAAACACGAAGAACAGCGAAGAACGAGAGAGAAAAACGATGGAGAGATAAAACGTAGATGAAAAAGTAGTATATTGATTTGTTCGATTGTGTGTTGTTCAATCGGCCGTCACCCCCAACATATATAAGAGGCGGCTGGACTTCCCGTACAAGCAAAGGATTCATCTAGGCTTTCCTTACAAGAAAATTACATCAATTCACGTCCTAGAGTCCTAGCTCTAGTCTAACTCGGATTCAACCCGAATTTGGCCCAAATTTCGGTCTTGCTCCTTGCGTGGACTATAGAATCTGCATACGACGTTCGATTGAGACGTTTTTTATATCCAAATCAATCGTTTCGATGACACGAACAATTCTTCTGTTGATACTTTTCCAAATAAGGCCATCTTCAATACTCCAGAAGGTCATCTTCAACTTCCAGTCGGATTTGGTCCTGTGGCTGACTAGGCTGTCTGAGTTTTGTAGAGACTTTCCAGGCCGTATATTATATCAAATGATGATGACTCCAAAAGCAAAGTGGACCGTTTCGACGATACGCACAACTTTCATGTAGAACACTTTTCCATACGACGCCATCTAGATAATCGTTTGAGCTCGTCTTTAGCTTTTGGTCGGATTGCGCAAAATTGACATTTTCCACTCGGCCGGCAAGCTTTCACCCGACAAGCTCTTTGCCCGGCAAGCTCTTTGTCCGGCAAGCTTTTCACACGGCAAGCTCTTTGCCCGGAAAGCTTTTCACTTGGCAAGCTCTTTGCCCAGCAAGCTTTTCACCCGGCAAGCTCTTTTCCCGGCAAACTTTTTTATTCGGATTTTCCGACTCAAACTTCAGCGTGATCTTATTTTGTCTCTCCAAGTTGCATACGACCTCGGATTTGGACGATTTATATATCAAAATCGACCGATTCGACAAGACGAAACTTTTCCGTGTTGAAGATTTTTCAATTCAAGGCCGTCTTGAGGGCCTAATTGCTCGCGCGACCCATCAGACACCATCCAGGTGGGTGTCTGGTCCCTCGCGCCATACTTTTGCTCAGGGTCGGTCCGCAGTGTTTTGCTTCTAACTTTTGCATACGAACTCGGATTGATATGATTTATATATCAAAATCAATTATCTCGACGAGACGAAGACAATCCATGTAGAGCATTCCTTCATCCGATGTTGTCTTGGAGGCGTAATCGACCAAAAAGCACTCAGAACATCTAAACATGACGATCCAAGTGTAATTTTGGCCCTTGATATGATGCCGAATGGTGATGGCCAAAACATCAAAGTTGTTTCACTCGGCAATATGAACTTTCTCGTATAGAAAACCTTTTCGTTTGAGTCCATCTTTACTGCATTTTGCATCGTGCCAAAATCAGGTGTCAACACATGCCCCCCTGTTTTTCGGCAAAGCTTGCATGCCGAAAAATAATTTGCACCATGTTTGTTCTAAGGACGATGTCAACACTCCATCGGCCATCTATATTTCTCAGGGCGATAATTATGTATTGGCCATGTTTATGCTAAGGGCGATAATCATATATCGGCCATTGCCTAATTAGGCTTCTTGCCACACACTCGGGTGCTACTTCTTCAGATATCTGCCATTGAGAGCTCGAAGTAATAATACTCCTTGTATGGATCCCACCAAATATGAATTTCCAGGAACTATTCTTGCAATCCTAAAAGGACCTTCCCAGTTTGGAGACCACTTCCCAAATTTTCTATCTCTAGAACCAATCGGCAGAATCACTTTCCACACAAGATCGCCAACTTGAAAATTCTTCAACTTGACCTTTTTATTGTAAGCTCTTGCTACCCTCAACTTGTCCCTCTCTATGGCCTTTAATGCAGCCAAACGTTTATCGGCAACCTCATCAATATTTTCCATCATCAAATCATAAAAGTCCACTGCCGATAAATCATTTTGTTTGGCTATTCTCAAAGCACTCAAATTTACTTCCACTAGTAAAACAGCCTCTTGACCGTATACTAGCTCATACGGAGTTACCTTTGTAGCACCATGCCTTGAGATTCTATGTGCCCATAAAGCCTCAGACAACAACTCATGCCATTTTATTGGATTATCCTCAATCTTCTTCTTGATGAGCTTAATCAATATTTTGTTGCTAGACTCAGCTTGTCCATTAGCTTGGGCATAATACGGAGATGAATTGAGCAACTTTATGTTATATGATTCGGCAAACTCTCTAACTTGATGTGACATGAAAGATGAACCTTGATCTGTAGTCAACGTCTGAGGAATGCCGAATCTATGAATAATGTGTTCGGTTATGAATTGAATTAACTCCGTATGTGTCATGTTCTTGAGAGGTACTGCTTCAGACCATTTAGTGAAATAATCGGTTGCCACCAACACGAACCGATGCCCCTTTGAAGAAGATGGATGAATTTGTCCAATGAAGTCTAAACCCCATCCTCTAAAAGGCCACGACTTGACAATAGGATGTAACATAGCAGCAGGAGCCAACTGAATATCACCAAATTTTTTACAAGCTTCACACCCTTTATAATACCTAAAGCAATCATTAATCATAGACGGTCAATAAAATCCAGCACGTCATAAGAGCCATTTCATCTTGGGTGCCGACTGATGAGTACCACAAATGCCTTCATGTACCTCTCCCATAGCAACTCTTGCTTGGTCCTCGTCCAAACACTTCAAAAGAACATCTTCAACCGTTCGGCGATAAAGACCATCACCTCTCATTGTATATTTGAAAGCCATACGCCGAACAGCCCTGTCCACCCTTTCACTCGGATTGCACAAGTAATCAATAATGGGCTTCCTCCAGTCATGATTTTCACCTGCACTAGATTTATTGTTAGTGGCCGAATCAGTGGGCTCTGGTTCGGCCTCTCCCATATTAGCAAGACAAGACATCGGCTTCTGAGAAATGTGAAACATGCCATGATCAACATGATAGCCGGATGCTTGTTGTGCCAACTCATTTGCTCTCCAATTGTCATGTCTAGATATATGAGCAATGCTAAAATAATCCAAAGTAGAAATCGTATCTAGACACTTATCAAGATAAACATTAAGTGATTCGTCTAAACATTGAAAGACTTTGGACACTTGCTGCACTACTAATAACGAATCACCAAAAGCCTCAACATGTGTAGCACCTATAGCGAGCAACATCTCTAAACCGAATAACAATGCTTCATATTCGGCTTGATTATTTGTGCAAAAATATTCCAGTCGGCATGAGGCTTCAAAAACAGCACCATGAGGAGATATATAAACAATACCAACACCTTGGCCATTGCTACAAACTGAACCATCAAAATATAACCTCCACGGCACTAATGAGACAAGGTTTATATCAACATCATGCTTGTCATTAATCCGATGCTCAACAATAAAATTAGCAACAATTTGGCCTTTCATGGATTTTAGAGATTCATAAGCCAAATCATACTCAATTAAAGCATAAGCCCACTTGCCAATTCTACCACTAAGAATTGGCCTATGCAACATGTACTTAATGACATCGGTTTGACAAGCTACTATGTAGGCACTCGGCACTAGGTAATGTCTCAGTTTTGTGCAAGCATAATACAAACAGAGGCATAATTTTTCAATAAATGTATACCTTGTCTCGGCTTCCAATAAGCGTCACCTCAGATATGTAATAGTATGCTCTCTTCCTTCGGTTTCTTGAGTCAATACAGCACCAATAACACCTTCCTCCGCTGCAATGTAAAGCCTAAAGGGCTCTTTATGTTTGGGTGCTTTCATCACCGGAGGAGTGCTCAAATAAGTCTTGATCATGTCGAATGCCTCTTGCTGTTTTTGCCCCCCAAGTAAAATCAGCATCATTCTTTAACCGAAGGATAGGAGTGAATGCATCAACCTTCCCTGACAAATTAACTATGAACCTTCTCAAATAATTGACCTTGCCAAGGAATTTTTGCATATCTCTCTTGCATGTTGGAGCCTCCACTTTTTGTATAGCTTCTATCTTTTTGGGATCAATTTCTACGCCATTCTCATGAATAATGAAACCCAAAAACTTTCCAGCCGACACGCCGAATGCACACTTCAAAGGATTCATCTTCAGTCCATATTTTTTCATTCTTTCAAAAGGTAAACGCAAATCGGCCAAATGAGACTTAAAACATTCCGATTTGACAACAATATCATCAATATAGACTTCAAGCATAATACCGAGTAAATCATGGAAAATTAAATTCATAGCCCTTTGATATGTGGCACCAGCATTTTTTAATCCGAATGTCATCACTGTCCACTCGAATAAACCAAGGAAACCAGGGCAACGAAAGGCTGTCTTGGACATGTCCTCTTCGGCAATAAAAATTTGATAGTAACCCGCATTACCATCAAGAAAGCTAATAACCTTATGTCCAGAAGCATCATTAATAAGCATGTCGGCTATTGGCATGGGATACTCATCTTTGGGTGTAGCTCTATTCAAATCTCTGAAATCAATGCACACCCTTAACTTGCCGGATCCTTTCTTCTCCACCGGCACAATGTTAGAGATCCACTCGAGATACCTGCAAGGCCGAATGAAATTAGCTTTGAGCAACCGACCGATCTCCTCCTTGATCCGGTCATATGTTTTTGGATTAACTTTTCTGGCCGATTGTTTGTAAGGTCTAAAACCAGCCTTTATAGGTAACCGATGCTCCACTAGCTCTGGGCTTAAACCTGGCATCTCATGATATTCCCATGCACAGCAACAAACATATTCTTTCAATAGCCCGATCAACTCAGCTTTATGATCTGCTTTCAAATTCTTGTTTACAAAAGTCGGCCGAGTGACTGAACCATCTCCTATATCTACCTCTTCTAATGGATCGGCCGACGTAAAACCTTGTCCTAATTTATCCATGTCATCCAACTCCTCTATAGATTCATACATATCGTTCTCGCTAGACCGATATTTTGCAAGACGTTTCTGCAACCACTCGGAATTAGAATCCATTTAAACATATCGTACCTTGGAGCCGATTGCCACCAATCGGCTTTAAACAGACGGGCACAAAGCCATTCTTCGTTGCACTGAGGAAATCAAACTCTGACAAGTCACGTCCCGTCAAGCAAGTAGCATTGGGATGTTGCCAATCCACCGATGCATCGGCCAAAGCAACACAAGCCGAGTTATCCGCATGAATGACTTCCACCTCATCATCAACCCACTGGATCAAAAACTGGTGCATAGTAGATGGCACGCATTGGTTTGCATGAACCCAATCACGGCCTAGTATGACGTTGTAGTTACCTTGCACCTCAGCGACAAAGAATACAGTAGCCAAAGTTTTGCTCCCGACTGTAAGCTCCACATACATCACACCTTTGGCTTCAGTTTTCTCTTTGCCTTCAAACCCATTAAGCACCATATTGGTCTTGATTAATTCGTCATCGGGCAAACCCAATTTCTTGAAGACCGAATAGGGCATGAGATTCACCATAGCACCACCATCAACAAGCATCCGAGTGAGTGGTGATCCATTGATATGACCTCTGAGGTACAATGGTTTCAAGTGCGTCACTGGTTCTTTTGGCTTCTCGAATATTGCATTTTTGGGGCCAAAATCTAGCTGAGCCACTTCCCCTCCTTCATTTACAGCGCGGAATTCAGCGGGTAAGTAATACACCATGTTGATATCCATACCTTCATGAACCGGTGTAGACTCATAGTCCAACAGATCGTCTTCCTCCTCGTGCGCGTCCACCAAGTCTGAATTCTGTCCGAGTGAAGGAGAAGTAATAGGTGACGTGGACGATGTGAGAACGGTTGCATCATCCTCTTTTGGCGATGTACGTGCCACTGTGATAGATGTAGAAGCCACTATATCTTGTATTGGTTTAGGCTTCCACACTTGCTTTGCTGGTACCATGGGCCGAGTGACATTGAACAAATTGTCCCTTTGCTTCTCGGCCTCTTGTTCTGCCATCTCTTGATTTCTCAACCTCTGTAGTTTCCTCTTTTGTGTCTTTGTTAGCTCTGGAGGACACCACCTTGGCTGAGTGTATTTAGGATCAATTGGCTTCACTTGGATGGTACTTGCTTCATGATCATTAGCCGATTGCTTTGGCGCGATAACAAGTATTGGCTCAGTTGGGTTGCTATGCACAGTCGGCTGTTGCGTGGTGAATGTTTCAGTGCCCAAGATGAGTGAGTCGGCATTGATATTTTCCTTACCTTTTCCTGACTCCACTGCTGCAACACTTGGCAACTTGACACGCCACTCTTGTTGACTTTTCTGGCCTACGAAGTTTTCACTCGGGCGCACCTTTTTACTCGGATGAAATCCAATCGGACGTTCAACTGAGTAGAATCCATTCGGCCATATTATTTCATTTAGATAACTTCCACCCGGGTGCATTCTTACACTCGGATAGTTTCCACTCGGAGGTATATTTTGACCAACCGACTGATGGACACCAATGTTCAATCGGTTTTCATACGAGCATCCATGTCGATCCCAAACAGGTTGTCGTTGTTCTTGTGGAAACGGCACCCTTGATCCAGTCAATTTTGCATACCGACTGAACATATCAGCTGATGGTGACCTTGGTCGCTTTAGGTACGATGACCGATTAGAGCTAGAACCGGCCGACTGATTTGCATATTTGGACAGCAGCATATCAAAAGTTGGCTTGATTCGCTTACGTTGTACCTTAGCTTCATTCCTCTTCCACTTGCCAACTTTTGGACTCTTGGGCTTAACAAATTTAACACGAGTGTCTTGTTGCACCTGTGGTTGCCCCCCGAGTGCAGGATTCTTGATGGTGATCTTGATTACTTCCTTGCCATCGGGTTGCTTGTCAAGCACAACCTGCCTCCCCAAGACCTTGCTATCCTCCTTGCTTTTTCTGGGCTCACCAACAATGACATTAGTTTTATTAGCAGATTCGGCTACCTTCGGCCGAATGAGCAACTTTGTCCCCCCCAAATCCAGAGTGTTCATTGGGAAGGGTTGCTTATCAACTTGCATCTCAGAATAGTTCAATCGTCCGTCATTAATGGCCGATTGTATCTGTCGTCGGAAAACATTGCAATCATTAGTAGCATGAGAAAAAGAATTATGATATTTGCAATAAGCACGCCGTTTCAGCTCTTCAAACGACGGTAAAGTATGAGATATCCTAATGATCTTAGCTTGCAGCAAAGCATCAAATATTTTGTCACACTTAGCAATGTTAAAAGTAAACTTCATCTCTTCATCACGATTCTTATGAATCGGTTTCAGATCATTGCAAGTAAATGGTTTGGCCTTTGAGGGCCAAACAAATTCAGTAGCATAAATATCACCCTCATCGTCCGAGTGGTCACTATCATACTCAACCATATTCATCTTAGGACGATCAGTTTTATATCTATGCAGCTCCTTGAGATCTTTGCTTCGGCTCTCCTGAGCCAAAGCTCTTTGCAAGACTTGGTTGATACTTAAGAACTCATAGCCTTCTAGCTTTTCCCTAATGTGAGTTTTCAAACCACTAAGCACAAGGTCAGCCAAGTCCCTCTCGGTTATTACCAAACTATAGCACCGGTTCTTTGTATCTCTAAATCTCTTGACGTAATCGGAGACCGATTCATCATTTTTCTGCTTAACCGATGTAAGATGTGATAACTTAAGTTCATTGTCGCCGCTGTAAAAGTGATCATGAAATTTCTGCTCTAGCTGCGACCACACACGAATGGAACCATGTGGTAGAGAAGAGAACCATAAGAATGCAGTATCAGTTAAGGATAAAGGAAACAAACGCACTTTCAATTCATTCAGCGAGCCTGCCTCACCCAATTGTGCTAAGTATTGACTAACATGCTCCCATGTGGTTTTTGTGCCCTCTCCATTGAACTTAACAAAATCAGGAATTTTATATCCCGAAGGGCACTGGACAGCGTCAAAGTAGTCGGGGTACAGTTTTTGGTAAATCCGATTCCGAGGTAACTCAACTCCAAAATTCTCTCGATGCATCTTAGCCATCTCCTCTCTAAAATTAGCAAAAGCATCGTCCGTAGTAGACGATGAAGCTTGCTGATGTGGGATGGAAGGAGTAGAATTACTAGCAGTAGGTAGGAACTGTGGCACATATGCCGAACCATAGTTCGGCTGTGGCCGAGTGTTTGCACCTATAGGTAAAGCTTGGTTCGGTATTGGCACCGAACTTGGCATGCTCATGATAGGATTAGCGGGTGCAGCCACGATCTGATTGGTGTGGGTAGGATAATAATTCATCGGCATGGGAGGTGCCGATGAAAGAGGTAAAGACAGATTAAGGTTTTCTACACTAGCAGCCATACCAATATTACCACTAGACGATTGAGGCATATTTTTCTGAGCATTGGTATTTTCTATGAAAGTTTGATAGACCAAATTATTACCATCAGCAATACGACTCTCAATCTCAGCCCACTGCTCGGGAGAAAAGGTAGTACTTACAGAGGGTTTAACCTGCTCATCGTGAAGAGGAGGGAACTTGATTTCTCCAATCGGAGTAATATTGCCTTGGCGATCCTTCTTGAATTTCGCCAGGAATTCCTGCAGCTCCTTCTCCTCACATGCCTTCTTGTACTCCTCATAAGCTTGGCGATGATCGTCCGATAACTCATCAAGACTGGGCTTAATGATGTTATCGGCCTCTACTTCACTCGGCTTGGGAAGATCAGACATGATGGATGGTGATGATGATGGATCTTCGATGTCCCAGCGTGGTCGCCAAAAAGTGTGTTGACACACGAACACGTCACCGTGTACCCTCGATGCCGGGGGTGATGCACCGCAGCTCACGTCGAAAGAGGTCCGTCCGGCAGCGCGATACGCAAGACAGCCGGCGGACGCTTTTGCAGACCCGAAGCCCCGCACGCCCGGGAGGGACCCCGTCAGGGATTGCGGCGGCTATGGGCTGCCCTAGGTCGATTCGCTCGCCCCTAGAGCCTCGATATTCGCAGCTCTCAAACATAAAGAACAGCGAAGAACAAGAGAGAAAAACGATGGAGAGATAAAACATAGATGAAAAAGTAGTATATTGATTTGTTCGATTGTGTGTTGTTCAATCGGCCGTCCCCCCCAACATATATAAGAGGCGGCTGGACTTCCCGTACAAGCAAAGGATTCATCTAGGCTTTCCTTACAAGAAAATTACATCAATTCACGTCCTAGAGTCCTAGCTCTAGTCTAACTCGGATTCAACCCGAATCTGGCCCAAATTTCGGTCTTGCTCCTTGCGCGGACTATAGAATCTGCATACGACGTTCGATTGAGACGTTTTTTATATCCAAATCAATCGTTTCGATGAGACGAACAATTCTTCTGTTGATCACTTTTCCAAATAAGGCCATCTTCAATACTCCAGAAGGTCATCTTCAACTTCCAGTCGGATTTGGTCCTGTGGCTGACTAGGCTGTCCGAGTTTTGTAGAGACTTTGCAGGCCGTATATTATATCAAATGATGATGACTCCAAAAGCAAAGTGGACCGTTTCGACAATACGCACAACTTTCATGTAGAACACTTTTCCATACGAGGCCATCTAGATAATCGTTTGAGCCCGTCTTTAGCTTTTGGTCGGATTGCCCAAAATTGACATTTTCCACTCGGCCGGCAAGCTTTCACCCGGCAAGCTCTTTGCCCGGCAAGCTTTTCACCCGGCAAGCTTTTCACCCGGCAAGCTCTTTGGCCGGCAAGCTTTTCACCCGGCAAGCTTTTCACCCGGCAAGCTCTTTGCCCGGCAAGCTTTTCACCTCGCAAGCTCTTTGCCCGGCAAGCTTTTCACCCGGCAAGCTCTTTGCCCGGCAAGCTTTTTTATTCGGATTTTCCGACTCAAACTTCAGCCTGATCTTATTTTGTCTCTCCAAGTTGCATACGACCTCGGATTTGGACGATTTATATATCAAAATCGACCGATTCGACAAGACGAAACTTTTCCGTGTTGAAGATTCTTCAATTCAAGGCCGTCTTGAGGGCCTAATTGCTCGCGCGACCCATCAGACACCATCCAGGTGGGTGTCTGGTCCCTCGCGCCATACTTTTGCTCAGGGTCGGTCCGCAGTGTTTTGCTTCTAACTTTTGCATACGAACTCGGATTGAGATGATTTATATAAAAATCAATTAGCTCGACGAGACGAAGACAATCCATGTAGAGCATTCCTTCATCCGATGTTGTCTTGGAGGCGTAATCGACCAAAAAGCACTCAGAACATCTAAACATGACGATCCAAGTGTAATTTTGGCCCTTGATATGATGCCGAATGGTGATGGCCTAAACATCAAAGTTGTTTCACTCAGCAATATGAACTTTCTCGTATAGAAAACCTTTTCGTTTGAGTCCATCTTTACAGCATTTTGCATCGTGCCAAAATCAAGTGTCAACAGAGCTCCTTTAGCACCTCTTCATGGAAAATTGAGGGCCCTGACCGCACATGGTCTAACTGGGATTGACCTGATTCGCTGCTGCTTAAAATGGCAGATCCAACCCATCAGCTTGAGGGACGTCTTGATGTGCGACTATTCAGGCGCCTCAAATGATCCTCAACTGTTCTCCCGTGAAAATCTTACTGACGACGCTCTTACCAAGGAAACAAATAAGCTTTTGTCTAACTCAAAAGAACTATGCAGCGTAACCAGCTTGAGTCCCTTCTACCTTCTCAACCCGCCACCTCAGGTACTAATCATTTTCATTGTCCTTCGTCGTTGTTTATTTTTAACTCGCCCTTTAATTTATCATATACTCCATGTATTTTCAGGCGGATTCTAACTTTTGGAAAGTCGCACCTCAAGTCTCTGTTCCTTCTAAAGGTAGAAAGAATGCCCCAGTCCCCGTGTCGTCTTTAGAGGAGCAATCCGAGGTAGAACTTGACTCTGTCGGCCGCTTGTTTAATGAGCTTGCTGGCGCACCTTCTTACCAGGGCGACTCGGTATTTAGCCAAGCCGGCAAAACTGAGGTAATTCCAATTTCCCCCGGTCCTTCGGAAACGCTTGTTCCTCGGAGACCAAGACAAACCGTTTGGAAGATTTAATTATCACACCCAGAAGCTCATTTGGCTCCTGATTTTGTTTTCAAGAACACACAGTTTGCCGGCTCATCGAAACGCAAGACTCGGGATGATGAAGACCCTAGTTCATCTCATGCGTCGTCGACTCGTAAACGACACCTTGAGGTCCCCCATAGTCCAACTGATTCTCATCCTAGACCCGGTTTGTTTAAACAACCTCTCAGTCCTTCAAATTCTTTATTAGGATTCTCCTTCATCATGAGGCGACTCAAGCACGTCACAGCTTCCCCCTTTTAAAGTCAATCACGGGTAAGCGTGTATCTTTGCAAAGTCTGTTTTGTACCTTTCATTGTTTTGATCTCAACTTGTAATAACTTTTGTTGTACTGATAATCCAGAGCCAAGGCTGTTGTGTCCAAACGGGCAGGCGGGTCATCCTCTGGGCCAACAAGCCAAGAGACGCCAATTCTTGTGAAGATGACTCCAATGGTTGACTCTTTTGTTGAAAAGGAACATGACGCAAGGGTAGAGCCGACGGCTGCAACTGAGATACCCGGAACAAATGAGCCAGTTTTTATGGATGCTCCTCCTGAGATTGAATCATCCAGGTTTCCTTCCAAGTCAGCTTGTGTAGATGAACTTATGGCGTCATCTGACCACAACGTTCCAGCCGTTGTGTTTGTTAAAGAAAATTTGCAAGCCCCCACTCCTTCCACTTCCTTAGCTCAAATTGTGAGCAAGGATGAATCAGTGACTGTGGATAAGGGAAAAGCCAAAATGGAATTCCTGGAATTATCCGTATTTGGAGTTGAAGACCAGTATCAAGAGTACTTGACCCGACTGTCTGAGAGGCGGGAAATTAAAAAGAGCATGATAAATGCTATGAAGGAAAAATATGAGGTAATCTTCTCATTTTACCATTATCCTGCATACTACCATTAGCTTCCAAAGACCAGCTTGTTATGATAACTGGTTTTATAGAATGACTGAAAGCCTGTAGTAACCGTGTAACCCCCAAGGGCCGACTCATCTTATTGAGATGAGTCGGTCTTTTTAAAATGAAAGAAGCTCGACTTGTAGCCCCCAAGGGCCGACTCATCTTCTTGAGATGAGCTGGGTCTTTTTAAGATGAAAGAAGTTCGACCTGTAGCCCCCAAGGGCCGACTCATCTTCTTGAGATGAGTCAGGTCTTCTCCCTATCTTAGTTTCAAAATAACTGAAATACATTAGCCCCCAAGTGTCAAGGACATTGCTTGCAATCTTCTTGGGACTTGTAAAGATAATTACTGATGCTTGTTGCTCGTCCATCAGGGATATTGTGAAGATGCTGAGTCTGTTGCTGTGAGACTGCAGAAACGGCTCAAGGAAGAAAGAAGATTAAAAACTGAAGCCGAGTCCATGGCGGCTCACTTTGAAAATTCTGCACGTCAGGTGAACGAACGTCTGGAACAGGCCATAAAACTGTTTGAGGCGGAAAAAGCTGCCTTGACAAAACATGCGGAGAAGGCCGAGAAAAACCTTGGCCCTGTGAAGGAAAAATATGCTACTCTCGTGAAACAAATCAACGAGATGTTGGCAGCAATCTTCGGTATGTGTTCCGTCCCGCCATTGTCAATGTGCCGGTTTATGAATGAGATGTTTACTACTTTCGCTTTCTCTTATGTGTAGGGCGAAAAAACCACAACCTCATAGAGCTACCAATTGTAAAATTGAAGACCATTTTTATGTACGTAGAGCAGCTGTTTACAGGCTCCATATATTCCATCATGGCTGTGAAGAACCTAAAGCATCCGCCAAGAAGTATCAAAGACATGTTGAAGCAGCTCTCTACCGTGCCACAATGGGTGATTGAAACCCGGAAATCGGCGGCTCGAGTAGGAGCAAACATGGCACTCGCTCGGGCAAAGGCGTATCTGCCATAATTGGATGTGGAGCTTCTGAAAGGTGGCTTCCCGGAGTTTAAACTCGACGGGTCAGCATTCACTCGTGAAGATTACGCAAAGTGCCTTTCAGAGACCCGGCCACTGGCGTCTTTGATAGTCGACGAGGTAGATCTTTCAAAATATCATCCAGCTTACACCGCTGATAATGAACGTGTTAACGCGCCCAAGGACGAGCCCTTTGACCTAGTGCCGCCTCGCCGTAAGACAACTTTTGCTCCTGACATTGACGCGTCAGCTCTTATTGAAGGGACCGCAAATTTTGAATCTTTGCTCTCAATTCGTTGGCAATAGAAAGGCCAGCAGGTTGATGATGACGAGCCGGCGGGGTCAGATCTAGAGGCGGCTGATGATAGAGCCTAAAGATACCTCAGAAGCTGGATAAGTCGCCCCTTCAGAGCAAGCCCCTTGGTGTAAAAAAAACTTTTTGTGAAGGACTAAGTGGCCTCCATCGTGAGCCTGTAATAGGAGTAGTGTTCTCCACAACTTTGAATTTGCTCTGTCGTGTCATCGTGCAGGTTGGTGCCTTTTGTTGGTGCTGAACTCCAAACCGGCAATCTTTCTGTTAATATGCCTATGCCACCTCTTCATTGCATGTTCCTGTACTTTTCCTTGTTTTGTGCCCGATGAATTTTGTTTATAAGGCAAATCAGAAACAAGCCAGCAAAATAACTTGGTTTTCGAAACTCAAGTCGATCGAATTCTCCTTCAATGATTTTGAAGATTGATGATCCGGAAACTGGTCATAATATGAGCTCAGTTGTGTAACCGGGAAGTTTTGAATATAAAGCGGTAATTGGGTAACATTGTACCTGAAAAAATATGAGTATATATATATATATATATATATATATATATATATATATATATATATATATCTTTAAATAAGTCGGCTCAGTGAGACTCGGAAAAAGGAGACTGGCTTTCGAGGCAAAAGTCTTGCTTCAATGAAGCGGATGTAATAACCCATGGTTTATCCTAGCTTTCTGTATGCCAGCTCTCACATGACTAAAGCCAATGTTTCAACCTTAAAAGTTCAGGGTCCAAAAAAGGATTAACTTTTTAACAGTAGACGGGGTCATCTGATCGGAGCCGCATGAAACATACAGGCAGGTTTAACCATATTTAGATGGCGTTTTTGCCGGGTCAAGAGGGTGAGAAAGCTAAACTCGATGAGTTGGAAGACCCCAAATGACCTATGTTTCAAACAATAAAGAATCATGCTCAATTTATAGGCTGAAACGACAGAGACCCCGAGTTTCGGCGATGCCTGCTTTATTATATTTGAACATAAAGAAGTATATACAGAATTTTGTAGAGTGGGAGAAAAAAATTACAAAAGGTGAGCCGGTGGCTCCTAGGTATAATAAGGCCGCAGGTGGGCGATGTTCCAGGGCCGGGTTGTTTCTTCCTCAGAAGTGTATGATCCTTCCCGTAAGTCAACCAGGTAGTACGAACCATTATTGAGGTTTCGGCTGAAGACGAAAGGACCCTCCCAAGGCGGGGAGAGCTTGTGCATCCCCGTTTGGTCTTGAATCAGACGGAGAACTAAAGCGCCTTCTTGAAAAGTACGGCTGCGGACTCTACGGCTATGATAGAGATGCAGGTCTTGCTGGTATATCGTAGATCTGACTGCTGCCAAGTCACGCTCCTCCGCCAGGGCATCCAGGGAATTTTGGCGTGCTTGCTCATTATCCGCCTCGACATAGGCAGTTACCCGAGGCGAGTCATGACAAATATCGCTTGGGAGAACCGCCTCAGCTCCGTAGACCAAGAAGAAAGGAGTGTATCCTGTGGATCTGTTTGGCGTCGTTCGAATACTCCAGAGTACTGAGGGGAGTTCTTCAACCCTGCAACCCGGCGTGCGCTCAAGGGGTACCATGAGCCGCGGTTTGATTCCTCTCAAGATCTCTTGGTTGGCTCTTTTAGCTTGCCCATTGGACTGCGGATGCGCTACTGCGGCTAAATCGAGCCGGATGTGCTCCCGCTGGCAGAATTGTTCCATGGCTCCCTTGGACAGATTGGTACCATTATCAGTAATGGTGCTATGAGGGTAGCCAAAACGGAAAATCAGCTTCTTCAGAAATTTGACTACGGTCTCCGCATCGCAATTGCTGACCGGCTCTGCCTCAACCCATTTGGTAAACTTATCAACCGCCACTAATAAGTGGGTCTTTTTATCAGAAGACGGCTTGAACGGACCAACCATATCTAGCCCCCAAACTACGAATGGCCAAGTAATTGGGATCATACGCAACACCTGAGCCCGTACATGAGCCTGTCGACCAAACTTTTGACACCCATCACACTTGCGCACAATCTCCTCATCGTCGGCATGAGCCGTCAGCCAATAAAATCGATGCCGGAACGCTTTGGCAACCAGTGATCATGAGCTGGCATGATGTCCGCAATCTCTAGAATGAATTCTGTTAAGTATCTCTTGGCCTTCCTCAGGCGAAACACACTGTTGAAACACGCGAGTGCTGCTTCGGCGATGTAACTCGCCATTGACGATTTTCGTGGACTTTGATCGCCGGATGATTTGACGAGCGTCAACTTCCTCTTCTGGGAGCTCTCCTCGTGTCAGATAAGCCAAATATGGCACAGTCCAATCAGGGGTGACATGTAGAGCCGCCACCAGGTGTGCCTCCGGTTCAGGTATAGCTATATCCTCCTCTGATGGTAACTTGACCGGCGGATTATGAAGGACGTCCAAAAAGACGTTAGGTGGCACCGGCTTCCTCTGTGAGCCAAGCCTAGACAAGGCATCTGCCGCCTCATTGCGCCGGCGATCTATGTGATCGACTTAATAACCTTGAAAATGACCCGCCACATCAGAGACCGCTCGTCGGTAAGCCTCCATAAGAGGGTCCTTAGAATCCCACGTCCCTGAAACTTGCTGCGCCACAAGATCTGAATCACCGAGACACTTGACCCGGCTGAGATTCATCTCTTTGGCTATTCTGAGCCCATGCAGAAGGGCCTCGTACTCGGCTGCATTGTTAGTACACGGGAACATGAGCCGTAAGACATAACAAAATTTGTCATCTTTTGGAGAAGATAACACGACCCCAGGCCCCGAGCCTTCAAGCTGCCTAGATCCGTCAAAGTGTATGGTCCAGTACGTGGTATTAGGCCTATCTTCTGGGATCTGTATTTCTGTCCAATCATTGACGAAATCCACCAATGCTTGGGACTTGATGGCGGTCCGGGGCATATACTTCAAGTGGTGGTCTCCAAGCTCAATGACCCACTTGGCTATTCTACCCGTGGCCTCTCGGTTTTGTATGATATCACCAAGAGGCGCCGAACTAACCACAGTTATCGGGTGTTCCTGGAAATAATGCTTCAACTTCCGGCTCACCATGAAGATCCCGAAAGCCAGCTTCTGCCAATGTGGGTACCGCTGCTTGGATAGGGTTAAGACTTCGCTGACAAAGTAAACCGGATGCTGGACTGGATATTCCTTTCCTTCTTCTTTCCGCTTGGCCACAACTGCAACACTTACCACCTTGGAGTTGGCAGCAACGTACAAGAGCATAGGCTCTTTTTCCGTGGGAGCAGCCTAGACGGGCGGGTTAACAAGTTGATGCTTAAGCGCTTCAAAGGATCTGCCAGCTTCGTCTGTCCATTTGAAGTCGCCTGATTTCTTCAACAACTGGTAAAAAGGGATCGCCTTCTCACCTAGGCAGCTTATGAACCGGCTTAAGGCCGCAATGCGTCCAGTGAGCCGCTGAACTTGATTCACGTTTGCCGGCTCGGATAATGACGTCACGGCCTTGATCTTGTCCGGGTTGGCCTCGATGCCTCGCTCAGTGACCAGAAACCCTCACAACTTGCCCGCGGGAACGCCAAAATCACACTTCGCCGGATTAAGCTTCATCTTGTATACTCGAAGATTGTCAAAGGTTTCCTTGATGTCATCCAAGAGTGTCTCTTTATTCTGAGATTTCACCACTATGTCATCAACGTAGGCATGAACATTACGTCCGATTTGCGTCTTAAGGCAATTCTGGACACAACGCTGGTAAGTTGCCCCGGCGCTCTTGAGCCCAAAAAGCATGGACACATAGCAGAAAGCCCCAAAGGGAGTGATGAAAGCCGTCTTCCCTTGATCTTCTACCGCCATCTTGATCTGGTGATACCCAGAGTACGCATCTAAGAAACATAAATGCTCACAACCCGCCGTAGAATCAAAGATCTGATCAATAGGCAGAAGGGCAAAAGGATCCTTGGGACAGGCTTTGTTGAGATCTGTGTACTCGACACACATGCGCCAAGTGTCATTTTTCTTCAAAACCAGCACCGGGTTAGCCAACCACTCAGGATGAAAAACTTCCACGATGAACCCGGCAGCTAGGAGCCGGGCCACTTCTTTTCCAATGGCCTTGCGTCTCTCCTCATTGAAACGACGGAGGTACTGGCGCACTGGCTTCATCTTGGGATCAACATTAAGGTGGTGCTCAGCAAGTTCTCTCGGAACTCCAGGCATGTCAGATGGTTTCCATGCAAAGATGTCCCGATTCTCATGGATGAACTTGATGAGCGCGCTTTCCTATTTGGGATCCAAGCCGGTCCCAATAGTGAACTGCTTGGATGAGTCGCCCGGTGTGAAGTCGATCTGCTTCGTATCCTCAGCCGGCTTGAACTTAAGCATGGGTTCCGACTCAGTATTGGGTTTCTTGAGCGGGCTCATGTCAGCTGGGTCAACATTGGCAGTGTAGAACTTCAACTCCTCTGCCGCACAGGCCGACTCGGCGTAGGCCGCATCTCCTTCCTCGCATTCCTGAGCTATCTTCCGGTTTCCGTCCATGGTTATGGTCCCTTTGAGTCCCGACATCTTGAGCTTGAGATAGACGTAGCACGGGCGGGCCATGGAATGAGCGTAAGCCGGCCGCCCAAAGAGAGCATGATAAGCGCTCTTTATCTTGACAACTTCAAACAACAAAGGCTCGCATCTGTAGTTGAACTCATCCCCAAAGGCCACATCGAGCTTAATCCGTCCGATCGAATAAGCAGACTTTCCAGGAACAATTCCATGAAAAACTGTCGTTGAAGGGAGCAACGTGCTTTCTGACAGATTCATTCGACAGAAGGTCTCATAATATATTATGTTTATGCTACTGCCTCCATCCATGAGAACTTTGGACAGGGTATATCCGCCAACTTGTGGTGCCACCAGCAAAGCTAAGCCGCCCGGGTTGTCAACCCGGGGGGGGGGGGGTGATCCTCCCTGCTCTAGGTGATTGGGTGCTCGGACCAGTTAAGGTACATAGGGACCGCCGGCTCAGCCATGTTGATGGCCCTACTCTTGACCTTGTTGTCCCACTTACAAGTATTGGTGGTGAACACGTGGTATTGACCACGATTCAGCCGCCTCAGATTTTCTTGGAAAGTACCTTGGATGCCACGCGGCTAGAGCTTCGTTCTTGAGTAGACGTGCGCTTCATCAGAGCGGCAAGAGGTTCCGAATGCGAGTGATGCTTGAGCCGGCATGCTTACCATAGCATGGGCCAAAACTTGCAGGGGAAGATCATGACGTTCCTTGCAGGTTTCTGCTTCGAACGAGCCCCCAAGCCCAGCATCCGAGCTAACGACGGCCGCTCCTTCGACGGCCGGCTCGACCAAAGGGTCCGCCCGCCGAGGAGACCCGGCCGCGTAGTGACTTTGGACGGCTTGACGCCGACTGGATTGAGCACGCCGAGCTGGCTCGATGATGTTGGTGCAGATGTCCGACTCGGGCACCATTGCGCCGATCTTGCCGATGAAGACTTGGATCTTGCCAAAGGGGACCCGGTAACCATACTTGATCGAGTCGGCCTCGGGGCCCCAGCTGGAGTTGTCGATGTAGACCTTGCCACGGTGCCTTTTTGGCATACGACCGACCGCGTAACTCCCAAACCCTAGAAGGGCTCCCTTCGAGAACTTAACTCCACCGGGCGAGGGCCCCACGGTGGGCATCAACTGTCGTGGTTTTGTCAACCCGACAGATGTCCTCCTAACAGGACTTAGCTGTGAGGCCATCACCGCTTGGTGGCGACCCGAAGGGGTTGAACGAGAGAGAGAGAGTTGGGTTTACCTAGGTTCGGCCCCTCCTATGGAGGTAATAGCCTATGTCCTGCTTTGTGTGTATTTGATGGATAGATCTCGATTACTAGGGTGCGGAATCACTAACCTAGCTATCGAGAGGTTATGACTTGAGTCTTTCGGCCCTTGGGGCCTGCCTTTATATATAGGTGAAGCCCTAGGGTTTACAACAGAGTCCGGGTCATAACACAACCCGTGACCTATAATGTCTCCAACATGTCTTGAGTCTTAAGGAAACTCAACTAGCGTCTTTAGCTTCATGGTGCTTGAGCCGCCGTCTTCAGGTGTTGGGCCGTCTGGCGACTCTTATCAGCTACCGCCTCGTTTGTCTTCATGATATGGCCCATCTTGTGCTTGGCCTCAAAGTAGTCATTATATCTAACCCGGCCTAGTAGGGTGGGTTACGCCGTGGAGTTATATCCCCGATAGCGTGTGACCGTCATGACTTGAGGCAAGGTGCCATAGTGCGGACAGCTGGTGTCATGGCAGATGGCTTCAAGAGCCGTTCTTCGTAGACGCCAGGATCTTGAGGATCGTGGCACGATGCTTTCTAGGCGATGTTATCGGCTCCCTAGTTGTAGCTGCGAGGAATGTGATGTAGTTCCATGCCCGAGAAGCGCTTCTCGAGTTTGCGCACCTCCTCGAGGTAAGCCGCCATGTGCTTGTCCTTGGGCTTGTAGCTCTTATTGGAGAAGTTAACGAGGAGCTGTGAGTCGCCCGATGAGTATGCACTTGACGCCAAGCGCGATGACAGCCTTGAGTCCTGCGATGAGGCCCTCATACTCAACAATGTTGTTGGAGACTTTGGCGTCGTGCTTGAAGCAGAGTTGTACAGCATCGTAGAGCTTATCTCTTGTCGGTGAAGTTAGCATCACACCAGCCCGCGCGCCCTGCCTGGAGAATGCTCCATCGAAGTGGATAGTCCAGCCTTCAGGGGCATCCTTCCCAGGCAGGATGGATTCGGCCTCGCGAGGTCGTCTTGGTGCGGGTCTGTCCACTCCGCCATCAAGTCATCCAGAGCCGTAGCCTTGATTGTCCTTGTGGTGAGGAATTCCATCTCCAAAGGTTGCAGCTCGACATTCCATTCCATGACGCGGCCTATGGTGTTGGGGCTGCGAAGTACTTGCTCGAGGGGGTATGATGTAATCACCTTGACGGGATGTCCTTGGAAGTAATGCCGCGGCTTCCTGGAGGCGATGAGGAGTGCGAAGAGTAGCTTCTGCTGCATGGGTTACCGCTCGCGCGCGTCTCGCGGCACTATACTCATGAAGTAGACGGGATGCTCAACGAGGAGCGTGGATGTGGTGGCCATAGCTTGGGCTTCAGGGAGCTCATCAGGTGGCTCTTGTGGGATCTCTTGAAGGGGTGCCTCAGTAGGCACCGCTAGCACCTCATTAGGCTCTGACGAGCCCTCGGGAGTCACCGGAAGAACGAACTCATGAGGCATCGGCTCGGGAGGCATCAGCTCGGAAGGCATTGGCTCAAGCGCTCGCTTCGAGAGTCCACTTGAAGGGGCATGTTCTCTTCAGGATCTTGAAGAAAGGCAGAGCCCTCTCACCAAACTTGGAGATAAAACTCCCGAGCGAGGCTACATATCCGGTTAGCTTCTGCATTTCCTTGAGGTTGCAGGGAGGACGCATCTTCTCGATGGCTTGGATCTTCTCAGGGTTGGCCTCAATGCCGCGGTGGGAGACCAGGAAGCCCAGGAGCTTGCATGAGGGGACTCCGAAGACACAGTTGGCGGGGTTGAGCTTGAGGTTGATATTGTGTAGGTTGGACAATGTCTCCTGGAGGTCCGCAATGAGGGAACTCTCTTCGCGCGTCTTGATCATGATGTCGTCGACGTAGGCCTCGGCATTCCTTCCCATTGAGGCCCCAGGCCTTCATGCATCAGCCTCTGGAAGGTGGCTCCTCAACTCTTCAAGCCGAAGGGGAGACACACGTAGCAGTACACTCCATAGGGAGTGAGGAAGGCAGTCTTCTCTTCGTCTTGCATGGCCATCTTGATCTGATGGTAGCCTCAAAAGGCGTCCAAGAAGCATAGTATCTTCCACCCGTGTGGGGACCCCGACTCATAAGTCGTGATCACCAAATGTACGCGCACAGTGATCCCAGAGATCAATGCTCATTGAACACACAGAAACTGAATAACAAGAGTCTTACATCCATTACGTATCGTTTGTACTCAAATATGGTCTTTATGGCCAAGTCTTCATAAACTCGCAGCACAAATCCTCAACGATAGAGTGAACCCATGCCATCTGCATTAACCCTACAGGCATTCTGACTGGGAAGCGTCCTAGCTTGCATGTTCGTAACCAAGGTACTCTTCATTATATCATGTTCTTTAATGCCTGGCCAATAAAATAACCAGTGGCAAGCCAATGAGTACTTTGAATGTACTCACAAGGAACCCATGTTTGGACAAGGTAAAACAATGCATGGTATGGCACTAAGTAGGTAGTTTTGCGGAAAGCTAGTTTTGATTGCAATATCATGTCCTACCATCTATAACAATTATGCATCAATAGGTTGCAGATATCCATATGACTAGGTTACAGATATCAATGTAAGCAAGGTCTGAACATCACATGTTCAATCATTTCAACAAGTCATCCGACTTAGCTCAGGTACCTCCTTGTCACACACACACTCACACCATGTTTTGTGAAAACACCTGGACATAGTTTAAGCAGCACCACCCAACTGTCCTTGACCGTGGACACGACTATTCGAATAGTTTTACACTCTGCAGAGGTTGCTATCAGAATCGGGGCTCCGAGGACCCAAGAGGGGTTCGAACTCTGGGGTGCACCGGCTCTCCAACCTCGCTCTCTCTCCCTCTCTATCCTACGGCGATGCTCCGGCGTGCTTGAGCTTGGGGGGAAGGGATGACAAACAAACGAGCTACCCAGGTTCGGGCCACCTCGTGGTGTAAAATCCTACTCCTGCTTGTCTGAATTGTGTAGTGGTAACCAGAGAATACAATGTGTCCTCCTACGATTATTGCCTCCTCCCTTTACACTAGGCCTCGACCCTCTTCCCCGAAAACTCTCAGCGGGAAGGGTTACCACAACGGCCAGCTTTGAAAGGGGATAGGACTGTAGCCCCTCTGACGAAAGTAGTCTCCGTCTGCTAAAGTCTCTCGTCGTGATGTGTTGGTGAGCTTAGCGATGACATCCGCCTTGCCGGGCTCTCCACCGCGGTCCTCTTTCACCAAAGAGGAAACCTTTGGGGCTGCCCTTGGGTCCGGCAGACTGGCCCTCTCCCCTTGGCACCAAAGGGGAAATCCTCCACATCCGAGCTTGCTAGCGCGGCCCTCGGCACCACCATGCTTGGCATGTGTCACCCATGTGGCCGCACAGGGTGGTATGGCCCCGCTATACCAGCTTTAGCAGAGTCGCCTTGCCAGGGCCTCGGGAGGCGGCCCCGCAAAGGGGCCTCGAGGGGGCCCCAGACGACCATTCATCGTGTGCCTTAGGAGGCACGACGCCTCGTGAGATCCCAAGCCACAAAACCCATTGGCAGCCCCCAGGATCTCGAGGCGGGCGCCGCGCCCTGGGCCGCGAGCAGATGGGCCTGGGTACGCCCGGTCCCGCACGGGGGCCCAGCACATGAGCCAGAGCTCAGTCACTCAGATTTATCGGCGCTGCGAGGATGGATCCTAGTGTGGGCACCGTGTCTTAGCCCCCTGCCACAAAACCATTGACGGGACAGTCGCAGGGACGCGGCAATTCCAGGTGGCGAAGAGGTGTTGAAGCTCAGGATTTAAAGAAGTGACATAAACACAACCGAATGGTTAATCGGGTTCGCTACATGAGAATGAAGTACCAGCCCGGTGCTGGTGCAACAAACAGAAAACAGACGCTGAATTTGAAATGAACAAAAAAATCACCTAGCGCTCGTGCCTCTGGGGGCGCTGGACACCTGCTACTTCTTGAGCTTGCGTTGGTTTTCCCTTGAAGAGGAAAGGGTGATGCAGCAAAGTAGATAAGTATTTCCCTCAGTTGTTGAGAACCAAGGTATCAATCCAGTAGGAGATACAAGCAAGTCCACAATAGATGTACCTACACAAATAATCAAACACTTGCACCCAACGCTATAAAGGGGTTGTCAATCCCTTCACGGTTATTTGCAAGGATGAGATCTGATAGAGATAGATATAGAAGATTACTAAAACAAAAAGTAAAAAAAAAAGTAAAAAGATTGCAGCAAAGTATTTTTGGTATTTTTGGTTTATAGATCTGAAAATATAATATGGAAAATAGACCCGGGGGGGCATAGGTTTCACTAGAGGCTTCTCTCTTGAAGGAAAATAATACGGTGGGTGAACAAATTACTGTCGAACAATTGATAGAAAAGTGCATAGTTATGACGATATCCAAGGCAATGATTATGCATATAGGCATCACGTCCGTGTCAAGTAGACCGAAACGATTCTGCACCTACTACTATTACTCCACACATCGACCGACTCCTGCCTGCATCTAGAGTATTAAGTTCATGAAGAACAGAGTAACGCATTAGGTAAGATGACATGATGTAGAGGGATAAACTCAAGCAATATGATGAAACCCCCATCTTTTTATCCTTGATGGCAACAATACAAATACGTGCCTCGCTACCCCTACTTTGTCACTGGGTGAGGACACCGCAAGATTGAACCCAAAACCAAGCACTTCGCCCATTGCAAGAATTACCAATCTAGTTGGCCAAACCAAACCAATAACTCGAAGAGACTTGCAAAGATATGAAATCATGCATATAAGAATTCAGAGAAGATTCAAATAATATTCATAGATAATCTGATCATAAACCCACAATTCATCGGATCTCGACAAACACACCGCAAAAGAGTATTACATCGGATAGATCTCCATGAAGATCATGAAGAACATGGTATTGAAGAACAAAGAGAGAGAAGAAGCCATCTAGCTACTAGCTATGGACCCGAAGGTCTGCAGTGAACTACTCACGCATCATCAGAAGGGCAATGGAGTTGATGTAGATGCCCTCCGTGATCGAATCCCCCTCCGGCAGATTACCGGAAAAGGCTCCAAGATGGGATCTCATGGGAACAGAGGGTTCCAGCGGCGGAAAAGTATTTTCGTGGCTCTTTTTGGTATTGGGGGAATATTTGGGAATTTATAGGCCGAAGAATAGGGGTAGGAGGTCTGCCGTGGGGCCAAAGCCAGGGGGCGCCCCCCCCCCTAGGGCGCGCCCTGGTGGCTTGTCGCCACACGGCAGGTCTTCCGCCTTCATCTCCAAGTCTGGCAGGTTTCTTCTGGTCCAAGAAAAATCATTCCGAAGATTTTATTCCGTTTGGACTCCGTTTAATATTCCTTATCTGCAATACTCAAAAACAAGGAAAAAACAGAAACTGACACTAGGCACTAGGTTAATAGGTTAGTCCCAAAAATAATATAAAATAGCATATTAATGCATATAAAACATCCAAAACAGATAATATAATAGCATGGAACAATCAAAAATTATAGATACGTTGGAGACGTATCAAGCATCCCCAAGCTTAATTCCTGCTCGTCCTCGAGTAGGTAAATGATAAAAACAGAATTTTTGATGTGGAATGCTACCTAACATATTTATCCATGTAATATTCTTTATTGTGGCTTGAATATTCAGATCCATAAGATTCAAAACAAAAGCTCAATATTGACATAAAAAGAGTAATACTTCAAGCAAACTAACAAACAATTGTGTCCTTTCAAAATAGCATGGCTTTAGAAAGTTATCCCTACAAAATCATATAGTCTGGCTATGCTCCATCTTCACCACACAAAGTATCTAAATCATGCACACCCCTGATGACAAGTCAAGCAATTGTTTCACCCCTTTTATGTTCTCAAACCTTTTCAACTTTCACGCAATACATGAGCATGAGCCATGGATATAGCACTATGGGTGGAATAGAATATGGTGGAGGGTGTGTGGAAAAAGGAGAAGATAGTCTCACATCAACTAGGCGTATCAACGGGCTATGGAGATGCCCATCAATAGATATCAATGTGAGTGAGTAGGGATTGCCATGCAACGGATGCACTAGAGCTATAAGTCTATGAAAGCTCAAAAAGATACTAAGTGGGTGTGCATCCAACTTGCTTGCTCACGAAGACCTAGGGCAATTTGAGGAAGCCCATCATTGGAATATACAAGCCAAGTTATATAATGAAAAATTCCCACTAGTATATGAAAGTGACAAAATAGGAGACTCTCTATCATGAAGATCAAGGTGCTACTTTGAAGCACAAGTGTGGAAAAGGATAGTAACATTGTCCCTTCTCTCTTTTCTCTCATTTTTATTTATTTATTTTGGTGGGCATCTTTGGCCTCTCTTTTTTTATTTGGGCTTCATTGGCCTCTTTTATTATTTGTAAAGTCCGGAGACTCATCCCTTCTTTTGAGGGAATCATAGATTCCATCATCCTTTCCTCACATGGGACAATGCTCTAATAATGATGATCATCACACTTTTATTTACTTACAACTCGATATCTACAACAAGATATGACTCTATATGAATGCTTCAGGTGGTGAACCGGGATGTGCAATGATCTAGCATAGCGAATGACATCAAATAAATGGACAAGCCTTGAAAACATCATGCTACCTGTCTTACGATCATGCAAAGCAATATGACAATGATGGTGCGTGTCATAAAAAAAACGGAATGGTGGAAGTTGCATGGCAATATATCTCGGAATGGCTATGGAAATGCCATAATAGGAAGGTATGGTGGCTGTTTTGAGGAAGGTATATGGTGGCTGTTTTGAGGAAGGTGGGTTTAATGCACCAGCGAAAGTTGTGCGGTACTAGAGAGGCTAGCAAAGGTGGAAGGGTGAGAGTGCGTATAATCCATGGACTCACATTAGTCATAAAGAACTCACATACTTATTGCAAAAATCTATTAGTTATCGAAGCAAAGTGTTAGACGCATGCTCCTAGGGGAGAGGTTGGTAGGAGTAAACCATCGCGCGCTCCCGACCCTCACACAAAGGATGACAATCATTAAACAAATCATGCTCCGACTTCGTTACATAACAGTTCACCATACGTGCATGCTACGGGAGTCACAAACTTCAACACAAGTATTTTTACCATTCCACAATTACTCACTAGCATGAATCTAACATCACCATCTTTATATCTCAAAACTATATGCAAGGAATCCAACTTCTCATAGTATTCAATGCACTTTATATGAAAGTTTTTATCATATCCCTCTTGGATGCCCATTATATTAGGACTAAATTAATAACCTAAACCAATTATCATGCTGTTTAAAGACTCTCAAAATAATATAAGTGAGGTACAAGAGTTCAATTATTTCTATAAAATAAAACACCGCCGTGCTCTAAAAAGATATAAGTGAAGCACTAGAGCAACATTGCCTAGCTCAAAAGATATAAGTGAAGCACATAGAGTATTCTAATAAATTCACGATTAGTGCGTGTCCTTCTCAAAATATGTGTGCATAAAGGATGATTGTGGCAAACTAAAAAGCAAAGACTCATATCATACAAGATGCTCCAAGCAAAACACATATCATGTGGTGAATAAAAATATAGCCTCAAGTAAATTTACCGATGGATTGAAGACGAAAGAGGGGATGCATTCCGGGGCATCCCCAAGCTTAGGCTCTTTGGTATCCTTTAATGTGGCTTGGGGTGCCTTGGGCATCCCCAAACTTAGGCTCTTACCACTCCTTATTCCATAGTCCATCAAATCTTTACCCAAAACTTGAAAACTTCACAACACAAAACTCAACAGAAAACTCATGAGATCCGTTAGTATAATAAAAATAAATCACCACTCTAGGTACTGTTGTGAACTCATTCTTTATTTATATTGGTGTAATATCTACTGTATTCTAACTTCTCCATGGTTCATACCCCTCGATACAACCCATAGATACATCAAAATAAGCAAACAACACAAAGAAAACAGAATCTGTCAAAAACAGAACAGTCTGTAGCAATCTGTAGACTTCGAATACTTCTGTAACTTCAACAATTCTGAAAAATTAGTAAAATCAGGGAAATTTGTATATAAATCTTTTGTAAAAAATTCAGATCCAATTGACTCTCTTGTGAATTTATAAAATTCCTGGACTGAGCGCAAAAGTTTCTGTTTTTCAGCAAAACCAAATCAACGATCACCGTAAACCATCCCAAAGGTCTTACTTGGCACAAACACTAATTAAAACAATAAAACACAATTACTAAAGAGGTAATAATGTGCAAAACACTCAAGAACAGAAGCAAAAAACATAAACATAAAATAAAATTGGGTTGCCTCCCAACAAGCGCTATTGTTTAACGCCCCTAGCTAGGCATAACGCAATAGATCTAGGTATTGTCATCTTTGGTATGCAATCCAGAAGTAGCTCTCATAATAGATTCATAAGGTAATTTAATTTTCTTTCTAGGAAAGTGTTCCATGCCTTTCCTTACCGGAAATTGGAATCTAATGTTTCCTTCCTTCATATCAATAATTGCACCGATCGTTCTAAGGAAAGGTCTACCAAGAATAATAGGACATGTAGGATTGCAATCTATATCAAGAACAATGAAATATATGGGCACATAATTCCTATTTGCAACAATAAGAACATCATTAATCCTTCCCATAGGTTTCTTAATAGTGGAATCTGCTAGATGCAAATTTAAAGAGCAATCATCAAGATCATGGAAACCTAGCACATCACATAAAGTTTTCGGAATCGTGGAAACGCTAGCACCCAAATCACACAAAGCATGGCACTCATAATCTTTAATTTTAATCTTAACAGTAGGTTCCCACTCATCATAAAGCTTTCTAGGTATGGAAACTTCCAACTCAAGTTTTTCTTCAAAAGATTTCATCATAGCATCAACGATATGTTTAGTAAAAGCCTTATTTTGATTATAAGCATGTGGAGAATTCAACATGGATTGCAAAAAGGAAACACAATCAATCAAAGAACAACTATCATAATTAAAGTCCTTGAAATCCAAAAGAGTGGGTTCATTGCTATTTAAAGTTTTGACCACTTCAATCCCACTTTTATCAATCTTAGCATTAAGATCTATAAACTCCGAATCATTGGGACGCCTTTTAACTAAAGTTGACTTATCTCCAATCCCATCTTTATCAAGATTTGCATTAGAAAACAAAGATTCAATAGGAGTCACATCAATCACTTTAAGATCTTTATCATTATTATCACGAGAACACACCTTTTCAAGCCATTCACGCTTAGCACGAATTCTAGCGGTTCTTTCCTTACACTCATCAAAAGAAGTTCTCATAGCTTTTAAAGACTCATTAATATCACACTTAGGTGGAGTAGATCTAATTTTCAAAGAATCAATCTCAAGAGAAATTCTATCAATGTTCCTAGCCAAATCATCAATCTTGAGCAATTTTTCTTCAATCGTGGCATTGAAAACCTTTTGCGAACTAATAAAATATTTAATATTATTCTAAAAAACAGAGGGTATCTTATTATAATTTCCATAAGAATTGTTGTAGGAATTACCATAATTATTAGAGGAATTACTAGGAAACGGCCTAGGGTTGAAATTACCTCTATACGCGTTATTACCAAAATTGTTCCTACCAACAAAATTCACATCCATAGATTCATTATTATTTCCAATCAAAGAAGACAAAGGCATATCATTAGGATCAATAGGAGCACTCTTACTAGCAAACAATTTCATTAATTCATCCATCTTTTCACTCAAAGTATTTATTTCTTCAATAGCATGCACTTTTTTACTAGTAGGAGATCTTTCGGTATGCCATTGAGAGTAATTTGCCATAATATTATCTAGGAGCTTAGTAGTTTCTCCTAATGTGGTTTCCATAAAAGTACCACCCGCGGCGGAATCTAAAAGATTTCTAGAAGCAAAATTCAATCCCGCAGAAAAAATTTATATAATCATCCATAAACTCAAACCATGTGCGGGGCAATTTCTAATCATTAGTTTCATCCTCTCCCAAGATTGTGCAACATGCTCATGATCAAGTTGCTTAAAATTCATTATATCGTTCCTAAGGGAGATGATCTTAGTGGGCGGAAAGTACTTGGAAATAAAAGCATCTTTACACTTATTCCATGAATCAATACTATTTTTAGGCAAAGATGAAAACCAAGTTTTAGCACGATCTCGTAGTGAGAAAGGAAATAGCTTCAATTTAACAATATCATTGTCCACATCTTTCTTCTTTTGCATATCACACAACTCAACGAAAGTATTTAGATGGGACGCGGCATCTTCATTAGGAAGGCCGGAAAATTGTTCTTTCATAACAAGATTAAGCAAAGCGGCATTAATTTCATAAGATTCCGATCTAGTGGCGGGAGCAATCGGAGTACTAATAAAATCATTATTATTAGTATTGGAAAAGTCACACAATTTGCTATTCTCTTGAGTCATCGTGACAAAGCAAGCAATCTAGCACACAAGCAAACAAAAGGCAAATGAAAAGACGAACGGAAGAAGGGCGAATAAAAAGGCAAATCTTTTTTGAAAATCATTTTAGAAGTGGGGGAGAGGAAAACGAGAGGCAAATGGTAAATAATGTAAATGCAAGAGATGAGTTTGTGATGGGTACTTGGTAGGCATGATGTAGATCTCCCCGGCAACGGCGCCAGAAATCCTTCTTGCTACTTCTTGAGCTTGCGTTGGTTTTCCCTTGAAGAGGAAAGGGTGATGCAGCAAAGTAGATAAGTATTTCCCTCAGTTGTTGAGAACCAAGGTATCAATCCAGTAGGAGATACAATAAAGTCCCCAATAGATGTACCTACACAAATAATCAAACACTTGCACCCAACGTTATAAAGGGGTTGTCAATCCCTTCACGGTTATTTGCAAGGATGAGATTTGATAGAGATAGATATAGAAGATTACTAAAACGAAAAGCAAAAAAAAAAAGTAAAAAGATTGCAACAAAGTATTTCTGGTATTTTTGGTTTATAGATCTTAAAATATAATATGAAAAATAGACCCGGGGGCCATAGGTTTCACTAGAGGCTTCTCTCTTGAAGGAAAATAATACGGTGGGTGAACAAATTACTGTCGAGCAATTGATAGAAAAGTGCATAGTTATGACGATATCCAAGGCAATGATTATGCATATAGGCATCACGTCCGTGTCAAGTAGACCGAAACGATTCTGCATCTACTACTATTACTCCACACATCGACCGACTCCTGCCTGCATCTAGAGTATTAAGTTCATGAAGAACATAGTAACGCATTAGGTAAGATGACATGATGTAGAGGGATAAACTCAAGCAATATGATGAAAACCCCATATTTTTATCCTTGATGGCAACAATACAAATACGTGCCTCGCTACCCCTACTTTGTCACTGGGTGAGGACACCGCAAGATTGAACCCAAAACCAAGCACTTCTCCCATTGCAAGAATTACCAATCTAGTTGGCCAAACCAAACCAAATAACTCGAAGAGACTTGCAAAGATATGAAATCATGCATATAAGAATTCAAAGAAGATTCAAATAATATTCATAGATAATCTGATCATAAACCCACAATTCATCGGATCTCGACAAACACACCGCAAAAGAGTATTACATCGGATAGATCTCCATGAAGATCATGAAGAACATGGTATTGAAGAACAAAGAGAGAGAAGAAGCCATCTAGCTACTAGCTATGGACCCGAAGGTCTGTGGTGAACTACTCACGCATCATCAGAAGGGCAATGGAGTTGATGTAGATGCCCTCCGTGATCGAATCCCCCTCCGGTAGATTACTGAAAAAGGCTCCAAGATGGGATCTCACGGGAACAGAGGGTTTCGGCGGTGGAAAAGTATTTTCGTGGCTCTTTTTGGTATTGGGGGAATATTTGGGAATTTATAGGCCGAAGAATATGGTTAGGAGGTCTACCGTGGGGCCACAAGCCAGGGGGGCGCCCCCCCCCCCCTAGGGCGCGCCCTGGTGGCTTGTCGCCACACGGCAGGTCTTCTGCCTTCATCTCCAAGTCTGGCAGGTTTCTTCTGGTCCAAGAAAAATCATTCCGAAGATTTTATTCCGTTTGGACTCCGTTTAATATTCCTTATCTGCAATACTCAAATACAAGGAAAAAATGGAAACTGGCACTAGGCACTAGGTTAATAGGTTAGTCCCAAAAATAATATAAAATAGCATATTAATGCATATAAAACATCCAAAACAGATAATATAATAGCATGGAACAATCAAAAATTATAGATACGTTGGAGACGTATCAAGCATCCCCAAGCTTAATTCCTGCTCGTCCTCGAGTAGGTAAATGATAAAAACAGAATTTTTGATGTGGAATGCTACCTAACATATTTATCCATGTAATATTCTTTATTGACAGGATGCATGCACGACGGGACGCATGAGAGTCTACTGCGCCTGCTCATCGGGAAGCGATACTTTGACCTCCAACCCCCCCCCCCTGCTCGCCTCACACCCAACTTCTGAATTAATGGCGTCCTACCCGCTGTTTATCATGTGGTTAATGCGCCTGGACAGAGGGACTAGTTTGCTTGTGATCACTGTTTTGTTCATGCCTAGCCGAGAACTTTGACATTTCGTCTGTTTTCGACTCGTATACATGTACAAATGAACGAAATAATATAACAACAAATTAGCACCGGCAAAGATAATAATTTTCTTACATATGCATGATAATAAAAAATGCCACATGTGGCAACTCCCCAAAGACACAGGGGCAAAATAAGAAGGAAGAGGTTGAAGATGACAAAGAAAACAATATATCTAATTCTTCATGGATTGCTAGGTGCGGAGTTCCTCAATCTCCTTCTTCATCGCCTCCACGACCTCCATCTCCTGTCGCCTCTCATCCGACATCTTCCGCATTGCGGCCATGGCGCGGGCTCTTTGCTCGAGAGCATCGATGGACTGCGTCGCGTATGCATGAAGTTCCTTCACACGCTCCATGGATTCCTTCAGCAGCCCCTCCCGCTCGATGTGGAGCTTCGCCAAGTCTTCCAAAAGTTCCTCGGCGAGTTCTTTCAGCCTCCCCTCCGAGGCACTTTTCTTCTCGAGCAGTTTCTTCCAGGCGTCGTTCTCCTCCATAAGTTTCTCCACGAGGCCGGTCGCCCTGACAACCGAGGCGTCACTCTTCTCCAACAGCTTCACCAGGTCATCGATCATGGCATCCTTCCTATCGAGCTCAGCGCGCATGTCATCATTGGCTGAGGAATCAAAGACTGCCAAATCGTCCAGTTCGCCTCCGAGGCGAATGCGCTTGTGACTGTGAGAGCCGTCGCCTCTCCGCGAAAGATCCTCCCGGGCGTCCGCAGCGCCACCGGACATCTCTGCTGCGGCCAAAGCGGTGTGGCTGGAGCTCTCTGGCGCTTTCGCAGCGCGGCAGTGGGACCTCTCGGTTGCTTCTGCGGCTTTGGTCTTTCTTCCCTGGTTATATCTCGACCCATAACCCCCCCCTACTGGCCATGGTAGACGGAACGTAGGACTAACAAAGAAAGGCCTGCCTTTTTGGTGTCGGGGGTGAAGAATGAGCGGTAATTTTTGAGTACGAGTTTGTGTTTTTATAGCCTACTACAGTAAATAGCTGCTAAGTGAGAACACGTTTAGGTTTGTAGGTGTGAAATGATTTGCGAAAAAAATTAGCGCGTGGTAATTTGGAATGTGAAAGGAAACAAGCTCAATATTTATTTATGGTTTTAGTTCCCAAGCATGGAACGCTTTATAGTTTTTAGAAACCGTTTGGGAACGGGCTCATCGAGCAGACGCGTGGCCCTGCCTCTATGAGAGCTGGGCCCTGCCTCTACTGTGGGTGCAGGTTTGATTAGACGGGACGCGTGCGAGCAGTCCGCCACGCAGGTTCAGAGGGATGCGTGCGAGCAGTCCGCCGCGTAGGCGCAGCCGGCTCACCGGGAATCAAGCCATTGGACCTCGGACTTCCACCCACAGCCCTATTCTCTCCCAAGTTCTCCATTAGTGCTACACCTTCTACTCCGGTCTTATCTATTTGGGCCGCCTCCGCGGATCGCCTCCTTTTTCGATGGATGACGAGGCGGCCAACAATCGGGGGCGGGTGGAGGCTGAACCACACGAGCCTCCGGCGAGCGTGGACTTCATCAGCAGCATCCCCGATGAGATGTTGGTAACCATCATGTCCCTCCTCCCCATCAAATCTGCCGTGCAGACCACCATCCTCTCCAAGCGGTGGCGCCCCCTATGGCACTCCACCCCCATTGACCTCCTCGACGACGACGAGCTCTGCAGCGGGGATAACGCTTGGACGCATTGTCCCACATCCTCGCCACGCACACTGCGCCCGTCAGACGCCTTGCCATCGGCACTTTTTGTTCAAACTGCAAGGCCAAACCCAAGTTTCACGACTGGTTCTTATCCCCCGCCCTAGATCAGCTCGAGGAGCTCAACTTTGATGCTGGACATGGCTGCTCGCTGCCTCCTTCCGTCCTCCGCCTCACGCCCACGCTGCACCGCGCTACGTTCATGCGGTGCCTTTTCCCCAAGATTAATGCCACGCACGCTCTTCATCTCCCTAAACTGAAGCACCTCGAGCTCATTGGCGTCAACATCTCGAAGTCGGATTTGGAGCGCCTGCTCGGCGGCTGTACAAAGCTCGAGTACCTTCGTCTTCAGATGATGTTTGGGTTCAGTAGCCTCCACATCGCTATGACGAATCTCCGTACAATTTATGTGCATGGCTGGTGCCGCAACACGCTGTTAGTTAGGGAGTTTCATGATATGGTCATTGAGAATGCGCCTTTCCTAGAGAGATTGTTTGTACTTGATAAAGAAGGACGAACAACAATCAGGGTCATTGGCGCACCAAAATTGATAGTGTTGGGGTATTCATCTGCTCATCATTGACATGAGCTTTCACGCAATAAACAAAGTACTATAATGCCACGCAAGAAATAGTTTCATCGACATGGTCAAAGGGCTGCTTGCCTGGCTCAAAAGTCTTTGAGGTCTTCACAAGCTTCTGGTCCAACTCCGAGCACTCCGTCTACTTCGCTAACTACCGTCGGAAACAACCATAATAAGCAACACACCAAGAAGGAAAATAGAAGTGTTCTAAAATAGGAAGTTTATGTTTTCTTGGACATGTTGGGACCCCGATCCTAAGTCATACGAATCTAGCATGTAACACATCATATCACCTTGCGGCCTCACGCACAGTAATCCCCACGGCTGCCACCTTACCTTGGCCGGGACCGTTTGCGTCTTTTGGCTCACGTATATGAATATGTCGCTAGCAATCATATGTCAGAGAACCCGGGTCGACATGACTAGTTATCGACCCAAGTGGCAAAACCGTACAGGGACAGGCATAGGTAACCCAACAATGCAGGTGTCGGTCATCAGCGTGTGTAGACGAGTCGTAGCAAGCTACAAGGACTCCATTACACCGCGTGACATTTCCCCGTAGGGACAGACACAGCAGCAAAGAAGGATTCACGCCGGTCAATGAATGTGTCCGGAGCAGCAGCGAGCTACCAAGGCTCATGGAAGCACAAAGAGGCATTTCCCCATAAAGAAGGCTACTAAAGGCATACAACTAGGTGTCGAATCCCACACATACCAATGCATTTCAATCATACACGCAATATGCACGATATGCGTAGATACAACATGGCATCACAAAATAACTCTATAACATTACATTTATTTAGAAGGCTCCAGAGAGCCTACATAGTATAATGTTACAAGCAGAGGGTCACATGACCCATCATTTAGAGCATACAATCAACAAGCGGAAGATACATGTCTGGGTACAGACATCTATTAAAAGCGGCTAGAAGAGCCTGAAAAGCTACAACGACCCTAGCATAGGAGCCAGACCTCTTTCTGGGATTCCCAAGCTAATCAGATCAACATTGAACTTCACGTCGTAAGAATCACTAATGAGACTGACATCTCCTCTGCAAAAACACAAATTAAGCAACCGTGAGTACAAAGGTACTCAACAAGACTTACATCAGAGCTATCTACTTATGCATCATTGTCAATAAACGGGTTGTGGAGTTTATTGCAGCAAGCCAGCTTTGACTCTTGGCTAACCTATAATACGGCTACAAGTAGTATCTTTTCTTTGAAGGGAGAAAGCGCACACGAGTCCACATATTCACCAAACCAATACACCACTATGGATCCACTCCCGTCTCCCTACGAGAAGAGCATCCATAGCACTCACGCTTATCTTGCGCATTTTAGAGTATCCATTTCAATTGTCTATGAACCACATAAGTTTTCCATGTAGTCCATATCCGAGGACACGGATATTCGAACAGATTATTTCACCCTGTAGGGGTATACTTCTTCACACACGCTCCCGCCACTTACCGCCATGTGCACGTAAAAAGGCACCTCGGCAACCTTCAAGCGGAAGCCCAGCAAGGGAGTCGGCCACGACCGTTAACCACACAAGACTCTAGTCCAGGTTTATCGCCTATTTGAGACTGAACCCACAAGGAAGTCCAGTCGAAGTTTCCATTACGGCCCCAAATGATGTGTGCAGGGTTCCCAAGCTCACCTCGACGGATGCTTCTACGCTTGGTACACCCGGCCACAGGTGCATCTACCGCGCCATAGCCTACCCCTCCGGTCAGCGCTATGCACGGCCGCCAGCACATCCTACAAACACCAAAAACTAGTTGCAACTCCTGGACAGAGATCAAGGCTATTAATAAGCCGAGAGGGTCCATTGGTTTCGGGCCCAATGCATGGTAGTATCTTGTCTTGGATAACATACACAGAACTCAGTTCTTAAGGACGGTCCCAATGAGACAACTCGCCATGTACCCCTACATGGCCTCTCATCGCTACCTTTACCAAATCGGATTCACACACTTAACTCTCACACAGTAGGACATGAACACATCCATTCCGATTCGTCACCCAGATGGATCAGACCCGACACGACTCTAAGCATAGCAGGCACAGTAAGCAAGCATGGATGAGTAAGCACAACAAGGCTCAAGAAGTTGCTACTCATGCTAAGTGGTTTGCAACTATTTACTGTGGCAAGGATAGGTCATGCGAAGGAATGGGTTCAACTACCGAGAACAGGTAACAGTTGAATCATCATTGTCATAATGCAGTATAAGAGAGCAGGAGCGAGAGAGTAGGATATTATCGGGATGCTCAAGGAGGGGTTGCTTGCCTAACAGTTCTGAAGATAGTACTTCTCTTCTTTAGTGTCAACGATCATAACGTCGGAACCATCGTCTACCGAGAGGAACAAACACCGGCAAACAAGAGGGAACGACATTCAATTCATGCAATGCGCAGCCATGATGTATGACATGACAAATTAAGGTACTGAATTCACATAGTACAATATTTAGTCATATTAATTGAAGTGGAATTCAAATAGACATCAAATTCCATCTCCCAACTATTTATCAAATTTGCCCTAATCATCATTTGTCCTACTTGGTGATGTTAACTTGCTCAAACATGCACAAACATGGCATAAACAGATTCATTGGATTTTTCTGATCATTTTTCATATATAAATTATTTTCATCTGACTTACAGATTATTTTCTATGAATTTTTGAAGTTTATAACATTTTCGGGTTCCTGAATATATAAAATACCAGAATAGGTTTATCGCGTCAGCATTACGTCATAGTGATGTCAGCAGGTCAGCTGACCGTTTCAGGTCAAACTGACCTATGGGGCCCGCATGTCATCGACTCAGTGTTAATCAGGGGGTTATTTTAACTTACCTAATTAACCAGAGGTTTAAATTAGCGGTGGGTCCCAGTGTCAGTGGGTCAGGGTTTTGATTAGGGGTGTCATTACTAGTTAATGATGGTGTCCTGTCGGCGACTGAACGCCGGCGACGTCTAGACGCGGCGGCGATGATCGGGACGGCGGCTCCGGCGACCATTCGGGCGGCGGACACCTGCTTGTTCGTGAGGGTCTTCCGCATCGATTGGGACAACCAGGGGCGCCGCAGGTGTGCTGTGCTCGTCGGACACGAGCTCGCGGCGGCAGCCAGAGCTCGGCTCCGATGTATTAGGCGCTAAGGGGGGAACAGAAGGAGAACTAGTGGTCGCGTTCGTCTTCTATGAAGGTGCTGAGCTTGTGGGTGTGCTCGGACGTGTCTAATGCTGGCCAGAACGACGACGGCGTCATGGCCGGCGGCGAGGCTCTCGGTCGCGTTTGGTGGAGCTAGCTAGAGGACGTGCTAGACCGAGGGAAGAGAGGGGAGAGACATCGGGGCTCATTTGGAGTCTTCCAGAGAGGACGGCGAGGTCGAGGAGGGTCGGAAACCAGCGAATTTGACGAAGATGGCCGCCGGTCTCAAGATTGAAGAAGACTCGATGGCTGCATCTCGATGCTCTCCTGGAGGCTTCCGTCGATAGAGAAGACGAAGCGCGGCACGGCGGACGTGCTGGGCATGTTAGCTCTGCTTCCACGGCATCGGTGGCCACGGGTGCAACGACGACGCTCTCCGGTGGTTCTCGGCCATGGCGAGGAGAAGCGGCAGGGGGCGAGGGGGAGAACCAGAGAGGGGAGGAGAAGAGAGAGGGCTCTGGGGCATCTCTAGGCGAGGAGATAAGGATGGGGAGGCAGCAGGAGGTGGTCGCAGGACGTGGCCTCGGTGAGCATACGCGTGACACCGAGCTGCTCCTACTGGTAGGAGGAAGATGATGCTAGCGACTGGTGGGCTGGGCCTTCTCCTGTGTTGGGCCGGCTACAGGTAAGTGGCTAGGTAAGTTTCTTTAACTTTGTTTCTATTTTCTATTAGATGCCCTCTATTTTATTTAGTTTGGACAAAATTCCTTAGCACAAAAATCCTGAAATTATTTCCGGGGTATATTTGGAATATTTCCAAGCTCCACAAAAAGTTTCAGCATTTTTGAAACAACTAAAATATTTATAGTGCTTTATTGGTCATTTTCAGAAACTTTGCTGATTTATTAAAATTGCCAAAATGGTTGTGAAAATATAGATCACCCCTGGTATGTTGTTGCCAACATTTATCAGAGAGGGTGAACATTTTTGAAGAGTATTTTGGATTCATTGAAAAATTCAATTATTGGAATTGTTTACTCAATGAAGTGCTAGGGTTTGTCATCCCCATTTCAAATTCATTTGAATTTAAACATGATGCCAAGATGATTAATGCAATGACAGGAAATGGCTAGCTAGGGCTGTGACAACTCACCCCCACTAAACAAGAATCTCGTCCCGAGATTCAGGTGTAGGGTAAGAGCAAGTGGGGACACTAAACCATCGCAAACTTCGTGGTCCAATTGCCCTTCTCGAAGATGTTGATTTATTGCATTGTGTTAATCTTGAAATCTTTGCCTCTCGAGATCTTCATTCAGACATGACGAGAAGAGGAACAGAAAATTTTACAAGAATATATCTTCTCGAAGATCGAGCGACTCATGATCAACTCATGGAATGAGACGTGAGAACGTCTCTTGAGCTGAGACACAAAACACACATCGAGAACGAGGGAATGAGATAGATGACGGAGGTTCAATTGGTAGGCAATAGTTCCACGCTAAAGCAGATGGTAATGAGGTTTCAAAGTAGCGAGGAGATAATTGCCATAATTCCATAACGGGGCACCTTAGGGGTGGCTCATAGTGTTATTCCCTTAAGTGGCAAAAAGAATTACTTTTGATACATAGATCATGGAAACTCTTCATAACGGCCTAAGGAAATTCACAAACGATCGTTTGAAAGAATTTGAGCGAATGGCATACTCAGTTTGGAAAGGAAACTAGAGTTACAGGACAACTCGGTAACGGATGGCACAATCCAATTGATACCGAGGATATAACCCAGTGTCTGAGCGTGCTCTCAAGAACTTGAGTATTTCCATATTCATCAGAGTTTTACCATCATCCATTCCAAGGATTCTGGCAACACATCATACTACCATGATGAATAGCGATGGAGGATGCGGATGGAAGGAAGACAACGCTTTCTCAGATTTCACCTTAGCTATGCCAAGGGAGCAAAATCTGGATGATCGACCGAGAGACATTTAGCACTCTGCTTCTAATGTTCTCCTTGTTGTACTAGCATACCCCAATTATAGGTAATGTTTGGTATCTAGAACATCAAGTAAAGGTCAAACTTCGGGGGTTCCAAGGGTCCATGAGGAATAACTTTAGAGCAAGTCATACAAGGTCCTCATGAGGAAGTGGCTAATGTTGCTGATACAAGATACCATAATAATAGGTCTTTCGGCTAGGTGTGTTAGCCACGACATCACCTTTCCGGGTTACACAGAGACCAATATCATAATTCTTGGGAAATGTTCCAACCATCATATCTGCTCGAGATTCAGAACTGGTTGGGAACAAGATGTTTCAGAATCAGCATGTCCAAAGAGGAAGGTTTGCAACACAGATCGACGAGATAATGTTGCGAGATTCTCGGGAAATGAACCACGGAAGCCAGCTCCAAATCATGAGCTGGATTGCAAGGCACATGTGAACATACTGTCCAAGACAAGCATGATCACATAGAAGTCTTACAATAAAACACTACCAAGTTCTGGTTTGGGAACCATATCAAGGATATCGAAGTCCTTGCATAAGTCTTGCTCTTAAGACGGAACTTCTTCTCCTTGAACAAGTCAATCAGTGGCTTGGTGTGCTAGGAATTACATATGGAATGGAGATGATCAGTCTACCAAACCATAGAATACTTCGCACGTGCATGACTATCTTGGGATGATTCCAAATGAAGCAAAATAACTTTCTCGAATTCATGGTGGCAAATTGCATCAAGTACATGTGAACTGAGAGGGAGTCACTTCTTACACCTAACATGTATTTCATGGACGAGACATGAAAATATTGTCGACAAAGTTTCCAACACTAGCCGTATGTTCATCATGAATCATGGGAAGGATAAACAATGTTGTCAATGGGCTCAACAACAATTCATCGATTTCCATAAGGATGAAATTCCACAACTATATGAACACGGTGCTAGCATTGGTTAGACCAAAGGATATAATGGGGCATGCTCGAGGAAAGATCCACGAGTAAAACAACATTAGGGATAATCGTTGGTTCTGGTTTTTAATTTGACGATAGCCCATACTCAAATCAAAGATTGGACAACACAATAACGCAACAATTGATCATGAGGATCAATCGATGAAGATATCATCTTTCTTCAACACACACACAAGATAACCCCTTGTAACAACTAAATTAGGCAAGCTTTCGTCTTCCAACTCTCCAAGTTGTTGTTTAGCTTAACCAACTGGTTCGGGGGTATTCAACACAGATTCTTGGAGAAAGGATGGTTTATAGGAAAACCACTTTGATCACGAACTCAACATAACGGCCAGGGAACAACCTGGTAATACTTCCGAGAATATAATCGGAAAATCACGAACCACCGATATGTTATTGAGCTCAAGAACAATCTTGCCTTTCAGGGTAAGACGATCAGATCAAAAGAGCTTGGCACAAACCTAACTCATTGATCGAACAGTGCACCAGGAAAAATGGACTAGGTAGCACGGTCAATCTTAAGATGACAATTAAATGACCATCACACTAAGAGTGAAATTATTGTCCTTTAACTTCTAAGCAATAGAATTGCTAGAGGTATTGATTTCACACATCGTGGTTCACTTGTCGGTATTCCGGTTACAACAACACGGAGGCCGAGGAATGAACAATAATGCTGAGAAGTACCACTGTGTCAAGAGTTCATAAGAGGTCGTGCAATTCTCATTACATTCCCGACATGAAGAGGGTAATACTTCAAGGTAGAACAGAGCAAAAGCTGGGTTGGCATTTTGATCTGTGGAATACAAGTGCTTTGACCCAATCCAAGAAATGGATAAGGTACTGGAGTTTGTTTCTCCGCGTCGTTCTGGAATAGAATGGCTTGACATACCACAAGAATAATATGCATCGATGAATACGAATGCACAATTACGCTTGACTATCCACTGATAGACGAGGGTCAGAATACAACTGAAGAGAGGCAACTCAAGAGCACATGATTTTTCTGTAGAAGCATAGGTTAGCATGTCGACAAGTCCAACATAATTCTTCCGGATAACCCATGCAGAAAGGTGGGATTGGCAAGCTCACAACTATAGAATGGAGAACTCATGAAGAGCACTCTTGTTGCGATCTTCAGTTCACGAAGAACTTCTGCTGTAGTAAGTTCATGGTATTGGAAGAATGATAAACCACAAACCTCGAGGACTAGATCAAATTCACTAATCATCCTAAAGGAACGAGCAAACACTATCAACAGGAGTTAAGCAGAATGATCCTTCGGTTCAGGAACCCAGAAATAGAATACCTACTGACTAAGTAGCATCAGAGGATGCTTTCGATAACGATGGCCAGAGTTATCACACAGGGAACACAAAACACAACTAGACTGTTGGGTGGATCAGTGGAATAACCTGGTTTCCTATCACTCCAACAAGCATGTCGAGGTAAAAGAGTACCTCAACACAATAATTAATGTTTTTTATCTAGCCCAAAGACATTAAATCGTGATGAAAGGATTTGCAATTGCATCAGATAATTTAGAAACCTTGGATAACTCGGACATCATAACGGCTGTACGGGTGTGAAATATGTGGCAACCTGCAAGACAACTGATAACGAAACAACTGAATTCTGATGGAGACATCGATCCAGGAAGACATCAACTATCCTATAAGGTCTCCAACATAGTAACTCGCCATCCTGACAGATAGATGAGAAACCTAATTCTTTAACCCCGTAGAATAAAGAAGAGGGTGACTCAGAATTAGAATGACACGAGGAAAGGAGTAAAAAGAATCTTACGTTCCCTTCCACAATTAATTCCCTTATATAACTAAAGCAGTTCTAGACTCAACATCGCCCAGTTTGGCTTGGTAATCCTACATGCAGTCAAGCTCTGATACCAACGCTCTCGGAACCCTGATCCTAAGTCATACGTATCTAGCATGTAACACATCATATCACCTTGCGGACTCACACACGGTAATCCCCACGGCTGCCACCTTTCCTTGGCCAGGACCGTTTGTGTCTTTTGTCTCACGTATATGAATATGTCGCTAGCAATCATATGTCAGAGAACCCGGGTCGACATGACTAGTTATAAACCCAAGTGGCACAACCGTACAGGGACAGGCATACGTAACCCAACAATGCAGGTGTCGGTCATCAGCGTGTGTAGACGAGTCGTAGCAAGCTACAAGGACTCCATTACACCGCGTGACATTTCCTCGTAGGGACAGACACAGCAGCAAATAATGATGCATGTCGGTCAATCAATATGTCCGGAGCAGTAGCGAGCTACCAAGGCTCATGGAAGCACAAAGAGGCATTTCCCCATAAAGAAGGCTACTAAAGGCATACAACTAGGTGTCGAATCCCACACATACCAATGCATTTCAATCATACACGCAATATGCACGATATGCGTACATACAACATGGCATCACAACATAACTCTATAACATTACATTTATTTAGAAGGCTCCAGAGAGCCTACATAGTATAATGTTACAAGCAGAGGGTCACATGACCCATCATTCAGAGCATACAATCAACAAGCGGAAGATACATGTCTGGGTACAGACATCTATTAAAAGTGGCTAGAAGAGCCTGAAAAGCTACAACGACCCTACCATAGGAGCTAGACCTCTGTCTGGGATTCCCAAGCTAATCCGATCAACATCGAACTTCACGTCGTAAGAATCACTAATGAGACTGACGTCTCCTCTGCAAAAACTCAAATTAAGCAACAATGAGTACAAAGGTACTCAGCAAGACTTACATCAGAACTATCTACTTTAGCATCATTGTCAACAAAGGGGTTGTGGAGTTTATTGCAGCAAGCCAACTTTGACTCTTGGCTAACCTATAACCACATAAGTTTTCCAAGTAGTCCATATATGAGGATACGGCTATTCGAACAGATTATTCCACCCTGCAGGGGTATACTTCTTCACACACGCTCCCGCCACTTACCGCCATGTGCACGTAAAAAGGCACCTCAGCAACTTTCAAGCGGAAGCCGAGCGAGGGAGTCGGCCACGACCATTAACCACACAAGACTCTAGTCCAGGTTTATCGCCTATTTGAGACTGAACCCACAAGGAAGTCCGGCCGAAGTTTCCATTACGGCCCCAAACGATGTGTGCAGGGTTCCCAAGCCCACCTCGACGGATGGTTCTACGCTTGGTACACCCGGCCACAGGTGCATCTACCGCGCCATAGCCTACCCCTCCGGTCAGCGCTATGCACGGCCGCCAGGACATCCTACAAACACCAGAAACTAGTTGCAACTCATGGACATAGATCAAGGCGATTAATAAGACGAGAGGGTCCATTGGTTTCGGGCCCAATGCATGGTATTATCTCGTCTTGGATAACATACACAGAACTCAATTCTTAAGGACGGTCCCAATGAGACAACCCGCCAAGTACTCCTACATGGCCTCTCATCGCTACCTTTACCAAATCGGATTCACACACTTAACTCTCACACAGTAGGACATGAACACATCCGTTCCGATTCATCACCCAGATGGATCAGACCCGACACGACTCTAAGCATAGCAGGCACAGTAAGCAAGCATGGATGAGTAAGCACAACAAGGCTCAAGCAGTTGCTAGTCATGCTAAGTGGTTTTCAACTATTTACTGTGGCAAGGACAGGTCATGCGAAGGAATGGGTTCAACTACCGAGAACAGGTAACAGTTGAATCATCATTGTCCTAATGCAGTATAAGAGAGCAGGAGCAAGAGAGTAGGATATTATCGGGCTGCTCAAGGAGGGGTTGCTTGCCTGACAGTTCTGAAGATAGTACTTCTCTTCATCAGTGTCAACGATCATAACGTCGGAACCATCGTCTACCGAAAGGAACAAACACCGGCAAACAAGAGGGAACAACATTCAATTCATGCAATGCGCAACCATGATGTATGACATGACAAATTAAGGTACTGAATTCACCTAGTACAATATTTAGTCATATTAATTGAAGTGGAATTCAAATAGACATCAAATTCCATCTCCCAACTATTTATCAAATGTTCCCTAATCATCATTTGTCCTACTGGGTGATGGTAACTTGCTCAAACATGCATGAACATGGCATAAACAGATTCACTGGATTTTTCCGATCATTTTTCATATATAAATTATTTTCATCTAACTTACAGATTATTTTCCATGAATTTTTGAAGTTTATAACATTTTCTGGAATTTCCTAAATATATAAAATACCAGAAAAGGTTTACTGCGTCAGAATTACCTCATAGTGACGTCAGCAGGTCAGCTGACCGTTTGAGCTCAAACTGACCTATGGGGCCCGCATGTCATCGACTCAGTGTTAATCAGGGGGTTATTTTAACTTACCTAATTAACTAGAGGTTTAAATTAGCGGTGGGTCCAAGTGTCAGTGGGTCGGGGTTTTGATTAGGGGTGTCCTTAGTGGTTAATGACGGTGTTCTATCGGCGACTGAACGCCGGCGACGTCCAGACGTGGCGGCGATGATCGGGACGACGGCTCCGATGACCATTCGGGCGGCGGAGGACACTTGCGTGTTCGTGAGGGTCTTCCGCGTCAATTGGGACAACCAGGGGCGCCGCAGGTGCGCTCTGCTAATCGGACACGAGCTCGCGGCGGCGGCCGGAGCTCGGCTCCGATGGATTAGGCGCTAAGGGGGGAACAGAAGGAGAACTAGTGGTCGCGTTCATATTATGTGGAGGTGCTGAGCTCGTGGTGTGCTCGGACGTGTCTAATGCTAGCCAGAACGACGACGGCGTCATGGACGGCGGCGAGGCTCTCGGCCACATTTGGTGGAGCTAGCTAGAGGACATGCTAGACCGAGGGAAGAGAGGGGAGAGACAGCGGGGCTCACTAGGAGTAATCCAGAGAGGACGGCGAGGTCGAGGAGGATCCGAAACCGGCGAATTTGATGAAGATGGCCGCCGGTCTCAAGGTTGAAGAAGACTCAATGGCTGCATCTCGATGCTCTCCTGGAGGATTCCGTCGACAGAGAAGACGAAGTGTGGCACGGCGGACGTGCTGGGCATGTTGGCTCTGCTTCCACGGCATCGGTGGCCACGCGTGCGACGATGACGCTCTCCGGTGGTTCTCAACCATGGCGAGGAGAAGCGGCAGGGGGCGAGGGGGAGAACCAGAGAGGGGAGGAGAAGAGAGAGGGCTCTGGGGCATCTCCAGGCGAGGAGATGAGGACAGGGAGGCAGCAGGAGGTGGCCGCGGGATGTGGCCTCGGTGAGCGTACGTGCGACACCGAGCTGCTCCTACTGGCAGGAGGAAGACGACGCTCGCGACTGGTGGGCTCGGCCTTCTCCTGTGCTGGGCCGGCTACAGGTAAGTGGCTAGGTAAGTTTCTTTTACTTTTGTTTCTATTTTCTATTAGATGCCCTCTGTTTTATTTAGTTTGGATAAAATTCCTTTGCACAAAAATCCTGAAATTATTTCTAGGGTATATTTGGAATATTTCCAAGCTCCACAAAAAGTTTCAGCATTTTTGAAACAACTAAAATATTTATAGTGATTTATTGTTCATTTTGAGAAACTTTGCTGATTTATTAAAATTGCCAAAATGGTTGTGAAAATATAGGTCACCCCTGGTATGTTGTTGCCAACATTTATCACAGAGGGGGAACATTTTTGAAGAGCATTTTGGATTCATTGGAAAATTCAATTATTGAAATTGTTTACTCAATGAAGTTCTAGGGTTTGTCATCCCCATTTCAAATTCATTTGAATTTAAACATGATGCCAAGATGATTAATACAATGACAGGCAATGGCTAGCTAGGGCTGTGACAGGACATCTCTGGTCTCAAGAAAAATACCTAAAGAGGATCTACTTGAGTTGCATCAATAGGGATTTTTTGAAAGGCCAATAGTATGGGAATGACGGAAATGGTGACCCTTTAAGAAGTTCACAGAAAATATTTTTATAAAAAATGAGCGGAGGCACTCATCAAGTAGTGCATGATTTTAGAAACATTTACAAATTTGCCTCACTGGATTTGGAGTTGGGATGAATATCCTATGGGTTTTCTAATATGGAATAATGAAAAAAGGGAGCTATTTATTTGGCCTAACAGAAATAATGCATGGAAAAAATGTTAACCATGCCTAGATAAATAGGGCATGATTTTTGGAGTCTCTTGAAATTTGAATTATCAAATTTGAAGCTATGATGAATGCTCTAGGGATTTTCAAAAGGGTCCTTTAGGTGGTTAAAATTTGAATTTGAACAGAATAGAAACTTATGATAGAAAAATATGAAAGTTGCTCCATTAAATAGTTTGGATTTTTAGGAAAACTTAGGAGTTGGAATCTTGCCATTTGGACAAACATTTATTTTTGTGGACTCTTTGGAAGTTTCTGGAAAAACAAAAAGAAAAACAACACTATTCACTATGGGCCCAAACGGACAGAGACAAGCCGGCCCAAAAGAGAAACGGCCCAGGCACACCGCAGCGTTGAGGGCCACGTCAAAGATGTACTAGCGGAATACGCCAGCGCCCGAAGCTGCACGCGCCGCTGCGTGAGTTTAAACCTGACGTGTGGGTTCCACCCGTCAGTGAGACGGAGGGGGAGGAGAGGATGACCACTGGGGACCACCTTTCATCACCTACATCAAGCCATATCGGGGGAGGCGGTCACCGTTGCTGATACGGGGCACAGCTGGGGATACCGAGGGCACTGGTGAGTTCGTCTAGTTGTTGCGCGTCTCCGAGGGGTGGAGTTGGTCGCCGGGGACGACAGGTTCGTCGGCGATGAGAGGCCCGAACGGTGTCCGAAGAACTTGAGGATGACTAGCTCGGATCCGTCTGTAAATCACCAAAATGACGATGGGGTTAGCTCCGTGGGTCGCATGGGAACACGAAGAAGGCGACGGGAGGGAAAATGGAGCTTTGTACCGTCGGGTTGGTGCTGACCCGAGGCGGTGGAGTTCCCGCTTGAATTCGGCCGTCCGAGCTCCAAATCGAGAGGGTCAGGACGCATGGGTGGAATTGAGAGTGTGGGAGGGCTAGAAACAGGGACAATGGGGCTCAGGGGTTGCTTTTTATAGCCCTACGCCGGTTCACTGTAGACATGGCGCACGGCGAACTCGGGAAGCCTGGTCGAAGAAGCTCTGGGCGCCATCGCGAATTTAAAATGGTGGGCTCGGCTGCGTGGGTTCTATGGGTGCTCGGTAGGGTGACGGTGTGTCTTGGGTGATGCAAGGGAGGCACGGAGCTTGGGTGCCTGCCACCTGTTCATCCGCGGGTCGGGGGCTTCAGTCGAAGTAAGACAGAGAATAGGAGGAGGGGCATGCTCCAAGAGAGGGAGGTTTGGGAGACCGCAGGCTTGGATCTAGCCCACCTACTTGCCACGCGCGATCGGGTTGACCAGGAGGGCTTGCACGTGCGAGCTCGACCACTGGTCATGGCGAGCGGCCAAGAGCTCTCTTGGTGTGGGAAGGAGATATAGAGATATGAGGGGGGCGACACGCAGGCATGCTTGGGACGTCGAGGTACCCTGGTTGGCCCACTGGAGATGCCAAAGGTGGTCGAGACGTGGGGATGGGCGCTGCTATAGTGCCGAAGCGCACTGTAGCGCGCTCTGGAGCATGCAAATGGCCGACATGGCCTGCCCCCGTGTGCTCTGGCATGTCCTCTAGCGTCTGGAAGGTTTTGAATATGCCCAAGAATGCTTATGAGCTAAGGGTCTGGTAGAAGTAAAAGAAATGGGGGAGGAGAGTGTCTTCCATGGTGATCCAGAGAGGTAAATGGGGTTTTTACCCATCTCAATCATTGAACCCGAGCTGGGGTTTCTTACTGTAGGTAAATAGGGGCTAGGAGAAGATGTTGTAACTTGAGGCCAAGGAGAACTCTCTAGGGGCTCCAATGAGTGAATTCAAAATTACACCAGAAGGTGTTTGATCAAGGTTTGCGCTAGCTAAGTTGTTCCACTGGCTATGATATTAAACAGGAGTGAGTGGAAACACAAATTAGCCCCGCTCACAAGTTTTGAGGTCAAATGAAGAAAGTGTCCAATGCAACTTTAGCAAACCCTACAAATCAACATAATCAGGTTTATTTATATCTAGCCATGCAAATACATTATCCTTGATGCACCACTTGGTGTGGTGGCATAATTTGGCTATTAGAGCATGCCCACAAAGTTTGAGATCAAATGGAGATAGTTGATAATATAGAGTTGATCAAATTTGGATCTGGACAGGAATGGTTTTGGGGCACTTTTGTGAACCAAAACAATTTGGACTGGAATGAAACTTTGCAAGATCATCACATTAGGCATATGTGACTTGCTAGAATTTTCCTGGATTTATTGAGAATATTTCTTATATAAATATTTCAAATACTTGGAATATGCAGAAAGGGTTTTGGAGGGTTTTGTCCAATATTTTGAACATCACCATGTGTTGAAACTCATATATATGGAAAATATATGTCCACTGAGTTTCCCTAAATTTTCTCAAATATTTTTAAAGCATTAAGATAAAAAAAATCCTATAAAAGACCATTTCTGGCCTTAAGAAAAAGCCTTTAAATAAATATGAAAATAGTCTTAAAAATAATATTTGGTGGTTTTGGGGAGTCTTGTATATGATAGGTTCCAAATGAAGTCTTTGGGGCAAAACATTCGCCCTAATTTGAGGACTTGTAATATAAACCTCAATTCAAGGTTTTTTCAAAACCAAAAATAAATAAATGCTTTTTGGCCAAAATAAATTTGTATAAAAATTGTTTCTGGTCCTACACACATGGCATGATCATTTGGCAAAGATTTGGATCAAGGAGATGAGTTTTGAGAGTAGGAGGAATTTTTATGAATTAAAGCATAAGAAAGCAATCAAGTCAAGCATCACAAGCACACAAAAAGTTTTTGTTGGTCCAAATTTTTGAGCTAAGTTAACTTAGTGATGTGAGGCAAAACACAGGGTGTGACAGACCTACCCCCCTTACAAGAATCTCGTCCCCAAGATTCCTAGGCTAGGCGTTGAAAAGATACGAAGATTCGGGTCTGAGGTAGTCTTCACGTTCCCATGTTGCTTCTGCTCCGGTGTTGTTGTCCTTCTGGCTCTTGAAGTGCTTGCTGATATGGATTCGGGTGCTTTGCGTGGCTTCGTCCGAGATGTGAACGGGGTTCTTGCGGTAAGCTAGGTCTGACTAAAAGTTAAGGGCCTGATGAATGGGGTTCGGACAGGGGTCTAGCTTGTATGTGTATTCCAAAGTCGGAATACGTGGCGAAGTAGTGTGTCAGCGTGATGGCCTTGGGGTTACCCATGTTGGTTAGTGGCACCATAATGTCTCGTGTTAGCCTAGAAGGGCCAAAGTCTTGGTGTAGCCTTTAGTTGAGGGGAATCATCGACTTTCTTGGAGTAGATGACCTTCCGGTGCACATGGTCTTCAACTGTAAGGGCGTCGAGGTTTGTCGGTGTAGGCTCCTTGTTGAGGTCTTCCACTTGACTAAGCTGTCGAGGAACATTCTTCGGTCATCCTTGGTCATTTGTCTTCTTAGTCACGGACGCGCACCCTTAGTATGTCTTCGAGGGTTTGGCTTACTTGTCCCTTCGTAGCCATTTGTGGCAAGGTTTGGGTTGAGTCTCGTCCCTAAGACTAAGCTCAGAGACTTGATGACAAAACAGGGTCCTCCATCTGGGAAGGTTTCTGAAGCGGTTTTAAACAAGCCGGCTATCCAAAAGTATAGACCAGCCATCTAGTCCCCAAGGTCTGAGGCTTGGCAAGTGGGGTGAACTACCTTTGACAGGTGGTTTACCATGACCCAGCCAGGGTCATGCCCTTGATTGGTCCAAACGAGGCTAGTAACAAGGTCATGACAGTCGTTCCACTCCATTCCAGGCATCTGGAGAGAGTAGGGACGTCATGCTCATCGTACACCGTCAAGGTGGTGGAGTGAGGGGTGCTATCAACTCCTCGGTTCCATCCTAGTCAGGAACTGATAGGTGACCATTTAAAACAAGGGGATCTTTAATTTCTCTTGATGTCCAAAGGCTTCATCATGCTTGAACGTCGGTGCTTCTTTAGATTGTCTAGCTGATGTAGCCGGCAGAGGAGTGGTGGTTGACTTCTCTTGCTTCTTCTTCTTCGTCGTGGCTTCTCACCGTAGTGGTTCTTCATCTTGCTTAGGTAAGTACGTCTTTTGCTGTAGGGAGAGTGCTTCGAGGAGTCCACCTTCTTCAAGGTATAACCTTACACTTGAGGAGCATGGCAGTTGGTCCTTTTGGGCTTATCTAGTTAGGACTAAGGTGTTCCTTTCTCTTATTGGGTAAATAAGTGTGTCATATGTGAGGACAAAAACATATTTCCCGAAGTATCACACAAACACATTGTTCATGGGACATGTGAGAGGAGCGGGTGTTTGCTCCAGATGGTCACTTGTCCAAGGGTTTTTGGTCCGTCGTAATCTAGTTCTTCGTGTCCACCTTCCTTATGAACAGGATTGGTGCTGGTCGAGGTGGAGTATCGACCATAGTCGTTTGACTTTGAGCGAGAGCCTATGGTCACATTCCGACCGTGTTATGGCTTGGTAAAGCTTCGGGGTTTCAAGAAGCTTAGGATGTGAATGAACGTCTATCATCTTATCCTTGAGCATAGTTCTTAGATGCCAATAGTACTACCTATTACTCCAAACAAAATCATCTTATATCATCGAAGATATCATCTCATATAAGTCAACTCCAACATCACTCATGCTACTCATATCTCCAAGGTTTTGAGAGAAGGACTAAACGAAAATATCATATGTATACTATAGCTAACTCATATATATCCCTATGTAAAATTCCTCAGGAAAGCATACAAGCTGCTAAGCTTGATTGTGACACTACAATCCAAGTGATCTACTAACCTGTCCAAGGTCTAAGGTACTGCATTTCTATGCCAAGGAAACACGTAATATACCAATCCAAGATCTTGTTTCTTCCTACGAATCCAACCCAGCGGTTCATCAATCCCATCAATCAATACTTGACCCATCACTCCTACAAATCCAATATTGATGGGGTTCTACATAGTCTCCTAGAGTTCTTATAATCTACAAACCATTGAAAGAGCTATTATCACAGTATATCCATGAACTTCCAATCTCATGACCAACTAAACTCCAAGGTCAAGCTTACATAGATCCTTAAATCAACTCCGACGAGTCCAATTTTTCCTATCTTATCATCCACCGAGAAACATGGTATCATGAGCAAGATCATCGGACTAAATCCAAACTACTCCAAAGCATGTAGTCTTATTTATCATCGACACTCTATTAGGATCACCTATTTAAATCCAAAGCTCACATCTAGTGATAATTCCTACTTTTTACTCCAGTCACTATCGTAACATCACCAATCTCCTATCAAAATCAATGTTCAAGTCAAATTCTTACTCCCCCAAGAATTTCAGATTGTGATAATAATTGTCCTACTAAATCCAATTTACTTAAGGGAGAAGTAAGTTATGCTACTCTATCAACTTGATCCACCAAGGTCACCTACCATCATGAAAGTCTCGTAATCCACCAAAGGGTCTCAACTACTTCTTTAAGATATCTATTACAGCCTCGTCAAATCATTAGTCGACTAATCATATATCCTCAAAATGATCTTCCCTATGGCATCGTTAGTTCAAGCGCTGGCTTAAGGATGTAATGTGTTTGCTCACTATGATCACTCCCATGATGAAACCCAGTGCTAAACCAAGGTTATCGAAGCTTAACCAGTGGTCTCTCGCAAACCCGTATGTTAAGCACATGGTTAAGGGTTTGAGCTGGGGTAACTTGTAGGTCTAGGTTGGTCTAGGGAAGGACTTCTAATCCCGAGGGAAAAGCATAACCCTTACGGGGTAGCACTTGGTTGAGTAGGTTGTCACCAAGAGTCTTCAACGCTAGTTGTTTGTCGAGGTGGAATCCTTGGTGCACCTTGTCTCTCTAGTCTTCAGGTGGTGAGATAGGTGAGAGGGAAAAGTATCATAGAGTGAAATGCCTAAGGGGGTGGTATGGTGCAAGTGCAATCAAGCAAGTGCCAAAAAGGCCAAACAGAATCATTTAGATAATGCAGGTGATATAGTCGCATACTTGTTGCCTAGGGCAAAGTGCGACTTATACCAAAACACAACGGATAAAACAAGCAATCACACAACATAGTCCCATTCAAACCATCACACAGACTCGACTTCGCAAAGGGGATAAACGACTAATCCTACCCTAGGGGTTCTCAGACTCGGTAGTCGTGTACTGCTTCGTGTCTCAGAGAGAAGGGCTTCCAATCTTCCGGGTCTTTCTCAGGTGTCGCTACGTCTCTTGTAGTTGTTCGATGAAATGATTCGGGTTGGTCCTGAAGAATCTTCGACAACTTCTCGTCTGGTGAGCTGACGGGATGAAGGTGGTTCCTCGTGGTTGCCACTGACTCGGTCTTGTGTTGACTCCGTAATCATGACTATGTCTTCTTGTCTTCTAAGGCATCGAGGGTTCCAGGTAGGCAATCTCTTATGCAATGGTATTATCAAGGCATGGTAGAGGTCCATCTCGTCAGTCACGTTGATGGAAACATCAACACCAAGAGAGGGGGATGAAGAGAACCGTTTTCCTGCTCACTATAGTGAGGCGGACCAAATGGCGAGGTTCTCATCCATCAGTGATTGCCGATACAACAACGGTAAGGACAGGGTTGCTCTATTAGCGATGTATATCATAGTCTTGCATATCTTATGCCCTGATCATCGTAGGCCAAGGTTGCATCATCCTGGGGCAGTGTCGAGGGTGTCACCATCTTCCAAGTATTGATGTCCTCATTGTTCGAGAAGGTATCTTCTGTTGGTATTGTCTTGTCCTGGTGTCGCCAACTTGTGTTCAAGATATGTGGGCAAATGTCTCGCAAGGTGGCTTCCTCCCAGGTTACCCACGAGGATTTCAAGGAATCCAGTTGTCAGGGGCATAAGGTTGCTATCGACCCTTTTCAAATTTTTGAATGAGGAGATGAGGAGAGCCAGAAGAAAAAAATGGTGGAAGTGGTAAGGCAAAAACCTTCGGTTTATTTGAAGTCTTAGAAGAGGTAAGAAATATAGGGGGTTTTGCAAGTGGTTTGAAAGGTCTGGAAAAATGGTTTTGTCCGGACTAACGTCCATGCTAACTAAGGCTTCCTACAGTCAGGATGGCTCTGATACCAGCTCTATGGGGACCCCGACTCATAAGTCATGCTCACAAAATGTACGCGCACAGTGATCCCAGAGATCAATGCTCACTGAACACACAGAAACTGAATAACAAGAGTCTTACATCCATTACGTACCGTTTGTACTCAAATATGGCCTTTATGGCCAAGGCTTCATAAACTCACAACGGAAATCCTCAACGATAGCGTGAACCCATGTCATCTGCCTTAACCCTATAGGCATTCTGACTGGGAAGCATCCTAGCTCGCATGTTCGTAACCAAGGTACTCTTCATTATATCTTGTTCTTTCATTCCTGGCCAATAAAATAACCAGTGGCAAGACAATGAGTACTGTGAATGTACTCGCAAGCAACCCATGTTTGGACAAGGTAAACCAATGCATGGTATGACACTAAGTAGGTAGTTTTGTGGAAAGCTAGTTTTGAATGCAATATCATGTCCTACCATCTATAACAATTATGCGTCAACAGGTTGCAGATATCCATATGAACAGGTTACAGATATCAATGTAAGCAAGGTCTGAACATCACATGTTCAATCATTTCAACAAGTCATCCGACTTAGCTCAAGTACCTCCTTGTCACACACACACTCACATCAAGTTTTGTGAAAACATCTGGACATAATTTAAGCAGCACTACCCAACTGTCCTTGAACATGGACATGGCTATTCGAATAGTTTTACACTCTACAGAGGTTGCACACTTTACCCACAAGACTCGGGGAACTTCTGTGTCATCAACGACTCGCGGTATATTACATACACGAGGTAAGCACCCGAACAATGCCTTTCTCTTGATGACACTAAACAAAGAGTCCACTCGTTGGCCCACGTCTTCATGATGTACATCCCATGAGACTCGCTCAACATTGTACCATCATTGAAGGGACACAACGGTGTGCCCGGTGTCTGTAAAAACAGTACATGGTCGCCCTACCTGGCACGACCCCGTATCGAGAGGGTAACTCTGGCCCTCTCGCCACAAGTAATGCGGGCTCTGTGCTAGCATCGACCAAGGTAATCAACAAAGCCCCTTCCCATATAGGGGTAGAGTGGTTGAACATGTAAGGTTGGGATGGTGGACAAATCTTAAATCTAATCCGTTTTCGGAAACACACACACTCAACTTGCCTTGGTACAACAGTTCTTTATCAAGTGGTTACCTAGCTCAGCATCATCTCCCTCGGGCATTAGTGGCACCTGATGGGGTTTTCCAAAAGGTTTTTGGTAAACCTTTGTTTTCATCTCAATGCATATCCCCGTCCCACTTGCATAGCAACTACTTAGCATCCTAACTACTTCCCACCCGCATAACCCTCATAGGAAGGTAGGGTCATGCACAATGCAAGTATCAACGATAATTGCATCGGAGACCAACCCAGCAAGGTTGTCACCACATCATTGACATGCTCTTTCATGGAATAAACAAAGTACTATAATGCCATGCAAGAAATAGTTTCATCGACATGGTCAAAGGGCTGTTTGCATGGCTCAACAAAATCATCGAGGTCAACCAACCATAATAAGCAACACCAAAATAAGGAAAATAGAAGTGTCCTAAAATAGGAAGTTTATTTTTTCTCGGACACCTCTGGTCTCAAGAAAAATACCTAAAGAGGATCTACTTGAGTTGCATCAATAGGGATTTTTGGAAAGGCCAATAGGTTGGGAATGAAGGAAATGGTGACCCTATAAGAAGTTCACAGAAAATATTTTTATAAAAATGAGTGGATGCACTCATCAAGTAGGGCATGATTTTGGAAACATTTACAAATTGGCCTCACTGGATTTGGAGTTGCGATGAATATCCTAGGGGTTTTCTAATATGGAATAATGGAAAAAGGGAGCTATTTATTTCGCCTAACAGAAATTATGCATGGGAAAAATGTTAACCATGCCTAGAAAATAGGGCATGATTTTTGGAATCTCTGGAAATTTGATTCATCAAATTTGAAGCTATGATGAATGCTCTAGGGATTTTTAAAAGGGGCCTTTGGGAGGTTGAAATTCAAATTTGAATTTGAACAGAATAGAAACTTGTGATAGAAAAATATGAAAGTTGCTCCATTAAATAGTTTGGATTTTTAGGAAAATTTCGGAGTTGGAATCTTGCCATTTGGACATACATTTATTTTTGTGGAATCTTTGGAAGTTTCTAGAAAAAGAAAAAGAAAAACAACACTATTCACTATGGGCCGAAACTAACAGAGCCGAGCCGGCCCGAAAGAGAAACGGCCCAGGAACACCGCAGCGCTGAGGGCCACGTCGAAGACGTACTAGCGGAATACGCCAGCGCCCGAAGCGGCATGCGCCACTGCGCGAGTTTAAACCTGACGGGTGGGTTCCACCCGTCAGTGAGATAGAGGGGGGAGGAGACGATGAGCACTGGGGACCACCTATCATCACCTACCTCATGCCAGATCGGGGGAGTCAGTCACCGCCGGCAATACGGGACACGGCTGTAGAAACCGAGGGCACTGGTGAGTTCGTCTAGTTGTTGCGCGTCTCCAAGAGGTGGAGTTGGTCGCCGGGGGCGACGGGTTCGGTGGCGGTGAGAGGCCCGAACGGTGTCCGAATGTAACAGCCCGGGACCGACGCTCTAGATGCCTTCCATTTATTTCAAGTTTTGTCATGTGATTTATTTGGTTGTCGCATTCATCATCGCATCATTTGCATCATCCACTTTGCATCGGCACTCCGTTGCCTTCACTTCTCAAAACTTGCATCCGTTCATGGTTGCCAGTTCTATCTGTTCTCGTCGTTGACCATTTTGAGACCAACCACACACGCACGCGCCCGCGGCATCAGTAAAATATTATTTTAAAAGGCGCGCATAAAACATTCTCGAAATGGGCCGAAACTTGGCAAGCGTTCTTATTATATCGTAGGTAGGCCGCCTGCCAAATTTCATCACATTCAGAGGTCGTTTGGTACCCCAACGGTCAACTGTAGCGGCAGTGTCATCGGTTTGTTCGTCGGACGTTTCGGTTTATAAAAACATGTCACGGGCTGCCATCCATTCCCTCTCATTCCCACCAATCCCCTCTACACAACCCAAATAGCCCAGCTTGCCCCCCCTCCCGCTTTCGGACCGTTTGATCGAGATCAAACGGTCCAAAAACGGGCAAAGTCCACTAACCCTAGACCCATCTTCTATTTAAGGAGACCTACCCCAGCCAAATTTGGACCCCTAGCCCCCATGCCTCGTACTCTGCGCCGCCAGCCACCTCCCACCTCAGAGTGCCGCCCTTCCCGTCGAAATCCATGCCACCCCGCTCCCTCGCCGCCACGGGCCAGCCGCCGCCTGAGCCACCTCGCAGCCAACCGGGAGCCGCCACCTTGCCCACAGTCAGCCCCCACCAGCCGCGGCCCGCCCGGGCCCGGGGCCAGCCCGCCGAGCCCATCTGGCCTCGGAACCACTGCCGCCGCTCGCCTGCTAGCCCGCATGATCCGCGCGCCCGAGCTCCCGCAAGCTCCACACACGATGGCTGCACCCTGCTCATCTCCGGTCGCCGCCCCGCCGAGCCTGACGTCCCTGCGCCACCCCTCGCCGGAGATGAGTGCCGCACCGCGCGTGCTCCTACCCCCTTATCCATTTCTCTCTCTAACCTCTCATCTCTCTCTCCCGTTGTGCAGAACCACCATGGCCGGCCTCAAGGAGCTTCGCCGCCACCTAGTTCTGCCGGAATTGGGTCGAATCGAGCGCCCATGCCCAGATCCATGTGTCTCCTACCATCTCCGCTCCTCCCTCGTCGGGCAAGCGCCGTCGTCGGCCGCTCAAGTCCCAGTGCCGCCTCCCTTGCTCGCCAGATCGAGCCAGGAGGACGACGAACAGCTAGCGCCCGATCGCCTATGGGCCATGCGGCCCATAGGCCCAGCCGAGCGTCGGCCTCGCCCCGCCCGCCAACGTCGCCAAGCCCCAGCCAGGCGCAAGGCCGCACCAAGCCCAGCACCAACGGCTTTTCGGCCCAAGGTGTGCAGCTGCTGCTCCTTTCTATCCGATGCCCAGTGCGTCGTGTGTCTATTTTGCGCTCAGATGCACTGTTGGGCCAGCCAGATTCGGCCCGTTAGTATTTTTTTCTGTCCATGCGATTTTGCCTAATTATCCAGAGAATTGTAGTTTTATAGATTGGCCCCTATTCTTCATGCATTTAATAACTCCACAACCGTGCATCACATGTAAAAACTTTATACATGAAATATGACTAGAATTTTGTGTACATTCACAATATCCTACTTCCACACATGTTAAAAAAATTAACTTGCTGTTTTCATTTAACTTGCATAAATCCATGCTAAAATGATTTATTGCATAACTAAATAACCGTAGCTCTGTTCAAAATGACCCACATATGTAACTTGACTAGAAAAACGTGTAGAATCTCATGGCACACTTTATATTGCTGTTTAACAACTATAAAATATGCTTAGGACAGATTTCGACCAAATTCACATATGAGGTTGTTTTCGAAATGCTATATGTTTCTTCCGGCCTCATTTAAAATGCCTAGTTGATGTACTTGTTTATGATTCACCTCTTGCCATGTTTAACAACATTTAAAATGATTGTTCAGTTAAAACAACATTAACCGAATGTCTCTTAATATGGAGAGTTGTGATTTGTTATATGTATGTTCTCGCTCTCCATTTAAATTGCTTGATTCCATCATCACCTTATGCCATGACAACCCATGTTAAACAACATTTAAACTTGTTGGGTACCTAAACGAGAGTTAACTAAATAATTCAAACGTGGAGTTTCGTCAATATGCAACTCATTGCATATTGAGCTTCACTTAATGTGTAGTGTTTGACTGTTGCATCTTGCCATGCCATCCTTGCATGTTTAAACTTGCCATGCATCATCATTCCTGCGCATCATGTCATGCATAAGTTGTGGTGTTTATCATGTGTTGATTGTTGTTTCCGGGTTGCTTCTTCGCGATAGTGTTCCGAAAGCGTTCGGAGTGTGAGGATTCGTTCGTCTACGTTGGATCGTCATCTTCACGGATTCGTTCTTCTTCCAAGCAGGATCTTGGGCAAGATGAACATTTCCCTGGATACCACTACTATCATTGCCATGCTAGTTGTCTCGTTTCTATCGCTATGTCTCGCTACCTACCACTTGTTTGTCAAGCCTCCCAAGATGCCATGATAAGCCTCTAACCCTCCACATCCTAGGAAACCATTGTTTGGCTATCTTACCGCTTGCTCAGCCCTTCTTATAGCATTGCTAGTTTCAGGTGCAAGTTGTTTCCATGTGACGACATGGATATTTTTTGAGATATCACAATATTATTTCTATTCAATTTAATGCACATATATACTTGGTAAAAGGTGGAAGGCTTGGCCTTTTGCTCGGTGTTTTGTTCCACTTTTGCCGCCCTAGTTATTTGTGTACCGGTGTTATGTTCCATATTGAGCGCTCCTAACATGCTTTGGGTTGTTATGGGGACCCCCTTGATTTTCATTTTGGGATAAAACTCTTCTAGCAAGGTCCAACATTGGTATTCCATTTTCCTAATAACTAATAAACTAGCATAGGGCGTCATGAACCCATGGATAATTTAATCAACAACCCGGGCCAGTGCTCCTCATGAGTATTGGTCCAAACTAGAGCATCGTGCGGGGCCAACCCGGGGCAACTCGGGAGATTTCTATCAGGCCACCGTACGCTTCGCTTATCTGTCGTGTCCTGAGAACGAGATACGCGGCTCCTATCGGGTTCGTCGACATGTCGGGCGGTCTTGCTGGATTTGTTTTACCTTTCTCGAATGTCTTGTGCACAGGATTCCGTGGATACTTTGGGCTATCTCGTGATTGAAGTTTTCCACCAGAATTCTGAGGATACTACGGGCAATCCTGCGGTTGAGGTTTTTCATGCAGCGTGTGGTTAGTTTGTGATGGATGAGTTGGAGCACCCCTGTAGGGTTAAATCATTTCAAGAAGCCGTGTCTGCGGTTATGTGGCAACTTGGAAATTTGTTTAACATCCAGTCATAGAAAACTTGAAGTAAACTAAAATAAAATACACGAATTGTGTGCGTAACCGTGACTATCTCTTCTCGTGAGTTCTGAACCAAGAGAGAACACGGCGAGGTTATGTTTGACCGTAAGTGTTCAGGATCACTTAGTGATCATTACTAGTTCACGTCTATTTATGCGTAGATCACCCCTCTTATTATTGTACTCATAAGTTAGCCACTCAAATAAATGCGTAGTGCTTGCTGCAACCTCACCACTTAACCATGTCTCACCCATTAAGCTTTGCTAGACTTGATACCCTTGGAAATGAGATTGCTGAGTCCCTGTGGCTCACAGATTACTACAACAATAGTTGCAGCTACAGGTAATGCAATGCTTTGATGTGAGAGCGATGCTTGTTTCATTTGGAGTTCTTCTTCTTCTTCATCGATCATAGGATGGGCTCCAGGCCGGCAGCTTGGGATAGCAAGGATGGATGTCGCTTTTATCGTTTGATTTCGTCCGTAGTCGGACCCTGCTCTTCTGTATGATGATTGAATGTATTGATGTACTGATGTGATCAGGATTTAGCTTGTGGCGAGTGTAAGCCAATTCCATGTACTCATCTCCTCTTTACATGTACTTGTAACGATATCCATTCTTGCGAAATGACGAGATGCGCTTCTATCCCTATCGAGGCCCTCGAGCCAAAATAAGGATAGGACCGCATCTTGGGCGTTACAAGTTGGTATCAGAACAGTACCGACCTAGGAGCCCCCTTGACTGATCGAACTTGGTCGAGTCGAGTCTAGAAAGAAAAACTATTTTCAGTCTAGTTATATATCGGAGAGTAGGATTATTTTTACTCCTCTTCTATGCTCTTGTGAGGAATCGTGAAATAGGAATTTTAATTCCACCCCTCTTCTCTCTCAAATTTTTCTAGGATCATGCTGCTATTTTGGAGCCTCTATGATACCGATGTGACGGAATTCTATACTTGGTTCCTCCTGTTTCCGAGGAGTAGAGCTCCAAGGGATTCATGACACACCATTATCGTTTAGTCTCCTTAGTACCTCAGGACGCGGATGTTCGAAATTGCTTCAATACTATTCATGGTGCGAAGAGCGTGGCGGCACCTAGTACTGGGGAGCGGGATCACATGTACTTCCATGTTTAGTATCGTTGTGATTACGAGAGTCTGAGGTAGATGAATTTCCGAGGCCTCAGGTTATGTGTTGACGGATGTGATACATTGGAGAGTAGTATTACTGCTAGGAGTTGAGCGATGGATTTTACTTAGTGTATCCGTGGACCCGATTGCCTAACCAAAGATTTCGGAAGTTCTTAGGTGGGAATTCAAGTACTTACCTAGGATTATCCTTCCAACAAATGCATGGCGGGTTATGTATTTGTTTCTGGATTAATTTGCAAGCCTCATCCTTTGTTTTGTTGGAGTATGGTAATTCGAGTTGCTTCAATGTCAAGTGGTGCTTTCATATCTTTTCTAAGTGGTGTTCTCATATTTCTATGGGAGTGCTAATCCTTTTGCTCGATCAAATTGTCATGTCAATTCATTCCCATCCGGTGTGCATCTCTTCAAGATAATTCGATCCTCTCCAATATTTGCAAGATCAATCCTCATATTTCTTTCCGGAGTTTCTTTTCATCTATATAAGTTATCTTTGTTTTTTCCCACCCTCCTGCCCTTTTCTTCAATGATTAAATTCTCGTCCAAGTGCCTTTCTTTTCATGTGATGCTTCCACTATCTTTTCTTCCTCATTGTATCCGGCGATTCATTGTGAAGGTGCTCATGTGTAAAGTTCGTCATTCTTTGTTCTTTTTTTCTTCTTCGGTGGATTCAATTCAAGCTTTCAGTGTTCATCATATTGTTTTCATTCGTTAAATGTTATTCTTGTGGAAATTCTTATCCAAGCCTCTCTTGATCATTCGTCTCTCTCTATTCTATCCGGAGTGCTGAAGATATTTCAAAGGATTCGTGTTTCCATTCAATCCTTTCAATTATTTTGAGGCTCTCACGTCGTCAAGTTTTCATTTTTCTACCGGTGCAATCTCTCTATCTAAGCAATTGTTTCGACGATGGTTTCTTTGAGCGGGCCCATAACCCACAGGTTTTCCCCAGGATCTTACCTAGCTCTTCTAATCTTTCCAGAGATGTCCTCAAGTTCTTTTCAAAATGTGAAGTAAGAATGAATTCCATCAGTCATATTCCTTCTCCCAAGATCGCTTCGAATTAGTTTTCATCATTGGCTCAACCTTTTCCTTATTCATTGTTCCAGGGTGTCTCAGTAATTCATGGTGTTGTTTTTCATCATCATTCTCAGCGTTGAAGACCGAAGAAGATTTTCTATTAAATATTTGCTCATTCTCTTAAAGATTCATGGTTTCAGCTTGTTGCTATCCTCTCAAATTCTTTTCGATCATGAGTAATTCCTTCCATATCTATCTGGAGCATTTCAGGGTTGTTTTCATTACTCGATCCTCCGTAGGTCATCATTTCAGAAGATTTCTTCGTTCTCAGCTTTTAGCTTTCATTCTCAAATTCTTCTCAATTTTTATCTCTTCATTCGTATCTCAATTATTCCGGTGTTTCGTTCAAGTTTTCTGCTAGACAGACCGTGATCTCTTCGTTTCCATGTATCTCCATTCATTCGTAGCATTCTCATTCGTTTTCAATTCTTACTGGTGCTTCATTCAAGACTTCTTCAAGCTTGTTTTCTCTCTCTCCAATCCTTTTCAAGAATAATAAGTAGTATGCTAAATTTGTTGCTTGTCGTCAATTTAACTTGATGAAGGATAAGCATAACATAATTCTTATTCTTGTTTCATCAAGGTGATTTCAATCCTTCTTTCAGAGTTGTTAATGATATAAAATTCTCGATTCTAAATTGTACATCTTATCTTTTCCGGAGTTCCAAGTTTTCTCAAGTACCTCTTCGCGAAGCTCCATCTAAATCATTGCAAGGCTTCAATCTTGTTCTTTCAACCTTCAACTATTTTCTCTCGTCCTTTCGTTCTGGGGTTCTTCTCAGAGGTTGTTCTTCATGGTAGTTCGTTAAGGATTTTATTCATTCTCGAAGTGTTCTTCAAGATTCTTCTGGTAGTACCTCAAGTATTCTTTGTCTTGAATGTCAAAGTGCAATTATTTCTCCATTAGTTTTTTAGATGGTGTTATAGCATTGTTGATTCATGAGGAGTCTTGAAGAGAATTTGTCAAGAGTGAGATATTTAAACCCATATTTTCTTTCTCGGAGTTATCTTGGATTGGATTTCACCTAAAGCGTTTCCTAGGGATTGTTGCTATCATGGTGCTTATGAATGATCAATATTCTCAATGTATCCTCTTGGTGAAAGTAGTTGTGAATATATTGTTGCTCCCAAGCAATCTTTGTTTCGGTTAGTGGCCGGTTGTCACCTCTTAATTTTGAGATGTTTTCCATAATACCACAACAAGCTGTTCTTTCCGTTATTGGTTTAACAACAACTCTAGTAAATCCTTCTTCATAAAGGATGCTTTTCAAATTCAAGTGTGGTAGGAATTGTCATTTTCTTCTCTGTTCTTTTCTTTCCAAGGGTCTAGTTTCCATTCTTTTGTTTCAGAGGCTTTGTGGTGTTGCTTTCTTCGAATCATCATCTCGTTTTGTAAGATCATGTTCTTCCCATGCTTGTTCATGTAACCGAAGTGTTGTGTCCTCTTTTCAAATTCTTCCATCTTATCAAGTTTTTCTTCTCTTTTCTACCGAAGAGGGCCCAATTTGTTTTGAATTCTTGCTTGTTCCTCGTGCCATTCTTGTTCGCCTTGCAACCTCCAAGGTTCGTTTGTCAAAGAAGCAACTAAGTTTACCTCTTCCTTTACTCTTCCTATTCCCCTTTTCAATCTAAGATCTCGGGGCGAGATCTCTTGTTAGTGGAGGAGAGTTGTAACAGCCCGGGACAGACGCTCCAGACGCCTTCCATTTATTTCAAGTTTCGTCTTGTGATTTATTTGGTTGTCGCATTCATCATCGCATCATTCGCATCATTCGCATCATCCGCATTGCATCGGCACTCCATTGCCGTCGTTTTTCAAAACTTGTATCTGTTCGTAGTTGTCGGTTCTCTCTATTCTCATCGTTGACCGTTTTGAGACCAACCACACACGCATGAGCCCGCGGCATCAGTAAAATATTATTTTAAAAGGTGCGCATAAAATATTCTCGGAATGGGTCGAAACTTGGTGAGCGGTTTTATTATATTGTAGGTAGACTGCCTACCAAATTTCGTCGTATTCGGAGGTCGTTTGATACCCCAATGGTCGACTGTAGCGGCACCATCATCGGTTTATTCGTCGGACGTTTCGGTTTATAAAAACATCTCACGGGCTACCATTCATTCCCTCTCATCCCCACCAAGCCCCTCTACACAGCCCAAATAGCACAACTTGCCCCCCCCCCCCCCGCTTTCGGACCGTTAGATCGAGATCATACGGTCCGAAAACGGGTAAAGTCCACTAACCCTACACCCATTTTCTATTTAAGGAGACCTACCCCTGCCAAATTTGGACCCCTAGCCCCCATGCCTCATATTCCGCGCCGCCAGCCACCTCCCACCTCGCAGCGCCGTCCTTCCCCTAGAAATCCATGCCGCCCCGCTCCACCGCCGCCACTTGGTGCGCCGCCACGGACCAGCCGCCGCCTGAGCCACCTCGCAGCCAATCGGGAGCCGCCACCTCGCCCACAGTCAGCCCCCACTAGCCGTGGCCCGCCCAGACCCGGGGCCAGCCCACTGAACCCATCTGGACCCGGAACCGCCACGGCCTCTCACCTGCGAGCCCATAGGATCCGCGCGCCCGAGCTCCCGCAAGCCCCACACACGATGGCCGCACCCTGCTCATCTCCGGTCGCCACCCCGCCGATCCCAATGACCTTGCTCCGGCCCTCGCCGGACATGAGTGCCGCGGCGCGCGTGCTCCTTCCCCCTTCTCCATTTCTCTCTCTAACCTCTCATCTCTCTCTCCCGTTGTGCAGAACCTCCATGGCCGGCCTCAAGGAGCTTCGCTGCCACCTAGTTCCATCGGATCTGGCCGGAATTGGGTCAAATCGAGCGCCCATGCCCAGATCCATGCGTCTCCGGCCATCTCCGCTCCTCCCTCGTCGGGCAAGCGCCGTCGTCGGCCGCCCAAGTCCTAGCGCCGCCGCCCCTGCTCGCCAGATCAAGCCAGGAGGACGACGAACAACTAGCGCCCGATCGCCCGTGGGCCACGCGGCCGACAGGCCCAGCCGAGCGTCGTCCTCGCCCAGCCCGCCAACCTCGCCAAGCCCCAGCGAGGCACAAGGCTGCGCCAAGCCCAGCACTGACGGCCTTTTGGCCCAAGGTGAGCAGCTGCTGCTCCTTGCTATCCGACGCCCAGTGCGTCGTGTGTCTATTTTGCGCTTAGATGCACTGTTGGGCCAGCCAGATTCGGTCCGTTAGTATTTTTTCTGTCCATGCGATTTTGCCTAATTATCCAGAGAATTGCAGTTTTACAGATTGCCCCCTATTCTTCATGCATTTAATAACTCCACAACCGTGCATCACATGTAAAAACTTTATACACGAAAAATGACTAGAATTTCATGTACATTCACAATATCCTACTTCCACACATGTTAAAAAAAAGGTTTAACTTGCTGTTTTCATTTAATTTGGATAAATGTCGTGCTAAAATGATTTATTGCATAACTAAATAACCGTAGCTCCGTTTAAAATGATCCACATATGTAACTTGACTAGAAAAACATGTAGAATCTCATAGCACACTTTATATTGCTGTTTAACAACTATAAAATATGCTTAGGACAGATCTGCACCAAATTCATAATTAGCATATGAGGGTATTTTGGAAATGCTATATGTTGCTTCCGGCCTCATTTAAAATGCCTAGTTGATGTAGTTGTTTATGATTCACCTCTTGCCAACTTTAACAACATTTAAAATGATTGTTTAGTTAAACCAACATTAACCGAATTTCCCTTAATATGGAGAGTTGTGATTTGTTATATGTATGTTCTCGCTCTCCATTTAAATTGCTTAATTCCATCATCACCTTATGCCATGACAACCCATGTTAAACAACATTTAAACTTGTTTGGTACCTAAACGAGAGTGAACTAAATAATTCAAACGTGGAGTTTCGTCAATATGCAACTCGTTGCATATTGAGCTTCACTTAATGTGTAGTGTTTGACTGTTGCATCTTGCCATGCCATCCTTGCATATTTAAACTTGACATGCATCATCATTGCTTGCGCATCATGTCATGCATATGTTGTGGTGTTTATCATGTGTTGATTGTTGTTTATGGATTGCTTCTTCGCGATAGAGTTCTGAAAGCGTTCGGAGTGTGAGGATTCGTTCAACTACGTTGGATCGTCATCTTCACGGATTCGTTCTTCTTCCAAGCGGGATCTCAGGCACGATGAACATTTCCCTGGATACCACTACTATCATAGCCATGCTAGTTGTCTCGTTTCTATCGCTATGTCTCGCTACCTACCACTTGTTTGTCAAGCCTCCCAAGATGCCATGATAAGCCTCTAACCCTCCACATCCTAGCAAACCATTGTTTGGTGATGTTACCGCTTGCTCAGCCCTTCTTATAGTGTTGCTAGTTGTAGGTGGAAGTTGTTTCCATGTGGCAACATGGATATTTTTTGAGATATAATAATATTGTTGCTATTTAATTTAATGCACATATATACTTGGGGAAAGGTGAAAGGCCTGGCCTTTTGCTCGGTGTTTTGTTCCACTTTTGCCGCCCTAGTTACTTGTGTACCTGTGTTATGTTCCATTTTGAGCGCTCCTATCATGCTTGGGGTTTTTATGGGGACCCCCTTTATTTTTGTTTTGGGATAAAACTCTTCTGGCAAGACCCAACATAGGTACTCCATTTGTGTAATAACTAATAAACTAGCATAGGGCGTCATGAACCCATGGATAATTTAATTAACAACCCGGGCAGTGCTCCTCATGAGTGTTGGTCCAAACTAGAGCGCCGTGCGGGGATAACCCGGGGCAACTCGGGAGATTTTTATCAGGCCACCATATGCTTCGCTTATCCATCGTGTCCTGATAATGAGATATGCGGCTCCTATCGGGTTCATCGACACGTCGGGCGGTCTTGCTTGATTTGTTTTACCTTTCTCGAACGTCTTGTGCATAGGATTCCGAGGATACTTTGGTGTCGGGTCACGATGCACACGATCACCTATGTTGCCACGGGCCCCTTTGTAGTTCGGCAGGGGTGAGGTCACGTTGCACAAAGAGCAGAGATGGCGAGGCAGCACGACGACGAGACGATGGTGTTTTACCCAGGTTCGGGCCACTGAGAAGCGTAAAACCCTACTCCTGCTTTGGTGGATAGATCGGGGGAACACAAAGCACACACAGTGCTCAAACCCGGTAAGGTTGCATTTGGGAGAGCTACTACGCGAGTACAAGTGTCCAAAGGTTCGAATCTCTAGCTAGGTTGCCTTGGGCCTCCTTTTATAGCTCAAGGGGCAACCACAGTCGCAAAACAGACATTATCTAGTTATTAGATAGCCAACAGTGCTATCATACCTAACTCTGGCATTTAGGGCAAAATGACATAAATGCTAGCTTAGGTGGCGTGCGGGGACACATTCCCGACAAGCTTTTACCACCGCTTTAGCTAACTATTGCTCACTATCTTGACACGCCTCTAGACTGGTGTCAAACAGGCACAATCTATCTCCCAGCGCGTCGCCACGTACTTAGCGAGAGCCACTTAGCCACCTGAGGGCTCGACACAACATCGACAAATGACTGGTGTTGCGATGCGGTGGACGTGACTGGCGCGGTTCAGGCCCGTTCTAGGCCGTTGCATCGACCTTGCCGGTGTTGCTTTAGCCAGCATAGGTTGCTTCTATCGGAGTCTTGGTCTTCAATGTTGGTTTCGTCTTCTTGATGCGCTCCTTGATCTCACGTAGAGCGGCTTCTCTGGTTTGGACTGGTTTTGACTGTATTTATGTTGATGGGTTCTGCTACTACTGCATGTGCATAAGTCAGGGGCACTGGGTACCCCAGACCTAGTGCACCGACAGGAGCCCCCGGGTCTGGCCCAAACACGCTCGCCCAGCGCCGTTGGGTCAGGCCCTAAAATTTATGCATAGGCGCGCAATATGAGGGAGTAACTGCCGACTTTCAAGCCAGCACTTACCTACTACCTCAGGCCGTTTCCGCCACGCGCGCCGCATGCATTGCGGGAAGCTTGCGGTGGATGCGCATGGCACAAAGGCGTGGGAGTGGCAGAAACTGCAGCGCTAGGGATTGGAGCAATGGGGCGGTTACCTGTTCGCCCGTCATCGTGGGTAGTGGGATTGGTGGAGATGGTCGACCGCCTGGGAGCGAAGGAGAGCCAGTCCCCGTGCCCTTCCCTATAAATTGGGTGGTCACAACGGGCGATGCTCATTCATTCCCTTCTCCTCCTCGATCTCAGGTTCACATAGCTTACCCTTCTTCTCCGTCTTCAGACGCACCAGTCACCACCATGACAAGGGGGCGAGGACGAGCCCCAGCTTCCACCGTGGCGATGAGAGTTTCCCCTCAGGATCATGCCGCTGCTTCAGCCACGGTGGCGGGAGGCGGCTCCAGCGCGCGCGGTGGGAGCGCTGCCGCGAGCCCCACACCCGATCCTCCTCCGTCGGCGGTTCCTCCCCCAGCGATGGGACATTCTGAAATTACGGCGTTGGAGCTCGTCGTCAGGATGCGTGGCCCTCCCCATAGCCGTTTGCGACTCCCTTGCCCTTTCACCAGGGTGATGGAGGCCGACAAGCCGCACGTGATATCGTTGCGCGTGCATGGCTGCCGTAGCGGTGCCGTGCAGGCTGACATCGAGTTTCCGGCACCCCGCGTCATGTTCCTCAGGCGCGGGTGGAAAACCCTTGCACGTGCCCATGACTTCATGGGTGGGTACGTCCTCCGCTTTAAGCTGGTGGAGGTCGACATGCTCTCTATCAAGATCTATGGGCATTCAGGCACTCGTCTTGGCTGCTGCGAAGAGAGCTTGAGCGACGATGAAAGCTCCTCCTCGAGCGATAGCGATGAGGAGGACAGTGTCGGTGAAGACGCCGACAGCAAGCCCCTGGTCGTCAAGACGGAGGACGACGACTCGGACTCCAGCTGACCGCCGGTCGCACCGTCACCGTCAGCTAGCCCCCGGTAGAGCGTTTTGCCGGGGGTTCTCGATTTGGGTGCTGCCTCCTCCCCCAGCTGGACCCTGGCAGGCTCATGGACTCCGGCTTCGTCTTCCCTGCCGATGGTCCTGCCAAGCCGTGCCCTGCCTGTCCTGACGGGGTCAAGCTGGGCTTCTGCTTAGGCCCTCCTTTCGTCCTTTCTCATTTTTGTAGCTTGTTCCTAGGGGAGAAAGTCCAATAAAGAGTTATTTAAGAGGCGTCCTCTAATGTATCTCTATCCATTTTGTACCGAAAATGAATGAAAGAATGCTATTTCTCTTCCTTAAGTACCATCCCTTTCTCCCCTTGTTTATACTGTGTCAGCATGTTTGTGTTTGCCGCACGAAACTATTTGCCGGGTCAGTACTAATCGCGAGCGCCAAGGGGGAGCGAGCCCCCGACAGCAGGCTGGTATCATTCCCCGGCAAGGCTCCTTCTCAGTATCGGCGCAACCCCCCAGAGCTGATAAGCGACAAGAGCTAGGGGACGGCTCGTCCCGACAAGTGTTTCCATTGCGTGAAGGACTCCATTGTACACAGTCAAAAAGGATAGCAAGGGTTTCCTTAAGGGAGCAAATGGCACCGAGCTTGGAATATGTGATTAGACTTATCTTTTCAGGCAGTATCCCTTTCTAGAGTACGACGGGCCACCGTCCTTGTTTCTTTGCCCTTCTTCCTTGTTTTCCCGACGGTCAAACATGTAGGGCAAGAGGCCTCTATCCTCTGGCGAGAGAGAATGCGGTAACAAGGATCACAGGATCATCAAGTACTCTAGCAAATTTCTAAAACTTAAAAGCGATAACATTGTAACATAAAAATGCATAGTAAACATGCAGTTCAATGGTATGATGCAATGCCTAGCTTTATTATTGCATGCACAGGGTCTGCGCCTAGCTTTGTACAAAGGGTTACATGCACTGCGGCAAGGCTTGTACAAAAGGTGGTTGCCGGGGACTGAGTCCGGCAACCGCGCCTTATGGGTAGAACTTATGAAGATGCTTAATATTCCATGAGTTAAGCATTTTGATGCCATCTTCGGTCTCCAGACAGACTGCGCCAGGTCTGGTGACAAGTGCTACCCGGTAAGGGCCTTCCCACTTCGGCGTCAACTTGTTGGTACCCTTGGCGGACTGAACGCGCCTAAGGACAAGGTCGTCTTCCTCAAGGCTCTAGGCGTGGACCCTGTGGCTATGATAGCGGCGCAGGGCTTGCTGGTAGCGTGCAGCACGCACCGCGGCCCGGAGACGGTCTTCCTCAAGGAGCATGGCATCGTCATGCCGTAGCTACTCTTGCTCTACTTCATCGTAGGCAAGTACTCGAGGTGACCCGTATATGAGTTCCGTGGGGAGAACTGCTTCCGCCCCATATACTAGGGAGAAGGGTGTCTGGCTGGTAGCTCGATTTGGTGTCGTTCTGAGGGACCAAAGAACCACTGGCAGCTCATCTATCCAGCGCTTGCCGCCTCTTCGTAGTCTATCGAAAGTTCTTGTCTTGAGCCCACGCAACACTTTAGCATTCATCCTCTCGACTTGCCCGTTACTCCTTGGGTGGGCAACAGAGGCGAAGGAGACCTTGCTTCAAGGCTTTGGATGTATTTCATAAAGGTGTGGTTCGTGAACTGGGTGCCATTATCGGTGATCACCCTGCTGGGCACTCCAAAACGTCACACTAGTCCTTTCAGGAACTTGACAGCTGACTGCGCGATCACCTTTCTCACTGGTTCCACCTTAGGCCACTTTGTAAACTTGTCGATCGCTACAAACAAGAGTTCAAAGCCCCCGACAGCGCGGGGAAAGGGGCCCAAAATATCGAGCCCCCAGACCCAGAATGGCCAGGATAAAGGGATCGTCTGGAGAGCTTGCGCTGGTTGATGAATGTTCTTGGAATGGAACTGACAGGCTTCACACTTGGTGACTAGCTCAGTTGCATCCTGGAGGGCAGTGGGCCAATAGAAACCCTGCTGGAAGGCTTTACCGGCAAGGGCCCTTGATCCAATGTGAGACCCACACATGCCTCCGTGAATCTCTGCCAAGAGCTTCAGTCCATCTTCCCCGGCGAATGCAGCTCAATTTCACACCATTTGGTCTTTTTCTGTATAGAGTGTCATCGACAAACTGGTACATACTTGACTGACGGGCTACTTTTTTGGCTTCTTCCTGCTCTTTGGGAAGTTCTCTTGTTTGAAGGAAGTGGACTATATGCTGTCCCCAAGCTAGAGCCTGTGGCTCGATAACGAGGACTAAAGGCGTCTCCTCGTTCGTGGGAGCGCTTACCTCGACCGCAAGAACCCGGGGTACTGCATGAGGGAGCTGCTCACCAACCGAAAGGAGACTGTACCCGGCAGCCTCTATACCAGCAGCTTCAGGAAACTCTGTCGGAAAATGCTTGCCGGAGTTCAGCTTTCTCCTTTTCCTGGTCATCATTGACGGGGATACTGATGGCTGGGTGAGGTGGAGGACAAAAGTTCCTTGTTCCACAGGAACTTGCGCGGCGCACTTTGACAGATGATCAGCGACGCTGTTTTCTGCACGTGGTAGATGCTCTGCTTGCAATCCATCAAAGTGCTCCTCCAGCTTCCTCACCTCTTCCACGTATGCCTCCATCAACGGACTCTGATAATCTTTGTTGACTTGTTTTACCACGAGTTGAGAGTCTCCTCGGATGATCAGTTTCTTGATTCCCAACTCCACCGCGATTCTGAGTCCGGCAAGGAGCCCCTCATACTCAGCGGTGTTGTTGGTGGCCTCCTCCTAGGGAAAGTGCATTTGAACCACATATTTGAGATGCTCTCCGGTGGGGGCGATGAGGAGCATGCCTACTTCGGCGCCCTGAAGCAAGAAAGCACCGTCAAAATACATGATCCATTCCTTAGGCGCTTCTTTGCTGGGGAGAATTGTCTCTGGAACCTCTTCGTCTGGCGTGGGCGTCCATTCCGCAATGAATTCCGCCAATGCCCTACTCTGAATTGTGGAAGTGCTCTCATACTTCAAACCAAAACTTGACAGCTCTAGCGCCCACTCAACTATCCTACCAGTGGCTTCGGGGTTCCTCAATATACGCTGCAGCGGAAAGCGGGTGACAACTGTGATCTCGTGGCCTTGGAAGTAGTGGCGCAGTTTCCTCGAGACCATGATAAGGCCGAAGATCAGCTTTTGCACTCCAGAGTACCTTGACCTAGACCCTTGTAACAAGGAGCTGACAAAGTATACTGGTCGCTGCATCACTTTCTTCTTTGCCACTTCCTTGAAACTGCCTTCGTTTGCTTGCTTAGGTTCCCCTCGGTTTGTATCAGTTCCTGCCGCGAATGCTTCGGTTCCACCCTTGGTGAAATCAGTCACAGCAGCTGCATCTTCACCCACTTCTCGCTGCGCCACCAGCGCTGCACTAACCACTTGATTCATTGTCGCCAAGTATAGTAGCAACGGTCCTTGCGGTTTAGGTGTGACCAAGGTGGGAGCGGAGGAAAGGTAAGCTTTCAGATCTTGCAGCGCTGCTTCTGCTTCCGGGGTCCACTTCATCGCGCCGGCCTTTTTCAAAATCTTGAAAAACGGCAGGGCGCGTTCAGCGGATTTGGAGATGAACCTACTCAACGCGGCAATGTATCCGGCCAAGCGTCTTTCGTCCTTGACGGACTTGGGCGCTTGTATCTGCTCGATTGCTTTGATCTTGTCGAGATTGGTTTCTATTCCCCACTGAGATACAAAGAACCCAAACAGCTTGCCGGATGGGACACCAAACACACACTTCTCAGGGTTGAGCTTCAAATTCATCTTGCGCAAGTTCATAAAAGATTCTTCCAAGTCTTGTATGAGGGTTGCTTCATCTCTGGTTTTGACTACTATGTCATCCATGTAAGGTTCCACCTTCCTGTGCAACTGAGGTTCAAATCCAATATGCACAGCCCTTGCAAAGGTAGAACCAACCCGAAGGGCATACATACAAAACAGTACGTCCCACATGGAGTTATGAACGCGATCTTTTCCTCATCTTCCTTGGCCATGAATATCTGATGGTATCCGGAGTATGCGTCCAAGAAGGATAGCAAGTCACACCCGGAAGTGGAATCAACAATCTGAACAATGCACAACAAGGGAAATGGGTCCTTCGGGCATGCTTTATTCAAGTCAGTGAAATCAATGCAAAGCCTCCATTTCTCATTCACCTTGCGCACCACTACCGGATTGGCTAACCAAGTTGGATGCAACACTCCTCTGACCAAACCAGCTACTTCGAGCTTCTTGATCTCCTCGGCGATGAACTGCTACCGCTCCAAGGCTTGCTTTCTAGCTTTTTGCATGACGGGCCTGGCATGAGGGCAGAAAGCAAGGTGGCGCTCAATTACCTCCCTGGGAACACCGGGGATGTCAGATGGTTGCCAAGCAAACACATCGACATTCGCCCGCAGGAAGGCAACGAGCGCACTTTCCTATTTGTCATTATGGGTGGCACTGATGATAAACGTACCATCAGCGCCATCCTGCCCTGTCGGGACCTTCTTCGTCGCAGGATTGGTGACCTTGGATCTTTTGCTAGTGGAACTCTCCGGCAGGTCATCGACGGGTGCAGCGCACTCCGAAGAGGCGCGCTTCCCGGAGTCCTTGCCAGCGCCCTACTAGACTTCTTCCTCTTCTTTGATTCCTTGGCGGGAGCTGGGGTTTCCGCTACCGCGTCTCGATACATCTTGTCCACACATATAACTGCATCCTTCTTATCAGATGGAATGGAGATGATTCCCATGGGCCCTGGCATCTTCAAAGTGTTGTAAGCATAGTGGGATGTTGCCATGAATTTTGACAGAGCTGGGAGACCAAGAATTCCATTGTAAGGCAGAGGGAGTTTGACCACATCAAACACCACCTTCTCAGTCCGGTAGTTCAACTCCCCGCCAAACATCACAGGCAAAGTGATCTTTCCCTTGGGTCGGCTCCTCCCGGGGTTGATTCCTTGGAACGTACCTGTAGCTTTGAGCTCTTCGTCAGGGATCTGCAGCTTTTCAACCACCTTAGGGGAGATTAAGTTCAACCCCGCCCCGCCGTCAACTAACATCTTGGTTACTTTGAGGTTGCGGATTGTTGGGGAGACCAACAACGGAAAACATCCGACCGCAGTGGTGCGGTCAGGATGATCCTTTTTGTCAAAGATGATAGGCGTGCGGGACCATTTGATTGGCTTTCTGGACTCTGTAGCTGGCTCCATGGCGTTGATCTCACGCGCCCACTGCTTGAGCTGGCGATGAGAGGAATGCAAGGATGCACCCCCGTCAACACACATGGCTTCAGTTGCCTTCTGGAATTCTCGATCACTAGACTCTTCTCCTTCATCCTCATCATCACTCATATTATCTCTTTCTTTCTTCTCACGGCCTCTAGCAGGTTTTTCCTTCTGCTGCTGGGCCATGTCGCGGCGGCCCCCTCTACCACCACGGCCCTTCCCGATAGCACCATCTTCGCCTCTCTCCTTGTCACGCTTCTCGTATTCAGCTTTCTGCTTCTCAGCAAGCTGCTCAACTTGGCGGCATTCTTGGAGATCATGACCTTTGGTGCGATGGATTTTGCAGTATGGCCTGTCGGACTTTTCGATTTTCTCTACCGCCGCGGCCTCCCGGCAATCAACGCAAGCGACAGCTCCCTTGCCAGGGGCCTCTGCCATGGCCTTCTTGCCGGCACTGAGATCACCAGAGCTCTCAACGACCAACACTGCCTTTCCCTTACGCTTCTGGTTGCGCCTTCGGCTTTTCCCCTTCGGGCCAGGGGCATCATCGTCTTCATCTGAGTCGACTTCAACGCCAGCCTCCTCTCTAGGGAGTCGCCTTCCTTCCTCGGCACGAGCACACTTGTCCGCCAATGTGTACAACTCATTGACAGTCTTGGGGAGTCTAACATTCATCTTGGCCCGCATCCTCCTGTTGCGCACGTTCGAATGGAACGCGGCAATCATGGCTGTGGGGTGTATCTCTGGAATATTGCGGTGTACTCGACTGAATCTCTGGATGTACTTCCGCAAGGTTTCTTCCTCCTTCTGCGGAAGGACTTGCAGGTTGCTGGGCTGTCCTGGCTCCTGGTGGCCACCTGTGAAGGCGCCGACAAACTCATTGCACAAGTCAGCCCATGATGAAATAGAGTTCTCCAGCAGGTGCATCAGCCACGATCTCACATTTATCTTGAGCGCCAAAGGGAAATAGTTGGCGAGCACCTTCTCATCTCTTCCCCCGGCGGCTTGAATGGCTATCGTATAGATGCCCAAGAATTCCGCCGGGTTTAGCTTCCCGTCATATTTCTCCATCAGTTCAGGCTTGAAAGCTCGGGCCAATGGCCAGCGGACCTGTCGCAGCTCGCGAGTGAAGGCAGGGCACCCAACCTCATAAGGCAGGTATCCACCAGCAATGGGCATGGGGTCACCAGCATCTGGCCGTTGCGCCTGTCGGATTGGCGGTGTCTTTCCCGACGTCTCTCTATGGTGATGCGTGCATCTTCCCTCCGCCGGTCTTCTAGGACACGCCGCTGGTACCGGCAATCGTGCGGGCCAGACGAGGCCATAGATGCTTCGTCGGGCTCGTCGGCATGCGGAGCTCGTTGTGGCTGCCTTTGGGTCTGTTGTCGTGGAGGGGACTGCACCGTTGACGCGGCCCCCTCGACACGACCGTCAGCCTGGGCCGCCGTCGCCGTCCGTGGGCGTCGCGACGGCTCTGCATGCTGCGATTTGCTGGCTTCGACGAAGCCGATCAAACTCTGGATGGAGGCTCTCCACTCGTCCATCTTGTCAGCCGCCGGCGGGAAATTTAACAACAGCTGGACCCGTGCCATCGCTTCCGCTGCCGTGGCCGGCATGGCTAGAGAGGCGGATCGCGACGTTGCTCGACTCCTTGTGGAACCAAGAGGGGCGTCGCTGCATTCTTGTCGCCGTGCACCGATCGCCGGGGCGGTCTGACATGGAGGAGGTCGAACTCGTGGGTCTACTGTCCCGTTCGGCGCTCCGTCTTGCTCTGAGCGAGGCGCGCGCCCAGCAGCCGTGCCTGTGACAGGCGCAGCTAGAAGATCTCGGCTCGCCCCAGATTGGGCACCACTGTTGCGGCCGCGGCCACCAGTGCGGCGGGGAGGTGGAGACTGATCGTTTCCTCCTCCCGCGGCACTAGGGCCGAGCTCGCCAAAATGTTGCTACTGTTGCTCCTCTTCGGCGTTCCCCGCTCCAGCTTCGGCCACGGGGGACACGACGGTGGCGCCGCCTGTGCCAATCGCGTCGCCTACGACGCCCACCTCACTCGTCGCTGCCGCGGTGCCAACGGCGTCAGCAGCTGCGTGTGAGGGGGCCTTCGAAGTGGAGGGATGCGTGGTCGTGCCGGGCTTCTTCTTGGGAGCCATAGAGGAAGAAGACGACGATGAAGATCGACACACTGCTCACGGTCTCAAGTTCATGCAAATGACGCTCCCCCTACCTGGCGCGCCATAGATGTCAGGTCACGATGCACACGATCACCTATGGGGTCACGGGCCCCTTTGTGGTTCGGCAGGGGTGAGGTCACGTTGCACAAAGAGCAAAGATGGTGAGGCAGCACGACGACGAGACGCAGGTGTTTTACCCAGGTTCGGGCCGCTGAGAAGCGTAAAACCCTACCCCTGCTTTGGTGGATTGATCGGGGGAACACGAAGCACACGCAGGGCTCGAACCCGGCAAGGTTGCCTTCGGGAGAGCTACTACGCGCGTACAAGTGTCCAAAGGTCCGAATCTCTAGCTAGGTTGCCTTGGGCCTCCTTTTATAGCTCAAGGGGCAACCACAGTGGCAAAACAGATATTATCTAGTGATTAGATAGCCAACAGTGCTATCATACCTAACTCTAGCATTTAGGACAAAATGCCATAAATGGTAGCTTAGGTGGTGTGCGGGGACGCATTCTCGGCAAGCTTTTACCACCGCTTTAGCTAACTATTGCTCAATATCTTGACACGCCTCTGGACACGTATCAAACGGGCATAATCTATCTCCCAGCGAGTCGCCACGTACTTAGCGAGAGCCACTTAGCCACTTGAGGGCTTGACACCGCATCGACAAATGAATGGCATTGCGATGCGGTGGAGCGGTGGCCGATCGGCTCGCGCCTGCCGGGGGATGGTTTGCCAGGTCTTCCTAAAGATGTGTGCGCCTTGGTCCCCGGCAAGCACCGGGGACGTGATTGGCGCGGTTCGGGCCCGTTCTGGGCCGTTGCATCGACCTTGCCGGCGTTGCTTTAGCCAGCGTAGGATGCTTCTGTCGGAGTCTTGGTCTTGAATGTTGGTTTCATCTTCTTGATGCGCTCCTTGATCTCACGTAGAGCGGCTTCTCTGGTTTGGACTGGTTTTGACTGTATTTATGTTGATGGGTTCTGCTACTACTGCTTGTGCATAAGTCAGGGGCACTGGGTACCCCAGACCTAGTGCACCGACATTTGGGCTATCTCGAGGTTGAGGTTTTCCACCGGAATTCTGAGGATACTACTAGCAATCCCGCAGTTGAGGTTTTCCACGCAACGTGTGGTTAGTTTGTGATGGATGAGTTGGAGCACCCCTGCAGGGTTAAATCTTTTCGAGAAGCCGTGCCGGTGGTTACGTGGCAACTTGGAATGTTGTTTACCATCCGGTCATAGAAAACTTGAAGTAAACTCAAATAAAATACACCAACTGTGTGCGTAACCGTGACTGTCTCTTCTCGTGAGTTCTGAACTGAGAGAGAACATGGTGGGTTTATGTTTGACCATAAGTAGGTGTTCAAGATCACTTAGTGATCATTACTAGTTCACGTTCGTTTATGCGTAGATCACCCCTCTTATTCTTGTACTCATAAGTTAGCCACTCAAATAAATGCTTAGTGCTTGCTGCAGCCTCACCACTTAACCATATCTCACCCATTAAGCTTTGCTAGTCTTGATACACTTGGAAACGAGATTGCTGAGTCCATGTGGCTCACAGATTACTACAACAACAGTTGCAGGTACAGGTAATGCGATGCTTTGACGTGAGAGCGATGCTTGTTTGATTTGGAGTTCTTCTTCTTCTTCATCGATCATAGGATGGGGTCCAGGCCGGCAGCCTGGGATAGCAAGGATGGATGTCGCTTTTATCGTTTGATTTCATCCATAGTCAGAACCAGCTCTTCTGTATGATGATTCAATGTATTGATGTAATTATGTGATCATGATTTAGCTTGTGGCGAGTGTAAGCCAATTCCATATACTCATCTCCTCTTTACATGTACTTGTAACGATATCCATTCTTGCGAAACGACGAGATGCACTTCTATCCCTATCGAGGCCCTCGAGCCAAAATAAGGATAGGACCGCATCTTGGGTGTTACACCGAAGAACTTAAGGATGACTAGCTCGGATCCGTCTGCAAATCGCCAAATCGACGATGGGGTTAGTTCCGTGGGTCACATGGGAACACGGAGAAGGGGACGGGAGGGAAAATGAAGCTTTGTACCGTCGGGTTGGTGCTGACCCGAGGCGGAGGAGTTCCCGCTTGAATTCGGCCGTCCGAGCTCCAAATCGAGAGGGTCAGATCGCATGGGTGGAATTGAGAGTATGGCAGGGCTAGAAACGGAGACAATGGGGCTCGGGGGTTGCTTTTTATAGCCCGCCGCCGGTGCACCGTAGGCATGGCATGTAACAGCCCGAAACCTACGATCAAGAAGATTCCCGTTTTATTCCGTTATCGCCATGTGATTCGTTTGGTTGTCGCATTCATCATCGCATCATCCGCATTGCATCGGCACTCCGTTGCCGTCATCTTTCAAAACTTGCATCCGTTCGTAGTTGCCGGTTCTCTCCGTTCTCGTCGACGCCCATTTCAAGACCAACCACACACGCACGCGCACGCGGCATCGATAAAATTTTGTTTTTAAAAGTGCATGTAGAACTTTCTCGGATTGGATCGAAACTTGACGTGCGGTCTTGTTATATTGTAGGTCGACGCCTGCCAAATTTCTTCGCATCCGGAGGTCATTTAATACCCGAACCATTAAACATATAGCGACACTGTAGCCGGTCAAATCGCAAACGATTTTCGTAATTAAAAACCTGATGCCGGGCTACCCGTTTTCCCTCTCATCTCTGCCTAGCCTCTCTGCACAATGCATCGACCCGCTCGCAACCTAGCCCGAAAACTTCCCTAGACCCGAACCCGACAGTCGTGACCGTTGGGTCCGGATCAACCCCAAAATACCCTAAACCATCATCCGTTTCTCAATTGGACACCCTAGCCTATTTATTCTCAGCTGTCTCATCGAATCGGAGGGTCCCAATTAGCCAAACCCCTACTATTTATATACGGATTCTTTCTAAACCTACCCTAACCCTAGACCAACTCCCACTTTTTCCTTACCCCGCCGCCGCTCCTCCTGTCTTGTCTCCATCGGGATCCACAGCCGGTCATCGTTTTCATCGCCACCTCGATTTCAGCCGCCGACCAACCACCCTCGTCCGCCTGCACGCAGTGTCGCAGCCTCCTGCCTCTTGACCCTCCTTGCTGGCCGGCGTGCCGCCGGAGCGACCCTCTGCCGTCGGCGACCACCAGAACCAGGCCTCCCCGACCCCGAGCTCCACTGCTTCTTCTCCCATGGCGCCCGCAAGCCCGCACCCGAAGCTCCTGTCCCCGTGCCCGCGCGTCGACCTCGTCCCCATGCTCCCGACTCTAAGCCATGGCGTTGCCTTCCCTCGCGCTTGCCTCGATCTGGGTCGAGGGCATCGCCCCAGCCATGACCAAGGACACGGCCAGCTCCACGGGACCACGAGACCACCAGCAGGTTGCCCATGTGCTCTTCCTCTCGCTCTCCCATCTCTATTTCTTCCTCTCCTTCCTTCCTCTTCTCTGTGAACCTCACGTCTCTCTCCATTCTCTCTCAATAGCAGCAGCAACAGCACCCGTCCACTGTGCCTGAAGCTTCAAACCGAATCGGGACCCGATGCCGACCCCCATCGACTCTTGGATCCAGCGGGAACCAAGCCTTCGTGCCTCCTAGCGCCCAGATATGTGCCTCCACAAGCTCCCCCGGCCCTCCTCTGCATCTTCTCACCGTGGCCGCGGACCTCTGATTCCCGCTGTGAGCAGTTCATCCGCAGCTAAATTTTTTGTTCTTTTTCATAGATTCGTTTGGCATGTATTTGTTATATAGCATTTCCTCTTTTTTCTTGCACAAGCAGATTTCCAGCCGAGCTGGTTAGCGCACTCACGCTACTTGAGCCATGTATTTTTCCCTTTTGCACACACGGCCACTTGAGCCAAATCATCCTGGGCTGCTGCACTACATTGCAATTCGTCCCGCGTTGTATTTTTTTCGTATGACGAATTTAACATTAACCAGGACATGCATATTCTCATGTAAAGGCCATTATTTTTTCAAACGCTAATAAATAAATAACCGTGCATCGGTTTAAAATGTTTTATATATGCAAAATGTTCAGAATTTTGTGTGGTTTAATAATTTCAAACTTTCAACCATGTTTAAAATGTTTAAAGTTGCTGTTTGATTAAATTTGAATAAATGTCAAGTTAAAATGATTTATTTAATAACTAATTAACCGTAGCTTCGCTTAAAATGATCTACATATGTAACTTGACTAGAAAAATGTGCAGAATCACATGGTCCACTTTATTTTCATGTTTAACAAATATCAAATTGTGTTAGGACAGATCTGGACAAAATTCATAATTGCATATGTGGTCGTTTCGGAAATGCGATATGTTGCTTCCGGCCTCATTTAAAATGCCTAGATGATGTGGTTGTTCATGCTTCACCTCTTGCCATGACGAACAACATATAACATGTTTGTTTAGTTAAACAAAATTAACCGCATTTCTCTTATTATGGAGAGTTATTATTTTATTGTATGTGTGTTCTCCTTCTCTATTTAAAATTGCTTTAATTCCATCTTCACCTTATGCCATGACCACCCATGTTAAACAACATTTAATATTGATGAGTACCTAAATGTGAACTAAATAATTCGAACATGGAGTTTCTTCAATATGCAACTCGTTGTATATTTAGCTTCACTTAATGTGTAGTGTTTGACGGTTGCATCTTGCCATGCCATGCCTTGCATATTTAAACTTGACAAACATCATCATTGCTTCCGCATTATGTCATGCATATGTTGTGGTGTTTATCATGTGTTGATTGTTGTTTTCGGTTTGCTTCTTCTCAATAGAGTTCCGAAAGCGTTCGGTGTGTGAGGATTCGTTCGACTACATTGGATCGTCTTCTTCACGGATTCGTTCTTCTTCCAAGCTGGATCTCAGGCAAGATGAACATTTTCCAAGATACCACTACTATCATTGCCATGCTAGTTGTCTCGTTTCTATCGCTATGTCTCGCTACCTATCACTTGTTTGTCAAGCCTCCCAAATTGCCATGATAAGCCTCTAACCCTCCACATCCTAGCAAACCATTGTTTGGCTATGTTACCGCTTGCTCAGCCCTTCTTATAGAGTTGCTAGTTGCAGGTGCAAGTTGTTTCCATGTGCCAACATGGACATTTTTGAGTTATCACAATATTCTTGCTATTTAATTTAATGCACATATATACTTGGTAAAATGTGGAAGGCTTGGCCTTTTGCTCGGTGTTTTGTTCCACTTTCGCCACCCTAGTTACTGTGTACCGGTGTTATGTTCCATATTGATCGCTCCTAACATGCTCGGGGTTGTTATGGGGACCCCCTGACTTTCGTTTTGGGATAAAACTCTTCTGCCAAGGCCCAACATTGGTACTATTTGCTTAATACAACTTAAAAATTTGCATAGGGCATGATCACCCCGTGAATAATTAATCAACCCCCGGGCCAGTGCTCCTCATGAGTGTTGGTCAAAACTAGAGTCGTGTGTGGGGCCAACCCGGGGCAACCCAGGAGATGTCTATCAGGCCAATATACGCTGCGCTCATCCGGTTGTGCCCTGAGAACGAGATACGCGGCTCCTATCGGGATTATCGGCACGTCGGGCGGCCTTGTAGGATTTGTTTTACCTTTCTCGAACGTCTTGTGCGCGGGATTTCGAGGACACTTCGGGCTATCTCGAGGTTGGGATTTTCCATCGGGATTCCACAAATACTACGGGTTATCCCGCGGTTGAGGAATTCCAACGCAGCTTGTGGTTAGTTTGTGATGGATGAGTTGAAGCACCCCTGCAGGGTTAAATCTTTCATGAGAGTTGTGCCAGCGGTTATGTGGTAACTTGGACATTTGTTTAACATCTGGTCATAGAAAACTTAGAGTAAACTCAAATAAAATACACCCACAGTTTGCGTAACCGTGACCGTCTCTTCTCGTGAGGCCTGCTTCGAAAGAGAACACGGTGAGGTTATGTTTGCTCGTAGGTAGGTGTTCAGGAATACTTAGTGATCATTACTAGTTCACGTCCGTTTATGCGACAATCACCCCCCTTATTCTTGTACTCGTAAGTTAGCCAGTCAAATAAATGCTTAGTGCTTGCTGCAGCCTCATCACTTAACCATACCTTCCCCATTAAGCTTTGGTAGTCTTGATACCCTTGGAAATGAGATTGCTGAGTCCCTGTGGCTCATAGATTACTACAACAATAGTTGCCGGTATAGGTAATGCGATGCTTTGACGTGAGCGCGATGCTTGTTTGGTTTTGGAGTTCTTATTATTCTTCATCGATCATAGGATGGGTTCCAGGCCGGCAGCCTGGGATATCAAGGATGGATGTCATTTTATCGTTTGATTTCGTCCGTAGTCGGACCCTGCTCTTAAGTATGATGATTGAATATGATGCTGTATTGATGTGATCTTGATGTAGCTTGTGGCAAGTGTAAGCCAATTCCATATACTCATCTCTTCTTTACATGTACTTGTATTGATATCCATTCTTGCGAAACGACGAGATGTGCTTCTATCCCTGTCGAGGCCCTTGAGCCAAAATAAGGATAGGATCGTATCTTGGGCCTTACAAGTTGGTATCAGAGCCTGTACCGACCTAGGAGCCCCCTTGATCGATCAAACTTTGGCCGAGTCGAGTCTAGTGAAAAAACTATTTTGAGTCTAGTTATATCGGAGAGTAGGATTCTTTTTACTCCTCTTCTATGCTTTGGTGAGGAATTACGACTTAGGAATTTTAATTCTACCCTCTTCTCACTCAATTTTTTTTAGGATCACGCGGGTATTTTGCAACCTCTATGATGTCGATGTGACCAGAACTCTGTTCTTGGTGCCTCCCGTACGTATGGATTGGACCCGGGGAGTTGAGCTCCAAGGGGTTCTTGACACATCGTTATCGTTCAGTTTCCTTAGTATCTCAGGACGCGGATGTTCGAAATTGCTTCAATACTATTTGTGGGGCGAAGAGTGTGGCGGCACCCAGTACTGGGGAGCGGGATCACATGTACTGCCATGTTTAGTATCATTGTGATTACTAGAGTCTGAGGTAGATGAATTTTCGAGGCCTCTGGTTGTGTGTTGACGGATGTGATACATTGGAGAGTAGTATTATTGCTAGGAGTTGAGTGATGGATTTTACTCCGTGGATCCGATTGCACAACCAAATATTTCGGAAGTTCTTAGGTGGGAATTCAAGTAGTTACCTAGGATTATCTTCCAACAGATGCATGATGTTAGGTTGGGGTTCGACATCGAGTGGTTTGCTTGTTGACGGTCTTTCTTACAGCGGTTCTCGTTGTGTCTTGCTACGATTCGGAGACGCTTCGTATGTCGTGTGCACTGCCTTGTACATGATGGCTACTGTAAGATCGAGCCCGTGTGAGCCTTACCACGAAAATATCGAGCGAAATCTCTGTCATATATTTGTTCCCGGCTTAATTTGCAAGCCTCATCCTTTGTTTTGTTGGAGTATGGTAATTCGTGTTGATTCGATGTCAAGTGGTGATTTTCATATCTTTCCTAAGCGGTGTTCTCATATTTCTATGGGAATGCTAATCCTTTTGATCGACCGGAGTTATCATGAAATTCTTTTCAACCGGTGTGTTTCTCTTCAAGATAATTCAATCTCCTCAATATTTGCAAGATCAATCCTCATATTTCGTTCCGGAGTTCTTTCATCCGTCCCAAGTTTTCTTTGTTTTCCCGCCCTCCCACCCTTTTCTTCAACGATTAAATTTTCATCCAAGGCCTTTCATTCGCTAAATGTGTTCCCGTGTTGGAAATTCTTGTCCAAGTATATCTTGTTTTTCACCTCTCTCTATTCTATCCGGAGTGCTGAAGATATCTCAAAAGATTCATGTTTCCGTTTAAAATCCTTTCAAATTATTTTAAGATTCTCACCTCATCAAGTTTTCATTTGTACCGGTGCAATCTCTCTTCCTAAGCAATCCTTCCAACGGTGGTTTCTTTTGAGTGGGCCCATAACCCACAGGTTTTCCCCAGAATCTTACCTGGCTCTTCTAATCTTTTTAGAAGATCTCCTCAAGCTCTTTCAAATGTGACGTAAGAATGAATTCCATCGGTCATATTACTTCTCCAAGACCGCTTCGAATTATTTTTCATCGTTGGCTCAACCTTTCCTCATTCATTATTCTGGAGTATCTCAGTAATTCTTGGTGGTGTTTCTCACAATTATTCTCAGCATTGAAGACCAAAGAAGAGTTTCTCTTAAATCTTTGCTCATTCCCTTGAAGATTCATGGTTCAAATTTCATGCTATCCTCGTAAATAGTTTTTGATCATGAGTAATTCCTTTCATATCTATCCGGAGCATTTTAGATATGTTTTCATTCCTCGATCCTCCGAAGGCAATCATTTTAGAAGATTTCTTCGTTCTCAGCTTTCAGCTGTCGTTCTCAAATTCTTCTCAATTGTTGTCTCTTCGTTCGTCTCTTAATTTTTCCGGTGCCTTGTTGAAGTTTCTATTAGGCAAATCTTGATCTCTTCATTCTCATGTATTCCCATTCGTCTCAATTCTCACCGGTGGCTCGTTCAAGACTTCTTCAACTTTTTGCTCTTTTCTGGCCTCAATCTTTTCAAGAAGAATAAGTCGTATGCCAAATCCGTTGCTTGTCATCAATTTAACTTGATGAAGGATAAGCATAACATAATTATTATTCTTGTTTCATCAAAGTGATTTCAATCCTTATTTCGGAGTTGTTCATGATATCAAATTCTTGGTTCTAAGTGTTTCATCTTTTCTTTTCCGGAGTTCCAAGTTTTCTCAAGTATCTCATTGCGAAGCTTCATCTATATCTTTGCAACGTCATAATCTATCCTTTTCAACCTTCATTTCTTTTGATCATTCTTTCATATACGGAGGTCCTCATGGTGGTTCTTCAAGTATTTAATTCCTTCTCAAAGTGTTCTTCAATATTCTTGTTGGAGTAGCACAAGTATTCTTTATCTTGCATTTCAAAGTGCAATTCTTTCTCCCTTATCTTTTGATATGGTGTTACAACATTCTTTATTCATGAGGAGTCTCGAAGAGTAGTTGACAAGAATGAGATATGTAAACCCATCATCTTCCTCATTGGAGCTATCTTGGATTGGATTTCACCTAAAGCATTTCCTTAGGATTGTTGCTATCATGGTGCTCATCAATGATCCAAGTTCTCAATGTATCCTCTTGTTGAAATAAGTTTGCATATCCTGTTATTTCCAAGCAATCCTTGTTTTCGTTAGTGGCGGGTTCTCACCTCATAATTTTGAGATGTTTCCATAAGCCCACAACAAGTTTTCTCTTTTCGTTGTTGATTTTCAACAACTCCGTTCAATCTCTTCTTGTTAGGATGCATTTCAAACTCAATTGGGGGAGAAATTGTCATTTCTTCTCCATTCTCTTCTCTCCAATGATATAGCTTCTTTCCTTGTTCTGGAGGCATTGTGATGTTGCTCTATTCATCCCATCATCTCGGTTTGTCAAGATCATGTTCTTTCCATGTTTATCCATTTAACCGGAGTGTTGTCTCATCGTTTCATGTTCATTCCATCTTATCAAGTTTGCTTTTCTTTTCTACCGGAGTGCTGCCCAAATTTCTTTTGAATTCTTGCTTGTTTCTCATATCATCCTTCTTCTCTGGGTTTCACTCGTTTGTCAATGAAGCAACTAAGTATTACCTCTTCCTTCCTCTTTCTCTTCCTCCTCTCATTATAAGATCTCGGGGCAAGATCTCTTGTAAGTGGAGGAGAGTTGTAACAGCCCGAAACCGACGCTCAAGAAGATTCCCCTTTTATTCCGTTATCGTCATGTGATTCGTTTGGTTGTCGCATTCATCATTGCATCATTCACATCATCCGCATTGCATCGGCACTCCGTTTCCGTCATCTTTCAAAACTTGCATCCGTTCGTAGTTGCCGGTACTCTCCGTTCTTGTCGACGCCCGTTTCAAGACCAACCACACACGCACACGCACGCGGCATCAATACAATTTTGTTTTTAAAAGTGCGTATAAAACTTTCTCGGATTGGGTCGTAACTTGACATGTGGTCTTGTTATATTGTAGGTAGACCACCTGCCAAATTTCGTCGCATCCGGATGTCGTTTAATACCCGAACCGTTAAACATATAGCGGCACTGTAGCCGGTCAAATCGCAAACGATTTTTGTAATGAAAAAACTGATGCCGGGCTACCCGTTTTCCCTCTCATCTCTGCCTAGCCTCTATGCACAGTGCATTGACCCGCTCGCAACCTAGCCCGAAAACTTCCCCGGACCCGAACCCGGCGGTCGTGACCGTTGGGTCCGGATCAACCCCAAAATACCCTAAACCATCACCCATTTCTCAATTGGACACCCTAGCCTATTTATTCTCAACCGTCTGATCGAATCAAAGGGTCCCAATTAGCCAAACCCCTACTATTTATATACGGGTTCTGTCTAAACCTACCCTAACCCTAGACCAACTCCCTCTTTTTCCTCACCCCGCGGCCGCTCCTCCTGTCTTGTCTCCATCGGGATCCACAGCCGGCCAACCACTCTCTCCCTCGTTTTCATCCCCACCTCGATTTCAGCCGCCGACCAACCACCCGCGTCCCCCTGCCCGCAGTGCCGCAGCCTCCTGCCTCTTGACCCTCCTTGCTGTCCGGCGTGCCGCCGGACCGACCCGCTGCCGTCAGCGACCACTAGAACCAGGCCTCCCCGACCCCGAGCTCCACTGCTTCTTCTCCCATGGCGCCCGCAAGCCTGCACCCGAAGCTCCTGTCCCCGTGCCCGCGCGTCGACCTCGTCCCCATGCTCCCAACTCTAAGCCATGGCGTCGCCTTCCCTCGCGCTTGCCTCGATCTGGGTCAAGGGCAGCGCCCCAGCCATGCCCAAGGACACGGCCAGCTCCACCGGACCACGAGACCACCAGCAGGTTGCCCATGTGCTCTTCCTCTCGCTCTCCCATCTCTATTTCTTCCTCTCCTTCCTTCCTCTTCTCTGTGAACCTCACGTCTCTCTCCATTCTCTCTCAATAGCAGTAGCAACAGCACCCGTCCGTTGTGCCTAAAGCTTCAAACCGAATCGGGACCCGATGCCGACCCCCATCGACTCTTGGATCCAGCGGGAACCAAGCCTTCGTGCCATCTAGCGCCCTGATCCGTGCCTCCACAAGCTCTCCCGGCCCTCCTCTGCATCTTCTCACCATGGCCGCGGACCTCTGATTCCCGCTGTGAGCAGTTCATCCGTAGCTAAAAACTTTGTTCTTTTTCGTAGATTCGTTCTGGCATGTATAGGTTATATAGCAATTCCCCTTTTTCCTGTCACGAGCAGATTTCCAGCCGAGCTAGTTAGCGTGCTCACGCTACACCCAAGAGGTACTGGGTTCGAGTCCCAGGTGCCCCAATATTTTGCCATGTATTTTCCCTTTTGCACACACGGCCACTTGAGCCAAATCATCCCGGGCTGCTTCACTACGTTGCAATTCGGCCCGCGTTTTATTTTTTTCGTATGACGAATTTAACATTAACCATGGCATGCATATTCTCATGTAAATGCCATTATTTTTTCAAACGCTAATAAATAAATAACCGTGCATCGGTTTAAAATGTTTTATATATGCAAAATGTTCAGAATTTTGTGTAGTTTAATAATGGGTCTTTTACATCTGTGCCCCTAACTCGAACCCACTACTCAGATTTGCCCCTAATTTCGAAGCATGCTCAAATTTGCCCCTCTTCCGTTATGTGCACTTATAGAAATGCCCTTCCGTACATTTTCCGTCCAGTCAAAGGCCTTTGACCGTTAAGTGCACTTATAGAAAAATCTAACGGTCAAAGGTCTTTGACTGGACGGAAAATGTACGGAAGGGCATTTCTATAAGCGAACTTAATGGAAGAGGGGCAAATTTGAGCATGCTTCGAAATTAGGGGCAAATATGAGTAGGTGGTTCGAGTTAGGGACAGAAATGCAAATGGCCCTTTAATAATTTCAAACTTTCAACCATGTTGAAAATGTTTAAACTTGTTGTTTGATTAAATTTGAATAAATGTCATGTTAAAATGATTTATTTAATAACTAATTAACCGTAGCTCCGCTTAAAATGATCTACATATGTAACTTGACTAGAAAAATGTGTAGAATCACATAGTCCACTTTATTTTCATGTTTAATAAATATAAAATTGTGTTAGGACATATCTGGACCAAATTCATAATTGCATATGTGGTCGTTTCGGAAATGCGATATGTTGCTTCCGGCCTCATTTAAAATTCCTAGATGATGTGGTTGCTCATGCTTCACCTCTTGCCATGATGAACAACATATAAAATGTTTGTTTAGTTAAACAAAATTAACCGCATTTCTCTTATTATGGAGAGTTATTATTTTGGTGTATGCGTGTTCTCCTTCTCCATTTAAAATTGCTTTAATTCCATCTTCACCTTATGCCATGACCACCCATGTTAAACAACATTTAATATTGATGAGTACCTAAACGAGAGTGAACTAAATGATTCGAATGTGGAGTTCCATCAATATGCAACTCGTTGCATATTGACCTTCGCTTAATGTGTAGTGTTTGAATGTTGCATCTTGCCATGACATGCCTTGCATATTTAAACTTGACATGCATCATCATTGCTTGCTCATCATGTCATGCATATGTTGTGGTGTTTATCATGTGTTGATTGTTGTTTCCGGTTTGCTTCTTCTCGATAGAGTTCCAAAAGCGTTCGGTGTGTGAGGATTCGTTCGACTACATTGGATCGTCTTCTTCACGGATTCGTTCTTCTTCCAAGCGGGATCTCGGGCAAGATGAACATTTCCCTGGATACCACTACTATCATTGCGATGCTAGTTGTCTCGTTTCTATCGCTATGTCTCGCTACCTACCACTTGTTTGCCAAGCCTCCCAATTGCCATGATAAGCCTCTAACCCTCCACGTCCCAGCAAACCATTATTTGGCTATGTTACCGCAATATTCTTGCTATTTAATTTAATGCACATATATACTTGATAAAATGTGGAAGGCTTAGCCTTTTGCTCGGTGTTTTGTTCCACTTTCGCCACCATAGTTACTTGTGTACCGGTGTTATGTTCCATATTGAGCGCTCCTAACATGCTCGGGGTTGTTATGGGGACCCCCTTGACTTTCATTTTGGGATAAAACTCTTCTGGCAAGGCCCAACATTGGTACTATTTACTTAATAACAACTTAAAAATTTGCATAGGGCATGATCACCTCGTGGATAATTAATCAACCCCCGGGCCAGTGCTCCTGATGAGTGTTGGTCCAAACTAGAGTCGTGTGCGAGGCCAACCCGGGGCAACTCGGGGGATGTCTATCAGGCCACTGTATGCTGCGCTCATCCGGTTGTGCCCTGAGTACGAGATACGCGGCTCCTATCGGGATTGTCGGCACGTCGGGCGGCCTTGCTGGATTTGTTTTACCTTTCTCGAACGTCTTGTGCGCAGGATTTCGAGGACACTTTGGGCTATCTCGAGGTTGAGATTTTCCATAGGGATTCCGCAAATACTACGGGTTATCCCGCGGTTGAGGAATTCCAACGCAGCTTGTGGTTAGTTTGTGATGGATGAGTTGGAGCACCCCTGCAGGGTTAAATCTTTCATGAGAGCCGTGCCCACGGTTATGTGGCAACTTGGAAATTTGTTTAACATCCGGTTATAGAAAACTTAAAGTAAACTCAAATAAAATACACCAATCGTGTGAGTAACCGTGACCGTCTCTTCTCATGAGGCCTGCTCCGAAAGAGAACGCGGTGGGGTTATGTTTGCTCGTAGGTAGGTGTTCAGTAACACTTAGTGATCATTACTAGTTCACGTCCGTTTATGCGACAATCACCCCCCTTATTCTTGTACTCGTAAGTTAGCCACTCAAATAAATGCTTAGTGCTTGCTGTAGCCTCATCACTTAACCATACCTTACCCATTAAGCTTTGCTAGTCTTGATACCCTTGGAAATGAGATTGCTGAGTCCCTGTGGCTCACAGTTACTACTACAACAGTTGCAGGTACAGGTAATGCGATGTTTTGACGTGAGCGCGATGCTTGTTTGGTTTTGGAGTTCTTATTATTCTTCATCGATCATAGGATGGGTTCCAGGCCGGCAGCCTAGGATAGCAATGATGGATGTCATTTTATCGTTTGATTTCGTCCGTAGTTGGATCCTGCTCTTATGTATGATGATTGAATATGATGATGTATTGATGTGATCTTGATGTAGCTTGTGGCGAGTGTAAGCCAATTCCATATACTCATCTCTTCTTTACAAGTACTTATAATGATATCCATTCTTGCAAAACGACGAGATGCGCTTCTATCCCTGTCGAGGCCCTCGTGCCAAAATAAGGATAGGATCACATCTTGGGCGTTACATGGCGGACGACGAACTCGGGAAGCCCGGTCGAGGAAGCTCCGGGTGCGATCGGGAGTTTTAAACGGTGGGCTCGGCTGCGGGGGTTCTGTGGGTGTTGGATAGGGTGACGGTGTGGCTTGAGTGATGTAAGGGAGGCACGGTGCTTGGGTGCCCTGCCACCTGTTCGTCCGCGGGTCGAGGGCTTCAGTCAAAGCAAGACAGAGAAGATGAGGAGGGGAGCGCTTCGGGAGAGGGAGGATTGGGAGACCGGATGGTCAGGAGGGCTTGCGCGTGCAAGATCGGCCACCGGTCATGCCGGGCGGCTGAGAGTGCGCTTGGTGTGGACAGGAGAAAAAGAGAGATAGGAGGGGGGCGACATGCAAGCGTGTTGGGGACGTCGAGGTACCCTGGTTGGCGCACTGGATATGCCAATGGTGGTCGAGACACGGGGATGGGCGCTGCTACAGTGCCGTAGCGCAATTTAGCATGCTCTGGAGCATGCAAATGGCCGACATGGCCTGCCCTCGCGTGCTCTGGCATGTCCTCTAGCGTCTGGAAGGTTTTGAAGATGCCCAGGAATGCTTATGAGCTAAGGGTCTGGTAGAAGAAAAAGAAATGGGGGAGGAGAGTGTCTGCCATGGTGATCCAGAGAGGTAAATGGGGTTTTTACCCATCTCAATCATTGAACCAGAGTTGGGGTTTCTTATTGGAGGTAAATAGGGGCTAGGAGAAGATGTTGTAAAAACTTGAGGCCAAGGAGAACTCTCTAGGGGCTCCAATGAGTGAATTCAAAATTACACCAGAAGGTGTTTGATCAAGGTTTGCGCTAGCTAAGTTGTTCCACTGGCTATGATATTAAACAGGAGTGAGCGGAAACACAAATTAGCACTGGTCACAAGTTTTAAGGTCAAATGAAGAAAGTGTCCAAAGCAACTTTAGCAAACCCTAGAAATCAACAGAATCAGGTTTATTTAGATCTAGCCATGCAAATACATTCTCCTTGATGCACCACTTGGTGTGGTGGCATAATTTGGCTATTAGAGCATGCCCACAAAGTTTGAGATCAAATGGAGATAGTTGACAATGTAGAGTTGATCAAATTTGGATCTGGACAGGAATGGTTTTGGGGCAATTTTGTGAACCAAAACAATTTGGACTGGAATGAAACTTTGCAAGATCATCACATTAGGCATATGTGACGTGCTAGAATTTTCCTGGATTTATTTGAGAATATTTTTTATATAAATATTTCAAATACTTGGAATATGTAGAAAGGGTTTTGGAGGATTTTGTCCAATATTTTAAACATGACCATGTGTTGAAACTCATATATCTGGAAAATATATGTCCACTGAGTTTCCCTAAATTTTCTCAACTATTTTTATAGCATTAATATATATTTTTTCCTATAAAAGACCATTTCTGGCCTTAAGAAAAAGCCTTTAAATGAAATATGAAAATAGTCTTTAAAGTAATATTTGGTGGTTTTGGGGAGTCTTATATATGATAGGTTCCAAATAAAGTCTTTGGGGCAAAACATTCACCCTAATTTGAGGACTTGTAGTACAAACCTCAATTCAGGGGGGGTTTTGAAAACCTAAATTAAATAAATGCTTTTTGGCCAAAATAAATTTGTATAAAAATAGTTTTTGGTCCTACACACATGGCATGATCATTGGGAAATGATTTGGATCAAGGAGATGAGTTTTGAGAGTAGGAGAAATTTTTATGAATTAAAGCACAAGCAAGCAATCAAGCAAATATCAATCAAGTCAAGCATCACAAGCACACAAAACGTTTTTGTTGGTCCAAATTTTTGAGCTAAGTTTACTTAGTGGTGTGAGGCAAAACACCGGTGACAACCCGGCCATGGACTCCATGATCTGATCAATGCGTGGAAGTGGGAAGTGGTCCTTGGGGCAGGCCTTGTCGAGATCTATGAAGTCGATGCACAATCGGCCCTCTCCACTATGCTTCTAGACCACAACAGGATTGGCAACCCACTCGGGGTGGATCACCTCGCGAATGAAGCCTACCTCTTGAAGCTTCTTGGTCTCTTGAATGATGAAATTTTGTTTCTCTATCGCCTGCCGTCGTACCTTTTGCTTCATGGGCCGTGCGTTTGGACACATGGCTAGGTGGTGCTCGATCACCTCCCTTGGCACTCCGGGCATGTCTGATGGTGTCCAGGCGAACATATGAGTGTTTGCCCGAAGGAAGGTGACGAGGTTGCCTTCCTATTTGTCCCAGAGGCTGTTGCCGATGGTGATGGTGGGCTCGGAGCCGCTGCCATCCAGCGGCACTTTCTTCGTTTCGGCGCGCGCCTGAGAAAACATCAGCTTCTTTTTGGAGGGTGCAGGCTCGATGTCGTCGTCATCAGCTGGGTGGACAGTGGCGGCAACCTTGTAGGCGCTCTCAAAGCTGCGCATCGCATCCTTCTCATCACAGCGAATGGTGATGGTGCCTTCGCAACCCGGTAGCTTGATGGTGCTGTAGGCATGATGGGTCACTGCCATGAACTTGGCGAGTGCAGGGTAGCCCAAAATGGCGTTTTAGGGCAGGCCGATGTGCGCCATGTCAAAGTCAATGAGCTCGGTGTGGTAGTTCTTGCGGCTGTCGAAGGTGACAGGAAGACGCACTTGCCCCAGGGGCAGGGTGGAGCCGTCAGTTACGCCGGAGAAGGGTCTCGTCGGCATGAGGCGCTCATAAGGCACATGAAGCACCTCAAAATTTTCCATGAGAGCACATTGAGGCTTGTGCCGCCATCGATGAGTGTCTTGGTGACTGCGACGTTGTTGATGGTGGGTGTGCGCAACAGAGGGATCGTCCCCACAGCCCTTGTGGACTAGGGATGGTCGATGGAGTCAAAGGAGATCGGGAACTACGACCACTTGAGGGGCCTCGAGACGTCTACTCCGGGGAGGACAGCATTAACCTCACAGGAGAACTGCTTGAAGTGGCGGTTGGAAGCGGGAGCCTGAGCTCCACCAAGGATGCACGCCACCTTGCGAGGTTCCTTGTAGCCCCCAGCGTCCTCAGCAAGCAAGTTGTTCCTGTTGGAGTGAAGCGGGGCAGCGTTTGCATGAGGAGGATTGGCCTGTTGAGGCTGATTCCGTTAGCATGCTGGTAGTTGTCGTTTTTGCAGTCGTTGTCGTTGTTGCGATCATTCTAGCGGCCACCGCTGCGGCCTCCAGCACGATCGTTGCGGTCGCCGCGCCTTCCTTGGCAGTCTCACTGGAGCATCTTGAGCTCGTGGCAGTCCTCGATGCGATGAGTGTTCACGTTGTGGAAAGCGCACGCGGGACGACCATCTTTCCTGGGTGCGGGCTCGTTGCGTCCGCGCCCACGCTTCTACTCGGGCTCTGACGCAAACACAGCGGGACCCTTGCGTTTGGCGTCCTTGTACTTGATCTTGGCGTTGTCGAGAGCCGCGTGTGAATCGTTGTGGGCGAAGAGACTGCCTTCTTCAGCCTTGGCGCATCGTTTGACGAGGTCGAAGAGCGTGGTGACGATGGCGAGCTTGTCGTTGATGGCGAGCTTCTCGTGCATCTTGACGTTTGTGACGTCCGCGGAGAATTCTTAGATGATCGCGGCATCGGAGGCACACGGGATCTTGTTGCGCACTTGGCTGAAGTGTTGTATGTACTTGCGGAGGGTCTAGCCGAGCTGCTAGCGCACGGCACGCAAGTCCCTGAGGGTGAGGGCACGCTCGTATGTTCCCTTGAAGTTGGAGACAAATTGTGTGCATAGCTCGAACCATGAAGAGATGGAGCCTCCGGGGAGGTTCATCCGCCACGAGCGCGCCGCGTCCTTGAGGGCCATGTGAAACAAGTTCGCCATAATCTTGTCGTCACCACACACGGCTTCGATGCCGATAGCGTAGAGTTGCAGGAACTCCATGGTGCTGGGGGTGTGATACTCGAGATCTGCGTTGGGTTTTCCTTGAAGAGGAATGGGTTATCGCAGCACAAAGTGGGTAAGTATATCCCTCAGTTATGAATCCAAGTTATATCGAACCAATAGGAATATCAATCCTCAACCGTCTTCAGCGGATGCACACAAATGAACAAACAACTTGCACGCAACGCGGGCAAGAGGGTTGTCAATCCCCTTGATCTCGTTATTTGCAAGCAAATGAGTTGTGTAGATAATTGTAAATTGCAAAATAAAATAAAAATTAAATAAAGGCAGCAAGGTAATAGTAGTGTTTGTAAATATATAAGTGGATAGACCCGGGGACCATAGTTTTCCCTAGCGGCATCTCTCATGTAGGCAGCATACGGTGGGCAACAAATTACTGTTGGGCAAATGATAGAAAAGCGGATAGTTATGCAATTTTTAAGGTAATGACCATGTGTGTATAGGCATCACGTCCATAAACAAATAGGACGACTCCTGCCTGCACGCATTACTATTACCCCACTCATCGACCGCTATCCAGCATGCATCTAGATTATTAAGTAAAACAGAGTAATGCATGGAGAACGATGACATGATGTAGACAAAGTAAATTCAAGAATTATATGAATGAACCCCATCGTGTAATCTTTGTAGCAACAACACAAAGACGTATCTTGTCCCCTACTTTGTCACTGGGATATAGAAACTTGTTAGGTTGAACCTACCACAACGCACCACTCCCACTGAAGATAGATCAATCTACTTGGCCAAAGCACGTCAATAAATCGGAGAGCATTATGAAGGTATAATGATCATGCAAATAAGAATCTTAATATTCATAGGTGACTCAAATACTTTTCATGAATAATCTGAACATAAACCCACAATTCATCGGATCCCAACAAACACACCGCACAATAGGATTACATCGGATAGATCGAAGTGAAGATGCGATGATCATTGTATTTAAGATCAAGAGATAGAGAGATTGCCATCTAGGTACTAGCTATGGACCCGTAGGTCTGTGGTGAACTACTCACACATCATCATGAGGGAAGCAAGGTTGATGTAGAGGCCCTCTGTGATCGATCCCCCCTCCGGCAGAGTGTCGGAACGGAGCTCCAGATGGCCTCGCGACGGAACAGAGACTTGCGGCGGTGGAAAAAGGGTTTCGAGACTGCCTCTAGTGTTTTTAGGGTAGATGAGAATTTATAAGCCAGAGAGGGGCGACGGGAGACACCCGAGGGGGCCACAAGCCATCAGGGCGCCCCCCAGGGCGCACCCTGTTGGCTTGTGCGGCCCTCGTGCGGCCCTCGGCCTCCTTCCGAAGTTTCCAGGTCTTCTTTTGGTCCAGAAAAAATCATCAAAAAGTTTTGTGGCAATTGGACGTCGTTTGGTAATGTAAACCTGAAAAGTAAAAAACATGCAGAAAACATCAACTGGCACTGGGCACTGGCTCAATAGGTTAGTGCTCAAAAATATTATTAATTTGTAAATAAAGACCCAAAAAGTATCCTAGAATGATAATATATCAGCCTAGAACAATCAAAAATTATAGATACGTTGGAAACATATCAAGCATCCCCAAGCTTAATTCCTGCTCGTCCTCGAGTAGGTAAATGATAAAAACAGAATTTTTGATGTGACATGCTATCCTTTATGTAATCTTATGCATGTATGCTCATTGAGAAATGATGAATCAACAAATATTAACATAGCAATAATTAAAGTGTAAGAAACAAAATCATCAATCTTTCAAAGTATACGATCCTCAAGGAATGTTTACCCCCCATTCATCTTATTGTATTAGCAAGGCATGGCTCCATCTTCACCACATTAATACAAATGTTAAGCACCACGGTGTCCAAGTCACGCAATTGGATCGTACTTTTTCGATATGCATCAACTTTTTATTCTTCACGCAATACATGAGCGTGAGCCATTGGACATAGCATTTACGTGGAATAGAACATGGTGGTAGATATCAAAGGGGCAAAAAGTGGAGAAGATAGTATCACATCAACTAGGCCTACCAACGGGCTATGGAGATGCCCATCGATAGATGTCAATGCAAGGAGTAGGGATTGCCATGCAAATGATGCACTAGAGCTATAAGTGTATGAAAGCTCAAATGAAGCAAAGTGGGGTTTGCATCCAACTTGCTTGCTCATGAAGACCTTGGGCATTTGAGGAAGACCGTCAGAGGAATAACGAATAGGTAATTCCCACTAGCATATGAAAATGACATATCCTGAGACTCTCTACATGAGGAACAAAGTGCCACTTTGAGGCACAAGTGTGGTAAAAGATAGTAGCAAAGTCTGTTCTCTCATTTTCTCTCATTTTTTTGGATGGTGGGCTCATTTGGCCTCCCCCATCTTTATTTTTCATCTGGAGTCTCATCCCGACTTGTGGGGGAATCATAGTCTCCATTTTTCTTTCTTCACTGGGACAATGCTCTAATAATGATGATCACCACACTTTTATTTACTTACAACTCGATATGGAGAACTGATGTGAAGATATAACTCTATATGAATGCCTCTGGCAGTGTACTAGGATGTGCAATGAACTAGCATGACACGTATTAAAAATATGATGAACGGTGGCTTTGCCACAAATACTATGTCAGCTCTATATGATCATGCAAAGCAATATGATGATGAACGAACTAGTCATGTGAAGTGACGATGGAATTTGCATGGCAATATATCTAGGAATGACTATGGAAATGCCATGATAGGTAGGTATGGTGGCTGTTTTGATAAAGATATAATTAGGATTATGTGCAACAGAGCGTATCATGCCATGGGGTTTGGATGCACCGGTGAAAGTTGCACCGATCCTTAAGGTGAGAATGGGCTATGCACGGTACCGAAGAGGCTAGCAAATATGAGAAGGTGAGATTTGCGTATGTCCATGGTTTCACATTAGTCATAAAGAACTCATATACTTATTGCAAAGTTTTATTATTTTATCATAAATCAAAGTACTACTCGCATGCCCCGAGGGAAGAGGTTGGTAGGAGTAAACCATCGCGCGCTTCCGACCCGAAACAACACTAGGATTACGACGAGGAATAGAAATGCTCAAACATCATCACCATGCCTCTTTAATATTTAGATGAACAAAAAGTTAACTTTTCTTAATATCTACACTTCTAAGGATCAACAATTATGAACTCATACTTTTTTCGTATTACCACATCAATATCATCGACTCACAACTTCTCTATATGTGCTACTTGATGGTTTTGATTATCACTCATTGAATACCTAATATTTTTGGACTAGTCTTATGACCCATGCAAATTACCGTCACTATTTATTAACTCTGAAACAAATATAAGTGAAGAATGAGAGTGAAATTATTTCTATAAAATCTACATGCCACCGTGCTCAAAAAGATATAAGTGAAGTACTAGAGCAACTGCTAAGCTCAAAAGATATAAGTGAAGCACATAGAGTATTCTAACAAATTATGATGAAGGTGTGTCTCTCTTAAATAGGTGTGTCCAGTAAACAATGATTGTAGTGAACTGAAAGTAAAAGCAAACAAAAGCAAACGATGCTCCAAGCAAAACTCATATCATGTGACGAATAAAAATATAGCTTCAAGTGACATACCGATGTATTGAGACGAAAGAGGGGATGCCTTCCTGGGCATCCCCAAGCTTAGATGCTTGAGTCTTCCTTAGAATATTACCTTGGGGTGCCTTGGGAATCCCCAAGCTTAGGCTCTTGCTACTCCTTATTCCTTTGTCCATCGCAATAACACCCAACACTTGAAAACTTCAATCACACAAAACTCAACAAAACTTCGTGAGATCCGTTAGTATAAGCAACATATTGCATACTTTAGGTACTTTTATAAATTGATTCTTAATTCATATTTGCATAATAGGTATTGTATTCTGACTTCTCCATGGCTTATACCCCCCGATACAGTCCATAGCATAATCAAAACAAGCAACTATGCAAGCAAAAACAGAATCTATCTAAAACAGAACAGTCTGTACAAATCTGTAGAGAACATATACTTCAGTAACACTAAAAATTCTAAACAATTGTGACAACCTCGAAAATTTGTATAGGAACACTGTGTAAAAGTTTCAGATCATTATCATGCTCCAGGAAAAAACGAAAATTCATGTACTGGAGTAAAAAGTTTCTGTTTTGTTTCAGCATCGATTCTACTCATCTTGTGAGTCATCCCAAAGGCTTTACTTGGCACAAACACTAATTTAACCACAAAAACGTAATCATTACAGAGGCAATAATCATGTTATCAAAAACAAACAGAAAGTTAAAAGCAAAAATTTAAAGATAACTATTGGGTTGCCTCCCAACAAGCGCTATTGTTTTATGCCCCTAGCTAGGCATAATGCATAGTTTCAAGTGTTGTCATCTTTGACACTCCACCCATAAGTAGCTCGCATGATTGATTCATAAGGTGGTTTAACTCTATTTCTAGGGAAGTTTTCCATCCCTTTGTTTAATGGGAATTGGAACCTTATGTTTCCCTCTTTCATGTCAATAATTGCACATATAGTTCGTAGGAACGGTCTTCCAAGTATTATGGGACAAGTAGGATTGCAATCAATATCAAGCACAATGAAATCTACATGCACATAATATTTATTTGCAATAATAAGCACATAATTAATTCCACCTAGAGGTTTCTTAATGGTAGAATCCGCAAGATGCAAATTAAGGGAACAATCTTCAATATTAGTGAGACCAAGCACATCACAAAGAGATTTAGGAATAGTTGAAACACTAGCACCAAGGTCAAATCACCCTGTTACGTCTCCAACATATTTTTTGATTGTTCCATGCTTATATATTATCATTCTAGGATACTTTTTGGGTCTTTATTTACCAATTTATAATATTTTTGAGCACTAACCTATTGACCCAGTGCGAGTTGTTGTTTTCTGCATGTTTTTTACTTTTCAGGTTGACATTACCAAATGAAGTCCAATTGCCACGAAACTTTTTGATGATTTTTTCTAGACGAAAAGAAGACCTGGAAGCTTCGGAAGGAGGCCGGGGGCCGCACGAGGGCCGCACAAGCCAAGAGGGCGCGCCCTGATTGCTTGTGCCCCCCTCGGGTGTCTCTCGACGCCCCTCTCTAGCTTATAAATTCTCATCTACCCTAAAAACACCAGAGGCAGTCACGAAACCCATTTTCCGCAGCCGCAAGTCTCTGTTCCGTCGCGAGGCCATCTGGAGCTACATTCTGGCACCCTGCCGGAGGGGATATCGATCACGGAGGGCCTCTACATCAACCTTGCTTCCCTCATGATGATGTGTGAGTAGTTCACCATAGACCTACGGGTCCATAGCTAGTACCTAGATGGAAATCTCTCTATCTCTTGATCTTCAATACAATGATCATCGCATCTTCGCTTTGATCTATCTGGTGTAATCCTATTGTGCTGTGTGTTTGTTGGGATCCGATGAATTGTGGGTTTATGTTCAGATTATTCATGAAGAGATTTTGAGTCACCTCTGAATATTAAGATTCTTATTTTCATGATCATTATAGCTTCGTAATGCTCTCCGATTTATTGATGTGCTTTGGCCAAGTAGATGGATCTATCTTCGGTGGGAGTGGTGCGTTGTGGTAGGTTCAACCTGACGAGTTTCTATATCCCAGTGACAAAGTAGGGGACAAGATACGTCTTTGTGTTGTTGCTACTAAGGATAACACGATGGGGTTCACTCATATTGCTTGAATTTACTTTGTCTACATCATGTCATCGTTCTCCATGCATTACTCCGTTTTACTTAATACTCTAGATGCATGCTGGATAGCGGTCGATGAGTGGAGTAATAGTAATAGGTGCACGCAGGAGTTGGCCTATTTGTTTATAGACGTGATGCCTATATACACATGATCATTGCCATGAAAATCGCATAACTATCCGCTTTTGTATCAATTGCCCAAAAGTAATTTGTTACCCACCGTATGTTGCCTACATGAGAGATGCCGCTAGGAAAAACTATGGCCCCAGGACTATCCACTTATATATTTACAAACACTACTATTACCTTGTGGCTTTATTTACTTTTGCTTTTATTTTGCAATTTACAATTATCTACACAACTCATTTGCTTGCAAATAACGAGATCAAGGGGATTGACAACCCTCTTGCCCGCCTTGGGTGCAAGTTGTTTGTTCATTTGTGTGCAGCCGCTGAAGACGGTTGAGGATTGATATTCCTATTGGTTCGATAAACCTTGATTTCATAACTGAGGGAAATACTTACCCACTTTGTGCTGCGATAACCCGTTCCTCTTCACGGAAAACCCAACGCACATCACGAGTATCAGGAAGGATTTCTGGCGCCATTGCCGGGGAATATCATCATCAACTATCAAGTAACTCCAAACAAATTTTCATTCACTTGTTTATATTTTTATTTGCTGTTATATTTAGTTCGTCTCATAAAAATCAAAAATACAAAAATATTTATCTTTGCTTGTTACTAGTTTACTTCTTTGCTTGCTAGTTTACTTGTCTTGATTGTTGCTTTGCTTGCTTGGTCACCATGTCTCAAGATACTACTAAGTTGTGTGACTTCTCAAATACTAATAACAATGATTTTATTAGTACACCTATACCACCCGCCACTACTGCGGAGGCTTTTGATATTAATGCTGCATTGCTAAATCTTGTCATGAAGGATCAATTTCGGGAAGTCCTAATAAGGACGCCGTGTCACATCTTAATACCTTTGTTGAATTATGTGATATGAAAAATAAAAAGGATATGGATAATGATATTGTGAAATTAAAATTATTTCCTTTTTCACTAAGAGATAAAGCTAAGGCTTGGTTTTCATCTTTAGCTCGTAATAGTATTGGAACATGTGATAAGTGTAAAGATGCTTTTATTGCCAAGTATTTTCCTCCTGCTAAGATCGTCTCCCTTAGAAATCAAATAATGAATTTTAAACAGCAAGATCAAGAGCATGTTGCACAAGCTTGGGATAGAATGAAATTGATGATAAGAAATTGTCCAACTCATGGCCTAAATTTGTGGATGATTATCCAAAACTTCTATGCTGGACTAAACTTTGTGTCTAGAAATCTTCTAGATTCTGCAGCAGGTGGTACCTTTATGGATGTAACCTTAGGAGAGGCCACAAAACTTCTGGACAACATTATGACAAATTATTCTCAATGGCATACCGAAAGAGCTCCAACCGGTAAGAAGGTAAATTATGTTGAAGAAATCGCTACTTTAAGTGAGAAAGTGGATGCTCTTATGAATATGGTTGCTAGTAAAAATGCCCACGTTGATCCCAATGATATTCCCTTTTCTACTTTGTTTGAGAAAAATAATGATACTATTGATGTGAACTTTGTCTCATGAAATAATTTCAACAATAATGCTTATAGAGGAAACTTCAATTCTAGACCGTATCCCGGTAATTCCTCTAACAACTTTGGAAATTCTTATGGTATTTCTTATGGAAATTCTTCTACAAATTCTAATAGTATACCCTCTTATATTTTCAACACAATTAAATAATTTATTAATTCTCAAAAGGTTTTCAACACTATGCTAGAAGAAAAATTGCATGTAGTTGATGCTTTGGCTAAAAATATGGATATAATTGCTCTTGATGTGGAAACTCTTAGAAATAAAGCTTTGCCACCCAAGCATGATTTTAATGAGGCTATTAAATCTATCCAACTATCAATTAATGAAAGTAATGAGAGGACCGCTAAGTTGAGAGCTAAGCGGGAATTCCTAGAAAAAGCTGTTCCACCTGGTTTTTACCGGAATCATGATGAAGATCTTAAAATGATTGGTAATTCTCTTACTGAATCTTTATTTACCTCTCTGAATATAAATGATAAAGGGACTGGATATGAGTCAACTCTAGTTGAGAAGCGTCCCGTTTCCTTGGAGGGTGATGATTTTGATGCTAAAACTGAAAAACGTGGGTTTGGAGAGGTCAAAACTTTAACTAGTGATGTGCCCACTATTTTGGATTACAAGGACTTTAATTATGATAATTTCTCTTTAGTATAATGTATTTCGTTGTTGCAATCCATTATTAGCTCACCTAATGCTTATGAACAAAACGAAGCTTTTACCGAACATATAGTAGAAACTATGATAAAAGCTTATGATGAGAAACTTGAGCTTGAAGTTTCTATGCCTAGAAAATTGCATGATGAGTGGGAACCTACTATCAAAATAAAGATAAATAAATATGAATACAATGCCTTGTGTGACCTTGGTGCTAGTGTTTCAACTATTCCTAAATCTCTTTGTGATGTGCTTGGTCTCACTAATATTGAAGATTGTTCCCTTAATTTGCATCTTGCGGATTCTACCATTAAGAAACCTCTAGGTGGAATTAATTACCCTGTAATCAATAATTTTTTATTGTTCCATGCAATAATATTATCATTCTAGGATACTTTTTGGGCATTTATTTGCTGATTCATATTATTTTTGAGCACTAACCTATTAACCTAGTGCCAAGTGCCAGTTACTATTTTCTGCATGTTTTTGGCTTTTCAGGTTTACAGTACCAAACGAAGTCCAATTGCCATGAAACTTTTTATGATTTTTTCTGGACCAAAAGAAGACCTGGAAGCTTCGGGAGAAGACCGGTGGTCGCACGGGGTCCCACAAGCCAACAGGGCGCGCCTAGGGGTTGGCCACGCCCTGTTAGCTTGTGGTCGCCCCCAGCTCTCCTGACCCCGTACCCTGGCCTATAAATTCACGTATATTCCAAAAACCCTAGGGGAGCTCCCGAAACACTTTTTCCACTGCCGCCAGTCTCTTTTCCGTCGCGATCACACCTGGAGCCCTTTTCTGGTGCCCTTTAGGAGGGGAGATCGATCTCGGAGGGCCTCTCCATCATCATTCTTGCTTCCATGGGGATGTGTGGGTAGTCCACCATAGACCTACAAGTCGATGGCTAGTACCTAGATGGCTTCTTCTCTCTCTTTGATCTTCAATACAAAGTTCACCACGATCTTCGTGGTGATCTATTCGATGTAATCTTCTTTTGCGGTGTGTTTGTTGGGATCCGATGAATTGTGGGTTTATGTTCAGATAATTTATGATAAAAGATTTGAGTCTCCTCTGAATACTTATTTGATTCTTATTTGCATGATCATCATAGCTTCGTAAATCTCTCCGATCTATCGTTTAGTTTGGCCAACTAGATTGGTTTATCTTCAGTGAGAGGGGTGCGTTGTAGTGGGTTCAATCTTGCGTTGCTCTATATCCCAGTGACAAAGTAGGGGACGAGACACATATTTGTATTGCTGCCACTAAGGATAAAATGATGGGGTTCATTCATATTAATTGAGTTTACTTTGTCTACATCATGTCATCGTTCTCTAAGCATTACTCTGTTTGCATGAACTTAATACCTAGAGAAGCAAGCATAGAAGCGCTCTCGGAGTGGAGAATAGTAGTAGATGCAGGCAGGAGTCGATCTACTTGTTTATGGACGTGATGCCTATGTACACATGATCATTATCATGAATAAATATTGCATAACTATGCGCTTTTCTATCAATTTCCCAACAGTATTTTGTTTACCCACAGTATGCTTTATTTAAGAGAGAAGCCTCTAGAGAACACTATGGCCCCTCGGTCTATTCACATATATATTTAAAAACGCTACTATTATCTTGCTGCCATTTATTTATGTTTTATTTTATTTTGCAATTTACAATTGCCAACTATCATCTACACTACTCATTTGCTTGCAAGTAACAAGTTCGAGGGGATTGACAACCCTCTTGCCCACGTTGGGTGCATGTGTTTGCTCTTTTGTGTGTAGGCGCTGAAGACGGGAGTTGTGTGGTCCTCCAATGGGTTCAATTACCTTAGTTCTCACCTAGGGAAATACTTATCTATACCGTGCTGCATCATCCCCTCCTCTTCGGAGAAAAACCCAACGCAGATCACAAGTATCAGGAAGGATTTCTCGCGCCGTTGCCGGGGAGTATCACCAACTTACTATCAAGTACCTTCTCACAAATTATCATTCACTTGTTCTACTTTTTATTTGCTGATATATTTTGCTTGCTATAAAAATCAAAAATACAAAAATGTTTATATTTGCTTGTTTGCTTATGTGCTTGCTTGAAGTTTCTATCATGTTTGAGTTTGAAACTAGGGGTGCTTCCTCCTCTAGTGCGGAAGCTTTTGATTATTCAAATTCACCATGTCATGAAAATGCTAAATTTTTTGATGAAATTGCTAAAGAAAAACTTGATAACCTTGCGGATGGTGATCCTTCTAAAGGAGAACCTTTTATGCAAACAAAGAAATTCGGCATAGGTAGTGGTAATATTATTGGAAAAAGTGTGATACAAGACTTTTTCACTTGTGAGGGCTCGTTACCCTTGATAGGAGGCTCTATTGTTGCTAGAACTACTAATTATGTGGATGCTATATCTTTCCTTATAGTTTAATTGGAAAGACAATTCGTTCATATGAATCCTTTCACACAATGGTTGTTTCTAGAATTCTCTAATATTCGGGATGCCTCTACTAAACGTCTAGCCACAATATTTCTCGTTCATGAATTTAATCATATCGTGCAATAGGTTTGAGATATATTTGCTCATTATAGGATTAATGTTGAGTGCCCACCAATATAAGGGGTTCTTTATGATTTGGAAGAGATAAGAAAATTAAGATCAACGGATTATGTTGCTTATGATGAAAACCTTAGAAAAAAGGTTCCACCTAATGTACTAGTTGATAAAATTTCTGAATGTAATGATCAGTTTGTTATACCAAATCTCGGATTGGGTCACGTGCTTGAGAGAGAATTAAGGAAAATACATTTTCAAAACTTGTAAAATGAAGAGTTGACTATCACTTATGAAAAGCCTAAGGAGGAGCCCTCTATTCCTCCCGAGATAGATCTCACTGACCCTTGTGTTGTGAAGTTTGGTACCTTCAATTACTTTTACTTACCTATTATAAAACTTGCTGCAGAGAGACGGGAATGTGATTATAACATGACTGATTGTCTTCATGACTACTACAACACTTGATACTATGCATTATACCTAGCTAGGGGCGTAAAACAATAGCCCTAGTTGGGAGGAAACCTAATAGTTACCTTCCAAATTTTTGTTTTTACTTTATGTTTGTGTGTGACAACATGATTATTCGCTCTGTAATGATTGTGTTTTTGTGTTTAAATTAGTGTTTGTGCCAAGTAAAGCCTTTGGGATGACTTGCATGATGATTAGAATTGATACGGTGCAAAAAGCCGAAACTTTAGCGTCCAGTGCAGAATTTCTCTGATATTACTGGAACTTCTTGTTTATCTTAATTTTTTACACGGTATTGGTATAAAAATTCCCTGGGCTGTCCTAATTGTTCAGAATTTTGAAGTAAAAGAAGTATAGTTTCTTTACAGATCATTACAGACTATTCTATTTTAGAGAGATTCTGTTTTTGCTTGCATAGTTTGCTTGTTTTGATGATGCTATGGATTGTATCGGGGGGTATAAGCCATGGAGAAGTTAGAATACAGTGCCTATTGTGCAATAATAAAATATGAATCAATTTATAACAGTATCTAAGTATTTGATATGTTTATTGTACTAACGGATCTCATGAAGTTTTGTTGAGTTTTGTGTGCTGAAGTTTTCAAGTTTTGGGTGTTATCACAATGGATGAAGGAATAAGGAGCGGCAAGAGCCTAAGCTTGGGGATGCCCAAGGCATCCCAAGTCAAATTCTAGGAAGACTCAAGCGTCTAAGCTTGGGGACGCCCCGGAAGGCATCCCGTCTTTCGTCTCAATCCATCGGTATGTTACTTGGAGCTTTATTTTTATTCATCACATGATATGAGTTTTGCTTGGAGCGTCGTTTACTTTTGTTTGATTTTTCTTTAGCTTGCCACAATCATTGTTTTCTGGACACACCTATTTGAGAGAGACACGCCTTCACCATGATTTGTTAGAATACTCTATGTGCTTCACTTATATCTTTTGAGCTTAGCAGTTGCTCTAGTACTTCAGTTATATTTGTTTGAGAGTTAATAAATAGTGACGGTAATTTGCATAGGTTATAAGACTAGTCCAAAAATAATAGGTATTCAAGTAGTGCATAATAAAAACCTTCATGTAGCACATAAAAGAGAAACTGTGGGTTAATAATATTGATGTGGTAATGTGAAAGGGCGTGAGTACATGGTTGTTGGTCCGTAGGAGTATCGATATTAATAGTTGCCAATTTCCCGTTTGTCTAAATATTGTTTATGGCATGGCGAGGATGTGTGAGCATTATTATTCCTCGTTGAAATCCTAGTGTTGTTTTGAGTCGGAGGCGCGGTGGTTAACTCCTCCCAACCTCCTCCCTAGGGGCATGCAAGTAGTACTTTGCTTCGAGAAAGCTAATAAAACATTGCAATAAGTATATGAGTTCTTTATGACTAATGTGAATCCATGGACATACGCACTTTCGCCTCCTCATACTTTGCTAGCCTCTCCGGTAGCGTGCATTGCCCATTCTCACTTCGAGGATCAGTGCGAACTTCGCCGGTGCATCCAAACCCCGCGGCAAGATACGCTCTGTTGCACATAAGCCTCCTTATATCCTCCTCAAAACAGCCACCATACCTACCTATCATGGCATTTCCATAGCCATTCCGAGATATATTGCCATGCAACTTCCACCTTCACATCATATGACTAGTTCACTCATCGTTATATTGCTTTGCATGATCATGTAGCTGACATAGTATTTGTGGCAAAGCCGTCGTTCATCATTATCATACATGCTACACTAGATCATTGCGCATCCTGGTACACTGCCAGAGGCATTCATGTTGAGTCATATTGTTTCATAGCTTTTCATATTGAGTTGTGAGTAAATAAAAATGTGATGATCATTATTATTAGGGCACTGTGTCAGTGAGGGAAAAAAGAGAAAAGGAAAAAAGAGAAAAGGAAAGAAAGAAAAAAGAAAGAAAGAAAAGAAAAAGGAAAAAGAGCAAATAAATAAAATAAATGAGAGAAAAGAGAGAAGGGACAGTGCAACTACCTCTTTTTCCACACTTGTGCTTCAAAGTAGCACAGTGTTCTTCATATAGAGAGTCTCATGTTTTGTCACTTCCATAAGCTAGCGGGAATTTTTCATTATCTAACTTGGATTGTATATTTTGATGACGGGCTTCCTCAAATGCCTGTGGTCCTAATGAGCAAGCAAGTTAGATGCACACCCACTTAGCTTCATTCGAGATTTCATATACTTATAGCTCTAGTGCATCCGTTGCATGGCAATCCCTACTCCTCGCATTGCTATCTATTGATAGGCATCTCCATAGCCCGTTGATACGCCTAGTTGATGCGAGACTTTCTTCTCCACTTTTACCCCTTTGATATCTACCACCATATTCTATACCACCTATATGATATGTCCATGGTACATGCTCATGTATTGCGTGAAGAATAAAAAGCTGACGCGTTAAGTACGATCCAATTGCCTGACTTGGACACCGTGCTGCTTGACATTTGTATTAATGTGGTGAAGACGGAGTCATGCCTTACTAATATGATAAAATGAATGGGGGGAAACATTCTTCCAGGATCGTATATTTCGAAAGATTGACGATTGTGATAGTTATGCTTATAAATATTACTATGTTGATGTTTGTTAATTCATCATTTTTCAATGAGCAAACATGCAAGAGATTACATGTTGAGTAGCATGTCACATCAAAAAATCTGTTTTTATCATTTACCTACTCGAGGACGAGCAAGAGTTAAGCTTGGGGATACTGGTACGTCTCCAACGTATGTATAATTTTTTATTGTTCCATGCTATAATAGTATCATTCTAGGATACTTTTTGGGCATTTATTTGCTCATTCATATTATTTTTAGCACTAACCTATTAACCTAGTGCCAAGTGCCAGTTGCTGTTTTCTGCATGTTTTTGTCTTTTCAGGTTTACAGTACCAAATGAAGTCCTATTGCCACGAAACTTTTTTATGATTTTTTCTTGACCAAAAGAATACTTGGAAGCTTCGGGAGAAGACCGGAGGCCGCACGGGGGCCCCACAAGCCAACAGGGCGCCCCAGGGGGGCTGCGCCCTATTAGCTTGTGGCTGCCCACCCCCCGGCTCTCCTGACCCCGTACCCTAGCCTATAAATTCACATATCTTCCAAAAACCCTAGGGGAGATCCCGAAACACTTTTTCCTCTACCACACGTCTTTGTTCCACCGCGATCTCATGTGGAGCACTTTTCTGGTGCTCTGCCGGAGGGGGGATCGATCACGAAGGGCCTCTTCATCATCCTTGTTGCTCCCATGGTGATGTGTGAGTCGTCCACGATAGACCTACGGGTCCATAGCTAGTACCTAGATGGCTTCTTCTCTCTCTTTGATCTTCAATACAAAATTCATTGCGATCTTCGCGGTGATCTATTCGATGCAATCTTCTTTTGCAGTGTGTTTGTTGGGATCAAATGAATTGTGGGTTTATGTTCAGATTATTTTTGATAAAAGATTTGAATCTCCTCTAAATACTTATTTGATTCTTATTTGCATGATCATCATAGCTTCATAAATTTCTTCGATCTATCGGTTTAGTTTGGCCAACTAGATTGGTTGATCTTCAGTGAGAGGGGTGCGTTGTAGTGGGTTCAATCTTGTAGTGCTCTATATCCCAATCATAAAGTAGGGGACAAGACACGTATTTGTATTGCTGCCCCTAAGGATAAAACGATGGGGTTCATTCTTATTAATTGAGTTTACTTTATCTACATCATATCATCATTCTCCAAGCATTACTCTGTTTGCATGAACTTAATACCTAGAGAGGCAAGCATAGAAGCGCTCTCGAAGTGAACTAATAGTAGTAGATGCAGGCATGAGTCGGTCTACTTGTTTATGGACGTGATGCCTATATACACATGATCATTGCTGTGAATAAATATTGCATAACTATGCGCTTTTATATCAATTGCCCTACAATTATTTTTTTACCCATTGTATGATTTATTTAAGAGAGAAGCCTCTAGCGAACACTAAGGCCCCCATGTCTATCCACATATATATTTACAAATGCTACTATTATCTTGCTGCCATTTATTTACTTTTTATTTTATTTCACAATTTACAATTATCAACTATCATCTACACTACTCATTTGCTTGCAAGCAGCGAGTTCAAGGGGATTGACAACACTTTGCCCATGTTGGGTGCAAGTGTTTGCTCTTTTGTGTGTAGGCATTGAAGACGGGAGTTGTGAGGTCCTCCTATTGGTTTGATAACCTTGGTTCTCACATAGGGAAACACTTATCTATATTGTGTTGCATTATCCCCTCCTCTTCGGGGAAAAACCCAATGCAGATCACAAGTATCAGGGGGCCGTCATAGCGAGGAGGCAGCTCCGGCTTGAAGGGAGTGGGCCACACGTGCGGCGCAGCTCGGGGGTGAAGGCGCGATAGCCCCCACGGTTCTGGCGCTTGGCTGCCGCGACATCCTGGAGAGTGCGGTTCTAGCGCTCGCGTTATCGTTCGAGGATCACGTGTGCGTTGGGGGCCGCGCGACGGATGATCTGGCAGCTTGGATTTGCATGGGGTGGCGAAGGAGCACGCTCACCACGACGAGTCACATCGCCCTCGCTGGGCAGAGGAGGTAGAGGAGGAGCATCTTGTCCTGCCCTCGTGCCCTACGACAGAGGGGGAGGAGGCAGGGATTGGGTGAGAGTCGTGGCGTCTCCAGCGGTGTTGACGAGCTCAGTGATGTGTACGACCCAGGCGTCATAGAAAGTCGGAGTTGGGCGGTAGCACAACAGCTCTTGCACCATGAGGAGCGCAGTCTGCGGAGCCAGTGTGGCGTGGCGACCACACAAAGACTCTGTGGCGGTGCGTGTGGGTGGAGGGTTTGCCTACATGGAGAGATGGACGGAGGAAGCCTACGCCTCCCCGGACGTGGGCTCAATGGCAGCACGAAGGTTCCGGCGGCGATTGGCGTTGACGACGGGCTTCGTGCGGATCATCTGGGCCCTGCACACATACCTCTCGCGGCGCGCCTCGGCCATGTCAATGTCGAGCGGAGTCGAGAAATAAGACACACAAGGAGCTCCCCTACCTAGCGCGCCCAATGTCGGAGATTGGTTTTGTGCCTATGGGAAACCTCTCAAGAACCCGGTTCGAACACTGGGGAGCTAAGTGAAATCTATTCCTCGACTCGGATGAAGCTACGCGCACAAAGCATGAAGGAGACACACGGATTTACCCAGGTTTGGGCCACCTTGCAGTGTAAAACCCTACTCCTGCTTGGTGGATTGATTTCTGTCTTGGTTGCACAAGTGCTATAGGTTGTGAGGTAGGAGAAGGTGTGGGGACCCCGACTCATAAGTCAAAGTCACCGAATGCCCGTGAACAGAGATCCCAGAGATCAATGCTCACTGAACACACAGAAACTGAATAACAAGAGTCTTACATCCATTACATACCGTCTTACACAAATATGACCTTTATGGCCAAGTCTTCATAGGAGGGGCCAGGAAGGCCAAAACACCAATCATAAACTCGCAGCGGAAATCTTGAATGATAACGCGGACCCATGCCATTTGCCTTAACCATGCATGCATTCTAACTGGGAAGCGTCCTAGATCGGATGTTCGTCACCAAGGTACTCCTCATCATATCTTGTTCTTTCATGTCTAGCCAATTAAATAACCATGGACAAGCCAATGAGTACTTTGGAATGTACTCGCAAGCAACCCATGTTCGGAGCAAGGTAATCATGCATGGTATAACACTACGTAGGTAGTTTTGCGGAAAGCTAGTTTTGAGTGCAATGTCATGTCCTAACATTTGTAAAAGCATGCATCATGAGATTACACGTATCAATATAAGCAGGGTTGGAACAACTCAAGTTTAATCATCTCATCAAGTCATCTGACTTACCTCAAGTATCTCTGTTGTCACACCCACACCAAGTTGTGTGAAAATATCTAGACATAGTTTTAGCAGGACAACCCAACTGTCCTTGACCATGGACATGGCTATTCGAATAGTTTGACACTCTGCATAGGTTGCACACTTTACCCACAAGACTCGGGGAACTTCCATGTCATCCATGACTCGCGGTATGATACATAACTGAGGTAAGCACCCGAACGTTGTCTTTACCTTGACAACACTAAACAAAGAGTCCACTCGTTGGTCCACATTCCTCATGATGTACATCACACGAGACTTTCTCAACATTGTACCATCCGTGAGCGGACACAACAGTGTGACCGGTGTCTGTAAAAACAGCCATCGTCGCCCGTCCGGGCACGACCCCATATCGAGAGAGTGACTCGGCTCTCTCGCCACTAGTAATGCGGGCTCTCTGCTAGCATATGTTGGAGATATGCCCTAGAGGCTATCATGTGATGATTTCGTTTCCTATGTATTCACGAGTATTTTGTATTGTCCTTGAACATCATCAGTGATATGTATCAATAAGTATGTGACTTATTTGTGAGACTATATATAGTATGATGATTGTTCTAATAGTCCCTAGTTGTTAAGGTTATGCGGACACATATCCTTTACTAGTATACGATTCAGTTGATGACTACGTTTCACAAGTCATGTGCATAGAGATGCTAAACTGATAGTATGGACTCGGGGATTGAGATCACCGAGTCAGACAAACCCACTTTGAGACACAACGAGATAATGTCATCTGTTAGTCTCAAGTACAATGTATATGTCATATCCTAGACCTGAGGTCATCGCGTGTTCTCGGGATGAGGATCGACTTACTTAGGTTCTATCAAATGCTACTCCGTAACTGGGTAGTTATAAAGGTAGCTTTCGGGTGAGTCATGAGACATGCCACGAGACATAGTTAACCAAGATGGGATTTGCCCCTTCGTGAGGAGAGATATTCTCTGGGCCCTCTCGTGTGATCAGATTCAGAAAGCATGGCCATGCGACATGGGTTAAGTGTTAACCTAGTTCGGGAATCTGCATCACGGTCCCGAGAAGAGATCTCGAGCGACCACAAGGGTGACAAGTACTCACCTTGAGCTCTACAACCTATATAATGAGGCAAAAGGAATGTTGTATATGACACATTGTCGAGGTTCTGCTAGGAGCCACTGCCGACTATCGACTCGGGTCGTGTCCATGTGTACATGAACCTATAGGGTCGCACACTTAAGGGATTGCAGCCCATTCGGATTGGATCCGAATGGAAAATGGGACTAGACTCGTCGTGGGCCTCAAGTGTTGAGCTCACCTCGAAGGTCTATATAAAGGGGAGTGGGCGCACCTTTCAGGGTTGATCTTTTTCCTCCCGTAGACAGCCACCTCCACTCCCCACGCTACCATGCCGTGCGATCGGACCTAGCAGTCTACCACCCAGTGCCCCCGTACGTGTGGATACCTGGGAGGCATCGCATCTGCGGTGCTTGAACGAACCGTTTGAGGGATCCGTGATGAACCGTTCAAGGGATCCGCGAGGAACTGTTCGTGGGAGATCACTACTTGTGGGAGATCGACTACAGGAGGAGGAGACAAATAGGCTGATCGACTACACGCATCACCAACTCTACTTCCGCTGCGATGATTGCGCGTCTAGTGGTAAACCCGATCCCGTGATCTATTTCCAGCAGCATGTTCTTGGGTGCGCGGTAGAAAAAATTTATTTGGCGCTAGTGTAGCGTACCGCGTGTTCCAATAGTGGTATTAGAGCCTCCGTTGTGTGGTGATAGATTCGGTGATTTGCATATGAGATATGTAGATCGGTTCAGGTGCGGGTCGATGAGATCGGCCGTGCACGTCAGTGTTGATGGTTGGTTTCGTGATCTTGCCTCCGTGATCGTGATGCAGAGGTCGTGACACGAATTACACCTACCGGTCGGTTTCCGCTATCGGGGTAGACCGTGGAACGTAAATCCAGATGCAGCACGCGAAGATCAATGAGATTGATCGAACCGGAGCAAAGATCGACACCGTGGAAATGAGATTTCCGTAGTGCTGAAATCTGTTGTAGGAGTGGCAGTAAAACGGACATAACTTTTGCATACGAACTCCGTTTTCGCTCCACGACCTATCAAACTGAACAGCAGAAAAAGATGCTTTTGACCTTCAACTGCTTTGCCATTTTCGGTGATATTTCGAGGTCAAAATCCTCTTGGAAAATAGAGTTTCGGACAGTTTTATTTTCGACGGTAGAACGTCTGACTTGTTTTTGCAGGGAATGCTTGTGATTTGGTATAGCTCATGAATGTTGCTTGTAAATTATTAAATCATGACATGCGTATCATGAGTGCGGCAACCGGCTGGAGCCATATGGTTGTCCCATTATTGTATTAATGACCTGCGTGTCAACATTAGATGCCTTGTAATGTAATTTACTCTCATAGCTATTAGTTTGTAATAGCATAGTATCTTATGTAACACTTGGCGGTTGACACCATGTGTGGAGATGGAGATCACCACAAGGGCAACCATGCATGGAGATGGAGATCGCCATGGGCATGCAGCGCACGTGGAGATGGAGATCACCATGCGTTGATTAAAGGGGCTATACCATATCACACATATATATACTGCATGTGAAAGTTTAGCCCTTTTATGCGCCCTTCTTTTGCATGATAGATGTTTTAAGTAGGGTGATCCCTCAAAGAATGTCAAGTAAAATTGCCTCCCCAATTGTTGCACCATCACATGTTAAGTATTTTTAGTGGTGGGCCTATAAAATTAGGGTGCTGCTAATTCTCCTTAACGTGGTGTGTTTGTGTCGGACAATTACAAGCGAAGCATTGGTTAACTTGTCATGGCTATCAAAACAGATTTGGGCCTCGAGGCATAAGATTTGGCGTGGCATGAGATGTCCCCAACAAACAAGAGTCGTATAGAGATACGATTAGCAAGTGTTGCTTACCGAGTGATCTAGTCTTCTAGCGGTGATGCAAAAGCTCACTAGTTGACATGTGGATCTTGGATCTTGAATCGCTAAGAATCAACGGTGGGATGTTGATTTTAGTGGGAGTAATGTTCTTATTAAAATGTTTAATTTGAATTACTCTTTATGAATACATGTCTTAGTGTTTTGCATATTTTTGTTGTAGATCAATGGCACCACCTGCTCAACCCAGTTTTTCGTTGAAATCAATCCTAGAAAAGGATAAACTTAATGGAATAAACTTTACCACCTGGTATAGAAATCTGAGAATTGTTCTCAGGCATGATAAAAAGGAACATGTTCTAGAGGAACCCCTTCTAGAGGAACCTGTCGAGAATGCTAATGCCACGGCCAGGAATGCCCACCAGAAACTCATTGATGAGTCAAACGCGATCAGCTGTCTCATGCTGGCTTCTATGGAGCCTGATCTGCAATAGCTTTTCGAAAACATTAAAGCTTTCGATATGACCGAGAACCTCAAGAGCATGTTTCAGATGCAGGCAAGGACCGAAAGGTTCAACGTCTGGCATCCTTGATGGATTGTAAGCTGAAAGAGGGTGATCCACTGAGCCCGCATGTGATCAAGATGATCAGATACATGCAAGCTTTGGATCGGTTAGGCTTCCCACTTGGGGACGAATTATCCACGGATACAATTCTGGCTTCTCTTCCGACTAGCTATGGGGTGTTCATCTCGAACTTCCATATGCACGACATGGAAAAGAAGCTCACTGAATTGCATGGGATGCTAAAAGTGGTAGAGCAGGATATCAAGAAAGGCATGCATCAAGTGTTGATGGGGCAGAACACGGCAAAGTTCAAGAAGAGCTGGTCCAAGAAAAAGACTAAGGCAAAGGGCAAGCAGGCAACTCCTACTGTCCCCGCTGCGCCCAAGTCTATACCAAACACGGGGACCGTTTGCTTTCACTGCAAGGAAACCGGTCACTAGAAGAGGAACTGTAGCAAGTGTCTTGCCCAGATGGGCAAGAAGACTGGAAGTGTGACTTCTTCTTCAGGTACACTTGTTGTATATGTTATAGACATTTTTCTTGCTGATAGTTCTAGTAGCTCTTGGGTATATGATACTAGATCGGTTGTTCACATATGCCACTCGATAAAGGGGCTAAGAAGGACTAGGAATGTTGCAAGAGGAGAAGTTGACATACGCGTCAGGAATAAAGCAAGAGTTGCTGCATTAGCCGTCGGCACCATGCAACTTAATTTACCTTCAGGATTTTTAATGGAACTTGATAATTGTTATTATGTTCCTGCATTAAGTCGAAACATTATTTTGGCCTCATGTTTGATGAGGCAAGGTTATGAATTCAATATTAAGGACAATGGTTGTTCTATTTACTTGAATAAAATATTTTATGGCTTTGCGCCTATTGTGAATGGGTTATTTATATTAGATCTTGAAGGTGAATCGGTCTATAACATAAATGTCAAGAGGCATAAGCCTTACGAGATAAATCCGACTTACATCTGGCATTGTCGACTAGGACACATTACTCAAAAGCGCATGAAGAAGCTCCATGATGATGGAATTCTGACTTCATTTGATTTTGAATCATTTGAGACATGTGAGTCCTGCCTACTCGGCAAGATGACTAAGACTCCTTTTGCAAAGAGTTGTGAGAGGGTGTCTGAGCTATTGGAACTTATACATAGTGATGTATGTGGACCAATGAGCACGGCAGCTAGAGGTGGTTTCCAATACTTCGTGACTTTTACTGACGACTTTAGTATATATGGATATGTCTACTTGATGAGTCACAAGTCAGAAACTTTTGAAAAGTTCAAGGAGTTTCAGAATGAAGTGGAAAATCAACTCGGCAAGACAATCAAGCTTCTACAATCTGATCGTGGTGGTGAGTATATGAGCCAGGAGTTTGATGATCATCTGAAGAACCGTGGAATAGTTCCACAACTTACTCCTCCAGGTACGCCGCAGAGAAATGGTGTGTCGGAACGGAGGAATCGGACTCTGTTAGACATGGTCCGATCGATGATGAGTCAGTCGGATTTACCCTTGTCATTTTGGGGATACGCTCTAGAAACCGCATCTTTCACACTAAACAGGGTGCCATCAAAGTCCGTAGATAAGACACCATATGAGATATGGACTGCAAAGAGTCATAGCTTGTCTTTTCTAAAGATTTGGGGTTGTGAAGCATATGTCAAGAGACTCCAGTCGGACAAGCTCACACCGAAGTCGGACAAGTGCATATTCGTGGGATATCCTAGGGAAACCTTGGTATATTACTTCTACAACCGTAAAGAGGGCAAAGTGTTTGTCGCTCGACATGGAGTTTTCCTTGAGAAAGAGTTTCTCAATCGGAAGGCTAGTTGGAGGTCGGTCTGACTCGAAGAAATTCGAGAGCCTAAAAGCACATTTGCTCCCTTGGTGGTTTTGGTAATTAATAACAAAATATAAGTCATTGAACTAATGTTTCCACTAAGCATATTTCAGGAAAAGTTCAATGATAGGATTGGCAAAAGGATTGTGGAGATTGTGGAAATACCCCAAGATGCAAGGAAATGGATTGGCAAAGCTTCAAGCAAAAGGACTCTACATTTTACTTTGTGAGAAATCACTTTGAGTCCATAGGAAAGCCAATACTATTAAAAGGGGGTAAGGTATTGTTGGTGAACAAAATGCTCATACGTGCACAAGTGATAGTCACCAAAAACACCCACAAGCTCTTCCACAAAAGTCTGTCCAAAGTCAAATATCCAAAATTGGTGCAACCAACACTTTCCACTCGGTGCCACCGATTCCCATACTCAGACAGACATAAGCCAAACCCTAACCTTTCGGTGCAACCGATTCTGCTTCGGTGCCACCGAGTTTGGGTTGCCAACTTTCTATTACCCAATGTCCGACCGAGTTTGTTGAATCGGCATCACCGAGTTTGGCAATCTGACCGTTGGTCACCTTATCGGTGCAACCGAGATTTATATATCGGTCTCACCGAGATTCAAAAGTTGCTACCTTTGGAGCAACTCGGTACCACCGAGATTCACACATCGGTGTCACCGAGTTGGTCACTTAAGGTGTAACGGTTGGATTTTTGGAGATGCCTATATATACCCCTTCACCACCACCTACTCGAAAGAGAAGCAATCAGAACTATTCCATACTTGCCCCATCATATTTTCTGAGAGAGAGTCACCTACTCATGTGTTAAGATCATGCCATTCCATTCCAACCATATGAATCTTGATCTCTAGCCTCCCCAAGTTGCTTTCCACCAATCCCATCTCTTCCACCAAGCCAAATCTGTGAGAGAGTGATTGTGTGTTGAGGAGTCTATCATCTTGAAGCACAAGAGCAAGGAGTTCATCGACATTGCCGATCCTATTACCTTTTGGAGGGTGGTCCTCCTAGATTGGTTAGGTGTCGCTTGGGAGCCTCCTACTTCGTGTTGTGGAGTTGAACCAAGAAGTTTGTAAGGGCAAGGAGATCGCCTACTTCGTGAAGATCTACCCATAGTGAGGCTAGTCCTTCGTGGACGGAAGCCATTATGGAATAGTCAAGGTTGCTACTTTGTGGACCCTTCGTGGGTGGAGCCCTCCGTGGACTCTCGCGACCGTTACCCTCCGTGGGTTGAAGACTCCATAAACGTGGACGTACGATAGCACCACCTATCGGAACCACGGGAAAAATCATCGTGTCTACAAATTGCGTTTGATCCTCCTACCCTTCCTTTACTACATACGCTTCTTGTTACTTTCCGCTGCTATACTCTTAGACATGCATGTGTAGGGTGTGCTTGACTTGCTATGAATGATAAAATCTACCAACACTAAAAATTGGGAAAAGGCTAGATTTTTATTTGGTCAAGTAGTCTAATCACCCCCCTCTAGACATACTTTCGGTCCTACAAGTGGTATCAGAGCTTTGGTCTCCATTGCATTGGTCTCCATTGCATTGGTCTCACAACCTACGAGAGTATGGCGTCTAGTGAGGGAAATTATCACCATAGAGGTCCGTACTTTGATGGTACTAATTTTGCTAGTTGGAAGCACAAAATGAAAATGCATATTCTTGGTCATAACCCCACCGTATGGGCTGTTGTTCGCGTTGGCTTGCAAGGTGAATTCTTTGGTGATGGAAAGGAACCGGATCGTAAAGCGACCGCGGATGAATTGAAGATGTTGCAATACAACGCTCAAGCATGCGACATTCTCTTCAACTGTCTATTCCCCGAAGAATTCAACAAAATCAGCCGTCTTGAGAATGCAAAAGAGATTTGGGATACTTTGGTTGATATGCATGAAGGAACCAAGTCCGTGAGAGAATCCAAGTTGGATGTTCTTCAAAGTCAGCTTGACAAGTTCAAGATGAAGGATGGTGAAGGAGTCGCGGAGATGTACTCTAGGCTAGCTCTCATCACAAATGAGATTGTCGGCTTAGGAAGCGAAGAAATGACCGACAAATTCATCATCAAGAAGATACTTCGAGCTTTGGATGAGAGATACGACACCGTGTGCACATTGATCCAAATGATGCCCAACTACAAAGATCTCAAGCCTACGGAAGTCATTGGAAGGATTGTTGCTCATGAGATGACACTCAAAGATAAAGAAGAGCTTCACAACAAGTCTAGCGGTGCTTACAAAGCCACAAGTGATGCTCCTGCAACTTCAAGCGACAACCTTGTCACCAATGAAGAGATAAGCCTCATGGTCAAGAAATTCAACAAGTTCTACAAGAATAGAGGCAAAGAACGAAGCTCCAACTCAAGATATGAAGAGAAGCGTTCGTCAAGTCATGACCGCAATTGCTACAATTGTGGGAAGCCCGAACACTACTCCAATGAGTGCACGAATCCCTACAAATGAAGAGAAGAGTCACCTAGAAGACGAAGCTCAAGGAATGAATCACCTCAAAGAGAGAGAAGGAGTAGAGATGATCGTTATGAATGAAGACCCTCAAGGAGAAGTTGGGATTCGGAGAAGAAGGACAAGTACACCAAGAGCTATATAAGAAGAAAATATCAAGCTCAAGCTCATGTTGGTGAATGGGTTTCCGGCTCCGACTCCGAAAACAACTCCGAGAGAAGCTATCACTCCAACTCCGAGTATTGTCAAGATGAAGGTGTTGCCAGACTTGCACTAGTGACTACCAACTCCTATGATCTATTTGATTCACCAAATGAAGGGAGTGGAAGTTGCTTCATGGCTAAAGGCCCCAACGTATCACACCCGAGTATCTTGATTTCAATAGTGATGAAGATGATTTACTTTGTGATGATGACTTGCTCTTTGATGAAACTAGTGATGTTAGTCAAAATGAACTTGATAATTCTCATGCTAGTCAAGATAAGTAATTTGATGATGATAAGATGAAAATAGAACAACTAACTAAAGAACTAAACACTCTTAAGTTAGCTCATGAATCTACTCTAGAAGATCATAGAGAGCTTGTAAGAACTCATGAGAAGCTACGCTTCGAGAAGTTCAACTTGGAGAAAGAGCATGAGTTTCTTAAAGCTATCAATGACGATCTCCGAAAGAAGACTTCATCTTATCTAGCCAAACGACTACTCTTGTCTAGATTCATGCCACAAGTTAAATCTAGACAAACTAGTAACAAAGGTAAGAAAAGTTCTTCATCTAGTAGCAACAATAAAAATGTTAAACCTAATGATGTTGCTTCTAGTAGTTCTATTGATTCCACTAATGATGATTCTCTTAGCCAAGTTACACTTGTGCAAGAAAATGCTTTATTGAAAGGAATTATAGAGAAAGGTATCTACAAGAGTCTTGCCGGGTGTAAGCAATTTGAGGAAATTGTACGCAAGCACGGAGGATACCGGAAGAACCATGGCATTGGCTACTTCAACGCTAATGGAGTTGAATGGGAAGAAGGTCAATACCCCAAGCCCAAGTTTGTTCCTCAAAAGGAGAAGTATGAAAATACTCTTCCCAAGGGAACAAACACTCAAGATGACCTTCCACCACAAGACCACAAGCTCAAGGGCAAGAACAAGCTTCAAGAGGACATTGACTCATATGAAGATGAATCCCTAGCTTTGGTGGAGTGGGTTCCCAAGGCTACTTCAAGCTGAACTTCTTCAAAGGCTACTTCAACACCAAGGATCCCCATCAAGTTGATGTGGGTCCCCAAGAAGAAGAACTAGAGAGTTCTTGAGGGGTGACTCCGCCAATGAAATTCACTCATATTCATTATTGGCAAGAACTATTTGCAATCAACATCAACTCTATGCAATAGTTCAAGGAGTCACACATTCCCTCAAAGGTAAGCAAGGGACAAGGTAATCAACAAATCGATGGACATCATCACACATGATTTGCACTCCATGTCCATAGATGTCCTTGTATTTGTCTCTTGTGTGTTGGGACTAACCCATGTAGATGGGAAGAGTAAGGAAACAACAAGGATGCTCCCAAATCTTGTTGATCTTCATCAACTTTGAGCATCCACCACTACCTCACCAACATGAAGTCTTCATCGACAAAACCCAAGGTTAGTTTATCCCTCCTATGGGGGGGATGTCACATGAAGGGGGAGCTTTACTCTAAGACTTGAGTCAAAGCATCTCTTAGTATGTGACAACATTAAATGCTTTATGTAAAAGTGGTAACCCCACTTGTGCTTAAACGATGAGTATGACCTATGATCAAGTATTCTTACTTGGCTCCTAAGTCAATATACTCATATATAGATGACTCCGTCATCTCCAAAGTGCTTGATAGATGCTAGTATGTATGTGATGTTTGCCATGATTTTATTTGACATCTTATTGTGTGAGCATGTTGGTCTGCATTTTATTTATCCATTCGAGGATATCCTATTGTTGCTATTTGGCTTTTGTTTTCTCTTTTGCCAATTGGATGGACAAGAATGCCTAGGACCACTCTCTAGCTATCTATGCGTTCTCACCTCATATTCTATTCATGCTGCGTCATAAAATTTGAACAAGTACTTTTCGATCCCTCTGTGTGAGGAGCACTCGGAGTTCTGTATCGACAAAGGACTGACCATTAAAACCTCCTAAGTTCATCTCGGTGGAACCAACCCAAAATTCTCGGTCTCACCAAATGCCTAGGGTTGATCTGGTTTTCAATCTCGGTACCACCGATTCCATATTCTCGGTTACACCGAGTTTCCCTGTCAGCTGACAGTTGAGGAACTCGGTGACACCGAAAATTTAGAATCGGTGTCACCGACAGCCGAGGGTATATAAGAGGTGGACCCTACCTTTGAAAATTTCTTCAAACCGTCGCCCCTCCAAAACCCTACGCTGCCGATTCGTGACCCCTGGTCGTCGCCTTTGCTTCCCCGAGCATCTCCGCCGCTGGGAATCGCCGCCGCCGACAAAATCTTCTCCATCGTCACCGCCATAGCGGATCCGTCGCCGAGTTAGGGTATGGATCCGACCCTGCTTTGCGCTCCCCGTCCAAATCTTGCGCAGTGAAGCTTATTCCATGGATAATCCACCATGTGCAAACCTCTCCATCCACTGGAAATCTCGTTAGATTAGAGAATCGAAATTTTTTAGGTTTAGTTGCCCGCAAAATCGCATCTCGGTGATACCAAGTCAAAAAAATCGGTTCCACCAATTTTATTTTTGTGCTACTGAGGACAGTACTCGATGAAACCGAGTGGTAGTTTTCAGTTCCACCGAAACTGCTGCCAAGTTTCTGTTAAGAGTATTGTGAGTCTCGGCAGCACCGAAATTTTTGACTCGGTGACACCGAAATCCTTTTTTGCTATGAACTACATCTAAGATTTTTCTGTTCAAACTTTCAGAAATAGCTGCATTTTGTGATGACTTATCTGCTTCTACTCTTCTACACACTATTCACAGGGTCAGATATGTCAGAGGCTGAGGACAGTGAGAACAACTTCAGAGAGCAGAGTGTTGATTTGGATTCAGGCACTAGTCTCGAGTCTAGTTCCTCTTCAGATCCAGGCACCCCCAGTTCTCATGGGTTGCCCAAGGCTGGTACAAGGGCCAGGAAGAAGCTGAATTCAGATGAGGAGGATTCAGATTTTGTGCCAGAGGAAGTTCTTGCCAAGAAGCAAGACAAAGCTGCTAAGAAGTCTGCTAATGAAGCCACCTCTTCCAGGAGAACTGTCAGCAAGACATATGCCCCTCCAGAGGCTATGAGGGCACCTTAGAGTGCTAGGTCTACCATGACCATTGAGCCCCCAAGGAGGTCAATGCCTAAGTAGGCAGGAGAGAAGAAGTCCAGGAAAAGGATCATCCATGTTGTTGGTAGGCAAACCTCTATGTTTGAGGACCCAGAGGAGACTGCTGGTGCTGCTGCTGAGGAGGAGGAGGAAGAGCATGTTGTCAAGGCACCTCCCAAGAAGAAGCAAAAGAAGCTTTTGGCAGATGCTATGCCAAAGCAAGGTCCCTCCAAGAGCACCAAGTCTGTCCCCAAGAAGGCTGCTGCTGAAAAGTCCAAGAGGTCATCCAGACAGATTCCAGCTTCTAAGAAGAACAAAGGAACTACCTCCAGAGATGAGGATGAGGATGCCATGACTGCTTTGATGAAGCTTAGACCACACCGTCCTGAACACAATGTCAACCATCCACTTGCTGAAGACATGAAGAAGAGGAAGGATTCTAGTTTGAGGGCAGGGAGAGCTATTGATCCATATGCCCAAAGGAGAAAAACAGCTGTGGATTATAGGTTCTATACCAAGGAACAACAAGATTTCTATGAGACAATCTTGCTTGACAAGAGTCCAGCTGTCAGTGATATGAGATACGTTGACTGGAAGTATATCAAGGCTAATGAAGATTACTTTCCAAATGTCCAAGACAACTTTCATTGCATTGGCCTAGATGAGTTTGTTGGCAAAGAATTCACTGCATGGAACGACGAGATGATCATGCAATTCTACTCCACTGCTCACATCTATGAAGATGGTAGAATTGTATGGATGATAGAAGGAGCAAGATACGAGTCTACTGTTGAGGAATGGGCTGCCATCTTAGGAGTCCAACAGGTGCAGGATGGTGACTTGGATGTCTACTCTGAATCCAAGGAGAGCCATGATGCTATGAAGGATATGTACAATGCTATCCCTGCTGCTAACTTGAAATCTCACTAGTTAGGATCTATTTACTTCCTCTAGGCTGGCCTCCGCACCATGAACACCATATTGAGGCATACATTGATGCCCAAGTCAGGAGATGAGAAGATGATTCGAGCCCATTCAATCAACATGCTGATCCATCTTGATAGACACACCAGGATAAGAGTAATGGATCTGATTGTGGAGACAGTGAAGAGGATTGCTGCTGATCAGAAGCGCTCTTGCTGCTATGCACCCTACATTCAGATGCTCATCAACTCCAAGCTGGAGAAGCACATCTTTGCTCTGGACAGACCCCATTTTCCCCTACAGCCAGATTTAGAGGGCAATGTTGTGGTGATGGACCCAGAACATCCCACATCAGCTGCAGCTCAAGCACAGGCAGAGGCAGAGGCAGCTAGAGCCACTAGTGCTCAAGTCCCTAGATCCAGGAACGAGCAAATGGATCTCTTGATCTCATCCGTTCAAGGCATGCAGAAGGACATCAAGGATATACTGGAGAACCAGAACAGTCTTTTCAGGATCTTTGAGAACAGGATCAAGACCCTTAATGACAAGGTGGATGGGCTGACCAAGACAGTTAATGAGCTCAAGAAGGAAGTTGACTCTGTGCCTCTTCCTCAATCTACAGATGATGATGATGATGATCATGAGGATGACTCTCCTCTCAGGCCAGGCACACACTTCACCACCCAGGCCAGATTAGCCACAGTGCCAGCTCCAAAATTGAGGCCTTCTTCATCAGCACCTGCTACTGTCACCTCAGCTCCATCAGCTCCTCCAGTGCCTCCCATTGCTACACCAACTCCATCCATGACATCAGCCGATATCTTCGCCGACGCAGTTCTCTCGACTCCTTCATCAACAACCGGAGGAGATCAGCCCAAGAACGTTTAGCTATAACTCTTTGAACTTTTTGGGAACTTGTTTCCAAAGGGGGAGAAGTGTATATAGATCTTTAGGCTTCGAGTGAGAGAGCGTTTGGTTTTTATCGCTTTTTCAAAACATTTGATCTTTTGGTTCGTTTGTTTGTGTTGAACTATGTGGTGTTTGATCATACGCTTAATGTGCTTAATGCTTATGAGATGATCATTCACCCTTGCTTGATTGTGTTGTGCTATGTTGCTCATTCTAATTATTCTCGCACACCACCAAGATGTATGTGACATGGAAGAAGTGCCCCATGTACCTAATCGATTGTGCATTTGCATTCAAACGCAAATTTCAAAATAATGCACAAATTTAGGGGGAGCTCTTGCTTATCACATACTTCTCAAAGCGATGATTATATTCATTGATTATATCATTGTCGAAGCTTTGATCTATATGTTGTCATCAATTACCAAAAAGGGGGAGATTGAAAGCACATTTGCTCCCTTGGTGGTTTTGGTAATTAATAACAACATATAAGTCATTTAACTAATGTTTCCACTAAGCATATTTTAGGAAAAGTTCAATGATAGGATTGGCAAAATGATTGTGGAGATTGTGGAAATACCCCAAGATGCAAGGAAATGGATTGGCAAAGCTTCAAGCAAAAGGACTCTACATTTTACTTTGTGAGAAATCACTTTGAGTCCATAGGAAAGCCAATACTATTAAAAGGGGGTAAGGTATTGTTGGTGAACAAAATGCTCATACGTGCACAAGTGATAGTCACCAAAAACACCCACAAGCTCTTCCACAAAAGTCTGTCCAAAGCCAAATATCCAAAATCGGTGCAACCAACACTTTCCAATCGGTGCCACCGATTCCCATACTCAGACAGACCTAAGCCAAACCCTAACCTTTCGGTGCAACCGATTCTGCTTCGGTGCCACCGAGTTTGGGTTGCCAACTTTCTGTTACCCAATTTCACAAAACCGGTCCGACCGAGTTTGTTGAATCAGCGTCACCGAGTTTGGCAATCTGACCGTTGGTCACCTTATCGGTGCAACCGAGATTTATATATCGGTCTCACTGAGATTTAAAAGTTGCTACCTTTGGAGCAACTCGGTACCACCGAGATTCACACATCGGTGTCACCGAGTTGGTCACTTAAGGTGTAACGGTTGGATTTTTGGAGATGCCTATATATACCCCTTCACCACCACCTACTCGAAAGAGAAGCACTCAGAACTATTCCATACTTGACCCATCATATTTTCTGAGAGAGAGCCACCTACTCATGTGTTGAGATCATGCCATTCCATTCCAACCATATGAATCTTGATCTCTAGCCTCCCCAAGTTGCTTTCCACCAATCCCATCTCTTCCACCAAGCCAAATCTGTGAGGGAGTGATTGTGTGTTGAGGAGTCTATCATCTTGAAGCACAAGAGCAAGGCGTTCATCGACATTGCCGAGCCTATTACCTTTTGGAGGGTGGTGCCTCCTAGATTGGTTAGGTGTCGCTTGGGAGCCTCCTACTTCGTGTTGTGGAGTTGAACCAAGAAGTTTGTAAGGGCAAGGAGATCACCTACTTCGTGAAGATCTACCCATAGTGAGGCTAGTCCTTCGTGGACGGAAGCCGTTATGGAATAGTCAAGGTTGCTACTTCGTGGACCCTTCGTGGGTGGAGCCCTCCGTGGACTCTCGCGACCGTTACCCTCCGTGGGTTGAAGACTCCATAAACATGGACGTACGATAGCACCACCTATCGGAACCACGGGAAAAATCATCGGGTCTACAAATTGCGTTTGATCCTCCTACCCTTCCTTTACTACATATGCTTCTTGTTACTTTCCGCTGCTATACTCTTAGACATGCATGTGTAGGGTGTGCTTGACTTGCTATGAATGCTAAAATCTGCCAACACTAAAAATTGGGAAAAGGCTAGATATTTATTTGGTCAAGTAGTATAATCACCCCCCCCTCTAGACATACTTTCGGTCCTACAGAGCCACACGGGGACGTTCCGACAGGTGATTCAATCACGCCGGAGTTAGTCAGGGAACCCGTAGTGGAATCGGCGCCGGTTCCACGTAGGTCGGAAAGGTTGCGCAATATTCACGACTGCAATGTGTTGTTCTTGGAGAACAACGAACCGACCACGTATGCGGAAGCGATGGTGAGCCCTGATGCCGAGTTATGGCTTGGCGCCATGAGATCCGAATTAAAGTCCATGGATGACAATCAGGTTTGGAAGTTGGTTGATCCGCCAGATGGCGTTTGAGCCATTGAGTGCAAATGGATCTTTAAGAAGAAAACTGATATGGATGGAAATGTTACAGTCCATAAGGCTCGACTTGTCGCTAAAGATTATCGACAAGTTCAAGGAGTTGACTACGGTGAGATTTATTCACCGGTAGCGATGCCGAAATCAATTCGGATCATTCTTGCTATAGCTGCATATTTCGACTATGGGATATGGCAGATGGATGTCAAAACGGCTTTCCTTAATGGAAATTTAACTAAGGACATGTATATGACATAGCCCGAGGGTTTTGTCGATCCAAAGAATGCTGGCCTGGTATGCAAGCTTCATAGATCCATTTATGGATTGAGGCAAGCATCTCGGAATTGGAATATTCGTTTTAATGAAGCGGTCAAAGAGTTTGGCTTCATCAAAAACGACTATGATCATTGTGTATTCAAGAAGGTCAGTGGGAGCTCAGTTGCATTTCTCATCCTGTATGTGGATGACATATTGTTGATTGGAATGATGTTCAAATGCTTGAATCCGTCAAGAACTCATTGAAAAATAGTTTTTCGATGAAAGACTTGGGAGAAGCAGCTTATATTCTGGGAATCAAGATCTATAGAGATAGATCGAGAAGCAGCTTAAGCCAAAGTATGTATATAGACAAGGTGTTGAAGCGGTTCAACATGCAAGATGCCAAGAAAGGGTTCTTGCCCATGTCACATGGCATTAGTCTTAGCAAGACTCAGAGTCCTTCGACTCCTGATGAGCGAAGACGCATGGATGGGATTCCGTATGTTTCGGCTGTCGGGTCCATCATGTATGCTATGGTACGTACTCGTCCCGATGTTAGCTTTGCTTTAAGCGTAGTAGGCAGATACCAGGCTGATCTAGGTGAGAGTCACTAGACAGCGGTAAAGAATATCCTTAAATACTTGAAAAGGACAAAGGATATGTTCCTGGTTTATGGAGGTGAGGATGAGCTCATTGTAAAGAGTTACACTGATGCTAGTTTCCAAACCGATAGGGATGATAGTCGATCGCAATCTGGGTTTGTGTTCATTCTGAACGTAGGAGCAGTGAGCTGGAGGAGTGCCAAGCAAGATACGGTAGCTGATTCTACAACGGAGGTTGAGTACATTACGGCTTTTGAAGCTGCAAAAGAAGGTGTCTGTGTGAAGAATTTTATTTTTGATCTTGGAGTGATTCAGGACTCGTCCAATCCGTTGGACCTCTATTGTGATAATAGTGGTGCTATTGCACAAGTCAAGGAACCACGGAACCATCATAAAACCCAACACATACTCAGGCGTTTTAACCTCATTCACGAGATTGTCGAGAGAGGCGATGTAAACATATGCAAGATACACACGGATGCAAATGTTGCCGATCCATTAACGAAGCCTCTCCCGCAGTCGAAGCATGAGATGCACGTGAGGTCCATGGGCATACGATGCCTAGATGATTGACTCTAGTGCATGTGGGAGACTGTTGGAGATATGCCCTAGAGGCAATCGTGTGATGATTTCGTTTCCTATGTATTCATGAGTATTCTGTATTGTCCTTGAACATCATCAGTGATATGTATCAATAAGTATGTGACTTATATGTGAGACTATATATAGTATGATGATTGTTCTAATAGTCCCTAGTTGTTAAGGTTATGCAGACACATATCCTTTACTAGTATACGATTCAGTTGATGACTACGTTTCACAAGTCATGTGCATAGAGATGCTAAACTGATAGTATGGACTCGGGGATTGAGATCACCGAGTCGGACAGACCCACTTTGAGACACAACGAGATAATGTCATTTGTTAGTCTCAAGTACAATGTATATGTCATGTCCTAGACCTGAGGTCATCGCATGTTCTCGGGATGAGGATCGACTTACTTAGGGTCTATCAAACGCTACTCCGTAACTGGGTAGTTATAAAGGTAGCTTTCGGGTGAGTCGTGAGACATGCCGCGAGACATGGTTAACCAAGATGGAATTTGCCCCACCGTGAGGAGAGATATTCTCTGGGCCCTCTAGTGTGATCAGATTCAGAAAGCATGGCCATGCGACATGGGTGAACTGTTAACCCAGTTCGGGAATCTGCATCACGGTTTCGAGAAGAGATGTCAAGCTACCACAAGGGTGACAAGTACTCGCCTTGAGCTCTACAACCTATATCATGAGGCAAAATGGATGTTGTATATGACACATTGTTGAGGTTCGTCTAACGACTTTGCGCACACATGGGAGTTGGCACGTTCTTCTAGGAGCCGCTACCGACTATCGACTCGAGTCGTGTCCATGTGTATGTGAACCTATAGGGTCGCACACTTTAGGGATTGTAGCCCATTAGGATTGGATCCGAATGGAAAATGGTACTAGACTCGTCATGGGCCTCAAGTGTTGAGCCCACCTCGGAGGTCTATATAAAGGGGAGTGGGGGCACCTTTCAGGGTTGATCTTTTTCCTCCCGTCGACAGCCACTGCCACTCCCCACGCCACCATGACGTGCGATCGGACCTAGCAGTCCGCCGCCTGACGCTGCCCCCGTACGTGTGGATACCTTGGGGGCATCACATCTGCGGTGCTTGGACGAATCGTTCGAGGGATCCGTGATGAACCGTTCGAGGGATCCGCGAGGAGCTGTTTGTGGGAGATCACTGCTTGTGGGAGATCGGCTACAGGAGGAGGAGACGAATCGGCTGATCGACTACACGCATCACCAACTCTACTTCCGCTGTGGTGACTGCGTGTCTAATGGTAAACCCGATCCCGTGATCTATTTCCAGCAGCATGTTCTTGGGTGCACGGTAGAAAAAATTTATTTGGCGCTAGCGTAGCGTACTGCATGTTCCAACACCATCGTCGAAAGTAATCAATAAAGCCGCTTCCCATAGGGTAGTGTGGTCGTACATGTAAGGTTGGGATGATCAACCGATCTTAAATCTAATTCGTTTTCAAAAACACACACGCAACTTGCCTCGGTACACCACTTCTTTATCATGTGGTTACCTAGCTCAACTTCTCCCTCGGGCATTAGTGGCACCCGATGGGGTTTTTGTAAAGTCTTTGGTAAATATTCTTGTTTTCCTTCTCAATGCATATCCCCGTCCCACTTGCGCAGCAACTACTTGTTGATCATTCTTATTATTCTCGCACACCACCAAGTTGTATGTGACATGGAAGAGTGCCTCATGTACCTAATCGATTGTGCATTTGCATTCAAACGCAAATTCCAAGTAATGCACAAATTTAGGGGGAGCTCTTGCTTATCACATACTTCTCAAAGCAACAATTACATTCATTGATTATATCATATTTCGAAGCTTTGATCTATATGTTGTCATCAATTACCAAAAAGGGGGAGATTGAAAGCACATTTGCTCCCTTGGTGGTTTTGGTAATTAATAACAACATATATGTCATTGAACTAATGTTTTCACTAAGCACATTTCAAGAAAAGTTCAATGATGGGTTGGCAAAAGGATTGTGGAGAAACCCCTAGATGCAAGGAAATGGATTGTCAAAGCTTCAAGCAAGAGGACTCTACATTTTACTTTGTGAGAAATCACTTTGAGTCCATAGGAAAGCCAATACTATTAAAAGGGGGTAAGGTATTGTTGGTGAACAAGATGCTCCACCTGCACAAGTGATAGTCACCAAAAACACCCACAAACTCTCCCACAAATTCTGTCTAAGCCATTCATGAAAATCGGTGAAGCCAACATTTTCTACTCGGTTCCACCGATTCCCAAACTCAGACAGAGCCATGCCAAACCTTAGCACATCGGTGCAACCGATTCCACTTCGGTGCCACCGAGTTCGGCTTGCCAACTTTCTGTTACATCGATTCACAAAATCGGAATTTCCGAGTTTTTGGATCGGCATCACCGAGATTTGGATTCTGACCGTTGAACACCTGATCGGTACCACCGAGATTTCTATATCGGTCTCACCGAGATTCAAAAGTTGCTACCTTTGGAGCAACTCGGTACCACCGATATTTATACTTCGGTGTCATCGAGTTAGTCACTTTAGGTGTAACGGTTGGATTTTTGGGGATGCCTATATATACCCCTTCACCACCACCCACTTGAAAGAGAAGCTCTCAGAACTATTCCATACTTGCCCCATCCAATTTTCTGAGAGAGAGCCACCTACTCATGTGTTGAGATCAAGCCATTCCTCTCTATCCATATGAATCTTGATCTCTAGCCTCCCCAAGTTGCTTTCCACCAAATCAATCTCTTCCACCCAAGCCAAATCTGTGAGAGAGTGATTGTGTGTTGAGCAGTCTATCATCTTGAAGCACAAGAGCAAGGAGTTCATCGACATTACCGAGCCTATTACCTTTTGGAGGGTGGTGCCTCCTAGATTGGTTAGGTGTCGCTTGGGAGCCTGCTACTTCGTGTTGTGGAGTTGAACCAAGAAGTTTGTACGGGCAAGGAGATCCCCTACTTCGTGAAGATCTACCCATAGTGAGGCTAGTCTTTCGTGGACGGAAGCCGTTATGGAATAGTCAAGGTTGCTACTTCGTGGACCCTAATGGGTGGAGCCCTCCGTGGACTCTCGCGACCGTTACCCTCCGTGGGTTGAAGACTCCATAAACGTGGACGTACGATAGCACCACCTATCGGAACCACGGGAAAAATCTTTGTGTCTTCAAATTGCGTTTGATCTTCCTTCCTACCCTCTACTACATATGCTTGTTGTTACTTTCCGCTACTATACTCTTAGACATGCATGTGTAGGGTGTACTTGAATTGCTATCATTGCTAAAATCTGCCAACACTTAAAATTGGGAAAAGGTAGAATTTTTATTTGCTCAAGTAGTCTAATCACACCCCCTCTAGACATACTTTCGATCCTACATCTTGAACTGGAGGGTTTGTGACAGTCACGAACATGCACAACATCAGGTTAACTTGATAAGGCTATCAAAACGGTTTTGGGTGTTGTGGCAAAGAAGGTCGGGAGACGGGGTATAAGATACCTACCTGGCCGACAGGAGTCCTATAGAGATACGATTAGCAAGGAGTTGCTTACCTAGGCAAGTTGGCTAGCTGTGATGCTAAAGATCACTAGTGGTTTGCGCTAGATAGATCCTGAATCACTGAGAGTCTGCGCAAGGATGCCGACTTCATTGGGAGTAGTTCTGTTTCAGGCTTGAATTACTCTACATAAACACATTGCTTAGTGAATGCATATTTTTCTGTTGTAGATCAATGGCACAACCTGCTCAAAACAACTTTGCGTTGAAATCAATTCTAGAAAAGGATAAACTGAATGGAACAAACTTTACCACCTGTTATAGAAATTTGAGAATAGTTCTCAAGCACGAAAAAGGACCATGTGTCGGAATCGGGGCTCCGGTGACCCAAAGAGGTTCAAACTCTGGAGTGCGCTCGTTCTCCTGCCCTACTCTGCCTCGCACCCTCACGGCAACTCTCTGGTGTGCTCGAGCTAAGGAAGAGGAACAGTGGACACGGCAGTTTACCCAGGTTTGGGCCACCTTGCGGTGTAAAACCCTACTCCTGCTTGTCTGGATTGCTTGAGGTTGAGAGGGAGTACAAGGGTGGTTTCTTGCTCACCCGAGGGTTGATCCTCCTCTGCGGTAGCAGCCTATCCCCTCTTATACTGGCCTTGTTCCTCTTCCCTGAAAATACCCGGCGGGAAGGGTTGCCACAATGGCCAGTTTGGAGGGGTACGAAACTGCAACTTATCCTGGCAAAAGTAGTCCACGCCTGCAAAAAGCTTCCTGCCATGAGGCGCTGGTGGGCTCGGTGGCGACCTCCGTCCTGGCGAGCCCCCAGCCTTGGCCTTCTTGCATCAAACGGTAAACCTTGGGAGATCTCTTTGGGAATAGACGATCTGGCCCTGCGCCCTTAGCACAAAAGAGGAAAGCCTCCTCATCCGCGCCTGCTAACACGGCTCCTGGAGCCGCCTACGCGTGGCGTGCGTCACCCACGTGGAGATGCTGGACCGCGTGACCCCATCGGGCCACCTTTGAATAGTCCGCCCCGCGAAGGCCTCGAGGGCAGCCTTGGGTGGCGACCACACGAGGGGGCTTCGCGAGACTCTTGACGACGCTTGCTGATGTACGCCCCACGAGGCGGGGCCCCTCGCGAGGGTCTTGCTCGTGAAGCCAGGAGATGGGTCGTGTTGGGCCTATGGAATGCGCCGCGTCTTGGGCCGCCGGCAAACGGGCCTGGGTACCCCCAGTCCCACGGGCCCGACAGTAGCCCCCGGGCCCGCGGCATGCACTATTTTGCCAGTTGGAGACAGCGAAATGCTGCGGGCTCCAACCGCATGCGGGTCAGGCGCGACGCGTGGCGCACGATGGGGTCCGGGGCGCCCCCACTTCCCCACGACGCCTCGGCAACTACCCAGGCTGACATAAAGCCTGCGCGCGGTGTGGTGCCATCATTGCTCTTCCTTGTCTTGCATCCATCTAGCGGCGCCTCCCTCCTCTGCGCGAGACTTCTCCTGATCCAATCTCAGGTGAGGCACCCCTCCTGTCTCACCCGCGATCCCAATACGCGGATGGCGCTGGGAGGCAAGAAGGCGAAGACCGCGGCCCCAGCCGCAAGCCCTCAGACTGTTGGGCTAGCTCTCCTGCCCTCGGGAAGGAGGTAGACCCGACTGGGCTCACCGGGGACCGCACCGAGTGCCCCTCGAGCAGCACCGGGGCGGCGCACGGCGGCGGCGTGGGCACACTATCCGCCGCTGAGAAGAAGAGGAAGTGGGCCGCCGGGGATGAGTAAGTGCTCCAGTCCATTCTTATGTCGCGCACCTATGGTCCGTCTGTTCGTGGTAACCCCTCGCCTATGCAGGCGCCAGAGCGGCGGCAAGGAGACGGAGAAGAAGGTGATTGTCGGGGCGATGGTGACCCCCGTCCAGAGGGCAGCATACACACTCGACCGCGGCCTCGGCGGTCGCGGGGGTGCCCCGCGCCGGACCGACGCTACGCTTGGGCGCAAAGGCGCCGCCACATCCGGGAACGCGGGTGCCACGACAGCGCCAAGCGCTTCTCCCGTACGGCGAGGGGGTCTGATTGCAGAGGATGTGGCGGTCAAGCCCCTCGTGCCGTCCGCTAAGGACGCGACGGCCCAGCCTTCAGGGAAGGAGTGGGCGCCTCAGCCTCCGCCAATTATCCTTACCCCCGTAGTCGGACGTGACGCCGGGTGTGCCATGGGGCAGCCTCAAGCTGCGCCCACTACCAGGGCCCGGGAAGCCAGCGTGGCAGTCCCACCAGGAGCGCCGTGGGAGCCAAGCGCGGGGGAGGACCCGGAGCCTCCTGCGCCACAAGCAGAGGGCGCTGGGGCTTCTTCGGTCATGATGACTGCAAGAGCCGAGACGCCCCCCCCCCCCCGCCGCCGCCAAGCTCTCGCCCTTGTGGATTAGAGCGCCTTCTTAACGCGCGGGGCCTTGACCGACGGCCGGGCCGGACTCGACTGGCTCGATGCAGACTTCCGGGACGCCAAGACGCGTCCTGCCACGGAGCGCCTGAGGCTCGCTGCGGGGTGGCGCCAGCTCGACGCTGCCGCCAAAGAGGCCCAAGGCAGGGCCGATGCTGCCAAAGCGGAGGGAAAGAAAGAGACCGTCGAGGCGAAGGCAGCTCGTGAGAGCGCCGTCGCTGAGACGGTGGCGGTCACCAAGCGCTGCGAAGAAGTAGAAGCCAGCTTACAGGCGCTTCAAGATGAGCGAGCCGCGTAGGCGCAGCAGCTCCTGCTACGGGAGGACGACCTCAAGGCTCGCGAGGCGAAGCTCGCAGACGACTCCGAGTTGGCGAACGTGGCGGCCGATCAGGCCAAGGAGCGCGGGCGCCTGGAGATGCTGCAGCGTGAGGTGGCCGAGGCCCAAGGAGCTCACGCCAAGCATATCTCCTAGGCCAACGCTAAGCTGGACGCCAGGGAGAAGGAGATTCAGGCCTATGCCAACGCAAAGGCGGTGGCGGCCCACACCGCCTTTTCTTCTCTCGAGCTCAGGGCCCGCAAGGCCCTGAGTTCCATATGTAGGGGGGGGGGGGTTGAGGCTCCTCTTGCCGCCCACGACACCGGCTATGACGATCTTTCCTCCAAGCTCGTGGAGGAGCTCGAGGACTCGGCCCGGAAGGTGGATGGCATCCTAGAGGAAGAATGCCGCGATCTCTTATTCGTGGCGGCGACCCACGTCTTCAGTCACCTCCTTCTCCGCGATCCTGGCTTTAATTTCGCCCAGGTGATAGGCCACGTCCCCGAAAGAATCTCACGACAACCTGGCGGAAGCTGTGGAGAACCACGTGAGCATGCTGCTTGGGAAGTTCTCTTGTGGCGGCGACGAGGAGACCAGCGAGGCCGTGGTGGGCGACGGCGATGGCAGCGGCGACCCATCTTCCTGAAGCTTCTTTTTATCCTCCTGCAATAGACTGAATCTGCCTTGCGGATATGTTAAGACGACGGTTTAATTTGTGGAACACGCGAAGTTTGTAATATCTGTTTGTGATCCGCTCTAGGTTTCCTTTATTGCTTGTCTTCGTGCTCTACGTCAGCAGAGACCAGCCCCGTGCATACCTGAGTCATCGCTGGAATGTCAAGTTGCGGTGCCTGGACAAAGCCAGGAGGTGAGTGGCTCCGGGAGCTAGTGAAGACTCCTGAGCCGCGATGCTCAAGGGCCCCTTTTGACGCGCAAGCGGCCCTCATGAGGAAAGACGCTGGAAATGGCGAGGCTGTCCCAGGGGGATTCTCATACTTAGATATTCGCAGCACCAATAGTTTGTCACTTGTCGGGCATGCCTTGTGGGACCCTCCGAGTGATCCGTCCCGAGGAAAAAATCCTACACACAAAAACATCATTTCGAATGACGCGCGCTTGCCAGCTTATGCTTGGGTGTCACGTGAGGAAACCAGACACCAAGGGCATTGGTGGGGTGACATGCGCGGCAGCGGGCCCGCGAGCCAGAGCCCAGTCCGTTGGTTTTTCAGTGCTGCTGGGACTAACCCGAGCATAGGCATCATGTCTAGGCCCCGCTCGCTTCAGGCCCAAGAGGGAAGCTGGTGAGCGCGTGCCGCGGGAGACGGCGAGGCTTTCAGTTGACAATCCACCAGCGCGAAGAATGGGGCTTCCACTTGGGCGTGGGCATGATCATAGTTGGATCGTTCCGCCAGCATGGAGCATGGGGCTTCCACTTGGGCGTGGGCATGGTCGCGGTTCGACCATTCTGCCAGCACTGAGCATGGGGCTTCCACTGGGGCATGGGCATGGTCGCGGTTCGACCGTTCCGCCAGCGCTGAGCACGGGGCTTCCACTGGGGCGTGGGCGGGAGCTCTGTTCCAGAGCAGAGCCTCCGGGGCGTATACAGCCCACCTCATTCTTATGTGATAGGGTCACGGGGTGGAATCTTGCGGAGGTGTCGGTGTTCCACGCACAGGGCTCAGGAGCTTCTTCCTCGGTCCTCAGGCGGTTTGATCCTAGCTCCTGGCGCAGCTGTGTGCTCATGCAACCTGCGACATGGGGGGCGAAGTGCGTCGGACAACCGTCCCGAGGCCATTGCATGAAGAGGTCGGAAACCGACGAACAACGAGGTGATGTGTGCGGGTCTGGCCAACCAGACAGAGCTCGGCCACTCGGGTTTAGCTACGCTGCACGGACGGACCCGAGCACAGATGCCATGTCAAGTTCCTCCATGGAATGATCAAGGGAAAAGTCAGCGGATGCGTGGCGCCCTTGGTGGCGAAACACCACACTAGCAGTCATACAATATTGGGTCGCACCCTTACTCACTTGCTCTCGACGGTTCCATGAAAGGGGGAGACACCAAGGACCTCTGTGAGGTGACGTGCACGGGAGCAGGCCCGCGAGACAGAGGTCGGTCACTTGGATTTATCAATGCTGTAGGGACGGACCCGAGCACATACGCCGTGTCCAACCCGAGTCATGGGACTGCCAAGAGAAGAAACGCGGGGGCGCGATGACTTCAGATGGTGGCGACGCACCAAACACAAGGCTTAAGCAAATGACATAGACTCAACGAAAGATAATCAGGTTCGCTACCCAACCAAAAAGTGAGGATGCCGCAGGAGCAGACCCTCGCCAGCTTGAGGATAATGCAGCCCGAAGGACGCCCTAAATTTGAACAAACCAAAAGGTTACCTTGCAATTATGCTGCTATGGGAGCGTCGAGGTTGCTTGGCGAAGCGTGCCGTGCGGGTTCGCCTCTCACGGGACGGTTGGTCCCTGTGGTCTCTTGGACTCGCGAGGGCCCGATGTCTCGCGAGTCGCCATCGCGAGCCGTGCCAACCTTTGGAAGATGGCGCCAGCATTCTCCAAGCCAAAGGGCATGTGAACGTAGCCAGTGGCGATGCCCCTACTCTGGCCAACACGTAGTGGCCGGAAGAGGCCCTCTCAAGCGGCCATGTTGAGGCCCGCGAAGTCAACGCACATGTGCATCTTGCTGTTCTCCCCGGGGACGCAGCCGAGTTGGTGGGGTGTCCCGGATGACACTCGCCGCGCATGGCCCGAGCCTCTCGCAGCTTGTCAATCTATCGGGTGATGAACTCTTGCGCCCCTGGCACCTGGCGCCGCATTCCTTGCTTGCGGGGGCACGCGTCGAAGCATGCCTCCAAGTGGTGCCCGGGCACCTCCCTCGTCACCCTGGTCAGGTCAGAAGCTTTCCAGATGGAAGCCCTCGAGCCTGTCCTAAGGGAGGCGTCGAGTGCGCCTTCCTATGCTGGGGAGAGGCAGGCGCCGGCTGCAAGCACGGGGCTCACAGCGGTGGCGTGAGGCGCTGCATTCTTAGCCTTGGCATGGCCTTGGAAGGGCAACAACTGCTTCTTCCTTGGGGGCCCTCGCGAGGCCCAGTGACTCCTTCGCCATCGGAATGCTCAGCCACGTCACCTTTGTAGGCGCGCTCGAGGGAACAGGCCGCATCCTTCTCGTCGCAGGCGATGGTGATGACGCCGCTGCAGCCAGGCATCTTGAGGACGTTGTAGCCATGGCGGGTTGCCTCCATGAATTTGGCCAACGCCGGGTATCCCAGGATTGCATTGTACGGGAGGCCGATGTGCGCCACGTCGAAGTCGATGACCTCGGTGTGGTAGTTGTTGCGTGTGCCAAAGGTGACAGGGAGGCGAACTTGCCCCAGGGGAATGGTGTGGCCATCGGTCACCCCAAAGAATGGCCTGGTAGGCATCAGCTGGTCGTAGGGCACCTGGAGTGTCTTGAAGGTCTCCACAGAGAGCACATTGAGGCCCGTGCCTTCGTCGATGAGGGTCTTGGTGACTAAGACCTTGTTGATGGTGGTGGTGAACCGCATGGGAAGCGCGCCCGTGGCAGCCGTAGACTTGAGGCTATCCCTGGAGTCGAAGGAGATGGCGTACTGCGACCACTTGAGGGTCGCGCGGCCTCCAGCCTTGGGAGGGCGGCGTTCACCTCATGAGAGAACTGCCTTAACAGGCGGTTCGATGTAGGGGTATGTGCTCTACCAAGGATACAGGCTATCGCGTGAGGATCCTGATAGCCCCCAGCCCCCTCGTCAAGCTGTTTGTTATCATTCCTCCTGGGTAGCGGTGGTAACAGCGGGAGAGCAACATTGTCCTGAGGGCGCACCTTGCGGGGCTTCTCACGGCAGGCGCCCTCACGAGGCTGACCGCGCCAGCCGTCCTCGCGAGGCTGCTCACGCCAGCCCTGTCGGGGGTTGCCATTGCGGTTGTCCCACCTGCCGCCACCGCGGTCATTGCGGTCTGGTCACCGGCCGACTCGCTCGTTGCAGAGGGACTTGAGCCGCTGGCAGTCTTCGGTGTTGTGGGTGCGCACGTCCTGGTAGATGCAGAACGGGCGGCGGTCCTTCTCGGGCACGTCATGGTGGCAGCTGCGTTTCTGCTCAGGCTCCGCCGTGAGCACGGTAGGACCCTTGCGCTTGACCTCCTTGCTCTTTGCCTTGTCGTCATCTGGCGCGGCGTCTGGGTCATTGTGGATGAATAGGCGACCCTCTTCGGCCTTGGCGCACTTGTCAGCAATGTCGAACAGCTCCAGAGTTGTGCTCAGGCTGTCGTTGATGGCAAGCTTTTCGCACATCTGGATGTCCTTGACGCCATTGGTGAACGCCATGATGATGGCTTCTTCCGAGGCGCCTGGGGTCTTGTTGCGCACCTGGCTGACGCGCTAGATGTACTTGCGCAAGGTCTCTCCAGGGCGCTGCTTCACACGTCGCAGGTCGTTAACAGAGAAGGGTCTTTCATGCGCGCCCTTGAAGTTGGCGATGAACAGCTCGCAGAGCACGCTCCACGAAGAGATCGAGTCCTCGGGCAGGTTCATGAGCCAGGAACGTGCACCATCCTTGAGGGCCATGGGGAACCAGTTTTCCATGACCTTGTCGTTGCCATTCGACACCTCGATGCTCAGCGCGTAGAGCTGGAGGAACTCCATGGGGCCGGGGACGCCATCGTAGCATGGGGGCAGCTCAGGCTTGAACTTGATGGGCCAAGCCACCAAGCGCATCTTGCGATTGAAGGCCCGGTAGCCCATGTTGCTCGAAGGGACGCCGCGTGCGAGGGTGGCCCGGTTCTGGCGCACGGCCGCCGAGACATCCTGGACGATCCGGGCCTGACGCTCGCTGCTGCTCAAGGATCACTCGCGCGTCGGGCGGCGCGCGTTCGATGATCTGGCAGTTGGCCTCATCTTGGGCATGTGAAGGTGCTGCGTGGGGCGGATAACGCGGGCGCGCGTCGCGTCGAGGCTTGAGTTGGTCGTCATGCCGGGGGGGTGGTGGAGGCGCTCCGTGCGCTATGTCTCTAGCATGAGACGATGGGGGCGAAGCAAGCAAGAGAGTGTCGGGCCTTCTTCGACGGCGGTGACGAGCTCGGTGATGCGTCCCGGCCAGGCGTCGTAGCCAGCGTCCACCAGGCGATAGCGAAGTAGCTCGCGCACCATGAGCAGCGTGGCCTGCGCGTTCACGTGCCCGAGGCGGGTGTGGGAGGAGGAAGTCGTGGCGGTACGGCCATCCTACTGCACGGAAGGGTACACGAAGGAGTCATGCTGCTCTCGGGCAGCGAGGTCGGTGGCGGTGGCTTCGGTGTCGGCAGAGTGGCGGCGACCGTCATGGCCCGCAGGCCCGATCTGGACGACGCGTGCTGCCAGCCACTCGACGTGCACACGGGGAGCGTCAGCCATAGGGTTGCCGAGGCTAGAGCCGAAAGGGAGCAGAAGGACAACGACACACCCCTACCTGGCGTGCAAAATGTCAGAATCGGGGCTCCGGTGACCCAAAGAGGTTCGAACTCTGGGGTGCGCTGGTTCTCCTGCCCTACTCTACCTCGCAACCTCATGGCGACTCTCCGGTGTGCTCGAGCTAAGGAAGAAGAACAGTGGACACGGCAGTTTACCCAGGTTCGGGCCACCTTGCGGTGTAAAACCCTACACTACAAGGGTGGTTGGGAGTACAAGGGTGGTTTCTTGCTCACCCGGGGGTCGACCCTCCTCTACGGTAGCAGCCTATCCCCTCTTATACTGGCCTTGGTCCTCTTCCCCGAAAATACCCGGTGGGAAGGGTTGCCACAATGGCCAGTTTGAAGGGGGGGTAGAACTATAGCTTATCCTGACAAAAGTACTCAATGCCTGCAAAAAGCTTCCTACCGTGACGCGCCGGTGGGCTTGGTGGCGACCTCCGTCCTGGCTTGCCCCCAGCCTTGGCCTTCTTGCACCAAACGGGAAACCTTTGGATATCACTTTGGGAACCGGCAAGCTAGCCCTGCTCCCTTAGCACGAAATAGGAAAGCCTCCACATCCACGCCGGCTGGCACGCCTCTTGGCGCCGCCTGGTGTGGCATGCGTCATGCACGTGGAGATGTTGGACCACGCGACCCTGCCGGGCCACCCTTGAATAGTCTGCCCCGTGAAGGCCTCAGGGGCAGCCTCGGGTGGCGACCTTGTGAGGGGGGCTTCGCGAGACTCTTTACGGCAGCTGCTGACGTACGCCCCATGAGGCGGGGGCCCTCGTGACGGTCTTGTTTGTGAAGTCTAGAGGTGGGCCGTGTTGGGCCCATGGCATGCGCGGCGTCTTGGGCCGCAGGCAGACGGGCCTAGGTACCCCCAGTCCCACGGGCCCGACAACATGTTCTAGACGATCCACTTCCAGAGGTACCTATCGATAAGGCTAATGCCACAACCAAGAATGCTTACCAGAAACTCGTTGATGAATCGAACGAGATCATCTACCTCGTGTTGGCTTGTATGGAACCCGATTTGCAACGTCATTTTGAAGATGTTGGGGCTTTGGATATGGTCGAGAGTCTCAAGAGCGCGTTTCAGGTGCAGGCTAGGATCAAAAGGTTCAACGTCTGGCGATCCTTGATGAATTGCAAGTTCAAGGAAGGTGACCCGCTGAGCCCGCATGTGATCAAGATGATCGGATATGTGGAAGCTTTGGATCGGTTGGGCTTAACGCTCTTGGATGAGCTGGCTACAGATGCAGTTCTGAGTTCTCTTCCAGCTAGCTATGGGACGTTCATCTCAAACTATCATATGCATGGCATCGATAAGAAGCTCACTGAATTTCATGGGATTCTCGAGGTGGCAGAGCAGGATATTAAGAAAGGCACGCATCAAGTGTTGATGGTGCAAAACTCGGCTAAGTTCAAGAAGAGTTGGTACAAGAAAAAGGGTACGGCTAAGGGCATGAAGAAAGTTGTCTCCGCCAGTGAGCCGAAGTCAGGACCAGACTCAAAGACCATTTGCTTTCATCGCAAGGAAACTGGTCACTGTAAGAGGAACTGTAGCAAGTGGCTTGCTGAGCATGGCAAGAAGGTCGGAAATGCTTCTTTAGCAAAAGGAACACTTGTTACAAATGTTATACACATTTACCTTGCTGACATACCTAGTAGCTCTTGGGTATTTGATACTGGATAGGTTGTTCATATTTGCAACTCGACACAGGGGCTGGTGTCGGTGCACTAAAGAACGGGCCCTTTAGTGCCCTGACTTGTGCACAGGCAGTAGCCACTTTCGGCTTGGCAAGCCTTGTCGGGCGACGCTTCATCCAACTAATACCATGCAACAAGACCAAGCCATCGGCAAGCCTCTATGCCGATGAACAAGGCCTGGCAGCCGTCGCGTTCAGTAAGGCTCGACTACCACGCCCCCGCTCCACCTCGCTGAGCTGGTTGTCCCCATCAATGAGGTGTCGAGCAGGCAGGCCATTAGGTAGACATTGTCGGGGCACGTGGCAACTCCAGGAAATTACAGCAGCTTTAATGACAGCCGTCCAAACGGCGTGGCAAGATAATAAGAGGTAGCTGAGCCAACAACACAGAAGGAGAGGCAATCCTTGCTGGGAGCATCACCAGCGTGACACCTCACGACGCATTTAATGCGCCAGTCCTAATCTGTCAGGGTTAGGTATTTCCCACTACCATAGCCACTATTCACCCTTATGTTTACGGTTTTAGCCACTATGGTATCCCCTTTCACCTATAAAAGGTGGTCCATGGCTACATTTACAAAGGTCGAAACTCTGCTCAATTGCATGCATAGTAGCACTCTCGAGCTTCTTGTCGGGGGACCGCGCTCCTTGTAACTTGGGCACATATATTCAATCCATAAACACACATGATGTAGGGTTTTACGCTCCCGAGCGGCCCAAACCTGTCTAAACCCCGATCGTGCTCTGGCTGGTGTTGCTCTTTGCATAAGTAGATCCCCACAGTTGAACCGCAAAAGGGGCCCAGATGGTCCCATAGATTGTCATACCTCGACATTTTTGGCGAAAGAAGAACAAGAATTCCGGCAAGACCTTTGGCAAGGACTCCGGGAAGCGCACTGCAGAGTGCAGCATGCCCGCTAGGGACTTGCTAGAGAGATCCACCGCCAAGAGCAAGAAAAACAAAGTGACCATTCCCAACACAAAGCAAGTGGTTGCATGGGAGGATGGCGAGGGAGGCACTTTCACCATAAGTGCCGCCCTTGATAGCAAATAGGAAAGCGCACTCGTCTCCTTCATACGGGCGAATGTCAATGTGTTTGCATGGCAACCATCTGACATCTCCGGTGTTCCCAAGGAGGTGATTGAGCACCACCTAGCCGTCTGTCCCCACGCACGCCCCATCAAGCAGAAGGTCAGGAAGCAAGCTCTGGAGTGGCAAGAGTTCATTGGCGAGGAAATCAAGAAATTCGAAGCGGCGGGCCTGATCAGAGGAGTGATCCACCCAACCTGGTTGGCGAACCCTGTGGTAGTATGCAAGGCAAGTGGGAAGTGGCGGCTTTGCATCGATTTCACTGATATCAATAAGGCTTGTACAAAAGATCCCTTTCCCTTGTCACGCATCGATCAGATAGTGGACTCCACAGCCGGCTGTGATCTGCTTTCCTTCCTTGACACCTACTCTGGATGTCACCAGATCTTTATGGCCAAGGAGGATGAAGAGAAAACCGCATTCATTACCCCTTGTGGCACATATTGCTTCAAGCGTATGCCCTTCGGGCTGAAGAGTGCTGGTTCAACATTTGCAAGAGTTGTCCAGATTGGTTTTCATACCCAGCTACACAGAAAGTGGAGGCATATACGGATGATATGGTGGTCAATACCAAGGACAAGGCAACACTGATTCAAGACTTAGAAGAAACATTTTCAAACTTGAACAAGATGAACTTGAAGCTCAACCCAGAGAAGTGTGTGTTTGGAGTCCCGTCCGGCAAGCTCCTCGGGTTTTTCGTGTCGCAACGTGGGGTTGAAGCCAACCTCGCCAATATAGAAGCAATCTAGCAGTTGGAGGCACCAAAGCGCGTCAAGGATGTGCGTCGCTTGGCGGGTTGCATCGCCTCCCTCAGCAGGTTTATTTCCAAGTCCGCGAAACGCGCCCTGTCATTTTTCAAAATCTTGAAAAAGGAGAGTCCAATGAAATGGACTCCGGAAGTGGAGGCAGCGCAGCAAGACTTGAAGAAGTACCTATCCTCGACGCCGATACTAGTCGCGCCTAAACCACACGAACCGTTGTTGCTGTACCTGGCGGCAATGAATCAAGTGGTTAGTGTCGCGCTAGTGGTGGAGAGGAAACCTAAAGTCGAAGAGGTGGCAACCCCCGAACTAGCGACCGGCAGGCTGGATTCACCCCCGACAAGCCAAGGGGCCACCAACACAAATGCAGCGCAAGAAACGGAGCAATAGGTCGTGCCGAAGAAGAAGATGGTGCAGCGCCCAATCTATTTTGTCGGCTCTCTCTTGCAGTGGGCTAGGTCAAGATATTCTGGCGCGCAAAAATTGCTTTTCCGCCTTCTCATGGCCTCCAGAAAGGTGCACCACTACTTCCAAGCACATCATATCACCTTCGTCACTCGCTTTCCGTTGCAACTCATCTTGAGGAATCCAGAGGCAACTGGCAGGATCGTTGAGTGGGCGTTGGAGCTAGCCAGCTTTGATCTGAATTTTGAAAGCACAGGAACTATGCAGAGCAGAGCCTTGGCGGAATTCATTACGAAATTGACGCCAGTGCCAGGCAAAGAAATCTCGGAAATAGCCATCCATGGCAAGGAAACACCACATGAATGGATCATGTATTTTGACGGGCCTTCTCGCTACAGGGCGCTAGTGTCGGAGTGCTACTTGTCGCACCCACTGGACAGCACCTCAAGTATGTGATCCAGATGCACTTTCCCAGGAGGAGTCGACAAACAACACAACTGAGTATGAAGGACTGCTTGCCGGTCTGCGGATAGCAGTAGACCTCGACATCTGAAGATTGATAGTCTGAGGGGACTCACAGCTTGTTGTGCATCAAGTGAACAAAGATTATCAAATCCCTCTGATGGAAGCATAGGTAGATGAAGTAAGGAAGTTAGAAGAGCATTTTGACGGTCTGCAAACAGAGCACATTCCGCGTGCAGAGAATAGCATTGCCGATGACTTGTCAAAACAAGCTGCTCAAAAGTTACATGTGGAACCAGGTACTTTTGTACTTCGACTGACTCAACCATCCGTCGCGCCATCAGTTCGGCAAGTAAAGAAAAGAAAAATCAGTTCTGGCGACTATCTCCCGGTAGAGCCTCCAGCCGTCACCAAGAAGGTCGCCAAAAACAGTGTTACACTTGCCGGAGAGCAGCAAGCACTGGCAGGCCATGTGGCCCTTGCCGTCGAGGATAGCGCTTCCACGGCAGAGGAAATGACATTGGTCCTTGTTGTTGAGCCCCAGGCTTCGACATGGGCGCAGCAAATCTTCCTCTACCTCCAGACAGGTGAATTTCCCGAACAGCAAGAAGTAGTTGAGAAAGTAGCCTGTCAGTCAAGCATATACCAATTCATGGACAGCACTCTATCCAAGAGGATACTAAATGGGGTGAAATTGAAGTGCATTCCTCGAGAAAAAGGACAACCACTGTTGGCAGAGATACACGAAGGGATATGCAGCTCCCACATCGAATCACGGGCCCTTGTCGGGAAAGCATTCCGGTAAGGCTTCTATTGGCCAATAGCCCTTCAAGACACCTTGGCGGTGGTGACTACATGTGCAGCGTGCCAATTCCACGCCAACCAAATATATCAACCAACACAAGCCCTTCAAACCATACCACTCTCCTGGCCATTTGCAGTCTGGGGGCTCGACATCGTCGGCCCTTTTCCCCCTGCTACCGGGGGCTGTGAATTCTTGTTCGTTGCAATCGACAAGTTTAGAAAGTGGACTAAGGTGGAGCCAATGAGAAAAGTGACGACGCAAGTAGCAGTCAAATTTTTTAGAGGGATAGTCTGCCATTTCGGTGTACCCAGCAGGATCATCACAGATAACGGAACGCGGTTCACCAGTATCATCTTCATCCAATATTGCCAAGACATCGGTAACTACCCACAAATAATACTCATGCTCAAGATCAGAGGGGTATTAAATAGCATAATGGATCTGAACATATGATCTTCCACCAAATAAACCATATAGTAATCAACTACAAGATGTAATCAACACTACTAGTCACCCACAGGTACCAATCTGAGGTTCCGGTACAAAGATTGAACACAAGAGATGAACTAGGGTTTGAGAGGAGATGGTGATGTTGAAGATGTTGATGAAGATTGGCCTCCCAAAGATTAGAGGGGTGTTGGTGATGACGATGGCTTCAATTTCCTCCTTCGGGAGGAAAGTTGTAACAGCCCGAGACCGACGCTCCAGAAGATTCCCATTTATTCCATTGTCGTCATGTGATTCGTTTGTTTGTCGCATTCATCATCGCACCATTCGCATCATCTGCATTCCATCGACACTCTGTTGCCATCAGTTTCCAAAACTTGCATCGTTAGTAGTTGTCGGTTCTCTCCGTTTCGTCGTTGACCGTTTTGAGTCCAACCACACACGCACGCGCCCGCGGCATCAGTGAAATATTGTTTTTAAAAGTGGGTATAAAACATTCTCGGATTGGGTCGAAAGTTGGCATCCAGTCTTGTTTTATTGTAGTTAGACCGCCTGCCAAATTTCGTCGCAATCGGAGGTTGTTTGGTACCCGAACGGTCGACCATAGCGGCACTGTATCGGTTTAAATCGTCGGATGTTTTTCGTGTTCAGAACCTTCTCACGGTCCCCAACTTGCCTCTCATCTCAGCCCACAACCACTCTACACAGCCCAAAGCCCAACTAGCTTGCCCCTCCATTCGTGGCCATCGGATCGCGATCGGCCGGGCGAGTTCCAACCCATCATAGTCCATTCCCTATAAATAAAACCATCCCATGGGGAGTTCCCTCTCACTCTCTAGGGTTTCCCCTTGCCAAATTGCAGCCATACCCCTAAGAAACCTCCCTCCTAGTCATCCAAACCCTAGAAATCCCGAAACCCTAGCCCAGATCCAAATCTGGCCCTCAGATCTGAAATCTGGGGCTCAGATTTCGTCTTCTAGCCCGCCCGGACATTGTCTGCCCCTTGTCGGATATTGTCCGCCCCTGGTCGGACATGTCCGCCCGACCGCAGGGGCGAGCCGCCGCCGCTGGACGCATCCACCTGACTGCAGGAGCCCGAGTCGCCCGCAACCGCCGCTCCCTCGAGCTCCTGTGCTCCGCCGCCGGCCAACCTCCGCCCCAGCCGCTCGCCGCCGTGCGCCGGTGGAACCTCACCGCCGCCATCCGCCGGAGCTCGCCCTCGCACGCCGCCGGCCTCCTCCTCGAGCGCCCATGGCCGGCACGCCAAGCTCCACCCGTCGCCCCGCCTTCGTCCGGCCCCCTCGCCGGAGCCCGGTACACCCGCAGCCCCACCGGAGCCGGCCCCACCTCTCCACGCCGTCGGGGCCCTATAGCGCCGCCGCGTCCGCGCTCTGCCTCGATCCTGATCGGATCGGGGGAGATGGACGGTTGGGCCGCCTCCAGCGCCGGCATGGGCCAGGCCCAAGCTGCCGCCGGCCCGGTCTGCCTCCCCTCCGGCCCTGAGGCCTGCTGGTGGGAACCCCCGCTAAGCCCCGACCGTTCACCGTTTAAGTCGGATTTGCGAACGAGGAATTTTGGCTATTGTGTGAACTGTTCGCTAGTTATGCTATCTGACGAGCGGGGTAAAAACGACTAAGTCTGGAAATGCCCATTTTTATAGCATCATTGCATTTTGTGTGCCTCGTATCTCATGAACCGTGCATCAGATTTTAAAGTGTAATATATGGAAAATCATCTACTCTTCGTGCTCTACATCATGGTGGTATTTGCATGTGCATTAGGATTCGTTTGCGTACCCGTATCCCTATTGCAAAAGCACGTCCCGCCGTTGTTTTAAAAATCTGTTATTTTGTTCAATCTTGTGGTGATGATTGCAATTAAACCGTAGCTCCTATGCATGTGGTGTCTTCATGAGAATTGCCCAATGTGATGTCTACTTTGATGCCATGCCTCTGGTTGCTAGGTAAAACTTCATTAGCATGTCTATATGTTGATCTAAAGTAGCTATCGTGATAAATCTAAAATATGTTAACGTTATGTTCCATTTTGCGAGGCTCATATTAAGCAAACTATGCATCCTTTGAACAGGTGTCAATGGAGTATTTTGTAGTGTGACATGTCTTCTTGCTGTTAGTGTCCTTGCCATGCCCATAGATGATTGTAATGCTACTGTTATTGCCATGACAACTTGCCTAGTCAAACTGCAGTTTTGGGAGATAGTCAAATTTCACTACGTCTGAAATTGTTATTTTGTTGTCATGTTACCATGTGATTTGCTAGTGTTCTAGGACTCCGATAGAGTTCTGAAAGTGTTCAGAGTGTGAGGATTCATTCGACTACGTTGGTTCGTCTTCTTCATGGACTCGATCTTCTTCCAAGCAGGATCTCAGGCAAGATGATCATTTCCCTAGATACCACTACTATCATTGCCTTGCTAGTTGTCTCGTTTCTATCGATATGTCTCGCTACCTACTAATTGTTTGTCAATCCTCCCAAATGCCATGATAAGCCTCTAACCCTCCACATCCCAACAAAGCATTGTTTGGCTATCTTACCGCTTGCTCAGCCCTTCTGATAACGTTGCTAGTTGCAGGTGCAAGTTGTTTCCATGTGCCAACATGGATATTTTGAGATATCACAAAACTATTGCTATTTAATTTAATGCGCATATATACTTGGTAAAAGGTGGAAGGCTTGGCCTTTTGCTCGGTGTTTTGTTCCACTTTTTCCGCCCTAGTTACTTGTGTACCGGTGTTATGTTCCATATTGAGCGCTCCTAACATGCTTGGGGTAGTTAAGGGGACCCCCTTGATTTTCATTTTGGGATAAACTCTTCTGTCAAGGCCCAACATTGGTACTAAATTTGCCTAATAACTAATAAAATTGCATAGGGACTTTCTGGACCCCGTGGATAATTAATCAACAACCCGAGCCAGTGCTCCGCATGAGTGTTGGTCCAACCCAGAGCAGCTTATTAACGCTACCCGGGGCAACTCGGTGATTGGCATGGTAACCATAGCCCATCAGTCGTGTCCTGAGAACGAGATACGCGGCTCCTATCGGGTTCGTTGACACGTCGGGTGGCCTTGTTGAATTTGTTTTACCTTTCTCAAACGTCTTGTGCGCGGGATTTCGAGGACACTTCGGGCTATCTCGAGGTTGAGATTTTCCAACAGAATTTCTAAGGATATCACGGGTTTCGTGGTCGAGGTTATTCCCGTGGCGTGTGGTTAGTTTGTGATGGATGAGTTGGAGCACCCCTGCAGGGTTAAATCTTTCATGAGAGCCGTGCCCGTGGTTATGTGGCAACTTGGAAATTTGTTTAACATCCAGTCATAGAGAAATTAAATTAAACTCAAATAAAATACACCAACCGTATGCGTAACCGTGCCCGTCTCTTCTCTTGAGGCCTGCTCCGCCATCCAAACCCTAGAAATCCCGAAACCCTAGCCCAGATCCAAATCTGGCCCTCAGATCTGAAATCTGGGGCTCAGATTTCGTCTTCTAGCCCGCCCGGACATTGTCCGCCACTGGTCGGACATGTCCGCCCGACCGCAGGGGCCGAGCCGCTGCCGTTGGACGCGTCCAACCGACCGCAGGAGCCCGAGTCGCCCGCAACCGCCGCTCCCTCGAGCTCCCGTGCTCCGCCGCCAGCCGACCTCCACGCGCCGCCGCCCGCCGGTGGAACCTCGCCACCGCCAGCCGTCGGACCCGCCGCCAACCGCCAGAGCTCGCCCTCGCGCGCCGCTGGCAGGTCAAGCTCCGCCCGTGGCCCTGCCTTCGTCCGGCCCCCCTCGCCAGAGCCCGGTACCCCCGCAGCCCCACCGGAGCCGGCCGCCCTCGCCGGAGCCCGGTACCCACGCAGCTCCACCGGAGCCGGCCCCGACTCACCACACCGCCGGGGCCCTGTAGCGCCGCCGCGTCCGCGCTCTGCCTCGATACCGATCAGATCGGGAGAGACGGATGGCTGGGCCGCCTCCAGCGCCGCCGTGGGCCAGGCCGAAGCTGCCGCGGGCCCGGTCTACCTCCCCTCCGGCCCTGAGGCCCGCTGGTGAGAACCCCGCTAAGCCTCGTCTGTTCACCGTTTAAGTCGGATTTGCGAACGAGGAATTTTGGCTATTTTGTGAACTGTTCGCTAGTTATGCTATCTGACGAGCGGGGTAAAAACGACTAAGTCTGGAAATGCCCATTTTTATAGCATCATTGCATTTTGTGTGCCTCGTATCTCATGAACCATGCATCGGATTTTGAAGTGTAATATATGGAAAATCATCTACTCTTCGTGCTCTACATCATGGTGGTATTTGCATGTGCATTAGGATTCGTTTGCATACCCGTATCCCTATTGCAAAAGCACGTCCCGCCGTTGTTTTAAAAATCTGTTATTTTGTTCAATCTTGTGGTGATGATTGCAATTAAACCGTAGCTCCTATGCATGTGGTGTCTTCATGAGAATTGCCCTATGTGATGTCTACTTTGATGCCATGCCTCTGGTTGCTAGGTAAAACTTCATTAGCATGTCTATATGTTGATCTAAAGTAGCTACCGTGATAAATCTGAAATCTGTAAACGTTAAGTTCCATTTTGCGAGGCTCATATTAAGCAAACTTTGCATCCTTTGAACATGTGCCAATGGAGTATTTTGTAGTGTGACATGTCTTCTTGTTGTTAGTGTCCTTGCCATGCCCATAGATGACTGTAATGCTACTGTTATTGCCATGACAACTTGCCTAGTCAAACTGCAGTTTTGGAAGATAGTCAAATTTTACTAAGTCTGAAATTGTTATTTTGTTGTCATGTTGCCATGTGATTTGCTACTATTATAGGACTCTTTTGTGGTTGCTCCGAAGGAGTCTTTTGTTAAGCATATTGTTGTCTACCAGGTTATACCATTTGTTGCCATGTATAGGATTTTCATCATAGTTATTTCTGTTGTCCAATATGTCAATCTGTTAAAAACTGCTGCACATGTCTACTCTAAATTTCACGAAGTCTGAGAATCTGGTTATATCGGAATGCCATGTTGTGTTGATGTTTGCCATGAATCTGTGCATAATTTGATGTTGCCATAATGGAATGAATTGTAGTGTATCATGTACTCTACCATGTTGTTAAGTTTCATGCCAATATATGACCTGTAGCATATAGTTTTACTGCTACCAATATGCCTTCGTGATAAAACTGCTCTGTTAAAAACTGTTACTTTCACTATGTCCTAATCTGCTATATTTTATTGCCATGTTGTGAGCTTCCTACCATGTGATCCATGACACTTTTGAATATGATATATTAAGGTGAAATGAAGTGTGTGTTATAGGCTACAACCCCATGCTTAGTTTGTACATGTTAGAATCTTGTAGCTTATAGTTTTTAAGTGTGCAAAATGCCATGTCGCTGTTTTGGGCAGATTATGTCTATAACTGGTGTTGCTTGTTGTGGTTGAACCGTTACTCCGTTTTTGAACATGTTCCACATGAAACTTGCTTAGAATCTTATGTAGTCTCATAATATCTTGTTGCATCCATGATTTGACATGTTTATGGTTGTTGATTGCATGCATTTTGCAGTCATGACATATTCATCTTGTGTGTGTCATATCTTTTAGGCCGTAGCTCCCTTGCAAATGTTCTATATATGTAAATCAACTAGAATGACGGGTAGAATCGTATTGTGCACTTTTTTTCCCTGATTAATAAATATATAACATGGTTAGTTCAGATCTGGACCAAATTCATAATTTGCACATGGGGTCGTTTCGGAAATGTTATAGGTTGTTTCCGACCTCATTTAAGTTGCTTAGATAGTGTAGTTTATTAAGGCTTCACCTCTTGCCATGTTAAACAACATTTAAAATTGCCATGTGAATAAACGGGAGTGAACTAAATGATTCAAACGTGGAGTTTCGTCAATATGCAGCTCGTTGCATATTGAACTTCACTTAATGTGTAGGAGTTGATTGTTGTGTTTTCCCATGTCATGCATAACATGCATCATCCTTGTTGTGCATCATATCATGGTTATGTTGTGGTGTTTATCGTGTGTTGATTGTTGTTTCCGGTTTGCTTCTTCTCGATAGAGTTCCGAAAGCGTTCGGAGTGTGAGGATTCGTTCGACTACGTTGGATCGTCTTCTTCATGGACTCGATCTTCTTCCAAGCGGGATCTCAGGCAAGATGACCATTTCCTTGGATACCACTACTATCATTTCCATGCTAGTTGTCTCGTTTCTATCGATATGTCTCGCTACCTACCAATTGTTTGTCAAGCCTCCCAAATGCCATGATAAGCCTCTAACCCTCCACATCCCAGCAAACCCTTGTTTGGCTATGTTACCGCTTGCTCAACCCTTCTTATAGCCTTGCTAGTTGCAGGTGCAAGTTGTTTCCATATGCCAACATGGATATTTACAGATATCACAATACTATTGCTATTTAATTTAATGCACATATATACTTGGTAAAAGGTGGAAGGCTTGGCCTTTTGCTCGGTATTTTGTTCCACTTTTGCCGCCCTAGTTACTTGTGTACTGGTGTTATGTTCCATATTGAGCGCTCCTAACATGCTCGGGGTTGTTATGGGGACCCCCTTGATTTTTGTTTTGGGAAAAAAACTCTTGTGGCAAGGCCCAACATTGGTACTACATTTTCCTAATAACTAATAAAATTGCATAGGGACTTTCCGGACCCCGTGGATAATTAATCGACAACCCGGGCCAGTGCTCCGCATGAGTGTTGGTCCAACCCAGAGCAGCTTATTAACACTACCCGGGGCAACTCGGTGATTGGCGTGGTAACCATAGCTCATCCGTCATGTCCTGAGAACGAGATACGCGGCTCCTATCGGGTTCGTTGACACGTCGGGCGGCCTTTCTCGAACGTCTTGTCCGCGTGATTTCGAGGACACTTCGAGCTATCTCGAGGTTGATATTTTCCAATAGAATTTCCAAGGAGATCACGGGTTTCGTGGTTGAGGTTATTCCCGTGGCGTGTGCTTAGTTTGTAATGGATGAGTTGGAGCACCTCTGCAGGGTTAAATATTTCATGAGAGCCGTGCCCGCGGTTATGTGGCAACTTGGAAATTTGTTTAACATCCGGTCATAGAGAGCTTAAAGTAAACTCAAATAAAATACACCAACCGTGTGCGTAACCGTGACCATCTCTTCTCGTGAGGCCTGCTCCGAAAGAGAACATGGTGGGGTTATGTTTGACCATAAGTAGGTGTTCAGGATCACTTAGTGATCATTACTAGTTCACGTCCGTTTATGCGACGATCATCCCCCCTATTTTTGTACTCGTAAGTTAGACACTCAAATAAATGATTAGTGCTTGCTGCACCCTCACCACTTAACCATACCTCACCCATTAAGCTTTAATAGTCTTGATACCATTGGAAATGAGATTGTTGAGTCCCTGTGGCTCACACATTACTACAACAACAGTTGCAGGTACAGGTAATGTGATGATTTGACGTGAGCGCGATGCTTGTTTGATTTGGAGTTCTTCTTCTTCATCATCGATCATAGGATGGGTTCCAGACCAGCAGCCTGGGATAGCAAGGATGGATGTCATTTTATTGTTTGATTTCGTCCGTAGTCGAACCCTGCTCTTCTGTATGTATATGTTGTTGTATTGATGTGATCTTGATTCAGCTTGTGGCGAGTGTAAGCCAATTATGTATACTCATCTCTTCTTTACATGTACTTGTAATGATATCCATTTTTGCGAAACGACGAGATGTGCTTCTATACCTGTAGAGGCCTCGAGCCAAAATAAGGATAGGATAGCATGTTGGGCGTTACAGAAGTTCCCCCGGCGGAATCGCTTCGCCGGAGGGCAAAAGTGCTCCTGCCCAAGTTCCGCCTCGAGATGGCGGCGTTCCATCCCGAAAGTCCTATCCTTATTTTTTTCTAGGTCACAAGACCTTAAGTACCAGAAGATGGGCACCGGAAGTGGGCCGGGTTGAGCACAACCCACCAGGGCGCGCCTGGGGGGCCTGGCGCGCCCTGGTGTCTTGTGCTCACCAGGTGGCCCCCCTCCGATAGTTATTTGCTCCAGTATTTTCCATATATTCCAAAATAATTCTCCGTGAAGTTTCAGCTTATTTGGAGATGTGCAAAATAGGTATCTCTGATGTGATTTTTTCTGGTCTAGAATTCCAGCTGCTGGTATTCTCCCTCTTTGTGTAAACCTTGCATATTATGAGAGAAAAGGTATTAGAATCACTCTCTAAAGCATTATTATGCATAAAAACATTATAAATAACAATAGGAAATCATGATGCAAAATGGACGTATCAACTCCCCCAAGCTTAGACCTCGCTTGTCCTCAAGCGAAAGCCGATATCGAAAAATATGTCCACATGGTTTGAGAGTGAGGTGTCGATAAAAACAAAATATGGACATAGCAGCATCATGCTTATTATCATAGCAGCAACAAACTTTATCATAGAATTTATTCGTAAGACTTTTATTATATAACTTCATCATATAACTTCTTATGAACAAGTAACAATTCATCACAACATAGAAGTATAAAGCATAAACCTTATTGAAAGCCAAAAAACTATGTTCTCAGTCAACTCTGCAACTACAATTCATCATATTTTTAGGAAGGGTCTCGTGTCGGAGCCTTTTGGCAAGTCCACATACTCAACTATCATTTAGTCTTCAATGATTGCTAACACTCACAGCATACCCACGAGCAAAAAGTTTCAACTAGACACATAGAAAGATAGGGGCTTATAGTTTCGCCTCCCAACGTATTCACCTCAAGGGTGATGTCAACAATAATAACTCATGCTCACTCATATCCAACTGGATATATGTGCCTAGATCTTTCCTTGCCACATGATGCTTGCAAAAAAAAAAAGGAATAGGGAAGAATACTTTGACTCTTGCATAAAAGTAAGTACATAAAAGTAAAAGATAGGCCCTTCGCAGAGCAGAGGTTGTCATGCGCTTTTTGGTTTGTATGCCAAATCCCTTAATGTAAAAGAACGTCATGCTATATTGCCACCTATGATAGCAACCTTTATTATGCCATCACAAGTTCGTACAACGCTCAATTTGCTCTTACACTAATTGATCAAACACATTTAGAAGCAATTTTTATTGCCTTAGTGCACCGATGACAACTTACTTGAAGGATCTTACTCGATCCGTAGGTAGGTATGGTGGACTCTAAAAACATGAGTTTGGGTTTAGGTTTTTTGGATGCACAAGTAGTATCTCTACTTAGTGCGGAATTTTTGGCTAGCAAGGATATTGAGCAAGCACCACATGTTGAAGGATCTATGAAAATATAACTTCTATGTGAATATGAACAAACATAAATCATTACATTGTCTTCCTTGTCCAACGTCAACAATTTTGGCATATAATATTTAATGGGGGCTCACAATCATAAAAGATGTCCAAGATAGTTTATTTGCATGTGAATCTTCTCTTCCCTTATTTCATGAATTGCATCATTGACCAATGCTATGTTTGTCAATCTCCAATAAATTTTACCACTTATACCTTTCCTTATGTGATGTCATTACTTACCATAAGATTAGCATATTATCCTTTTCATTTATTTCCTTTTTATTTTGATTGCAACAGGAAAGTAAAGAGGCAAAATCTCAAACTAAACTTTATTATATAACTCTCACTCGATTACATAGATAGATAGATCACGAAACTAACACTCAAAAATAGATCATACTAAAGTTTTATTCAACTAAATCACGAAAGAGCTGAGGATCGAACTAAAATAGGTAAAGGTAAATAAATGTGATGTTGATACGATACCGAGGCATCTCCCCCAAGCTTGGCTCAAGCCAAGGGGAGTGCCCATACCCGTGTACTCAAGTCTCCTTTGGTGGTGAAGATGATGAATGTGGTGATGATGAAGTAGCCTTCTTCTTCAACTTATATTTGAGCATAAAATTTTCCTCCCTTAGATCCTCATTCTCAAACTCGAGCTTTAATATCTTTTTGCATAATGCCGCCTTGCTCTCCTGCAGAAAATGAGATGGAATAAATTGAACCTCAGGTTTGTATTCTTTAGGGAGGCTTGACTTCTTGAATTCCACATGCATGTCTCCGGGGTAAGGTAATGGGTAATCCTCTCCCTCAGAGCTATCATCCTTTGTTTCCCGCATGTGGGCATCTTCCTCCTCGTTTGTGGTCCATCCATAATGATCCACCTCTCCATAGACCTTAGGGTTTGCAATATAGTCAGCAACATAGCTCTCCCCCTCTGAATCTTGAGACGACATATTTTCAGATCTGTCAGGAAAACAACACGAAACAAGAACAGGGGATTTTTCTGCAATGTGGTGGTCAAAACAATTGGGGGTATATATAAAGAATTTTTTATCTTGGGAAGCAAGAATATGGAAAGAAAACGGAGTCGGAAAGGTGTCCGAGGTGGGCACAACTCACCAGGGCGAGCCTGGCAGGGCTGGCGTGCCCTGGTGTATCCTGCTCACCTCAGTTGCTTTCCCGTTTATTTCATCTTTTCCTAATTTTTGTAATATTACAAAACTAACAGAAAATATTTTTGCAGATTTTTCCGGAGTCCGTTTACTTACCGTTTCACGTACCTCCTCTTTTTCAGAATTCTGGAGTGTTCCGGAAGATTTCTTTTATGTGTTCCTCCGGTGTCATGGTTTGAATAACATTGCTTTCACCATTAATAGGCGTACCTGAGATATAGTGTTTAATTCTTTGTCCATTGACCACCTTCGGGTTAGTACCTTCGGCTTTATTAATCTTGAAAGCTCCAGAACGATAAACCTCTTTGATAGCATATTGTCCTTCCCATTTGGAAAGAAGCTTTCTTGCAAAAAATCTAAAACAAGAGTTGTACAAAAGAACATATTCTCCAACTTTGAATTCTTGCTTTTGGATTCTTTTGTCATGCCATCTTTTAAGTTTTTCTTTGAATAGTTTGGCATTTTCATAATCTTTGGTTCTCCATTCATCTAGTGAGCTAATATCGAATAACCTCTTCTCACCGGCAAGTTTGAAATCATAATTGAGTTCTTTAATTGCCTAAAATGCTTTATGTTCTAACTCTAGAGGCAAATAAGAAGCTTTTCCATGTACCATTTTATATGGAGACATACCCATAGGATTTTTATAAGTTGTTATATAGGCCCAAATGCATCATCTAGTTTCTTAGACCAATTCTTTCGAGACCTATTGACAGTTTTTTGTAATATTAATTTTATTTCTCTATTGCTAAGTTTCACTTGACCATTAGATTGACGATGATTGGGTGATGCAATTCTATGGTTAACATCATATTTAGCAAGCATCTTACGGAAAGCACCGTGAATAAGTGTGAACCACCATCAGTCATTAAATATCTAGGGACTCCAAACCTCGGGAAGATAACTTATTTAAGCATTTTAATGGAGGTGTTATGATCAGCACTACTAGTTGGACTAGCTTCTACCCACTTAGTAACATAATCACGGCAACCAAAATATGATTTTACCCATTGGAGGAAGGAAAAGGTCCCATATAATCAAAACCCCAAACATCAAATGGTTCAACAACAAGTGAATAATTCATAAGCATTTCCCGATGCTTATCGATATTACCAATTCTTTGACATTCATCACAAGACAAGACAAACTTACGGGCATCCTGGAAGAGAGTAGGCCAATAAAAACCATATTGCAATACCTTGTGAGCAGTTCTATCTCCCACATGATGTCCTCCATAGGCTTCAGAATGACATTTCCGTAGGATTTGTTCCTGTTCATGCTCGGGTACAAAACGTCTAATAATACCATCTGCCCCTTCTTTATAAAGATGTAGGTCATCCCAAAAGTAATGTTTTAAATCATAGAAGAATTTTTTATTTTGCTGGTATGTGAAACTAGGTGGTATATATTTAGCAACAATGTAGTTAGCATAGTCAGCATATCAAGGAGTGTTTTGAGAAACATTTATTGCAGGTAACTGTTCATCAGGAAAACTATCATCAATAGGTAGTGGGTCATCAAGAATATTTTCTAACCTAGACAAGTTATCAGCTACGGGGTTCTCAGCTCACTTCCTATCAGTGATATGTAAATCAAATTCTTGAAGCAAGAGAACCCACCTAATGAGTCTAGGTTTAGCATCTTTCTTTTCCATAAGATATTTTATAGCAGCATGATCGGTGTGAACGATAACTTTGGAATCTACAATGTAGGATCTAAATTTATCACAGGCAAACACAACTGCTAAAAAATCTTTTTCAGTAGTACCATAATTTCGTTGGGCACTGTCTAGAGTATTGACAGCATAATGGATAACATTTAATTTCTTATCAACTCTTTATCCTAGAACAGCGCCAATAGCATAATCACTAGCATCACACATAATTTCAAAAGGCAAGTTCCAATCAGGTGGTTGAACGATAAGTGCTGAAGTTAAGGCTTTCTTGAGTGTTTCAAAGGCTTCTACACAATATTCATCAAAAACAAATGGAATATCCTTTTGAACAAGATTAGTAAGAGGCCTAGAAATTTTAGAGAAGTCTTTAATAAACCTCCTATAGAAACCAGCATGACCAAGGAAACTCCGAATACCTTTAATATCTTTAGGACATGGCATTCTCTCAATAGCATCAACTTTAACTTTATCCACCTCAATACCTCTTTCAGATATTTTATGCCCCAAGACAATACCTTCATTAACCATAAAGTGCCACTTCTCCCAATTCAAGACGAGATTTGTTTGTTCACATCTCAGCAAAACTCGTTCAAGGTTGCTTAAGCAATCATCAAAAGAAGTTCCGTAAACGGAGAAATCATCCATGAAAACCTCCACAATCTTTTCACAAAAATCGGAGAATATAGCAGTCATACATCTTTGAAAGGTAGCAGGTGCATTGTATAAACCAAAAGGCATACGTCTATAAGCATAGGTTCCAAAAGGACATGTAAAGGATGTTTTCTCTTGATCGGATTGTGATACAGGTATTTGAGAGAAACCAGAATATCCATCCAGAAAACAAAAGTGTGTGTGCTTAGATAATCTTTCTAGCATTTGATCAATGAAAGGCATAGGGTAATGATCTTTTCTAGTAGCTTTATTTAATTTTCTAAAATCAATTACCATTCTATAGCCAGTGACAATTCTCTGTGGGATAAGTTCATTTTTATCATTAGGAACAACAGTAATACCTCCTTTCTTAGGGACACAATGAATGGGACTTACCCATCTACTATCGGCTATGGGATAGATTTTACCTGCTTCCAGAAGCTTTAATATTTCAGTTCTTACCACTTCTTTCATCTTAGGATTCAATCGTCGTTGATGATCAACAACGGGTTTGGCATCAGGTTCCATATTAATCTTGTGCTGACATAGAGTGGGACTAATGCCCTTAAGATCATCAAGAGTATATCCAATAGCAGCCCGGTGCTTCCTCAGAATTTTTAGTAATATTTCTTCTTCATGTTCTGAAAGGTTAGCACTAATAATAACTGGATATATCTTTTTCTCATCATGATAAGCATACTTCAAAGTGTCAGGCAATTGTTTTAATTCAAACACAGGATCACCTTTAGGTGCAGGAGGACCACCTAGAGTTTCAGTAGGCAAATTGTGTTTTAGGAGAGGTTGTTGTTCAAAGAAAATTTTATCTATTTCATTTATTTCATGCAAGTGCATATCATTTTAGGATCGGTAGGAGGTACGACAATAGAAGCAAGACCAATTATTTCATCCTTACAAGAAAATTCGTTATTATGAGGTTGTCTACTAAACTTGGAAAATTAAATTCATGAGACGCATCACCAAAACTAACACCGACGGTTTGTTTTTCACAATCTATCTTAGCATTGACGGTGTTCAAGAAAGGTCTACCAAAGATAATGGGACAGAAGACATCTTGTGGGGAACCAAGAACTAGAAAATCAGTAGGATATTTTATTTTCCCACACAAGACTTCAACGTCTCTAACAATCCCAAGTGGTGTGATGGTGTCTCTATTAGCAAGTTTAATAATAACATCAATGTCTTCTATTTCACCAGGTGCTATTTCATTCATAATTTCTTGGTATAAGGTAAAAGGAATAGCACTCACGGTAGCACCCATATCACATAAACCATGATAGTAATGATCTCCTATTTTGACTAAGACAACAGGCATGCCCACTACGGGTCTATGTTATTTATCTTTTTCATCAGGTTTGGCAATTCTAGCAGCTTCATCATAGAAGTAAATAACATGCCCATCAATATTTTCTACAAAGAGATCTTTAACCATAGCAACACTAGGTTCTACTTTAATTTGTTCAGAGGGCTTAGGTGCTTTAATATTACTTTTGCGAACCACAGTTGATACCTTAGCATGTTCCTTTATCATAACAGGGAAAGGTGGTTTTTCAATATAAGCAGTAGGCACAACTGGATCAACATTGTAAATGATGGTTTCATCCTTAGCTTTTACCGGTTCTTTAATTTCTTCTTTAATATGGGGATGATATTTAAACCACTTCTCCTTAGGGAGATCAACATGTGTAGCAAATGATTCACAGAAAGAGGCTACTATCTCAGAGTCAAGTCCATATTTAGTGCTAAACTTGTGAAAAGCATCAGTATTCATAAAAGATTTAACACAATCAAACTCAAGCTTAATACCTGACTCATTACCTTCGTCGAGTTCCCAATCTTCAGAGTTGCGTTTAATTATTTCTAAGAGATCCCACTTGAATTCAATAGTCTTCTTCATAAAAGAACCAGCACAAGAAGTATCGAGCATGGATCGATCATTATTAGAAAGCCGAGCATAAAAATTCTGAATAATAATTTCTCTCAGGAGCTCATGATTGGTGCATGAATATAACATTGACTTAAGCCTCCCCCAAGCTAGAGCGATGTTTTCTCCTTCACGAGGCCAAAAATTATATATATGATTCCGATCACGATGAACTAGATGCATAGGATAAAACTTTTGGTGGAATTCTAATTGCAATCGATTCTAGTTCCATGATCCAATATCATCACATAGCCTATACCATGTCAATGCCTTTCCCTTCAAAGTTAACGGGAAAACCTTAAATAATCCACAAATTTCATTCACATGTATTAGGTGCATATCAGGATGTTCAGTTCCGTCTCCTGCATATGGATTAGCTAGCAGTTGTTCTACCATATCTAAAGGAATTTCATAACCAATATTTTCAGTACATGCAGTAGGTTGAGGGGCAACTAATTGTGGTTCCGGTCGAGGTGAAGATACCCCGAACAAACCCCTCAAAGGATTGTATTCCATAGTAGCAAGTGACAACAAATTTCAGCACGTAGTATAAGTTTTTCCCTACAAATTTCCACTTACCAAGAGCGCTTCACTCCCCGGCAATGGCGCCAGAAAAGATTCTTGATGGTCCACAAGTATAGGGAGTCAATCGTAGTCCTTTCGATAAGTAAGAGTGTCGAACCCAACGAGGAGCAGAAGGAAATGACAAGCGGTTTTCAGCAAGGTAATTTCTGCAAGCACTGAAGTTGTAGGTAACAGATAGTTTGATAGCAAGATAATTGGTAACGAGAAAGTAACGGTAACGGTAACTAAAGTGCAGCAAGGTATCCCATTCCTTTTGTGGCAAAGGACAGGCCAGAACAGTCTCTTATAATAAGCAAAGTGTTCTTGAGGGTACACGGGAATTTCATCTAGTCACTTTTATCATGATGGTTTGATTTGCGTTTGCTACTTTGATAATTTGATATGTGGGTGGACCGGTGCTTGCGTGCTGTTCTTACTTGAACAACCTCCCACTTATGATTAACCCCCTTGCAAGCATCCGCAACTACGAGAAAAGTATTAAGATAAAATCTAACCATGGCATTAAACGTTTGGATCCAAATCAACCCCTTACGAAGTAGCGCATAAACTAGGGTTTAAGCTTCTGTCACTCTAGCAACCCATCATCTAATAACTACTCCACAATGCATTCCCTTAGGCCCATGAATGGTGAAGTGTCATGTAGTCGATGTTCACATGACACCACTAAGGGAATCACAACATACATACCATCAAAATATCGAACACATATCAAATTCACATGATTACTTGCAACATGACTTCTCCCATGACCTCAAGAACAAAGGTATCTACTCACAAATAATAATCATGCTCAAGATCAGAGGGGTATTGAATAGCATAATGGATCTAACATATAATCTTCCACCAAATAAACCATATAGTAATCAACTATGCAAGGTAATCAACACTACTAGTCACTCACTGGTACCAATATGAGGTTCCGGTACAAAGATTGAACACAAGAGATGAACTAGAGTTTGAGAGGAGATGGTGTTGTTGAAGATGTTGATGAAGATTGGCCTCCCAAAGATGATAGGGGTCTTGGTCATGACGATGGCTTCGATTTCCACCTCCGGGAGGGAAGTGCCCCCGGCGGAATCGCTCCGCCGGAGGGCAAAAGTGCTCATGGCCAAGTTCCGCCTCGAGGCGGTGGCGCTCGGTCCTGAAATTCCTCCTCTGATTTTTTTCTAGGTAAAATGTGACTATATACCAGAAGATGGGTACCGGAGGTGGGCCGAGGAGGCCACAACCCATCAGGGCGCGCCCAGGGGGGCCTGGCGCGCCCTGGTGGGTTGTGCCCGCCAGGTTTGCCCCCTCCGGTAGTTTTCTGCTCCAGTATTTTTTATTTAATCCAAAAATAATCTCCGTAAAATTTCAGCTTCATTGGAGTTGTGCAGAATAGGTATATGTGATGTGCTTTTTTTAGGTCCAGAATTCCAGCTGCCGGTATTCTCCCTCTTTGTGTAAACCTTGCATATTATGAGAGAAAAGGCATTAGAATCACTCCTTAAAGCATTATTATTCGACAAAACATAATAAATAATAGTAGGAAATCATGATGCAAAATGGACGTATCAACTCCCCCAATCTTAGACCTCACTTGTCCTCAAGCGAAAGCCGATATTGAAAAGCATGTCCACATGGTTTGAGAGAGAGGTGTCGATAAAAACAAAATACGGACATAGAAGCATCATGCTTATTATCATAACAGCAACAAACTCTAACATAAAACTTATTCAATATATATTTTCATCATATAACTTCTCATACACAAGTAACAATTCATCACAACATAGAAGTATGGAGCATAAATCTTATTGAAAACCAACAAACTATGTTCTCAATCAACTTTACAACTACAATTCATCATATTTTCAGGAAGGGTCTCATGTCGGAGCCTTTTGGCAAGTCCACATACTCAACCATCATTTAGTCTTCTATGATTGCTAACACTCACGGCATACCCATGAACAAAAAGTTTCAACCGGACACATAGGAAGATAGGGGCTTATAGTTTCGCCTCCCAACATATTCACCTCAAGGGTGATGTCAACAATAATAAATCATGCCCACTCATATCCAACTGGATATATGTGCCTAGATCTTTCCTCGCCAGATGATGCTTGCAAAAAGAAAAATTAAAAAGGAATAGGGAAGAATACTTTGACTCTTTCATAAAAGTAAATACATAAAACTAAAAGATAGTCCCTTCGCAGAGGGAAGCAGAGGTTGTCATGCGGTTATTGGTTTGTACGCCCAATCCCTTAATGTAAAAGAATGTCACGCTATGTTGCCCCCTATGATAGCAACCTTTATTATGCAGTCCGTCGCTTTTATTACTTTGGCATCATAAGTTCGTAGAGCGCTTAATTTTCTCTTACACTAATTGATCAAACACTTTTAGAAGCAATTTTTATTGCCTTATTGCATCGATGACAACTTACTTGAAGGATCTTTCTCGATCCATAGGTAGGTATGGTGGACAATCAAACAATGAATTTGGGTTTGGGTTTTTGGATGCACTAGTAGTATCTCTACTTAGTGCGAAATTTTTGGCTAGCAAAGATATTGAGCAAGCACCACATGTTGAAGGATCTATGACAATATAACTTCTATGTGGATATGGACAAACATAAATCATTACGTTGTCTTCCTTGTCCAATGTTATGTTTGATGGGGGCTCACAATCATAAAAGATGTCCAAGATAGTGTATTTGCATGTGAATCTTCTCTTCCCTTATTAATTCTTTCATGAATTGCATCATTGACCAATGCTATGTTTGTCAATCTCCAATAAATTTTACTACTTATACTTTTCCTTATTTGTTTTCATTACTCACCATAAGATTAGCATATGATTCTTTTCTTTTATTTCTCTTTCCTTTATTTTGATTGCAACAAGAAAGTAGAGAGGCAAAAACTCAAACTAAACTTTATTATATAACTCTCACTCGATTACATAGATAGATAGGCCATGAAACTAACACACGAAAATAGATCATGCTAAACTTTTATTCAACTAAAGCAAAGGGAAACTAAAGATCGAACTAAAATAGGTAAAGGTAAATAAAAGTGGTGGCGATACGATACCGGGGCACCTCCCCCAAGCTTGGCTCAGCCAAGGGGAGTGCCCATACCCGAGTGCTCAAGTCTCCTTTTCTGGTGGTGATGAAGAAGGTGGTGGTGATGATGTAGCCTTCTTCTTCAACTTATATTTAAGCATAAAATTTTCCTCCCTTAGATCATCATTCTCTAACTCAAACTTTAATATCTTTTTGCATAATGCCGCCTTGCTCTCCTGCAGAAATCGAGATGGGATAAATTGGACCTTAGGTTTATATCTTCTAGGGAGGCTTGACTTCTTGAATTGCACATGCATGTCTCTAGGTTGAGGTAATGGATCATCCTCTTCCTCAGAGCTATCATCTTTTGTTTCCTTCATGGTAGCGTCTTCCTCCTCCTCTGAGGTCCAGATATAGGGGTAAATTTCCCTAAAGATATTTGGGTCTTCAACATAGTGATCAACATCACTCTCCCCCTCCGAATCTTGAGACGACATATTTTCAGATCTGTCAGGAAAACAGCACGAAACAAGAACAGAGGATTTTTCTGTGATGCGGTCGTCAAAACAGTCGGGGGTATATATAGAGAATTTTTATTCTTGGAAAACAACCATACGGAAGGAAAACGGAGTCGGGAAGGTGTCCGAGGTGGGCACAGCCCACCGGGGCGTGCCCAGGGGTTCCTGGCGCGCCCTGGTGTATCGTGCTCACCTCGATCACCTTCCGGTTTATTTCTTTATTTCCAAAATTTTCTAATATTCCAAAACTTACAAAAAATATTTTTGCGGATTTTTCGGACTCCATTTACTTACCGTATCACTTACCTCCTATTTTTTCAGAATTCTGGAGTGTTCCGGAAGGTTTCTTATATGTGTTCCTCCGGTGTCATGGTTTGGATAATATTGCTTTCAATGCTAATAGGCGTACCTGAGATATAATGCTTAATTCTTTGTCCATGGACCACCTTCGGGTTAGTACCTTCGGCGTATTAATCTTGGTAGCTCCAGAACGATAGACCTTTTCGATTATATAAGGACCTTCCCATTTGGAGAGAAGCTTACCTGCAAAAAATCTTAAACGAGAGTTGAACAAAAGAACATAGTCTCCTATTTTAAATTCTCGCTTTTGGATTCTTTTGTCATGCCATCTTTTTACTATTTCTTTGAATAATTTGGCATTTTCATAGGCTTGGGCTCTCCATTCATCTAGTGAGCTAATATCAAATAGCCTCTTTTCATCGGCAAGTTTGAAATCATAGTTAAGTTCTTTAATTGCCCAAAATGCTTTGTGTTCTAATTCTAGAGGCAAATGAAAAGCTTTTCCATACACCATTTTATATGGACACATACCCATAGGATTTTTGTAAGCTGTGCTATAGGCCCAAAGTGCATCATCTAATTTCTTAGACCAGTTCTTACTAGACCTATTGACAGTTTTTTGTAATATTAATTTTATTTCTCTATTGCTAAGTTCAACTTGACCACTAGATTGAGTGTGATAGGGTGACGCAATTCTATGGTTAACATCATATTTAGCAAGCATCTTACGGAAAGCACCATGAATAAAGTGTGAACCACCATCAGTCATTAAATATCTAGGGACTCCAAACCTCGGGAAGATAACCTATTTAAGCATTTTAATGGAGGTGTGGTGATCAGCACTACTAGTTGGAATAGCTTCTACCCACTTAGTGACATAATCAACAGCAACCAAAATATGAGTGTACCCGTTAGAGGAAGGAAAAGGCCCCATATAATCAAAACCCCAAACATCAAATGGCTCAACAACAAGTGAATAATTCATAGGCATTTCCTGACGCTTACCGATATTACCTATTCTTTGACATTCTTCCCAAGACAAGACAAACTTACAGGCATCCTTGAAGAAAGTAGACCAAAAAAACCAGATTGCAATACCTTATGAGCAGTTCTATCTCCCGCATGATGTCCTCCATAAGCTTCGGAATGACATTTCCATAGGATTTGTTCCTGTTCATGCTCAGGTACACAACATCTAATAATACCATCTACCCCTTCTTTATAAAGATGTGGGTCATCCCAAAAGTAATGTCTCAAGTCATAGATTTTTTTTCTTTTGTTGGTATGTGAAGCTAGCTGGTATATATTTAGCGACATTGTAATTAGCATAATCAGCATACGAAGGGGTGTTTTGTGAAACACTTATTGCAGCTAACTGTTCATCAGGGAAACTATCATAAATAGGTTGTGGGTCATCAAGAATATTTTCTATCCTGGACAAGTTATCAGCTACGGGGTTCTCAACTCCCTTCCTATCAACGATGTGTAAGTCAAATTCTTGAAGCAAGAGAACCCACCTAATGAGTCTAGTTTTAGCATCTTTCTTTTCCATAAGGTATTTTATAGCAGCATGATCGGTGTGAACAATAACTTTGGAATCAACAATATAGGATCTAAATTTATCACAGGCAAACACAACTGCTAAGAATCTTTTTCAGTAGTAGCATAATTTCGTTGGGCACTGTCTAGAGTTTTACTAGCATAGTGGATAGCATTCAATTTCTTATCAACTGTTTGTCCTAGAACAGCACCAACAGCATAATCACTAGCATCACACATAATTTCAAAAGGCAAGATCCAATCAGGTGGTTGAACGATAGGTGCAGAGGTTAATGCTTTCTTGAGTGTTTCAAAGGCTTCCACACAATCATCATCAAAAATAAAAGGAATATCCTTTTGCAAAAGATTAGTAAGAGGCCTAGAAATTTTAGAAAAGTCTTTAATGAACCTCCTATAAAAACCAGCATGACCAAGGAAACTTCGAATACCTTTAATATCTTTAGGACATGGCATTTTCTCAATTGCATCAACTTTAGCTTTATCCACCTCAATACCTTGTTCAGATATTTTATGCCCAAAGACAATGCCTTCATTAACCATAAAGTGGCACTTCTCCCAATTCAAGACGAGATTTGTTTGTTCACATCTCTGCAAAACTCGATCAAGGTTGCTTAAGCAATCATCAAAAGAAGTTTCGTAAACGGAAAAATCATCCATGAAAACCTCCACAATCTTTTCACAAAAATCAGAGAATATAGCACTCATACATCTTTGAAAGGTAGCAGGTGCATTGCATAAACCAAAAGGCATACGTCTATAAGCATAGGTTCCAAAAGGGCCAGTAAAGGTGGTTTTCTCTTGATCGGATTGTGACACAGGTATTTGACAGAAACCAGAATATCCATCTAGGAAGCAAAAGTGTGTGTGCTTAGATAATCTTTCTAGCATTTGATCAATGAAAGGTAGAGGATAATGATCTTTAATAGTAGCTTTATTGAACTTTCTAAAATCAATTACCATTCTATAACTAGTAACAATTCTTTGTGGGATGAGTGCATTCTTATCATTGGGAACAACGGTAATACCTCCTTTCTTAGGGACACAATGAACGGGACTTACCCATCTACTATCAGCTATGGGATAGATTATACCTGCTTCCAGTTCTTACCACTTCCTTCATCTTAGGATTCAATCGCCGTTGATGATCAACAACGGGTTTAGCATCAGGTTCCATATTAATCTTGTGCTGACATAGAGTGGGACTAATGCCCTTAAGATCATCAAGAGTATATCCAATAGCAGCCTTGTGCTTCCTTATAACTTTTAATAATCTTTCTTCTTCATGTTCTCAATGGTTAGCACTAATAATAACAGGATATGTCTTTTTCTCATCGAGATAAGCATACTTCAAAGTATGAGGCAATTGCTTTAATTCAAACACAGGATCACCTTTAGGTGGAGGAGGAACTCCAAGAGTTTCAATAGGCAAATTGTGTTTCGGGAGAGGTTGTTGTTCAAAGAAAATTTGATCTATTTCATTTCTTTCACGCAAGTGCATATCATTTGGATGGTCAAGCAAATATTGTGCTAATGGATCGGTGGGAGGCACAGCAACAGAAGCAAGACCAATTATTTCATCCTTACTAGATAACGCTTTATCATGAGGTTGTCAACTAAACTTGGAAAAATTAAACTCATGAGACACACTACCAAAACAGACACCGACAGTTTGTTTTTCACAATCTATCTTAGCATTGACGGTGCTCAAGAAAGGTCTACCAAAGATAATGGGACAAAAATCGTCTTGTGGGGAACCAAGGACTAAAAAATCAGTAGTGTATTTTACTTTCCCTCACAAGACTTCAACATCTCTAACAATCCCAAGTGGTGTGATAGTGTCTCTATTAGCAAGTTTAATAGTGACATCAATGTCTTATATTTCAGCAGGTGCTATTTCATCCATAATTTCTTGGTATAAGGTAAAAGGGATAGCACTCACACTAGCACCCAAATCACATAAACCATTATAGCAATGAGCTCCTATTTTAACTGAGACAACAGGCATGCCTTCTATGGCTCTATGTTTATCTTTTTCGTCAGGTTTAGCAATTCTAGCAGCTTCATCACAGAAGTAGATAACATGCCCATCAATATTTTCTACCAAGAGATCTTTAACCATAGCAACACTAGGTTATATTTTAATTTGCTCAGGGGGCTTAGGTGCTCTTATATTACTCTTACGAACCACAGTTCATACCTTAGCATGTTCCTTTATCCTAACAGGGAAATGTGGTTTTTCAATATAAGCGGTAGGCACAACTGGATCAACATTGTAAAAGATGGTTTCCTCTTTAGCTATGACTGGTTATTTAATTTCTTATTTAATAGGGGGATGATATTTAAACCACTTCTCCTTAGGTAGGTCAACGTGAGTAGCAAATGCTTCGCAGAAAGAGGTTACTATCTCAGAGTCAAGTCCATATTTAGTGCTAAACTTGTGAAAAGTAATGATATTAATAAAATATTTAACACAATCAAACTCAAGCTTTATACCTGACCCATTACCTTCGTCGAGTTCCCAATCTTCAGAGTTGCATTTAATTTTTTCTAAAAGATCCCACTTGAATTCAATAGTCTTGTTCATATAAGAACCAACACAAGAAGTATCGAGCATGGATTGATCATTATGAGAAAGCCGAGCATAAAATTCTGAATGATAACTTCTCTCGGGATGTCATGATTGGGGCATGAATATAACATTGACTTAAGCCTCCACCATGCTAGAGCGATGCTTTCTCCTTCACGAGGCCAAAAATTATATATATAATTCCGATCATGATGAACTAGATGCATGGGATAAAACTTTTTGTGGAATTCCAATTGCAAACGATTCCAGTTCCATGATCCAAGATCATCACATAGCATATACCATGTCAATTCTTTTCCCTTCAAAGATAAAGGGAAAACCTTATTTTTAACTTCATCTCCGGGTAGACCTGCAAGATTAAATAATCCACAAATTTCGTTCACATATAATAGGTGCATATCAGGATGTTCAGTTCCATCTCCTGCATAAGGTTTAGCAAGCAGTTGTTCTACCATACCCAAAGGAATTTCATAACCAATATTTTCAGTAGGTCCTTTCGATAAGTAAGAGTGTCGAACCCAACGAGGAGCAGAAGGAAATGACAAGCGGTTTTCAGCAAGGTAATTTCTGCAAGCACTGAAATTGTAGGTAACAGATAGTTTGATAGCGAGATAATTGGTAACGAGCAAGTAACAGTACGTAAGGTGAAGCAAGGTAGCCCAATCCTTTTGTGGAAAAGGACAGGCCAAAACAATCTTTAGTAATAGGCAAAGTGTTCTTGAGGGTACACGGAAATTTCGTCTAGTCACTTTTATCATGTTGGTTTGATTCGTGTTCGCTACTTTGATAATTTGATATGTGGGTGGACCGGTGCTTGGGTGCTGTTCTTACTTGAAAAACCTCCCACTTATGATTAACCCCCTCGCAAGCATCCGCAACTATGAGAAAAGTATTAAGATAAAATCTAACCATAGCATTAAACGTTTGGATCCAAATCAGCCCCTTACGAAGTAGCGCATAAACTAGGGTTTAAGCTTCTATCACTCTAGCAAACCATCATCTAATAACTACTCCACAATGCATTCCCTTAGGCCCATGAATGGTGAAGTGTCATGTAGTCGACGTTCACATGACACCACTAAGGGAATCACAACATACATACCATCAAAATATCGAACACATATCAAATTCACATGATTACTTGCAACATGACTTCTCCCGTGACCTCAAGAACAAAGGTAACTACTCACAAATAATAATCATGCTCAAGATCAAAGGGGTATTGAATAGCATAATGGATCTGAACATATAATCTTCCACCAAATAAACCATATAGTAATCAACTACCCAAGGTAATCAACACTACTAGTCACCCACAGGTACCAATCTGAGGTTCTGGTACAAAGATTGAACACAAGAGATGAACTAGGGTTTGAGAGGAGATGGTGTTGTTGAAGATGTTGATGAAGATTGGCCTCCCAAAGATGAGAGGGGTGTTGGTGATGACGATGGCTTCGATTTCCCCCTCCAGGAGGGAAGTTCCCCCGGCGGAATCGCTCCGTCGGAGGGCAAAAGTGCCCCTGACCAGTTTCCGTCTCGAGGTGGCGGCGCTTCATCCCAAAAGTCCTCCTCTGATTTTTCTAGGTCAAATGTGACTATATACCAGAAGATGGGCACCGGAGGTGGGCCGACGAGGCCACAACCCATCAGGGCGCGAACAAGGGGGCCTGGCGCGCCCTGGTGGGTTGTGCCCACCAGGTTTGCCGCCTCCGGTAGTTTTCTGCTCTAGTATTTTTTATTTAGTCCAAAAATAATCTTTGTAAAATTTCAGCTTCATTGGAGTTGTGCAGAATAGGTATCTCTGATGTGCTTTTTTCAGGTCCAGAATTCCAGCTGCCGGTATTCTCCCTCTTTGTGTAAACCTTGCATATTATGAAAGAAAAGGCATTAGAATCACTCCTTAAAGCATTATTATTCGACAAAACATAATAAATAACAGTAGGAAATCATGATGCAAAATGGACGTATCAACTCCCCAAGCTTAGACCTCGCTTGTCCTCAAGCGAAAGCCGATATTGAAAAGCTTGCCCACATGGTTTGAGAGAGATGTGTCGATAAAAACAAAATACGGACATAGAAGCATCATGCTTATTATCATAAAAGCAACAAACTCTAACATAAAACTTATTCAATATATATTTTCATCATATAACTTCTCGTGCACAAGTAACAATTCATCACAACATAGAAGTATGAAGCATAAACCTTATTGAAAACCAACAAACTATGTTCTTAGTCAACTTTGCAACTACAATTCATCATATTTTCAGGAAGGGTCTCATGTCGGAGCATTTTGGCAAGTCCACATACTCAACCATCATTTAGTCTTCTATGATTGCTAACACTCACGGCATACCCATGAACAAAAAGTTTCAACCAGACACATAGGAAGATAGGGGCTTATAGTTTCGCCTCCCAACGTATTCACCTCAAGGGTGATGTCAACAATAATAACTCATGCCCACTCATATCCAACTGGATATATGTGCCTAGATCTTTCCTCACCACATGATGCTTGCAAAAATAAAAAGTAAAAAGGAATAGGGAAGAATACTTTGACTCTTGCATAAAAGTAAATAAATAAAAGTAAAAGATAGTCCCTTCGCATAGGGAAGCAGAGGTTGTCATGCGCTTACTGGTTTGTATGCCCAATCCCTTAATGTAAAATAATGTCACACTATATTGCCCCCTATGATAGCAACCTTTATTATGCAGTCTGTCGCTTTTATTACTTTGCCATCATAAGTTCATATAGTGCTCAATTTTCTCTTACACTAATTGATCAAACACTTTTAGAAGCAATTTTTATTGCCTTATGGCACCGATGACAACTTACTTGAAGGATCTTTCTTGGTCCATAGGTAGGTATGGTGGACACTCATAGAATGAATTTGGGTTTGGGTATTTGGATGCACAATTAGTATCTCTACTTAGTGTGGAATTTTTTGCTAGCAAAGATATTGAGCAAGCACCACATGTTGAAGGATCTATGACAATATAAATACTATGTGGATATGGACAAACATAAATCATTACGTTGTCTTCCTTGTCCAACGTCAACAATTTTGACATATAATATTTGATGGGGGCTCACAATCATAAAAGATGTCCAAGACAGTGTATTTGCATGTGAATCTTCTCTTCCCTTATTAATTATTTCATGAATTGCATCATTGACCAATGCTATGTTTGTCAATCTGCAATAAATTTTACTACTTATACTTTTCCTTATGTGATGTCAGTACTCACCATAAGATTAGCATATGATTCATTTCTTTTATTTCTCTTTCCTTTATTTTGATTGCAACAAGAAAGTAGAGAGGCAAAAACTCAAACTAAACTTTATTATATAACTCTCACTCGATTACATAGATAGATAGGCCACGAAACTAACACACGAAAATAGATCATGCTAAACTTTTATTCAACTACAGCAAAGGGAAACTAAAGATCGAACTAAAATAGGTAAAGATGAATAAAAGTGGTGGTGATACGATACCGGGGCACCTCCCCCAAGCTTGGCTCAAGCCAAGGAGAGTGCCCATACCCGTGTGCTCAAGTCTCCTTTGCTGGTGGTGATGAAGACGGTGGTGGTGATGATGCAGCCTTCTTCTTCAACTTATATTTAAGCATAAAATGTTCCTCCCTTAGATCATCATTCTCCAATCAAGCTTTAATATCTTTTTGCATAATGCCGCCTTGCTCTCCTGCAGAAAACGAGATGGGATAAATTGGACCTCAGGTTTATATCTTCTAGGGAGGCTTGACTTCTTGAATTCCACATGCATCAGGGCGCGCCCAGGGGGGCCTGACGTGCCCTGGTGGGTTGTGCCCACTAGGTCTTCCCCCTCCGGTAGTTTTCTGCTCCGGTATTTTTTATTTAATCCAAAAATAATCTCCGTAAAATTTCAGCTTCATTGGAGTTGTGCAGAATAGGTATCTCTGATGTGCTTTTTTCAGGTCCAGGATTCTAGCTGCTGGTATTCTCCCTCTTTGTGTAAACCTTGCATATTATGATAGAAAAGGCATTAGAATCACTCCTTAAAGCATTATTATTCGACAAAACATAATAAATAATAGTAGGAAATCATGTTGCAAAATGGACTTATCACACCTCTCCGTGCCACCACCAAGGCTAGGATTCTAGCTGCTGGTATTCTCCTCGCTTTCGCATCCGGGCCGGTGGCTCTCCTGGTCCTCTTCGCCGGGCCAGGAGCGGTAGCAGGCGCTGCCCTCTTGGGTGCCATGGAGGACTCGAAGGTGTACGACAGCGAAGACAAAGGAGCGGTGCAGGTACCCTGTGCTGCGCGAGAGAAGAAACAAGGGAAGCGGCAGATGGGGAGAACTGTGGCTGGGATGAGCGGCGGTTCCGCGAGTTCCTCTCTTCATAAAAGAGGGAATACGTAGAGGCCGCCTCTCCCAGTCCAATGTGGCCACACCTTTTTAGGCGCGCCCCTATAGCATCGTTTCAAACCAACTATCCCACATCCCGCATTTAATGCGCGTGGTGGGCGGCGCAGTAAAACCATCATTACAACCGCAGTCAAGATAGGGCACGCGCCTGTGCACTGTTTTGGGCCTAGCCCAACAGCGTCGATGTTGGAATTGGGGCTTCGGGGACCCAAAGAGGTTCAAACTCTGGGGTGTGTTGGCTCTCCTGCCCTACTCTACCTCGCAACCTCACGGCCACTCGCCGCCGTGCTCGAGCTAAAGAAGAAAACAGTGGACACGACAGTTTACCCAGGTTCAGGCCACCTTGCGGTGTAAAACCCTACTCCTGCTTGTCTGAATTGCTTGAGGGTGCAAATGCAAGGGTGTGTTCTGGCAAACTGAGGTCCACCCCCCCTATGGTTGCCGCCCTCCCCTATCTTATACTGGCCCTGGTCCTCTTCCCCCGAAAACTCCAGGCGGGAAGGGTTGCCACAATGGCCGATTTGAAGGTGGACAGGGCTGCAGCTTATCCTGACAAACGCAGTCTTCGCCTGCAAAAGCCTCCCGCCATGACACGCTGGTGGGCTCGGGGATGACCTCCGTCCTGGCGAGCCCCCGTCCTTGGTCTTCTTTCACCAAACGGGAAACCTTTGGGGATTGCTTTGGGAACCGGCGACCTGGCCCTGCTCTCTTAGCACAAAAGAGGAAAGCTTCCCCATCCGCTCCAGCTGGCACTGCTCCTGGCGCTGCTTGGAATGGCGCGCGTCGCCCGCGTGAAGGTGCGGGGCCGGGTGACCCATCGGGCCACCTTTGATCAGTCCGCCCCGCGAAGGCCTCGGGGCACCCGTAGGCGGTGGCCTCGTGGAGTGGGCTTCGCGACACCCTTAACGGCACTTGCTGACGTATGCCTCACGAGACAAGGGCCCTCGCGAGGGTCTTGCTCATGAAGTCTAGAGGTGGACCGCGTGGGGCTCACGGCAGGCGTTGCGCCTTGGTCCGCATGTAGACGGGCCTGGGTACCCCTAGTCCCACGGGGCCGACAGTAGCCCCGGGCCCGCGGCGTGCATGATTTCGCCTGCTGGCGGGCGAAACGGTGCAGGCCCCAACCGCCTGTGGGTCAGGCGCGACGTGTGGTGCATGACGGGGCACAGGATGCCCCCATCCCTCCTTGGCGCCTGGGAAATCGCCCGGGCTGACATAAATCCTGCTTGCGGTGTGCAGCCATTATTGCTCCCCCCTCCCCCGCCCGCCTTGTCTGCATCTCGCTGTGCTTCCCGTCCCTGTGAGAGATTCCTCCCAATCCAATCTGAGGCGAGGCCCTCTTCCCGCCTTGTTCGTGGCCCCGATATGCAGATGGCGCCGGCCGACAAGAAGGCAAAGGACGCGGCTCCCACCACAAGCCCTCCTGCCCTCCTCCATCGCCTCGGAGGAGGACTTGGGCCCGGTGCTGCCGCTAATAGCCGATGACGGGAATGAGGGGTAGGCGACCAAGATTTGGTCGGACTCGAAGGCACGGAGTGGCCTGGGGGAGTCTGTTTACTCCTTCTTTATCGACAGCATCTACGCCTGGCTAATCCCGCCGTTCTCTTAGTTATTCTACGCCATCATGTCCCATTACTGGATCCATGCCCTGCATCTTCAGCCCAACTCGATCCTCCTCCTGGCCATCTTTGCCTTCTACTGCGACGCCTTTGTGGACGTGAGGCCCTCGGTGGCGCTCTTTCGCCACTTCTTCAGCCTGCGGTTCACCGCCCAAGCCTAGCGCTCCGCGTGCGTGTCCTTCGTCGACGTCAAGAGAGAGAACATCCGCTTGAAGGCCGGGAAGAAGGTGGAGGGCTATCGGCAGCACTGGGTCTTCATGGACGTGTGCCAGGCCAGTCCGCTATTGAGGATCCCCACGACCCGTCCTGAGAAGAACCCCGGGTGGGATCACGTGGAGCTTACTGATCCGAGGGTAGAGCCCGTCCTGGAGCGGATCACCGCGCACGGGAAGGCCCAACTGACAGGGGCGATGATCACCAAAGAATTCCTGGGGCAGTGCATCGCGCCGCTTCAGGCGCGCTCTCACCCCGTGTGGGAGTACAATGGCGCAGGGGATGCGACGAGGATGCACGCTGCTGGCTTGACGACCGACGAACTGGACGGGGCCCTGTGGGCTTTGCTTGGCTTCAACCCCGAGGATCCTCATGAGGCCGCGTCCCCACTATACAGCTATGACGACAAGGCAGAGCTGCTCACAGTTATGTCTGCCGTCAACGAATGGGAGCTCGTGCCAAGCGGTCGTGTTGGGTCGCCGAGGAGCTCCTCCGCCGTGGTGTCTTCCTCTAGCGAAGTCGATGGCAGTGTGGACTCCGAGGCGACAGAGGAGGAAGAAGATGCGGGTCGGGTGCCACCACCCGACCACCGCCAATCCCTGCGCGGGTTCGGGGATGATGACGAAGGCGCGGGCGAGCGACCCCAGGCAACGCCTCCTCGGCCTTCTGATGCGGTGGGGGGGATCGGGGCCCAACCCCGTGGTCACCCAGGCACCAGCAGAGGAGGCCCTTGATGGCGAGGCGGCAGTTACACCCGCGGCGTCCGCATCTTCTCAAGAGGCTCCCCCTACCCTCGGGAAGGACGGAGACCCAACTGGGCCCACCGGGGCCGTGCCGAGGTTCATCTGTTGATGCTGGCTCCTCGCCTGTGCAGGCGCCAGAGCGGCAGCAAGGAGAAGAGGAAGAAGGTGAATGCCAAGGCGAAGGTGACCCACGTCCACACTCGACCGCAGCCTCGGTGGGCATGGGGGAGCCTCACGCCGGCCCGATGCTACGCCTGGGCGCGCGAACGTCGTTGCATCCATGCGCGTTGGTGCCACGGTAGCCCCCAGCACCTCTCCCATATGGCGAGCGGGTCTTATTGCCGATGGCGTCATGGCCCAACCCCTGTCACCGTCCACCAAGGCCGCGATGGCTCATCCTACAGAGAAAGAGCAGGTGCCGCAGCCTCCACCGGCTATCCTTACCCCGGCCACGGGGAAGCCTCAAGCCATGCCCACTCCCTGGGCTCTGGAGGCCAGCACGACAGTCCCACCAAGAGCGCCGCAGGAGCCGACCGCGGGGGAGGACCCGGATCCCCTGCACCACGAGCAGAAGGCACTGGGGCCTCGTCGGTTGAGACGATCACGAGAGCCGAGATGCCACCTCTCCGTCGGGCTCTCGCCCTTGTGGACTGCAGCACCTTGCTCAGGCACGGGGCCCTGACCGACGCCCAAGCTGCGCTTGATCGGCTCAGGGCAGAATTGCTGGACGCCGAGGCGCGTCTTGCCGCGGAGGGCCTGAGGCTAGCCACGGGGTGGCGCCAGCTCGACATTGCCGCTAAAGAGGCCCTGAGTAGGGCCAAGGCCATGATACGTCTCCATCGTATCTACTTTTCCAAACTCGGTTACCCTTGTTTTGGACTCTAATTTGCATGATTTGAATGGAACTAACCCGGACTGACGCTGTTTTCAGCAGAATTGCCTTGGTGTTATTTTTGTGTAGAAATAAAAGTTCTCGGATTGACCTGAAAATTTACGAAGAATTTTTTTGGATTTAATAAAAAATACTAGCGAAAGAATCAACTGGAGGAGGTCCACCACCTGGCCACAAGCCAGGGGGCGCCCCCCCTAGGGCGCGCCCCCCTGTCTTCTGGGCCACCTGGAGCTTCGCCGACCTCAACTCCAACTCTATATATTCCTATTCGGGGAGAAAAAAATCAGAGAGAAGAGTTCATCAAGTTTTTCAATACGGAGCCACCGCCACCTCCTGTTCTTCCTCGGGAGGGCAGATCTGGAGTCTGATTTGGGCTCCGGAGAGGGGAAATCGACACCGTCGTCATCAACAACCATCCTTCATCACCAATTTCATGATGCTCTCCGCCGTTCGTGAGTAATTCCATCGTAGGCTTGCTGGACGGTGATGGGTTGGATGAGATCTACCATGTAATCGAGTTAGTTTTGTTAGAGTTTGATCCCTAGTATCCACTATGTTCTGAGATTGATGTTGCTATGACTTTGCTATGCTTAATGCTTGTCACTAGGGCCCGAGTGCCATGATTTCAGATCTGAACCTATTATGTTTTCATGAATATATATGTGTTCTTGATCCTATCTTGCAAGTTGTAGACACCTATTACGAGTTATGATCCGCATCCCCCAGGGTGACAATAACTGGGATTCTTTCCGGTGATTACCGTAGTTTGAGGAGTTCATGTATTCACTAAGTGCTAATGCTTTGGTCCGGTTCTCTATTAAAAGGAGGCCTTAATATCCCTTAGTTTCCATTAGGACCCCGCTGCCACGGGAGGGTAGGACAAAAGATGTCATGCAAGTTCTTTTCCATAAGCACGTATGACTATATATGGAATACATGCCTACATTACATTGATGAATTGGAGCTAGTTCTGTATCACCCTATGTTATAACCGTTGCATGATGAATGCCATCCGACATAATTATCCATCACTGATCCGTTGCCTATGAGCTTTTCACATATTGATCTTTGCTAAGTTACTTTTCCGTTGCTGCTGTTACAATCGCTACAAAACTGCTACTGTTATTTTCGCCACCGTTACCGTTACTTCCATACTACTTTGCTACTAAATACTTTGGTGCAGATATTAAGTCTTTCAGGTGTGGTTGAATTGACAACTCAGTTGCTAATACTCGAGCATATTCTTTGGCTCCCCTTGTGTCGAATCAATAAATTTGGGTTGAATACTCTACCCTCAAAAACTGTTGCGATCCCCTATACTTGTGGGTTATCAAGACCTTTTTTTGGCGCCGCTGCCGGGGAGCATAGCTCTATTCTCTGAGTCACTTGGGATTTATATCTGTTGATCACTATGAAGAATCTGAAAGACCCAAAAACCAAGATCTATCCCTCTACTACGAGGGGAGGTAAGGAACTGCCATCTAGCTCTGCACTTGATTCACCTTCTGTTATGAGTAAACTTGCGACACCACCACCTGCTAGTAATTCTGATATGTTGCAAGTAATTGATGATGCCACTTCTGCTATGAATGATGCTTATGATGATACTTTGCTTGATAATAATGTGCCACTGGGTGAATTTCTTGATGAACAAATTGCTAGAGTCAATGCTGAAACTGATGATATTTCTGAATCTGATGAAATTATTAAAATTGAACACTATGAGACACCTGCTAGACCTAGCTCTCCTAGATATGAATTGCCTAATATACCTAAAGGCTATGTTATGGAAGGAGAGGTAGCTAGGGACTTTCTTGCTTGTAAGAATAGAGATGATCTTAAGAAATTGCTATGCAAGTGGAAGGAAAAATCTTTGAATGCTAGAATGCAATATGATCCTAAGTTTGCTACTTCACCTATCTTTGTTACTGATAAGGATTATGAATTCTTTGTCGATCCTGAGTTAATTACTTTGGTTGAATCTAATCCTTTCCATGGTTATGAATCTGAAACTGTTGTGGCACATCTTACTAAATTGAATGATATAGCCACCATATTCACTCATGAGGAAAAAATTCGCTATTACTATATTCTTAAGTTGTTTCCTTTCTCATTAAAGGGTGATTCTAAGATATGGTTTAATTCTCTTGCTCCTGGTTGTGTGCGTAGTCCCCAGGATATGATATATTACTTCTCTGAAAAATATTTTCCTGCCCATAAGAAACAAGCTGCCTTGCAGGAAATATTTAACTTTGTGCAAATTGAAGAAGAGAGTCTCCCACAAGCTTGGGGGAGGCTTCTCCAATTACTTAATGCTTTGTTTGATCATCCTCTCAAGAAAAATGAAATACTTGATATCTTTTATAATGGACTAACCGATGCTTCTAGGGACCACCTAGATAGTTGTGCTGGTTGTGTTTTCAGGGAACGAACTGTTGAACAAGCTGAACTACTATTGAATAATATATTGAGCAATGATAATGCTTGGACTATTCCCGAACCACCTCCAAAACCAACTCCGAAGAAAAGAGGTATCCTATTTCTCAGTCCTGAAGATATGCAAGAGGCAAAGAAAACTATGAAAGAAAAAGGTATTAAAGCTGAAGACGTTAAGAATCTAGCACCTATTGAAGAAATACATGGTCTTGATAACCCGACACAGGTAGTAGAGGTAAACTCTCTCCGTAGATTTGATGAAGGTGATATTCCTTATAATAAGTCTGCTAGCCAATGCTTGGATGAGTTTGATAACTTTATTGTTAAGCAAGAAAATTTCAATGCTTATGTTAGTAGACAATTGAAACACAATGCTTACATGCTTGATCGCTTAGGTGATTAGAACTATCAATGATCTTAAGCTTATTAGTAAACATGCTTCCATGGTAACTACTCAAGTAGAACAAGTACTTAAGGCACAAAATGATTTGCTTAATGAGATGAATAGTAAGAACAATGATCATTCTGTTAGAGTTGTGACTAGAGGTGGTAAAATGACTCAGGAACCTTTGTATCCTGAGGGCCATCCTAAGAGAATTGAGCAAGATTCTCAGAGAATTAATTATGACGCACCTAATCGTCCTAGTAATAAAGGGAAAAAGAATGACGATAGGACTTTGCATGCTGCTAGTGAACCTGTTATAGGTGCTCATGAAAACCCAAATGATATTTTTATTTCTGATGCTGATACACAATCTGGTAATGAACATGAGCCTAGTGATAATATTTATGATGATGTTCATGTTGATGCTCAACCTAGTAATGATAATGATGTTGAGATTGAACCCGCTGTTGATCTTGATAACCCACAACCTAAGAATAAAAGATATGATAAAAGAGACTTTGTTGCTAGGAAGCATGGTAAAGAAAGAGAACCATGGGTTCAGAAACCCATGCCCTTTCCTCCTAATCCATCCAAGAAAAAGGATGATGAGGACTTTGAGCGCTTTGTTGAAATGCTTAGACCTGTCTTTTTGCGTATGCGCTTGACTGATATTCTGAAAATGTCTCCTTATGCTAAGTATATGAAAGATATTGTGACAAATAAGAGGAAGATACCGAAAGATGAGATTTCCACCATGCTTGCTAATTATACCTTTAAGGGTGGAGTACCAAAGAAACTAGGAGATCCCGAAGTACCTACTATACCATGCTCTATTAAAAGAAATTATGTTAAAACTGCTTTATGTGATCTTGGATCTGGTGTTAGTGTTATGTCTTTCTCTTTATATCGTAGACTTGATTTGAATAAGTTGACACCTACTGAAATCTCCTTGCAAATGGCTGATAAATCAACTGCTTTACCCATCGGTATTTGTGAGGATGTGCCTGTTGTAGTTGCAAATGTTACTATCTTGATGGACTTTGTTATTCTTGATATTCCTGAGGACGACAGTATGTCGATCATCCTTGGTAGACCCTTTTTGAACACTGCAGGGGCTGTTATTGATTGCAACAAGGGCAATGTCACTTTTCATGTTAATGGTAATGAGCATACGGTACACTTTCTGAAGAAACAACCTCAAGTTCATAGTATCAACTCCATTGGAAAAATTTCAATGATTATTATTGGATATTTTGAATTCCCTCTCCCTACTGCCAAAAAGAAATATGATATACTTATTATTGGGGACATGCATATCCCCATTGAGGTAACCTAGTGTTATTCGAAAATTCTCCGGTTCCGTGTCATTCGAAAAAAAGTTTGTCAATAAGACTTGATCAACCTTATTGATGGATTCTTTTTGACGGGCATGAGATGGATGGATTTAGAAAGCACAACTTTCTGTACCCAACTTTTACTTTCTGTTATTTAGAGTTAATTATAGTAAAAATGCTATTATTTTTCTGTTTTCTGATTTATCCATGCAATAAAAAGTGACCTGAAAATAAAAGTTCTCCAAATGCCCTGAAAATGTAGTATGATTTTTTCTGGAATATTTAAAAAAATTGGCACTGAGAACACATCAGGGGGCTGCACCAGTGGGCCACAAGCCTGCGGGGCGCGCCCACCCCCCTGGGCGCGCCCCCTGGCTTGTGGGTCCCACGTAGGCCCCCCTCACTTATTCCAGCCACCATCCACTTCGTCTTCCTCCAGAAAAAATCCCACCATTGCTCAAACCCGTGTTCTAGCTCATTTTGCTGCCATTTTCGATCTCCTTGTGCAAAGCTCCATTTGCAAAACTGTTTTGGGGGATTGTTCTTCGGTATGTGACTCCTCCAATGGTCCAATTAGTTTTTGCCTTAGTGCTTTATATATTGCAATTTTTTGCTGCTATGGTGACCTTGTTCTTGAGCTTGCATGTCAAATTTGTATGGTCCCAAGTAGTTTTGATGCATGATATAGCCTCTAGGCACTTGTGGGAGTAGTTGCTATTACTTTTGTTGAGTTTTGTTCACCTTTACTTTGAGTCACTAAAAATTTCAGAAATTTTTAAGAGAAAGAAAGATGTAGAGGAGAATATACCAAGGTGGTTCCTCGAGCAAGAAGATCCCGAGACTCGCGATACATGAGCCCGACTTTGAACCACCGAGGGAAGCTCAAGTGCGGACTTGTGAATGGCCGTCGGATCAATTCATGGTTCAAGCCGGTTTCAAGGAAGAATTTTACGCGTACATACAAAATGCTGGCCTTGAAGATTTCGTTTCAGACCAATGCAAGCAATATTATCAACTCACTGATTCCTTTGTGCGGAGGTTTGAATTTTCATCTAGGCGTAATAATCATTCTGTTCTATTTAATCTTTATGATGAATCATATACCATGGACCTGGAAGATTTTAATGATGCATGCAAAATCCCACAATGGGGCAGCCATAGTGATCCTCACAAAACTGAATATAATGATTTCCTTGCTAGCATCACTGTGGGAGAAACTAGAAACATTACACAGGCCACCTTGGGGAGCATTCACTTTCCTGCTATACACTATTTTGCTCTCTTCATAGGTAGATGTATTAACGGTAAACATGATCATAGCCACCTTTGCGTACCTGATCTTAGTATTCTTAAGAGTGCGGTCATGAGCGATAGACGATATAACTTGGGGGCTATTGTTGCTAGGAGGCTACATAAAAATGCTAAGGAAGGACATTTCTTTGGCGGGATTTACGCCACCCGTGTAGCTAATTATCTTGGGGTACCCATAAGGGGAAATGATATTGAGTTACCACCTGCTTTTCTTGATTATGAAGCTATGGTGCGCTACTAGTTTCTTGAGAGAAACGAACAGTCCCTCCTGTATCGACTAATCTTTGACAGACAGCGCGCTGTCCATATTACCCTTCCTGCTCCTGCCTTCTTTAACTTTCAGGAAAAACGGAGACACTTTATAACTAGAGAGGAGGCAAACGAGTACGAGAGAGAGGCGGAAGCCGCTCGCCTCCGCGCTGCAGCCGTTCAAGCGGTAGCCGCCGTAGCCTAGTACAACCCCAACTATGACTTTGGATATTATCCGGGCCAGCCATGGCCCTAGACCAACTTAGGCCAAAAGCCTAAGCTTGGGGGAGTACGTATTTCTCACCGACATTACATTCATGTTCACACACTCATTCCAGTTGTTGATGCTTATACGTTTTCATTGTATCATCCATGGTATTTTATTTCTTCTTTTCGCTTTCTTCTTGTGTGCTTAATTAACCTTGAGAAAATAAAAAAAAAATTAGTTCTAGCTTTACCTTTCAGTTTGTTGTTTCATTAAAAGAAAACCCAAAAATATTTCTCGTTCTTCTTTTGCTTGTTGGGAGTTTTCCCGTGCAAATAGCCTTTCCCGTTCTTGTTTCGAAATTTCTTTTCTTTGGGTCGTAAGGAGAAGGCCGCGATGAAAATGTTGAGTGGCTCTCATATGCATTATTGTTTATCTTACAGAGAGCCCATATTACCTTGCCTTCTCCTTTGAGTTATTGTTTGCAGATTCTAGCTTAGTCCAATGCACGTGCACTCTTATTATTATTCACACCGTTCGGTCGTGCAAGTGAAAGGTAATAATGATGATATATGATGAAGTGATTGAGATGGAGAAAAGCTGGTATGAACTCGACCTATTTTGTTTTTGTAAATATGATTAGCTCATCGTTCTGGATTTAGCTCATTATGGATGGAACATGTTTGCAATGACAATTAGAGATTATAGTTACTCATGCCATGCCTAATTAGCTAAGAGTGTATAATGGTTTGTCTTGAGTGCCAACATGCATTTTAAAATGGTTGTGATATAGTATGATAGGATGGTATCCTCCTCTGAATGATTCAAGTGGCTTGACTTGGCACATGTTCACGCATGTAGTTGAAACAAAATCAACATAGCCTCCACGATATTTATGTTCATGGTGATTTATATCCTACTCATGCGTGCATTCAATGTTGGTTAATCTCAAAGCATGTTTATCACTATTGTCGCTCTCTAGTTGTTCGCTTCCCAGTCTCTTGCTAGCCTTCACTTGTACTAAGCGGGAATACTGCTTGTGCATCCACTTTCATAAACCCAAAGTTGTTCGATATGAGTCCACCATACCTACCCATATGCGGTATTTACCTGCCGTTCCAAGTAAATTTGCATGTGCCAAACTCTAAATCTTCAAATAATATTCTGTTTTGCATGCCCGAATCGCTGATGTAGTAACTAGGGGCTGTCAGTATCTTTCATGCTAGGTGGGTTATTCTCACGATATGTGTTGATTCACTATCATTCACGAGAAAGTGGCTGGTATTCGGAATGCCCAGTTCCATGCTCAAAATCAAATCAAAACATAATGAAACAAAACTCCCCCAGGACTATTGTTTGTATGGACGGTACCCGTGGGTTCGGCTCGCCATGGAGTGTGATTGATTGGTGGAGGGGGAGTAAAAACTTTACTATTCTGTTTGGGAACCGCCTATAATGTATCTAGTATGAAAGATACCGAGATCTCTCGGTTGTTATGTTGACAATGAAAGCATACCGCTCAAAATTATTATTCATCCCTGTTTTTAAAAGCTCGAGCTCTGGCACCTCTGCAAATCAATGTTTCCCTCTGCGAAGGGCCTATCTATTTTACTTTACTGTTGAGTCATCCTCTTCTTATAAAAAGCACCAGTTAGAGAGCACCACCGCCATTTGTATGCTTTGTTATTAATTGATATTGAGTATGATTGTGACTGGATCTCTTTTACCATGAAATACAATGTCTAGTCAGTCCTTGTTCTTTAGAGGTGCTCTGCATTTATGTTTTGCGGTCTCAGAAAGGGCTAGCGAGATACAATTATATCATATTGTATCATGATTGTTTTGATCAAATTGTTGTCAGCCGAGATTTATTATTATTTCTCGCTAGTTGGTTATGCGATTGATATGAGTAAATGTGAGACCTAAATGTTATTGTGAATGTGGTTAGTCTATAATCCTTGCTGAAAATCTGAACAACAGTTAGACATATTTACAACAACAAGATCAAACAGAGTTTGTAAAAGTTTTTCTTTGCCACTTTCAGTTTGTCAACTGAATTGCTTGAGGACACGCAATGGGTGAAGCTTGGGGGAGTAGATACGTCTCCATCGTATCTACTTTTCCAAACTCTTTTGCCCTTGTTTTGGACTCTAATTTGCATGATTTGAATGGAACTAACCCGGACTGACGTTGTTTTCAGCAGAATTGCCTTGGTGTTATTTTTGTGCAGAAATAAAAGTTCTCGGATTGACCTGAAAATTTACGGAGAATATTTTTGGAATTAATAAAAAATACTGGCGAATGAATCAACCGGAGGAGGTCCACCACCTGGCCACAAGCCAGGGGTGCGCCCCCCCCTAGGGCGCGCCCCCCTGTCTTGTGGGCCCCCTGGAGCTCCGCCGACCTCAACTCCAACTCTGTATATTCCTATTCGGGGAGAAAAAAATCAGAGAGAAGAGTTCATCGCGTTTTATGATACGGAGGTGCCGCCACCTCCTGTTCTTCCTCGGGAGGGCAGATCTGGAGTCTGATTTAGGCTCCGGAGAGGGGAAATCGACGCCGTCGTCATCACCAACCATCCTTCATCACCAATTTCATGATGCTCTCCGCCATTCGTGAGTAATTCCATCGTAGGCTTGCTGGACGGTGATGGGTTGGATGAGATCTACCATGTAATCGAGTTAGTTTTGTTAGAGTTTGATCCCTAGTATCCACTATGTTCTGAGATTGATGTTGCTATGACTTTGCTATGCTTAATGATTGTCACTAGGGCCCGAGTGCCATGATTTCAGATATGAACCTATTATGTTTTCATGAATATATATGTGTTCTTGATCCTATCTTGCAAGCTGTAGACACCTATTACGAGTTGTGATCCGCATCCCCCAGGGTGACAATAACTGGGATTTTTTCCGGTGATTACCGTAGTTTGAGGAGTTCATGTATTCACTAAGTGCTAATGCTTTGGTCCGGTTCTCTATTAAAAGGAGGCCTTAATATCCCTTAGTTTCCATTAGGACCTCGCTGCCACAGGAGGGTAGGACAAAAGATGTCATGCAAGTTCTTTTCCATAAGCACGTATGACTATATATGGAATACATGCCTACATTACATTGATGAATTGGAGATAGTTCTGTATCACCCTATGTTATAACCGTTGCATGATGAATGCCATCTGACATAATTATCCATCACTGATCCATTGCCTACGAGCTTTTCACATATTGATCTTTGCTAAGTTACTTTTCCGTTGCTGTTGTTACAATCGCTACAAAACGGCTACTGTTATTTTTGCCACCGTTACCGTTACTTCCATACTACTTTGCTACTAAATTCTTTGCTACAGATATTAAGTCTTTCAGGTGTGGTTGAATTGACAACTCATCTGCTAATACTCGAGAATATTCTTTGGCTCCCCTTGTGTCGAATCAATAAATTTGGGTTGAATACTCTACCCTCGAAAACTGTTGTGATCCCCTATACTTGTGGGTTATCAGGCCACCATCACGGGAAGCAAGACGGAGGCCGCTGAGGCGAAGGCGGCTAGGGAGAGTGACCTCGCCGAGGCGGTGGCGGCTGTCAAGCGCCGCGAGGAAGTGGAGGCCAGCCTAAAGGAGCTCCAGGAGGAGCGAGCCGCCGAGGCGCAGTAGTTCCAGCTGCGTGAGGACAACCTCAAGGCTCGGGAGGTGAAGCTGGAAGATGACCTCAAGGCTCGCGAGGCGAAGTTGGAAGATGACCTCAAGGCTCGCGAGGCGAAGCTGGCAAACCGTGACTCCGTGCTGGTGAAGGTGGCGGCGAATCAGGCCGTGGAGCGAGGGCGCCTGGAGACACCACAGCGCGAGGTTACCGAGACCGAACCGTTAAACATATAGCGGCACTATAGCTGGTCTAAATCGCTGACGTTTCGGTATTTTAAACTCTGTCACGGGTAGAAAACTTCCCTCTCATCTCAACCCAATCCCTCTATCACAGCCCACCAGCCCACCTAGCCTACCCAACTGTTTAGACCGTCGGATCGCGATCAGAGGGTCCGAAAACCACACAAAAAAACAACCCTAGCTACCCTTGCTATAAAAGGAAGCCCCTCCTTCCTTATTTGAAACCCTATCTCCTTCCTCGGGATCAGCACCCCAGTCAACCCAGCGCTGCCGCCAAGTGGCTCTCGAGCCGCCCTCCACCTCTCAAGCCTGCAGCAGGCCCGCGTGAGCACATCGGAGGCCCGAGCGAGCCCATGCAACTGCCGCATCCGCGCGTGACCCATGCCGCATCCGCCCACGGCTCGCCTCGCCGGCGTCCCCGTTGCTCCTTCGCCTCCCCGGGTAAGCCGGCGCCGCTACCCCGCCGCCGGCGAACGCCGTTGGGCCCGCACCACTCCCTCTCCTCTCTTATCCTCCCTCTCTCCCGCGCTCATCTCTCTCCCTCTCTCTCTCTTGCAGGATGCTGACCCCAGACATGGCGACCCGAGGAAGCTCGCCACCGGCCTCCTCCGCCCCCTCTGGACAGATCCGGTGGCCCACGGCCAGAACTATCTGCGTTGCTCGCCTCCGGCCAGCTGCCACCTCGCCTCGCCATGCACCTACCTCGCCTCGACAGGAGGTCGAGGACGACTAGCATCCTCGCGCGTGCGTGGACCGCGCCATCCCATTCTCTTCTAGCTAGCCCAGATCCGACCCCAACTGAAGTGAGCAGCGCCACAGCCCAGATTTGACCAAGTCTTATTCGTATGGAAAAATCATCCCATATACAATTTTTGAGTGGCTATAACCAGTAAACCATGCACCCTATGGAAACATGTTATATATGAAAAAGCATCTACTCATTGCGCTCTACATGATTGTGGCATTTGCATGCATATTAGGAATCATATACTTGCTTAAATCTCTGTTACAAAGTGCTTTGTGAATTAACTACTGAAAACTGTTATTTTAATCAAACTTGCGAGGATGATTGCATCAAATCCATGCCTCCTTCGAACTTGTGCGAATGGAGTAAATTGAAGTATGTCATGTGTACTTGCTGCTAATATTTTTGTCATGCCATTAAATCCATGTTTAGCCATTTATTTCTTGTTGTGAACATGCTTACTCAATGTTGCTGATTTTGAGTTGTCATAATATTTCTATCTGAAACTGTTATGTAACTTATTGTTTTGTCTTGTGAATAGCCATTGATCTATAGCCCCTTTGTTTTTGCTCACTTGGAGTGTTTTGCAAAGAATGTTGTGGACTATCATGTTGTGCCATTAGTTGCCATAAATAGACTTTGCATCATATTTATTTATGCTCTCAAACATGCCTACTTGTTAAAAACTGTTGTTCATATGCACACTGATTTTTACCAAGTCTGAGAATATGTTTAGTTCAACTTGCCTTTTTGTGTGGATGCTAGCCATGATTCTGTGCATCTCTTGCTCATGCTCATGTGAAATGAAATGGAGTCCATTATGTCAACTAATATGATATACATTTTCATGCCATGAAAAGTTCTGTAGCATATATATTTCTTGCTGTGAATATGCCTTCATGTTAAATCTGTTTGTGAAAATCACCAAGTCCGAAACTGCTATATTTTCTAGACATGTTGCGAGCATCATAGCAAGTAACCCATGACTCTTTTCACCATGATTCCTTTTGATGAAATGAAGTGCATATAACATACTACTTCCCCATGTCTTGTTTGTGCATTTTAGGTTCCTGTAGCTTGTTGTTTTGGTGGTTGCAAATTGCTATGTTGCTGTTTTGGGCAGATTATAACCAAAACTTGTATTGGTTGTTATTGTTGAATCGTGGTTCCGTTCTGAACATGTTCCACATGAAAATTGCCTAGAATTTCATATAGTTTCATAATATCATGTTGCATCCAGGTTTTAAAATGTTTGTGGTTGTCGTTTCCATGCATTCATGACATATTTATCTTCTATTAGTCATATCTTTTAGGCCATAGCTCTGTATTGAATGAACTATATATGTAACTTGACTAGAAAAATGTGTAGAATCACATGGTGCATTTTGTCTTCCTGTATCATAAATATAAAATATGTTTAGTTCTGATCTAGACCAAATTCAAAATTTGCATATGGGGTCGTCTCGGAAATACTATATGTTGTTTTCAGCCTCATTTAAAATGCCTAGATAGATAGTTTATATATGCTTCACCTCTTGCCATGTTTAACAACATTTAAACTTTTCATGTAATTAAACTAGAGTGAACTAAATAATTGATGCGGAGTTTCTTCAATATACAACCCGTTGCATATTAAACTTCACTTAATGTCACTACTAGGAAAAACCTTATAGGCAGGACACTATTAGTAGCGCTGGAAAATAACAATCGCTGCTGGTAATAAGCAGTAGCGCTGTCTTGTGGAAGCGCTACAAGTAAATGCTTAGCAGTAGCGCTGGAAACATAAAGAGCGCTACTGCTAAGCGGGACCCGACGAGCCCACCGTCACTATTTGTAGTAGCAGCGCTCCCCGCAAAAAAGCGCTACTGATAAAATCTTATCGGTAGCGCGCTTTTACTAAAAGCGCTACAGCTAATGTACCCTATCCTCTTCCCCTCGCCCGCATTGCTCACTCTCCCCTGCACACACACACTCTCTCTCTCGCTCGCCACGCCGTCGCCGCCGTCTCCTCCATTGTGGTAGACCTCCTCCTCGCCCCCACCCTCGTCTCGCCCTCCTCCCCCGGCCCTCACCCTCCTCCCCCGGCCCTCACCCTCCTCCCCCGACCCTCACCCTCCTTCCTTCGGCCACCACCTCCTCCTCCAGCCACCGCCCCTTCTCCTCCTCCGGCCACTTCCCTCCCTCCCTCCTCCCTCCATCCATCCCTCCCTCCCTCCCTCCCACCCTCTTCCTCTGACCCTCTCCCTCCATCCCTCCATCCCTCCCCTATTGCATTGAATTTAGTTTTAGTAACTAGCTAGGGTTAGAACTAGGATGGATGGATAGATGTTAGTGTTAGAACTAGGATAGTTTTAGTATTTTTTTGAAATGAAAATGTGAAATAGGATTTTTTTGAAATGAAAATGTGAAATAGGATTTTTTTTCAAATGAAAACTGGCCCTATATAATTGTTCCCAAGTGCCCAAATGATCCGAGTGGCCTATGTTTCGCCGGAATGTTGATTCATTTCCATTCCGATGAATTTCAGGCGCTCGATATGTCCACTTTTTAGCAAAGGTCATGTCGAAATTTTGGCAAGACTTGTGCTAGAAAGTAGGCATATCGAGTGCCGGGATTTGCTGGGAAACGGCATTCCGGAAAACCGAGTCAAAAATGAGTCTAAAATGAGTTTAAGAAATTAAGCATTTCTAAAATAGAAAAACATTAAACGATAAGAAAATGTTCTCATAGGAATTTGTCTCGACGTCGACGATGCCTGGCCCGCACCCTCGTCGGCGTCGAGTCGGCGTCGACATCCTTGAGAGGCGCGATGTCCGGGACTGGGCTCCGCCGGGCTGGCACTGGGAGGTGCTACCTTCCAGGGCTCGGAGCTTGGTGAGGAATCCTGGTCTTGTCGTCGACCCGGAGCTTCTTTGGTGGCGGTCGCGTGGGCTACTTTCGGTGCAGAGGCAGTGGGCCCCCGCGGAGGTGGTACGTCGCCGTGTCAGGGAGGAGGACGAGCATGTCCGTCGCTACATGGCGGCGTTGGACGCCAGGTTCTCCAATACCTGGCAGGTTCTTCAGGGATCTCACCCGTGTTATGATCCGGTGATGGTTCCTTATCTTTGGGTGTCCACCGTCAGCGACTTAGAGACCGCTAGTGAACCGAGTTCACCGTCCTCCACTTTGGATTCTAGGATATTCGATCTGTATTAGTGATCTTATATGATAATATTCGAGATGTATTAGTTAATATTTGATGATGCATTATTAACTGGATTAGTGATATTATATTCGAGTTCATTATAAATGTATTAGTGATATTATATTCGAGTTCATTATAATTGTATTAGTGATATTATATTGTTATAATGCGTGTGTGACTTTCGGTCTGTCGTTGCTCCTTGTATGACTTTCATGTGTGTTCTTGATGGAGGAATCCCGACTATTGTAGTGGGGGCGTTTCTTCCTCTTCTCTTCTTGCGATATATACCTCGGTATAATGCGCAAGGAGAGAAGAGGGAGTACGCCCATCACCGACGGTCGAACTATTAGTGTGAGAGAGTGTCCACCAATATATACACCACCATATCAGTGTGAGAGAGTGCGGACCAACACACCATGAGACATGAGAGTTATTTAAGGAAAGCCTCGACGGACCGAAAGTCAACCGATATTGAATTAGGTCTATTTGGACATGTGTGTATGTTATTGCTCAATATGTCTTACATTAGCAATGGTCATGCCGTACTTTTTGAATCATGAACACAGGAAATGTCGTCGTCTGATGACGATGATAGGATCCAAGTGTGTGAACTCTGCGGCGAAGATAAGGGTCTTTGCGACCAGCCTGGGCTGCGAGACGGCAGGTTCTTCACCATGAAGCTTTATGAGGACTTCGATATTTCTACCGTACGCAACGATGACAACTGTTTTTTCGTAATTAAGCATGACTTCTGTTTCTTTGCTTCAACGTGTAATTTTTGTTTTATACAATTCGACTAGTTCATCCCCTGTCATGCAAGACGGTATTTCTTGGAGAGGCTCAGTTTCGAAGAGCACGAGAGTTTCGAGACGAGGATAGCCAACCTGACGACTAAACATGGTCACACATTTCTGGTCAAAGTAATGAATGCAGAGAATAACACAGAATTAGGATGCTCAAATTGGAAAGCTCTTTGCAAGGCATATGGATTTAAGGAGGATATGGAAATAACCTTCGATCTTCGTCCTGAAGATCATATTGAAGGTAACATCGACATTTGGATGGATGTCGATATGCTTCCTGTTTTACCTCCATGTGAGTTTATCAACCATGCATATTTGTCAAGTAATTTGCATTCTATATTTAAAAATAGTTAGTGTTCATCCATACTAAATTTGTTAATTTATAATTTACAGCTTATTTCGTTTCTTCGAGTGAAACACAGAAAATAATTGACACGACATACTACACTTATGGATCACAACTAACTTGGGAGGAGAAGGGTGATCTTATCAACTTTGTTATTGGTGTCCTAGTTGGTAGGGAGATCTTCCCGTATAATTTGGGAACTGGCCCAAATTATACATTGTACAGGACACTAGTGCATAGGTTGAGGGCGGATGACATTCGCCGAAATATCTTGGTAAGAGTTGCTAATTAAGCACACTACTATTGCATAAATGGTATTGATTACATTGCTAACTAGGCTACTATTATGTTCTTCAACAGAAACTGCCAAATGAAGTTGTGCCTGTGTTGATGCAACCCGAAGGTAATATGACAATTAAAAGCCCCTTCCAGCCCGAGTTCTCTTTTGCATGCTCGACTGAGCGCAAACCACCAAGACGGCTCCAAATTGAAGCATGGGGACAAATAAAGAAGGATCGCAAGCCACAAGTTGGAGACCGTTGGATCTCTTTGCTTCATCATGGAGACATAGGTGTTATTCTGTTTTATGTCATTTTACCTAGGAGGGACGACTAGGTCCTATGAGAGAGAAGTTTAGTTAACTTATATGGTCGATTAGGATGATTACTATTATGATGTTTTTCTGTTTTATGAGATTTTAACTTGATATGATTAAGATGATGACGAGTTGTTAGATGAGTAAGATGATGTTGAGTTATATGACATATATTTGATTAAGGTGGATGGATGCAAGTGATCATGTTGAGTTAGAGGAAAATATGATGTTGTATCGCAACATCATATTTTCCTCTAACTCAACATGATCACTTGCATCCATGCACTTTAATCTAAATGTAGTTGTTGGCACAATAATTATTACTGTATAGAGCATGCACAAATACGTAGAGGGGAATGTAATTTGTGAAAGCAGGAATACTAGCAGCAGCGCTGGAAGGCATCTAGCGGCAGCGCTGGATTAACAGCAGCGCTTGCCATTCTGCATCGCTACAGATAGTTAGCAGTAGCGCTGGTCAGTGCAGCACTACTGGTAACAATGCTTAGCAGTAGCGCTGCACTAACCAGCGCTACTACTACCACTTAGTTGTAGCGCGATAGCAGTAGCGCTGGACCCAGTGCTACTGCTATAGGTATTTCAAGCGCTACTAGTAGGCTTTCTCCTAGTAGTGTGTGTAGTAGTTGATTATTGTGTTTTGCCATGCATTGCATATTTAAATGGACATGCATCATACTTGATTGTGCATCATGTCATGAATATGTTATGGTGTTTACCATGTCATTTGTTTGTTTCCGGATTGCTTCTTCTCGATAGAGTTCCGAAACCATTTCAGAGTGTGAGGATTTGTTCGACTACGTCCCGTTCGTCTACTTCACGGATTCGTTTTTCTTCCATGCGGGGACTCAGGCAAGATGATCATTTCCCTGGATACCACTACTATCATTGCCATGCTAGTTATCTCGTTTCTATCGCTATGTCTCACTACCTACCACTTGTTTGTCAAGCCTCCCAAAATGCCATGACAAGCCTCTGACCCTCCACCTTCCCAGCAAACCGTTGTTTGGCTAAGTTACCGCTTGATCAACCCCTCTTATAGCATTGCTAGTTGCAGGTGCAGGTTGATCCATGTGATAACATGGATATCTTTGGGATATCACAATATTCTTGCTATTTAATTTCATGCATCCATATACTAGGTAAAAGGTGGAAGGCTTGGTCTTTTCCTCGATGTTTTCTTTAAAATTTGCCGCCCTAGTTCCGTTTACCGGTGTTATGTTCCATATTGAGCGCTCCTAACATGCTCGGGGATGTTATGGGGACCACCTTGATTGTTCGTTTTGGGATAAAACTCTTCCGGCAAGGCCCAACATTGCTATTACATTTTCCTAATAACTAATAAAACTTGCATAGGGACACGCCGGCACTTGCAAATAATTTAATCAACAACCCAGAGCAGTGCTCCTCATAAATGTTGGTCCAACCAGGGCGATGTCCGGCGCCCCCTGGTCACCCGGGGTCTTAGCTAATCTGACGTCTAGCCCTTCTGGTAGTGCCCTAAGAAAGATATGCGCGCGGCTCCTATCAGGATCTGGCCAGCTGGGTGGTCTTGCTGAATTTGTTTTACCCTTCTCGAATGTCTTGTGCACCAATATTCCGAGGATACTTTGTGATATATCGAGGTTGAGGTTTTACACCGCAGCTTGTGGTTAGTTTGTGATGGATGACTTGGAGCACCCCTGCAGGGTTATATCTTTAGGAAAGCCGTGCCCGCGGTTATGTGTCAACTTGGAAATTGTTTAACATCCGATTATAGCAAACTTGAAGTAAACTCAATTAAAATATGCCAACCGTGTGCGCAACCGTGACCGTCTCGTCTTGTGAGGTTTGAACCAAGAAGGGAACATGGTGGGGTTATTTTTGACTCGTAAGTAGGTGTTCAAGATTAGTTCTTGATCATTACAAGTTCACGTCCGTTATGCGTCGACCACTCTTCTTATTTTGGTACTCTTAAGATAGCCAGATATTAAAGGCTTAGTGCTTGCTGCAGCCTCACCACTTAACCATTCCATACCCATCGAGCTTTGCTAGTCTTGATACCCTTGGAAATGAGATTGTTGAGTCCATGTGGCTCATAGATTACTACAACAAAAGGTGCAGGTACAGGTAATGCGATGATTTGACGTGAGCGCGATGATTTTTCTATTTGGAGTTCCTCTTCTTCATCATCGGTCATAGGATGGGTTCCAGGACGACAGCCTGGGATTAGCAAGGGTGGACGTCATCTTCTTTTTCATTTGATTTTGTCCGTAGTCGGATCCTGCTATTCTGTATGATGAATGTGATGTATTGATGTATTGGTATCTTTATGATGTAGCATGTGGCGAGTGTAAGCCAACTCCATATACTCATCTCTTCTTTACATGTATTGTGACGATTTCCATTCTTGCGAAACGAAGAGATGCGCTTCTACACCTATCGAGGCCCTCGAGCTAGGATGAGGATAGTACTGCATCTTGGGCGTTACACTCACGCAACCCATCATCTACTTATTACTCCCTAATGATTTCCCTTAGTCCCAAGTATGGTGAAGTTTCATATAGTCAACGTTCACCTAACACCACTAAATGAATAGCAACATACACATCATCAAAATATCAAACGAATACCAACATCACATGATTAACTATAACAAGACTTCTCCCATGTCCTCAAGAACAAAAGTAACTGATACGTATCCAACGTATCTATAATTTTTAATTGTTCCACGCTGTTATATTATCATTCTTGAATGTTTTACAATCATTTTATAGCAACTTTATATCATTTTTAGGGACTAACCTATTGACATAGTGCCAAGTGCTAGTTGCTGTTTTTTGCTTGTTTTTTTACTTCGCAGAATATCAATACCAAACGGAGTCCAATCACGACGAAACTTTTTGGAGATTTTTTTTGGACCAGAAGGAAGCCAGTGGGCCAAAGAAGTACCCAGGAGGGAGCCCAGGCGGCCCACAAGACACCAGGGCGCGCTAGAGGCCCCGGGCGCGCCCTGGTGGGTTGTGGCCGCCTCGGGAGACCCCTCCACTTCCTCCAAGCTCTATAAATACTGAAATATTCCAAAGACCCTAGGGGAGTCAACGAAAAATACTTCCAGCCATCGCAAGTTCTAGAACCGCGAGATCCTGTCTAACACCATCACGGAGGGGTTCATCATCCTCATTGGTGCCTCTCCGATGATGTGTGAGTAGTCCACCTTAGACCTACGGGTCCGTAGGCAGTAGCTAGATGGCTTTCTCTCTCTCTTTTGATTCTCAATACAATGGTCTCTTGGAGATCTATTTGATGTAATGACTTTTTGCGGTGTGTTTCTTCGGATCCGATGAATTTTGAGTTCATGATCAGTTTCTATCCATGAATATTATTTGAGTCTTCTTTGATCTGTTATATGCATGATTACTTATAGCCTCGTATTTCTTCTTTGAATATTTGGTTTAGTTAGGCCAACTAGATCAATTTTTCTTGCCATGGAAGGAGGTGCTTTGTGATGGGTTCGATCTTGCGGTGTCCTCTCCCAGTGACTGAAGGGGCAGCGAGGCATGCATGTATCGTTGCTATTAAGGACAACAAGATGGGGTATATTCCTACATGAATAGATCTTGTCTACATCATGTCACCGTTCTTATTGCATTACTCCATTTTTCCATGAACTTAATACACTAGATGCATGCTGGATAGCGGTCGATGTGTGGAGTAATAGTAGTAGATGTAGAATCATTTCGGTCTAGTAATCTTGGACATGATGCCTATATAATGATAATCGCCTTGGATATCGTCATGATTATTTGATCTTCTATCAATTGCCCAACAGTAATTTGTTTACCCACCGTGTGCTATACTCATGAGAGAAGCCACTAGTGAAACCTACAGCCCCCGGGTCTACCGTTCCAACATATTGCTTTCTGATCTATCTTTTGCCGCTTTTATTTTCAGATCTATTATTCCAAAAACCCAAAAATACCTTGCTGCACTTTTTATTTGCCTCTATTATTTTGTGTTCTTGTGCGATCTATCTATCCAATCTACTACAATCTAATCTATCTTTTTACCGTGGAGAGATTGACAACCTCTCTTTTGTGTCGGGTTGCAAGTATTTGTTCTTTGTGTGTAGGTACCATTTACATAGTGTTGCGTGGTTCTCCTACTGGTTCGATAACCTTGGTTTCATAACTGAGGGAAATACTTACCGTCGCTATGCTGCATCATCCCTTCCTCTTTGGGGAATTACCGACGCAGTCTCAAGCCACGTCAAAGGAATTTCTGGCGCCGTTGCCGGGGAGACATCATCAACATCTACCAGGTTCCTAATCACAAATCTCATCTCCTTACAATTACATTATTCGCCATTTGCCTCTTGTTTTCCTCTCCCCCACTCACAAATTTGCCGTTTTATTCGCCCTCTTTTTCGTTTGCCCTTTTTCTCGTCAGATCTCTTGCTTGGTTGCAATCTTGTTTGCGTAGTCACGATGACTCAAGAAAATACCAAATTGTGTGATTTTTCCAATACCAATAATAATAATTTTATTAGTACTCCGATTTCTCCTCCCGCCACTAGTGCGGTGTCTTGTGATATTAATGCCGCTTTGTTGAATCTTGTCATGAAAGATCAATTTTCCGGTAGTCCTAATGAGGATGCCGCGTCCCATCTAAACACATTCATAGAATTGTGTGATATGCAAAAGAAAAAAAGATGTGGACAATGATATAGTGAAGTTGAAATTATTTCCTTTCTCCTTGCGGGATCGTGCAAAATTTTGGTTTTCTTCTTTGCCTCGCAATAGTATCGATTCTTGGAATAAGTGCAAGGATGCTTTTATTACTAAGTATTTTCCGCCCGCGAAAATAATTTCCCTTAGAACTCAAATCATGAATTTTAAGCAATTTGAGCATGAACATGTTGCACAATCTTGGGAGAGAATGAAATTGATGCTAAGAAATTGTCCTACTCATGGTTTAAATCTTTGGATGATCATACAAAAAAATTATGCGGGATTGAATTTTGTCTCTAGAAATCTTTTAGATTCCGCCGCGGGTGGTATTTTTATGGAAATTACTTTGGGAGAAGCTACTAAATTGCTAGATAATATTATGGCAAATTATTCACAATGGCATACTGAAAGAGCACCTACTAGTAAAAAGGTTAATTCGGTTGAAGAAATTAGTACTTTGAGTGAAAAAGTTGATGCTCTTACGAAGTTGGTTGCTAGTAAAAATGCTCCTATTGATCTTAATGATGTGCCTTTGTCTACTTTGATTGAGCAAAATAGTGATTGTGTAGATGTGAACTTCATCTCGCGAAACAATTTTAATAACAATGCTTATAGAGGTAATTTTAATCCTAGGCCTTTTCCTGGAAATTCCTCTAATAATTATGGTAATTCCTATGGTAATTATACTTACAATAATAATAGGAACCCCTCTGATCTTGAGAGTAATATTAAAGAATTTATCAATGCTCAAAAGGTTTTCAATACTACGATAGAAGAAAAGTTGAACAAGATTGATGATAGTCTAGAAGCATTGATATAATTTCCCATGATGTGGAAAATCTCAAGTTGAAAGCTTTTGCACCTAAGATTGATGAATCAATTAAAGCTTTATTTGTCTCTATGTATGAAAGTAAGAAAAGAACCGCTATGCTTAGAGCTAAAAGAGAATTCTTAGAAAAAGTGTTTTCTAGTGATTGCCTTCATAAAAATGACGAAGATCTTAAAGTGATTGATGTTTCTTCTATTGATTCCTTGTTTAGTAATATTAAAATTGATGATAAAGGGACTGAAGTAGAGTCAACTTTAGCTAGAAGGCGTCCCAATGATTTGGAGGGTGAAAATCTTGATGAAAAAATTGATGAAAGTGGGTTTGAAGAGGTCAAAATGTTAACTAGTGATGTGCCCACTATTTTGGATTGCAAAGACTTTAATTACAATAGTTGCTCTTTGATTGAATGTATTTATTTGCTGCAATCCATCTTAAATTCACCCCATGCTTATGAACAAAATAAAGCTTTTACTAAACATATTGTGGATGCCATGATGAAATCTTTTGAAGATAAGTTGGAGTTAGCGATTTAAATTCCTAGAAAATTAAATGATGAGTGGGAACCTACCATTAAAGTCAAGGTTAAAAATTATGAGTGCTTTTCTTTATGTGATTTGGGTGCTAGTGTTTCCATGATTCCGAAATCTCTCTGTGATGTGCTTGGTCTTACCAATATTGAAGAATGTTCTCTTAATTTGCACTTGGCGGATTCTACTATTAAAAAGCCTTTGGGAAGAATTAATGATGTTCTTATTCTTGCCAATAGGATCTATGTGCCCATAGATTTTATTGTTCTTGATATTGATTGCAATCCGTCTTGTCCCATTATACTTGGAAAAGAGCCTAAGCTTGGGGATTTTACATCACCCTCAAGATAATATCCAAGGAGAAACATGCAACTAAGTTGGGGATGCCCCGAGTGGCATCCCCTCGTTCTTCTAACGACCATCGGTATTTTACTTGGAGCTATATTTTTGTTCGTCACATATCATCAGTTTTGCTTGGAGCGTCTTGTATTATTTGAGTCTTTGCTTGATTTTCTTTTTAGTTTGTCACAAGTATCCTTGCTGGACACACCTATTTGAGAGAGCCAAAATTATGCTATGATTTGTTAAAATTGCTCTATATGCTTCACTTAAATTTTTTGAGCTATGGAATTGCTCTAGTGCTTCACTTATATCTTTTTGAGCACGGTGTGCTTTAAATTTTGTAGAAATACTCTCATGCTTCACCTAGATTAATTTGAGAGTTAGTAAATTTTGAATAAATTATATTATTTTGAGAGATGAAATTTTTATGCTCATGTTCTTCACTTAAATTTGTTTGAGCTTGTCAAAAGCAATGGCAAAATATGAAACTAGTCCCAAAGTGATAGATATTCAAGAGGGATATAATAAAAACTTTCATGAAGATCATTGGACAAATTAAACTTGATTCCTTGTAATAGTTTTGAGACATGATGATAGTGATATGTGAGTCATGTTGGTGAGTAATTATGCTTTAGTAAGAATATTGGTGTTAAGGTTTGTGATTCCCTATGCAAGCACGAAAGTCAATATTTATGCAATGAAATTACATCCTACTTATGGTGCATTATTCGATGTTAGTTATGCTCAATGCCCGTTTATGTGAATTTTCGTTTCTTGGTTGGTTGCTTCTCAATCTATTTGTTAGCCTCCACTTGTACTAAGTAGAAATACTACTTGTGCATCCAAAATCCTTAAACCTAGTTTTGCCTTATGAGTCCACTATACCTACCTACATGCGGTATTTCCATGCCGTTCTAAGCAAATTTGTATGTGCCATCTCTAATTTTCAAAATGAATTTCCTTTTTGTGTGCTCGTACCGCTCATGGAACGATAGGGGGTGTCCAATATTTTTCCATGCTAGATGTGTTATTCTCAAAATAAGTGTTTATTCACTTGTCATTGCATGAGAGTACGGTGCTAATAGGGATGCCCAGTCCCGAAATGAAAAAGAAATTTACTTTATGTTGTCAAATAATAAATTCCTTGGAAAGTGTTGGTATGGAAGGCAACCGTGGATACGGCTAGCCATGGATTGTGAAAGAATGGTGGAAAAAGGAATAAACTTTACTTTATGCTTGGGAACCACCTATGATGTATCTAGCATGGAAAGTATTGAGAACTACTTTGTCGTTTTCGTTGACAGGAAAGGCATGCCACCCAAAATATTTTTCTCTCTAAATTTAAGCTTAGAGCTCTCGCACCTCTACAAATCCCTACTTCCCTCTGCGAAGGGCCTATCTATTTACTTTATGCAATTTTTATTTTTTAATTGAGTCTCCATCTTCTCTTATAAAGCACCAACTAGGGGGCACTATGATCATACTTGTGCATTGGGTGTAGTTAATATTTGAGTGTGTTTCATGAATGGATCAATGATTGAGCATGATGGGCTAGGGATAACTTTCTTTAGTGTTGATATTTTGAAAGACATGGTTGCTTGTTAGCATGCTTGAGTATTAAAGTCTTTATGTCAAAACTAGACTATTGCTTTGAACCATCTAAAAGTCCAAATGTCCATGTTACAAAAGAAAAGAATATGTGATGAACATGTTAGGCAGCATTCCACAACAAAAATTCTGTTTTTATCATTTACCTACTCGAGGACGAGTAGGAATTAAGCTTGGGGATGTTGATACGTCTCCAACGTATCTATAATTTTTATTGTTCCATGCTGTTATATTATCATTCTTGCATGTTTTACAATCATTTAATAGCAACTTTATATCATTTTTTGGGACTAACCTATTGACATAGTGCCAAGTGCCAGTTGCTGTTTTTTTCTTGTTTTTTTTACTTTGGAGAATATCAGTACCAAACGGAGTGCAATCGCGATGAAACTTTTTGGAGATTTTTTTGGACCAAAAGGAAGCCAGTGGGCCAAAGAAGTACCCAGGAGGGAGCCCAAGCGGCCCATAAGACACCAGGGCGCGCCCTGGTGGGTTGTGGTCGCCTCGGGAGTCCACCACCTCTGAGCTATATAAATACCCAAATACTCCAGAAACCCTAGGGGAGTCGACAAAAAATACTTCTAGCCGCCGCAAGTTCAAGAACCGCGAGATCCAATCTAAGACCGTCAGGTAGGGGTTCACCATCCTCATTGGTGCCTTTCCGATGATGCGTGAGTAGTCCACCATAGACCTACGGGTCCGTAGGCAGTAGCTAGATAGCTTTGTCTCTCTCTTTTGATTCTCAATACAATGGTCTCTTGGAGATCTATTTGATGTAATGACTTTTTGCGGTGTGTTTGTTGGGATTCGATGAATTTTGAGTTCATGATCAGTTTCGATCCATGAATATTATTTGAGTCTTCTTTGATCTCTTATATGCATGATTACTTATAGCCTTGTATTTGTTCTTCGAATCTTTGGTTTAGTTAGGCCAACTAGATTGATTTTTCTTGCCATGTGAAGAGGTGCTTTGTGATGGGTTCGATCTTGCGGTGTCTTGTCCCAGTGACAGAAGGGGCAGCGAGGCACACATGTATCGTTTCTATTAAGGATAACAGGATGGGGTCTATTCCTACATGAATAGATTTTGTCTACATCATGTCACAGTTCTTATTGCATTACTCTGTTTTTCCATGAACTTAATACACTAGATGCATGCTGGATAGCGGTCGATGTGTGGAGTAATAGTAGTAGATGCATAATCGTTTTGGTCTACTAATCTTGGACGTGATGCCTATATAATGATCATCGCCTTGGATATCGCCATGATTATTTGATCTTCTATCAATTGCCCAACAGTAATTTGTTTACCCACCGTGTGCTATTCTCATGAGAGAAGCCACTAGTGAAACCTACGGTCCCCGGGTCTACTTTTCCAACATATTGCTTTCCGATCTATCTTTTTCCGCTTTTGTTTTCACATCTATTATTCCAAAAACCCAAAAATACCTTGCTGCACTTTTTATTTGCCTCTTTTATTTTGTATTCTTGTGCGATCTATCTATCCAATCTACTACAATCTAATCTATCTTTTTACCGTGGAGAGATTGACAACCTCTCTTTCACGTCGGGTTGCAAGTATTTGTTCTTTTTGTGTAGGTACCGTTTACATAGTGTTGCGTGGTTCTCCTACTGGTTTGATAACCTTGTTTTCATAACTGATGGAAATACTTACCGTCGTTGTGCTGCATCATCCCTTCCTCTTTGGGGAAATACCAACGCAGTCTCAAGCCACACTAGTAACTACTCACAAATCCTCTTAATGTTCAAGATCAGAGGTGTATTGAATATGCAAAAGGATCTGAACATATAATATTCCACCTAATAAACCAACTAGAATCAGCTACGAGATGTAATCAACACTACTAGCGACCCACAGGTACCAATCTGAGGATTGGAGACAAATATTGAATACAAGAGATGCACTAGGGTTTGAGATGAGATGGTGCTGGTGAAGTTTGGTCCTCCCATGATGGAGGAACCATTGGCGATGACGAAGGCTTCAATTTGCCCCTCCCGGAGGGAAGTTCCTCCGATGGAATCGCTCCGGCGGAGAGCAAAAGTGCTCCTGCCCAGGTTCCGCCTCGAGATGGCGGTGCTTTGTCCCGAAAATCTTCTCTTGATATTTTCTTCAGCAAATAGCATCATATAGGGGAAGATGGGCCACGAAGGCCTGCTGGTGGGGCCACGAGCTCTGGGGGCGCGTCCTGGGGGTAGGGCGCGCCCACCAGGCTCCTAGATCCCTGTTGGGTCCCCTTCTGGTAATTCCTTCGCCACTATTTTTTGTATATTCCAAAATAATTCTTCATAGAATTTAAAGTCATTTGGAGTTGCAGAGAATATCCAACTCTTCTGTAGCCTTTTCTGGTCGAGAATTAGAACTGCCAGCAATCTCCCTCTTTGTATGAAACTTGCAAATTAAGAGAGAAAAGGCATTAGGATTGCATCATAAAGTGAAATAATGACTCAAAACATGATAAATATCAATAGGAAAACATGATGCAAAGTCGCTAGACCTCAAGGGAAAGCCGAACTCGATAATCATGACCGCATGCTTAGAGAGAGGTATCAATAAAATAAAATACGTACATGAAAGCATCATGATCATTATCATAGCAGCAATATAATACCATAAAACTTCTCATGAACAAGTGGTAATTCATTCACAAGCTAAAGTATGAATTATAAACTTCATTGAAAACTAACAAACTATGTTCTTAGTCATTGAAACAATTACAATCCATCATATTTTCAGAAAGAGTCTATGTAAGAGCTTTGTTTAGGAAGTTCACATACTCAACTATCATTTAGTCTTCTATGAGTGCTGACACTCACGGCATACTTATGGAGCAAAAAGTTTCAATCAGATACATAGGAAAACAGGGGTTTATAGTTTTAACCTACCAACTATTTATCTCTAGGATAATGTCAACAATAATAACTCATGATTACGTACATCCAACTAGATATATATGCCTGGATCTTTCCCCAACACATGTTGCTTTCCAAGTGGAGAATAAATAAGAATGGAATAGGAATGAATATTATTGACTCTTGCATAAAAGTAAATACGGAAAAGATAGGCCCTTCGCAGAGGGAAGCAGAGGTTGTCATGCACTTTTTGTTTGGATGTGCAAACTCTTAATGGAAAGGAACCTCACTTTATATTGCCCCTTGTGATAACAACCTTTATTATTAAATTTGACGCTTTTATTTCTTTACCATCACAAGTTCGTACAAAGCTTATTTTCCCTTACAATAAAGGATCATACATATTTAGGAGCAACTTTTATTGCTTTTGCACCATGACAACTTACTTGAAGGATCTTATTCAATCCATAGGTAGATATGGTGGACTCTCATGGCAAGAAACTGGGTTTAAGGGTTTTGGATGCACAAGTAGTATCTCTACTTAGTGAGAAGTTTTGGCTAGCAAAAGATTATGACCAAGCACCACATGTTAGAGGATCCATGATAATATAACTTCCATGTGAATATAAGCAAACATAACCCATTACATTGTGTTCCTTCTCCAACATCAACTAGTTGGTCATGCATAGAATATTTAATGGGGGCTCACAATCATAAAAGATGTCCAAGATGGTATATTTATATGTGAGACTTCTCTTTCGTTATTACTTTTGCATGCATTGCATCAATGACCAATGTTATGTTTGTAAACTTCCTACAAATCTTACGAATTATACTTCTTTCAAAGTGATGTCATCACTCCCCATGGGATTAGCATATGAGCTATTTATGCTTTTCATTGCTAACAAAAAGGTAAAGCAAACAAACCCAAACTACTCTTTATTATATAAATCTCACACTCGATTACATAGATATATAGATAACGGAGCAAGCACTCAAAACTAAATCATACTAAAACTTTATTCTTCTAAATCATAAAATAACTAATCGATCTAAGATAGGTAATGATGTTAAAAGGGATGGTGATACGATACTGTGGCACCTCGCCCAAGCCTGAAACAAGCCAGGGTGGTGCTCATACCCGTGTGCTCAAGTTTCTTTCTTCAGTGATGGTGGTGATGAAGTGGTAGATTTTTCCTTCATCTTCCAGGGTATAGTTTGTCCATCGCAAAAGGAAGAGCGACTCTCCGGAATCCTGAAATCTGCAGCTATGCTCGTCCTCTTGAAACGGGATTCATACTATGAGTTTTGGCTTTGTAGGTCATAGATTTGGGCTTGAAGATCTTTGATCCGTGTGTGGCGCTTGAAGATAGCTTCTCCAATATCTTTGTTGTCCATCTTATGCTCACAAATAAAATCTGTGATCATGGAGTGATTGGCACAGGGTCCTCATTCCACCATCCGTTGGCACTTGAAGATGGGGCCCTTAGTCCGGGACTTGTACACAGACCTTGCTGGGCGAACGCCAACCTCGAAGCAACATCAAGCAAGGACCAAAGCAACCGGCAAGCCTCCTTGCTGGTAGAGAAGACCCGACTACGAGCGCCCCCGCCAAGATCTCCGCTCGCCAAGCCGTCGCTCCATGTCGCCAGGCTGACTGTCTACATCAGCTAGGTGTCAAATGGGCAGGTGTCGGGGCATTGATGCTCATGATCACCTATGGGACCAGTGTCCCCTTTGGGGATCGGCAAGGGGGGTCACGTTGAACAAAGAGCGGAGAGCATGAGACGGCGCGACGATCACGACACATGCATTTTACCCAGGTTCGGGCTGCTGCTAAGCGTAAAACTCAACTCCTGCTTTTGGTGGATTGATTAGAGGAACACGAAGAATGCGCAGTGCCCAATCCCGGCAAGAGCTGCTGTCGGGGTGAGCTACCACGCGAGTACAGCTGTCCAAAGGTCCGAATCTTGAGCTAGGTAGCCTTGGGCCTCCTTTTATAGTGCAAGGGGTTACCACAATGGCAAAACAGTCACTATCTATCGAATAGATAGCTTAGCAGAGCTATCATACCTAACTCTGGCATTTAGGACAAAATACCATGATTACTAGCCTCGGTGGCGCTCGGGGGTGCATCCCCGGCAAGCTCTTGCCACCGCTTGGTCGGTCGTTGCTTATGGTCTTGACACGCTGTAGGGCGGGTGTCAACCGAGCATAACTTGCCTCCCGATGTGTCGCCACGTATTTACCGAGAGCTGATTAGCCGCTTGAGGGCTCGACACCGCATCGATAAGTGACTGACGTAGCGATGCGGTGGAGCGGTGGCTAGTTAGCTCGCGCCTGTCGGGGGATGGCTTGCCGGGTCTTCAGGAAGGTGCGCATGTCTTGGTCCCCGGAAAGCGCCGGGGGCGTGCTTAGTGCGTTGCAGTCCAGGCATGGGCTGCCGCGTCGGGCTTGTTGGAGTCCGGTCTTGATTACTCGTCGGGTTTGTACGAGCGTTGAAGGGTTCAGCTACTACCACCTGTGCATAAGTCAGGGGCACTGGGTACCCCTGTACTAGTGCACTGACAGGAGCCCCCGGGTCTAGCCCACACGCGCTCGCCAAGTACCGTTGGGTCAGGCCCAAAATCTATGCACAGGCGCGCAATGTGAGGGAGTAACTGCCAATTTATTGGTCAGCACTGACCTACCACTTCAGGCCGTTTCCGCCACGCGTGCCGCATGCATAGCGAGGAGTTAGCGACGGGTGCACGTGACTTAAAGCCCTGGTCGTGGCAGAAACCACAGCGCCATGGATTGGAGCAATGGGGCGGTTACCTGTTCGCCCGTGATCATGGGTGGTGGAATTTGTGGAGATGGGCGGCGACCTTTGCAGCGGAGGAGAGCCAGCCCCCACGCTCTCCCCTATAAATTGGGGGCCACGAGGGGCGATGCTCATCCATCCTTTCTTCCTCCTTAAGTCCGAATCCACACAGCTCGCCCTTCTGCTTCCTTGTCTTGAGCTGCGTCCCCCCTCCCATGCTCAGTCCCCGTCATGGATAGACGACTCTGAGCTGAAGGCTGGTCGGCGAAGTCTTGGATGGAGGAGCGGGCAGCGTGGTGGCCGTGTTGGAGACAGCTGCGGCCGCACGCCTGCTGCCGCGCTGCCCGCCTCTTTAGCCTCGACGGAGCGCCATGCGATTGACATCGCGTCGGGATCTATATTCGAGGTGCAGCGTCGCGGCGGTCCGCGGACCCCGCGTTCCTTCTTCAAGGTGATGGAGAAAAACTGCCCACACGGCCACCACGGGCGTGTGCATGGTTGTAGCCGTGAGACATCGTTTATCGAGGTGAAGCTCTCCCCCCGCAGTGTTTTGGATGGAGCATACGGGAGGGAGCCCTTCATCTTCACGTGCTCTTCTAAGGCGGGGGATGGAACTCCCCGCCTTTGGCCACCGGGGACGACCATGCTCTCTGTGGGGTCCCCGGGTTACCGCGCCTGGAGCTTGGGCGATGGCGGGGGCGTCTCCTCGAGCGGTGGCGATGAGGAAGACGATGGCGGTCGGGGACCTACGACGCATCAGGAGCACGGATGAGGTCTCCAACACGTCGCGTTCCCCGGCAGCACCATCATCACCAGCTGGGCTCCGGCAGCGCCACCATCTGCACCTGTCCTCCGCCTTCTTTCCCCTTGTCGGTCTTGTCCGCTCCATCGGCTTCGTCCGCCCTGCCTGGGGACAGGGCCCTTCTGCTCGCCGGTGGCGTCCCTCTGGTCCTGGCTGGGAAGCGTCGAATCCCGGCCAGGCACTCCTTGTGCCCTCTGTTCCTTCTTTACCTAATACCTGAGAGGAGAGGGACAAGAAAGGCATTACGGGGCATTTATCTTTTTGTAAGTAAAAAATGTAGGCGTTTGCCAAATTTTAGCTGATCAGAATGTAATTTTGTATCCACTTTGTATCGGAAATGAATGAGAAAAAGGTGTTGTCTTTCTTTCGCAAGTACTATCCCTTTCCCTTCCTTATTTATACTGCATCGGTATGTTTTGTATTTGCTACACGGAGCTGCTTGCCGGGTCATCATTCAAACCACGAGCGCCAAATAGGGGAAACGAGCCCCCGATAGGAGGTTGGCGTTGTTCCCCGGCAGAGCTCCTTGTCGGTGTCGGCGCCGCCACCCCTCCCACAGTCGTTAGACGAGGCCAGGGGGATGGCTCATCCCAACAAGGGTTCTCTTGACGTGGATGACTCCACCACCCGCAATAAGGAAGATATTAAGGATTTCCTTGAGGGATCGAAAGGTACTGAACTTGGGGTATGCGATATACTTATCTTTCCCAAGCAGTATCCCCTTCCGGAGTGTGATGGGCCACCATCCCTGTTTCTTTGTTTCCCTTCCCTGTTTTTCCGATGGTCAAACATGTAGGGTGAGAACAGTAACAAAGATTACGGGTTCATCAAGTATTCTAGCAAATCCTTATAACTCAAAAGCGATAACATTGCAGTCATAAAAAATGCGTAATGAGCATGTAAAGATGATGATATGATGCAATGTCTAGCTTTATTATCGTTGCACAGGGTCTGCGCCTGGCTTCGTACAAAGGGTTACATGCAACATCGGCAAGGCTTGTACAAAAGGTGGCTGCCGGGGACTGAGCCCGGCAGCCGCGCCTTACGGGTAGAACTTACGAAGATGCTCAATGTTCCATGAGTTAAGCACTTTGGTGCCATTTTCGGTCTCCAGAGGGACTGCGCCAGGTCTGGTGACTCGTGCTACCCGGTAAGGGCCTTCCCACTTCGGCGTCAACTTGTTAGTACCCTTGGCAGACTGAACACGCCTAAGGACAAGGTCACCTTCCTCAAGGCTCCGGGCATGGACCATGTGGCTATGGTAGCGGCGCAAGGCTTGCTGGTAACGTGCAGCATGCACCGCAGCCCGGAGACGGTCTTCCTCGAGGAGCATGGCATCGTCATGCCATAGCTGTTGTTGCTCTACTTCATCGTAGGCAAGCACTCGAGGTGACCCGTATATGAGTTCCGTGGGGAGTACTGCTTCCACCCCGTACACTAGGGAGAAGGGCGTCTGGCCAGTAGCTCGATTTGGTGTCATCTGGAGGGACCAAAGAACCACCGGCAGCTCATCTATCTAGCGCCTGCCGCTCTTCCGCAGCTTATCAAAAGTTCTTGTCTTGAGCCCTCGTAGCACTTCAGCATTCATCCTCTCGACTTGCCTTGCTTCTCGGGTGAGCAATAGAGACGAAGGAGACCTTGCTTCCAAGGCTTTGGATATATTGCATGAAGGCGCGGCTCGTGAACTGGGTGCCATTGTCAGTGATCACTCTGTCAGGCACTCAAAAGCGGCACACCAGTCCTTTCATGAACTTGATAGCTGACTGCACGGTCACCTTTCTCACTGGTTCCACCTCAGGCCACTTTGTGAACTTGTCGGTTGCCACGAACAAGAACTCAAAGCCCCCGACAGCACAGGGAAACGGGCCCAGAATATCGAGCCCCCAGACCAAGAATGGCCAGGATAGAGGGATTGTTTGCAGGGCTTGTGCTGGTTGATGGATGTTCTTGGAATGGAACTGGCAGGCTTCACACTTGGTGACCAGCTCAGTAGTGTCCTGGAGGGCAGTGGGCCAATAGAAACCTGTCGGAAAGCTTTCCTGGCAAGGGCCCTTGATCCAATGTGGGAACCACATACCCCTCCGTGAATCTCTACCAACAGCTTCAGTCCATCCTCTCGGCAGATACACCTTAATTTCACACCGTTCGGTCGTCTTCTGTATAGGGTGTCATCGACAAACTGGTACATACTTGACCGACGGGCTACTCTTTCAGCTTCCGCTTGCTCTTCAGGGAGTTCTCCTGTTTGAAGGAAATGGAGTATATGCTGCACCCAGGTTGGAGCCTGCGGCTCGACAACAAGGACTAAAGGCGTCTCCTCGTCTCCGGGAGCGCTTGCCTCAACCATGAGAACCTGAGGTCCTGAGGGAGGGAGCTGCTCGTCAACCGGAACGGGATTTTCCCCGGCAGCTTCTCTACCGGCGGCTTCGGGAAGCTCTGCCGAGAAATGCTTGCCGGAGTTCAGCTTTCTTCTCTTCTTGGACAACGCTGATGGGGATACTGATTGTTGAGCGAGGCGGAGAACAAAAGTCCCTGGTTCCACGGGAAGCTTCTGCGCAGCGCACTTCGGTAGATGGTCAGCAATGCTGTTTTCTGCTCGTGGCACGTGCTCTGTTTGTAGTCCATCAAAATGCTCCTCCAATTTCCTCACTTCTTCCATGTATGCCTCCATCAGCGGGCTCTGGTAATCCTTGTTGACTTGCTTCACCACAAGCTGAGAATCTCCTTGGACGATCAGCCTCTTTATTCCCAACTCTGCCGCGATTCTAAGTCCGGCAAGGAGCCCCTCGTACTCAGCGGTATTGTTGGTGGCTTCCTCCCGGGAAAAGTGCATTTGGACGACGTACTTGAGGTGCTCTCCGGTGGGGGCAATGAGGAGAATGCCTGCTCCAGCACCCTGGAGTGATAAATCACCGTCAAAGTACATGATCCAATCCTTGGGTGCTTCTTTGCCGGGGAGGATTGTCTCCAGAACTTCATCATCTGGCGTGGGTGTCCATTCTGCAATAAACTCTGCCAACGCCCTGCTTTGAATGATGGAAGTTCTCTCATACTTCAATCCGAAACTTGACAATTCTAATGCCCACTCAACTATCCTGCCAGTGGCTTCGGGGTTCCTCAGTATGCATTGCAACGGGAAACATGTAACAACTGTTATCTCATGGGCTTGGAAGTAGTGGCGCAGCTTCCTCGATGCCATGATGAGGCCGAAGATCAGTTTTGTACTCCAGAGTACCTTGATCTAGCCCCCTTCAGTAGGGAACTGACAAAGTACACGGGCCGCTGCACCATTTTCTTCTTCGCCACATCTTTGGATCCACTGTCTACCATTTGATGAGGTTCCCCTTGATCTGCATCGAGTCCTGCTGCGGATGTTTCTTTCTCGCCCCCGGTAGCATCAGCAGCTGCTGCTGAATCTCCATCCATTTCCCGCTGCGCCACCAGCGCTGCACTAACCACTTGATTCATCGCTGCCAAATATAGCAGTAACGGCTCTTGCGGCTTAGGAGCGACCAAGGTGGGAGCAGAGGATAGGTAATTCTTCAGGTCTTGTAGCGATGCATCTGCCTCCGGGGTCCACTTCATCGGGCTAGCCTTCTTCAAGATCTTGAAGAACGGCAAGGCGCGCTCAGCGGACTTGGAGATGAACCTACTCAACGCGGCAACACACCCGGTCAAGCGCCTGATATCATTGATAGTCTTGGGTGTCTGTATCTGTTCAATCGCCTTAATCTTGTCGGGATTGGCTTCTATTCCTCGCTGAGATACGAAGAACCCAAGTAGCTTGCTGGATGGGACACCGAACACGCACTTTTCAGGGTTAACTTCAGGTTGATTTTGCGCAAGTTTGCAAAAGTTTCTTCAAGATCTTGTATGAGAGTGGCTTCATCCTTGGTCTTGACCACGATGTCATCCGTGTAGGCTTCCACATTTCTGTGCAGTTGAGGTCCAAAACCAATCTGAACAGCTCTGGCGAAGGTTGAACCAGCACTCTTTAACCTGAAGGGCATACGCACAAAATAGTACGTGTCGCAGGGAGTTATGAATGCGGTCTTCTCCTCATCTTCCTTGGTCATAAATATCTAGTGGTATCCGGAGTAAGCATCCAAAAAGGAGAGAAAGTCACATCCGGAGGTGGAATCAAAAATCTGATCTATGCGCGGCAAGGGGAAAGGGTCCTTCGGGCAAGCTTTGTTCAAGTCAGTGAAGTCTATGCAAAGCCTCCATTTCCCATTTGCCTTTCGTACCACCACCGGGTTTGCCAGCCAAGTTGGATACAGCACCCCTCTAACCAAACCAGCTGCTTCAAGCTTCTTGATTTCCTCGGCAATGAACTGCTGCCGCTCCAGGGCTTGCTTCCTAACCTTTTGCTTGATGGACCGGGCATGAGGACAGACAGCAAGGTGGTGCTCAATTACCTCCCTGGGAACACCGGGAATGTCAGATAGTTGCGAGGCAAACACATCGACATTCTCCCGCAGGAAGGTAACGAGCGTGCTTTCCTATTTTTCAGTAAGGGCAGCACTGATGGTGAATGTGCCACCAGTGCCGTCCAGCCTTGCCGGGAATTTCTTTGTCTCAGGATAGGTGGCCATGATCTTCTTGCTAGTGGAACTCCCCGGCAGGTCATCGTCGGGTGCGGCGCACTCTGAAGAGGCGCACTTCCCGGAGTCCTTGCCGGTGTTCCTACTAGCCTTCTTCAATTTCTCTATGCCCTTGGCGGGAGTTGGGATTTCTGTGGCTTCAGCTGCTATCGCGTCACGATACATCTGGTCTACGCAGATAACTGCGTTCTTCTTGTCGGATGGGATGGAAATGACCCCAATGGGCCCTGGCATCTTCAAGGTATTGTAGGCATAGTGAGATGCCGCCATGAACTTTGCCAGAGCTGGGCGACCGAGGATTACGTTGTAAGGCAGCGGGATCTCGGTGATGTCGAACACTATCCTCTCTGTCTGGAAGTTCAATTTCCCGCCAAATGTCACAGGCAGAGTGATCTTTCCCTTGGGTTGGCTCCTGCCGGGGTTGATTCCTTGGAATGTACCTGTAGCCTCGAGCTCTTCATCAAGGATCTGCAGTTTCTCGGCTACTTTAGGGGAGATTAAGTTCAAACCTGCCCCGCCGTCAACTAACATCTTGGACACCTTGAGGTTGCGGATTGTCGGAGAAACCAACAATGGCAAACAGCCGACCATAGTGGTACGGTCGGGATGATCCTCTTCGCCAAGGATGATAGGCGTGCCGGACCATTTGAGTGGCTTCCTAGATTCTGCAGTTGGTTCCACTACATTGACCTCGCGGGCCCACTGCATGAGCTGGCGGCGAGAGGAATGCAAGGATGCACCCCCATCAACGCACATGGCTTCGGTTGCTTTCTGAAACTCCCTGTCGCTGGAATCCTCTTCATCATCCTCATCCTCACTCATATCATCTGTTTCCTTCTTCTCTCGGCCTCCGGCGGGTTTTTCCTTTTGCTGCGGGGTTTTGTCGCGATGACCTCCTCTGCCGCCGCGGCCTTTCCCGGCAGCACCGTCCTGGCCTTTTTATTTGTCGCGCTTCTCGTACTCGGCCCTCTGCTTCTCAGCAAGTTGCTCGACCTGTCGGCATTCTTGGAGATCATGGCCCTTGGTGCGGTGAATTTTGCAGTACGGCCCATCAGAATTCCCGGACTTCTCAGCGGCAGCAGCCTCCGGGCAATCAGCGCACGCGGCAGTTCCCTTGCCGGGGGTTTCGGATTTCGCCTTCTTGCCTGTACTGAGGTCTCCGGAGCTCTCGACAGCCAATACTGCTTTTCCCTTACGCTTCCTGTTGCACTTCCTGCTTCTTCCCTTCGGGTCGGGGGCGTCGTCGTCGTCATCGGAGTCCATTTCGACGTTCGCCTCCTCGCCGGGAAGTCGCCTTCGTTCTTCAGCTCGAGCACATTTATCCGCGAAGGTGTAAAGCTCATTAACAGTCTTGGGGAGCTTGACATTCATCTTGGCTCGCATCCTCCTGTTGCGCACGTTCGAATGGAACGCGGCAATTACCGCTGTGGGATGTATATCTGGGATGTTGCGGTGCACTCGGTTGAACCTCTGGATGTACTTCCTCAAGGTTTCTCCCTGCTTTTGCGGGAGGACTTGGAGATCGCTGGGCTGGCCTAGTTCTTGATGACCACCGGTAAAGGCACCAACGAACTTGTTGTATAGGTCAACCCATGACGAAATTGAATTTTCCGGCAGGTACATCAGCCACAATCTCACGTTCGGCTTAAGTGCCAAAGGGAAATAGTTGGCGAGCACCTTTTCATCTCTTCCTCCCGCAGCTTGAACAGCTATCGTGTATATGCCCAAGAACTCCGCCGGGTTCAGCTTCCCATCATATTTCTCAGGCAGCTCAGGTTTGAAAGCTCGGGTCGACGGCCAGCAGACCCATCGCAGCTCTCTAGTGAAGGCAGGGCAACCAACCTCGTAGGGAAGGTACCCGCCAGCACTGGGCGCGGGGTCGCCGACGTCTGGACCGTTGCGCTTGTCGGATTGACGGTGCGCTTCCCGGCATCGCTCGATGGTGATGCGTGTGTCTTCTTTCCGCCGGTCTTCAAGGACACGCCATTGATCCGAGTGGTCGCGCGGGCCAGACGAGACTATGGATGCCTCGTCGTGCTCATCATCATGTGAGGCTTGCTGCGACTGCCTCTGGGCCTATTGTCGCGGAGGGGACTGCACCGTTGGGGTGGCCCCTTCGACGCGCTCGCCCGCCCAGGCTGCTGCTGTTGTTCGCGTACGTCGCGACGGCTCTGCCTGCTGGGGCTTGTTGGCTTCGATGAAAGAAATCAAACTCTGAATGGTGGCTCTCCATTCATCCATCTTATCAGCTGTTGGCATGAAGTTGAGCAGCATCTGGACTTGTGTCATGGCTTCCTCAGCGGTGCTCGGCATGGCGAAAGAGGCGGACCGTGACGGTGCTCGACTCCTCGTAAGACCAAGAGAAGCGTCGCCGCATTCCTGATGCCGTGTGCCACTCGTCGGGGCTGTCTGGCGTGGAGGGGGGCGAACCTACGGGGCTGCGGCCCCGCTCGGCGTTCCGTCTCGTTCCGCACGAGGCGTATGCCCAGTAGTCTCACCGGCGACGGGTGCGGCCGGAGGGTCATGGCTCGCACTGGACCGGGCGCCGCCGGGGCGGCCGTGGCCGTCCGGGCGATGGGGAGGTGATGGACGGTTGTTTCCCTCACCCGTGGCGCCGGGGCCGAGCTCGCCATGTTGTTCTTGTAGTCGCTCCCCTCCGACGTCTCCTGCTCCATCTCCGGCCGTCAAGGACTGGACGGGGGGACCACCTGTGCCGACCGCGTCGTCCATGATGACCGCCTCACCCGCAGCCGCCGTGGCGTCGACGACACCGGTGGCCATGTGTGTGGGTGCCTTCGAAGTGGAGGGACGCGTGGCCGCGCCGGATTTCTTCTTGGGAGCCATTATGATACGGGGCACGCCCGTGTGCGTCGATCTTTCACGAATTGGAGGTGGATTTGTGAATGAACACGATGAACACGAAGAACACGAGGGGGAAATCACAAGAGAAACACTCAAAACAAGTCTAATCACACATCCACTATGCCCACATCCACACAAGATCCACAAGGGTACAAGAACAACAAAGGGAAATAGGATACATGGTAGAGTTCATCCCAAATCCCATAGGGAGATGAGGCCTTGAATCCACTAGGGATCTTCCCTAGATAGGGGCCTTGACATCCATAAGATCTTCTCACACGTGGAGGTCGCAATCTCCTAGGAGAAGTATATGGAAGGAGCAATGCTCAACTAATCTATGAGCTAAACCATTGCTAACCCTAAAATGGAGGAGGGGTGGAGTATATATAGTGCTAGCCCACGAGGGGGTAAGTGAGAGGGATACATGGGCCTCCTGCCCGCGTCTGTCCGCACAGGGGCCGGATGTCCGGGGCTTCGGGGGTAGGCCGGATGTCCGGGCCGTGGGGTCGGATGTTCGGGGCTCGGGCGCCGGTTTCTGTGGCTCTCTGGATACATGTGCGCCGGATTTTTGGGAGCTGTTGCCAGATGTCCGACGCGTGTAGCTTCCAACAGCTTTGGCCTTGGCGCCAAAGGGATCTCCACGGGCCGGATGTCCGGGGTATGGGCCGGATGTCCGGGGCCTGGGAGGTTGCTAGGCCTTCTTCCGTCATCGCTTCCATGCTTCCCTCGCGGATGGTGTAGTCGTTCCTCGGCACTAGCACTGCTCCTCGTCATCCGTGAAGCTCCTACAATACCTATGTATGCACACGAGGGGAGTGTCAAGTAGTATACCATCCTCGAAGGGATCAAGTGAACACGTGTAAAGGAGATGATTCACCTTAATGTATGTGAAGTAGATGTCGCACGTGTCACTTGCCAAATGGGCTGTTGTCATGGTGATGTCCGTAGGATGCTCCACATCACATTGTTGAAGAACATGATGATGAAGATCGATCCGCCGTTCACGAACTCGGGTTCGCGCAAATGATGCACGGCCCCTACCTGGCGCGCCAAAGATGTCGGGGCACGGATGCTCACGATCACCTATGCGACCAGAGGCCCCTTAGTAGTTTGGCAAGGGGGGTCACGTTGCACAAAGAGCGGAGAGCATGAGACGGCGCGACGATCACGACACAAGCATTTTACCCAGGTTCGGGCCGCTGCTAAGCGTAAAACCCTACTCCTGCTTCTGGTGGATTGATCAGAGGAACACGAAGAACGCGCAGTGCCGAATCCCGGCAAGAGCTGCTGTCCGGGTGAGCTACTACGCGAGTACAAGTGTCCAAAAGTCCAAATCTTGAGCTAGGTAGCCTTGGGCCTCCTTTTATAGTGCAAGGGGTTACCACAATGGCAAAACAGTCATTATCTATCGATTAGATAGCATAGCAGAGCTATCATACCTAACTCTGGCATTTAGGACAAAATACCATGATTACGAGCCTAGGTGGCGCTCGGGGGTGCATCCCCGGCAAGCTCTTGCCACCGCTTGGTCGGTCGTTGCTTATGGTCTCGACATGCTGCAGGGCGGGTGTCAACTGAGCATAACTTGCCTCCCGACGTGTCGCCACGTGTTTAGCGAGAGCTGATTAGCCGCTTGAGGGCTCGACACTGCATCGATAAGTGACTGACATAGCGATGCGGTGGAGCGGTGGCTGGTTAGCTCGCGCCTTCCGGCGGATGGCTTGCCGGGTCTTCAGGAAGGTGCGCATGTCTTGGTCCCCGACAAGCACCGGGGACATGCTTGGCGCGTTGCAGTCCAGGCTTGGGCTGCCGCGTCGGGCTTGTTGGAGTCCGGTCTTGATTACTCGTCGGGTTTGTACAAGCATTGAAGGGTTCAGCTACTACCGCACGTGCATAAGTCAGGGGCACTGGGTACCCCTGTACTAGTGCACCGACAACAGGCGATTAGGTAGAGCTGGTCAGGGCATGTGGCAGCTCGGTGGATTTACAACAACTTTAATGACACATGTCCCATTGCGTGGCAAAGGAATAACAGGTAGCTGGGCGAATGTCACAGAAGGAGAGACGATCCTTGCCGGGAGACGTCACCAGCGTGACACCTCACAACACATTCAATGTGCCTGTCCTAGTCCGTCAGAGTTAGGTACTTCCCACTATAGCTATTTCCAGTAGTTTTGGCAGCTATAGTATACACTGTTTACCCATGTAATGAACATTTTAGCCACTATGGTAGCCCCTTAGCCTATAGAAGGAGGCCCATGGCTACCTTCAGAGACGTCGACACTTTGTTCATTTGCACGCGTAGCCGCACTCCTCGAGAATTCCTTGACGGGATGTATCACTCATGTATTGTGAACTCATATAATCAACCAGACACAGGATGTAGGGTTTTACGCTCCCGAGCGGCTCAAACCTGTCTGAACCCCTAAGCACGCATGGATCAGTGATGCTCTTTGTGCTCGAGAATCCCCACAGTTGAACCGCAAAGGGGCCCCGTAGGTCCCATAGATTGTCGTACGCCCGACATCTTTGGCGCGCCGGGTAGGGGGTTCCGGTGCATGAACCTTCGCCTATTTCTGCGTGTCATCACCAACAACGTCATCAACGCCCATGACTCCCAAGAAAGCCAAGGCCGCGTCGACACCCGCCCTGACTTCGTCCAAGCTGCCCTCACAGGCGATCACCAGTGACGAAGGCGGAGGCGGGCCCTGCACTCATCACATCGGCGAGTGCAGACACAACACCGCGCAGAGTTCCATGAGCCACGACCTACACTCTAGTGTCGTAGCAGCGTGAAACGCGCCGGTGGCAACTAGAGACAGTGCTATGGCAATAGCTATTGAGGCGTTGGCGGCAGCCGCGACGGCGACGGGACCTCCGACGCTCGCAAGACAACCGCGACCACCACCCCTAGGGTGACGACCCCGGAAGGCGTGCGGACAAGTCCCATGTGCGTCACACACATGACGCGCAGGGCCAAGCTCATCGCCAGCCTCCTAGAGAAGATGGACAGCGCGCGACGGGACGTGGGAGCGCTCTTCCCGACACTGTCAGGAGCAAGAGCGCCACCCATGCCTCGTACTCTCAATGCCCAAGACCATGGAGGATGCTCTCGCGCAGGCCCAGCTGTTGCTGAACTTCCCGCCCGCGCCGGAGAAGATGGTGTACTGGAGGGTGACCATACAAAGCCTATTGAGCTTCGCAAACCTCCACAAGCCGGACGTGGCGGGTCCCTCGCTTGCGCGCTATGCGGATCCTGCGAGGCCCACCGCCGGACGCGACGTTGGCGGGGCACACACGGGGCAGTCGCCCCCACAACAGTAGCAATCTTCTCGCCGGACCGACGTGTAGGACGAAGTGTCCTACGCATTGACGGACCTGCGACAACGACGAAATCAGCGCCAAGTCCTAAACGACAGGCGCAAGGAGGACGCCCGCACCACCATCGAGATGCGACGGGAGACGCGTCGCCGATCAAATGAATGTGCAGACGCACCCATCGACGAGCCTGCGCTAGGGGTACCCGACAGCCTACCTTATGAGTTAGGTTCCCGGCGTTCACCCATGAGCTGCGGCAAGTCCGCTGGCCCTCCAGCAGTGCCTTCAAGCCTGAACTGCCCGATAAATACGACGGCAAGCTCAGCCCATCTGAGTTCCTCGGCATCTACACCATCGCCATGCAGGTCGCCGGGGGACGCGACGAGAAAGTGTTCGCCAACTACTTCCCGCTGGTGCTCAAACCCAATGTAAGGAGTTGGCTAATGAACTTGTCGGAGGGGTCCATTTCCTCTTGGGCAGACTTGTGCAACCAGTTCGTCGGCGCATACCATGGGGGCCACAAGCTCCCAGGGCAGCCTGGCAATTTGCATGTGCTTCCCCAGAGAGATGGTGAATCCCTCCACAAGTACATCCAGAGGTTCAGCCGCGTGCAGCACAACATCCCCGACATCTATCCTGTGGTAGTGATTGATGCGTCCCATACGAATGTGCGCAACCGGCGGATGCGCGAGGAAATGAGCATCAACAAGATACATGATGTCCTCAAGCTTTACGCCCTGGCTGATAAGTGCGCGCGCGCTGAAGAGGGGAGAAGACTTCTCGGGGAGGATGTTGGCGCAGAAATCGACTCTGACGACAACGAAGATGCGTCCGCCTCCAAGAAAAGGGCCGGAAGCGCAACCGAAAGGGAAAGGGAAAAGCAGTCATGGCCATCTAAGGGACAGGCAACTCCAACGCCGGCAAGAAGGCCAAGTCCGAAGGATCCGGCAAGGAGGCTGCCGCCTGCTCCGGAGACGACGAGGCAGCGGCAGGACAAAAGGCCGGCGGGCCATACTGCAAGATCCACCTCATCAAGAGCCATGACATCACCGAATGCCGCTAGGCAGAACAGCTTGCGGAAAAGAAGAAGCAAGAATATGAAAGGCGCGACAAGGAGAAGGGCCAAGATGGTGCAGGTGGCTCCGGCAAGAATAACCGTGGTGGCCATGGTGGCCGCCGCGGCAAGGCCAAGCAGCAAAAGGAGAAGCCTGCCAGGGGCCGAGACAAGAAGTCTGATGACAAAGACGATGATGATGATGGAGATGAAAAAGGATGTGATGGCCAAGAATTCCAGAAGGCCGTGGATGCTATGTGTGTTGACAGAGGCGCATCTTTGCACTCCTCCCACTGGCAGCTCAAGCAGTGGGCCCGTGACATCAATGCGGCTGAGCCAGCGGCTGATGCAAGGAAACCCCTCAAGTTGTCCAACACTCCCATCATTTTCGATGCTAAGGATCACCCTGACCGCATCACTGCTGTCGGGTGTGTGTGCCGTTGTTGGTATCACCAACAATCCGCAACCTCAAGGTCACGAAGATGTTGGTAGACAGTGGGGTCGGTCTGCATCTGATATCACCCGACGTGATCAAATGCCTGCAGATTCCCAACTCGGATCTTAAACCAGTAGGGTCTTTCCAAGGGGTCAACCAGGAAGATCTCAGCACAAGGGGAAGATAACTCTGCCGGTCACATTTGGTAGCGAGCTCAACTTCATGAAGGAGAGGGTCTCCTTCGATGTCGCAAAGATGTAGCTGTAGTACGATGGAATTTTAGGCCGACCGGCGCTGGCAAAGTTCATGGCAGCATCCCACCATGCCTACAACATGCTCAAGATGCCAGGGCCGATGAGCATCATCACCATCCATGCTGACAACAAGGACGCAGTCCTCTATGTCGACAAGCTCTTCCGGGAGGCAGTGGCAGCATCCGCCGACAAGCCACTCGCTCCTCCCGACAAAGCTCCCGGCGGGAAGGATTAGAACAAGAGTCCAGGCACATCTCATAAGGACACCGGGAAGCACGCCATGGAGTGCATCACGCCGTCGAGGAGTTACCAGAGACCTCTGCTGCCAGGAGCAAGAAAAACAAGGTGACCATTCCCAAGACAAAGCAAGTGGCTGCGCGGGGAGGACGGCGAGGGCGGCACATTCACCATAAGTGCCACCATCGACGGTAAATAGGAAAGTGCGCTCGTCTCCTTCCTGTGAGAAAATGTCGATGTGTTTGCCTGGCAACCATCTGACATCCCCGGTGTTCCTAGGGAGGTGATTGAGCACCACCTTGTCATTTCTCCTCATGCACGCCTCGTCAAGCAGAAGGTCCAGAAACAAGCCCTGGAACGGCAAGAGTTTATTGCCGAAGAGATCAAGAAACTGGAAGAAGCAGGCCTGATCAGAGGTGCAATCCACCCAACCTGGTTGGCGAACCCTATGGTACTGCGCAAGGCGAACGAGAAGTGGAAACTTTGCATCGACTTCACTGATGTCAATAAGGCTTTCCCAAAGGACCCTTTCCCCTTGCCCGCATTGATCAGATAGTGGACTCAACTATCGGCTGTGACCTATTGTCTTTCCTTTACGCCTACTCTGGTTACCATCAGATCTTCATGGCCAAGGAAGACGAAGAGAAAAGAACATTCATTACTCCTTGCGGCACGTACTACTTTAAGTGCATACCATTCGGGCTGAAGAGTGCAGGTTCGGCATTTGTGAGGGTCGTCCAGATTGGTTTTTGGCCGTAGTTGCACAGAAATGTGGAGGCATACATGGATCACATTGTAGTCAAGACCAAGGACAAGGCCATGATGATTCAAGGCCTAGAAGAAACCTTTGCAAACTTGTGCAAGATCAACTTGAAGCTCAACCCCGAGAAGTGCGTGTTTGGAGTTCCATCTGGCAAGCTCCTCGGGTTCTTTGTGTTGCATCGCGGGATAGAAGCCAACCCTGCAAAGATTGAGGCAATCGAGCAGTTGGAGGCACTGAAGCGCGTCAAGGATGTACGCTGCTTGGCGGGCTGCATTGCCGCCCTGAGCGGGTTTATTTCCAAATCCGCAGAGTGTGCCCTACCATTTTTCAAAATCCTAAAGAAGGCAGGCCCAATGACATGGACTCCAGAAGCGAAGGCAGCGCTGCAAGATTTGAAGAAATACATGTCCTCAACGTCGATCCTAGTCACGCTTAAACTAGAAGAACCGTTATTGCTATATTTAGCGGCAATGAACCAAGTGGTTAGTGTTGCGCTGGTGGCGGAGAGGGAAGCTAAGGAAGACAAGGCGGCAACCCCTGAGCCGCTAACCAGCAAACCGGAGTCAGCCCCAGCAAGCCAAGGAGCCGACAACACAAGCGTGACACAAGAGGCAGGACAACAGGCTGTGCAAAAGGAAAAAATGGTGCAGCGAGCGATGTACTTTGTCAGCTCTCTCCTGCAGGGGGCTAGGTCAAGGTACTCTGAGGAGCAGAAACTGCTTTTGGGCCTTCTCATGGCCTCCCGGAAGCTGCGCCACTACTTCCAAGCACATCACATTACTGTCGTCACTTGCTTTTCGTTGCAACGCATCCTGAGGAATCTAGAGGCAACCAGCAGGATTGTCGAGTGGGCATTGGAGCTGGCTAGCTTTGACCTGAGCTTTGAAATCACAACAACCATACAAGGCAGAGCCCTGGCAGTGTTCATTACGGAATGGACGCCAACGCAAGGCGAAGAAATCCCAGAGGCAGTCCTCCATGGCAAGGAAACACCTCAAGAATGGGTCATGTACTTTGACGGAGCTTTTTCGCTGCAAGGCGCTAGTGCCAGAGTGCTCCTTGTGCACCCACCAGAGAGCACCCCAATACGTTATCTAGATGCATTTTTCCCGGGAGGCATCAACTAACAACACAGCTTAGTACAAAGGGTTGCTTGCCGGACTGCGGATAGCGACTGACCTTGGTATCAGTAAATTGATTGTCCGAGGAGACTCACAGCTTGTTGTACGCCAAGTGAACAAGGATTATCAGAGTCCCCTGATGGGAGCATACATAGATGAAGTGAGGAAGTTGGAGGAGCATTTTGACGGTTTGCAGATGGAGCACGTCCCGCGTGCAGAGAACGGCATTGTCGATGACCTGTCAAAACAAGCTGCTAAAAACTCGCCTGTGGAACCAGGCACCTTTGTACTTTGACTCACTCAACCATCCGTCACACCATCAAATCTGCGAGCCAAGAAGAGGAAGGTCAACTCCGGCGTCTACTTCCCTATGGAGCCATCAGTGGCTACCAAGAAGGTGGCCGGGGTCAACAAGACACCTGTCGGGGAGCAGCAAGCTCCGGCATACCCGGTGGTCCTTGCCATGGAAGCTAGTGGTCCCGTAGCAGAAGAGACGCCTTTAGTCCTTGTCGTTGAGCCACGAGCTCCGGCATGGGCACAGCAGATCGTCCAATACCTCCAGACAAGAGATCTCCCTGAGGAACAAGAGGAAGCTGAAAGAGTAGCCCGACAGTCGAGCATGTACCAGTTCGTGGACAGCACTCGATACAGGAGGAGACCAAACGGTGTGAAATTGAAGTGCATTCCCCGGGAGGAAGGACGGAAGCTGTTGGCAGATATACGCCAAGGGATCTATGGATCCGACCTTGGATACGAGCCCTTGTCGGAAAGGCGTTCCGGCAAGGCTTCTATTGGCCGACAGCCCTTCAAGATGCCTTGGTGGTGGTGACAACGTGTGAAGCATGCCAGTACCACGCCAAGCGGATACATCAGCCAGCACAAGCCCTTCAGACCATATCGCTCTCCTGGTCGTTCTCGGTCTGGGGGCTCGATATTTTGGGCCCTTCTCCCATGCTACCGGGGGCTTCGAGTTCGTGTTCGTTGCAATCGACAAGTTCACGAAGTGGACTGAGGTGGAGCCAGTGAGAAAGGTGACGGCAAAAGTAGCAGTCATGTTTCTCAGAGGGATAGTGTGTCGCTTCGGTGTCCCCAACAGGATCATCACCGACAATGGCATGCAATTCACTAGCAATACTTCATGCAATACTGCTAAGACATCGGTGCCAAAGTCTTCTTTGCGTCAGTCACTCAACCCAGGAGCAACGGCCAAGTAGAAGCTGAAGTGTTGCGGGGCCTCAAGAAGAGAACTTTCGAAAAGTTGCACAAGCACGGAAGGTGTTGGATTGATGAACTGCTGGTGGTTCTTTGGTTGATCAGGACGACACCAAGTCGAGCCACCGGCGAGACACCCTTCTCCCTAGTCTATGGTGCAGAAGAGGTGCTCCCCATGGAACTCACCTAAGGATCACCAAGAGTGCAAGCCTTTGACGAGGACCGGCAAGAGCAACTGCGGCAAGATGATGCCACGTTCCCCGAGGAAGATCATCTCTAGGCCGCACTATGTGCCGCTCGGTACTAGCAAGCCTTGCGTCGCTATCACAGCCGCAAGGTGTGCGCTAGGAGCGTTGAGGAAGGTGACCTTGTTCTTCCATGGATTCAGTCGGCGAAGGGATCAAGCACGTTGACGCCAAATTGGGAAGGCCCTTACCGGGTAGTACAAGTCACTAGGTCTGGCGCAGTCCGCCTGGAGACCGAAGACAGCACCCTAGTGCAAAACTCGTGGAATATCGAGCGTCTTCGGAAGTTCTACCCGTGAGGCGCGGTTGCCGGGCCGCCCGGCAACCCCTTTTGTACAAGTGTGTCGGTAAGGCGTGTAATCCTTTGTACAAAGCCAGGCGATGACCCTGTGCGTAGTCACTAAAGCTAAGTGTTCTACAGCCTCTTGTCAAAATTCATATTTAATTTATGTATCTTACAAGAAATGTTGTGATCCCTTTTCTAATTACGTAAGGTGACTATTTAACCGCTAAGGTTACTAGCCTCCTCTATTTTCTCTTCTTTCTTTTTGTCAAAGGGAAGAAGGGGCCCCCGTGTACAAGTCTTCCCATGGGGAGTGACGGTATGGACACCTACAAATATGTTCAAGGATAATCACCTCACGACAAGGAATACGGCAAATGAAAGATAAGTTGCAAAAACTTCTTAGAAATTCGAGCCTTTTCCTTGAACAAAGTTGATGCTTGTGTGAGAAAACCTGCACGTGAAGGACCCTTGTCGAACTTGCCTGCACACTTGGTTGTTTCGAGCCTGCTCAACATCCTAAGTAGCCACGGTAAGGACGACAAGGTGGCCTTGCCGGATCCGTTCCTGAAAGCGCTCGCGGTAAATATGTGCGCACCGGCAGGCGTTTCGAGCAAGCGTAGGGGACAAAAACATGCAAGTACGAAACCGCGTTAAGAAGAAATGACCGTTCGTTAAGCATGGCGAGCACATAAATCTTTGGCAGAAAGTACCCAACAAGCTTTCTTTGTTTCCTCGCAGGGTTACATTGAGGTACAATCTAAACACAAAAGGAGATCTGCCACTACGATCTGGTGATTGATCCAGAAACGAGGTCTCTCGGATGGAGCCTCATTCCTGCATTAGCTGACACATCTCCAAAACCTAGCTAAAGCGCCACGCGCGCCTAGTCGGAGTTCTCGTGCTTGATGCCGAGGGGGCAGTCATCTCGTCGTTGTCGCTGGAGGATTCGAAGTCGCCACCGCTCGAGCTCTCTGTGCAGCAGTCGAGGCAGACCCCGGAATCCCCGAAGAACTTCGTGAAGAGAGTGGCGGCCCCGTCAAACTTGAACTGGAGGAGATGCCCCGGCCCCAGGCCGCGGGACCGAGCGAACAGCTTCCACCCCCACGTCAAGAACATGGCACTTCCGGGGGAGAGGTCGACCGCCGATCAGACATGCCTGTTACAACAGCCGTCCGCCCGGAGCCACAAGTCTTAAGGTCTGCTGCCTTCCATGGCCCTCGTGAAGGGGTCAGGAAGACGCAGCCATCTTCGGGTGCAATGGGGCAGCACCACGACGAACTCGTGTGCCTCCTCCCCCGTATGAGTCCCTACACAGGGATAGGGGAGGGGAGCACCACCATGACCGCCGCGGTTCGAGGGACCCGACCTCCCGCGGCCCCTAAACATCGCCCTTCCATGGGAGTTGGAGCCGACTGAGGGAGTCCGGGACTAAGGGGTCCTCGGGCCGTCGGTTCACCTCTGGTGGGCCGCCTCGGTGGGCCGCTCTGTGGCAGTTGCAGGAAGGCCGAACTACAGGATAATCCCATGTTCGAAAGGTTAGGCTCCGAAGACTTGGCATGACCTCCAAGTCTAGAGAGAAAGAATGGGCGTATCTATGCCTGGATGGAAACCTATCATGTGTAACCCTAGGTACCTCTGGTGTCTATATAAACTAGGAGGCTTAGTTCGTATGAGGACAAGCCAACTCATCTAGGGTTTAGCTCATTTGATCTCGAGGTAGATCGACTCTGTAACCATCATACTCATTAATATAATCAAGCAGGACGTAGGGTTTTACCTCCTCACGAGGGCCCAAACCTGGGTAAACATCGTATCCTTCGTCCCTTGTTAACCATCGATCCCAGATTCATAGTTCGAGACCCCCTACCCGAGATCCGCCGATTTTGACACCGACATTGGTGCTTTCATTGAGAGTTCCGCTGTGAGATCTCCGGAGGATTGATGGCTCGCCTAATCATCAGCGAACAGGTCTGTAATGAGGACACCTTCATCCCTGAACAGACCTTCGCGTTCGGCAGCATTGTGTTGCATGCTGACTCGACCGGCCATCTTGGCCAGATCGGAAGTTTCGCTCATGGTCAGGAGATCGGGTTCGGGAACCTAGAGTTCACCGCCGACTCCAGTGGCGATCTGTTTCTTGCTGAGCCCTCGGTTTCGTCCGATGGGCCCGAAAGCCCCGGAGCTTTAACTTCGGGCCCCCTATCCATCCCTACCCTTAGATCTATCCCCGCCAGAGGATCAGCCTTGAGCTCGGATCCGGTGATAGCACCTAAGTATCAGGGTTCGGTCCTTGCCGAACACGCCCCCTGCGAAGACGCCCCAGAGCTTAGCTCCGAGGGCCCTCGGGAGATTGATCCGGTCGACCTCTCGTGGTTGAACGAGGCTCTGGACCGGATCGAGTCAATGACAATTGTGGACGACCCGACCTCGACCCATGTTCAGGTCGATCTAGAGGCCGGTCATAGGGAATTTTACGGCCCACCCACCACCCACCTAGTAGCCACTGTCGAAGATTTAACCGGCATGTTGGACTACGCCTCTAAGGAGGCAGAAGACGTGGATGAAGTGATCCGCGCCCCCGCCCCTATCACTACTGGGCGGTGGATAGGTACCTCCACCTACGATGTCTATATGGTGGACACCTCTGATGATAGGTGATAACCTACAAGTATAGGGGATCGCAACAGTTTTCGAGGGTAGAGTATTCAACCCAAATTTATAGATTCGACATAAGGGGAGCCAAAGAATATTTGCGAGTATTAGCAGCTGAGTTGTCAATTCAACCACACCTGGAGATTAAATATCTGTAGCAAAGTGATCAGTAGCATAGTAGTATGATAGTTTGGATAGCAGTAGTAGCAGTAATAGTAACGGTAGCAGTGATAGCAATAGTTTTGTAGCAGTTGGAACAATAGAAGTAGCAATAGTAACCTAGCAAGAACAATATGTGGAAAACTCGTAGGCACTGGATCGGTGAACTCGTTGGATGATATTCATCATATAACAGTCATAACCTAGGGCGACACAGAACTAGCTCCAGTTCATAAATGTAATGTAGGCATGTATTCCGTAAATAGTCATACGTGCTTATGGAAAAGAACTTGCATGACATATTTTGTCCTACCCTCCCGTGTGTCGGTGTCGAAACCGGTAGATCTCGGGTAGGGGGTGTCGAGCTGTGAGACTAGAATCGATGGTAACAGGAGACGATGTTTTACCCAGGTTCGGGCCCTCCTATGGAGGTAATACCCTACGTCCTACTTGATTATATTGATGGCATAAGGGTTACAGAGTTGATCTACCTCGAGATCGAATAGCTAAACCCTAGATGAGTTCTCTTGTCTATAACCTAAAACCCTCCGGCTTATATAGACGCCGAGGGTACCTAGGGTTTACACATGGTCGGTTACACGTCGAAGGGATAAACATGCCTATTCACTACTCCAAACGTGGAGGATACGCCACGATTCCCAAAGCTTCCTTCCTGGAGACAGGGTCTTTGATCCATCCAATGCTCGGCAAGTGGCCCATATAGTCCGGCCCATAAGAAACAGGTCGGCCTCCCGAGGACCCCTTAAACCAGGACTCCCTCACCGTGGCAGCGGGGTCCATAAGGAAACTAAGGGATATTAAGACCTCCTTTTAATAGAGAACCGAAACAAAGCATTAACACATGGTGAATACAACTCCTCAAACTACGGTCATCACCGGAAAGTATCCCGACTATTGTCACTCCGGGGTTTACGGATCATAACACGTAATAGGTGCGTATGACTAGCAAGATCAGATCGAGAACATAGATATAATGGTGATAACATAAATGGTTCAGATCTGAAATCATGGCACTCGGGCCCTAGTGACAAGCATTAAGCATGGCAAAGTCATCGCAACATTAATCTCAGAACATAGTGGATACTAGGGATCAAGCCCTACCAAAACTAACTCTATTACATGATGAATCTCATCCAACTCCTCACCGACCAGCAAGCCTACGAAGGAATTACTCACTCCCGGTGGGGAGCATCATGGAATTGGCGATGGGGAAGGGTTGATGATGACGAAGACCGAAGATTCCCCTCTCCGGAGGCCTAAACGGGCCCCAGATCTGGCCTTCCGAAGAAGAACAGGAGGTGGCGGCGGCTCCATATCGTAAAACGCGATGAAACTTTCTCTCTGACTTTTTTCTCCAAAAATAGGTTTTTATAGCGCTGGAATTAGGGTCAGTGGGGCCCCGAGGTGGGCACAACCCACCAGGGCGCGCTTGGAGGGGGTGGCGCGCCCTGGTGTATCGTGCCCAACCAGGGCACCCCCTCCTGTGGTTTTAGACTCCAGTATTTTTTATTTATTATAAAATAAATCTCCAAAAAGTTTCGTTAGTTCCAAGAACTTTTATTTCTGCACAAAAACAACACCATGGTAGTTCTGCTAAAAACAGCGTCAGTCCGGGTTAGTTTCATTCAAATCATGCAAATTAGAGTCCAAAAAAAGAGCAAAAGCGTAAGGAAAAGTAGATACGACGGAGACGTATCAACTCCCCCAAGCTTAACCCATTGCTTGTCCGCAAGCAATTCAGTTGACAAACTGAAAGTGATAAAGAAAAACGTTTACGAACTCTTTTGTTCTTGTATACATATATATGCTTAAGTAGCACCCAGGTTTTCAGCAAAGATTATGACTAACCATGGCAGCAATAACTCTTAGAAATTATATTAACTCATATCAATGACATAAGCAACTAGTGAGCAATAATAAAATATCGCAAGCGCCAACACTTTGTCAAAACAATCATGATATAATATGACAATAGTGGTATCCCGCTAGCCCTTTCTGAGACCGCAAAACATAAATGCAGAGCACCTCCAAAGTTCAAGCAGCGACTAAACATTGTAATTCATGGTAGGAAAGATCCAGATGCTGCACCCAACATTAACTATACACAATGCATGAGGATGACAATAGTGCTCTCAGGTCTGGCGCTTATTTGAGAAGGTGATGACTCAACATAAAAGTAAATAGATAGTCCCTTCGCAGAGGGAAGCAGGATTTGAAGTGGTGCCAGAGCTCAAAGCGTAAAACAGAGATAAATATAATTTTAGGAGGTACACCCTTCCTGTCAATGTTACGACCAAGAGTTATCAATATCTTCCATGCTAAACACATTAGCGGCGGTTCCCAAGCGGTAAAAGTAAATGTTTACTCCCCCTCCACCACCAATCACACTCCATGGCTAGCCAAATCCACGGGTACCATCCAAACCAACAACTTCCCTGGGGGAGTTTTGTTTAATTATTTGTAATTTTTTATTTCGGGACTGGGAATCCCTATTACCGCCCCTCTCGTACAAGGACGAGTGAATAAACACTCATCATGAGAATAACCCGCTTAACATGGAAGATATTGACCGCCCCCTGTCGCTCCATGAGTGGTCCAGGCACACAAAACAGATGTTCATTTGAATTTTTAGAAGTGGCACATGCAATTTTACTTGGAACGGCAGTGTAATACCGCATATAGGTAGATATGTGGACTCATCTGGGATAACTTTGGTTCAAGGATTTTGATGCACAAGCAGTATTCCCGCCTAGTACAGGCAAAGGCTAGCAAATATACTAAGAAGCGGCCAGCTAGAGAGCGAAAACGGTCATGAACATGCATTATGAATAATAAACATTGACTACTAGCATGAGTAGGATATGGACACCATGAACATAAATATCATGAAGGCTATGTTGGTTTTGATTCAACTACATGCGTGAACATGTGCCAAGTCAAGCCACTTGAAACATTCAGAGGAGGATAGCATATCACCATACCACATAACAATCATTTTAATGCATGTTGACATCCAAGATAAATCATTACCCACTCCTAGCTACTTAAGCATGGCATGAGCAACCATAATCTCTAATTGTCATTGCAAACATATTTGATCATAATATGCTGAATCAAGGATACTAGGTTAAACATATTTACAAAAACAAAAACAAGTTGACTTCATACCCGCTTTTCTCTGCCACAGTCAATTCATCAAATTTTGTCATTATTGCCTTTCACTTGCATGACCGAATGATATGAAAATAATAATAATGCAAGAGTGCCTTGGACTAAGCTGGAATCTGCAACATTTTATTCAAGAGGAGAAGACAGAGTAACATGGGTTCTTTGTTAGATCAACAATAGTGCATGAGAGCCACTCAACATTTTCATCGTGGTCTTCTCCTTAGTACGACTCAAATAAAGGGAAAAGAATTTCAGAGTAACATACCGAAATGTTTTCAGAGTTTTTGGTTTTTCTAGAAGAAAGCAAATTAACGAGGGAAAAACAAAAACGAGAAAAACTATTTTCACGAGAGAGCTCCCAACATGTAAAAGAAGAAACGAGAAACCTTTTTTGGGTTTTCTTTTGATACTACAATTAATCTAAGCTGGAAAGAAAAACCGAAAAGAAGCAGGAAATATTTTTGGGTTTTCTCAAACACGCAAGAAAATAAATCTAGCATGGATAATACAATGAAAAAGTAGGAACACCGACAACTGGAATGAAAAGTGTAAACACGAATGTAATGTCGGTGGAAATACGTACTCCCCCAAGCTTAGGCTTTTGGCCTAGCTTGGTAATCACCATCCGTAGCCTGGCTAATAGTCGGAGTGATAGCCCACCGAGGTCCTTGGTGCAGCCTCCTCAGCCCTCCTGGCAGCTTCTACCTCCGCATTGTACGCACGGGCCTCGCTCTCAAGAACATAGTATCTTCCCCTACTGTGAAAATCAAAGAGAGCAGGAGCAGGCAAAGTAACAGGTACAACGGGATCTTTATTAAACCTCAAGTTGTAAGTATAATTAGTGGTTGTGCCCTTAAGAAACCTATGACGTTTCATGGCCTCAAAGTCTAAGTACTGAGTAGGTAAAATGGGGTCGTTAGGCCAAGGTGATACATTCAGCTTCTCAGTTGCAAGGGAGGCATAGATTCCTACATAAAAATTATCACTAGCAGCGTTGTGCTGCAATCTCCGTGCAACAATTGCTCCAAGATTATAACATTTATTTCCTGTTATAGCAGTGTGTATGAGACTCAAATCAGGAGCACACAGTGTACTGCAATCTTGTTTGCCTATGATACATTTGCCATTAGAGATTGCAAAGTAGTGTATTGATGGCAAATGGATGCTTTTAATTCTACCTTGTGTCACTCCCCTATCTTCACCGTAGCAAAGATTAACCAAAAATGACTCATACTCAGATTTTGGTGGTTCATCGAGGGAACCCCAATCAGGAATTTTGCATGCTTCACAGAACAATTCTAAAGGCATGGTGAAGGGACGGTCATAAAGGTTGAATGAAACTCTAGACTCACGGCGAAAATATTTAAATTTCTTCGTGAATGTTTTCGTGAGTTCGAGATGTTGAGGGCACTTATCTGCGATAAAGGGAGCAAGTTCTGCATTCTGTATAAATTGCTCGAATTCCTCCTTGATACCTGCACCTTCCATGAATTCGTCACATGGCCACAAACATGATTTGGTAGCAGCATCTCGCATCGAGCTTTCACTTGGCTCAATGTAAGATTGTCAGACCGAGCTTCCACTTGATGAGGCCTCCGAGGACCTCCTCCTTGAAGAACTCCTAAAGAATTGCATTTTTAGCTGCGAACAAATTTCTGAAATATTTTTGAGACACAAAATTTTGTTAACAAAACTTCGTAAGATTGATAGCAACTACTCCTAAGGATGCATAGAGACCATATCAAGCATTCAAACTACTTAGAACTCTAAGAATTCAACATGCAAGCCCATTTACAACAGCACCAAGAGTAGCTAATTATTCTAAAAATAACCCACTAAATCAAAAACTAATTGGAGGAATGGAGGAGTCACATACCAAGTAGCTATCCCCCAAAACAGTTTCGGAAACGGAGCTTCGAGCAAAGAGATCCAAATCCGCGGGTTTGTGAGCAAGAACACGGGAGTGAGAGCTATGGTGATTTTTTTCTGGAGGTAGGAGATGACATGGGCTAAAGGGATAAGTGAGGGGACCCATGTGGGGACCACAACCCACCAGGGCACGCCTAGGATTGCTGGGGCGCCCTGGTGTATTGTGGGCACCAGGTGCACCCACCTCTGGTGTTATTTGCACCAGAAATTCAGAAATATTCAGAAAAAAATCGTATCAAATTTTCAGGACATTCTGAGAACTTTTATTTTTGGGTCATTTTTTATTGCACGGAGAAAACAGAAAACAGGATAAACACGGCATTTTATTTTATTTGACTAAGTAAAACAGAAAATAATAGGTGAGAGTAGAAGATTGTGCCTACTAGATTTGTCAACTTCATACCTCTCAAAAATGATCCATTAATAAGGTTGATCAAGTCTTATTAACAACCACTTTCGATTGGCATGAAACCGAAGAACTTTCGTAAAACACTAAGTTACCTCAATGGGGATATGCATATCCCCAACAATAGGTATGTCATATTTCTTTTTGGCAGTAGGTAGAGGTAATTGAAAACTTCCAATAGTGATTGTCGGAGATTCTTCAATAACATTTATACCATTCATTTGGAATTGTTTCTTCGGAAAGTGCACCGTATGCTAATTACCATTGATATGAAAAGTGACTTTGCTTTTATTGCAATCAATAAAAGCCCCTGCAGTATTGAAAAAGGGTCTACCAAGGATAATCGACATGTTGTCGTCCTCGGGCATCCCAAGAATAACAAAGTCCGTTAGGATCGTAACATTTGCAACAACAACGGGCACATCCTCACAAATACCGATAGGTATGGCAGCTGATTTGTCCTCTATTTGCAATGATATTTCTGTAGTGTGAGTTTATTCAAATTAAGTCTTTTATATAAGGAGAAAGGCATAACACTAACACCAGCTCCCAAATCACACAAAGCAGTTTTGACATAATTTCTTTTAACGGAGCAAGGTATAGTTGTTATTCCCGGATCTCCAAGTTATTTAGGTACTCCATCCTTAAAAGAATAATTAGCAAGCATGGTGGAGATTTCAGCTTCAGGTATCTTTATTTTATTAGTGATGATGTCTTTCATGTATTTTGCATAAGGGGTCATCTTTAAGATATCAGTTAAGCGGGTACGCAAAAAGATTGGCCTAATCATTTCAGCAAAGCGTTCAAATTCTTCATCATCCTTTTTCTTAGATAGTTTAGGTGGAAAGGGCATAGGTTTCTGAACCCATGGCTCTCTTTCTTTACCATGTTTTCTAGCCAAAAAGTCTCTTTTGTCATATTGTTTATTTTTAGGTTGTGGGTTATCAAGATCAACAGCAGGCTCTATTTCAACATCATTATCTGGTTCTTTATCATTGTTTGGTTGAGTATCTTCATGAACATCATCATTATCATTTTCATTATCACTAGGTGGATGTTCATTACCAGATTGAATTTCAGCATCAGAAATAGAGACATCATTATCTTTAGGAGGTTTTTGTATCTCAGGTTCACTAGAGGTATGCAAAGTCCTATCATTTTTTTTCTTTTTCTTTTTAGAAGGAATAGGTGCATCAGTATAAATTCTCTGAGAGTCTTGTTCAATTGTTTTAGGATGACCTTCAGGATAAAGTGGTTCTTGGGTCATTCTACCCCCTCTAGTTACTACTCTAGCAGCAAAATCATTCATATTATTATTCATTTCATCAAGCAATTCCTTTTGAGATTTAGCAACTTGTTCTAACTAAGTTTGAACCATAGAGGCATGCCTTCCTACACCTCTAACATCATTACTAATTCTAAGTAGCAAGTCACTCAAGCAGGAAATCATATCAGAATTATATTTCAATTGTTTCAAAACAATTGCATAGAAGTGATCTTGTTTCATAATGTAGTCATCAAACTCAAATAAGCATTGACTAGGATGTTTATTGTAAGGGATATCACTTTCATCAAACTTTAATAAATAATTTACCTCTACCACCTGTGGAGGTGGTGGTGTGTCAAGGCTATGTATTTCTTCAATAGGTGGTAAATTCTTAACATCCTCGGCTTTAATACCTTTTTCCTTCATACATTTCTTTGCTTCTTGCATATCTTCAGGACTGAGAAATAAGATACCCCTCTTCTTTGGAGTGGGTTTAAGTGGTGGTTCAAGGAGAGTTCAATCATCATAATTATTCAATATATTATTCAGTAGTTCCTTAGCTTGTTCAACAGTTCGTTCCCTGAAAACATAACCAGCACAACTATCTAGGAAGTCCCTAGAAGCATCAGTTAGTCCATTATAGAAGATATCAAGTATTTCATTTTTCTTAAGAGGGTGATCAGGCAAAGCATTAAGAAATTCGAGAAGCATCCCCCAAGCTTGTGGGAGACTCTCTTCTTCAATTTGCACAAAGTTAAATATTTCCTGTAAGGCAGCTTGTTTCTTATGAGCAGGAAAATATTTTTCAGAGAAGTAGTAAATCATATCCTGGGGACTATGCACACAACCAGGAGAAAGAGTATTGTACCATGTCTTAGCATCACCCTTTAATGAGAACGGAAATAACTTAAGAATATAGTAATAGCGAATCTTCTCATCATGAGCAAAGAGGGTGGCTATATCATTCAACTTTGTAAGATGTGCCACTACAGTTTTAGTTTCATAGCCATGGAAAGGATCAGATTCAACCTAAGTAATTAAATCTGGGTCGACAGAGAATTCATAATCCTTATTAGTAACAAAGATAGGTGAAGTAGCAAACTTAGGATCACATTTCATTCTAGCATTCAAAGTCTTCTCCTTATACTTGTGTAGTAATTTCTTAAGATCATCTCTATCCTTACAAGAAAGGATTTCTCTAGTTATCTCCTCTTCCATAACATAACCTTCAGGTATCTTAGGCATTTAATCTAGGAGATCTAGGTCTAATAGGTATTTCATAGTCATCAGTTTCAAAGGCTTCATCAGTTTCAGCAATCTCATCAGTTTCAATAATTTCATTCTCTTTAGCTCTAGTAATTTGTTCATCAAGAAATTCACCTAGTGGCACATTATCATCAAGAATGGTACTAGCATCATCATCATAAGCATCATTCATAGCAGAAGTAGCATCATCAATAACTTGAAACATATCAGGATTAATAGCATGTGGTGGTGTTGCAAACTTACTCATAACCGAAGGTGAATCAAGTGCAGAGCTAGATGGCAATTCCTTACCTCCCCTCTTCTCAGAGGGAAAATTCTTGGTTTTTGGATCCTTCAGATTCTTCATAGTGATCAGTTGATATAAATCCCAAGTGACTCAACAAATATAGCTATGCTCCCCGGCAACGGCGCCAGAAAAAGGTCTTGATAACCCACAAGTATAGCGGATCGCGACAGTTTTCGAGGGTAGATTATTCAACCCAAATTTATAGATTCGACACAAGGGGATCCAAAGAATATTTGTGAGTAATAGCAGCTGAGTTGTCAATTCAACCACACCTGGAGATTAAATATATGCAGCAGAGTGATCAGTAGCACAGTAGTATGATAGTTTGGATAGCAGTAGTAGCAGTAACAGTAACGGTAGCAGTGATAGCAATAGTTTTGTAGCAGTTGGAACCGTAGCAGTAGCAATAGTAACTTAGCAAGAATAATATGTGGAAAACTCATAGGCACTAGATCGGTGAACTCGTTGGATGATATTCATCATATAACAGTCATAACCTAGGGCGACACAGAACTAGCTCCAGTTCATAAATGTAATGTAGGCATGTATTCCGTCAATAGTCATACGTGCTTATGCAAAAGAACTTGCATGACATCTTTTGTCCTACCCTCCCGTGGCAGCGGGTCCATAAGGAAACTAAGGGATATTAAGGCCTCCTTTTAATAGAGAACTGGAACAAAGCATTAACACATGGTGAATACATGAACTCCTCAAACTACGGTCATCACCGGAAAGTATCCCGACTATTGTCACTCCGGGGTTTATGGATCATAACACGTAATAGGTGCATATGACTAGCAAGATTGGATCAATAACATATATATAATGGTGATAACATAAATGGTTCAGATCTGAAATCATGTCACTCGGGTCCTAGTGACAAGCATTAAGCATGGCAAAGTCATAGCAACATCAATCTCAGAACATAGTGGATACTAGGGATCAAGCCCTAACAAAACTAACTCGATTACATGTTAAATCTCATCCAACTCCTCTGCGACCAGCAAGCCTACGAAGGAATAACTCACTCCTGGTGGGGAGCATCATGGAATTGGCGATGGAGAAGGGTTGATGATGATGAAGACCGAAGATTCCCCTCTCCAGAGCCCCAAACGGGCTCCAGATCTGGCCTCCTGATGAAGAACAGGAGGTGGCAGCGGCTCCGTATCGTAAAACGCGATTAAACTTTCTCTATGATTTTTTTCTCCAAAAATAGGATTTTATAGCGCTGGAATTAGGGTCAATGGGGCCCCGAGGTGGGCACAACCCACCAGGGTGCGCCTGGAGGGGGTGGCACGCCCTGGTGTATCGTGCCTAACCAGGGCACCCCTCTTGTGGTTCTTGACTCCTGTAATTTTTATTTATTATAAAATAAATCTCCAAAAAGTTTCGTCCTGTTCTGAGAACTTTTACTTCTGCACAAAAACAACACCATGGTAGTTCTGCTCAAAACAGCGTCAGTCCGGGTTAGTTTCATTCAAATCATGCAAATTAGAGTCCAAAACAAGAGCAAAAGCCTGAGGAAAAGTAGATACGACGGAGACGTATCAATAGGGACAACCACACCCCCAAGAAGAACGACGAGAAATCCTGCGAAGCACCGTCAAAACGCCGGAAACAACGCAAATGATCCAAGACGAACAAGGGAAGGGAAGCCATCGTAGGCACAGGGGAAATCGACACCCCGGAAGACCTCGGCGACCTTGAAGCCCCCGAGGAGCCACTTGAGGACCCGGAGAGGCTCGAAGATCAGCACGGCGCCGAGGATCTCAATGATTCCAAGGATATCAACTACCTCCCCCCAGCTGAGGAGGAGGACAGCCTCAAAGCCGAAGACTTCACCGTGCCCGAAAACCCTGAGGATCAAGAACGATTCATGCGGCAGCTCATAGCCACCGCCCGAAGCCTAAAGGCAAAGCAGCAGCAGTAGCTCAGAGCCGAACAAGATACCATCAACAACAGATGGACGAAAGTCCTTAGAGCCAATGAAGGGTTCGGCACTGAGCGCCAGATCAAAACAAGAGCTAGCCGCGTCGGTGCCTGCTGCCGCAATTCAACGACGAGACCTTCGAGCCCGAATCTCCCATGCGCACTCAGTACGACCAGCCGGACCGACCCCCTCTAGGACGGGACAGGGCGGTTGGAGACGCTGAGTATAGGCCCACGTCACCTCGGATAAGAGGAAAGGGGCCAGCACAGCCTGAGGATCGATATGATTTACGATAGAACCTGGACTATAGAGGATGTCACAGTAGATCCATCTACGGATCTAGAGGATACTCCCCCTCTAGACGGGATGGGTACCAATCGTGGCTCGACCGCAACCACAGAGGCTGGGAATAATACCGGGCCCAGACAATAGCTTATTTCCGGCGTGACGTAGCCCGGATCAGAGGCGCCGCCCACCCACTATGCTTCACAGACGAGGTTATGCAGCACAAGTTCCCCGAAGGGGTTAAACCCGTAAACATAGAACCATATGACGGGACGACGGACCCGGCCGTGTGGATCGAAGACTTCCTTCTCCACATTCATATGGCTAGAGGCGATGATCTCCATGCTATCAAATACCTACGACTCAAACTTAAAGGACCAGCTTGGCACTAGTTAAACAGTCTCCCCAAAAACTCCATTGGGAGTTAGGAAGAGCTCGAGGACGCCTTCCGATCTAACTTCCAAGGCACTTATGTCCGGCCCCCAGACTCCTCCGACTTCAGCAATGTCGTCCAGAAAGCCGACGAATCCGCTAGGCAATTCTGGAATCGGTTCCTGACCAAGAAGAAGCAGATCATTGATTGTCTGGACGCCGAGGCAATAGCCTCGTTCAGACACAATATCCGGGGCAAATGGCTAGCTCGTCAGCTCGGTCAGGATAAGCCGAGAACAATGTCTGCCCTCACCTCACTTATGACCCGCTTTTGCGCGGGCTAAGACAATTGGCTAGCTCGTTGAAGCCAAAACCCCGAAGACCCCGGCACCTCCGAAGTTCGGGATGGCAACGGAAAGCCAAGACGCAATAAAAGCAAACGCTGCCATAGCAACGGCGACGCAGAGGACAAGGCCATAAATGCCGGCTTCCGCAACTCGAAATCCGGACAACGGAAGAAGCCCTCTAAAGGGAATAGAGACGGACCTACCGCCTTGGACAAAATCATGGATAGGCCCTGCCAGATTCCAGGCACCCAAGACAAGCCGGCCACTCACACCAACAGAAACTGTTGGGTATTCAAACAAGCCGGCAAGCTTGCAGCCGAGGAGCAAAGCAAGGGCCCGCGTAGCGAGGATGACGAAGAGCCTCACGGCCCGAGCAATGGCGGGCAGAAGCAATTCCCCCCTGAGGTAAAAACCGTGAACATGATATATGTCACACATATACAAAAAAAGGAGATTAAGCGCGCCCTTTGGGAGGTCTATGCCCTAGAGGCCATAGCCCCGAAGTTAACCCATGGTCGGCTAGCCCGATCACCTTCGACCGTATGGATCACCCGACCAGTATCTGTCACGGAGGATTGGCGGCCCTTGTATTAGATCCCATCATCGATGGGTACCACCTCACTAGAGTCCTCATGGACGGAGGAAGTAGCCTTAACCTGATTTACTGAGACACGGTGAAAAAGATGGGTATCGACCCGGCACGGATGAAACCCAGCAACAATACCTTTAAAGGAGTCATCCCTCGTGTCGAAGCACGCTGCTCGGGTACCATGACTTTGGAAGTAGTGTTCGGCTCGCCTGACAACTTCTGCAGTAAGGGCTTGATCTTCGATATTGCCCCTTTCCGCAGCGGCTATCACGCACTGCTCAGCCGTACAGCGTTCGCTTGCTTTAACGCCATTCCCCACTACGCGTACCTGAAGCTCAAGATGCCTGGACCCAAGGGGGTCATCATTGTCAACGGCAATACAGAGCGCTCCCTCCGGACTGAGGAACACACAGCGGCCTTAGCATCTGAATTCCAGTCCAACATCGAGGCGCCGAGGGCCCAACCAGACGTCAATACGCGACAGGCGAACAAGCGAGTCCAAGCTCAACCCGGTCTCGCGGAACCATCCCCTGCTCAACACAAATAGGGATACGTCCCCCACAGCACGACCCCGCTACCCGTAAGGTACGTACCTAGAAGGCACAATTTCGCGCTTAAAATACCATGGGCAGCTCGGGGGGCACACTATCAAAACAAAGTGGTCGGCTCGACCGAACTACTGTCAAAACAGCAGGCACCATCTAAGACCTTGCAAGCGTCAAGCTCACACACGTTACGGCAATTTTCCGAAAACCTCTCTCAAAGGTCTGTTCACCGATAGAAATCACCTTTAAAGGAGCACAACACCACTCAAGAGCAAAGGAGCAGAGGCGTATCGGGACACGTTGAGGACATCAAGCCACCCATCGAGGACCCCGAGTAAACCTTCCCTTTGTAGAAGTTTGTTTTTTAAAAAAATACCTGTAACAATTGTTTCCGCAGTATTTTATAAAGTGTTTCCCACTCCCCGCCTCCGAAAACAAAACTGTTCGGTACATGTTAGATGCAACCAGCTAATAGACCGGGGGCTTGACTATAAAACTCGCCCCAAGCATCATCCCGGCATTATCCTCGACATGTCCGGCATCTCAGATATTGCGTTATATGAATCGGTTTTGAATTATGTCTTGGGTCAAAGGTTAGGTTGCCCGGCTCCTGTGTTTACCCTCGTACGTTCCGCTCGTTCGGCTAAAAGGGTAAAGGGAGAACCACCGCGATTGTATTTCCAGCTTGCCTGGTCAACTACCTCAGTGGATAAAGCCAAAAACCAACTGTCATAATAAGCGAGAACCGGTCTGCGATCCGAGCACAAGTGTCAAACTCAAAATCGATGGAGGTTATTCCGTGTCATACGAGGGTTGTACCTTCACAAACCATGTGGTAATGGTCTTAACCTCGGTATATCCGAATATCACAAAAGACTGGGGGCTAGTAACCAGCCCCTGCAGTCAAGCTCCTACGGCTAAGTGAAAGCACGAAAGCCACATAGTCCGATTGCCTTGTTCCCCCCTCTCGCACCACCGCCTCCAGGCTCCGATATTTCGGCTAAGGGTAATGTTCCGGAGGTCGGAACACCTCTTGTAATATTTAAATGGGGGCTAAAGCCGACGGCTAGCAACTTTCAGTTCCAAACGGCCACACATGAGTCAAAATAATTCAAATCTTAAAAGCATGATAAACCGTGCATACGCATTATAAAACTAAATATTCATTGGGCACATAATGATGTGCTCATTCATAAATTACATCCTTGGGGCATTGGGTCTCTATCGACTGAGCACCCTCCATTGCAGCTGGGAAGTAAAGCTCGGGGCGACTATGCTCCTTCCCAGGAGGCGGGGGTGCAGTAGCCATCTCGAACGGCTTCACCCCTGGCCAATGCATCATGGTCCTCGCAAAGGCCATCCGAGCTCCCTCAATGCATACAGAGCGCTTCAGGACCTCAATCCGGGGCACAGCATCGCAAAGCCTCTGCACCAGGCCAAAATAGCTGCTCAGTAGTGGCTCCGCATGCCACAGCCGAATGCCGAGATCCTTCAAGGCTGGCTCTGCCATCCTATGCAACTCCATTAGCTGCTTCTTTTGAAAGCTGAGAAGGGGACGAGGCTCGGGGGTCTGAAATTGTGCCCAGAACATTCTCTGTTCCACATCCCCATCTCGAGTCGCAAAATGCTTGGCTGCGTCCGCTGCACTCCTTGGGAGTTCCGTAAAGGCGCCGGAGGAACGCCACAGCCGTGTGAGATGGGCAAACCTATTACCACCAAAGGCACATTGCAGTAAGTACGGCTTACCATCCGCGATCATCCTGACTTGGCAAAATTCTTCTTCAAAGGACCGCCTATCTACAGGCTCCGATTTGAGCTCGGAGGACAGTGAGGACAGCTCGGCCGCTTGGTCATTGGTCTTTTGCTCACAGGCCTCACACTTAGTTCTTGCATCCTCGAGCTCCTGCTGCACCTCGGCCACACGCGCTTCGTGCTTGCCGCTGTCAACCTTCAGCGAGCTCAATTCGGCAGCCGCTCGTTCGGCCACCATCTTATGGTCGGCGGCCTCCTACTTGGCCCTCTTCAACTCGGCCTTGAGGTTCTCAACCTCGGTGTTCATGGCTGCAGACACAATGGGAAGCAAGATCTCAGGAACGAAAGCGCGAATACCTCAATTAATGAGGAAAATAAAGATCTTAGCAGTATAATTGAAACTTACTTTGCATTTCATCAAACCGTTTGTTCAGGCGGTCAAGCTCCTCATCGGAACTCTTGAGCTTCCGGTTCATCTCTGCCAGTTCCATGTCGTTGGCGGCCACTCTTGATAACCCACAAGTATAGGGGATCGCAACAGTTTTCGAGGGTAGACTATTCAACCCAAATTTATAGATTCGACACAAGGGGAGCCAAAGAATATTAGAGAGTATTAGCAGCTGAGTTGTCAATTCAACCACACTTGGAGATTAAATATCTGCAGCAGAGTGATCAGTAGCACAGTGGTATAATAGTTTGGTAGCAGTAGTGCCGGTAACAGTAACGGTAGCAGTGATAGCAATAGCTTTGTAACAGTTGGACAGTAGCAACAGGAGTAGTAACTTAGCAAGAACAATAAGTGGAAAACTCGTAGGCACTGGATCGGTGAACTCGTTGGATGATATTCATCACATAACAGTCATAACCTAGGGCGACACAGAACTAACTCCAGTTCATAAATGTAATGTAGGCATGTATTCCGTAAATAGTCATACATGCTTATGGAAAAGAACTTGCATGACATCTTTTGTCCTACCCTCCCGTGGCAGCGGGGACCATAACGAAACTAAGGGATATTAAGGCCTCCTTTTAATAGAGAACTGGAACAAAGCATTAACACACGGTGAATACATGAACTCCTCAAACTACGGTCATCACCGGAAAGTATCCCGACTATTGTCACTCCGGGGTTTGCGGATCAGAACACGTAATAGATATAATGGTGATAACATAAACGGTTTAGATCTGAAATCATGGCACTCGGGCCCTAGTGACAAGCATTAAGCATGGCATAATCATAGCAACTTCAATCTCAGAACATAGTGGATACCAGGGATCAAGCCCTAACAAAACTAACTCGATTATATGATGAATCTCATCCAACTCCTCATCGACCAACAAGCCTACGAAGGAATTACTCACTCTCGGTGGGGAGCATCATGAAATTGGCGATGGAGAAGGGTTGATGATGACGAAGACCGAAGATTCCCCTCTCCGGAGCCCCAAACGGGCTCCAGATCTGGCCTCCCGATGAAGAACAGGAGGTGGCGGCGGTTCCATATCGTAAAACGCGATAAAACTTTCTCTCTCATTTTTTCTCCGAAAATAGGAATTTATAGTGGCGGAATTAGGATCAGTGGGGCCACGAGGTGGGCACAACCCACCAGGGCGCGCCTGGGGGGGGCTGGCGCTCCCTGGTGTATCTTGCCCAGCCAGGGGGCCCCCTCCGGTGGTTCTTGGCTCCAGTATTTTTTATTTATTCAAAAAATAAATCTCCAAAAAGTTTCGTCCAGTTTGGAGAACTTTTATTTCTGCACAAAAACAACACCATGGTAGTTCTGCTGAAAATAGCGTCAGTTCGGGTTAGTTTCACACAAATCATGCAAATTAGAGGCCAAAACAAGGGAAAAAGTGTGAGGAAAAGTAGATACGATGGAGACTTATCAACTCCCCCAAGCTTAACCCATTGCTTGTCCTCAAGCAATTCAGTTGACAAACTGAAAGTGATAAAGAAAAACTTTTACGAACTCTTTTTTTCTTGTTTACATATATATGCTTAAGTAGCACCCATGTTTTCAGCAAAGATTATGACTAACCATGCCTACAATAACTCTTAGAAATTATATTAACTCATATCAATGACATAAGCAACTAGCGAGCAATAATAAGATATCTCAAATACCAACACTTTGTCAAAACAATCATGATACAATATGACAATAGTGGTATCTCGCTAGCCCTTTTTGAGACCGCAAAACATAAATGCAGAGCACCTCCAAAGTTCAAGCAGCGACTAAACATTGTAATTCATGGTAGAAAAGATCCAGTCCTGCGGCACCCAACATCAACTATACACAATGCATGAGGATGACAATAGTGCTCTCAGGTCTGGCGCTTATTTGAGAAAGTGATGACTCAACTTAAAAGTAAATAGATAGTCCCTTCGCAGAGGGAAGCATGGATTTGCAGAGGTGCCAGAGCTCAAAGTTCAAAACAGAGATAGATATAATTTTGGGAGGTACACCCTTCCTGTCAACGTTACGACTAAGAGTTATCAATATCTTCCATGCTAAACAAATTAGCGGCGGTTCCCAAGCGGTAAAAGTAAAGGTTTACTCCCCCTCCACCAACAATCACACTCCACGGCTAGCCGCATCCACGGGTACCGTCCAAACCAACAACATTCCTGGGGGAGTTTTGTTTAATTATTTTTTTGATTTTCTTGAATTTGGAACTGGGAATCCCTATTACCGCCCCTCTTGTGTAAGGACGAGTGAATAAACACTCATCATGAGAATAACCCGCCTAGCATGGAAGATACTGACCGCCCCCTGTCGCTCCATGAGCGGTCTAGGTACACAAAACAGATGTTCATTTGAATTTTAGAGATGGCACATGCAAATTTACTTTGGAACGGCAGGATAATATCGCATATAGGTAGATATAGTGGACTCATCTGGAATAACTTTGGTTTAAGGATTTTGAAGCACAAGCAGTATTCCCGCTTAGTACAGGCGAAGGCTAGCAAATAGATTGAGTCAACTACATGCGTGAACATGTGCCAGGTCAAGCCACTTCAAATATTCAGAGGAGGATACCATATCATCATACTACATCACAACCATTTTAATGCATGTTGACATCCAAGATAAATCATTATCCACTCCTAGCTACTTAAGCATGGCATGAACAACTATAATCTCTAATGGTCATTGCAAACATGTTTGATCATAATATGCTGAATCAAGGATACTAGGCTAAACATATTTACACAAACAAAAACAAGTTGAGTTCATACCCGCTTTTCTCTGCCACAGTCACTTCATCAAATATCATCATTATTGCCTTTCACTTGCACGACCGAATGATAAGAAAATAATAATAGTGCAAGAGTGCCGTGGACTAAGCTGGAATCTGCAACATTTTATTCAAGAGGAGAAGACAAGGCAAAATGGGCTCTCTGTTAGATTAATAATAGTGCATATGAGAGCCGCTCAACATTTTCATAGTGGTCTTCTCCTTGGTATGAGTCAAACAAAAGAAAAGAATTTCAGAGAAACACACTGAAATATTTTTGGAGTTTTTGGTTTTTCTTGAAGAAAGCAAATTAAAGAGGAAAAACAAAGGGCCATTTGCATTTCTGTCCCTAACTCGAACCACCTACTCAGATTTATCCCTAATGTCGAAGCATGCTCAAATTTGCCCCTCTGCCGTTAGGTGCACCTATAAAAATGCCCTTCTGTGCCGTTACCGTCTGGTCAAAGGGCATTGACTGTTAACTTGACATTTTCTGGACATTTGTTGCCCTTGCCTTCTTATGTCATTGACATGCGGGACCCACACTAAAAAATAAAAAGAAAGAAACACATTTTCTCACTCCTCTCTCAGACACACTTACATGTGGGGCATAACTAGAGAAAAGAAAAAATAGAAAATACTTTCTCTCAGCCCTCTCTATGACTAATTTTTTTTATCTCCCATAACCCCTCCCTCTCTCCCTGACATGTGGGCCATGGGCCCACCGTCAGGGCCAACCCCGGTCCACATCAGAACGGCCCGACCGTGACTGGATGCGCTCGTCGGTGGCTCGCCGGCGGCTCGCCGTGGTGTGTCGGATGACCGGGGTCGGAGGACGCGAGGCGTGGGGGAGCTGCGCAAGGCACTCCACGCACTCTGGGGTGCGCCATGCGTAGGTGGGCGCGCGCATGGCCGATCTAGCTGAGCTCGTTCATGGCGGCCGACTCCCGACAGGGGCCTCCGGGAATGAAATCGAGCGGGGGAAGATGGGAGTAGGAGCGTGATCTTTCCGCGACGACGTCACCGTGGTCGGGTAGGTCAAAGGTGGATCGGGGCGGCCGAATTTAGGAGGGGAATAGCGACGACCGTGGCGGAGGTCAACTTTCCGGGCGTTGTGTACGGGCGACCCCAGGCCCGATTCAAGTCACAGGTCAAAGGAGAGGCTCCTGAAGGAGCTCATAGACATGCTCGTACATCTCTATCTGGCCTCCGGCCGCGGTGGCTAGCAATGACCTTTTCGGCAGAAGCTCCGGCCGCTCTCAGGCTCGACCATGGCGCCGTCTTACGTTGTCGTCGGCCTCAACCTCCATCCCCGTACCCTGCCAAACCACCCGGGACCTATACCCCCGTGTCCCTCACACGCAAGCACGCCCGCCCCTCGCCGGCGACGGCCACCAGAGCCGCCAAGCGTCACCATGACCATGCAGGGGCCTGTGTTGACCCCGACTATGGGTCCCAAGGCCCACTTGTTAGGGAGAGAGAGGGGGGGCTGTGAGTGAGTCTTTTCTATTTTTTGTTTTGTTTTTAGTCCGGTCCCACATGTAAGCGTGTGTGTGAGAGAGAGAGGGTGACAGAAAGAGTTTTTGCTATTTAATTTTTTACAACGGGTCCCACGTGTAAGTGACACATGGAGTCAGGGGCAAAATGTCCAGCAGACGTTCAGATAGCGGTCAAAGCCCTTTGACCGGACGTTAACGGCACGGAAGGGCATTTCTATAGGTGCACCTAACAATAGAGGCGCAAATTTGAGCAGGCTTCGAAATTAGGGGCAAATCTGAGTAGTGGGTTCGAGTTGGGGACATAGATGTAAAAGACCCAAAAACAAAAATGAGAAAACTATTTACAGGGGAATGCTGCCAACAAGCAAAAGAAGAAACGAAAAATCTTTTTGGGTTTTCTTTGAATACTACAATTAAACTAAGTTAGAAGGAAAAACTGAAAAGAAGTAGGAAATATTTTTGGATTTTCTCAAAGTTTTTCAAACACACAAGAAGAAAGCGAGAAAACAAATTTAGCATGGATAATACATTGAAAAAGTGTGAACACCGACAACTGGAATGAAATGTGTGAACATGAATGTAATGTCGGTGGAAATACGTACTCCCCCAAGCTTAGGCTTTTGGCCTAGCTTGGTAATCACCACCCGTAGAAGCTATCCGGTCCCAAGTCAAAGTGAGGTAGAGGCGGCACCTGAGAGTCCCACCCATGGGGCTCCTCCTCAGCAGCTGCTAGGTTGTTCTGGTAGGCTGTAATGTCATCTGGAATGATCCAGTATCCGTTCCTGGCAATAGAATCAAACAGAGTAGGTGCAGGCACCGGAATAACATCACGGGTTTCTACGCTGAATACTAGGTTGTAACGAATGTTATGGAAAGAATCAGTTGCATCAAGAAATTGGTGATCTTGCAACGACTTGTGATCCAGGTAAACTTGGGTCAACAGATAATCATGTGGGCGAATCTGAACATTAAAGTGTCTCGCTAAGCGAGTAGCATAAATACCACCATGTATCTTTCCCTTAGTCCTGTTAAGGTGTAAGCGACGTGCATTAATAGCCCCCATACTAAAGGTGTGATCATAATAAAGTGCATGGCGTAAAATAGCGAAGTCGGGGGCACTGAGTGTGCCGACCTTCTCCCTAGCGGTTGAACACTTAGCGATGAACAAAGCAAAGTAATGCACTGAGGGAAACTGCAAACTGGTAGTAGTAGCGTTTGACACGCCTCTATCTTCACCCACTGTTAAAGTGAGGAGAAAATCCTGAAACTCCGCTGGTCTAGGTTCTCTCAATTCCCCATCAGAGGAGATCAAGCATATGTTGCAAAAGTCAGTTAGCGGCATTTTGTGGGTTTCAGCATAAAGATTAAACTGCACTTCAGGAGGATTATTTTGTCTCAGGAAATGAAAACTTTGCACAAAGGAATTTGTAAGGATGTGATATTGGTCACACTTAGCTGCGAGGAACTCGGTCAGCCCAGCGTTTGCAACAAATTGAGCGAACTCTTGATGGAACCCGGCCTCCTCCATGAAGGCAGCATGCGGCCATTCGCACGGCCGCATCTCCACCCTTCTCGGAGTGTGAATGTCATATTCCGATGATTCCCCAATGAATCCTTTGGCACTTCTCATGGAGGAAAACTTCCTAAAGAAATCCATCTTATTCCTATAATAAAAATTCTGAAAATTTTAGCCTACAAATTTTTTTGTCAACAAACTACGTAAGATTGATAGCAACTACTCCTAAGCATGCATAGAGGCCATATTAAGCGTTCAAACTACTTAGAAGTCTAAGAATTCAACATGCAAGCTCATCTACAGCAGCACCAAGAGTAGCTAATTACTCTAAAAATAACCCACTAAATCAAAAACTAATTGGAGCAATGGAGGAGTCGCATACCAAGTAGCAATCCCTCCAAATAATTTCGGAAACGGAGCTTCGAGCAAAGAGATCGAAATCCCCGAGTTTGAGAGCAAGAACACGGAAATGGTGGCTGTGGTGATTTTTTCTGGAGGTAGGGGATGATGTGGGCTAAAGAAATAAGTGAGGGGGCCCACGTGGGCGCCACAACCCACCAGGGCGCGCATGGGGGTGCTAGCGCGCCCTGGTGTCTTGTGGGCACCAGGTGCACCCCCCTCTGGTATTATTTGCACCAGAAATTCAGAAATATTCGGAAAAAATCGTGTCAAATATTGAGATCATTCTGAGAACATTTATTTTTGGGTCATTTTTTATTGCACGGTGAAAACAGAAAATAGGACAAACATGGCATTTTATTTTATTTGACTAACTAAAACAGAAAATAAAAAGTGGGAGCAGAATATGGGGCTTAATAGATTCATCGACTTCATACCTCTCAAAAATGATCCATTAATAAGGTTGATCAAGTCTTATTAACAACCACTTCCGATTAGCATGAAATCGAAGAACTTTCGTAAAACACTAAGTTACCTTAATGGGGGTGTGCATATCCCCAACAATAAGTATATCATATTTCTTTTTGGCAGTAGGTAGAGGTAATTTAAAACTTCCAATAGTAATGGTCGGAGATTCTTCAATAACATTTATACCATTCACTTGGAATTGTTTCTTCGGAAAGTGCACCATGTGCTCATTACCATTAATATGAAAAGTGACTTTGCTTTTGTTGCAATCAATAACAGCCCCTGCAGTATTCAAAAAGGGTCTACCAAGGATAATCGACATGTTGTCGTCCTTGGGCATCTCAAGAATAACAAAGTCTGTTAAGATAGTAACATTTGCAAGAACAACGGGCACATCCTCACAAATACCGATAGGTATGGCAGTTGATTTGTCAGCCATTTGCAATGATATCTCAGTAGGCGTGAGTTTATTCAAATCAAGTCTTTTATATAAGGAGAAAGGCATAACACTAATACCGGCTCCCAAATCACGCAAAGCAGTTTTGACATAGTTTCTTTTAATGGAGCAAGGTATAGTTGGTATTCCAGGATCTCCAAGTTTTTTAGGTACTCTGTCCTTAAAAGAATAATTAGCAAGAATGGTGGAGATTTCAGCTTCAGGTATCTTTCTTTTATTAGTGATGATGTCTTTCATGTATTTTGGATAAGGGGCCATCTTTAATATATCAGTTAAGCGGGTATGCAAAAAGATTGGCCTAATCATTTCAGCAAAGCTTTCAAATTCTTAATCATCCTTTTTCTTAGATGACTTAGGTGGAAATGGCATGAGTTCCTGAACCCACGTCTCTCTTTCTTTAGCATGTTTCCTAGCCACAAAGTCTCTTTTATCATAACGTTTATTTTTAGGTTGTGGGTTATCAAGATCACCAGCAGGTTCTATTTCAACATCATTATCTGGTTCTCTATCATTGTTAGGTTGAGTATCTTTATGAACACCATCATTATCATTTTCATTATCACTAGGGGAATGTTCATTACCAGACTGAGTTTCAGCATCGAAAATAGAGACATCATTATTATCAGGAGGTTTTCGTATCTCAGGTTCACTAGAGGTATGCAGAGTACTATCATTTTTCTTTTTCTTTTTCTTTTTAGAAGGACTAGGTGCATCAGTATTAATTCTCTAAGAGTCTTGTTCAATTCTTTTAGGATGACCGTCAGGATAAAGTGGTTCTTGGGTCATTCTACATCCTCTAGTTACTACTCTAGAAGCAAAATCATTCATGTTATTATTCATTTCATCAAGCAATTCTTTTTAAGACTTAGCAACTTGTTCTAACTGAGTTTGAACCATAGATGCATGCTTTCCTACACCTCTATCACCATTACTGATTCTAAATAGCAAGTCACTCAAGCGAGCGATCATATCAGAGTTATATTTCAATTGTTTCAGAACATGTGCATTGAAATGATCTTGCTTCATAATATAGTTATCAAACTCATATAAGCACTGACTAGGATGTTTATTGTGAGGGATATCACCTTCATCAAACTTTAATAAAGAATTTACCTCTACCACCTGTGGAGGTGGTGGTGTGTCAAGGCCATGTATTTCTTCAATAGGTGGTAAATTCTTGACATCCTCAGCTTTAATACCTTTTTCTTTCATAGATTTCTTTGCCTGTTGCATATCTTCAGGACTGAGAAATAAGATACCCCTCTTCTTCGGAGTGGGTTTAGGCGGTGGTTCAGGAAGAGTCCAATCATCATAATTCTTCAATATGTTGTTCAATAATTCCTCATCTTGTTTAACAGTTTGTTCCCTAAAAACACAACCAGCACAACTATCTAGGAAGTCCCTAGAAGCATCTGTTAGTCCATTATAGAAGATATCAAGTATTTCATTTTTCTTGAGAGGGTGATCAGGCAAAGCATTATGCAACTACACAAGCCTCCCCCAAGCTTGTGGGAGACTCTCTTCTTCAATTTGCACAAAGTTAAATATTTCCTGTAAGGCAGCTTGTTTCTTATGAGCAGGCAAATATTTTTCAGAGAAATAGTAAATGATATCCTGGGGACTACACACACCACCAGGAGTATGAGTATTGTACCATGTCTTAGCATCACCCTTTAATGAGAACGGAAATAACTTACGAATACAATAGTAACGAATCTTCTCATTATGAGCAAAGAGGGTGGCTATATCATTCAGCTTAGTAAGGTGTGCTACTATAGTTTCAGTTTCATAGCCATGGAAAGGATCAGATTCAACCAAAGTAATTAACTCTGGGTCGACAGAGAATTCATAATCCTTATCGGTAACAAAGATAGGTAAAGTAGCAAACTTAGGATCACATTTCATTCTAGCATTCAAAGTCTTTTCCTTATACTTGCGTAGCAATTTCTTAAGATCGTTTCTATCCTTGCAAGAAAGAATTTCTCTAGTTACCTCCTCATCCATAACATAACCTTCAGGTATCTTAGGCATTTCAAATCGAGGAGAACTAGAACTAATAGGTGTTTCATAGTCGTCATCAGTTTCATAGGCTTCCTCAGTTTCAGCAATCTCATCAGTTCCAGTAATTTCATTCTCTTTAACTCTAGCAATTTGTTCATCAAGAAATTCTCCTAGTGGCACATTATCATCAAGCATTGTACTAGCATCATCATAAGCAACATTCATAGCAGAAGTAGCATCATCAATAACTTGCGACATATCAGGATTACTAGCATGTCGTGGTGTTGCAAGCTTACTCATAACAGAAGGTGAATCAAGTGCAGAGCTAGATGGCAGTTCCTTACCTCCCCTCATCTTAGAGGGAAAAATATTGGTCTTTGGATCCTTCAGATTCTTCATAGTGATCAATCGATATAAATCCCAAGTGACTCAAAAAATATAGCTATGGTCCCCGGCAACGGCGCCAGAAAAAGGTCTTGATTAGCCACAAGTATAGGGGATCGCAACAGTTTTCGAGGGTAGAGTATTCAACCCAAATTTATAGATTCGAAACAAGGGGAGCCAAAGAATATTTGAGAGTATTAGCAGCTAAGTTGTCAATTCAACCACACCTGGAGATTAAATATCTGCAACAGAGTGATCAGTAGCACAGTAGTATAATAGTTTGGTAGCAGTAGGGACGGTAACAGTAACGGTAGCAGTGATAGCAATAGCTTTGTAACAGTTGGAACAGTAGCAACAGTAGTAGTAACTTAGCAAGAACAATAAGTAGAAAACTCGTAGGCACAGGATCGGTGAACTCGTTGGATGATATTCATCATATAACAGTCATAACCTAGGGCGATACAGAACTAGCTCCAGTTCATAAATGTAATGTAGGCATGTATTACGTAAATAGTCATATGTGGTTATGGAAAAGAACTTGCATGACATCTTTTGTCCTACCCTCCCGTGGCAGCGGGGTCCATAAGGAAACTAAGGGATATTAAGGCCTCCTTTTAATAGAGAACCGGAACAAAGCATTAACACAAGGTGAATACATGAACTCCTCAAACTACGGTCATCACCGGAAAGTATCCCGACTATTGTCACTCCGGGGTTTGCGGATCAGAACACATAATAGGTGCATATGACTAGCAAGATTGGATCAAGAACATAGATATAATGGTGATAACATAAACAGTTCAGATCTGAAATCATGGCACTCGGGCCCTAGTGACAAGCATTAAGCATGGCATAATCATAGCAACATCAATCTCAGAACATAGTGGATACAAGGGATCAAGCCCTAACAAAACTAACTCGATTACATGATCAATCTCATCCAACTCCTCACCGACCAGCAAACCTACGAAGGAATTACTCACTCCCGGTGGGGAGCATCATGGAATTGGTGACGGAGAAGGGTTCATGATGACGAATACCGAAGATTCCCCTCTCCGGAGCCCCAAACGGGCTCCAGATCTGGCCTCCCGGTGAAGAACAGGAGGTGGCGGCGGCTCCATATCGTAAAACGCGATGAAACTTTCTCTCTGATTTTTTTCTCCGAAAATAGGAATTTATAGTGGTGGAATTAGGGTCAATGGGGCCGCGAGGTGGGCACAACCCACCAGGGCCCGCCTGGGGGGGCTGGCGTGCCCTGGTGTATGTTGCCCAGCCAGGGGCCCCCCTCCGGTGGTTCTTGGCTCCAGTATTTTTTATTTATTCAAAAATAAATCTCCAAAAAGTTTCGTCCAGTTCCGAGAACTTTTATTTTTGCACAAAAACAACACCATGGTAGTTCTGGTGAAAACATCGTCAGTCCGGGTTAGTTTCATTCAAATCATGCAAATTAGAGTCCAAAACAAGGGCAAAAGTGTGAGGAAAAGTAGATAATCAGCCATCGCTGAAGACGAGGCCTACAAAACAACGTGTGTGAAACAAACTTCCGAGCTGTTGGTCCTAGACCCTCCGCCACATCATCTCCGAAACTCTTACAATTTCAAGGGTCACGAATTGCTTTAATCGTGATTTTAAGTTCTTTGACCCTCGGGCAAGTTTTTCAAACTCACCCATGGCTCGGGGGCTACTATACCTATAAGGAATGCATAACCTTATGAACAAATTTGTCCTTGTGAAAAGAATATTACATGGCTTACCTTGAAGCCTGCCAATAGACCACTGAAGGCCTCCTTCAGTCCGCTATCAACGGACTGAGTGCCTTGCAAAACCGCACCCATAAGGGTGCGGTGATCTTCGGCAATGGAGGAGCTAGACAAAGCCTCCTCCATCATGGCTGGCCACCCGGTTGCGGCCTGCTCTGTCACGGGCGGCACCGGTGGTGGCACTTCTGCTCTCCCTTCTTGGGGAGGCAGGGTCGGCGATGTTGGAGGCATAGAGGTCTCCAGGGCCGTCTTCGGAGGGAGCTCCGACGAGTCATGGCCTCCCTCTTTGCCCGCCAGGAGGGGTCTGACCTCCTGGTCTTTGGTCACCGAGGTATGAACCTCGGTCATGACCTCCTCACCCCAAGTGTTCGGCCTGGGAGGGGTCTGGCGGGATATCACCTCCGCGGCCTCGTCAGCGGCCTGAGGGGGAGAGGTACGGGACGCAGTCCCGCTCTCTGCCAGCTCGGCGGGCGGGGGCCCCCCTCTTAGACCTGTTCGTCGGGAGATCGTGGGCCAGGCTGCAATACGGAGGAAGTTTATCCGGTTAGTAACAAAAACTTCGTATGAGTGTACCGTAAAGTGTTCGGATTCAGTACCTCTGGGTCGGGGTCTTGACCCTAGGGTTCCTCCGGGGGACCCTCTGAAGTCCTCGGATTCCTCATCAGAGTCCGGGCTATCATTAGGCAGGACCACTTTGGCCCTGCAGGATCTCTTCGAGGCGGGGGGAGCTGGATCCTCCTTGACAGACGCCGCCCTCTTCCTTGTCTGGGGGGAGTCCACCTCCCCCTTCCTCTATGTGTCCTCCTCGTGAGTGGAGGAGGCCTAGGTCTCCCCGGACCTAGCATCCGAAGGACCTCTTGGGCGGAGGCCCTCTTGGACCTCCTTCTTTTCGCCTTTCTTCTTCTTCTCTTTCTTCTCTGGCGCCGAATACGGTGCCACGACCAGCATCGCCGTCAACAGGGCCGATCCGGGGTCTTCGGGCAGCGAGGCTGGGCCATTAATCTGCAAGGCCTTGTCCAACCAGTTCTATGAAGGCGAAGTAGAAGAGGTTAAATTCCTTGCTAAAAGATAGAACCCGAGGATAAAATTAGAAAACTTTGCTATACCTTGAGCGGAGGGTTTTCGGCGTCCAGGCTGGTGTCTTCCTCCTCGGCCGGCCAATCCTTCTAGGGCTTGAACAATGCCTTCCACAGCTTCTCCTGGGTGGTGCGGTAAATCTTGTGCATGGTGGGAGGGTCATCAAGCTTGTAGGCCCACATTGGGGTAGCCCGGTGTTGGCAGGGGAGGAGACGGCGGCGGAGCATGACCTGGACCACGTTGGTCCGCTCGGCGTTTGCTTCTAGCATCTGCGTGATGCATTTCTGTAGCGCCTTCACTTCCGTGGCCGACCCCCTGTCTAGGCCTTTCTTGATCCACGAGGTCAGCCTTTTGGGGGGTCCGGATCTGAACTCGTAAGGCGTCGCCCAGTCTGCGCCTAGTGGTTCGGTGATGTAGAACCATTCTTTTTGCCAGACTTTGACTGTGTCAATGAAGGTGCCCTCCGGCCACTTTACCCGCAGAAGCTTGCTGATCACCGCCCCTCTGCAATCCACATGCTGGCTATTTACTGTCTTCGGCTTGACGTTGAAGACCTTTAGCCATAAACCGAAATGCGGCTGGACCCGCAAAAAGGCCTCGCAAACGATGATAAAGGCCGATATGTGCATAATGGAGTTCGGAGGAAGATCATGAAAATCTAACCCATAGAAGAACATCTGGCCCATTACAAAGGGGTGCAGCGGGAAGCTCAGTCCCCGGATGAAAAGGGGAATGAACACCACCCGCTCTCCGGGCTTTGGCATGGGCACCACTTGGCCATCCTCGGGGGCACGATGGACGACGTCGGACGGGAGGTAGCCGGCGCGCTTCAGCTCCGCGATGTCATTTTCGATAATGCACGAGGACTCCCACTTGCCCTGCGAGCCTGAGCCGGCCATGGTCGAGCTTGGGGAGAGGGGAAAGGTGGCTTGGAGGGAGCTAAAAGAAGATTGGATCTGTGCACTTGGAGCGAAAGAGGTTGAGAGGGCGAGCTTGAATCTGAGGAGCGTGTGGAGGCTTTGGGGATTTTCTCCCTTTTATGGAAGGCCGTAATACCAAGAGTCCTCTTACTGCGCCACGGACTGTGTCACTTCCCGAAGCAACCGCATCGTTACACGCGCGTGGGATAACCCAGATCATTAATCGTATCCCGTGAAAAATGGAGAACGATCTTCGTGTTGATAAGACGTGCCAATAAAAGGGCGGCCTCGAACCGCGAATTGAGTTTTTATAACTAGCTAAGTGGCCGCGGCCTGTCCAGGCTTTTCGTTAGAAGAGTTGATAGGAGAGACACTGTTCATACTCGGGCGTTTGGCCTTCGAGGTTAAGCAATGTATTTTCAGAAAGCAGGGTGTCATCAGCGGCCGGACTAGGATCAGCCGAGTATAAAGGGAAGAAAAGAACTCACCCCGCGAGCCAGATACTTTGGATGTGCGAAGCAGTTACATGTCATGAAGCCCAGCGTTGGAGGCTAGTTCAGGGGCTACTGAGGGAGTCCGGGACTAAGGGGTTCTCGGGCCGTCGGTTCACCTCCGGTGGGCCGCCTCGGTGGGCCGCTCTGTGGCAGTTGCAGGAAGGCCGAACTACAGGACAACCCCATGTTCGAAAGGGAAGGCTCCGAAGACTTGGCATGACCTCTAAGTCTAGAGAGAAAGAATGGGCGTATCTATGCCCGGATGGAAACCCATCATGTGTAACCCTAGGTACCCTTGGTGTCTATATAAACCATGAGGCTTAGTTCGTAGGAGGACAAGTCAACTCATCTAGGGTTTAGCTCATTTGATCTCGAGGTAGATCGACTCTGTAACCATCATACTCATCAATATAATCAAGTAGGATGTAGGGTTTTACCTCCTCACGAGGGCCCGAACCTTGGTAACCATCATCTCCTTCGTCCCCTGTTATCCATCGATCCCAGATTCATAGTTTGGGACCCCCTACCCGAGATCCGCCGGTTTTGACACCGACACCGACCCCAACCGCCGTCACCACGATGGCATCGGGCTATGGGGAGCGACTGTCGCAGCGGCGACGGGTCCTCGAGCACGGCCATGACCCCTCGCCATCCTGGGAATGATGCACTAGAGCAGGTGGTGAAAGGAAGAATAAGGTGGTGCTGACTGGCAAGCTGGGGCGGGGAGATGTGAGAGAGCATAGCCCTTCCTGACCCTCCTATTTACATGGACGAGGCAACGAGGGCTGACTCCTCGCAACCCAGGGTGAACGTGCACTGGGGAACGCACTACGCAAGTGACCGCCCCTTTCGGCCAATGCCGAGCCTCGCATGTGACATGCGTCGTGCGGGATACAGTAAAGAAGGAAGATGAAGGGGGAGGGCGACGTTGCTTAATGACAAGAGGCGGATGAGAAGCGCCCGCCAGGTTTCTCTCTCTTTAGGGAAGAAACGGGGGCTGGCTGTTCACTGTCCGAGGCGATCGCTCGCTGCCAAGCGTGCTGCTTGGGAGACCGCCCCTCTCCATCAGTATCGTGCCTCGTGTGAGAACACGCGTCGTAAGAGGCGCCTCTACCAGTCCAATGCGACGCGGCTTTTTAGGCGCATCCCGTATCACACCACCAGTCACACGACCCGCATTCAATGCGTATCGTGGGAAGGGCAGTAAAAATCGTCATCATAACCGCAAGGAGATGCGTCCGCGTGCGTCTCTGCACTATTCTTGGGCCTAGCCCAACAGCGTCACAGAGTCAAGTGTGGCCCAGGCCCGGGGGCTCCTGTCGGTGTACTAAGAAACGGAGCCCTTAGTACCCAGACTTTTACACAGACGACTGTGGCCTCCGGACCGGCAAGACCTTGTCGGGCGAATGCCAACCTCAAAGCAACATCAAGCAAGGACCAAAGCAACCAGCAAGCCTCCTTGCCGGTAGAGAAGACCCGACTGCGAGCGCTCCCACTAAGATCTCGGCCTGCCAAGCCTTCGCTCCATGTCGCCAGGCTGACTGTCTACATCAGCTAGGTATCGAGTGGGCAGGCGATTAGGTAGAGTTGTCCGGGGCGCATGGCAGCTCGGTGGATTTACAACAGCTTTAATGACACCCGTCCCACGGTGTGGCAAAGGAATAAGAGGTAGCAGGGCGATCGGCACAGAAGGAGAGACGATCCTTGCCGTGAAACGTCGCCTACATGACACCTCACGGCGCATTCAATGCGTCTGTCCTAGTCCGTCAGAGTTAGGTATTTCCCACTATAGCTATTTCTAGTAGTTTTGGCAGCTATAGTATACATAGTTTACCCATGTAATGACCATTTTAACCACTATGGTAGCCCCTTAGACTATAAAAGGAGGCCCATGGCTACCTTTAGAGAGGTCGACACTTTGTTCATTTGCACACGTAGCCGCACTCCTTGAGCATTCCTTGCCGGGCTGTAGCGCTCACTACAGGAATTAGCTTCTTTGCCGTCAGCCATAGCAGACGGTAAAGGACCAGCTCATGGATGGCAAACACCTTTGCCGTCTGCTGGCTGACGGCCCCACTTTCAGCACTGAAAGTCACGATAAAGAGCTCCTTTGCCATCTGCAAAGACAAGCCAGACGGCAAAGATGTTTGCCGTGAGTCTTCCCAGCCAAGCTGACGGCAAAGGTCATAGACGACGAAGAATGGCGGTTAGCCCCGTTAGGTGGCCAACGATAGACTTTGTCGTCTGCCTGCTGACGGCAAACGAAGGCCTGCCTTTGCCGTCTGCCCTGTGACGTCAGCAGTCTTGTGGCTGCATGTCACTCCTGCCAAGCCTTTGCCGTCTGCTAGGTACATCTTTGTCGTCTGCTGGCTGACGGCAAAATGGCCAAATGGGTCAGACCTGGTGCTCCCAGGTTGCACAGGTTGCTCCCACGTGTCACCTTTGTCGTCTGCCTATAGGCTTTGCCGTCCGCAGGCAGACGGCAAAGTGCCTATATTACCCCTTTTTTGTTTGTTTTCTGTTATTTCCCTGCATTTTCACAGCACATATATGATATATAGATGATATATAGAGTTGAAGCAGTGAGCGAGGCCAGATCAAAAGAACCAATACATATTCAAAGAACCAATACATATTAAAAGACCAATACATACAAAGTTCAACACTGTTCATCCATATATACATACATATAGTTCCACATTGTTCATCAACACAAATCAAAACAAAAACTAGTGCACTCCATCATCGCCAGCTTCCATGAAGTGAATCAAATCTGCAAAATGGGAATAAGAAAGTTAGAGGAGCAGTAGAAGAAGAAGTAGTACAAAAAGAAGAAGAAGAAGAAGAAGAAGAAGAAGAAGAAGAAGAAGAAGAAGACTAGAAGTAGAAGAAGAAGAAGACTAAAACAGGAAGAAGAAGAAGAAGAAGAAGAAGAAAGAGAAGGAAAATAATAATAAGAAAGAAAGAAGAAGCACATCTTTCTTCTCTTCTTCTAACTTTTTATCCGTTTCCTTCTCATTCTTCTTCTTTTATTCTTTCTTTTTCTTCTCTTTCTTCTTCTATTCTTTCTTTTTCTCCTCTTCCTTGTTTTTCTTCTTCTTATTCCTTGTTTATGTCATTTTATATCTAACTTAGGTAATTATGTCATTTTAGAGCTACCTAAGCTTATTATGTCATTTTGGAGGAAAATAAGGTAAGTATACGACATTTATGAGCTAACCAAGGTGACTATGCCATTTTTTACCTCACTAAGCTAATAATGTCATAAATGAACTAAATAAGCTAATTATGTCATTTTGGAGAAACAAAGAAGAAGAAGAAGAAAGAAAGAAGAAGAAGAAAGAAGAAGAAGAAGAAGAAGAAGAAAGAAAGAAGAAGAAGAAAGAATAAGAAGAAGAATAAGGAGTAGAAGATGGAGAAAAGGAAAGAAGAGAAAAAGGAAGAATAAGAATATGTTTTCTTCTTCTTCTCTCTTCTATCTTTTATCTTTTTTCTTCTCATTCTTCTTCTTTTATTCTTTCTTTTTCTTCTCTTTCTTCTTTTATTCTTTCTTTTTCTCCTCTTCCTTGCTTTTCTTCTTATTATTCCTTGTTTGTGTCATTTTAGAGCTAGCTTAGCTAATTATGCCATTTTAGAGCTAACTAAGCATATTATGTCATTTTAGAGGAAAACAAGCTAAGTATATGACATTTATGAGCTAACCAAGGTTATTATGCCATTTTTGACCTAACTAAGCTAATTATGTCATAAATGCATTAAATAAGCTAATTATGTCATTTTGGAGGATAATTAGGTAAGTATGTCTTTTTTGGGGGAAATCAGCTAATATGTGGCATAATAGGCACTACCGGAAACAGGGAATTTGCCATCAGTCAGCTCTTTGCCATCTGCCAGCGGATTGCAAAGAACGTCTTTGCCATCTGCTTACAAAAAACAGACGGCAAAGAACTGACAGACGGCAGAGAACCTGGTTGCCATCAGCCAATTCTTTGCCATCTGCCAGCAGATGGCAAAGAATCTTTGCCGTCTGCTGGCAGACGGCAAAGAGGTTGGTGGGGTCCAGCGGACGACGACGTTGTAACGGTGCACTAGCCCCACCTCTTTGCCATCAGCCAGCAGACGGCAAAGTTCTTTGCCATCTGCTGGCTGATGGCAAAGAGGTGCGGCTTTGCCATCTGCTGGCTGATGGCAAAGAGGTGGGGCTATCTCCCCTCTCTCCCAGCCCGGCCCCACCCCTCTCTCTCCCCTCTCTCTCCCAGCCCGGCCCCACCCCTCTCTCTCCCCCCCACCTCACCCACCCACCATCCCAGCCCGGCCCCACCCCTCTCTCTCTCCCCCCCACCTCACCCACCCATCTCTCCCACCCCATCCTAGCTAGGGTTACGGCCGCCGGCCGCCCGACCCCGCCCCGCCTCGCCGCAGGACGGCGGCCCCCTCGCCGCCCGACCCCGCTCCATCGCCGCTCGACCCCGCCTGTCCCCCGGACGCCCCCTCCCGACTGCGCCGCCAGACGGCGGCAGCATCGTCGCCGCACGCTGCCCGACTCCGCCCCGCCTCACCGCAGGACGGCGGCCCCCTCGCCGCCCGACCCCGCTCCGTCGCCGCCCGACCCCGCCCGTCCCCCGGACGCCCCCTCCCGGCCGCCGGTGAGCTCCCTCTGTCTCCTCTCTTCCCCTCTCTCTGTATGTGAATGGATGGATGGATGGATAATTTTTTTGCTACTGTGGATGGATAGATGTTGGATAGATGGATGGATGGATTAATGGATAAATTGAATTTGCTAGATGTTTTGCTGTTTGTGAATGGTGCTAGTAGCTACTGTGAATGGTGAAGTTTTATTTCTTGTTTCTTGTTGCGACGTGTGTTTTTGCATTACCTATTTGTTCTTCATTGTTGCTTTCTTTTTTTCAATACTGAGCACTTATGAGTAGACACTTGTGGTTGTAATTACTTGAACAGAATCATTATATTACTGTTGGATATACAAGTTCAATCATTCACATCTGATTCTTGTTCGATTCTAATAGCCTTGCTATTCTTTGGACAGGAACTTTTATCCCCACTGTGTTATTCAAAAGCAGTCAAGATGGTGAAGTTATTCTCCCTCGGCATCCAGCCACCGTTGAGGCACTGTTGGTGGCAAGGTGGAGCACACGGCGAACCAACGCAGCGATGTGTGGCTCGTGGCAATGCCGGATCCGATGGACAACCCCGTCGCCACCATCATCCATTCTCCTTGACATCAAGCTGAGATGAGCCATCGCTTGATTCTCTCGTGGCCAGCCCCTGCCCTTCTCCTACCGCGTTGCTCTCCCTGTCGTCGAAGGTCGTGTTCCTCCTGTCCTATGCCTCCCTCCTTTTTGGTTCTAGTTCTCTTTGCCATTCATTACGCAAGTAATTTTTTCCTTACCATGAGTGTCAGCAGCAAGGAATGTGCGATCAGTTATCTGTACATTTTTTTGTGTACCAGGTTATTGAAACAGTCATCATTTTTTATACTTCCTAGAGTTGCTGCTGTTAGAGAATGGTGGGTTCTCCTTGTGCTGCTTGGTCGTGCCTTGGGTCATCTACCTGGGCGAGGCCGAGCTCGTGCCCGACCCCGACAGCCGCGTCCTCGAGCTCGAGATCGTCACCAAGCTCGCCGCCCGCTGCACCGAGGCCGAGAGGAGCAAACCTATCATTTCAGAATTCGATTGGATGCTACCTGCCTGCTGTTTGCTCTCACTGGATGCTCACATATGTGAATTATTAGATACATGTGCTTGTCCACATTATCAGGTTTGAACTAGATAGCTTCTGGTGGAAGGGCCAATCTATCTTTGTTGCATAATAAACAATTGAATTTCATTTCATATATATACTACTACTCTACAAGGAGAGTCCTCCCAAAATAAATTGGTCACATCCACACCAAGAAGACACCCTACTGATCACACACTTGATATTTATTTATTTCTAAAAGAAAGAAAGAAAGTTGCGACAGAAAAAGAGTGCAACTTGTTGCTGAAAGAAAGAGACGGACTGATGTATGGATTAGTCCCTTGATGAATGAATGGGCGCTGGTTGCTGTTATATATACTAGTCTTAGACTGTACGTGACATGAATGTATCCTATCTAGCTTGCAGCTAATATCTGATGAAACTGTTCTTGTTTGGCGCAGGCGATGGCCACCTTTGAGCTGTACAGGCGGTCCACTATCGACATGTGCCTCACAGAGACGCTCGACGAGATGGTCTCTAGCGGCACCCTCAGCCCCGAGCTTGCCATCCAAGTGCTCATCCAGCTCGACAAGGTGCTCTGCTGCGATATCAATTGCTTCTTTCTTCGGTTATGGCCATGTTCCCCTTCAGTCTGGGGAACATAATTCTCCTTATCTTCTGGATGATTTGATTTATTATTTGTCTATGTTTCTCGTGCGTGCAGTTTATGACAGAGGAAATGGAAAACCAAGTGAATAGCAAGGCTACTGTAAAGGTACTTGCTTTGGAAACAAAGTTGTAATTTTTCGCGCAATTTTGGTGTTCTCCTGCTCGGTGGGGTCATTAATGTTTGCCACATGCAACGATGAATTAATTTGTCTGATTCTAAAGTTGTGACCTTTTGAGGCATGACAAATATGTGGTACCAATTCTAAGATGCAGTGCAGTTTAGCTCGTTCGTAAATGAAATAAACCCTAGATTTTTTTGTCTTACATATATTGCTTACTAAAGATACGGTTTACAGTTTCCAAGGCCCCAAGGGCGAAGATCCTGGAAAATATGTCTTGCGTATGTTGTTCTAAGTTCAAGGGATGTCGCACAATTTGGGATAACTCCTGAGTTATGCAAAAACTCCGTTTCACAAAACAAAACCTGTCGATATGATGTGTGCTCACAACTAAATTAGGGGTTACTATTGCAGAACTGGAAGCTACCTGCTTGCTGTTTGCTTTCACTGGATGCTCATGTACGTGAATTAGATACATGTGTTTGTGCACATTAGCAAGTTTGAAGTAGATTACTAGTGGTGAATGGGCCAATCTATCTTTCTTGCATAATAAACAAATAAATTATTAATTTACATATATAGACTACTTTTTTTGTATGTACAATTACCAACTACCTTGTTGGGTACTACTTGTTGTTGCATCGTAACATCTCATACACAATCTTGACTGGAGGATTAGCTTTGCTGGTGAATGATAGCCCCAAGGGATTACCATTGCAGAACTTTATGGGCCTCGTAATGCTATCTGCTTGCTGTTCTCTTTTGCCGCATGGTCATGTCAGTTAGATGCATGTCTTTGTCAAATATTGCCAATTAATACGCCTGCAAGTCTTATTTAATTTTTTTTCTACCCAAGCCGTTGATGCTCTGCTCTAGCCTGCCAACTTTCTATTCTTATTTGTTGTTGTGAAACCAAACTACCAGGGCTGGGCAAGGTCCGTCTTGTCCTTGGTTAATTTGGTTTACTGCCTGCTTGATTGATGCCACTGTACTCCCAGCTTCTTTCTCATGTAGGTAGGAGCATGACTAAATTTCTTCCTGTTTGCGTATGATGAACACCACATCATTCTATCTCTCTCTGTTGTAACGATGTGTATGTGCCTATTATATATGTTTGCACTGGGCGTTGTTGTTGTTTTTACAAGAGGGTTTTGATGCTTTAGTGCCACATGATGTTAGTTGTACCAGTATTATAATTTTTTATGCTTGAAACTATATTGCTTTCCTCTGTTTAGTTCAAAGTTTTATTTGTGTTTATACAACTGAATATTTGACATTGGTTCATCTTATCTTAAGTTAGCGTTTTGAACTAGTACGTTCTGAACATTCTGATGCCTGTGTTTGATGCAGAGTTGCTGCTGTTATGATCATGTGTTGGAACCTGGTAGAAGTGGGGCATGCCGGGAGAGGAGGGCGATGATGCGGTTCCGCGTGGCTGCTCCAACCCTGACGTCACGGAAGGTCATCAATCTCTCTCTCTCTCTCTCTCTCTCTCTCTCTCTCTCTCTCCGTGTGTGTAGACCAATTCAGTTTTTCTCTCTTTCCAATTTAAACATGAGAAGATTCGATTCATCAATCAATTTGGTGCCCACAAGTTGGAGATCTTATTGTGGCTGCGATTAGGGATTATTGCAGTTTGCCGTAGACTTTATGGGCCTCACAGTGCTATTTGTTGCCTGCACTCGGAAATGGTCATGTGAATTAGATGAGTTTGTCAAATATTGCCAATATCCCTGCAAGCCTTTTGTTTGGTTTACCCAACTTGTCGATGCTCTAATATAGCCTAGTTTTGTTTTTATTCTGGTTTTCAAACCAAACTACCATGGTGAGGTTCGTCATCCTGTGTTTGCTTTACTGCTTGCTTGGTTAATGCCACTAGACTACCAGGTTCTCATGTAGGAGCATGAAGAATTTCTCTAGTTCGCTTATGATGGCTGCTGGGTGGTTCCTGCCTGTTGAGGTGGTCATGTATGAGGCTAGTTAAACTTTGGTTCTAATTCTTACGCATATTTGGTCATGCCTGCATCCTGCGTGTGTGGTTGATGGTCATGTACTAGCAAAAGAGGTTGTTTTGCTGCTGAACGGTCTTTTCTTATCATGCATGCTTACATATGCAATCTATCCTTTGTGATGATGTATGTGGCTATTAAATATAGTTGCACTGGGTGCCCTTGTCTTTACAAGAGGATTGTCATGCTTTCTCTCTAATAGCCACTCTAGTCCTGGTGTTACAGTTCTGATGTTTGTTACTCCCTCTGTAAAGAAATATAAGAGCGTTTAGAGCACTACCTTACTTAGCTTCAAAATGACCTTACTTAGCATTTTTTTACACCAAAATGACTTAGTATGCTTAGCTAGCTCAAAAATGACATAATAATCATACTTAGCTCCAAAATGACATATTTTACAGATATAAGTTGCATCATAATAGTCTTCACATTTTAGTTGCATCATAATAATCTTCTTCTTCTAGTCTTTTTCTTCTAACTTTCTTCTTTCCCATTTTGCAGATTTGCTCTAGATCACCGAAGCTTGGGTTGATGGAGTGCTTGTCTTTAGTTTTTGTTTTGACTTTGTGAAACTTGCTACCTATGGATGAAACTGTGTAATATTGATGAAACTATGTATATGTATGGATGAAACATGCTACTATTGGTAACATGTGTTGGATATGTGTTCATGAATGTGTTGGATATATATGTGTTCATGACTATTGGTAATATGTGTTGAATATGCTATATTGGTTATATATATATGTGTTTGATTTTCTGTGAAGATGAATTGATATAAGAAAAAACAAAATTAAATGGGGCAATATAGGCACTTTGCCATCTGCTGGCAGATGGCAAAGAGGCCATGTGACAGCTACCTGTACAACCTGGGAAGGGCCTATTTGGTCTCTTTGCCATCTACCAGCAGATGGCAAAGGCTGCAGAATCTTTGCCATCTGCTGGCAGATGGCAAAGGCCAGAATCTTTGCCATCTGCTGGCAGATGGCAAAGAGCCTGCAGCCTTTGCCATCTGCTGGCATACGGCAAAGCACGCCATTAGCCTTCTAACGTGGCTAACCCTGTTCAGAGGCTTTGCCATCTGCCAGCTGATGGCAAAGGCTGCAGGCTCTTTGCCATCTGCCAGCAGACGGCAAAGTAGCCTTTCCCGGCTGGGTTTCAGCCAAACTGTTTGCCGTCTGCTGGCAGATGGCAAAGCCTTTGCCATCCGCCGACCATGCCTTTGCCATCTGCCATGGAAGATGGCAAAGTGCCTGATTCCTGTAGTGAGGGCTAACTAGCATGTACGAAGCTAAGTATGCATTTGTTAATCAAAACACTAGAGAAAACTTACCGTCGTCGTCATCACGGATGTGAAGCACTGGGGTTCCTCGGGCCACTTTCACCTAGAGAAGGGGTGTGTGATGCGGCTCGAGAGTTATTCTGCACCAAAGATCATTTGCAATGTCTCGTTAGCATGATGACACTCAAATGTTAAGACTAGTAACTAATGACCATTCAAATGAAACTAACCGTTCTCGTCGCAGTAATGACTGGCATCGGCGGAGGGGTCTGACCGGTCTTCTCGCACATAGACTGCACATTTGGTTTTGACAAGTCATTCATATTAGTTAGTAATTAAACGAACATTACGTGCATGATTTGGCTAATATGAAGAAGAAACTTACCACGAGGAGCTCGTACATGGCCCGGTGAACCGCCTCATTCCATGCCCTCTCCTCCTCCAACAACCAAGCCGTCTTCTCCTCCGCGGCCAGTTGCGCCTGGGTTGTTGCTCTCTCTCTCTCTAAAGACCAGCCTGCAACACCACTCCTCGTTAGCATTGTAACCATCGATGGCCACACACACAATGTAATGGAGGAAAGATATCTGAGTCCGTATAACTAACCTCGATGGCGAGATCGACTGGCCGTGGATGAGTCCTTATCTCAGGACAGGATCTCGTTTGGCGCACCTTGATCTCCGGGAAAGTGAAAGGACAACGTATCAGCACATCTCCAATGGCTATCGAGCCACGGGGCCTCCCTCCACCACCTATCATCACCAGCTCTGGATCCAAAGGTTGCTGGCTCGGGTTAAAGTCCTCCCCTTCCACGCCTTCCCCTCCTCGTTGTACCTCACGAGCTTGTGGTGGGAGGAGATGTTGGTGAACTTTTCTAGATGATCGAGGTTAGACTCAGAGAATGCCTTGGCCTTCTTGTATGAGGCAGTATGGGCCATGGCATAGAGGTCTTACACCTATGGCACCTCCGTGTTATTGTGTTGCGACTAAAAGAGAGGAACAAAGTATTAGTAAAGGGATCAAGCTAGCATGAAGAATGAATTGCATGAATCATGAAGCAAACCACATACCCAGTTCCGCCCGAACTGAAATAAGTTGGCGCTGCCTTCATGGTGTGGCACACCAACCATTTGGGCACGCCAGTACTTCGCATTATCGTGGATGGCTCGCCATTGGCCTGTGCACCACTCATCCACCAACGCATCCCAACAATCTATCTTATCCGCACACCATCTCGAGGGCACTTAAGTTAGTAAAGAGAAATTTGAGCGCTACGGCTACGAATCAAATCAAGGAAACTAAATACAAGGCCTTAAAAATAGGTAATTACCTTAATGTACTGCTGCTTCATCAGAAACTTTTCTTAGCACGACGACTTGTCCTTCTTGATACCACGCATGGTGTAGTAGACTCGAACAGCCTGCGGCCGAGCCTCGTGCCGTAAGTTCTGTAATAGGCGCTTGCACTCGGTATCGATAACCTTTGTCGCCTCCTCCTCGTATCCCTCCTCACACCTGTAGAAGGTATGCAATCAAAGTAGACAACACTGATTAGTACAATAATGAGCTCTTGTTAATTTTGGATTGTGTAAAGGAGAAATTACCCAAAAGATTTTCATCACCATCTCGGCCCTCGTGTGGCATAAGACACCGCCGATCATCTCCTCCGGCTGGGCCTGGGCAGCCTTGTAGTGCTCCCAGCTCAATCCTAGTTGTGGAAGCTGACCCTCACCTGGCAACGTGACAAACCCCGGGAAATTTTGCCGGCAAAGCACACCAAGGACGGTGTTCGGCCTGTGGACTCCACGGGCGTGATGCCAACCCCTGCAATATGACAAAGAAACATGAAGGCAAAAGGTACAAAAAGAGTAAATGCACTTACTTCTCCCCATCAGGCCTAATCACCGGCCTCTGCTCGTGGGTCACCGGCAGGGGCGGGAGCCGTGTACCACCATGCTGGTACACGGTGACCTCCTCAACCACCTTGCCCTCACTATCAGTAGACTCATCCCCGCCACCATCAGCATGGCCACCCGGCCCCTCAGGCGAATCCGGCTAGGTACCCCATCCGAACGTCTCCTGGGATGTAGCCCCTAGATCCGGAGTCTCGTGGGCCGAAGCCTCTGGGTCCGGAGTCTCCTGGGACATAGCCCCAGGGACCGTAGTCTCGTGGCCGAAGCCTTTGGGCCCAGAGTCTCGTGGGCCGAAGGCCCATCGACCCAAGGCTCGTGGTCCGGAGTCCCCGTAGCCTCCACCTCAAACAGGTCCACCCTAGCAGTATTGTGCTCAGGTGAATGAGCTGGGGGTGGCGGCGAGGAAGGCGTAGGAGTCCGCCTACCTCTCCTGCAGCCACGTCATGTACCTCTATGCTTCTTCCCTCCCCTACCTCCTCTCCCGGTGGGCAACGACGCCGGTGAAGAAGCGCCCGCGAGTGTCCCCATATTGTCTATGAATGCTCTCCGGAGAGATAGGGTAGAATGGAAGTAGGCCTCCCGCGGGCCGCCGACGAAGAAGTACCCGCGGAGCGCTCTAGACCCGCGCCCACCATCTTTCAACACCTACCATGACAAAGGGTAAACGAAATTAGTACAACATAAAAAAATGAATACCTGACATGAATAATAATATGTATATAATTAAAGTTGGGATGCATACAAACTAACAATAGTCTGGATCGTCGTCATCAATAAATGCATCATCATCATCACTATCACGCGTGTCGTCATGAATGACGCGCTCATCGGGTTCAGCGGCATCAACATGTGGAAGGACTTTCTAGAATCGGTCAAGCATAGACAGGTCATCCGCTGCAGTAACCTCTTCTTCTTCCGACTCCTCTTGTTCCGGCTTAGGGGTGAAGTCGGATTCACTGTCGATGACTACTTCCATGTTTTGGGGTAAAGTAGAGCGGTTCTTGAAAAGTTTTTTGGAAAAGACGTGTTTCTTGGAAGAATTGTCCTTCATATGTGTCTGGGTTAATGTGAGGTTCATAATCCCCTTCATTGGGGGGAGTTGGTCTAACATGTGACGGCACTTCATAAACGACATCCCAACCATTCAGACTTTTATCAGTTTGGCACGCCCACGGTAGATAGAAAACTTGGGTCACCTGTTGAGCCGTAATATAAACATCGGGAACATCTAAATGGGTGCTTTGTTTAATTTCGACTACCCCTATATGTTCATGAGTCCTTCTAGTCTCCTTCGGCTTGAACCAATAACATTTGAAGACTACGACGTTCGGTGGGTTTTCACCATAGAATAGAAGTTCATAAATTGCATCAACTCTTCCATAATACTCGGTACCTCCTTCGCCGATAGCAAAGACACCACAATTTGTAGTTTTTCGGTCGGCCATAGATTTCTCTTTGCCAAAGGTACGAAAGTGCTACCCGCTGATGGTGTATTTCTCAAATGAACGGACCTTATAGTCAAAACCATTAGCGGCTTGTCTCAATTCGGCGTCCATAGACTCTGAATTAGCCTACAAGTTTAATACGAAATGATAGTTGCATTAGCCGCAAATTAGACCTAGAAATGAAATGGTCTATTAATGGTAATTACCGGTTGTTTGAACCAAGAGATGAAACCGGGATAGCCGCCTCCATGCTTTGCCAGAAGCTCATACTCTTCGATGGAATCGTTTTGGATCACCGCTCCATCCGAGAATTTGGCAACATATCGACTGTATCAAATATCCTGGAATAAGAGCAGTTCAAAGGAATTAGAAGTTGCGAAACAATGTACCAAGAACTTACTCAATATACCGCCGCACTTCTGTTAGGTTGTTGAAGATATACAACGAAATGGTCAGCCATTCTTCGACATCCAACACTATTGGTTTCCAAGCACCGGCTGGTGCGAGCTTCCCTTTGAATAGGCTGAGGTTTGATCCACCTTTTCTAGGGTCGTCAGCATTGTACCGAGGCTTCGGATTATTCAAATGACGATTTTTGGCTTCGTAGTGTGATGTCATGAAGTTTGCCACCTCCTCAGTAATGAATGCCTCGGCCATCGATGCTTCGATTCTATGTTTATTTTTACATTTTGCTCGAAGCGTCTTCTGCATCCTCTCAGTTGCATAGCACCAACGATTTTGCACGGGCCCCCCAATCTTGCCTCGGTCGAGAGATGTAAAAGCAAATGCTGCATTGCATGAAAGAAGCCTGATGGAAAGATCTTCTCTAACTTGCAGAGCAACTCCGGTGCCAACTTTTCCATGCCATCTAGCATGCCAGGCGATATTTCTTTCGCACAAACAACACGGAAGAAATAGCTCAGCTCTGCCAGTACTAGCCATTCAGCCTCAGGGATAAAGCCACGCAACATCACCGGCATTACCCACTCAAGCCATATGTGGCAATCATGACTCTTGAGACCAAATATTTTCAATTTTTCAAGACTTTCTCCCCTCTTTAGATTCGCTGCATACCCATCGGGGAACAACAAGTGCATTTTCACCCACAAGATAATTTCCCTCATAGCTCCCCATACAAGAATGAACCAGGCCTTTGGCTTCGACCAATTCTTCTTTCCTTTCGGTTGTCGCATGTTCTATGACGGTCTATCACATAGAGTCTGCTGATCGACTCTAGACTTAGGATTATCCTTTGACTTCCCCTGTATGTCGAACAATGTACCTAAAAGGGCCTCTTCAATATTCTTTTCAGTGTGCATCACGTCGATGTTGTGTGAAAGAAGGAGGTCTTTGAAGTAAGGCAGATCCCACAAGCATGTCTTGTGAGTCCAAGCGTGTTCCGAATTATACCCCTTGAAATACCCTGGACGCTCTGGATCAGGCTCGAGAGCGTTTAACTAATCCAGGATCTGTTGGCCTGTCACCGCAGGTGGTGCAGAGTTTTTGACAATTGTACCTTTGATGAAGTTCTTCTTGTCTTTTCTGAACTCATGGCGAGGATCCAAGAACTGTCTATGCAAGTCGAAGCAAGAATACTTCCGACCCACCCGCAGCCAATGAAATTGAAGAGCTGCCTTGCATGTGGGGCACAAGAACGTTCCATGCGTACCCCAGCCAGCGAATAGCGCATACGCCGGCAAGTCATGCATCGAGTACATGTACCAGACATGCATTTTGAAGTTTTCTTTTCTAGCGGAATCGTATGTCTTGAACGCATTATCCCAAGCTTCTTGCAATTCATCCTTAAGCGGCTACATGTACACATTCATATTCTTCCCCGGATCGATGGGCCCTGGAATTACCAACGTCAAGAAAATGTTCTTTCTTTGCATAATCTGTCAGGGGGGAGATTGAGTGGAATGACAAATACAGGCCAACAATTGTATTGGGTTGCCGTCATACCAAATGGATTGAACCCATCTATGGCGACGCAGACTCGAGGATGCCTTGGATCTGCCGCTTTATCCTCATGTAATGCATCAAAGTGCTTCCACGCAAAAGCATTCGATGTGTGTACCAACATCTGATTCCCATATGCACCTAGTTTGGTTCTTTTTCCCAATTTGTGCCATGTCATCTGTCTAGCCGTCTCTTCGACCAGAAAAGAGGTTGAAGTCTTGGTATGATTGGCATGTACCGAAGAACATTAACTGGGATTTTTGTCTGCCTCTTCTCACCCATACCATTGTCTACCACAACATACCTGGCAGACTTGCAAATGGGACAATAGTTCAAGCCCGCATGCTCAAGCCTAAATAAGGCACATCCGTCATCACAGGCATCTATCTTCTCATAGGGCATCTTAAGTACACGGAGGATTTTGTCCGACTGGTACAGGTTTGCAGGCATTACATGGCCTTTGGGTAGAAAGCGTCCAAATAGTGTCATCATCGCGTCGTAGCATTCTCTGCCCAAGTTGAATTGAGCCTTCAGAGCCAGTACTTGCGCGATGGCATCCAACTGACAAAGCTCAGCGTGCTCGTGGAGAGGACGTTTTGAAGACTCCAACATTTCATAGAAGGCCTTTGCAGATTCCTCCATCTCATCGTTCGAATCTCGAGCATCATCAAAGTCTTGCACCATGTCTTTGATCCCGGTACCATGCTCGTCGGTGCGACGACGAACCACCTCGGCTTTGATACGTTGGGCAGACTCACCATGAAATGTCCACACCGTATAATCAGGCGTAAAACCACACTTCTGCACGTGTTGACCCATTTCACCCTCTGTCCTCTCTTTAAAGTTGTCGCACCTAATATAGGACACCAGGTTTTTCTCTGGCCATTTGAAAATGCGGCTTTCACAAACTCCTTGGTTTTCGTTAACCATTCGTTGGTCATGTCTTTCTGACTAGTGTGACCGGTGTACATCCACGCACGATCACTCATCTTGCCTAGCTACTAAACACACAAGAAATATATATATATATATATAATTCAGCATATATATATATATTCATCAGTTAATTAAGTTTGTCAATTTTATTACGTCCATGCAACCTACACGCTAATAGGTAAACATAGGTCCTAATCCCACCCGAGTATGTGTAGATTGGGTTCGTTTTCCCATGCTCTGCTCCGGATCCGATGCAGAATTTTGGCAGCACCTCCCCGTTGTTCTCCTGATACACGTCTCGGCATTAAACAGGGAGGATGTGTACCCAGAGAACAACAGGGAGGCACTGACGAAATTCTACATCGGATCCGGAGTAGAGCATGAAAAAACGAACCCAATCTACACATACCCAGGCTGTCCATGGATAACGTGCACAATTCAAAAGGATGGCGGTTATAAATATGCAAAGACATGCATATTTATACATGCCTCCCTTTCGAAAGGGAGACGCATAGGATACGAGACTTGACATGAAAGTAAAATCTAGTGGCATCGTCACGATGACTGGAACAGAGCAAATACGGGAGGGGGAGGAGATGATAGTCGAGCTCACCCCTAGACCGTAGAGGCGATAGTCGAACGATGACGGCAACAACAACGGGATCGATGGTGCTCCTAGAGGTGAAGAGAAGATCCCTGCATATGAAAAGCACTAGCACGACCAACATAAGCTCCTGGAGGTGACATTCCCCTCTATGCCGCACTTATTCTCCAGCCAATAAAGGAGTTCTTTTGGGCTATATATGTTGTCTCCAGTCTGCTAACATAATGATATGGGGTAGACCTGAGGGTGGCCCGATCTTCACGAATTGGAGGTGGATTCGAGGAAGAACACGATGAACACGAAGAACATGAGGGGAAAACGTGGAGAGAATCAAAGGGAAAACACTCTATTGGACAAGATCCACACCAAGTACTCCTCAAATCACAAGCAATACAAGAGGTGCATCAAGATCCAAGAACAACAATGGAAATAAAGATACATGGGTAGTTCATCCAAATCTCTAGGAGAGATGGGCCTTGAATCCACTAGGGATCTTCCCTTGATAGGGACCTTGACATCCTCTAGGGATCTTCTCGGGTGGAGGCCTCGGTCTCCATGAGAGAAGTAGAGGAAGGAGCAAAGCTCATGTATGAATGAGCTATCACTTTGCTAACCCTAAAAACGAGGTGGAGGAGGTCTACATATAGTACTAGGGGCGAAGGGGTAAGTGAGGGTGATACAAGGCCGAAGGCCCATCTGGCGCAGCCTGGAGACGGGCGGTTGTACCGGTCGCAGGGGTGGTTGTACCGGTCATGTGAAATATAGCGGAACAACCGGGGCGGTACCGGCCTTGAACCGCATCACAACAGAAGCTCGGCCGGTAGTTGTCCGGTGGTGGGCCGGTTGTACCGCTGCTCCGGTGGTGCGCCGGTTGTTGTCCGGTTGTACCGTTAACTCCAGTGCTGGCACAACTCCTCTTCTTCCTTCTCCTCTTCCAAGCTTCCCTCGCAGATGGTGTAGTTGTACGTAGGTGCTCGCACTCCTCCTCGTCATCCGTGAAACTCCGGCAATACCTATGCATGCACACGAGTGGAGTGTCAAGTAGTATACCATCCTCGAAGGGGTCAAGTGAACACGTGTAAAGGAGATGATTCACCTTCATGTATGTAAAGTAGTTGTGTCACGTGTCACTTACCGAATGGACTCTTGTCATGGTGATGTCTGTAGGATGCTCCGCATCATCCCCTCCCCCTTGGGAAAGATCCGTCCTCGGATCAAAATCCAAATCACCATGGGAAGGAGATGGCGTCGCCGTGTAGAAGTGGACGATCACCAAACACTCATCATCATCAAGCTCGAAATGGGCACTCTCCAATGTCGCACTGTCAAGTAATTCCTTCAAAAGGAGCAAACACGACAAACACTTGGAAAAACAAATGTGGTTAGCGTTAGTGCAAAACCAAGCATTCAAGTGGTGAATCACCGCACAAGTGTTGTCATCATGCATAACATATGGTGTGACAAGGGATAGTGTCATGGCATGTAAGCAACCAAGCAAAGGCCTAAGGTATGCATAAGAATCATTCACAACACCAAATAATAGGAAGTGTCTAAACACATGGGGCAATCCAAAGTGAAAGACAATCCAAACATAATGTGCATATGGTGTAGTGAAGATATAATGGCACTCAACACAATAGAAAGAGCAATTGGTCATCATGTGTGAGGAAATCAAGTCAAGCATGTAGCAAGCAATCGAGCATGGCATATGTGAAGAAATGACATTGTTGCAACCAAACATATGATTGGAGAAATGAATCCACAAGTTGGATGCAACACACAAGGCATATATGTCATGAGGCATGGAACGATGGTAATCATGAGTGAAAGCAATATCTCTAACATGTGTGCAAGTAAGTGGTCCAAGATGACCAATATGTGTCATGATACAAGCAACACAAGTATGATGATCCACAATATCCATGCTAAAAAAGGATGTCACCTTGAAAACTTGTCCTTGTGCGTCCGTCACAATGCCGATGCGCAAGCAAGTGTGATATATAAATGCGTCGCTCCAAAGTGGCTCGCTCTCAAGAGCTCGAAGCGTCAACTCACGTGAAGTGGAAGTTGACATGTAGTCGAAGTATCCTACACATACACACAATAAAGGAAACAATGTATGTGCATGGTAGACAAACACATCATCCATCATGATGGTTCTCTCCTCTTGCACATAACCATTAGAAGCACAAGTGCATGAATAATATGATGCAACAATGTCGATATTCATGGCGCTAGGCATATGGTGCAAGGAATGAAGGCAAGCATGCTTCACATGAAAGATGTCAAAAGCTCCAATAATATGAGAGAAAGCTATGGGGGCAATCTCATTAACAAAATGAATAGCATTGTTGCACTCAATACATGGCAAATCATCTAGCATGAGAAAGGCAACACATGGAGACATATGACAACAAGCTATAGCAATCATGTGCGAAGCATGGAAATGGTTGTCATCAACCGCATAAAAGGAGCACATCGGTGATGCAACACAAGCAAGCATAGTGATCATGTCGTGCAAACTAGTAGTGCTAAGATGCAACATACTAGAGGAAATCATGGCAATCATGTCATGTGAGCAAATAATAGGCATAAGTAATGCGCATGACATATCGCGAGCACGAACACAAAACATGATCAATGTATCATCATAGGCATGGGGCACAAAGCAATAGCAACTAGGATCTCCACCAAGCAAGCAAATACACATAGTAGTAGGAGAATGGTGAATCATGGGTAAATGCAAGCAAGGGTCACAATCGCATGGCAAAAGCATAGAATGAGGCCTAACATGCAAAGTGAACACGAGAATATGAGCAAAAGACAACAAGTGGTATATAGCCCAAAGTTGTGTGAGAACCAAGTAGAAAAGGTGCGCGTAGTCCTTGTGCGAGGGGAATGGTTGGAGACACATTCCGGTGAATCCCAAAGCATCGGTGCTCTCAAGAGCTCTTTTCGTCAACTCATGGGATTGTGAGGTTGACGAGTATTCGTGGGTACCTACACAACAAGGATACACACAAAACAAAGTGTGTGCGTGGTAAATGTACACATCATCCATGATGATGTGTATATGCTCGTGTGAGTTAGCACAAGAAAAACAATGCTCAAAGAAATTTGAGGCATGGTATATGAATACGTCATCCATCATGCAATGATAGTTATTATGCTCAACATGATTGGGAGGCAAATTGTAGCAAGTATGTGACACAAGCATATCATTCATATCAATGGCAAGCATAGTGTGCACACAATAGTGGGGATCATGCAAAGTGTAGGATGTATCAAAATCTCCTAATGTGTATGAGGAAACTATGGGGGTTTCCTCATGTGCAATAGCGGAAGCATAATATGGAGAATGTGGACAACATCCAAAACAATGCATTTCCAAACCATGGAGGTCATGGCATGGCATATTAGAATTATTGCGCAAATGATGCAAAGGAAGCATGGCAATATCATCACAAGAAAAACAAATGCCAATAACCATGGGCTTGACGTCTATGCCATATGAGCAAATGGTATTAATCTTTATGGGATATGCATAGTCGCTATGGTGAGATTGCAAAGATGCAATATGGGAAATTTCACGCATAGCATATGAAAAGTCTAGTGGATTGTCAAACATGATGTGGCCTATAGAATTCTCACAATGTATCCTATGCAACATGGCATCACAAGTAATAGACTCCACATGAGAATCGTCACACTCATCATTAATGGGCAATTCATCACATGAGGAAGTCGCATAATCATGAAGCATGGAAATAGGGTGATCATCATCATGCAAGCAATCAATCTCAAGATAGTCCACTAGTGGGACAAGAGCATCACCTTCACCTATGTTACCTTGTTCATTCCACTCATGTGGTGTAGGTGAGGTGGTAAAGACCAAAGCATGGTCATCTTCATCGTGATGGAACCATGTGGGGGGTGCGTCATATTCCACCATGGCCATCGTCTTGTCCAAAGGAAGGACGAAGTCGTCGAGGATCGGCGCGTCATAGTGTATGGGACCTAGCACCAAAGGAGAAGACACAATAGAGATAGAGGATAAGTTGTTAGAAATCGAAATGGCCTCACATGCCCTATCAACTACCTCACTCTCTCTATGTGGTGGCTCACACACTCCCTCAAGGTAGGTGCACTCAAACTCACATATGGTGGAGTCACTCATCTCAATCAAGTGGTGGGGGTTGTGGCTCTCCTCACATGGGAATTGGGGCAACTCATCATATATGGGGCTAGTGGTGAAGTCACTCTCACTCTCAATATGGTGGAAAAAGTCTCTCAACTCATCTCCAAACGCCGCCGTGGTCGAAGGGAAAATCCCATGCTCAACCAACTCGTCACCGTCGCCGTGGATGAAGGCCGAAGATGGCTCAACATCACTCTCGCCTCCAAAGATGGAAGCGTCATCCTTGCTCGCCACCTTGTCGCTCGCCTCCAAAGCATGTTCTTTGAGTGGCTCCGTAGTCATGGTCGTCGCCGCGTCGTCTTCAAAAAGAGTCGAGGTAGACTCGGCATCGTCAATGCCACAAAGAGGTATGGCAGTGAAGTTGGACATTGGAGCGTCATCTTGGAGCTCGTCGGGCTTGGACATCTTGGTGGTACCATCCTCATGCTCGTCGTCGTGGAGCTTGGTCATCGCGAAGTGTGCTCGGGGTCGAGTAGCCTTGGCCTTGAGTTCTTGTTCCGCCTTGAGAGCACCAACGTAGATGTCGTCGAGAGACTCGTAGTTGTTGTGGAAGATAGTCTTGGCGATGTCATTGTTCAATCCCATCATGAAGTGGAACTTCATCCAAATGGGGTCGTCCACACCAGCTCGTCGCAAGGCTTTCTTCATCTTCATGAAGTACTCATCGAGAGACATGGATCCTTGTATGGTGTTCTCCAAGTGGTGGTGAAGATGTTCCGTGTATGTAGAAGGCACAAACTCTCGCCGCAACGCTTTCTTCAACTTGGACCAACTCATGCTGAAGCTCGTCGAAGATGTGTGAAACCACCATGTCGACGCATCGCCGTGGAAGTTTCTTGTGGCGCACTTCACGTGATCTTCGGAAGGGACTTGAAGTAGCTTGAGGTAGTAGTCCATCTTGCGCTCCCAATGGAGATACTCCTCAGGGTCTTGACTCCCAAAGAAAGGAATCTCGTGGTCGATGTCGAGGTCGTAGTAGCTCGTGGAAGTCGCGGACTTGAGCTTGGGGAGCTTCTCTTGAAGTGCTTGTCGGTGAAGATGCCGCATATCCAAAGGCGAAGATGCCTTGAAGTCGCTTGGTGAAGATGCCAAGGTAAGTGGTGAAGTCATCGAGCGGTGGTTGGTGTCGAGCTCGAGACCTTCACACTTGTTCTTTGTTGGATGCCTTGATGTTGGCGTCGTTATTTCTTCATGTCGTTGATGGTGTCGATGCCGGTTTGATCTTGCCGGAGATGGTAGCTCGTAAGCATGTGCACTTGAGCGTCTTCTCGAAGATGATGAAGATCTCGTGTGGTTCTTGATGAGGGCCTTGAGCTCCTCCAAATGAGCATCCATCATGGCATCGATGGTTTTCTTCATGGCATCGAACTTGTCATTCTTGTTGTAGACCGAAGGAGATGTGCCATCCCTATCCATGGAAGCACTCGAGAAGGCGTGAGAACGAGATGGAATGAACATACCAAAGTTACCTCTTTCCGAAGTTGTAGATGGATCTCAAAAGACCACAATGTAAGCAAGGAAAAGAGTGCACTTGGTGAAAAACCTTGTCCAATTCTCACAACCTACACAAATGGCTTATAGTGGAGCTCGGTGGGGTTAGTGGCACAAAATATCAAGCAAAATGAAGTCCAAGATATTGTAAATGTTGAAATAAATCCGATGGACTCAAAATGCAAAGCAAGAGATCACAAATATAGATGAGGGCAATAGAGAAACACACGCGGTGGGATAATGGGGCTTGTGCAACTATAGGGATGAGCAAAGCTCGTGTTGCACAAACACAAGGAGCGACGCTAGCTTATTGCACGTTTGGGCATGATTCACCACTTGGCACCAATCCTATTTATGCAAGCAAAACGTTTCCTATTCCAAGTATCCTCATGCACAAGTATCTCTTTTCATGCTCAACTCTTTGCTTATAAGCTTATAATCTTTATTTCTTGCTTAGAAGCTTTTTTTCTCACTTTTTTTCTCTTCCTTTCCACTATTCTTATTGAGCCTCAACCAAATATATGAGACAAGTATCACAACATATGCACGGGAGCAAGCAATTGCACTATATGATATTTCAAATGATGTGACAATATGATATCGTATCACTATGGTGCACAAGTTTTCGCGAAGCCCGGCAATACTCGGATAGCTAGTCTCAATAGGTATGAAGGTAATCACAAAGATGGTGGGGTTGTCAAGATGTAATGGCAAGGAAGGAAAGGGATGTGACGGAATGGATACCTTCGTCACACTTAATCTTTCACGAAGTCGGGAGTAACCGGCCTTGCTTCCGGTTGAAGATGGTCTCAAAGGATGGATGGTCGTCGTCGATGTCGAACGTCGGTGGTCGATGTAGTCGATGGCGCGATACAAGTCACCGGTGGTGGATGAAGATGTAACCGTCCCTAAGTAGCCGAAACACCTTAGGAGACTCAAATCACAACTCAAGCAACCACAAAAGCAACGGTAACCAAAATGGGTTAGGTTGGGGAAGTCTATGGTGGTAATGCGGATGATATGGTGGAGAGCCTAGGCAAACTTGCCAAAATTTGAAAAATATGATGAAATCAAATGGTGGTGAAACCAAGATGAGCATCTCCGGCACGTCGATAGCTTCGAAACGAGCCAAAGAACACTCAAATCGGAGTTCGGGAGTGAAAGTTATGGTCGAAACTGTGAGTCACCCGAGGCTGAAACTGGGAGGGGCGGTTGTACCGCTCCTGGAGCATCCTGGAGGTTGCGGAAGTGATGGACCTGGGAATTAGCGGTTGTACCGCTTGGTGGGGCGGTTGTACCGCTTATGGAGCGTCCTGGGGGTGTTTTGGGGGATTAGGGGTTGTACCGCTTCGAGGGGCGGTTGTACCGCTTGGTGGTGCGGTTGTACCGCTATACAGAGCGGTTGTACCGCTATTATCGGGATTTCAGATCCGGGATGCGATTTTGGGCGGAAATTGATGATTTTGGGCTCGAAATTGAAGGGGAAAAAGAAAAATTGGGGCTAGGGAACGCTAAGTGAAGTAGATCCACTTGCCAAACACTAGATCCACGGATCAAAATCAACAAAAACTCACAAGAACAACAAATCACAAGAAAATTTTGGGGCTCTTTTTGTGGGGATTTTCGAAATTGGGAAGAAAAACACGAACTAATGGAAGAAAAGTGGGGGGTAGGGCTCCAAATTCGTGGCAACGTGGCTCTTGGTACCAATATGATACGGGGTAGACCCGAGGGTGGCCCGATCTTCACGAATTGGAGGTGGATTCAAGGAAGAACACGATGAACACGAAGAACACGAGGGGAAAACGTGGAGAGAATCAAAGGGAAAACACTCTATTGGACAAGATCCACACCAAGTACTCCTCAAATCACAAGCAATACAAGAGGTGCACCAAGATCCATGAACAACAACGGAAATAAAGATACATGGGTAGTTCATCCAAATCTCTAGGAGAGATGGGCCTTGAATCCACTAGGGATCTTCCCTTGATAGGGGCCTTGACATCCTCTAGGGATCTTCTCGGGTGGAGGCCTCGGTCTCCATGAGAGAAGTAGAGGAAGGAGCAAAGCTCATGTATGAATGAGCTATCACTTTGCTAACCCTAAAAACGAGGTGGAGGAGGTCTATATATAGTACTAGGGGCGAAGGGGTAAGTGAGGGTGATACAAGGCCGAAGGCCCATCTGGTGCAGCCTGGAGACGGGCGGTTGTACCGGTCGCAGGGGCGGTTGTACCGGTCATGTGAAATATAGCCGAACAACCGGGGCGGTACCGGCCTTGAACCGCATCACAACAGAAGCTCGGCCGGTAGTTGTCCGGTGGTGGGCCGGTTGTACCGCTGCTCCGGTGGTGCGCCGGTTGTTGTCCGGTTGTACCGTTAACTCCAGTGCTGGCACAACTCCTCTTCTTCCTTCTCCTCTTCCAAGCTTCCCTCACAGATGGTGTAGTTGTACATAGGTGCTCGCACTCCTCCTCGTCATCCGTGAAACTCCGGCAATACCTATGCATGCACACGAGAGGAGTGTCAAGTAGTATACCATCCTTGAAGGGGTCAAGTGAACATGTGTAAAGGAGATGATTCACCTTTATGTATGTGAAGTAGTTGTGGCACGTGTCACTTGCCGAACGGACTCTTGGCATGGTGATGTTCGTAGGATGCTCCGCATCACATAAGCTCCTCGAGGTGACATTCCCCTCTTTGACGCACTTTTAGAGATGCAGGATTTTCTATTTTTTTGTGTAGCTCTCACCACATTGTATTTTATTGTCAGGTTTTATACACATGTTGAATACATCCATATGAATATGTAGAATTTTTTTTCAGAATTTTTTGAAACTCTAAAATGTCATTATCTAATTTTTCAAAATGTCCACCTCCATGGAGGTTGCTCGCCATAAGACCGCACTCGTCTCCATTCCACTAATAATTACAAGATCCAGGAAGGTTCGTCTACATCTACATGCTACATGCTACATGCTACAGCTACATGTTATCCACCTCCATGGAGGTTGCCCGCCATAAATCTTCGTCAAACGGTTCCCCTCCTCCCACCACGCGCCTCCACTAATTTGTTCCATCTAGCCAGTTTTTATTCACCATGTTATATTTGACCGCACCTTTTTCTTATGCTGATAAATCACCTTAATTCACTTATCTTAACCAATTTCACCTTAATTTACTTATCAGACTTCTCATCAAATTATATAAGGTAAATCATGAGAATTTATTCACAGAATAATACATCCCGTAGCAATGAACGGGCACTATCCTAGTACAAATTTAAAGGAGCAGGGCTCACCTTGGATTGAGGAGGACGCCGCGGTGGTGGAGGAGGGCCGGTGGAGTGATACATCCATTTTGCATCATGATTTCCTACTGTTATTTACTTTGTTTTGTTGAATAATAATGCTTTGGGGAGGGATTCTAATGCCTTTTCTCTCATAATATGCAAGGTTTACACAAAGAGGGAGAATACCTGCAGCTGGAATTCTAGACCCAAGAAAAGGACGTTAGAGATACCTATTCTGCACAACTCCAACGAAGCTGAAATTTTACGGAGATTATTTTTGCATTTAATAAAAAATACTGGAGCAGAAAACTACCGGAGGGGGCCTCCCAGGTGGGCACAACCCACCAGGGCGCGCCAGGCCCCTCTGGGCACGCCCTGATGGGTTGTGGCCACCTCGGCCCACCTCCGATGCCCATCTTCTGGTATATGGTCACTCTTGACCTTGAAAAAAATTAGAGGAGGTCTTTCGGGATGAAGCGTCGCCGCCTCGAAGTGGAACTTGGGCAGGAGCACTTTTGCCCTCCAGCGGAGCGATTCCGCCGGGGAAACTTCCCTCCCGGAGGGGAAAATCGAAGCTATCGTCATCACCAACACCCCTCTCATATTTGGGAGGCCAATCTTCATCAACATCTTCAATAGCACCATCTCCTCTCAAACCCTAGTTCATCTCTTGTGTTCAATCTTTGTACCGGAACCTCAGATTGGTACCTGTGGGTGACTAGTAGTGTTGATTACCTTGCGTAGTTGATTACTATATGGTTTATTTGGTGGACGATTATATGTTCAGATCTATTATGCTATTCAATACTCCTCTGTTCTTGAGCATGATTATTATTTGTGAGTAGTTACTTTTGTTCTTGAGGTCACGGGAGAAGTCATGTTGTGAGTAATCATGTGAATTTGATATGTGTTTGATATTTTGATGATGTGTATGTTGTGATTCCCTTAGTGGTGTCATGTGAACGTCGACTACATGAAACTGCACCATTCGTGGGCCTAAGGGATTGCATTGTGGAGTAGTTATTAGATGATGGGTTGCTAGAGTGATAGAAGCTTAAACCCTAGTTTATGCGCTACTTCATAAGGGGCTGATTTGGATCCACATGTTTAATGCTATGGTCAGACTTTGTCTTAATACTTTTCTCATAGTTGCGGATGCTTGCGAGGGGGTTAATCATAAGTAGGTTCTTAGTTCAAGTAAGAACAGCGCCTTAGCACCGGTCCACCCACATATCAAATTTTCAAAGTAGCGAACACAAATCAAACCAACATGATAAAAGTGACTAAACGAAATTCCCGTGTACCCTCAAGAACACTTTGCCTATTACTAGTGATTGTTCTGGCTTGTCCTTTGCCTCAAAAGGATTGGGCTACCTTGCTGCACCTTGTTTACCGTTACCGTTACTTGCTTGTTACCAATTATCTTGCTATCAAACTATCTGTTACCTACAATTTCAGTGCTTGCAGAAATTACCTTGCTAAAAACCGCTTGTCATTTCCTTCTGCTCCTCATTGGGTTTGACACTCTTACTTATCGAAAGTACTATGATTGATCCCCTATACTTTTGGGTCATCAAGACTCTTTTCTGGCGCCGTTGCCGGGGAGTGAAGCGCTCTTGGTAAGTGGAAATCGATAAGGAAAAACTTATACTACGTGCTGAAATTTATTGCTACTTGCTACTATGGAAAACAATCCTTTGAGGGGTTTGTTCGGGGTATCTTCACCTCAGCCGGAACCACAATTAGTTACCTCTCAACCTACAACACCTACTGAAAATGTTACTTATGAAATTCCTTCAGGTATGTTAGAACAACTGCTTGCTAAACCTAATGCACGAGATGGAACTGAACATCCTGATATGCACCTTTTATATGTGAACGAAATTTGTGGATTATTAAAGCTTGCAGGTTTACCCGGAGATGAAGTTAAGAAGATGGTTTTCCCTTTATCTTTGGAGGGAAAAGCATTGACATGGTATAGGCTATGTGATGATCTTGGATCGTGGAACTGGAATCCTTTGCAATTGGAATTTCACCAAAAGTTTTATCCCATGCATCTAGTTCATCGTGATCGGAATTATATATATAATTTTTGGCCTCGTGAAGGAGAAAGTATCGCTCTAGCTTGGGGGAGGCTTAAGTCAATGTTATATTCATTTCCCAATCATGACATCCCGAGAGAAGTTATCATTCAGAATTTTATGCTCGGCTTTCTCATAATGATCAATCCATGCTCGATACTTCTTATGATGGTTCTTATATGAAGAAGACTATTGAATTCAAGTGGGATCTCTTAGAAAGAATTAAACACAACTCTGAAGATTGGGAACTCGACGAAGGTAATGAGTCAGGTATAAAGCTTGAATTCGATGGTGGTAAATCTTTTATGAATATTGATACTTTTCACAAGTTTAGCACTAAATATGGACTTGACTCTAAGATAGTAGCCTCTTTCTACGAAGCATTTGCTACTCACGTTGACCTCCCTAAGGAGAAGTGGTTTAAATATCATCCCCCTATTAAAGAATAAATTAAAGAACCGGTCATAGCCAAAGAAGGAACCATCTTTTACAATGTTGATCCAGTTGTGCCTACCGCTTATATTGAAAAACCACCTTTCCCTGTTAGGATAAAGGAACATGCTAAGGTATCAACTGTGGTTCGTAAGAGTAATATAAGAGCACCTAAACCCCCTGAGAAAATCAAAGTAGAACCTAGTGTTGCTATGGTTAAAGATCTCTTGGTAGAAAATATTGATGGGCATGTTATCTACTTTTGTGATGAAGCTGCTAGAATTGCTAAACCCGATGAAAAAGATAAACATAGACCCATAGAAGGCATGTCTGTTGTCTCAGTAAAAATAGGAGATCATTGCTATCATGGTTTATGTGATTTGGGTGCTAGTGTGAGTGCTATCCCTTTTACCTTATACCAAGAAATTATGGATGAAATAGCACCTGCTGAAATGGAAGACATTGATGTTACTATTAAACTTGCTAATAGAGACACTATCACACCACTTGGGATTGTTAGAGATGTTGAAGTCTTGTGCAGGAAAGTAAAATACCCTACTAATTTTCTAGTCCTTGGTTCCCCACAAGATGACTTTTGTCCCATTATCTTTGGTAGCCTTTCTTGAGCACCGTCAATGCTAAGATAGATTGTGAAAAACAAACTGTCAGTGTCAGTTTTGGTAATGTGTCTCATGAGTTTAATTTTTCCAATGTTTAGTAGACAACATCGCGATAAAGCGTTATCTAGTAAGGATGAAACAATTGGTCTTGCTTCTATTGTTGTGCTCCTACTGATCCATTAGAAAAATATTTGCTCGACCATGAAAATGATATGCACCTGCGTGAAAGGAATGAAATAGATCAAATTTTCTTCGAACAACAACCTCTCTTGAAACATAATTTGCCTATTGAAACTCTTGGAGGTCCTCCTCCACCTAAAGGTGATCCTGTGTTTGAATTGAAACAATTGCCTGACACTTTGAAGTATGCTTATCTTGATGAGAAAAAGATATATCCTGTTATTATTAGTGCTAACCTTTCAGAACATGAAGAAGAAAGATTATTAAAAGTTCTAAGGAAGCACCGGGCTGCTATTGGATATACTCTTGATGATCTTAAGGGCATTAGTCCCACTCTATGTCAGCACAAGATTAATATGGAACCTGATGCTAAACCCGTTGTTGATCACCAACGACGATTGAATCCTAAGATGAAAGAAGTGGTAAGAACTGAAATATTAAAGCTTCTGGAAGCAGGTATAATCTATCCCATAGATGATAGTAGATGGGTAAGTCCCGTTCATTGTGTCCCTAAGAAAGGAGGTATTACCGTTGTTCCCAATGATAAGAATGAACTCATTCCACAAAGAATTTTCACTGGGTATAGAATGGTAATTGATTTTAGAAAATTAAATAAAGCTAGTAGGAAAGATCATTACCCTCTACCGTTCATTGATCAAATGCTAGAAAGACTATCTAAGCACACACACTTTTGTTTCTTAGATGGATATTCTGGTTTCTCTCAAATACCTGTGTCCCAATCTGATCAAGAGAAAACTACCTTTACTTGCCCTTTTGGAACCTATGCTTATAGACGTATGCCTTTTGGTTTATGCAATGGACCTGCTACCTTTCAAAGATGTATGACTGCTATATTCTCTGATTTTTGTGAAAAGATTGTGGAGGTTTTCATGGATGATTTTTTCGTTTACGGAACATCTTTTGATGATTGGTTAAGCAACCTTGATCGAGTTTTGCAGAGATGTGAACAAACTAATCTCGTCTTGAATTGGGAGAAGTGCCACTTTATGGTTAATGAAGGCATTGTCTTGGGGCATAAAATATCTGAACGAGGTGTTGAGGTGGATAAAGCTAAAGTTGATGCAATTGAGAAAATGCCATGTCCTAAAGATATTTAAGGTATTCGAAGTTTCCTTGGTCATGCTGGTTTTTATAGGAGGTTCATTAAAGACTTCTCTAAAATTTCTAGGCCTCTTACTAATCTTTTGGAAAAGGATATTCCTTTTGTTTTTGATGATGATTGTGTGGAAGCCTTTGAAACACTCAAGAAAGCCTTAACCTCTGCACCTATCGTTCAACCACCTGATTGGAACTTGCCTTTTGAAATTATGTGTGATGCTAGTGATTATGCTGTTGGTGCTGTCCTAGGACAAAGAGTTGATAAGAAATTGAATGTTATCCATTATGCTAGTAAAACTCTAGATAGTGCCCAACGAAACTATGCTACCACTGAAAAAGAATTTTTAGCAGTTGTGTTTGCTTGTGATAAATTTAGATCCTATATTGTTGACTCCAAAGTTATTGTTCACACCAATCATGCTGCTATAAAATACCTTATGGAAAAGAAAGATGCTAAACCTAGACTCATTAGGTGGATTCTCTTGCTTCAAGAGTTTGACTTACACATCGTTGATAGGAAGGGAGCTAAGAACCCCGTAGCTGATAACTTGTCTAGGTTAGAAAATATTCTTGATGACCCACTACCTATTGATGATAGTTTCCCTGACGAACAGTTAGCTGCAATAAGTGTCTCACAAAACACACGTTGGTATGCTGATTATGCTAACTACATTGTCGCTAAATATATACCACCTAGCTTCACTTATCAACAAAAGAGAAAAAAAATCTATGACTTGAGACATTACTTTTGGGATGACCTACACCTTTATAAATAAGGAGTAGATGGTATTATTAGACGTTGTGTACCTGAGAATGAACAGGAACAAATTCTACGGAAATGTCATTCCGAAGTTTATGGAGGACATCATGCGGGAGATAGAACTGCTCATAAGGTATTACAATCTGGTTTTTGTTGTCCTACTCTCTTCAAGGATGCCCGTAAGTTTGTCTTGTCTTGTGATGAATTTCAAAGAATTGGTAATATTGGTAAGCGTCAGGAAATGCCTATGAATTATTCACTTGTTGTTGAACCATTTGACGTTTGGGGTTTTGATTATATGGGGCCTTTTCCTTCCTCCAACAGGTACACTCATATTTTGGTTGCGGTTGATTATGTCACTAAGTGGGTAGAAGCTATTCCAACTAGTAATGCTGATCACCACACCTCCATGAAAATGCTTAAAGAGGTTATCTTCCCGAGGTTTGGAGTCCCTAGATATTTAATGACCGATGGTGGTTCACACTTTATCCATGGTGCTTTTCATAAGATGCTTGCTAAATATGATGTTAACCATAGAATTGCATCCCCCTATCATCCTCAATCTAGTGGTCAAGTTGAACATAGCAATAGAGAAATAAAATTAATATTACAGAAAACTGTCAATAGGTCTCATAAGAATTGGTCTAAGAAATTAGATGATGCACTTTGGGCCTATAGAACAGCTTATAAAAATCCTATGGGTATGTCTCCATATAAAATGGTATATGGGAAAGCTTGTCATTTGCCTCTAGAATTAGAACACAAAGCATTTTGGGCAATTAAAGAACTTAATTATGATTTCAAACTTGCCGGTGAGAAGAGGCTATTTGATATTAGCTCACTAGATGAATGGAGAACCCAAGCGTATGAAAATGCCAAGCTATTCAAAGAAAAGGTAAAAAGATGGCATGACAAAAGAATCCAAAAGCGGGAATTCAAAATAGGAGATTATGTTCTTTTGTTCAACTCTCGTTTAAGATTTTTTGCAGGAAAGCTTCTCTCAAAATGGGAAGTACCATATATTATCGAAGAGGTTTATCGTTCTGGAGCTATCAAGATTAATAACGCCGAAGGTACTAACTGGAAGGTGGTCAATGGACAAAGAATTAAGCATTATACCTCACATATGCCTATTAACGTTGAAAGCAATGTTATCCAAACCATGACACCGGAGAAACACATAAAAGAAACCTTCCTGAACACTCCAGAATTCTTAAAAATAGGAGGTACGTGATACGGTAAGTAAATGGACTCCAAAAAATCCGCAAAAATATTTTTTGTCAATTTTGGAATATTTTAGAATTTTGGAAATAAAGAAATAAACCGGAAGGTGATCGAGGTGAGCACGATACACCAAGGCGCGCCAGGCATGCCCTGGTGGGTTGTGCCCACCTCGGATGCCTTCCCGACTCCGTTTTCCTTCTATATACTTGTTTCCCAAGAATAAAAATTCTATATATATACCCCCGACTGTTTTGACGACCACATCGCAGAAAAATCCTTTGTTCTTGTTTCTTGCTGTTTTCCTATCAGATCTGTCTAGCCAGGCATCATGTCTTCTCCCTCTTCTAATAACGTGGAAGAAGATGCTTGGCTAATGAAGATAGAGTTGAAGAGGGAGGAGCCGGAAGAAGCCAACGAGGAATAGAAGGGCAAGGAGGCTATGGTGAATCATCCCCCTGAAGGAGATCAACCCATGCCAGCAAAGGAGGGAAAGGAAGAAGATATCCTTCAACCTTACTACATTCATCTCACCCCTATTGAAATCGAAGCCTTTAGAGCTTTCGAAGCTGTTCGCGTTCAGAATAAATTTCTCATCCATGAAAATATTTTGCTAGAAGAGCACATCAATAACCTTAGGAGGGTCATCCGAAGATTGGAGCATCTTTTGAAGCTGAAGTGTGACATCATATCACCACCACCTTCTTCATCACCACCACCAAAGGAGACTTGAGCTCACGGGTATGGGCACTCCCCTTGGCTTGAGCCAAGCTTGGGGGAGGTGCCCCGGTATCATATCACCATCACTTTTATTCACCTTTACCTATTTTAGTTCGATCTTTAGTTTCCCTTTGCTTTAGTTGAATAAAAGTTTAGCATGATCTATTTTTGTGTGTTAGTTGGTCTATCTATCTATGTAATCGAGTGAGAGTTATATAATAAAGTTTAGTTTGAGTTTTTGCCTCTCTACTTTCTTGTTGCAATCAAAATAAAGAAAAGAAAAACAAATGAAAAGAATCATAGGCTAATCTTATGGTGAGTAATGACATCACATAAGGAAAATTATAAGTAGTAAAATTTATTGCAGATTGACAAACATAGCATTGGTCAATGATGCAATTCACGAAAGAAGTAATAAAGGAAGAGAAGATTCACATGCAAATACGCTATCTTGGACATCTTTTATGATTGTGAGCCCCCATCAAATATTATATGTCAAAATTGTTGACGTTGGACAAAGAAGACAATGTAATGATTTATGTTCATTCATATCCACATAGAAGTTATATTGTCATAGATCCTTTAACATGTGGTGCTTGCTCAATATCTTTGCTAGCCAAAAATTCCGCACTAAGTAGAGATACTACTTGTGCATCCAAAAACCCAAACCCAAATTCTTTCTTTGAGTGTCCACCATACCTACCTATCGATCGAGAAAGATCCTTCAAGTAAGTTGTCATCGGTGCAATAAGGCAATAAAAATTGCTTCTAAAAGTGTTTTGATCAATTAGTGTAAGAGAAAATTGAGCGCTATACGAACTTATGATGGCAAAGTAATAAAAGCGACGGACTGCATAATAAAGGTTGCTATCATAGGGGGCAATATAGCGTGACGTTCTTTTACATTAAGGGATTGGGCATACAAACTAATAAGCGCATGACAACCTCTGCTTCCCTCTGCGAAGGGCCTATCTTTTACTTTTATGCACTTACTTTTATGCAAGAGTCAAAGTATTCTTCCCTATTCCTTTTTACTTTTTCTTTTGTAAGCGTCATGTGGTGAGGAAAGATCTAGGCACATATATCTAGTTGGATATGGGTGGGCATGAGTTATTATTGTTGACATCACCCTTGAGGTGAGTAAGTTGGGAGGCGAAACTATAAGCCCCTATCTTCCTACGTGTCAGGTTGAAACTTTTTGTTCATGCGTATGCCGTGAGTGTTAGCAATCATAGAAGACTAAATGATCGTTGAGTATGTGGACTTGCCAAAAGGCTCCGACATGAGACCCTTCCTGAAAATATGATGAATTGTAGTTGCAAAGTTGTCTGAGAACATAGTTTGTTGGTTCCAAATAAGGTTTATGCTTCATACTTCTATGTTGTGATGAATTGTTACTTGTTCATGAGAAGCTATATGATAAAAATGTATTGAAATAAATTTTATGTTAGAGTTTGTTGCTGCTATGTTAATAAGCATGATGCTTCTATGTTCGTATTTTGTTTTTATCGACACCTCTCTCTCAAACCATGTGGACATGCTTTTCAATATCGACTTTCGCTTGTGGACAAGCGAGGTCTAAGCTTGGAGGAGTTGATACGTCCATTTTGCATCATGATTTCCTACTGTTATTTACTTTGTTTTGTTGAATAATAATGCTTCGGGGAGTGATTCTAATGCCTTTTCTCTCATAATATGCAAGGTTTACACAAAGAGGGAGAATACCGGCAGCTGGAATTCTGGACCCAAGAAAAGCACGTTAGAGATACCTATTCTGTACAACTCCAATGAAGCTGAAATTTTACGGAGATTATTTTTGCATTTAATAAAAAATACTGGAGCAGAAAACTACCGGAGGGGGCCTCCCAGGTGGGTACAACCCACCAGGGCGTGCCAGGCCCCCCTGGGCGCGCCCTGATGGATTGTGGCCACCTCGGCCCACCTTCGGTGCCCATCTTCTGGTATATGGTCACTCTTGATCTAGAAAGAATCAGAGGAATACTTTCGGGACGAAGCGCCGCCGCCTCGAGGCAGAACTTGGGCAGGAGCACTTTCGCCCTCCGGCGGAGCGATTCCGCTGGGGAAACTTCCCTCCCGGAGGGGGAAATCGAAGCTATCATCATCACCAACACCCCTCTCATCTTTGGGAGGCCAATCTTCATCAACATCTTCAACAACACCATCTCCTCTCAAACCCTATTTCATCTCTTGTGTTCAATCTTTGTACCGGAACCTCAGATTGGTACCTGTGGGTGACTAGTAGTGTTGATTACCTTGCGTAGTTGATTACTATATGGTTTATTTGGTGGAAGATTATATGTTCAGATCTATTATGCTATTCGAAACTCCTCTGATCTTGAGCATGATTATTATTTTTGAGTAGGTACTTTTGTTCTTGAGGTCACGGGAGAAGTCATGTTGCGAGTAATCATGTGAATTTGATATGTGTTCGATATTTTGATGATATGTATGTTGTGATTCCCTTAGTGGTGTCATGTGAACGTCGACTACATGACACTTCACCATTCATGGGCCTAAGGGAATGCATTGTGGAGTAGTTATTAGATGATGGGTTGCTAGAGTGACAGAAGCTTAAACCCTAGTTTATGCGCTACTTCGTAAGGGGTTGATTTGGATCCACATGTTTAATGCTATGGTTAGACTTTGTCTTAATACTTTTCTCGTAGTTGCGGATGCTTGCGAGGGGGTTAATCATAAGTAGGTTGTTAGTTCAAGTAAGAACAGCACCATAGAACCGGTCCACCCACATATCAAATTATCAAAGTAGCGAACACGAATCAAACCAACATGATAAAAGTGACTAGCGAAATTCCCATGTACCTTCAAGAACACTTTGCCTATTACTAGTGATTGTTCTGGCTTGTCCTTTGCCTCAAAAGGATTTGGCTACCTTGCTGCATCTTGTTTACCGTTACCGTTACTTGCTTTTACCAATTATCTTGCTATCAAACTATCTGTTACCTACAATTTCGGTGCTTGCAGAAATTACGTTGCTGAAAACCGCTTGTCATTTCCTTCTGCTCCTCATTGGGTTCGACACTCTTACTTATCGAAAGGACTACTATTGATCCCCTATACTTGTGGGTCGTCATGGAGGAGGGCCGGCGTAGGGAGGAAGGCCGGCACGGGGCGGGTTGGGGATGGCGCGTGGAGGATGCCGCTGTGGTGGAGGAGGGCCGCGGGGAGGGGGGCGTCGCGGACTGGCTCCAGCGGTGGGGCGTCGCATCCTGGATCCGTCGCGGGGGCTCGCCGCAGCCTGGATCCGGCACGGGCTCCTGCTGGGAGGTGGTCGGGGGAGGGATGGCTCACTGACGATAGGAGAAAGGTTGAGGGAGGGAGGAGAATGGCGCCGGTTGCGGGGGTGGGGGAAGGGAGGGAGGAGGTATGGTGGTGGGGGAAGGAGGTGGGGAAGGGAGGGAGGTGTGCGGTGATGGGTGGGTATGAGAAGATGTGGCCGGAGGTGAGGTGGGGGGAGAGAGAGGGGGTGGGGGGCACGACCGTTAGATGGGCATCTTCTTTGTCGTCTGCTAGCAGACGGGAAAGAGGTTAAATGCAGATGGCAAAGAGCTAGCGGACGGCATCCAGTCCGTGCATTTGACCTACCCATCAGGGCCGTCCAGTGGGGCCCAACTGGTCTCTTTGCCATCTGTCTTTAGGCTCTTTGACATCAGCTAGTAGATGGCAAAGAATGTACTGATGACAAAGAATATCTTTGCCCTGAGTCCCTTCTTTGCCATCTTTTTTGTGGAAGATGACGGCAAAGAACTTCTTTGTAGTCCGCTCGCAGACGGCAAAGAATGGACTGATGGCAAATTCTCCGATTCTTGTAGTGGCTCCTGTACTGTGAACTCATATAATCCACCAAACATAGGACGTAGGGTTTTACGCTCCAGAGTGACCCGAACCTGTCTAAACCCCTGAGCACGCATGGATCGATGATGCTCTTTGTGCCTGAGAATCCCCGCAGTTGAACCGCAAAGGGGCCCCGTAGGTCCCATAGATTGTCGTACGCCCGAGAATTGATGACCTTCTCATAGAACTTGTCCTTGGACGAGCTTGACGATGGCATGGCAATCTAGATCTGTCAGAAAAATAGCCCGAAAGAAGAACAGAGGGAAAACTTGCGATACAGGGTCAAATCCGCAAGCAGTATATATTATGAATTTTTCATGTGCAGGAAAAATCTATGAAACGAAAACGGAGACAGGAAAGTCCACGAGGGACTAACGAGCTCACACGGTACGCCCTACGGGGTAGGGCACGCCCCTGAGCTCGTCGATCCCTCGAGCACTTTCCTGATTGTTTATTATTTTTCAAATTTTTAAATATTCTGAATTGAACAAAAATTGCTTTTATGGAACTTTTGGAGTTAGTTTAATTACCATATCACATACCTACTCCTTGTCAGGATTCTGGAACGTTCGGAAAGGTCTCTTTTATGTGTTCCTCCAGTGTCATTGTTTGGATAATGTTGGGTTCCTTGTTAATGTGTGTACCTGAAATATAATGTTTAATTCTTTGCCCATTAACTACCTTAGGGTTTGTGCCTTCAACTTTGTTAATCTTGATCGCTCTGAAGCAATAAAGCTCCTCGATGATATAGGGTCCTTCCCATTTCGAAAGAATTTTTCCTGCAAAGAATCTAAAACGAGAATTGTATAATAGGACTTGATCACTGACATTAAATTCCCGTTTTTGTATTCTTTTGTCATGCCATCTTGTAACCTTTTCTTTAAACAACTTGGCATTTTCATAGGCTTGTGTCCTCCATTCATCTAGAGAGCTCATATCGAATAACCTCTTCTCATCGACATCTTTAAAATCATAATTAAGTTCTTTAATTGCCCAATAAGCCTTATGTTCTAACTCTATAGGTACATGACAAGCCTTTCCATAAACCATTTTATAGGGGGGCATACGCATAGGATTTTTATATGCAGTTCTATATGCCCACAATGCATCATCAAGTTTCTTAGACCTATTCTTCCTAGACCTATTAACTGTCTTTTGCAAAATTAATATTAATTCTTTATTGCTCAATTCATCTTGACCACTAGAATGTCGATGAGACGGTGAGGCAATTCTATGGTTAACATCATATATGGCTAAGATTTTCTGAAATGCACCATGAATAAAATTGAACCACCATCAGTCATTAATTATCAAGGGACTCCAAACCTCGGGAATATAACTTGTTTATGCATTTTAATAGAGGTGTTGTGATCAGCACTACCTGTTGGAATAGCTTCTACCCACTTAGTAACATGATCAACAACACTAAAATATGAGTATAACCATTAGAGGAAGAAAAGGTCCCATATAATCAAAGCCCCAAATACGAAATGGCTTAATTACAAGTGAATAATTCATAGGCATTTCCTGACGTCTACCAATGTTGCCAATTCTTTGACATTCATCACAAGAAAATACAAAGTTATGTGCATCTTTGAAGAGAGTAGGCCAGTAAAAATTAGACTGTAATACCTTATGTGCAATTCTGTCTCCCGCATGGTGTCCTCCGTAGGATTTGTTCTTGTTCATGCTCAGGCACACAACATCTAATAATAACATCTACTCCTTCTTTTTATAAATGTGGGTCATCCCAAAAGTCATAAGAACTTTTTCTTTTGTTGGTATGTGCAATTAGGTGGTATATATTTAGCAACAATGTAATTAGCATAATCTGCATACCAAGGACTATTGCAAGAAGTAGAAGGATTTATAACAGCTAATTGCCCATCAGGAAAAATATTATCAATAGGCAGTGGGTCATCAAGAATATTTTCCATGCTAGACAAATTATGTGCTACAGGGTTTTCAGCTCCCTTCCTATGAACAATATGCAAATCAAACTCTTGTAACAAAAGAGCCCACATAATCAGTGTAGGTTTAGCATCGCTCTTGTAACAAAAGAGCCCACAAAATAGCAGCATGATCGGTGTGAATTATTACTGTAGAATCAACAATATAAGAACTGAATTTATCACATGCAAACACAACTGCTAGAAATTATTTCTCACTAGTGGCATAATTGTTTTGGGCATTGTCTAGGGTTTCACTATCATAATGAATAACATTCAATTTCTTATCAACTCTTTGTCCTAGAACAGCACCAACAACATAATCACTAGTATCACACATTATTTCAAAGGGTAGGTTCCAGTCAGGTGGTTGAACAATGGGTGCATAAATTAAGGCTTCCTTCAATATTTCAAAGGATTCCACACAATCATCACCAAAAACAAATGGAACATCTTTTTGCAAAAGATTGGTAAGAGGCCTAGAAATTTAGAGAAAACTTTTATAAACCTCCTATAGAAACCAACATGACCTAGGAAACTTCTAATTACTTTAATATCTTTACGACATGGCATTTTCTCATTTGCATCAATTTTAGCTTTATCTACATCCATACCTATTTCGGGAATTTTATGCCCAAGGACTATACTTTCATTCACCATAAATTGACACTTCTCCCAATGCAAGACAAGATTAGTTTCCTCACATCTCTACATAACTCAATTAAGGTTGTTTAAGCAATCATCAAAAGTGGTTCCATAAATGGAAAAATAATCCATGAATAGCTCAACAATCTTTTCACAAAAGTCAGAGAATATACCAGCCATACATCTTTGAAAGGTAGCAGGTGCATTGCATAAACCAAAAGGCATACGTCTATAAGCATATGTTCCAATAGGACAACTAAATGTGGTTTTCTCTTGATCTTCTTTTGCTACAGGTATTTGAGAAAAAATAGAATATCCATCTCGGAAACAAAAAATGCGTGTGCTTAGATAATCTTTCTAACATTTGATCAATAAAAGGCAAGGGGTAATGATCTTTTCTAGTAGCTTTATTTAATTTCCAGAAATCAATTACCATCGTATAACTACTTACAATTATGTGAGGGGTAAGTTTATTTTTATCATTAGGAACAACAGTAATGCCTCATTTCTTAGGGACACGGTGAACATGACTTATCCATCTACCATCATCTATGGGAAATTGTACGTTCCTCCAGAAGCTTTAGTATTTCAGTTCTTACCTCATCCTTCATTTTAGGATTCAAACGACATTGATGATCAACAATTGGTTTAGCATATGGTTCCATATTAATTTTGTTCTAGCATAAAGTGGGACTAATGTCCTTAGATCATACAGAGTATATCCAATTGCAGCACGATGCTTCTTCAGAATTTTAAGTAATCTTTTTTCTTTGTGCTCTGATAGGTTAGCACTGGCAATGACAGGATATATCTTATTTTCATCAAGATAAGCATATTTCAGTGTATCAGGTAGCTTCTTTAATTCAAACACAGGATCACTCTTAGGAGGGAGTGGGTGTACCAAAATTTCAACATGCAAACTATGTTAAAGGATAGGTGCTTGGTTGAAGAATATATCATATATTTCTCCTTTCATTAATATTCATATCATTTTCATGGTCTAGCAAATAGTGTTATAATGGATCAGTAGGAGGCACTGCAATAGAAGCAAGACCAATAATTTCATATTTACTAGGCAATTCTTTATCATGTGGTTATCTACTAAAATTGGAGAAATTGAATTCATGGGATACATCACCAAAATTAACATGGACTGTTTCCTTATTAGAATCAATTTTAGCCTTACCAGAAGGAAAGGTCTACCAAATATAATGGGACAAAAATCATCTTGTAGTGATACAAGAACTATAGAAAATCATCTTGTAGTGATACAAGAACTAGAAAATAATCTTGTATTTGATCTTACCACACACGACTTCAACATCTCTAACAATCCCAAGCAGTGAAATAGTATCTATTTGCAAGCTTAATAGTAACATCAATATCTTCTAACTCAACTGGTGTGATATCTTGCATAATTTCTTGATAAAGAGTAAATGGAATAGCACTAATACTATCACCGATCATAAACGATGATAACAATGATCTCCGGTCTTAACAGACCAACGGGCATGCCAACAACAGGTTTATGCTTATCTTTAGGGTCTTGTTTAGCAATCCGAGTTGCTTCATCGCAGAAATATATGACATTACCATCAATATTGTCAACTAATAGATCTTTAATCATTGCAACCTTAGGTTCTACTTTTATTTGTTCAAAGGGTCTGTGTGTCTTGATATTACTCTTATTAACCATAGTTGGAACTTTAGCATGTTCCCTAATCCTAACAGGAAAAGGTGGTTTCTCAATATAGCAGTAGGCACAACTAGAACAACATTATAAATGATTGTTTCCTCTTTAGCTATGAAAGGTTCCTCATAAGTTTCTTCAATAGGTGGATGATATTTAAACCACTTATCCTTAGGGAGATCAACATGAGTAGCAAATGATTCACAGAAAGTAGCTACTATCTCAGAGTCAAGTCCATATTTTGCACTAAACTTATGAAAAGCATCGGTTTCCATAAAAGATTTAACACGATCAAACTCAAGATTTATATCTGAATCTTTACCTTTGTTGATTTCCCAATTTTCAGAGTTGCATTTAATTCTTTCCAGAAGATCCCATTTGAATTTAATAGTTCTCCTAATAAAGGAACCAGTAGAAGAAGTATCGAGCATTGATTGATCATCATGAGAAAGCCGAGCATAAAAGTTTGTATAATTATTTCCCTTGAGAGATCCTGATTGGGGCATGTATGCATAATAGATTTAAGCCTCCCCCAAGCTTGAGCTATACTTTCTCCTTCACGAGGCCAAAAATTATATATATAATTCAGATCACGATGAACCAGGTGCATAGGCTAAAATTTCTGGTGAAAAATTCAGCTTCAATCGATTCCAATCCCATGTTCGAGCATCATCCAATAGCCTATACCATGTCAATGATTTTCCCTCCAAATATAAAGGGAACACCTTATTCTTAACTCCATCCTTGGATAAACCTGCATAATCCACAAATTTCATCTATAGAGATCATTGACATGGATATAATTGACGTGCATATCAGGATGTATTGTTCCATCTCCTGCATAAGGATTAGGTAGCAGTTTCTCTAACATACCCGAAGAAATTTCATAATAAATATTTTCAATAGGTTTAGTTGTTTAGGGGCAACTATTGTCACTTTTTTTCGAGGTGAGGATACCCCGAACTAGCCCCTCAATCGATTATCATCCATAGTAGCAAGTGACAGTAAATTTCAGCACGTAACAAAAACATTTCCTTACCAAATTCCACTTACCAAAGGCGCTCTACTCCATGGCAACGGCGCCAGAAAATAGTCTTCATGACCCACAAGTATAGGGGATAAATCAAAGTCCTTTCGATAAGTAAGAGTGTTGAACCCAACGAGGAGTAGAAGGAAATGACAAGTGGTTTTCAGCAAGGTATTTTCTGCAAACACTGAAAGTAGTGGTAACAGATAGGTTTGTAGCAAGGCAATTCGTAACGAGTAACAAGTAATAATAGTAACAAAGGTACTACAAGGTGTACCAATCCTTCTTATAGCAAAGAACAAGCCGAAAGGTTCTCTTATAGTGAGCAAAGCGTTCTTGAGGAGACATGAAAAAAAAATCTAGTCACGTTTCATCATGTTTAGTTGATTATTGTTCGTTACTTCGATTTGATATTTGGGTGGACCGGTGCTAGGGTGTTGTTCTTACTTTAACAAAAAAAACTCTTATGATTACCTCCTCGTGCAAGCATCCGCAACTATGAAAGAAGAATAAAGGTAAATCTAACCATGGCATGAAACATATAGATCCAAATCAGGCCCTTACGAAATAACACATAAACTAAGGTATAAGCTTCTGTCACTCTCGGAACCCATCATCTACCTATTACTCCCCCAATGCTTTCCCTTAAGCCAAATTATGGTGAAGTGTTATGTAGTCGATGGTCATATGATACCACTAAAGGAATAGCAACATAAACATCATCCAAATATCTAACAAATACCAACATCACATGAATACTTATAACAAGACTTCTCACATGTCCTCAAGAACAAAAGTAACTACTCAAAATCATCTTCATGTTCAAGATCAGAGGTGTATTGAATATGCTTAAGGATCTGAACATATAATCTTAAACCAAATAAACCAACAAGCATCAACTATGAGATGTAATCAACACTACTAGCAACCCACAGGTACCAATCTGAGGTTTGGAGACAAATAATTAATACAAGAGATGAACTAGGGTTTGATATGAGATAGTTCTGGTGAAAATGTTGATGAAGATTGTTCCTCCCATGATGGCGAAAGCATTGGTGATGACAAAGGCTTCGCTTTCCCCCTCTCGGAGCGAAGTTTCCCCGACGGAATTGCTTCACCAGAGAGCAAAAGTGCAACTGCACAGGTTCTGCCCCGAGATGGCGGCGCTTCATCCCGAAGGTCTTCTCTTGATTTTTTTTCTAGGGACAATAGCATCATATAGGAGAAGATGGGCGCCGGAGGCCTGCTAGTAGGGCCACGAGCTCAGGGGGCACGCCCTAGGGGGTAAGGTGCGCCCACCGGGCTCCTGGCTCCCTGGTAGGTCCCCTTCTATTAATCCCTTCGCCAGTATTTTTATTCCAAAATAATTCTCCATAAAATTTTAGGTCATTTGGATGCAGAGAATATCCAACTCTTCTGTAGCCTTTTTCGATCGAGAATTCCAACTACCGGCAATCTCCCTCTTTGTATGAAACTTGCAAAATAAGAGAGAAAAGACATTAAGATTGCATCATAAAGTGAAATAATGACTCAAACATAATAAATATCAATAGGAAAACATGATGCAAAATGGATGCATCAATGATCGTAGTCGTCGATGAGAGTAGCTGCAGCCACAATAGTAGTATCAGCAGTTGCAACGGCACTAGAATGTTGGCCTTGCTCGATAGGCACACGTTGTGCTCGTCTCATGTGATTTGGAAGGCAGTGTTGTTGTTGTCATTGTAGAGGTGCGACAGGTGCAGCCGATGGTTGTGGTAGACGAGCGAGCACTTCATTGAACTTGTCCTCCATCTTGGTGTCGAATGTCTTCTCCAAGCCATATAGCTTCTCCATGGCCTCTCCAAATGTGTTCAACACGTCTTGCACCTGTTCACCCAGCATTTGTTGAATTTTGTCATGTAGCTCCTTGTTCCTCATGCTCTCCCGGTCTACCTCGTCGGCTTGTTATCCTGATGAGGACATCCCTACTAAGGTTACACCCACATCCACACCAGCTACACATATTGGACCAGTTACTAGAGCCCGCGCACGCCAACTAAATTATCAGGTACTTTCGTTTCTTGGAAATCCTTCTAATGTTCATGCACATATGATGATACCTAAATTAGATACTTTTGTTTTACTTATGAATGAAGGACCTAGCATGGACAAGAAGGATGGCCATTGGAGCGGGATCAAGCATGGAGAAGAAGGTGCGCGTGCGGGAAGGAACAATGGACTTTCCAGTGGTGATTTTCGCGCTTTGAAGCCACCATAAGGAGTGCTTGGAGGCTTGGACGAAATATACGACATGCCACTTCATAAATTTCGTCCATAGGTTATTATAGGTGCTGCGTCACCTTATTTTAGGGCCAGGCCCATGTAATTTCAAAATACCCTATTATAGGTTGTTTTTAGAGTCCGTATGTGTGGGGAAACTGAGTTAAGGCTGGTTTCGGACCCCTCCTCCAAGGGGCCACGAAATCCCCCTCTATTCCCCCATATATACAGCCCTTAGGGTGCCGTTTTAGACTTGGGTTTGGTTTAGATTAAAAGTTCACCAAAGCTGCAACTTCGCGTTCGTAATTTCGAAATACCCTATTATAGGTTGTTTTTAGAGTCCGTATGTGTGGGGAAACTGAGTTAAGGCTGGTTTCGGACCCCTCCTCCAAGGGGCCACGAAATCCCCCTCTATTCCCCCATATATACAGCCCTTAGGGTGCCGTTTTAGACTTGGGTTTGGTTTAGATTAAAAGTTCACCAAAGCTGCAACTTCGCGTTCTTCGTTTGTGTTCCACGACCAGACAAAGGTGTCACAGAACCCCACTTTCATCAATAAAAATTTCCTCTTATATTCGCAATATCCAGATTGCAATCTTAGTTTCTTGCTTGTTCTTCGTTTGCATGCAGGAAACAGACCCTCGTGGTCAGGTTGATCGTGCTCCGGCGTGGTCAATAACCTCTCGGAGTTGGTTTAGCGATTTCTAAGGCGTAACGTCCTCGCACGTTCGTAGTCGGATCGTCAAAGTCGACTCTACCTTAAATGATAGCCACATCTCATCGAAAGATAGGGACAACTTCGCCTCTATCAAGTGGTATCAGATTTCCAGGTTGCTCGGTTAGATTTTACCAGTTTTTCGTAGTTTAGATCTCATCTGTTTCTCATACCTATAGTCCATGAAAAAGCCACAAAAAATTAGGGTTAGTTCATCATATCCGAACCAATCTGAGCCTTTGCATAATCTTTTCAGTGTTTTTGCTTTGATGAATTTGCGGTTGCATCGTCATGTCGAGTTGCTGGTCTTAGGGTCTAGTCCTTTAGAGTTTCGAGTTCTGTTCACAAGTTGTCACGCCGCCATCGCACCATCTTCACCGCTGCCATATACTATCATCCACCACCATCATCACCCTTGCCATATACCATCACCCACCATCGTTGTCATCCTTGCCATATATTACCACCCACAATCTGCCATCAATCCGTATCCATATATACCACCACATATCCACCACCAATCCGAGTCCATCCCGTATTAGGTTTGATTTCGAGATCCCTTTGTTTTCAGATTCGTGTTTCCTTGCCTGAGTAGGTTTCGAAAAAAAAGAAGTCTGGCACAGTTTTCAGATCAGTTTTTAGGCCAAAATTTCAGCAGGTGAAAATATTTTTCCCTATCCTGTTTTTAGGCTTTCCAGAGCGTTTTGAGACACTCGCCATCATAGTGATTTTTATCGCAATTTTTGGTCGTCGCGGCCCCGAATCAACAACAACAATAACAAAGCCTTTAGTCCCAAACGAGTTGGGGTAGGCTAGAGGTGAAACCCATAAGATCTCGCGACCAACTCATGGTTCTGGCACATGGATAGCAAGCTTCCACGCACCCCTGTCCATGGCTAGTTCTTTGGTGATGCTCCAATCCTTCAGGTCTCTCTTTACGGACTCTTCCCATGTCAAGTTCGGTCTACCCCGGCCTCTTTTGACATTATCAGCACGCTTTAGCCGTCCGCTATGTACTGGGGCTTCTGGAGGCCTGCGCTGAATATGTCCAAACCATCTCAGACGATGTTGGACAAGCTTCTCTTCAATTGGCGCTACCCCAACTCTATCTCGTATATCATCATTCCGGATTCGGTCCTTCCTTGTGTGGCCACACATCCATCTCAACATGCGCATCTCCGCCACACCTAACTGTTGCACATGTCGCCTTTTAGTCGGCCAACACTCAGCGCCATACAACATTGCGGGTCGAACCGCCGTCCTATAGAACTTGCCTTTTAGCTTTTGTGGCACCCTCTTGTCACAGAGAATGCTAGAAGCTTGGCGCCACTTCATCCATCCGGCTTTAATTCGATGGTTCACATCTTCATCGATATCCCCATCCTTCTGCAACATTGACCCCAAATATTGAAAGGTGTCCTTCTGCGGCACCACCTGCCCATCAAGGCTAACATCCTCCTCCTCCTCGTGCCTAGTAGTACCGAAAGCGCACCTCATGTACTCGGTTTTAGTCCTACTAAGTCTAAAACCTTTCGATTCCAAAGTTTGCCTCCATAACTCCAACTTCCTGTTGACCCCCATCCGACTCTCATCGACTAGCACCACATCGTCCGCAAAGAGCATACACCATGGGATATCTCCTTGTATACCCCTTGTGACCTCATCCATCACCAAGGCAAAAAGATAAGGGCTCAAAGCTGACCCTTGATGCAGTCCTATCTTAATAGGGAAGTCATCAGTGTTGCCATCACTTGTTCGAACACTTGTCACAACATTATCGTACATGTCCTTGATGAGGGTAATGTACTTTGCTGGGACTTTGTGTTTCTCGAAGGCCCACCACATAACATTCCGCGGTATCTTATCATAGGCCTTCTCCAAGTCAATGAACACCATATGCAGGTCCTTCTTTTGCTCCCTATATCTCTCCATAAGTTGTCGTACCAAGAAAATGGCTTTCATGGTCGACCTCCCAGGCATGAAACCAAACTGATTTTTGGTCACGCTTGTCATTCTTCTTAAGCGGTGCTCAATGACTCTCTCCCATAGCTTCATTGTATGGCTCATCAGTTTAATTCCACGGTAATTAGTACAACTCTGAACATCCCCCTTGTTCTTGAAGATTGGTACTAATATACTCCGTCTCCATTCTTCTGGCATCTTGTTTGTCTCGTCGCGGCCCCGAATCGCTCCAGAAAAAAATTAGTCAATTTTTTTCGTGCCTATCCTGTTTTTAGACCTTCGGAAGAGTTTTGAGACACTCGCCATTATAACAATTTTCTGAGCAAAAAAAAGAGCGCAAAAAAAAAGAGGCGCCAAAAAAAGACGAAAAAAAATTTAGAGCGTGATCGTCCCTTGATTACGTGTAGCGTCGTGATTTTATTGGTGTTCTAGGCTCGCGTCTCTAGCACGGTCAAGCCTAGGACCAGCACGGTACTGTCGTTGAGCGTCTTTTCAACTTTGCATCTCTGAACTGATTATCGCTGACCCTTTTTGCTACCATATTATAAGCCTTCCCAGCTCCACATACATCTACGTCGTGTGTTTGACTCTTCCTAGTAATCGCTCTATCCAAGCTTCAAGAGTTTTGACTACAATGGTTGCCGATCACTGTCTGCTGCTTTGTAAGAACTGGTAAGGATTTGAGATTCGCTTGACGGATTTGTGACACACCACCACCACCACCACCACTTCCTAGTAGTCAGTAGGTTCATATTCTTGTGATTTCCTATTGCTGCTAACCATGCCAAGATCACAAGCTGACGAGATCGACTGGGAGGGTATGACCAACAAGGTGCTCCATGATAAATTTCAGCAAATGATGGCTAACCAGGTACAAGATGTTGTAACTAGCCTTGGAGAGGCAATGGAGAAGCTTGATGGTTTGGAGAAGACGTTTGAGACGAAGTTGGACGCTAAGTTCAATGAAGTGCTTGCACGTCTACCACCAACTGCACCGGTCATACCTCAGCAACAACAACAACATTGGCCGAATTTCGTGGGACGCGCACAACGTGTGCCCCTCGAGGAAGGCCAACTTTCTGGTGCCATTCCTACAGCTGTGGCTTCTGTGGCTGCTGCTGCTCCATATCAGAACCAAGGGCAACCACCAGCACATGCTCCAGGTCATCCACGTGGCTACGATCGAAACGGTAGGGTTGCACCACCACCTCAGGTATGGGATCATGACCATCTCCCTAAGATAAAATTGAATATTCCAACATTTGAGGGTAGATATGTTCCTGATATATATCTTACTTGGGAGTTGGAAACAGAACAACGTTTTACATGCTTACAATTTCCTGAGGATAGACGTGTTGCTGTTGCTGTTTGCGCTTTCACTAGGTTTTCTTGTGTTTGGTGGTCTGAACATTGTAGAATACATCATGCTAATATCCCAACTACTTGGGCTGCTTTGAAAACTGCTATGCGTAATCGTTGGGTTCCACCATATTATCAACGTGAATTGCTTCAAAATTTGCAGCGTTTAAGACAAGGAAAAAATTCTGTAGAGGAATATTATCAGGAATTACAAACTGGCATGATTAGATGTGGTATTGTTGAGGAGAATGAAGCTATGCTTGCACGTTTTATGAGTGGATTAAATAGAGCAATTCAGACTATTCTAGAGTATAAGGAGTATAACACTATCACTCGTTTATTCCATCTTGCTTTCAAAGCTGAACGTGAAGTGCAGGATCGACAGGCAATGGCGAGAACTAATTTTTCTGCAGGTCGAGCTTCATCATGGACACCACGTACATCATCTACTTCCACACGTCCTACTACAGCACCACTTACTTCAGCCGCCAACTCCAACAAATATACAAGGAAACAGGCACCGCCACCAGCCATCAGCAAGGGCACACCTTCGGGGCCTGCATAGAGCTCTTCTTCATCCATGGCATCTACAGGGCAAACACATGAGGTTATTTGTCGACGTTGCAAGGGTGGAGGTCACTATGCGAGAGAATGCCCTTCCAAGCGAGTGATGATTGATACTTAGGATGGTGGATATGCGTCCGCTAGTGATTATGATGAGGAGACTTTGGCTCTTATTGCAAGTGAAGAACAGGGTGCCGAGGATACTGAACAAGAGACACACTACATGGCTGCTGACTATGCCGACAGGCATGAAAGTTTAGTTGCTCAACGTGTTCTGAGTGTGCTGGTTACACAGGTTGAGCAAAATCAGAGGCACAACTTGTTCCATACAAAGGGAGTTGTGAAGGAGCGTTATGTTTGCGTCATGATCGATGGAGGGAGTTGCATTAACTTGGCTAGCATGGAGATGGTGGAGAAGTTGTCTCTCACCACCAAACCACATCCTCATCCTTATTACATCCAATGGTTCAACAACAGTGGCAAGGTTAAGGTAACACGTACTGTTCGTGTGCGCTTTAGCATTGCTACATATTCTGATTATGTTGATTGTGATGTGGTACCCATGCAAGCATGCTCCATTTTACTTGGTAGACCATGGCAATTTGATAAAAAAATTGTACACCATGGTAGGACAAATCAGTATACTCTTGTTCATAAGGATAAAAATATAACTTTGCTTCCTATATCTCCCGAACATATTATGAAAGATGACATTGCTAGAGCTAGTAAAGCAAAACACAAGCAAAGTGAGAGTGAAAATCAGATTTTGGCAAAGGAATTTGAGCAACATAATAAGCCTAATAAACAATCATCTAGTGTTACATCTGAAATAAAATTGAAGAGTGGTTGTTTACTTGCCACTAAATCTGATATTAATGATTTGGATGTCACTACATCTGTTTGCTATGCTTTTGTATGCAAAGAGGTATTATTTTCACTCGAGGACATGCCTCCCTCTTTGCCTCCTGCTGTCGCTAACATTTTGCAGGAGTTCGCTGACGTCTTTCCACAAGACGTGCCACTGGGATTACCACCTATTCGAGGGATTGAGCATCAGATTGACTTAATTCCCGGTGCATCACTACCCAACCGTGCGCCATACCGTACCAATCCGGAGGAGACGAAGGATAGTATGCTTCAAGTACAGGAGCTGCTCAACAAAGGTTATATACGCGAATCTCTTAGTCCTTGTGTTGTTCCTATTATTCTAGTACCAAAAAAGGATGGTACATCTCGTATGTGTGTTGATTGTAGAGGCATTAATAATATTACTATTCGTTATCGTAATCCTATTCCTAGGCTAGATGATATGCTTGATGAATTAAGTGGCTCTACAATTTTCTCCAAAGTTGATTTGTGTAGTGGATACCATCAAATTCGTATGAAATTGGGAGATGAATGGAAAACAGCATTTAAAACTAAGTTTGGATTATATGAGTGGTTAGTCATGCCTTTTGGGTTAACTAATGCACTTAGCACTTTCATGAGATTAATGAACGAGGTCTTACGTGCTTTCATTGGACGATTTGCGGTAGTCTACTTTGATGATATACTGATTTATAGTAGATCTTTGGAGGAACACTTGGATCATTTGCATGTTGTTTTTATTGCTCTATGTGATGCACGTTTGTTTGGTAACCTTGGGAAGTGCACCTTTCGCACCGACCGAGTATCTTTTCTTGGCTATGTTGTTGCTCCACAGGGAATTGAAGTTGATAAAGCCAAGATTGAAGCTATTGAGAGTTGGCCGCGGCCCAAAACGGTCACACAAGTGAGGAGTTTTCTTGGACTCACTCGTTTCTATGGGCGTTTTGTGAGGGATTTCAGCACCATTGCTGCACCTCTAAATGAGCTTACAAAGAAGGATGTTCCTTTTATTTGGGGTACCGCATAGGAAGAAGCCTTCATGGTATTGAAAGATAAGTTAACACATGCTCCATTACTCCAACTTCCTGATTTTAATAAGACTTTTGAGCTTGAATGTGATGCTAGTGGAATTGGATTAGGAGGTGTGTTATTACAAGAGGGTAAACCTGTTGCTTACTTTTCTAAAAAATTGAGTGGGCCTAGTCTGAATTATTCTACTTATGATCAGGAATTATATGCTCTTGTTTGGACTTTGGAAACATGGCAACATTATTTATGGCCCAAAGAATTTGTTATACATTGTGATCATGAATCTTTGAAACATATTAAAAGTCAAGCAAAACTGAACCGTAGACATGCTAAATGGGTTGAATTCATTGAGACTTTCCCTTATGTCATTAAACACAAGAAGGGTAAAGAAAATGTTATTGCTGATGCATTGTCTCGTCGTTATACTATGCTTTCACAACTTGACTTTAAAATATTTGGTTTGGAGACCATCAAAGATCAATATATGCATGATGCTGAATTTAAATATGTGTTGGAGAATTGTACAGAAGGGAGAACATGGAACAAGTTCGTCATTAATGATGGATTTGTGTTCCATGCTAACAAGCTATGCATTCGAGCTAGCTCCGTTCGCCTTTTGTTGTTACAGGAGGCGCATGAAGGAGGATTAATGGGACACTTTGGCGTGAAGAAGACGGAGGACGTACTTGCTACACATTTCTTTTGGCCAAAGATGAGACGGGATGTTGAGTGTTTTGTTGCTCGCTGCACTACATGTCAAAAAGCTAAGTCACGACTCAATCCTCATGGTTTATATATGCATTTGCCTGTACCTAGTGTTCCTTGGGAGGATATATCTATGGACATTGTTTTAGGTTTACCTCAAACAAACAAGGGGAGGGATAGCATATTTGTTGTCGTGGATAGATTTTCAAAAATGGCACATTTTATACCATGTCATAAAAGTGATGATGCTGCTAATGTTGCTGATTTGTTCTTTCGTGAAATTATTCGCTTGCATGGTGTGCCAAATACAATTGTTTCAGATCGTGATGCTAAATTTCTTAGCCAATTTTGGAGATGTTTATTGGCTAAGTTGGGGACTAAACTACTTTTTAGTACTACATGTCACCCCCAAACTGATGGACAAACTGAAGTAGTGAATAGATCATTGTCTACTATGCTTAGGGCTGTTTTGAAGAATAACTTGAAAATGTGGGAAGAATGCTTGCCTCATATTGAATTTTCTTATAATCGTTCGCTGCATTCTACTACTAAGATGTGCCCTTTTGAAGTAGTGTATGGTTTCTGACCTCGTGCACCTATTGATTTGTTGCCTCTTCCATCTTCGGAGAAGGTTAATTTTGATGCTAAAGAACGTGCTGAATTGATATTAAAGATGCATGAGTTAACTAAGGAGAACATTGAGCGTATGAATGCTAAATATAAACTTGCTGGAGATAAGGGTAGAAAACATGTTGTCTTTGCACCTGGAGATCTTGTTTGGTTACATTGGCGTAAGGATAGGTTTCCTGGATTGCGGAAGTCAAAGCTAATGCCACATGCTGATGGTCCATTTAAGGTGTTAGAGAAAATAAATGATAACGCATATAAACTTGAGCTGCCTGTAGATTTTGGGGTTAGTCCCACTTTTAACATTGCAGATTTGAAGCCTTATTTGGGTGAGGATGATGAGCTTCCATTGAGGACGACTTCAGTTCAAGAAGGGGAGGATGATGAGGACATCCCTACTAAGGTTACACCCACATGCCCACCAGCTACACATATTGGACTAGTTACTAGAGCCCGCGCACGCCAACAAAATTATCAGGTACTTTCATTTCTTGAAAATCCTTCTAATGTTCATGAACATATGATGCTACCTAAATTAGATACTTTTCTTTTACTTATGAATGAAGGACCTAGCATGTGCAAGAAGGATGGCCATTGGAGCGGGATCAAGCATGGAGAAGAAGGTGCGTGCGTGGGAAGGAACAATGGACTTTCGAGTGGTGATTTTTGTGCTTTGAAGCCACCATAAGAAGTTCTTGGAGGCTTGGACGAAATATACAACATGCCACTTCATAAATTTCGTCCATAGGCTATTATAGGTGCTGCGTCATGCTACTTCTTGAGCATGCGTTGGTTTTCCATTGAAGAGGAAAGGGTGATGCAGCAAAGTAGATAAGTATTTCCCTCAGTTGTTGAGAACCAAGGTATCAATCCAGTAGGAGATACAAGCAAGTCCCCAATCGATGTACCTACACAAATAATCAAACACTTGCACCCAACGCTATAAAGCGGTTGTCAATCCCTTCACGGTTACTTGCAAGGATGAGATCTGATAGAGATAGATATAAAAGATTGCGAGAACGGAAAGTAAAACAAAAGTAAAAATAATGCAGCGAGGTATTTTTGGTATTTTTGGTTTTAGATCTGAAAGTATAATATGGAAAATAGACCCCGGGGCCATAGGTTTCACTAGAGGCTTCTCTCATGAAGGAAAATAATACGGTGGGTGAAGAAATTACTGTCGAGCAATTGATAGAAAAGCGAATAATTATGACGATATCCAAGGCAATGATTATGCATATAGGCATCACGTCCGTGTCAAGTAGACCGAAACGATTCTGCATCTACTACTATTACTCCACACATCTACTGACTCCTGCCTGCATCTAGAGTATTAAGTTCATGAAGAACAGAGTAATGCATTAGGTAAGATGACATGATGTAGAGGGATAAACTCAAGCAATATGATGAAAACCCCATCTTTTTATCCTCGATGGCAACAATACAAATACGTGCCTCGCTACCCCTACTTTGTCACTGGGTGAGGACACCGCAAGATTGAACCCAAAACTAAGCACTTCTCCCATTGCAAGAATTACCAATCTAGTTGGCCAAACCAAACCAATAACTCGAAGAGACTTGCAAAGATATGAAATCATGCATATAAGAATTCAGAGAAGATTCAAATAATATTCATAGATAAGCTGATCATAAACCCACAATTCATCGGATCTCGACAAACACACCGCAAAAGAGCATTACATCGGATAGATCTCCATGAAGATCATGAAGAACATGGTATTGAAGAACAAAGAGAGAGAAGAAGCCATCTAGCTACTAGCTATGGACCCGAAGGTCTGTGGTAAACTACTCACGCATCATCGGAGGGGCAATGGAGTTGATGCAGATGCCCTCCGTGATCGAATCCCCCTCCGGCAGATTACCGGAAAAGGCTCCAAGATTGGATCTCACGGGAACAGAGGCTTCCGGCGGCGGAAAAGTATTTTTGTGGCTCTTTTTAGTATCCAGGGAATATTTGGGAATTTATAGGCCGAAGAATAGGGTTAGGAGGGCTGTTGTGGCGCCACAAAATCATATGGTCTGGCTATGCTCCATCTTCCCCACACAAAGTGTCTAAATCATGCACAACCCTGATGACAAGTCAAGCAATTGTTTCACACCTTTTATGTTTTCAAACCTTTTCAACTCTCACGCAATACATGAGCGTGAGCCATGGATATAGCACTATAGGTGGAATAGAATATGGTGGAGGTTGCGAGGAAAAAGGAGAAGATAGTCTCACATCAACTAGGCGTATGAACGGGCAATGGAGATGCCCATCAATAGATATCAATGTGAGTGAGTAGGGATTGCCATGCAACAAATGCACTAAAGCTATAAGTGTATGAAAGCTCAAAAAGAAAACTAAGTGGTTGTGCATAAGATGAAAAATTCCACTAGTTATATGAAAGTGACAAAATAGGAGACTCTCTATCATGAAGATCCTGGTGCTACTTTGAAGCACAAGTGTGGAAAACTATAGTGGCATTGTCCCTTCTCTCTTTCTCTCATTTTTTTTCATTTTTTTTGGTGGGCATCTTTGGCCTCTTTTTTTTATTTGGGCTTCGCTGGCCTCTTTTATTATTTGTAAAGTCCGGAGACTCATCCCATCTTGTGAGGGAGTCATAGCTTCCATCATCCTTTTCTCTCATGGGAAAATGCTCTAATAATGAAAATCATCACACTTTTATTTACTTACAACTCAAAAAATTACAACTCGATACCTAGAACAACATATGACTCTATATGCAATATGAAAGTGATGGTGCGTGTCATGAAAAACGGAACGGTGGAAGTTGGATGGCAATATATCTCGGAATGGCTATGGAAATGCCATAATAGGTAGGTATGGTGGCTGTTTTGAGGAAAATATATGGTGGCTGTTTTGAGGAAGGTGGGTTTGATGCACCGGCGAAAGTTGCGCGGTACTAGAGAGGCTAGCAAAGGTGGAAGGGTGAGAGTGCGTATAATCCATGGACTCAACATTAGTCATAAAGAACTCACATACTTATTGCAAAAGTCTATTAGTTATCAAAACTAAGCATTAGACGCATGCTCCTAGGGGAGAGGTTGGTAGGAGTTAACCATCGCGCGCTCCCGACCCTCACACAAAGGTTGACAATCATTAAACAAATCATGCTCCCACTTCGTTACATAACGGTTCACCATACGTGCATGCTACGGGAATCACAAACTTTAACACAAGTATTTCTTTGAATTCACAATTACTCACTAGCATGACTCTCATATTACCATCTTCATATCTCAAAACTATATGCAAGGAATCAAACTTCTCATAGTATCCAATGCACTTAATATGAAAGTTTTTATTATATCCCTCTTGGATGCCCATTATGTTAGGACTAAATTCATAACCTAAACCAATTACCATGCTATTTAAAGACTCTCAAAATAATATAAGTGAGGTACGAGAGTTCAATAATTTCTATAAAATAAAACACCACCGTGCTCTAAAAAGATATAAGTGAAGTACTAGAGCAACATTGCCTAGCTCAAAAGATATAAGTGAAGCACATAGAGTATTCTAATAAATTCACGATTCAGCGTGTCTCTCTCAAAAAGATGTGTGAAGCAAGGATGATTGTGGCAAACTAAAAAGCAAAGACTCATATCATACAAGACGCTCCAAGCAAAACACATATCATGTGGTGAATAAAAATATAGCCTCAAGTAAATTTACCGATGGATTGAAGACGAAAGAGGGGATGCCTTCCGGGGCATCCCCAAGCTTAGGCTCTTTGGTATCATTGAATATGGCTTGGGGTGCCTTGGGCATCCCCAAGCTTAGGCTCTTGCCACTCCTTATTCCATAGTCCATCAAATCTTTACCCAAAACTTGAAAACTTCACAACACAAAACTCAACAGAAAACTCATGAGATCCGTTAGTATAAGAAAAATAAATCACCACTTTAGGTAATGTTGTGAACTCATTATTTATTTATATTGGTGTAATATCTACTGTATTCCAACTTCTCCATGGTTCATACCCCCCGATACAACCCATAGATACATCAAAATAAGCAAACAACACAAAGAAAACAGAATCTGTCTAAAACAGAACAGTCTGTAGCAATCTATAGACTTCGAATACTTATGTAACTCCAAAAATTCTTAAAAATTAGGAAAATCAGGTAAATTTGTATATCAATCTTGTGTAAAAATTTCAGATCCAAATCACATCCCAGTGAATTTACAAAATTCGTGGACTGAGAGCAAAAGTTTCTGTTTTCCAGCAAAATCAAATCACAAACACCGTAGACCATCCCAAAGGTCTTACTTGGCTCAAACACTAATTTAAACAAGAAAACATAATTAATAACGAGGTAATAATTTGTGAAACACTCAAAAACAGAAGCAAAAACAAAAGCATAAAAATAAAATTGGGTTGCCTCCCAACAAGCGCTATTGTTTAACGCCCTTAGCTAGGCATAATGCAATAGATCTTGGTATTGTCATCTTTGGTATGCAATCCATAAGTAGCTCTCATAATAGATTCATAAGGTAATTTTATTTTCTTTCTAGGAAAGTGTTCCATGCCCTTCCTTAATGGAAATTGGAATCTAATATTTCCTTCCTTCATATCAATAATTGCACCAATCGTTCTAAGGAAAGGTCTACCAAGAATAATAGGACATGTAGGATTGCAATCTATATCAAGAACAATGAAATCTACGGGCACATAATTCCTATTTGCAACAATAATAAAATCATTAATCCTTCCCATAGGTTTCTTTATAGTGGAATCCGCAAGATGCAAATTTAAAGAGCAATCATCAAATTCACGAAAACCTAGCACATCACATAAAGTTTTTGGAATCGTGGAAACGCTAGCACCCAAATCACACAAAGCATGGCACTCATAATATTTAATTTTATTGTTAATAGTAGGTTCCCACTCATCATAAAGCTTTCTAGGTATAGAAACTTCCAACTCAAGTTTTGCTTCAAAAGATTTCATCATAGCATCCACGATATGTTTAGTAAAAGCTTTATTTTGATTATAAGCATGCGGAGAATTCAACATGGATTGCAACAAGGAAACACAATCAATCAAAGAACAACTATCATAATTAAAGTCCTTTAAATCCAAAAGAGTGGGTTCATTGCTATTTAAATTTTTGACCTCTTCAATCCCACTTTTATCAATCTTAGCATCAAGATCTATAAACTCCGAATCATTGGGACGCCTTTTAACTAAAGTTGACTTATCTCCAGTCCCATCTTTATCAAGATTTATATTGGAAAACAAAGATTCAATAGGAGTCACATCAATCACTTTAAGATCTTCATCATTATTTAAAGATTCTGGCTTCGCGGCCATTTTATTGACTAAGGTAGCTTGTTTATCAGAAATTTGGCCTACTAAGTTTTCAAGGTGAGCAAACTGAAATTTCAAACCACAAAATTCCTTAGTCATATCATCAAGTTCTTTATTCATGTCATAAACCTTTGTTCTTTAAGCTCATTCCTAAAGAAACTATTATGGTCAAATTGGAGCGACATGAAGCCCTTAGCATTATTCTCAATATTTTCCAACTTCCTAAGATAAGGATCAAAACTTTTGGGTTGAGCCATGGAAACGAGCAAACGATAAACAAATGAAAAGACGAACTGAAGAAGGGCGAATAAAAAGGCAAATCTTTTTGTTTTTTTTTCTGAAAATCGTTTTAGAAGTGGGGGAGAGGAAAACGAGAGGCAAATGGCAAATAATGTAAATGCAAGAGATTAGTTTGTGATGGGTACTAGGTAGGCTTGATGTAGATCTCCCCAGCAACGGCGCCAGAAATCCTTCTTGCTACTTCTTGAGCATGCGTTGGTTTTCCCTTGAAGAGGAAAGGGTGATGCAGGAAAGTAGATAAGTATTTCCCTCAGTTGTTGAGAACCAAGGTATCAATCCAGTAGGAGATACAAGCAAGTCCCCAATCGATGTACCTACACAAATAATCAAACACTTGCACCCAACGCTATAAAGGGGTTGTCAATCCCTTCACGGTTACTTGCAAGGATGAGATCTGATAGAGATAGATATAAAAGATTGCGAGGACGGAAAGTAAAACAAAAGTAAAAATAATGCAGCGAGGTATTTTTGGTTTTAGATCTGAAAGTATAATATGGAAAATAGACCCGGGGGCCATAGGTTTCACTAGAGGCTTCTCTCATGAAGGAAAATAATACGGTGGGTGAACAAATTACTGTCGAGCAATTGATAGAAAAGCGAATAATTATGACGATATCGAAGGCAATGATTATGCATATAGGCATCACGTCCGTGTCAAGTAGACCGAAACGATTCTGCATCTACTACTATTACTCCACACATCGACCGACTCCTGCCTGCATCTAGAGTATTAAGTTCATGAAGAACAGAGTAACGCATTAGGTAAGATGACATGATGTAGAGGGATAAACTCAAGCAATATGATGAAAACCCCATCTTTTTATCCTCGATGGCAACAATACAAATACGTGCCTCGCTACCCCTACTTTGTCACTGGGTGAGGACACCACAAGATTGAACCCAAAACTAAGCACTTCTCCCATTGCAAGAATTACCAATCTAGTTGGCCAAACCAAACCAATAACTCGAAGAGACTTGCAAAGATATGAAATCATGAATATAAGAATTCAGAGAAGATTCAAATAATATTCATAGATAAGCTGATCATAAACCCACAATTCATCGGATCTCGACAAACACACCGCAAAAGAGTATTACATCGGATAGATCTCCATGAAGATCATGAAGAACATGGTATTGAAGAACAAAGAGAGAGAAGATGCCATCTAGCTACTAGCTATGGACCCGAAGGTCTGTGGTAAACTACTCACGCATCATCGGAGGGGCAATGGAGTTGATGTAGATGCCCTCCGTGATCGAATCCCCCTCCGGCAGATTACCGGAAAAGGCTCCAAGATTGGATCTCACGGGAACAGAGGCTTCCGGCGGCGGAAAAGTATTTTCGTGGCTCTTTTTAGTATCCAGGGAATATTTGGGAATTTATAGGCCAAAGAATAGGGTTAGGAGGGCTGCCGTGGGGCCACAAGCCAGGGGGGCGCCCCCCCCTAGGGCGGGCCCTGGTGGCTTGTGACGCCACGGCAGATCTCCTGCCTTCATCTCCAAGTTTTCTGGGTTTCTTCTGGTCCAAGAAAAATCATTCCGAAGATTTTATTCCGTTTGGACTCTGTTTAATATTCCTTATCTGCAATACTCAAAAACAAGGAAAAAACAGAAGTTGGCACTAGGCTCTAGATTAATAGGTTAGTCCCAAAAATAATATAAAATAGCATATTAATGCATATAGAACATCCAAAACAGATAATATAATAGCATGGAACAATCAAAAATTATAGATACGTTGGAGACGTATCACGTCACCTTATTTTTGGGCCAGGCCCATGTAATTTCGAAATACCCTATTATAGGCTGTTTTTAGAGCCCGTATGTGTGGGGAAACTGAGTTAGGGCTGCTTTCGGACCCCTCCTCCAAGGGGCCATGAAGTCCCCCTCTATTCCCCCATATATACAGCCCTTAGGGCGCCGTTTTAGACTTGGGTTTTGTTTGGATTAAAAGTTCGCCATAGCTGCAACTTTGCGTTCTTCGTTTGTGTTCCACGACCAGACAAAGGCGTCACAGAACCCCACTTTCATCAATAAAGCTTTCCTCTTATATTCGCAATATCCAGATTGCAATCTTAGTTTCTTGCTTGTTCTTCGTTTGCATGCAGGAAACAGACCCTCGTGGTCAGGTTGAATGTTCTCCGGCGTGGTCAATAACCTCTCGGAGGTTGTTTAGCAATTGACATCCTCGCACGTTCGTAGTCGGATCGTCAAAGTCGACTCTACTTTAAACGATAGCCACATCTCATCGAAAGACAGGGACAACTTCGCCTCTATCATATCCTGTCATGGTTAGCAGCAATAGAAACATGCAAGAATATGATCCTACAGACTACTAGGAAGTAGTGGTGGTGGTGTTGTGCAGAGTTAGAAATCCGTCAAGCGAATCTCAAATTCTTACCAATGCTTACCAAGTAGCACACGTTGATCGGCAACCGTTGTAGCCAAAACTCTGTATACTTGGATAGAACGATTGCTAGGTTGTGTCCAACGCATGATGTAGATGATGTGTGGAGTTGGGAAGGCTTAATATATGGTAGCAAAAAGGTCAGCAATAATCAATTTAGAGATGCAAAATTGAATAAACGCTCAACGATGGTATTGAGGTGGTCCTAGGCTAGAACGTATAGAGACACTGGCCTATAACACCAAAAAAAATCACGACGCGACACGTAATCAATGAAAAAGCACACTCTGAATATTTTTTGGCACTTCTTTCCAAACAACACTATAATGTCGAGTGTCTCAAAATGCTCCCCAAGGAGTAAAAACAGGATAGGCATCAATTTTTTTTAATCTTTTTGTTGAACCGTTTGGGGTAGCGACGAACGACCAACAATTGCGAGAAAAAAAATCACTATTATGGTGAGTGGCTCAAAACACTCCCCAAGGCCTAAAAACAGGATAGACAAAAAATAGTTAAACCCGCCGAAAAATGTAGGGAAATCTGTCCAAACCTCTCCATACTCTTTTTTTCTTTTTTTTGGACCATCTTCTACGGTCGGAGAAAGACTAATGGATTTGAAACCTACTACGATAAGGCAACACCAATATAACTAGGAATGGACCTCGAAAGTAAATTGAATAGGTGATGGACTCGAATTAGTAAAGGATATGTGGTGGTATATATAGACTCGGATTGGTGGTGGATAAGCGGTGGTATATATCGACACGAATTAGTGGCGGATATGCGGTGGTTGTATATGACAGCGGCGATGACGATGTTGTAGTGGGGGTATATGGTAGCGACGAGGCAGATGGTTTGATGGTGGTATATGGCAGCGGCGATGAAGATGGTGCGGCGACAGCATAACAACTTGTGAACAGAACTCGAAATTCTAAGGTACGAGACGCTAAACTTTACATGACGATGCAACCGCAAATTCAACAAAGGGAAACACCGAAAAGAAAATTGCAAAAGGATCAAATTGGTTTGGATATGATCAACTAACCTATTTGTTTGTGAATTTTTCATTGACTGTAGGTAGGAAAAACAGAGACGATCTAGACTACGAAAGCTGATAAAATCTCACCGAGCAACTTGGAAATCTGATACCAGTTGATAGAGGCGAAGGTGTCCTGATGGTTTAATGAGAGTTAGCTATCGTTTCGGTGGAAGTCAACTTCGACGATCCGACTAAGAACGTGTGAAGACGCGGTGCCTTAAAAATCGCTAAACCAACTCCGAGAGCTTATTGACCACGCCGGAGCACGATCAACCCGACCACGAGGGCCTATTTCCTAAACGCAAACAAAGAACAAGCACGATTTTTTTTTGCAATTTGGATATTGCGAATATAAGAGGAAAGCTTTACTAATCAAACTTTACTAATCAAGTGGGGTTCTTGTCCATGTTGGCCCCTTCATTTGTAAGAAAAAGAAATGTATCCAATTTAGGTAGCATCATATTCTCATGAACATTAGAATCATTACTAACAAACTAAAGTACTTGGTAATTCAATTGGCATGCGTGATTCCTAGTAATTGGTCGAGCATACCTAGCAGCAGGGTATGTGGACGTAACTATAGTAATGATGTCCCCATCAGAGAGTGATACACGATTCTGCTTCTTTCAAGACCAACATATAAGAGATCGTCCTGGGAAGTGACATGTGCCTGATGTGGTTGCAATCAACCCTGACTCCAGCATAATCAGAATCTGAGATGCCAACAAGATCAAACTCTGAGCCCTTTTAATACCATAACCATATTGTTGGCGTCTGAGCCAAATATCGAAGAATTCATTTTACCGTGAGGTGATGCAATTCCTTTAGTGTCGCTTGGAATCGGGCACACATAAAAACACTAATCATTATATCTGGCGTAAATGCACATAGGTACAATAAATAGCCAATCATGGAGCTAATCATAAATAGCCAATCGTTAGAACTTAGGTGGCCATTGGTTGGCACTGGCGTCTTATAGCCTTTGCAATCTTGTATTCCAAACTTCTTGAGACAATCTTTGATGTACTTCTCTTGAGATATGAATATGCCATTGTGTTGCTGACGAATTTGAAGACCGAGAAAGAACTTCAGTTCCCTCTTCATGGACATATGAATATGCCATTGTGTTGCTGATATTGTTCTTGCATCATGTATCCAAAGTCATTACTGATTGATTGTCAGTGCAACAGAAGATAATGTCGTCCACATAGATTTGACATATAAATAGTTCACCATCATAGGACTTAGTGAAAAGAGTGGGATCGAGTGAACCAGGTTTGAAGCCTTTCTCCTTGAGGAAGTCCTTGAGGGTGTCATACCAGGCTCATGGTGCTTGCTTGAGGCCATACAGTGTCTTATTGAGCCTGAAGACTTTGTCAGGATGCTTTGGATCTTCGAACCATGGAGGTTGAGCAACATAATCTTCTTCCTCTATATTACCATTGAGGAATGCCCTTTTGACATCCATCTAATATAGGCAGATATCTATGCAAGTACTATACGAATGGCTTCGAGCCTAGCAAAAGGGGCAAAGGTTTCCTCGAAGTCAATCCTCAACCTGTGTGTAGCCTTAAGACAAAAGACAGGCCTTGTTTCAGACGACTTGGCCATTTTCACCTTGCCTGTTGCGATAGATCCAATTGGTGGCAATGATTTTGTGCTTGCATGGATTTGGGCGCTTGACAAGTTCCCACACATTGTTGAGCCCAAATTTTTGAAGCTCTTCTTGCATACGTTTGTAACACCCAAGTGTTAGGCCACAGTAACCTCACACTAATGGTGCCATGTCATCAAGATTGTTTAAGCCAAATTGCCCCTTGACAAAAAAAATCCAACCAAATTAAAAGTTCAATTAAAAGGTGAAATAAGAAATTCATAAACCAGAAATAAAAATCATGTATGGGTGGCAAACAATCCCGTGGTATTTGTAAAATTGTAACCAACTTTTTGCAAAGTGTTTTGGTGCCTCAAAATAAATAAAACAAGAGGCCAAATCAAATATTAATTCCCCTTTTTAATTATGGTATTTTCAAAACAGATTCAAAAGGCTCCCAAACTTTTTATGCTGCTGTACAATATTGCATTTGTAATACTGGACATGCCCTCTACTTTTTTATAAAAGTATTTTATTATAAAAATAAATAAAACAGCAACTTTTAAAAGAAAAACAAAACTATGCTAAACTAAAAATAAAAAGGAAAATCCCCCCTCCCCATGGGCCTCGGCCCACCTAACCGGCCGGCCCAGTCGGTGGCTACTAATCCACCCTCGAACCCTAATTCCCCTCCCGATCCCCCACTCCTCTCTCCTCCCCCGCCGATCCCGATCTGGAACGGGACCAGACCGAGACCGGCGCGCCCGACGCCGGCGCTGCCCCGCCGCGCCTCCTCACCGCCGGCGCCTCCCCGACCATCCACGAGCCCGCTGCCAACCCCCTGCATCGCATGTAAGCGCGCGCACCCGCTCGCCGTCCCGCACTCCCCGCCCGCACGCGTGTCCGACCCCGCACCGCCGCGCTCGCTGTGCCGTCCCGCACCGGCCAGCCCGCGCTCACCGCAGCCGCCGCTGCTCCCGGCCATCCGCACGCGCGCACCGAGCTGCCTAGCCTCACGCGCGCTCGCCGCTGCTGCTTTCTGCAGCTCTGCCCGCCGCCGCTATTTCTGCTGCTGCTCCGGCGCCCCTCCTGCTCGCCCAGCCCGCGCCCGCGCTAGCGTGCTCGCCTCACGTCCGTCCCGCGCGCCCGCTCGTCGCCCGCGCCTCTGCTGCTCACTGCCGCCCGCGCCGGCAGCCACCTCCGCTGCCCGCCGCCGTCCGCGCGTGGCCATCGCGCCCAGCCGCGCCAGCCGCTGCTGCATGGCGTTGCTGCCTGCTCTGCCTGCTGCTGCCGCTGCTACAGTAACGTTCAGTTACTGTAGCGCGCGCTAGCTTTTACGAATTCACGCTGATCAGCCCTCTGGACAGCCCCTAAACATCAGCAAAACAAATTCTAATATGGGTAAAAATTATATGGACAGCAAGTACACTCGACAAACTTCATTTTTTCCCACTGGACCAAATCCATTTGATGCATGGATTAATTCCTACGAAAATCACAAAGTTCAATGTTTTGTTAACAGAAAAACCGAAAAACAGCTTTATTTTCATAGCTACTTTAGAGCTGTTGACGATCAAGCAAATGAATTCCAATATGGATGAAAGTGATACTAACATGTAGATCGTGGAAAAATGCTCACAATTGATATAAGGCACAAAATCATAGGATGGGCAGAACAATAGCAATAGCCTTCGGAAAACGGCTATGTGATGTTTAAAACTGGGCAATTCTCAGACTTAGCAAAATTCGGAGATGTTCAGAAAACTTCGGAAATTCGTAGGAATTCATCCGTAACTCGGATCGAAAAACTTTGTACATGAAATCTGCTCAGAACGACGAGACGAATCCGAATACGCGCTCCGGTCGTTCACCACATGCCTCTAGCTACCCGAACCTGCAACCGTTCCCCTCCGGTCATCCGTCTGACAAATGTCCGGAACCGGGAAAACCTTCCCGGATGGGTTCCCCCTTCATCGGTATCGAGTAACACTGCGTTAGGTCACACCCGGCACAACTTATTGCCATGCTATGATTTGTGTTACATTGTTTGCTTTGTATTTACTGTTTCTTCGCCCTCCTTCTCTCTCGATAGACGCTGAGACTACCGATGATACTGCTGTGTACGACTACGTCGTCGACGACCCTTCCCTCTCAATAGAGCAACAAGGCAAGCAACCCCCCCCCCCCCCTTGAGCATTCCGATATTGCCCATTCCATTCCCTCTTATTCTTGCATTAGATTTTTGCTACTGTATTAGTTAGCTTCTATTCTGATGCATAGCCTGTTTTTGATAAACTGTTACTAAACCTGCAATCATATCAACTGCTTAGTATAGGTTGATCAGTGGATCCCCTGTGACCCCCCTTAGTCCCAGTTGCCCCTGCTTCTTCATCGACGGCTCGACGACCCGAAGACTCGAAGACTCGGTCAACCGACCGACGAGCCAGGCCCCTCACATCACCGCACACCCCTTAAGTACGACTCTGCAGCGCTACTATCGAGTACCGAGGGTGACACCTCGTGAAGTACTCATGATGCTAGCTCTGTAGTGCAGCTAGTCGGTCGTGGTTATCGAGGGTGATTCCTCCTTCACCACTCCCGACGATGACTCTGTCGTGCAACCACTCAAGTGTGGGACTCTCGAGGGTGATTCCTGTAAGTCCACCTTAACGGTTTCATCGAGCGGGGCCCTTTGAGGGTGATTCTTCAGGTTCCGTCTTGATGTTTTATACACACAGTTACTACGACCTGATTACAGAAACATGTTGGTGATGGGTCGGCCCTGAGGGGTACCCATGGTTTGATGATGATGAGGCGTGGACTGGCGAGAGAGGCCCTTGCCACGGTCCTCAAGGCGGGGCGACGGACCGCACTTCATGGGTCGTGCTTTCCCCGCATTAATAAAATGCTAATGGGTTGGGTACTTGATCTGAGTTAGGTCGTTGGCCTTAATACGCACTAACCTTCACGTGGGAGAAGTTATGGGTACTCAACGTCGTTGTATCAGTCGACGCTCTTCGGACATCAGCAATGGAGCGGCGCGCGCCGGATTGGACTGAACGGTACAGCTCTTGGACTGGAGTGTGCTAGGTCTGCTTTCGGCCGCCTTCGCATCGTGCAGGAGTGCAAGGGCAAGTGGGCCCACGAACCTGCGCGCTTAGGATTTAGACCGGCGGGCTGGCCTCTTCGTTGAGCCTAGGTGGGGCGACGACGTGCTGATATCCTGAGGCCGGGCATGACCCAGGGAAGTGTGTCCGGCCGGAGGTGACTCAGGCGTGTTGGGGAATATGTGGTGCACCCCTGCAGGGATGAATAATCTATTCGAATAGCCGTGTCCACGGTAACAGGACGACTTGGAGTTGTGCCTTGACCTTATACAACTATAATTGTAATTTAATTTGAAATGAATTGTGGCTCCGAGATTGCTTCCTCGCAGGGAGTCGAGGAAGAATCTCTGGGCGTGGTTACTTAATAAAATTGCTACAATAATATGACTATATATGAGATACAGGTCTACTCTCTTCTAATGCTGCAAGATGCTGAAGGTGTTAGTCTTCGATAGGACTAGGCCTTCCCCCTATTCTTGCTTTCTGCAGTCAGTCCAGATATAACCCCTTCATTGATACTGATGCATACTTAGCATAGTTCTGATGTCAGTCTTGCGAGTACTTTGGATGAGTACTCACCGCTGCTTTGCTTTCTCTTTCCCCCTCGATACGATTCCGCGTTCAGACGATGGAGCCCAGGAGATGGAGTATGCCGGAGACGACTACTAAACCACCGCTGGAGCCTACTACTACGTGGAGAACGCCGACGCTCGGGAGTAGTTAGGAGGTTCCCAGGCAGGAGGCCTCGCCTCTTTCGATCCGCTGCTTATGTTTGTGCTAGCCTTCTTTAGGCAAAACTTGTTTAACTTATGTCTGTACTCAGATATTAATTGCTTCCGCTGACTCGTGCTTGTCGAGCTTTGTATTCGAGCCCTCGAGGCCCCTGGCTTGTAATATGAAGCTGTATGGCTTTATAATTTGTGTCTAGTGTTGTGCTGTGATATCAATCAGTGAGTCCCAAATCTTGGTCGTACGCATTGTGTGTATGATTAGCGTACGGTCGAGATCGGGGGCGTCACAAGTTGGTATCAGAGCCGACTGCCTGTAGGTTGCCCCCTTTCCAACTCCTTGGCCGAAGTTGAGTCTAGTATTTGAAATACTTTTACTAACACTGATGCTGTGGCTTACGGGCCCACATCTCAATCGGGTGGTATTAGGATCTTTTATTCCTCGTCTATACTCTGGGTTCTGATCTCTCTTCTCTTTCGGGTTAAAGATTTTACTAAACTCTAGCCTTAGGTTCTCGTAACTACTTTCTCCCGGAGAGCCCCTCATTCCAGATGATCGCCTGCTTCATCAGAAGATTCCGAAGATACTCTCCGTTGTCCCGACAATCCTTTGATCTTACTACTTTGCAATTCATTATCGCATGAAAGCCCTTACGAATAATTCCTCACACTTACCGGGGGTTCGATCATCCTTAGTTGTTATGTGTTTCGTAACATTCTTCGGAACGCTATTCGATCTCCCGAAATCCGCAGTAGCCTATTGCTTTTGACCTTTTTACCTGCTTGCATTATGGTTAATTCCATATGTCTAGCAATAATTATTTAAAATCCTTTGTGATGGTCATCTGATTTAATGGATTCAACCTGTGTGTGTGAATGCACGCAGTCCTCAGTTGAACCTTATAAATTATCTTTTCGGCTTAGACCTCTTTCCAAAACATGAGCTGGTTCTAGGTAAATCAAACCTTGATTGGTTATTCCTTTGTATTCAAGACTCGACTTATTCAGATAATTCAATGATTTGATGCCTTTGCATTCTTTCTTCTTTTGGTTGAGAATCGTTACTCACATCGCATCAATTGTAGTCCGCTAGATCTTTTGGTGGATTATTATCCGACAGTGGCATACATATTCAAAATTCTTGTGAATTCTTCCCCTGATACATAATGTCTTTGGCAGAGAGTAACCTCTGCTTTTGTCAACCATGCTCTACCTTCGAGCTTGTGTTATTCACCCTTGAAGTTTGTGGTGTATGTTCCTAAGACGCCCCTATGGGTTGAACCTATGCTTTCCCTAATCTGTGTGAACCCGAGAGTTTTCACGAGTCATATTCTCTGTTGTTTAGCCCGATAAAATTTCAACACTGCAACTTCATCGAAAGCGAGAAGTGAATGAGAGGTTATGCCTTGAAGAAGTGGGAGTCGACCTTGAACCTTGTGTTCATGCCCATGGACCCGGTGTATGACTTATCATGGAGCTTCTTGTAACAATAATCATTCTCTTTGTATGGATTGATCTTGCATCTATGTATTGGTACTTTGCAACCGTGGTTTTGACCATGATTGTTCTTCTTTGATCCCATTTCTTGGACAAGTTCAAGTACTTGTCTTCGGCAGATCAATGCACCTGCCCAACCTCTATTTTGATCTACCTTCGAGTATTACCCCTGGTATCTCAAGGATATCGTGTCTTTGCACTACATCTTAGGAATTTAAGATGAAGTAATACCTTACCCTGTCATAGTCAATCCATGGGTTCTGGGTTGTCATCAACCGAGAACATCGAATAGTGAATCGAGTCCGCACTGCAATTCAACAACTCGTAGTAAACTTCTTTGTTTACGAGTTTGTACTCGATCATGTCATTCCTAGCTGATTGGCTACCTCATCATCGTCATGCTGAAGCTTGACCATGCTACCTAAGTCCTTCATCCCCGGAACACAATTCCAACAGTGTGCTAAGCTTACATCGAGCTTTCAACATCATGTTCGTTGTCTTGAAAGGTAACATCGATTCTGAGCTAGCAATCTTATCTGTGGTTCCGATAACCTTTCGCTTCACCATTCCTTTGCTTGATGTCGTCGCTGATCGATTACATCTTCATGAAACTTCTCGACAAATGTGTCGTGATCGTCATCATCATTCTGAGCTCTTCCAGGTATCAATTAAATTCATGATGAGAAATATCATCCTTGCCCTTGGTAAATTGTGTTGTCGTTGACAACATCCTTGCTTTCCTCCCAAACGCAGACTTGGTCTTGTTTTGTGTTGTATCTTGAGATCCTTGCTAACCAGCTTATGTTCTGTTCTAACATTGATCGTGCTACCCCATCTAACAATATTTAATTGTGGAAGTTCTCCCCGAACATTCATTGTTATATCATCTGCTGTGACCAATGAATACGCCTTGTTCACATAATTCTGGAAATCCATCTTTATGGAATCCCGATGAATTGTTATTGGTCCCATCTGTTGGAAATATGCCCTAGAGGCAATAATAAATTAGTTATTATTATATTTCCTTGTTCATGATAATCGTTTATTATCCATGCTATAATTGTATTGATTGGAAACTCAAATACATGTGTGGGTACATAGACAACACTGTGTCCCTAGTAAGCCTCTAGTTGACTAGCTCGTTGATCAAAGTGTTCGGGTGCAGCAACACTTTATATGAGCCAAAGGGATAAAGCCCATGAGGTATTGGAAAGTGCAGAAGGAAGTTTTGCTACTGCCTTAAGCGGTACTACCGCTGGTAAAGGCAGTACTGCCACGTAAGCGGTACTACCGCTTGTTGGAAGCGGTACTACCGCCCAAGCGGTACTACCGCTTGTGTGAAGCGGTACTACCGCTCAAGCGGTACTACCGCTCGTGAGCGGTACTACCGCTTGTGCGCGGTACTGCAGGGATCCGAGTAGGACTCTTTTCCTGCGGGCCAAACCGACCTTGTGCGGGCAAAACCGACCTGGAGGAGGCTTTTACTCCAAGTTTAGACCCCAAGGCTCAACATATAAATAGAGGGGCAGGGCTAGCACACGGGACACATTAAGATTTCCCAAGCCGTGTGTCGGCAACCCTAACCCTCTAGTTCTCCCGTCATAATCTCCGTAGTGCTTGGCGAAGCCCTGCAGAGATTGTTCCTCACCACCATCACCACGCCGTCGTGCTGCCGGAACTCATCTACTACTTCACCATCGCTCGCTGGATCGAGGAGGTGAAGGCGTCATCAAGCCGTACGTGTGTTGAACGCGGAGGTGCCGTCCGTTCGGCACTAGTTCGTGATCGGATCGAGGGACGACTTGCGATTTGGATCGCGGAGACGTTCGACTACATCAACCGCGTTTCTTAACGCTTCCGCTTAGCGATCTACAAGGGTATGTAGATTCACTCTCCCTCTCGTAGATGCTCATCACCATGGATAGATCTTGTGTGTGCATAGGAAAATTTTGTTTCCCATGCAACGTTCCCCAACAGTGGTATCAGAGCCAGGTTTATGCGTAGATGAGATCTCGAGTAGAACACAAACGAGTTGTGGGCGTGGGTGTATACATATTGCTTGCCGTTACTAGTTGATACTTGATTCGGCGGCATTGTGAGATGAAGCGGCCCGGACCGACATTACGCGTACGCTTACGCGGGACAGGTTCCTTCAACTGACATGTAACTTCGTTGCATAAAGATGGCTAGCGGGTGTCTGTCTCTCTCACTTTAGTTGAATCGATTTCAATGAAGAGGGTTCTTTTAGAAGATCAAAAAGCAATCACTACACCACGTTGTGGTTTTGCGTAGGTAAGAACGGTTCTTGCAAACCCGTAGCAGCCACGTAAAATTTGCAACAACAATTAGAGGACGTCTAACTTGTTTTTGCAGGGTATGTTGTGATGTGATATGGCCAATTACATGATGAGATATATGTGATGTATGAGATGATCATGTGTTGTATAGAATATCACGACTTGCATGTCGATGAGTACGGCAACTGGCAGGAGCCATAGAGTTGTCTTTAATTATTTTCGCCGTTTTTGCTTTACTTTATCGCTATGAGTTAGCAATAGTCGTGGAAGCAACAGTCGGCGCGACAACCTCATGGCGACACGTTGATGGAGATCAAGATGATGGAGATCATGGTGTTATGCCGGTGACGATGGAGATCATGCCGGTGCTTTGGAGATGGAGATCAAAAGCACGAGTTCATGGCCATATCATGTCACTTATGATTTGCATGTGATGTTAATCCTTTTATGCATCTTATTTTGCTTAGGACGACAGTAGCATTATAAGGTGATCCCTCACTTAAATTTCAAGATAAATTGTGTTCTCCCCGAGTGTGCACCGTTGCGAAAGTTCGTCGTTTCGAGACACGCCGTGATGATCGGGTATGATAGACTCTACGTTCACATACAACGGGTGTAAGCCATGTTGCACGTGCGGAACACTCGGGTTAAACTTGACGAGCCTAGCATGTACAGACATGGCCTCGAAACACAAGAGACCGAAAGGTCGAACATTAGTCATATAGTAGATATGATCAACATGAAGATGTTCACCATTGAAACCACCTCAACTCACGTGATGATCGGACTTGAGTTGGTGGATTTGGATCATGTTACACTCGAATGACCGGAGGGATGTCAATTTGAGTGGGAGTTTTTAAGTAATATGATTAACTAAACTCATTATCTAGAACAATAGTCTAAGTTGTCTTTGCTATATTTATGTTGTAGATTATGGCTCACGCAGTAGCACCCCTGAATTTTAATGCGTTCCTAGAGAAAGCTAAGTTGAAAGATGATGGAAGTAACTTTGTGGACTGGGCCCGTAATCTAAGGATTATCCTTACGGCTTCCAGAAGGCTTATGTCCTTGATGCACCGCTTGGTGATCCACCCGCTCCAGTTGAGTCTCTAGACGTTGTGAACGCCTGGCAGGCTCGTTCTGAAGACTACTCAATAGTTCAATGTGCAATATTGTATGGCTTAGAACCGGGACTTCAAAGACGTTTTGAACGTCATGGAGCATATGAGATGTTCCAGGAGTTGAAGTTTATCTTTCAGAAGAATGCCCGGATCGAGAGATATGAGATCTCCGATAAGTTCTATGCTTGCAAGATGGAGGAGAACGGGTCTATCAGTGATCACGTACCCAGAATGTCTGGGTACTCCACCCGTCTGGCTGAATTGGGGATGCCCCTTCCGCCAGAGGCTATCACTGACAGAGTTCTTCAATCATTGCCACCTAGCTACAAGAGCTTCGTGTTGAACTATAACATGCACGGGATGAACAAGTCAGTCGCCGAGCTGTTTGCGATGCTGAAAGCCGCTGAGTCTGAAATTCAGAAGGAGCATCAAGTGTTGATGGTCAATAAAACCACTAGTTTCAAGAAAAATGGCAAGGGTAAGCAGGGTAACTCCAAGAAGAGTGGCAAAGCAGTTGCTCCTCTCGTGAAGAAACCCAAGGCTGGACCTAAACCAGAAATTGTGTGCTTTCATTGCAAGGGAACTGGACACTGGAAGCGGAACTGCCCCAAGTATTTGGCTGACAAGAAGGCGGCCAACAACAAACAAGGTATATATGATATACATGTTATTGATGTGTACCTTACCAACTCTCGTTGTAGTGCCTGGGTATTTGATACCGGTGCGGTTGCTCATATTTGCAACTCAAAACAGGAACTGCGGAATAGACGGAGGCTGGCAAAGGACGAAGTGACAATGCGCGTGGGAAATGGTTCCAAGGTTGATGTGATCGCCGTCGGCACGCTCGCTCTTCGATTACCATCGGGATTAGTGATGAACCTGAATAATTGTTATTTAGTGCCTGCGTTAAGCATGAACATTATATCTGGATCTTGTTTATTGCGAGACGGTTACTCATTTAAATCAGAGAATAATGGTTGTTCTATTTATATGAGTAATATCTTTTATGGTCATGCACCCAATGTGAGGGGTTTATTCTTATTGAATCTCGATAGTAATGATACACATGTTCATAACATTGATGCCAAAAGATGTAGAATTGATAATGATAATACCACTTTCTTGTGGCACTGCCGTTTAGGTCATATTGGCGTAAAACGCATGAGGAAGCTCCATGCTGATGGACTTTTGGAGTCACTTGATTTTGAATCACTTGACACATGCGAGCCATGCCTCATGTGCAAGATGACTAAAACGCCGTTCTCTGGAATAATGGAACGGGCAAGTGACTTATTGGAAATCATACATACTAATGTGTGCGGTCCGATGAGCATTGAGGCGCGCGGTGGTTATCGTTACTTTCTCACCTTCACTGATGACTTAAGTAGATATGGGTATATTTACTTAATGAAACACAAGTCTGAAACATTTGAAAAGTTCAAACAATTTCAGAGTGAAGTTGAGAATCATCCTAACAAGAAGATTAAATTCCTACGATCTGATCGAGGAGAAGAATATCTGAGTTATGAGTTTGGCAGTCATTTAAGACAATGTGGAATTGTTTCACAACTGACACCGCCTGGAACACCACAGCGTAAGGGTGTGTCCGAACGTCGTAATCGAACCTTATTGGATATGGTGCGATCTATGATGTCTCTTGCCGATTTGCCACTATCGTTTTGGGGTTATGCATTAGAGACAGCTGCATTCACTTTAAATAGGGCACCATCGAAATCCGTTGAGACGACGCCATATGAACTTTGGTTTAGCAAGAAGCCAAAGCTGTCGTTTCTTAAAGTTTGGGGATGTGATGCTTATGTCAAAAAGCTTCAGCCTGAAAAGCTGGAACCCAAAGCGGAGAAATGCGTCTTCATAGGATACCCAAAAGAGACAGTTGGGTATACCTTCTACCTCAGATCCGAAGGCAAAGTGTTTGTTGCTAGAAACGGAACATTTCTTGAGAAAGAGTTTCTCTCGAAAGAATTGAGTGGGAGGAAGATAGAACTTGATGAGGTTGTTGAACCTTTACTTCAACCTGAGAGTAGCGCAGCGCAAAAAGTTGTTTCTGTGGAGCCTACATCAGCTGAAGAGGAAGTTAATGATAATGATCATGAAGCTTTGGATCAAGTTACTATCGAACCTCGTAGGTCGACAATGACGCGTACTGCTCCTGAGTGGTACGGCAACCCTGTCTTAGAAGTCATGTTGTTAGACAACGATGAACCTACGAGCTATGGAGAAGCAATGATGGGCCCGGATTCCGAGAAGTGGTTAGAGGCCATGAAATCCGAGATGGGATCCATGTATGAAAACAAAGTATGGACTTTGGAAGTATTACCTGAAGGGCGTAAGGCCATTCAGAACAAATGGATCTTTAAGAGGAAGACGGACGCGGACGGTAATGTCATCGTCTATAAAGCTCGACTTGTGGCAAAGGGTTTTTCACAAGTTCAAGGAGTTGACTACGATGAGACTTTCTCACCCGTAGCGATGCTTAAGTCCGTCAGAATCATGTTAGCAATAGCTGCCTTTTTCGATTATGAAATTTGGCAGATGGATGTCAAAACAGCGTTCCTTAACGGTTTCCTTAAGGAAGAGTTGTATATGATGCAACCAGAAGGTTTTGTCGATCCAGAGAATGCTGACAAAGTTTGCAAACTCCAGCGATCCATTTATGGACTGGTGCAAGCATCTCGGAGTTGGAATCTTCGCTTTGATGAGGTGATCAAAGCGTTCGAGTTTATACAAGTTTACGGAGAAGCTTGTATTTACAAGAAAGTGAGTGGGAGCTCTATAGCGTTTCTAATATTATATGTGGATGACATATTACTGATTGGAAACAATATAGAAATGTTGGAAAGCGTGAAGGGATATTTGAACAAGAGTTTTTCAATGAAGGACCTAGGAGAAGCTGCTTTCATATTAGGCATCAAGATCTATAGAGATAGATCGAGACGCTTAATAGGACTTTCACAAAGCACATACCTTGACAAGGTTTTGAAGAAGTTCAAAATGGATCAGTCCAAGAAGGGGTTCTTGCCTGTATTGCAAGGTGTGAAATTGAGTAAGACTCAATGCCCAGTGACTGCAGAAGATAAAGAAAAGATGAGTGTCATCCCCTATGCTTCAGCCATAGGCTCTATCATGTATGCAATGCTGTGCACAAGACCCGATGTCAGCCTTGCCATAAGTATGGTCCGAAGGTTTCAAAGTGATCCAGGAATGGAACACTGGACGACGGTCAAGAATATCCTGAAGTACCTGAAAAGGACTAAGGACATGTTTCTCGTTTATGGAAGTGATCAAGAGCTCGTCGTAAAGGGTTACGTCGATGCAAGCTTTGACACTGATCCGGATGACTCTAAGTCGCAAACCGGATACGTATTTATTCTTAATGGGGGTGCGGTTAGCTGGTGCAGTTCCAAGCAAAGCGTGGTAGCTGATTCTACATGCGAAGCGGAGTACATCGCTGCCTCGGAGGCGGCGAAGGAAGGTGTCTGGATGAAGGAGTTCATGACAGATCTTGGAGTAGTGCCTAGTGCGCTTAACCCAATGACTCTGTTTTGTGATAATACTGGTGCCATTGCTCTAGCCAAGGAACCAAGATTTCACAAGAGGACCAGACACATAAAGCGACGTTTCAATTCCATCCGCGATTACATCAAGGAGGACGACATAAATATTTGCAAAGTACACACGGATCTAAATGTTGCAGATCCGATGACTAAACCTCTTCCAAGGGCTAAACATGAACAACACCAGAACTGCATGGGTGTTCGATTCATTGCAATGTAAATCACATAGTGATGTGAACTAGATTATTGACTCTAGTGCAAGTGGGAGACTGTTGGAAATATGCCCTAGAGGCAATAATAAATTAGTTATTATTATATTTCCTTGTTCATGATAATCGTTTATTATCCATGCTATAATTGTATTGATTGGAAACTCAAATACATGTGTGGGTACATAGACAACACTGTGTCCCTAGTAAGCCTCTAGTTGACTAGCTCGTTGATCAAAGATGGTTAAGGTTTCCTAGCCATAGACATGAGATGTCATTTGATAACGGGATCACATCATTAGGAGAATGATGTGATGGACAAGACCCAAACTATAAACGTAGCATATGATCGTGTCAGTTTATTGCTATTGTTTTCTGCATGTCAAGTATCTGTTCCTATGACCATGAGATCATGCAACTCCCTGACATCGGAGGAGTACCTTGTGTGTATCAAACGTCGCAACGTAACTGGGTGACTATAAAGGTGCTCTACAGGTATCTCCGAGGGTGTCTATTGGGTTGGCATGGATCAAGACTGGGATTTGTTACTCCGTGTGACGGAGAGGTATCTCAGGGCCCACTCGGTAATACAACATCACAATGAGCCTTGCAAGCAATGTGACTAAAGTGTTAGCCACGAGATCTTGTATTACGGAACGAGTAAAGAGACTTGCCGGTAACGAGATTGAACTAGGTATAGAGATACCGACGATCGAATCTCGGGCAAGTAACATACCAAAGAACAAAGAGAATAGCATACGGGATTAACTGAATCCTTGACATAGAGGTTCGACCGATAAAGATCTTCGTAGAATATGTAGGAGCCAATATGGGCATCCAGGTCCCGCTATTGGTTATTGATCGTAGAGGTGTCTCGGTCATGTCTACATAGTTCTCGAACCCGCAGGGTCTACACACTTAACGTTTGGTGACGATTAGTATAGTTGAGTTATTTTGTTGGTGACCGAAGGTTGTTCGGAGTTCCGGATAAGATCCCGGACATGACGAGGATCTCCGGAAGAGTCCGGAGGTAAAGATTAATATATGTGATAATAGTGTTTTGATCTCCGGAAAGGTTCCGGAATTCACCGGAAGGGGTTCCGGGTGTTTACCGAAGTGTTCGGGTGCAGCAACACTTTATATGAGCCAAAGGGATAAAGCCCATGAGGTATTGGAAACTGCAGAAGGAAGTTTTGCTACTGCCTTAAGCGGTACTACCGCTGGTAAAGGCAGTACTGCCGCGTAAGCGGTACTACCGCTTGTTGGAAGCGGTACTACCGCCCAAGCGGTACTACCGCTTGTGTGAAGCGTTACTACCGCTCGTGAGCGGTACTACCGCTTGTGCGCGGTACTGCAGGGATCCGAGTAGGACTCTTTCCCTGCGGGCCAAACCGACCTTGTGCGGGCAAAACCGACCTGGAGGAGGCTTTTACTCCAAGTTTAGACCCCAAGGCTCAACATATAAATAGAGGGGCAGGGCTAGCACACGGGACACATTAAGATTTCCCAAGCCGTGTGTCGGCAACCCTAACCCTCTAGTTCTCCCGTCATAATCTCCGTAGTGCTTGGCGAAGCCCTGCAGAGATTGTTCCTCGCCACCATCACCACGTCGTCGTGCTGCCGGAACTCATCTACTACTTCACCATCGCTCGCTGGATCGAGGAGGTGAAGGCGTCATCAAGCCGTACGTGTGTTGAACACGGAGGTGCCGTTCGTTCGGCACTAGTTCGTGATCGGATCGAGGGACGACTTGCGATTTGGATCGCGGAGACGTTCGACTACATCAACCGCGTTTCTTAACGCTTCCGCTTAGCGATCTACAAGGGTATGTAGATTCACTCTCCCTCTCGTAGATGCTCATCACCATGGATAGATCTTGTGTGTGCGTAGGAAAATTTTGTTTCCCATGCAACGTTCCCCAACACCATCGGCCACCTTCTCATCTTCTCCATGGTTAATAATGGACTCCTGTTTCGGAGCTTGCTTCCGTATTCCATGTTCTGAGATTCTTGCAACGTGATCATGTCGACTTGTGTTGCATCCCTTTTTCTTTCTCAGGCCTGCTAAGTCTGAGGTATCGAAATACCAAACATATCTGAATCTCAGTCAGATATGATGGTTGGAACATCTTCCAAGAATTATAACATTGGTCTCTAGGTACCCGATAAGGTGATGACATGTCGGACACCATGGCCGGATGACCTATTGTTATAATGCCTTGTTCAGCAAGAATTGCAATTCTTCCATGGGGAAATTATAAGACTTATTTCATAAGTTGTTCCTACTGGATCCTTGTGTAACCAAAGTCTGACCTTTATCTAGTGACCATGTCTTTGCTATCTCGAAGCATGTCTGTGATACACCGATCCTCAAAACAAGAACATTGGAGGCATAATGCTAAATGTTTCTTGATCAATTATCCAAACATCGTTGTATGGGTAAACATCATAAATTCCTTGCCCCTTAGTCTTAATGGTTACCTACCTGGAGCCTTTTATGATTGTCTCGCTCTGCTTGCTCTTGGAAAGGATATACCAACTAATGCTCGTGTATACACATTTTCCTTTCCATGGGTCTGTTTAATGTGAAAATCACATTTTCCTTTCCATTGGTTTGTTTAACCTTTCTTGAGATTTATTTGATCTGAGCAGTGATAATTCCCTGCTTAGGTAAATACCTCGGTGTACTACTCTGTCAGTGAGACCCTATTACTATAGTTGTTAACATTTCGGTAACCGCCGGTGGACGAGAACTTTGCCTATTGGTCCGCCTCGTTTCAACGAGCAGGAAAATGGTTCTCTTCGTTCCCCGCCCTTGGTACCGACGTTGTTGCCGACATAACTGACAAGCGATCCTCTGACATGTCTTGCTAGCATGACCGTGCAAGATGTCACCGCTCTTCCTACTCTTAATCCACATGATGGGCCCATAACCCATAGTTCCACAGGATCGAAACCTGACTCTCCTGTACCACTTTGATTCCAAGGTATCTTAGGCACTTGGCTTCGTTTGTAATTCCCGAGCCACCGTCCAATGAAAGATCTAATCTAGTATCAGACGCAATATTTAATTCGTTGCTCTGAACCCTTCCACCTTCTGTTTGGGCATCGAATGATTGCCTACCCGTTTGAAACTTTTACACCGTCGCATTTTGCTCTTAGTGATTCCTCGAGTCTTAACTTGAGAAATAAATCTTGTGTTCCTCCCTGAGTTCACCGTCAAATGCCCAACTTTGTGGAGATACGTCCTTCGACAGTTTCCCCCTTATCGCATTCGTAGGACGATGAAAATCTCGAAGAGAGGATAACGACTTCATCAGGATGACCCGGAACAAAGAATTGAAGACATAAACGAAAGGGATCAACCTCTTCGATGAGATCAACAAGAACAAGAAGAATCGTTAGAATTACGTGGCCGAACCTTTTCCCCCTTACTCTACCTCTTAATTCTCGGGACGAGAATTCTTGTTAGACGAGGAGAGTTGTAACACCCCAGTGTTAGGCCACAGTAACCTCACACTAATGGTGCCATGTCATCAAGATTGTTTAAGCCAAATTGCCCCTTGACAAAAAAAATCCAAACCAAATTAAAAGTTCAATTAAAAGGTGAAATAAGAAATTCATAAACCAGAAATAAAAATCATGTGTGGGTGGCAAACAATCCCGTGGTATTTGTAAAATTGTAACCAACTTTTTGCAAAGTGTTTTGGTGCCTCAAAATAAATAAAACAAGAGGCCAAATCAAATATTAAATCCCCTTTTTAATTATGGTATTTTCAAAACAGATTCAAAAGGCCCCCAAACTTTTTATGCTGCTGTACAATATTGCATTTGTAATACTGGACATGCCCTCTACTTTTTTTATAAAAGTATTTTATTATAAAAATAAATAAAACAGGAACTTTTAAAAGAAAAACAAAACTATGCTAAACTAAAAATAAAAAGGAACCCCCCCCCCCCTTCCCATGGGCCTCGGCCCACCTAACCGGCCGGCCCAGTCGGTGGCTACTAAGCCACCCTCGAACCCTAATTCCCCTCCCGATCCCCCACTCCTCTCTCCTTCCCTGCCGATCCCGATCTGGAACGGGACCAGACCGAGACCGGCGCGCCCGACGCCGGCGCTGCCCCGCCGCGCCTCCTCACCGCCGGCGCCTCCCCGACCCTCCACGAGCCCGCTGCCAACCCCCTGCATCGCATGTAAGCGCGCGCACCCGCTCGCCGTCCCGCACTCCCCGCCCGTGCGCGTGTCCGACCCCGCACCGCCGCGCTCGCTGAGCCGTCCCGCACCGGCGAGCCCGCGCTCACCGCAGCCGCCGCTGCTCCCGGCAACCCACACGCGCGCACCGAGCTGCCTAGCCTCACGCGCGCTCGCCGCTGCTGCTTTCTGCAGCTCCGCCCGCCGCCGCTATTTCTGCTGCTGCTCCGGCACCCCTCCTGCTCGCCCAGCCCGCGCCCACGCTAGCGTGCTCGCCTCGCGTCCGTCCCGCGCGCCCGCTCGTCGCCCGCGCCTCTGCTGCTCACTGCCGCCCGCGCCGGCAGCCGCCTCCGCTGCCCGCCGCCGTCCGCACGTGGCCGTCGCGCCCAGTCGCGCCAGCCGCTGCTGCCGCATGCGCGCTGCTGCATGGCGTTGCTGCCAGCTCTGCCTGCTGCTACCGCTGCTACAGTAACGTTCAGTTACTGTAGCGCGCGCTAGCTTTTGCGAATTCACGTTGATCAGCCCTCTGTACAGCCCCTAAACATCAGCAAAACAAATTCTAATATGGATAAAAATTATATGGACAGCAAGTACACTCGACAAACTTCATTTTTCCCACTGGACCAAATCCATTTGATGCATGGATTAATTCCTACGAAAATCACAAAGTTCAATGTTTTGTTAACAGAAAAACCGAAAAACAGCTTTATTTTCATAGCTACTTTAGAGCTGTTGACGATCAAGCAAATGAACTCCAATATGAATGAAAGTGATACTAACATGTAGATCGCGGAAAAATGCTCACAATTGATATAAGGCACAAAATCATAGGATGGACAGAACAATAGCAATAGCCTTCGGAAAACGGCTAAGTGATGTTTAAAACTGGGCAATTCTCAGACTTAGCAAAATTCGGAGATGTTCAGAAAACTTCGGAAATTCGTAGGAATTCATCCGTAACTCGGATCGAAAAACTTTGTACATGAAATCTGCTCAGAACGACGAGACGAATCCGAATACGCGCTCCGGTCGTTCACCACATGCCTCTAGCTACCCGAACCTGCAACCGTTCCCCTCCGGTCATCCGTCTGACAAATGTCCGGAACCGGGAAAACCTTCCCGGATGGGTTCCCCCTTCATCGGTATCGAGTAACACTGCGTTAGGTCACACCCGGCACAACTTATTGCCATGCTATGATTTGTGTTACATTGTTTGCTTTGTATTTACTGTTTCTCCGCCCTCCTTCTCTCTCGATAGACGCTGAGACTACCGATGATACTGCTGTGTACGACTACGCCGTCGACGACCCTTCCCTCTCAATAGAGCAACAAGGCAAGCAACCCCCCCCCCCCTTGAGCATTCCGATATTGCCCATTCCATTCCCTCTTATTCTTGCATTAGATTTTTGCTACTGTATTAGTTAGCTCCTATTCTGATGCATAGCCTGTTTTTGATAAACTGTTACTAAACCTGCAATCATATCAACTGCTTAGTATAGGTTGATCAGTGGATCCCCTGTGACCCCCCTTAGTCCCAGTTGCCCCTGCTTCTTCATCGACGGCTCGACGACCCGAAGACTCGAAGACTCGGTCAACCGACCGACGAGCCAGGCCCCTCACATCACCGCACACCCCTTAAGTACGACTCTGCAGCGCTACTATCGAGTACCGAGGGTGACACCTCGTGAAGTACTCATGATGCTAGCTCTGTAGTGCAGCTAGTCGGTCGTGGTTATCGAGGGTGATTCCTCCTTCACCACTCCCGACGATGACTCTGTCGTGCAACCACTCAAGTGTGGGACTCTCGAGGGTGATTCCTCTAAGTCCACCTTGATGGTTTCATCGAACGGGGCCCTTTGAGGGTGATTCCTCAGGTTCCGTCTTGATGTTTTATACACACAGTTACTATGACCTGGTTACAGAAACATGTTGGTGATGGGTCGGCCCTGAGGGGTACCCACGGTTTGATGATGATGAGGCATGGACTGGCGAGAGAGGCCCTTGCCACGGTCCTCGAGGCGGGGCGACAGACCGCACTTCATGGGTCGCGCTTTCCCCGCATTAATAAAATGCTAATGGGTTGGGTACTTGATCTGAGTTAGGTCGTTGGCCTTAATACGCACTAACCTTCACGTGGGAGAAGTTATGGGTACTCAGCGTCGTTGTATCAGCCGACGCTCTTCGGACGTCAGCAATGGAGCGGCGCGCGCCGGATTGGACTGGACGGTACAGCTCTTGGACTGGAGTGTGCTAGGTCTGCTTCCGGCCGCCTTCGCATCGTGCAGGAGTGCAAGCGCAAGTGGGCCCACGAACCTGCGCGCTTAGGATTTAGACCGGCGGGCTGGCCTCTTCGTTGAGCCTAGGTGGGGCGACGACGTGCTGATATCCCGAGGCCGGGCATGACCCAGGGAAGTGTGTCCGGCCGGAGGTGACTCAGGCGTGTTGGGGAATATGTGGTGCACCCCTGCAGGGATGAATAATCTATTCGAATAGCCGTGTCCACGGTAACAGGACGACTTGTAGTTGTGCCTTGACCTTATACAACTATAATTGTAATTTAATTTGAAATGAATTGTGGCTCCGAGATTGCTTCCTCGCAGGGAGTCGAGGAAGAATCTCTGGGCGTGGTTACTTAAAAAAATTGCTACAATAATATGACTATATATGAGATACAGGTCTACTCTCTTCTAATGCTGAAGGTGCTAGTCTTCGATAGGACTAGGCCTTCCCCCTATTCTTGCTTTCTGCAGTCAGTCCAGATATAACCCCTTCATTGATACTGAAGCATACTTAGCATTGTTCTGATGTCAGTCTTGCGAGTACTTTGGATGAGTACTCACCACTGCTTTGCTTTCTCTTTCCCCCTCGATACGATTCCGTGTTCAGACGATGGAGCCCAGGAGATGGAGTACGCCGGAGACGACTACTACACCACCGCTGGAGCCTACTACTACGTGGAGAACGCCGACGCTCAGGAGTAGTTAGGAGGTTCCCAGGCAGGAGGCCTCGCCTCTTTCGATCCGCTGCTTATGTTTGTGCTAGCCTTCTTAAGGCAAAACTTGTTTAACTTATGTCTGTACTCAGATATTAATTGCTTCCGTTGACTCGTGCTTGTCGAGCTTTGTATTCGAGCCCTCGAGGCCCCTGGCTTGTAATATGAAGCTGTATGGCTTTATAATTTGTGTCTAGTGTTGTGTTGTGATATCAATCAGTGAGTCCCAAATCTTGGTCGTACGCATTGTGTGTATGATTAGCGTACGGTCGAGATCGGGGACTTCACAACGTTGAATCCATTCCGGCTCCAGAAAAGCATCGGCAACTTTGGTGGGCTTTGAGATAGAGACAAAAGCATGGTGCCCACGAAGTTAGCTAATAGAGTTGCTTTGATCAAGTGAGAGGACAAGGTGCATTGATGCTGTCAAGAATCCTTTTGATTCGAAATTCATTAGCGACTCGTGGATGTTGCTGCTAGACATTGTCTTCAGTGTCAGCAACATTGTCATCATGTTGAGCATTGTCTTCGCGTTGAACAGATGGAGGAATAATCACTTCTTTAGCTTCAGGTTCTTTCGGCATGATTTCACTAGTGCCCATTAACTTGATAGATTCCTTAGGAGGAAACTCATCTAGCATAGGAGGCAGGTGCTCTCTTTGCGAACCGTTAGATTCATTGAAGCACACATCTACAGTTTCAATCACTTTGTTGTGATAACGTTGAATATTCTGTAGGTGTTTGAATCCTTTCCATAACCAAGCATCTAACCCTTCATGTTCTTTTGGTGCAAATTTGGAAGTGTGATGTGGATCCTTTATCCAGCAGCTTGCATTGAAGACTTTGAAATAACTTACATTGGGTTTCTTGCCAGTGTTCAACTCATATGAAGTTTTCTTGAGAAACTTGTGACGATATACCCAGTTGATGATGTGGCATGCAGTATCATTGGCATCAGGACAATGCCTTCTTGGCGTCTTGTATTCATCAAGCATAGTACAAGCCATCTCAATAAGAGTAATGTTCTTGCGCTCCATGATGCCATTATGTTGTGGACTATATGGAGCACACAGCTCATGAGTGATGCCAAGCACATCAAGATTGGTGTCAAGCCCAATGTTTTTGAATCCGGTGTTGTTGTCACTCCTAATGTGCTTGATCTTGATGTCATAGTTGGCCAAGCACTGGTTGGCAAAGCACCTGAAGACATCTTGCACTTCACTTTCAACCAAATTATATGCACCTAGGTATATCGAGAATAATCATCAACAATCGCGAAGCCATAGAGTTTTGCAATGGTAGTGAAAGTAGAATAGTGAGTAGGGCCGAATAAGTCCATGTGGAGCAGCTCGAAGGGGCGAGTGGTAGTCATGATTGTCTTCCAGGGATGTTTGGCCTTTGCCATCTTCCCGGCTTTGCAGGTACCACATAAGTGATCATTCTTAAACTTGACACCCTCGACGCCAATGATGTGATTATTCTTGGCGAGTGTGTGCAAGTTCCTCATGCCATAAGTGATCCTTTTGAAGCTTTTCCTAGTAGACATGTGGCAACCGTGGTCCTGCAGATAAGTCTACCATATAACGATCACCTCTTCGAAATCCTTCGAAGACTTTGCTTTTGTAAAAAGTCGTTAGCACAATGCAACAAAATTTGCCAAAGATGACAATCATATCCAGATCACAAAGCACTAAGACTAACATTAAGTTGCATCCAAGGGATTCGTCAAGCATCACTTTATCCATGTGTCTATCCCTTGAGGTAGCAACTCTACCTAGTCTCAATACCTTCTGATTACTTTGTCTACAAATGTGATGTGGTCTTTGGTAGGAGGACGTAGACTTGAGTCCATCGATAAGCTTCCATCATCAGTCTTATGATTAGTGCAACCACCGTGAATCCATTCAGTGGTACTGGATTTGTCTTCTTGTAGAAGAATTAGTCTAATTCACCAAGGCATGTTGCAAGAGCATGCATTGATATAGATAACACAGTGAATAAATCAATGGTTTCATGGACAACCATTTGCAGTAGTTATCTTGCGTCCAACAAGAAGTTTTTCAGGTCTCCAAAGATAATCTTCGCATTTTAGCACATCCCATCTGGGGACTCGATGCTGCAGAAGATATTAGTTCTTCTTAACAACCCACATCTGAAGGGGTGGTGTTCGGGATATACCCCACATTCTGACCTGCCCTGGGTGTAACCCGACTATTGGAAGGCAGGTCAAGAATAGGGACACTACTTGGGCCGCGAAGGCCCTTAGGCACAAAGGCCCAGGAGGCAGCTTGACGAGGAGGCCGGCTCATGGTCCATCACCTGGCGGGCCGGTTCAAGGAAGGAAGTCATGAGGACTTTCCCTCGACCAAGTAACAAGATGAATAGAAAGCAGACTTGGTCATGGATCATATTACGACCCGGACTCTGTTGTAATCTCAGGGCCTCAACTTATATATAAAGGGGAGCCCCTGAGATAGAAAGGTCAAGTAATAAACCCTCGAGAGCTAGGTTAGCGATTCTGCACCCTTGTAATCGAGATCATCATCAATGCAGACAAAGTAGGACGTAGGTAACTCCATCGGAGGGGCCGAACCTGGGTAAACTCTTGTCCCTTATTCCCAATCAACCCTGTCCAAGTCGCCACCTAGTTGCGATGGCCTCACACCTAAGTTCTCGCATGAGGACATCTGCCCTGACAAAACCATGACAGTTGGCATCCACCGTGGGGCTAGCGCATGGTGGAGTTGAGTTCTTGGAGGGAGCTCTCCCAGGGTTCTGGGGATACGCGGTTGGTCAGATGACCAAGAGACGCCGTGGCAAACTCGACATCGACGACTCGGGCTGGGGCTCCGAGGCCGACTCAATCGAGTATGGGTACCGGGTCCCCTTCGGCAAGATCCACGTCTTCTTCGGCAAGATCAACGCATCAGGACCCGAGCTGGACACCTGCACCTACATCGTCGAGCCGGCTCGGCATACTCAAGCCGGCCGGCGTCAAGGATCCTCGCAAGGTTCCTAATTACACGGCTGATCTCGAGCCGGCGGCATGGATCGAAAGCTATGAGATAGCTATGGACATGCTTGACGTCAGTGATGCGTTATGCCCTAAATATTTGACCATGATGCTGGAAGGTCCGGGTCGCACAAGGCTGAAGAATCTACCCCCAATTCCATCAATACTTGGGCATAGTTGAAGGAATGCTTTATCAAGAACAAGCGCCCGATGACGATTGTTGATTTGCAGCATTGCATCTAGCGTACGGATGAATTTGCCCATCATTGGACTCACCGGGTCGCAAAGATCATTCACTCTTCTGATAGCATCACAACTGCCCAGGCCGTCTTAATATTGGAAAAGAATTGTCACTTCCAACGACTTGTTCAGAAGCTGGGGCGCCTCAAGCGAAAGGTTCAGGATATGGGAGATCTCATGGATATTCTCACTAGATATCCTGAGTCAGACAACACAAAGGACCCCGGCTCTGATGAGGACAAGGCCGGTAAGAACAAGAAAAATTATAGTGGCAAGGGTCATCAGCAAAACTCCGGGCACAACGGAAATCATGGGAACCAAGGCAACAATGGGTAAGCACAAGCATTCCGAGGGCGCGTCAGATTTTTTTCACCAACACTAATACTGGCTTCAAGAATCAACAACGGAATAATAATTCTGGCAGGTCTTACAACGGGAATAAGCCGTGCAATTATGAGGAGGCGCTTAAAGCACCTTGTCCCAAGCATAGTTTCCCAGATAAGCCTGCTACCCACTCGTGGGAAAATTCTTACATCATGCAAGAGTTCCGCAATCAAGCATTCCAGAGTCATCAAGGAGGAAATCATGGTGGAAATCCGGGTCATCCTGGCCCTGACGGGTGTCATGCCGGCTCGTCTGGCGGTTTCGCAGGATCGGGTTTCCACGGGCCGAGCGGCTCAGGAGCTGGTTTCTAGCATCATGGGCAATAATGGCAATGGACAACAGCGCTCGGGACAAGGCAATCAACAGCACAACAATCAAGCCGGGTTTCGGAGCAATCCTAAGCAATTGAACAGCGAGCAGTATCATGTGTTCACCACCAACACTTGTAGGCGTGATCGCAAGCTCAAGCACAGGGTCATCAACATGATCGGGCCGGATGTCCCAATGTATTTAAACTGGTCCGAGCACCCAATTACTTGGAGTAGAGAAGATCATCATCCCCGGGTTGACAATCTAGGTGGTCTTGCTTTAGTGGTGGCGTCTAAAGTTGGTGGTTATACTCTCACCAAGGATCTCATGGATGGGGGAAGCAGCACGAACATCTTATAATATGACACTTTCCGGCGAATGAATCTCTCTGAGAGTAAGTTGCAACCCTCCTCCACAGTGTTCCATGGAATCGTCCCCGGGAAGTTAGCATATTAATACGTCTCCAACGTATCTATAATTTTTGCTTGTTCCATGCTGTTATATTATCATTCTTGGATGTTTTACAATCACTTTATAGCAATTTTATATCATTTTTTGGAACTAACCTATTGACATAGTGCCAAAGTGCTAGTTGTTGTTTTTTGCTTGTTTTTTCCTTCGTAGAATATCAGTACCAAACGGAGTCCAATCGCGACGAAACTTTTTGGAGAATTTTTCTCGACCAGAAGACACCCAGTGGGCCAAAAAGGTGCCAGAGAGCTGGGGGGAGGCCACAACCCACCAGGGGGGCCCCGGTGCGCCCTGATGGGTTGCGCCCTCCACGGGCCCCCCCTCCACCACCTCTAATGCCTATAAATACCCAAATATTCAGAAAACCCTAGGGGAGTAGACGAAAAACACATCCAGCTGCCGCAAGTTCCAGAGCCTCGAGATCCAATCTAACACCATCACGGAGGGGTTCATCTTCTTCATAGGTGCCTCTCCGATGATGCGTGAGTAATCCACCATAGACCTATGGGTCCGTAGGCAGTAGCTAGATGGCTTCCTCTCTCTCTTTTGATTCTCAATACAATGGTCTCTTGGAGATCTATTTGATGTAAACTTTTGCGGTATGTTTGTTGGGATCCGATGAATTTTGAGTTCATGATCAGTTTCTATCCATGAATATTATTTGAATCTTCTTTGATCTCTTATATGCATGATTGTTTATAGCCTCGTATTTCTTCTTTGAATCTTTGGTTTAGTTAGGCCAACTAGATCGATTGTTGTTGCCATGGGAAGAGGTGCTTTGTGATTAGTTCGATCTTGCGGTGTCTTTTCCCAGTGACAGAAGGGGCAGCAAGGCACACATGTATCGTTGCCATTAAGGATAACAAGATGGGGTCTATTCCTACATGAATAGATCTTGTCTACATCATGTCATCGTTCTTATTGCATTACTTCGTTTTTCCATGAACTTAATACACTAGATGCATGCTGGATAGCGGTCGATGTGTGTAGTAATAGTGGTAGATGCAGGCAGGAGTCGGTCTACTTATCTTGGACGTGATGCCTATATAATGATCATCGCCTTGGATATCGTCATGATTATTTGATCTTCTATCAATTGCCCAAGAGTAATTTGTTCACCCACCGTGCGCTATACTCATGAGAGAAGCCACTAGTGAAACCTACGGCCCCCGGGTCTACTTTTCCAACATATTGCTTTCCGATCTACCTTTTTGCCTCTTTTGTTTTCAGATCTACTATACCAAAATCCCAAAAATATATTGTTACATTCTTTATTTTCCCTTTTATTTTGTGTTCTTGAGAGATATATCTCTCCTATCTATCATTACCTAATCTATCTTTTTTCCATAGAGAGATTCACAACCTCTCTTACGCGTCGGGTTGCAAGTATTTGTTATTTGTGTGCAGGTGCTTCTTGTTGGGTGGTGGTGATCCTCCTACTGGTTCGATACCTTGGTTTCGTAACCGAGGGAAATACTTACCGTCGCTGTGCTGCATCATCCCTTCCTCTTTGGGGAAATACCGACGCAGTCTCAAGCCACGTCACATATCCAATTAAGTGAATAACACTCGACGTTGCCTTCGGTTCATAATACAACTACAGATTTGAGTCTTTGACCTTTGAGGTGGTCAAGATCAAGAGTCCTTACCATGCCCTCTGTAGACGGCCAGCGTATGCTCATTTTATGGCTCGGCCTTGCTACATCTACCTCAAACTTAAGATGCCCGGGCCAAACGGCACCATAACTATGAACGGAAGTCAGAAAATAGCCCAGGAATGTGAGGAAGGAGATGAAGCTTATGCTGAGTCAGCTTGTGCAGCCGAAGAGTTGAAGTTTTACACATCTAGTGTTAACCCAACGGATATGACGCCCCTCAAGAAGCCCACCACAGAGTCTAAACCTCTGCTCAAATTCAAGCCGGTCGAGGATACTAAGCAAATTGACTTTACCCCGGGCGACTCATCCCAACTATTCACTATTGGGACGGGCCTAGACCCCAAATCGGAAAGCGCGCTCATCGAGTTCATCCGTGAGAATCGGGACATCTTCGCATGGAAACCTTCTGACATGCTTGGAGTACAGAGAACTTGCTGAGCACCACCTCAATGTGGATCCAAAGATGAAACCTGTACGGCAATACCTCCGCCGTTTTAAGGAGAGACGAAAGACTATTGGAGAAGAGGTGGCCCGGCTCCTAGCTGTCGGGTTCATCGTTGAAGTTTTTCACCCAGAGTGGTTGGAAAATCCAGTGCTTCTTCTGAAGAAGAATGGCATTTGGTGTATGTGTGTTGACTACACAAACCTCAACAAAGCTTATCCAAAGGACCCATTTGCTCTTCCTTGCATTGACCAGATTATTGATTCTACACCTGGTTGTGAACGTTTGTGTTTCTTGGATGCCTACTTCGGCTATCATCAGATTAAGATGGCTATAGAGGATCAAGAGAAGACGGCTTTCATCACCCCCTTCGGAGCTTTTTGTTATGTTTCTATGCCTTTTGGGCTTAAGAGCGCATGGGCTACTTATCAACGTTGTGTTCAGAGCTGCTTACACCAGCAGATTGGGCGCAATGTTCATGCCTATGTTGATGATATTGTGGTCAAATCCCCAAAAAAGGAGACTTTATTGGATGATCTCAAGGAGACGTTCGATAACCTTCGAGTGTATAAGATGAAGCTTAACCCGGCCAAATGTGTCTTTGGTGTTCCTACGGGCAAATTACTGGGATTCTTGGTTTACGAGCGTCGTATTGAGGCCAACCCGGATAAGATAAAAGCAGTAACCTCCCTTGCTAAGCCGGTCTACATCAATGACGTTCAGCACATGACAGGTCGCATTGCAGCCTTAAGCCGATTTAGAAGCTGCCTCGGTGAGAAGGCAATACCTTTGTACCAGTTAGTAAAGAAAACTAACAACTTCATCTGGACTGATGCTGCCAACGATGCTTTTGAAGCCCTTAAGAAGCAGCTGGTCGAGCCGCTCGTTCTTGCCTCCCGGATTGACAAAGAGCCTATGCGCCTGTACATTGCTGCAAATAACAAGGCAGTAAGTGTAGCAGTTGTTGTCGAGCACAAGGAGGCAGGGAGGTGTATCCAGTACAGCGGCATGTTTGTTATGTCAGCGAAGTCTTGACTTTGTCAAAACAGCGGTACCCACATTGGCAGAAGTTGGTATTCGGCGTCTTCATGGCCAGTCGTAAGCAAAAACACTATTTCTAGGAGCATCCAATTACCGTGGTCAGTTCAGCTCCTCTTGGAGATATTATACAAAATTAGGAGGCTACTCACCGGATTGCTAAATGGGTGACTGAGCTTGGTCCCCACCAGGTGAAGTATGTACCGCGAACAGCCATCAAATCTCCGGCGTTGGTGGACTTCATTAATGATTGGATAGAATTACAAGTCCCCGAGGATAGGCCAGATAACACGTACTGTAGAATACACTTTGATGGCTCTAGACAGTTGGAGGGCTCGGGGGTTGGAGTTATTTTATCTTCCCCGCGAGGTGACAAATTTTGTTATGTCTTACGGCTCATGTTCCCTTGTACTAACAATGCAGCTGAGTATGAAGCTCTCCTACATGGGCTCTGAATGGCTAAGGAAATGAACCTAAGCCGGGTCAGATGTTTAGGCGACTCAGATTTGGTGGCTCAGCAAGTATCAGGGACTTGTGACTCAAAAGACCCCCTGATGGCGGTTTATAGGCGAGCATTCATTGACATCACAGGTCATTTTAAGGGTTATCAGGTTGATCATATTGATCGCCGGCTCAACTAGGCGGCAGATGCCTTGTCATGGCTTGGATCCCAGCATAAGCCGGTTCCTCCCAATGTGTTCCTTGATGTGCTTCATATCCCTTCTGTCAAGTTACCATCACAGGAGGACATAGCTATTCCTGACCCGGAGGCATAGTTGGTGGCAGCTCTTCATGCTATTCCTAATTGGACAGTACCATATTTGGCTAATCTGACTCGTGGCGAGCTCCCAGATGAGGAAATCATCACCGAGCAGATCATCAGGCGTTCCAAGTCTATGACTATTATTAACGACGAGTTACACCGTCGAAGCAGCACCGGCATGTTTCAACAATGTGTTTCCCCTGAGGAAGGCCAAGAGATTCTCAATGAGATCCACGCAGGAGACTGTGGTCATCATGCCGACTCACGGTCCCTGGTGGCAAAGGCTTTTCGGCACGGTTTTTATTGGCTTACAGCTCACGCAGATGCCGAAGATATTGTGCGAAAGTGTGACAGTTGTCAAAAATTTGCTCGCAGGCTCATGTGCCAGCTCAAGAGTTACAGATGATTCAAATAACATGTCTGTTTGCAGTCTGGGGGCTCGACATGGTAGGTCCGTTCAAGCCATCTTCAGACAAAACGACTCGCCTCCTCGTGGCAGTTGATAAGTTCACCAAGTGGGTTGAAGCCGAACCTATCAACAATTGTGATGTTAAGACAGCAGTCAAATTCTTGAAGAAGTTGATTTTTGTTTTGGCTATCCACATAGCATTATCACTGATAATGGAACCAATTTATCTAAGGGAGCAATGGAGCAGTTTTGTCAGCGCGAGCACATCAGGCTTGACTTAGCCTCCGTTTCACATCCATAGTCTAATGGACAGACTGAGCGAGCTAATCAGGAGATATTGTGAGGCATCAAGCCCCGGCTCATGGTTCCGTTACAACGAACCCCTGGCTGTTGGGTCGAGGAACTCCCTGCAGTCCTTTGGAGCATACAGACTACTCCAAATAGATCCACAGGGTACACACCATTCTTTCTGGTCTACGGAGCAGAGGCCGTATTGCCGAGCGATATTCGCCATGACTCCCCCCGGGTTACTGCATATGTTGAAGCAGACAATGAGTAGGTGCGTCAAAACTCCTTGGATGCCTTGGAGGAAGAACATGCCTTGGCAGCGGCTCGATCAGCCATCTATCAGCAAGACCTACGTCGCTATCACAACCGTAGAGTTTGTAGCCAAACTTTCCAAGAAGGTGACTTAGTGCTCTGTTTAATCCAAGACCAAACAGGAATGCATAGGCTTTCACCCCCTTGGGAACGGCCTTTCGTCATCAGCAAGAACCTCAATAACGGGTCATATTACCTGATTGACATACGTGAACACAATAAGTCTCACACCTCTGAAGAAGAGACCAACAGGCCGTGGAATATTGCTCATCTTCGGCCTTATTATACTTAGAGCCACTGGCTCCAACTTCTTGCACATACATTGGTATATACCTTTGTGTTCAATATAATAAAGCCGACACCTCCGAAAACCGGGGTCTTTGTCGTTTCATCACAAAAAATTGTGCATGAGCCGTTATTCTTTGGACATAAGTCACTTGGGGGCTCCCGACTCAATGAGTTAGCCATTAATATCCCTCTTGACCCGACAAAATGCCATTATAAACTTGGTTAAACCTGCTTGTTTGCAAGATGCTACTCCGAACAGGTGACCCGGTGTACTCTCGATAAGTCAATCCATATGGACCCTGAACTTATCCAGGTTAAAACACCGGCTTAGGTCACGTGAGAGCCGGCTTACAAAAAGCGAATATAAACCATGGGCTATCACGCCAGGTTCACTGAAGCAAGACTTGAGCCTCGGAAGCTAGTCTAAACGCCGAGTCTTAACCAGCTGACTCATATATTTCTTTTGAATTTTACTTAGTATTTATACAGTTTATATATTTGCTATATATGTTTTATTGCTTTGCATAAATAATTTTCTCTTTCCGGGTCAATAATAGAGATTTGGTTGTTTGGATCGCATGTCGACCAAACTATGATCCTTGGCAAATACATCATGGATTTTGTTGCATCTCAGCCAGGTCTTATAATGCTGGCTCATGTTCCGCAGCAAAAACACGACTCGTTTACTTCAGACATGAAGAAAACGTATGCAAAGTAGACTTATTAACACATCATCTCAGGTCAATGATCTCAGAAGGGCGACTCGTTAAACAATGTCAAGTGTACGATGGCACATCAGCCAGTTCAGAAGTTTTCAACTATTCCTATTACAAGCCTCAACTTGGGCCTCAAAAATATTCAAAGTTTTCTTGCCAAAGAAAGTCCTCACTAAAAGAAGCTCACCGTCTCTTCACTTTCCAGACTCAACCTGCCTCTGCTGCTCATCCGGGTTATTCTGAGCCGCCGTCTCCTGCTCTGTCTAGGGGTCTTGTCGCGTCCACTGAATGGTTGACAAAGCGGGAAAATTTGAGTCTTCATCGGTGATAATGGATGAGTCGACATCACAAGCAAAGTCTTCCTTACACCAAGGAGGGACGAGCTCGAAAGGTGTGAATACCGGTGGCTCTATGCATTTCTTCACCTCGGAATAGCCAGGCAAATACTTGGATAAATCCAGCTCGCCAGCCAATTGAGTCACGAGGACACGGGTTTCCTTCACACACTTGGCATAATCTTCTTGCTAGAACTCCGATCCATCCAATTTATATTCAGGAAATCACCCTTCCACCTGAGCCGGCTCCAATTCAGACAGGTATGCCTTAGCGCGAGCAAGAACTGCATTGGCACCAGCACGTGCCGCCGATCTTTTTAATTCCTCGATCTGCTCAGGAAGCATTGACAATTCCCGAAGAATGTTTTTGAGCCGGCTAGGAGAGTTATCAACTTTTGTCACCGCTTTCAGCGTATACACACACACTGTGAACATCTGTTCCAGGTATGTAAATATAGCCTTCAGCTTCACTATTTGACGGTGCACAAGATTGTCACTTTTTCATCTTGCAAACAAGGTTGACATTCATTTGAGCCGGCTGATGGCTTGGGTCATGTTTATAATGTGACGCTTTAGGGTTTACAATTCCTCTCTCGAAGAGCTAAGTTGCTTCTCAGCTGTCTCAGTACGTTGGCCTAAGGCGTTTCGCTCTTGCTCTAAGTCAGTCTTGGTTTTCTTCAACATATCAACAGCCCGATTCAAAGATTTCTGGACATTGGTGGCCTGAGCTTCTGCTTTCTTCTTCAGCTCTTTTTCCTGTTTAAGCCGCTTTTGTAAGCCGGCAACCAAGGTTGTCAGAATCATGATTTTGAATTGGATCGGAGCTCCGATGGAAGGATCGCAAATCGTAGTATTTTAACTATCAGGATCGTAGAAGCGTAGATTTTATGAACTAAAATCGTAGAATTAGGGGGGTTAGTTTGGATCGTAAAGTCATAGAATCGTACAATAGAATCACGATTCTGACAACTTTGCCGGCAACAGACGACTCAGATTCATCCAACATCTCTTGCATATTACAACTTATCAGCAAGAATTTTTCAAATTGCCTCAAGTCGCCACAGATGGATGACCCGGCACTTGGGGGCTACAACATAAGGATCTTTTTCAACGAAGTTTCATCCAGTTGCAAGCAATCTATATGAAACTTGGGGGCTAATGCAAAACCTCCCATTTTTCTTCCAAAGCTATGCTAAGGCCCGGTACTATCAGGATTATAGGTTCAAGCTTATTATCTTTTTCAAGTTTCCTCAAAAGCACCGGCTCATCACCCTCATAGTAACCCAGTCCTTAGGGGCTACGGATAAATTTTCTTTACACATATCAAGGAAATTTAAAAGTACCGGCTTGTTATTTCCATAATAACTCGGTCCTTTGGGGCTACGGTTTGGTCTTAAAAATACTACAAGCCATTCTTCGTAAAGACTCGGCCATCTCAAAAAGATAAGCCGGCCCTTGGGGGCTGAAGTCAAGGATTCACAAATTTTACAGCTATTTACCACAAGACCCAGTTCAATGCTTTCCTATTGAGCCGGCTGTTGGGGGGCTACAAGTGTATATATGATAAAAGAAAGAAGGATGGAATTTTTTTACCTCATACTTTCGCTTCAACATGCTTATCAAGTTCATTTCCATATCCCGGCTTTCAGATAGAGGGGTCAGATATTGTTGATGCAGGGCATCAACCCCAAAAGTGCCATAGCTTGGAAACTCCAAGCGGGTTTTCGCTGTATCACAAGATTCCGTCTCATTTTTTGTCAAGATCTTGGTCAATGCAGTTGAAGGCTCAGGAACTTTAAAAGATTCTCCGATAATCATGAGATATGTATTGCCCATGTTAGGCGATGGATCACTGCTGACCACATTAGGGACAGGGCTTGAATCATGGGCAGGGCTCGGCGGTCATCATGCGGGGCCGAGTCATCAGCTGCAGTCTGCCCTGGCACTGATTTTTCCATCACAACCGGCTCTTCATTGTGGACCAGCTCATTTTTATGAGTCTCCTCAAGATCTAAATTATGTTGGTCGGCCGACTCAGTTTGTTTGTCTGTATCTATTGCTGGCGGGACTTGAACGTCAAGACCAGCAGCAGCGGCAGATGAGTCGCCAGCCCTGTTAGTCACAAAGGCTTTGGCTCTACAAAGATAAAAGCAAACATCAAGTTTAAAAAGAAATTATAATAATACAGTACAGATACAAATCAGATATTTACCCGTGTTTGGTCATAAAAGCCGGAAGTTGAGTTGCAGTTGAATCTCCATAAGAAGGTGGCAATTCCTGGAAATCAGAATCGGAAGGGTTGAGTTGAGTGGTTGCTTAAAAAGGCCAGCTCGAGGTCGAGATAGGGTTGGACTAAGACGCACCTCAACTCTTTGCTTGCGGGTGACCGGCTCAAGGCATAAGCCGGGAGATAACTCCCCGAAGCTACGCCGGGTCTAGCGTTTCGATTGGCCAGTGGGCTGATTTTCTTCAAAATAAAGATTGGATATAAGTGAGCATTTGGGTGCGAAAACTTAACCTTTCTGATGGCCTGCCTCATTCTTCTTGGGATATATGGTTCTGGTGAATCGGAGGAGATCAAAATTACCTCAACGTCACAGTCTTGACTAGCCTCGGTATTATCCTGGGGAGAAGAAGCGTCAGTAAGGTCAACAAAGAGGCGTCCAAGCGAGTCAAGTCTGACCTCAGATTCTTCTCTCGAGGCGGCCTCATGCGCCGGGTTATCAGTTTGTTCAGGTTGAGGAAGAACATGGGTCCTGGCTCTGGTTTTCCACCAATCAGAATTTGCCTACAGAAATAAGACAAGCCGGCAAATGAGTATGAAAAGTAGTAAAATTGTGACAAGGAAAGTGGACAAGTTTAAGGAATACTCACTGGAGGAACTGGGTTGGTCAAGCAAAATGGAGCTAACCCGGTCATGCTGCATTTCTCTTTTGAGTCACCAAAGAATTTCTTGGTGGCTTTATTGATCTCATTTTCAGACAAGTCCTCTACACTAAAGCGTTGAGCATCTATTGACTCGCCAGTATAATTACACATCAACTCACCCCTTAAGATGAGGGGCTGAATCCGCCAGCTTATCCAACACCGGATCAAGTTGATCCTGGTCAGACCACTAGCAATCAAGGTTCTCAATCTCAAGAGTATGGGTGCCAACAGTTTCTTCTCGTCTTCATCTGTCCTACCCGGAAATTCGCTCGAAGCATTAAGACGCTCTAGTCTATAACCCGGCAGGGGGTTCAAACCCTCTGGGGCAGTACACTTACTGTAAAACCAAGTCGCATTCCAACCATTTGGATGACTCGCCAGTTTTGATTCGGGAAAGGCACTATTCTTCCTTTTCTGAACAGAAATTCCACCAAGTTCTACACTAGGACCATTCTTCACTCCAGTTTGATGGTTGGTACAGAAGAACTGCCTAAAAAGGGTGACAGTTGGCTCGATCTGGAGGTATACTTCACAAAGAACTTGAAACTGACGGATGTTGGTCATCGAGTTAGGGCCAATATCTTGTGGCCTAAGATGGAAGAAATGGAGCAAGTCTCTAAAGAATTTTGACCCGGACGGCCGAAAACCCCAGTGCAGATGATCTGCGAAGACAACAACCTCTCCTTGTCCAGGCTGAGGGGTACTTTCCTCCTCAGTTGCTCACACAATCGATCTCTTGTTGAGCCGGCAAAAGTCCTTTGCCCATGAGGTCCTCCAGTGTAAGCACTGACACTTTGGATCTGACCCAGCCGCAGGCTTTACTAGTCTTAGGGGCCATCGTGATTTTTACAGAGACGCTACAAGGAGAAAACAGAAAAATAAGCCGCAACGTCCGAATGAGCCAGCGTAATGGAATAAGTCGGTATGAAATGAGGCAACGAGAGGCATGACGAGCCGGCGAATGAATCGGTGAGATAACGAGGAGACAAACGGCTAAGCCAGCTAAAAGGTGAAGCATGAGCTCCAGAGGACTTAGCAAAATTTCATACGTAAAAACTATTTTCTACCGAAGCAGAGGGATGAACAGATCTGATAATTATGGAAAAAGAAATGCAAAAAGTCATAAGAACAGCAGAGGTACCGAAAGCTATAAATTCGCAGGATTTCGTAGAGAAATTATTTTGGATCTATTATACTACAAAATGCAGTAGAGATCAAACCAAGACTACATTTGCTAAAAAGATGCGGAGTTATCGGATCTATGGAGACCATTTAAATGAACTCCATGAGCAGATGATGAACTGCAAAAGACAGTCGAACCCTAATGGGGGAGCGGGAGTTACCGGATTCCGACGGAGAGGATGCGGAGGTAACTGCGTTCTGTGAGACGGCCGCGGATGGGACAGGCGAGCTCCAGTGGCGATGGCGATACGATGAGGTGTTCTCAAATGGTTTGAACTCCGACAGGCTCAGGTAGCAGCTTGGAGACAAGAGGAAGAAGAAGAGGTAAATGGTGAAAACGGAGGCCCTCGGGTCTATTTATAATAAGACGGGAGCCCGAAGCGGTGCGGTGGAAATGCGAAACGACCGCAGTAATTTGTGGCTGAGAAAAGGCCTAGATTCCCATGCCTGACTGGATTTGTCGACTGTTCAAAAAGATTCGCCATGATGGCACGCTGATGTTAGGGAACGGCAAGGTGATGTCATAAGGGTACCAATCAAAAAAAGACTAAGTGTTAAAGAAAGAAGGAAAATGACTCGGTGCAATATTGACCCGAATGAAGCTTCAACAAACAAAGAGAAGAGAAGTGCTGGCTTAAGAACAGAGCTCAAGTTTAACTTCAAGTTTAAGGTTTCCTACATTTTCAGGATGGAGTTTAACATGGATAAATCCAAATGAAACTGTGGGCTAATGTTAGGGATATACCCCACAGGCTGACCCGCCCTGGGTGTAACCCGGCTATTGGAAGGCGGCGCAAGAATAGGGACACTACTTGGGTCACGAAGGCCCTTAGGCGCAAAGGCCCAGGAGGCAGATTGACGAGGAGGCCGGGTCATGGTCCATCACCTGGTGGGCCGATTCAAGGAAGGAAGTCATGAGGACTTTCCGTCGACCAAGTAACAAGATGAATAGGAACAAGACTAGGTCACGGGTCATATTACGACCCGGACTCTGTTGTAATCTCAGGGCCTCAACCTATATATAAAGGGGAGCTCTTGAGATAGAAACTTGAAGTAAGAAACCCTCGAGAGCGAGGTTAGCGATTCCACACCCTTGTAATCAAGATCATCATCAATACACACAAAGCAGGACATAAGCTCTTACCTCCATCGGTGAGGCCGAACCTGGGTAAACTCTCGTCCCTCGTTCCCAATCAACCCCGTCCAAGTCACCACCAAGTTGCGATGGCATCACACCTAAGTTCTCGCACGAGGAAATCTGCCGTGACAAAACCATGACAGGTGGCTTAGCAGCAATGAGTCTGAGAGAAGCATCAGAGAATTTAGGTAATGAAGCCCTAGAAATATGCTTTACATGAGGGTTAGAGTACTCAAATGAATATGCAGATTTCTTTTTGATTTGTGAACATAATGGTTCGAATAGTTGCGCTCATATTCATGAGACTTATCATTTCTTCATTGTGAAACATAACCATTAGTTCGACCATATGAAGACTTTGGTCTAAGGTTTGTCTTCTTCCCCGGTGTTGTAATGAGGACATTCACGAGAAGCTTCTCAAGAAGTCTTTTGGGCACCCAAATCTTCTTCACAGGGGGACCATTCCCGCAGTTAATTCCAATGTACCTTGCAAGCAGTTCACGATTATGGTTATTGAACAGTTTATAGTTTGAGTCAAATGACTCATCAATGATGATAGGGTTAACACAGTTATAGCTAGATAGTGGGGATGGATCTACTGAAGGTCCTTTTGCAGCAACCCATGTGGTTTTGGGATACTGCTTAGGTTTCTAGTAAGATCCATATACACTGATGTTCCTTACAAAACCAACACCCTCTGTCCTAGAGTTTTTGTTCAGGATTTGCTTCTTGAGGACATCGCAAAGTATATGATGTCCCTTGAGACTTTTGTACATGCCTGTCTCAAGCAATGTCTTCAACCTGGCATTTTCATCAGCAATAGTAGTGATTTCCTCAGATGAGGGGTTCGTTACCACATTCACAGTTGACGATATTGTAGTTTCAGAAGCATTTGAACATTCGGAAGTGGAATCAACATTTTCACATTTAAGGCATTTCAAGCAAGGAAGAATAAATTCAGCCTAAGCGGTACTAATTTGTTTAGCGAGAAGTGGATCATTTTAAGTCTGAAGATCTTCATGAGACATTCTCAACTTCTCTATGTATTGCTTCCTTCGAAGATATTCATAGATATTGACCAAAGATTGATTTAGATTTATTTCATATTCAACATTTGTTGTTGTTTAGCAGGTTTTGAATCTTTTCCATGGCATGATGTTGCTTAGTTGGATGTTGACAAGTTAGGAATAGCTAGGTTTGGATGCACATCTAGAATCATCATTACTATTAGATTCATCTTCACTTGAAGATGATAAGGATCACGAGAGTACCTTGGAGTCTCTTGCCATGAGCCAAAATGTGGAAGCATTTGTAATGAGATTTCCCTTCTTATCATTGTGTGAATTCCTAAAATCATCAATCAAAGAATCTTGACGAGTATGGGCTCCCTCAAAGATATTCGAGATCCTATCCTAGATAAGCTTCGCAGAGCTCAAGCTGTATACACGAGTGAACAATGCTTTGGACAGTCGTGCACATATGATGTACTTAGCCCGAGCATCTAAAACTACACGTGATATACGGGAATGTCTTCAGCAGTAGCATTTTTACAGATCTCTAAAACGCCCTTATTAGTGACAGTCCATAGATCATAATTTGTGGCTTGAAGAGGTTTGCGCATCAAATTCTTCCAGTAGGGGTAGTATGTGCCATCAAAGATAGGGCACGCAGTGGCAACCTTGATTATCCCTACAGTCGACATAGTTCAAGCTACAGGTGATTAAAATCTTGCTCTGATACCAATTGAAAGTGGTAGTTATCGACTAGAGGGGCTGAATAAGCGATTTTTATGAATGTCTTTGAAATAGTCCATGTCTTCAAAGAAGCGAAGCAAAACAGGACCTACACAAAACATAACATGAAAAGAGCTACACTTGTCATGCGATAAAGGATGAGCTAACTGATATGGCAAGCATAGACATCATACATACGAGCTAGCATAGAAGATAAAAGAAGGCAACCACGAAGACAATAATGCAATCATAGGAAAGTCTTCGAGGAATGTCTTCACACACAGATGAGCAAGCAAAGGCTTCACAATACAAAACATTATGTAAAGGAGTGAATGCATAGAACAAGTTGATCGGTGAAGACAAAGGATTGGTTAGACAAGTTCTAGTTGTAGTGACAACTGTACATCTTGTTAGGGAGGCTGAGATTGAACTCAGAAGACCGTGGCTTCACCTTATTCCTCTTGAGATAGGATCAATTAGACCTCATCCAATCACTTTGGTAAGTATTCAAGGGAAACTTCTGAAACCTTCACAAACTTGTTCACCGGCAATCCACAATGACTCGTGGATGCTCAAAACATGACACCTAACCATCTGGAAGATCACAATCTTCAAGTGTAATACGTCTTCGGCTCACTCAGAACAGAATGACTTCGGTGATGCTCAAAGACTTTGTCTCTAGGTGTTTGGGCTTATCCTCACGGGGTTTCCCTCTCAATGTCTCTGGAGGTGGGTTGCTCTAAAAGGACAGAAGCCATACAATAACTCGAAGCAGCCAACAACTTAGGGTGGAGGGTGTGGGATATTTGTAGCCAGGGCAGCCTAGCAAGATATGTCCGAACTGACCCTTGGTCAGTGGCCAGCCGACACATGTCCAACAGTCGGATTTCAAATACACGCTGCAGCTTTACTTGGGCTCCAAGCAAAGCTGACTCAACCAACTCTGGAAGAGATTTTATCTCATTGTCTTCACTAGAAGACATAGGTTTTTGGGATCATCACATTAGTTTAGGACTTTGTTTACCCTGACCCCACTTAACAGTACGGTGGTTCCTATGAATTAGGAAAAAAGAAAATGAAACTACCAAAAGACTAAGTCTTCGCATCCTATTGTCTTTAAGAAAATAGCTTTGCACACCACCAATGCCTTCAATGTCTTTGGACATTTTCAGGGGTCGTCTTCAATGGTTAAACCGAATCTTCAGGAACTTCTATATGTGTTATCATGTGTACTCTCACAAAGACATTAGTCCCTCAACCACGTTTGTCTTCAATACTCCAAAACCAACAAGGGGTGGCACTAGATCCACTTACACCTATGTATACCCCCACCCACTCCACCTTCTTAGAGAGAGAGCAACCAGGACAAAGCCACCATTTCCCATATCCATTTTCTAAGAGATAACCACCTACACTTGTGTTGAAATTTCGGGGATTCCACTCCAACCTTTGATCCTTGCTTTCTAGCCTCACCAATTGCTTTCCACTCCAATCCTTTCCCCTACCACGTAGCCAAATCTGTCCAAGAGTGATTGAGTGTTGAGGAGACTATCTTTTAAAGCACAAGAGTTGGGAGTTCATCATCATCAATGACATATATTACCTTTTGGAGAGTGGTGACTCCTAGATTAGTTAGGAGCCTCCAAATCTTGTGGAGTTGAACAAATGAGTTTGAAAGGTCAAGGAGATTGCCTATTTTGTGAATATGTACCCCGAGTGAGGCTAGTCCTTCGTGGACGTAAGCCATGATGGTATAGACAAGCCTTATGGTGAAGAACTTCAACAAATTCTACAGGAATAGAGGCAAAGAAAGAAGCTCCAAATCAAGATAGAATGAGAATTGCTCTTCAAGTCATGACCGTAATTGGTACAATTGTGGAAGCCCAGACACTTCTCAAATGAGTGTACGACTCCTCCAAAGAAAAGAGATGCGCCAAAAAAAGGAAGAGTAGAGGAGATGAGTCACCCCGTAGAGAGAGACAGTGTAGAGATGATCAATATGAACGAAGACCTTCCCGGAGAAGCAAGGAATCGGAGAGGAGAGACAAGTTCACCAAGAGTTATTCAATAAGAATGCCTCAAGCCCATGTTGGTGAATGGATATCCTACTATGACATCGACAACCAATCCGAGATAAGCTATCACTCCAACTCCGACTATAGTCAAGATGAAGGTGTTGCCGAACTAGCACTTGTATTCTCCAAGTCCTATGATTTATTTGCTTCACCAAATGAAGGAATTGGAAGATGCTTCGTGGTAAAAGGCCCCAAGGTAACTCATCCCGAATTCATTGACTCCAATTTATGAGGATGACATGTTGGGTGATGATGACTTGCTCAATGATAAAACTAGTGATGTTAGTGTTAATGAACTTGCTAGTAATCATGATAATAAAGGTGAGACGGTTGTCATGCAATGAGGGAGATTGAGGGTCTAACTCAAGAACTAAACGTGCTTAATTTATCTCATGAAACTCAACAAGAACATCCTAGAGACCTCCTAAGAACTCATGAGAAGCTACGCTTTGAGAAGCTAAAATTAGAGAAATAGCATGTGTGTCTAAAAGCTATCAATTACGATCTTCGAAAGAAGAGTTCCTCTTATATTGCGAAACGACTCCTCTTGTCTACTTTTATGCCACAAGTTAAATCTAAGCAATCTATTAGCAAGAGCAAGAAAGGTTCAACTTCTAATAGTAACAATAACAAGGCTAAATCTCATGATGTAGCTTCTAGTAGTTCTATTAATTCCACTAATGATTCTCTTACCCAAGTTACACTCGAGCAAGAAAATGGTTTATTGAAAGGAATTACAGAGAAAGGTGTCTACAAAAGTCTTGTTAGGAGTAAGCAATTTGAGGAAATTGTATGCAAGCAAGGATGGCACCTGAAGAACCAAGGCGTTGGTTTTGACCGAAAGTTCAATGCCAATGGAGTTGAGTGGGAAGAAGAGCAATACCCCAAGACGAATTTTGTTACCCGAAAGGAGAAGTATGATCCTATTTCCTTCAAGGCAACTCCAGCTCAAGATGATCTTCCACCACAAGACCACAAGCTAAAAGGTAAGGACAAACTACAAGATGAGATAGATTCATATGAAGAACCTCATTAAGCTTTGGTCAACTGGGTTCCCAAGACTACATCAAGGTCTACTTCTTGAAGTGCTACAACAACTCCAAGGATTCCCGTCAAGTTGATGTGGGTCCCAAAGAAGAAGAACTAGATAGTTCTTGAGGGTGAATCCGCCACCAAACTTCACTCACATTCATTCATGGAAATAACTTTTGCAAACCACTTCAACATCATGCACTAGTTCATGGAGTCACAAACCCTCCTGTTGGTAAGTAAAGGAACAAGGTAATCATTGCATTCATGGGCATCATCACATGTGTATTTCACCCTATGTCTATAGATATCCTTGTTGTTCTTGTGGGACTAAACCATGTAGGTTGAAAGTGCTACAAATCTCATGGAAAGCTCCCAACTCTTGATGATCATCATCAACTTTGAGCTTCCACAACTACAACCACGTGAAGTCTTAAACGAAAAAACCCATGGTTAGTTCATACCACTTCGGGGGGATCTCACATCTAGGGGGAGCTTTTCTCTAAGACTTGAGCTAAATAAACACTATTGGTGTGAACACATTAATGCATTATCTAAAAATGGTAACCCCATTCGTGCTTAAATGATGAGTATGACCTAAGATCAAATGTTCTCCTTTGGCTCCTAAGTAAAGATACTCATAGATAGATGACATTATCATCGACCATTGTCTTGGTACATACTAGATTGGTTTTGCATGCTTGCCATACTTCATTTGCACTTTTATCGTGTGAGATGTTGTTATGCATATTTTATCATTCGAGGACATCCAACTGTAGTTTGCTCTGTTTGATTTTTCTTACCAATTGGATGGACAACAATGCCTAAGTACCTCCTCTAGATATCTATCTCAACCTGTCTCAAATTCACTCTTGTTGATAACAGAATTTGAACAAGTATTCGGACCCTCCAAATGAGGAGCATTCAGAGTCACTGATATGAATAAGGCTGAACTTTCAAACCTTCACTATGTCTTTGGTCTGACCGACATATTCCATTTCGGTCCTACATAGTCATTTTGACTGCTCTGCTTCAAGCCCCTCGGACAGCCCTACTGAACTCTCACTACTGCGGGGAGGTCCTAAGATGACACATGGATCGGAGACCCTTCGACCAATCTGTGTGCGATGCATGAATCGCAAACGGTATAGTTATAGAACCGTCACCGATAAAATGAACTCTGTGCGATGGAGGATCCATCAAATACGATTCAGAAAAGAGTTGCATGTGTGATATGTAGCATACAGTTGATCCATACAAACTGTTTGCGATCAACCAAAATAATGCAAACGATTACCCAAATCCAGATGTGTTCGATAGACGGCATACAAGTCACTCGGATAAACTATTTGCGATGAGCCAAAATAACACAAACGATACCCAGATCGTTATGTGTGTGATAGACGACATACAGGTCACTCGAATGAACTATTTGTTGTGAGCAAAACTAACACAAATGATTACCCAGATCAAGATGTGTGTGATAGATAGCGTACATGTCACTTGGGTGAACTGTTTGCGATGAGCCAAAATAACACAAACGCTTACACAGATCAAGATGTGTGCGACACATGGCATACAGGTCACTCGGATGAACTGTGTATGATGAGCCAAAGTAACACAAACGATTCGGGGTAACAAGATGTGTGTGATACCCGGCAACCATGTCAACAATCAGAATTGTGTGGTAAGACTGATAATAACATAGACCGATAATAACACAAACAATTCCGCTAATAAACACCGGATTCAGAAAATGATTGCACGAATTATCGTTCGTACTCGTACATAATCAACTAAACAACATAATAGTGACATTACATATCAGCAAGGTTCAGAAAACAGAAAAATAGAAACAGCTACTCGTCGGCATTGTTGCGGGGCTGGCCTGTTGGTGCGATCATGTTGAAACATTGATTGCACTCATGCAACATCCTCTCTCGGAATCAAGGATCCAGATTCGGGTCGGCGATGACCATGTCCTTAAACATTTCATAGGCCCTGATGAGAACATGACTACCTTGGATACGACCAAAAATATTACATGCGTGCATATTTGTGAGGTGGTTTCTTATAAGAATTATGCAATGATTTATTTATGTTATCCGGAACAAAAATACTTCACCTATTTTTATTTTATACCTAAATGCAGAATGGCCGAACACTTGTATGAACCACGTGTGATGACAAAGGAAGAGGAAATGGTTGGGTGTTGTTCAATAGGTCATGTCACGTCAAAGGAAATAATTAGGTGTTGTTCAATAAGTTCTCTCACGTCACTTTTGGCCCAAGAGAAGATAGAGTCCAAGTCTCTCACGTTCTGGACTCAGATTCGGACTGCACAAACATACCTGTCTCAAAACGCCAAGAACGTTTTCATCCAGACTCCAAATTGGGTGATTTTTTTTGTTGGAAAGTAGATTTCATATGATTTCCATCCCAATTGGATTCACCTTAAAATTCGTCCAGAGCATGGAGATATTGACAAAAAAATCTGACGCTGCAGTAGAATCCGAGTCAAAGTACAAGTCCCAAAGGTGTTGCGTCACCTCCACTTGGGCCCATGAGCCTTGTACGACCTAGGGTTAGTTTTAGGCTGCCTTCGAACGTCCTCCCACCTCCTTGGTCTTTTAGAGTTTCGAATTCTATTCACAAGTTGTCACGTCGCCGCCCCACCATCTTCATCGCTGCTGCCATATACCACCACCACCACGCCGCCGTCATCCCTTCCGTTTTCGCACCACCATCCATCAGTTTCCACCACGTGCTCCCATCGGTCATTGTCACTATCACACTTGAGGTCGTTCGCATCTACGTTTCATCCAATCTGCATCTTATCTGATTTGTTGGAGAGAAAAAAAAAGTGAGAGAAAAAAAGTGAGAGAAAAAAAAGTAAAAAAAGTTAGAAAAAATAGAGAGAAGAGGAAAAAACAAATTTCAAATCTATCTAGACTCAAATCTCGTATCTGAATTCGGAGTGGAATCTGTTTTGCGTAGTGTTAAGTAAAACATGCATATCTTCTTCATACGAAGTCCGTTTTGGCTCCATGAGTACTCAAATTCAAGCTATCCACGAGCCGCATCTAAATAGTTCATTAAGCTTGTTTATTATCTTCACTTCCAATTCGGCTTCTAAATAGGACTTTTTGCCCTCCGAAGGTCGCGAACACAGTTTGTCATTATTTTTCAGGTTCGTTTCCGATTTTTTTGACTCCTCATACATACTCGGAATTGATTGATTCTTTTTGCATCCGAAAGATTGAGTCAGTAGCATTCTTGAGAAAAAATATCAGAAATTTGACATAGTATTTTTAAGGGGAAAGTGGAAGAGAGAGTTTTGATATATCTTGTTTGGCAGTCATTTTTCATCATTATCTTTACTGCCATTGTGATCTTCATGTATATTTTGCTGTCCAGAGCTAATTCATATCATCTGTTGCTGCTATTTGTCCTATGTGGTGACTCCATTAGTGTTCTAGGCTCGCGTCTCTAGTACGGTCTAGCTTAAGACGAGCACAGTACCGTCGTTGAGCGTTTACTCAACATTGCATCTCTGAATTGCTTATTGCTAATCTTTTGCTACCTTATATTAAGCCTTCCAAGCTCCAAATATTTCTACATCGTGTATACATACGTTCACCTGGTAATCGCTTTACTCAATCTTCGGAGATATTGACACCGTCGGTTGCCGGTCACCACCTGCTGCATGGTAAGAATTTGTAGGACATTGATATTTTCTTTACTGTGAGCTTTTTACCACCACATCCCAGTAGTTCATAGGAACAATATTCTTGGATTTTGCTTCTTGTTTCTACTGACCATAACATGATCCAGAGTTGTCAGTTTGAGGGCTTCGTCTATCGTGGGAGACGTGCCACCACAGCAACCGTTACGAGATGTGCAAAGAAATCCAAATGCACATGATCAGGTTAATGTTTATATACCACCATTTAATGGCCCTTTTAGACCTGATTTATATATTGAATGGGAGTTTGAAATAAATGATATATTTGCTTCCCATGATTTTGTTGAACATAAGAAAGTTAAGGTCACAGTTGGTGCTTTCACTTGTTATGCTTCAGTTTGGTGGAGCGAATATTGACGGTTACACCCTAATTATATACCTACTACATGGGATGATTTGAAACTTGCCATGAGACATACATTCGTTCCTGCTTATTATACTCGTGACATGATTAAAAAGTTACAACATTTAAAACAAGGTAGTGACACCGTAACGAAATATTTTGATGATTTACAAACGAACTTGTTGCATTCCTCGTTAGAAGAAGTGAAGAAGATTGTATATATAGATTTTGGGGAGGATTAAACCGTGATATTAAGGAGATAGTAATTCTTGAAAAATGTTATCCAATGGATCGTTTGTTTTGTCTTGCTTGCAAAGCTGAACAGGAAATAAAACAACGTGTTGCCCACAAGGAGAAGGAGCGCAAGGTGGACATTCCAAGAGTTGATACGGTTGTTCCTTCAACTACTAGGCATACTATGACAACCACATCAATTGTTGTTAGGGCTACATCACCTTCATCATGGGACACATCACCATTCAGAGTGCCTACATCATCTGACTTCATCATAAGAGGTAATGACAAAGGTACTGATCTTCCACCTCCACATGAGTATGATGAATGCCTTGTCAATTCCAATGTACCATGTGATGAGCTACCCATTACTTTGATCACATCACCTATTTTAGAGGACTATGTTCATGATTTTAGTTTGCTATGTGATCAAATATCAACAATTTTGAGTGCACCCATTGAATTAACTGTTGATGAGAAAGAACCATGTGAATCAGGAAATAAATCAAATTTGGATCAAATATATTTGAAAATCATTCTGCCACTGTTTAATCATTTTGATATGACCTCCAATTTTAGTGATGATTCTATGACAAATGACATGTTGCGTGTTTGCTTATTTAAGCATGTTGTAGCATCTAAATTTGAAATAATTCAAGTTTATTTACGAATGTTGGGATGGTTTAATGATGAACATTGTCAATCTTTTGATATAAATAAGGACTTCACTTATATGTGCAAACTGAGCTGCAATATTTTCATGCCTTCTACTTCTTGTGATAATATTTTGGCTTTATATTTCATAACAGATCAAAGTGACTCATGTATACATATGTCATATTCGCAAAAACCAAGGGAAGTAAAAAATGGATGACATATACATAGACAACATGTACATCTTGTCTCTTTTGTTAGCCACATTTCAGACTAAGCAATGCCGAGGACGGCTTTGTTTTCAAGAAGGGGAGGATGATGAGGACATGACTACCTTGGATACGACCAAAAATATTACATACGTGCATATTTGTGAGGTGATTTATTATAAAAATTATGCAATAATTTATTTATGTTATCCGGAACAAAAATACTTCACTTATTTTTATTTTATGCCTAAATGCAGAATGGCCGAACACTTGTATGAACCACGTGTGATGACAAACGAAGAGGAAATGGTTGGGTGCTCTTCAAGAGGTCCTCTCACGTCAAAGGAAATAATTAGGTGTTGTTCAAGAAGTTCGCTCACATCACTTTTGGTCCAAGAGAAGATAGAGTCCAAGTCTCTCACGTTCTCGACTCAGATTCGGACTGCACAAACATACCTGTCTCAAAACGCCAAGAACTTGTTCATCCGGACTACAAATTGGGTGATTCATTTTTTGTTGGAAAGTAGATTTCATATGATTTCCATCCCAATTGGATTCACATTCAAATTCTTTTGGAGCGTGTATATATTGACAAAACAATCTGACGCTGCAGCAGAATCCGAGTCAAAGTACAAGTCCCAAAGGTGTTGCATCACCTCCACTTGGGCGCATGAGCCTTGTACGACCTAGGGTTAGTTTTTGGTAGCCTTGGGACGTCCTCCCACCTCCTTGGCCGCCACCCCTTGCTCTTATATAAGTAGATCAATCTAGTAGCTTTTTGTTGGGGATTTGTTTAGTTAAAAGTTAGCCATTGCAACTTCGTGTACTTCGTTTGTGTCCAACGACCAGACCAAGACCGCTTTCGGATCCCCACCTTTATCAATACTTCATCTATATTCGCAATATTCATATTGCTTTATCATATTCTTGCTTGTTCTTTGATTGCTTGTAGGACGAGACTTTGTGGTCAGGTTCATCATGCTCCGGCGTGGTCAATAACCTCTTGGAGTTGGTTTAGCGATTGCTAAGGCGCAACGCCGTGCACGTTTGTAGTCGGATCGTCAAAGTCGCCTCCACCAAATTGATAGTTATCATCTCATCGAAAGATCAGGACCCTCGCCTCTATCAGGCCCGACCAATCGTCTGCACCTGCTCCATCATAGTAGCTCCAGTCTCATGGAAAATCTCGTCCACAGCCAAACGGGCGCGTGCGACGTTGCCTTGACGAACATGTTCCAAGCGGCCATAAACAACAAAGGCATCAGCTATGTGCACTCCTAGAGTGCTCGCAGACTCGAATGAGGATGTCCCCCTTACCACGGCCAAATCCGCGCGTGCCACCAAGGCAACGACGGCCTCATCAGTGCGTGCCACACTGGCCGCATACTCAATCGCGCGTTGCGCGTACAGAACCGCGCATGCCCCCAACAGATCTGCGGTAACCAGATAACCCACAAGTGTAGGGGACCATTTGTAGCCTTTTTTGATAAGTAAGAGTGTTGAACCAAAACGAGGAGCTAAATGTAGAATTTATATTGTCTCAAGTTATATCGACCACAGATACAACTCTACGCACGCCAAACGCTTACTTTACCTATAACAAGAATAATACTACTTTACCGGCTTAAAACTAGAAGTACTTTGTAGATAGTTTTGCAAGATAATAAAGAACAAGTAAATAAAAGTTAGGGGTTGTTTAGATAAAGATTAATTAAGTTAGTTGTTTAGTAGAAAGCTTTTTCTAACACGAGAGAAAGATTTGTCCCTAGGCAATCGTTAACTAGACCGGTAATCATTATTGTAGTTTGATATGAGGGAGAGGCATGAGCTAACATACTTCCATACTTGTATCACATGCACTTATGATTGGGACTCTAGCAATCATCTGCAACTACTAAAGATCATTAAGGTAAAACCCAACCATAGCATTAAGTAACAAGTCCCCTTTACTCCCATACGTAAACAACCCCCTTACTCGGGTGTAAGCTTTTATCACTCTAGCCACCCTATAAGCGAATCATGAACATATTGCAACACCCTACATCGCTAATCCCACAAGCTTGCGCGACACGGCGGGCACCATAGGACAACACCAAAATAAAACATACAACTCAAACCAATCAAGATCATCAATCAACCCATAGGACAAAAGAAATCTACTCAAACGTCATAGGATAGCCACACATCATTGGGTAATAATATATTGCATTAAACACCATGTTTAAGTAGAGATTACATCGGGGAAAATAGTGTTACACTGGTGTATAGAGGGGGAGGGAGTTGGTGGGGATGCGGCGAAGTTGTTGGTGTAGATCGCCGTCACGATGGTTGTCCCGGTGGCGTTTCGGCGCCATCGGGAGAGAGGGGGAGAGAGCCCCCCTCCTTCGTTAGTCTTCCCCCTAGATGGGAGGAGAGTTTCCCCTATGGTCTATGGCCGCCATGGATCCCGAAGGGCGGGAGTGTTGGAACACGCGGTAAGCTACGCTAGCGCCAAATAAAAAATTTCTACCGCGCACCCAAGAACATGCTGCTGGAAATAGATCACGGGATCGGGTTTACCACTAGACGCGCAGTCACCACAACAGAAGTAGAGTTGGTGATGTGTGTAGTCGATCAGCCGATTCGTCTCCTCCTCCTGTAGCCCATATCCCACAAGCAGTGATCTCCCACGAACAGCTCCTCGCGGATCCCTCGAACGGTTCGTCACGGATCCCTCGAACGGTTCATCCAAGCACCGCAGATGTGATGCCTCCAAGGTATCTACACATACGGGGGCAGCGTCAGGCGGCGGACTGCTAGGTCCGATCACACGGCATGGTGGCGTGGGGAGTGGCGGTGGCTGTCGACGGGAGGAAAAAGATCAACCCTGAAAGGTGCACCCACTCCCCTTTATAAAGACCTCCAAGGTGGGCTCAACACTTGAGGCCCACGACGAGTCTAGTCCCATTTTCCATTCGGATCCAATCCGAATGGGCTGCAATCCCTTAAGTGAGCGACCCTATAGGTTCACGTACACATGGACACGACCCGAGTCGATAGTCGGTAGCGGCTCCTAGCAGAACGTGCCAACTCCCATGTGTGCGCAAAGTTGTTAGATGAACCTCGACAATGTGTCATATACAACATTCCTTTTTCCTCATGATATAGGTTGTAGAGATCAAGGCGAGTACTTGTCACCCTTGTGGTAGCTCGACATCTCTTCTCGAAACCGTGATGCAGATTCCCTAACTGGGTTAACACTTAACCCGTGTCGCATGGCCATGCTTTCTGAATCTGATCACATGAGAGGGCCCAGAGAATATCTCTCCTCACGGAGGGGTAAATCCCATCTTGGTTAACCATGTCTCGCGGCATGTCTCACGACTCACCCGAAAGCTACCTTTATAACTACCCAGTTACGGAGTAGCGTTTGACAGACCCTAAGTAAGTCGATTCTCATCCCGGGAACATGTGATGACCTCAGGTCTATGACATGGCATATACATTATACTTGAGACTAACAGATGACATTATCTCGTTGTGTCTCAAAGTGGGTATGTCCGACTCGCTGATCTCAATCCCCGAGTACATACTATCAGTTTAGCATCTCTATGCACATGACTTGTGAAACGTAGTCATCAACTGAATCGTATACTAGTAAAGGATATGTGTCCGCATAATCTTAACAACCAGGGACTATTAGAACAATCATCATACTATATATAGTCTCACAAATAAGTCACATACTTATTGATACAAATCACTAATGATGTTCAAGGACAATACAAAATACTCATGAATACATAGGAAACGAAATCATCACATGATTGCCTCTAGGGCATATCTCCAATAGGGAGCCCCTCCGAGATTGGATCTCTCTCTCTCTCTCTCTCTCTCTCTCTCTCTCTCTCTCTCTCTCTCTCTCTCTATTTCTCTCCTGTTTTCGCGTCTGTTTTCTAACCCCTTCACCGTTTCTTTAATATTCGGACATCCGTAACTCCGATTGGGCTGTAATTTTCAGGGGTATTTTCTCGGGAAATTATCTTTCTTGCGGCGAAAGAAGGGCTCGAACCGACTTACAAGGTGGTCCCAAGCCATCAGGGCGTGGCGCGGATTCTTCTTCCCAAAATTCACATATATTCCAAAATAAATTTCCGTGAATTTTTTATCGCGTTTGGACTCCGTTGGATTTTCTGCAAAACACGCAAAAACAATAGGAACTTGCACTGGGCACTGGATCAATATGTTAGTCCCAAAAATAATATAAAATGTTGCCAAAAGTATATGGAAGTTGTAGAATATTGGGATGAAACAATCAAAAATTATAGATACGACGGAGACGTATCAGCTTCCCCAAGCTTAATTCTTGCTCGTCCTCGAGTAGGTAAATGATAAAATGATAATTTTTTATGTGGAATGCTACCTAACATAATTTTGAACAAATGTCTAATCATGGCATGAATATTAAGATACAAGTGATTCAAGGCAATAGTCTATCATTTGACATAAAGACATCCATACTCAGGTTCACTAGCAAGAAATCATGTCCTTTTAAAAATAACAATGCTAAAGAACGCTATCCCTACAATATCATATAGCCTGTCATGCTTAGTCTTCCTAGCATAAAGTATAAATTTGAGCGCCCCGGTGTCAAACCTAGCAATTGACTCGTACTTCTAACACGTTTCAACATTTTCAACCTCACTCAATACATGAGCGTGAACCGTGGATATAGCATATGGGTGGAATAGAGTATGGTGGTAGAGATCAAAAGGAGTCAAAGTCGAAAGAAAGTCTCGCATCAACTAGGCGGACCAACGGGCTATGGAGATGCCCATCAATCGATATCAACGCAAGGACTAGGGATTGCCATGCAACGGATGCACTAGAGCTATATGTGTATGAAAGCTCAATGGAAGTTAAGTGGGCGCGCATCCAACTTTCTTGCTCATGAAGACCTCGGGCATTTGAGGAAGCCCGTCATCAGAATATACAAGCCATGTTCTATAATGAAAAATTCCCACTAGCATATGAAAATGACAACTCAGGAGACTCTCTATATGAAGAACATGGTGCACCCTCTAAGCACAAGTGTGGAAAAAGATAGTAGCATTGTCCAGTCTTTCTTTTTCTCTCATTCATTTTTTTTACTTTTTCTCTCTTTTTTTCTTTTTTTCTTCCTTTTTTTCTTGGTGGGCTCATTTGGCCTCCCCCATTTTTCATTTTTAGTCAAGAGTCACATCCCGACTTGTGGGGGAATCATAGTCTCCATCATCCTTTCTCACTGGGACAATGCTCTAATAGTGATGATCATCACACTTTTATTTACTTACAACTCAATATAATGGTAAAGCTATACAAGATGACTCTATATGAATGCATTTGGCAGTGTACCAGGATGTGCAATGATCTAGCATAACATGTAGGTAATGATAAATGGTGGCTTTGCCACAAATACTATGCCGGCTACATGAGCATGCAAAGCCTTATGATGATGAACACACAAGTCATGTGACGGAACGGTGAAAGTTGCATGGCAATATATCTCGGAATGACTATGGGAATGCCATGATAGGTAGGTATGGTGGCTGTTTTGAGGAAGATATCGGGTGGCTGATGTGTGATAGAGCGCACCATAGCACGGGGTTTGGATGCACCGACGAAGGCTGCACCGATCCTCGAGGTGAGAATGGGCAATGCACGGTACTGAAGAGGCTAGCAGTTATGGAAATGTGATGGTGCGTATACCCATGGATTCACATTTGTCATAAAGAACTCACATACTTATTGTAAAGCCTATTAGCTCTCTGGAAGCAAAGTACTACTCGCATGACCCTAGGGAGGAGGTTGGTAGGAGTTAACCATCGCGCGCCCCCGATTATAACAGCACAAAGGATTTCAGTCAAGGATAAATTATGCTCCAATTTCATCACAAAACTAGAGACAATACGTGCATGCTTCGGGAATCACAAACCTTAATACGAATATTCTTACTAAACCACAATCATTCACTAGCACTCCCACATATTACCATCTCAATATTGCAAAACTATTGTAAGGAATCAAACATATCATATTCAGTGATCTACAAGTTTTATGTAGGATTCAATGACTAACCATGTGAATGACCAATTCCTATTAACTCTAAATAGGTATTAGTGAAGCATGAGAGTCTAATTTTTTTCTAAAAAATACCACACTCTAATAAATATAAGTGAAGCAAAAGAGCATTCTACAAATAACGGTTTTCTATATGTAGAGAAACAGGCATCCAAACTTCAAAAGATTTAAGTGAAGCACACGAAGCATTCTATAAATCCATACTATAATATGGCTTTATATTAGGACGAAGTGTTACCTAGGCGACTCCTACGCGACTCCTTTCTCCGGTGGCCACCCGACCCCGGTGGCCACCCTCCTGCCTCCTTGCCACTCCGGAAGTGGCAACCACCCTCATAGTCTTGCCCTGGTATGATCTCTAGTTGGTTTCCATTGAGCCCCCATCGCTCAACTTTGCTCGAGGTAAAGACTTTCAACTTGACATGCAGCATAAGTTTGGTCACCTGGTGGTTTTCTCCCCTGGCTTTCGACAAAGGAATTTGTTCTTGTGGTTTCTTTCTACCGGGCTCATTTTAGGCTAGATCCTCACACGATTAGCATTGCTCTCCAATCATATTTTGGTGGATATCCATAAGGCTTTTGTGTTCATCACCTTAAGGACAGGTCTTTGAAATTTTTGGTTGCTTCAAAGGCAGTTGGTTTTGAAATCTATAACCATGGTTGTATTGTTGAAAAGGATTTTGAGATCGTGTTTAGTCTCTGGGGTGATGGTGGCCCCAATTGGCGTCGGGAAGAAAAATTATTCTATCGAGAGGAAGATGCTTCATGGACTCTTGTTGATCGATTTGGTCGATCTTCCTCGTTGACTGTTGGTACTCAAATCACCGGCGATCACCACCGGCAATTGGTGTTCCTGCGCCTAGCTAATCTGCCGGAGTCTAACATTAATGTTGCATCTCGGAGTAATGACTCGATCAATGTGGAGCATAATGGTGGCCATGACGTCTCGTTTGGGAGGAATGATTTAATTTGCTTCTCCTGTGTTCACTTGGGCCACTTTGCGAGAGCCTGCCCTGGGAAGCACCTACCTGGGTGTAACGCCCAAGATGCGATCTTATCCTTATTTTGGCTCGAGGGCCTCGATAGGGATAGAAGCGTATCTCGTCGTTTCGCAAGAATGGATATCATTACAAGTACATGTAAAGAAGAGATGAGTATATGGAATTGGCTTACACTCGCCACAAGCTAAATCATGATCACATCAATACAACAACATATTCAGTCATCAGACATAAGAGCAGGGTCCGGCTACTGACGAAATCAAACGATAAAAGCGACATCCATCCTTGCTATCCCAGGCTGCCGGCCTGAAACCCATCCTATGATCGATAAAGAAGAAGAAGAACTCCAAATCAAACAAGCATCGCTCTCACGTCAAAGCACCACATTACATGTACCTGCAACTGTTGTTGTAGTAATCTGTGAGCCACAGGGACTCCGCAATCTCATTTCCAAGGGTATCAGGACTAGCAAAGCTTAATGGGTGAGGTATGGTTAAGTGGTGAGGCTGCAGCAAGCATTAAGCATTTGTTTGAGTGGCTAACTTACGAGTACAAGAATAAGGGGGGGTGATCGTCGCACAAATAGACTTGAACTACTAATGATCACTAAGTGATCCTGAACACCTACTTACGGTCAAACATAACCCCACCGTGTTCTCTTTCGGAGCAGGCCTCACGAGAAGAGACGGTCACGGTTACGCACACGGTTGGTGTATTTTGTAAGAGTTTACTTCAAGTTTTCTATGACCGGATGTTAAACAAATTTCCAAGTTGCCACATAACCGCGGGCACGGCTTCTCGAAAAGATTTAACCCTGCAGGGGTGCTCCAACTCATCCATCACAAACTAACCACACGTTGCATTGGAACTCCTCAACTGCGAGACGACCCGTAGTATTAGAGGAATTCCGATGGAAATTCTCAACCACGAGATAGCCCGAAGTGTCCTCGAAATCCCGCGCACAAGACATTCGAGAAAGGTAAAACAAATCCAGCAAGACCGCCCGACGAGCCGACAATCCCGATAGGAGCCACGTATCTCGTTCTCAGGGCATGGTGGATGAGCTACGCGTACAATGGCCTGATAGAAATCTCCCGAGTTGCCCCGGGTTGGCCCCGCACAGTGCTCTATTTTGGACCAACACTCATGAGGAGCACTGGCCCGGGTTGTTGATTAATTATCCGCGGGTGCCGGCGGTTCCTTGTGCATTTTATTAGTTATTAGGCAAATGTAGTACCAATGTTGGGCCTTGCCAGAAGAGTTTTATCCCAAAACGAAAATCAGGGGGGTCCCCACAACAACCCCAAGCATGTTAGGAGGGCTCAATATGGAACATAACACCGGTAGACAAGTAACTAGGGCGGCAAAAGTGGAACAAAACACCGAACAAAAGGCCAAGCCTTCCACCTTTTACTAAGTATATATGTGCATTAAATTAAATAGCAACAATATTGTGATATCTCAAAATTATCCATGTTGGCACATGGAAACAACTTGCACCTGCAACTAGCAACGCTATAAGAAGGGTTGAGCAAGCGGTAACATAACCAAACAATGGTTTGCTGGGATCTGGAGGGGTTACAAGCTTTTCATGGCAATTTGTGAGGCTTGACAAACAAGTGGTAGGTAGTGAGACATGGAAATAGAAACGAGACATCTAGCATGGCAATGATAGTAGTGGTATCCAGGGAAATGGTGATCTTGCCTGAGATCCCGCTTGGAAGAAGAACGAATCCGTGAAGTAGATGTACCAACATAGTCGAACGAATCCTCACACTCCGAACGCTTTCGGAACTCTATCGAGAAGAAGCAATCCAGAAACAATAATCAACACATGATAAACACCACAACATATGCATGGCATGATGCACAGACAAATATGATGCATGTCCATACGATTATGCAAGGCATGGCAAAGCACAACAATCTAATGCTACACATTAAGTGAAGCTCGATATGCAACGAGTTGCATATCGACGAAACTCCACGTTCAATTCTTATGTTCGATCTCGTTTAACTATTCAACAATATTAAATGTTGTTAAACATGGCAAGAGGTGAAGCATAAATAAACTACACTATCTACGCATCTTAAATTAGGTCGTAAACAACCTATAGCATTTCCGAAACGACCCCATATGCAATTTTAGAAATTGGTCCAGGTCTGTCCTAAACATATTTTATATTTGCTAAACTGTTGGTCCATGATATTCTACACGTTTTTCTAGTCAAGTTACATATGTGGATCATTTTAAACGGAGCTACGGTTAATTAGTTATGCAACAAACCAATTTAGCATGCTATTAGGCAAGTTTAATTCAAACAACAACTTAAATGTTTTAACATGCATGAGGATGACATGAACAAATATTATGTATTTTTATGAAAGCATTGGCATGAATATGATATGATGCATTTTGTAGCCATGGAGGAAAGAAAGGGGTCCCATGGCGGCGATAATGAAAACGATGCTACAGCAACGTTCCGGTTCCGGCAACTTGTTGAGATGACGGTGCAAAAGCATAAGTGTGGTTGTGAGTGAGTCATGCAAAAGTGACGAGTGGGGTGCTCCTGGTTTCCGCGTACCCACATGACGAGGGCATGGCAACGAGTAACGTGAAAGTGAAAACACCCGACGAGGTACCTGCAACTATCATGGCATCTACGAAACGTACACCGTCTCATCTCAACAACAATGCATTCGTCCACGGGCGGTCGTCTCGGTGGTTATACCTTCGGAGCGTGCAATTTGAAGCGAATCGAGTCGATGCGGTGTAGATGAAGTAGACGATCTTGCGAGGGTCGTAGTGGAAGTAGTGGTACACAGGTCGTCGTGGGAAGTAGTCATATTCGGCAACGGTAGTCGAGGTTCGGGTCTTCCGAGACTTGGCGTCTGTGTAGTCGATCTTGGCGTATCCGAGCGTAGAGGTACTTGGTGCCAAAGTGATCTTCGGGGTACTTGGTGTGCAGCAAGCAACGGAGTGGTGGTTCGTTGAAAGAAGGTCTTGGGGTTGCCTCTTGCGATCATGACGGCCTTCGCGAACAACGACAACGGGCATCAACTTGGTGTTGTTTTGGCCACGGTGTGGAGGTCTCGGAGCAGAGGCCAAAATGAACAGCTTGAGGGAGATGTAAGCTAACTTGTGGTGGTCAAAGGGCAGCAGCGCTCGCATGGCAGCAACACAAGATCGCCGGAGGCACCTACAGGAGCAACCCAGGGCATGACATGGCGTCGTGCTGTTCCCGGCGTCCATGGAAAAGGGCGACCGGAGGGGAAAACACGGAAGAGGTGAGGCACTGGAGGCAACGGGCGACTGCAACGGCGGGACGGCGAGCTCGGGATGTAGGAGAGGCGGACGACGGAGCAAGGTGGAGGCACGCGACCATGGCAGGACAGAGAGGACTCGGGATCGTCCGGGCCGGGGTAGGGGCGGCGCTTGTAAGCGAAGAGGGTGCCATGGTGGGCTTGGTCGACGGCCAGAGGAAGGAGACCACGGGTCGGGATGCGGCAGGAGGTCGGGCGACAACGCGAGCTGCTCGAGGCGGACCTGCAAGACGGCGTGAGGAAGGAGCAGTCTTGGGCGCTGGTGGCCAGCCATGGAAGCACGGCGCGAGCTCACTCGCGAGGTCCGGCAGTAGCGGCCATGGATGTGATCCGCGAGGTGGCCATGGCAGGAGGCAAGGCGCGAGCGGGGAGGCGGCTCGATGCTCGGACGCGGAGAGGCGAGCAGGCAAGGTCGCCGGGGCGCGGGCGACCTGGACAGCGATGGCGGCTCGGGGGAAGGAGGCATGGGGGCCTTGCTCCTCCTGGCATCGAATGCGTGGGTGTGTGTGCAGGTGACGGCGCAAGGAGGAGCTGTCGAGAGGAGGACGAGGGGATCGAGGAGAGGGAGTGTGTTGGTCGGGGCTGGCTAGGGTTATAGGTTTAGGTGGGCCTTAGGGGATGGTTGTGCCGGCCTGGTTGTAGGTTTAGGGGCCCAGCTGAGCTGCTCTCTCTCTCTCTCTCTCAATTCTCTAAACAACAAAAAAACAGAGATTGAGAGTAAGAAAGAGAGGGCTAGGAAGAGAGTTTGGACATGGGGCTAATTTTCCGGACTCGCAAAAAAGAGGCTTGACCCAAGAAAATTAAGAGTGGGCATGTGTATGAAGTGGAATTCGAACACATTTGAATTAAATTCAAATGGGTTGAATAGAAAGTGGGTGCTGAGAAGGTCCACAAGATGTTGAGAATTTTCGAGGGGCTGCAATAAATGGAAAAAGAATTTTGGAGAAAAGTTTGGAGAACAAACTTGAAGCCAAAAGGCATGGGATTTATTTGCAAGTGTGGTATGGTTAAATCCAAGTTAATGGAATATTTATTTTATCTCCCTAAAATATTGGGAGGATATTGTTATAATGAGAAAACACCATGTGCATTTCCCTCAATTTAAATGGATCAAGGATCCATACAATTTATTTATTTAAGTTGCAAAATTAGTGAGATGATGGCATGATGACATGATGAAATGATGCGATGCAAAATTAAATAACTACAATAAGCAATATAACAAATATTATGGAAAGGATCGGTCTCGGGCTGTTACAACTCTCACCCACTTACAAGAGATCTCGACCCGAGATCTTAGAATGAGAAGAGAAAGAGAAAGAGGAAATGAATAGGTAAAACTTAGTTGCTTCTTTGATAAACGAGTGAAGGCAACGAACCTTGAAGCATGCAAGGAGATGAAGAATGACACGAGGCACAAGCAAGAGTTCAAAAGAAATTTGGGCAACCCTTTGGTTGAATCATAAGCAAGACTTGATATGATGGAAAGAAATTGAAAAGAGAGCCACAAACTCTGGTTAAATGATTAAGCTAAGAAATGAACATGATGTTAACAAAGTTAGAGGATAAGACGAAGAGATCAACATGAATCAAGAATGCCTCCAGAACGAAATAATAGAAGCTAGATCATTGGAGAGAAAAGCACGGAGAAGAAAATGACACTTCTACCACACTGAATTGAGAAGCAGCCTCACAGAGAAGGATTGAACGGAGTTCTTGGAAAATCAACAACGAAAAGAAAAGGCTTGTTGTGGGCTTATGGGAAACATCTCAAAATTTGGAGGTGACAACCGGCCACTAACAGAAACAGAGATTGCTTGGAAGCAACAAGATATGCAAAACTTCTTTCACCAAGAGGATACATCGAGAACTTGGATCATTGATAAACACCATGATAGCAACAATCCTTAGGAAACACTTTAGGTGAAAACCAATCCAAGATAGCTCCAATGAAGACAAATGGGTTTACATATCTCATTCTTGATAGCTTCTCTTCGAGACTCCTCATGAATCAAGAATGATATAAAACCAACTTAAAAGATAAGGGAGAAAGAATTGCACTTTGAAATGCAAGAGAAAGAATACTTGAGCTCTTCGAACAAGAATCATGAAGAACACTTCGAGAATGAATTAAATCCTTGATGAACCACCATGATAAATCTTCGTATACGAAAGAATGAAGGTTGAAAAGAATAAGATTATGACCTTCCTAGATTTAGATGAAGCTTCGCGATGGGGTGCTTGAGAAAACTTGGAACTCCGGGAAAGAAAAGATAAACAACTTAGAATTGAGAATTTGATAAGATGAACAACTCCGGAAGAAGGATTGAAATCATCTCAAGGAAACAAGAATAAGAATTATGTTATGCTTATCCTTCTTCAAGTTAAATTGATGACAAGCAATGTATTTGTCATGCCACTTATTCTTCTTGAAAGGGATTGAAGTGAGGTATAAGCTTGAAGAAGTCTTCACGAAGCGCCGGTATGAATTCACAAACGAATGAGGATACCATGAATGAATGGAGATACAAGAGAACGAAGAGATCACGATCCAAGGCACCAGGATAATGGAGATACGAACGAAGAGACAACAATTGAGAAGAATTGGAGAACGAAAGCTGAAAGTTGAGAATGAAGAAATCTCTAGAAATGATGGCCTTCGGAGGATCGAGAATGAAAACAAGTCTAAAATGCTCCGGATAGATATGGAAGGGATTCCTCACGAATGGAAACAATTCGGGTGGATAGCATGAAGCTTTAACCATGAATCTTCATGAGAATGAACAAAGATTTAAGAGAAACACTCCTTCGGTCTTCAACGATGAGAATGATGACGAGAAACAACACCAAGAATTACTGAGACACTCCGGAACAATGAATAAGGAAAGGTTGAGCCAATGATGAAAATGATTTAGCAGCGATATTCGAGAAGGAATATGACTAATGAAAAACATTCTTACGTCATATTTGAAAAGAACTAGAGGACATCTCCGGAAAAGATTAGAAGAATCAAGTAAGATCCTGGGGAAAACCTATGGGTTATGGGCCCACTCAAAGAGAACACCGTTGAAACAATTGGAAAAGAGATGGCACGTTGCAAATTAAGAAGTTGATGAGGTGAGAACCTCGAGTTAACTTGAAAGGATTTGACGATAACACGAATCTTCTGAGATAACTTGCTACTCCGAATAGATTAGAGAGATGAATAAACAAGAGAGACTTAGATAAGAATTTCGAACACGGGAAAACATTTGACAGATTAAAGGATATGATGAGCATCGAGAGATTGGATTGAATCCACCGGAGAAGAACGAGAACAAAGAATGATGAACTTGAAACTCTTGAGAATCTTCACAAGGAATCGCCGGATACAATATGGAAGAAAAGATAGCGGAAGCATCACATAAATAGAAAGTCACTTGGATGAGAATTCAATCAAGGAAGAAAAAGGGTGGGAGGGTGGGCAAAAGAAAAAGACAACTTAGACGGATGAAAAGAACTCGAGGATGAAATAAGAGGATAGATCTTGCGAATATTGGAAAAGATTGAATTCACTTGGAGAGAAGCACTCCGGATGGAAAGGAATTGACATGACAATTTGATTGAGCAAAAGGATTAACATTCCCATAGAATTATGATAAGACCGCTTAGAAAAGATATGAAATCAACGTTTGACGTCGAAGCAACTCGAATTACTATATTCCAACAAAACAAAGGATGAGGTTTCTAAAACAAGCCGGAAACAAATACATAACCCATTTGCATTTGTTGGAAGGATAATCCTAGGTAACTACTTGAATTCCCACCTAAGAACTCCCGAAATCTTTCTGGTTATGCAATCTGGTCCAACGGATACACGGATAAATTACTGAATAAATCACTCAACTCCTAGCAATAATACTACCCACCGTGTATCACATCCGTCAACACAAAACCAGAGAAACATCGGAAACTCATCTACCTTAGACCCTCATAATCACAACGATACTAAACATGGCACTACATGTGATCCCGCTCCCCAATACTGGGTGCCGCCACAGTCTTCACACCACGAATAGTATTGAAGCAATTTCGAACATCCGCGTCCTGAGATACTAAGGAAACTAAACGATAACGATGTGTCAAGAACCCCTTGGAGCTCTACTCCTCGGAAACAGGAGGCACCAAGTACAGAATTCCGTCACATCGGCATCATAGAGGTTCCAAAATACCCGTGTGATCATAAAAAAATTTGAGTGAGAAGAGGGATGCATTAAAATTCCTACGTCAGGATTCCTTACCAAAGCATAGAAGAGGAGTAAAAAGAATCCTACTCTCTGAGATAACAAGACTCAAAATAAAAAAAATTAGACTCGACTCGGCCAATTTCGATCAATCAAGGGGGCTCCTAGGTCGGTACGGCTCTGATACCAACTAGTAATGCCCAAGATGCAATCGTATCCTTATTTCGGCTCGAGGGCTTCGACAGGGATGGAAGCGCATCTCGTCGTTTCGCAAGAATGGATATCATTACAAGTACATGTAAAGAAGAGATGAGTATATGGAATTGGCTTACATTCGCCACAAGCTAAATCATGATCACATCAATACAACAACATATTCTGTCATCATACATAAGAGCAGGGTCCGGCTACAGACGAAATCAAACGATAAAAGCGACATCCATCCTTGCTATCCCAGGCTGCTGGCCTGGAACCCATCCTATGATCGAAGAAGAAGAAGAATTCCAAATCAAACAAGCATCGCTCTCACGTCAATGCATCGCATTACCTGTACCTACAACTTTTGTTGTAGTAATCTGTGAGCCACAGGGACTCAGCAATCTCATTTCCAAGGGTATCAAGACTAGCAAAGCTTAATGGGTGAGGTATGGTTAAGTGGTGAGGCTGCAGCAAGCACTAAGCATTTGTTTGAGTGCCTAACTTACGAGTACAAGAATAAGGGGGGGTGATCGTCGCACAAACGGACGTGAACTAGTAATGATCACTAAGTGATCCTGAACACCTACTTACGGTCAAACATAACCCCACCGTGTTCTCTTTCGGAGCAGGCCTCACGAGAAGAGACGGTCATGGTTACGCACATGGTTGGTGTATTTTATTAGAGTTTACTTCAAGTTTTCTATGACCGGATGTTAAACAAATTTCCAAGTTGCCACATAACCGCGGGCACGGCTTCTCGTAAAGATTTAACCCTGCAAGGGTGCTCCAACTCATCCATCACAAACTAACCACACGCTGCATTGGAACAAATCCCGCGCACAAGATGTTCGAGAAAGGTAAAACAAATCTAGCAAGACCGCCCGACGTGCCGATAATCCCGATAGGAGCCTCGTATCTCGTTCTTAGGGCACGGCGGATGAGCTACGCATACAGTGGCTTGATAGAAATCTCCCGAGTTGCCCCGGGTTAGCCCCGCACAGTGCTCTATTTTGGACCAACACTCATGAGGAGCACTGGCCCGGGTTGTTGATTAATTATCCGCGGGTGCCGGTGGTTCCCTATGCATTTTATTAGTTATTAGGCAAATGTAGTACCAATGTTGGGCCTTGCCAGAAGAGTTTTATCCCAAAACGAAAATCAAGGGGGTCCCCATAACAACCCCAAGCATGTTAGGAGTGCTCAATATGGAACATAAAACTGGTACACAAGTAACTAGGGCGCCAAAAGTGCAACAAAACACTGAGCAAAAGGCCAATCCTTCCACCTTTTACCAAGTATATATGTGCATTAAATTAAATAGCAACAATATTGTGATATCTCAAAAATATCCATGTTGGCACATGGAAACAACTTGCACCTGCAACTAGCAACGCTATAAGAAGGGTTGAGCAAGCGGTAACATAGCCAAACAATGGTTTGCTGGGATGTGGAGGGGTTAGAAGCTTTTCATGGCAATTTGGGAGGCTTGACAAACAAGTGGTAGGTAGCGAGACATAGCGATAGAAACGAGACATCTAGCATGGCAATGATAGTACTGGTATCGAGGGAAATGGTCATCTTGCCTGAGATCCCGCTTGGAAGAAGGACGAATATGTGAAGTAGATGAACCAACGTAGTCGAACGAATCCTCACACTCCGAATGCTTTCGGAACTCTATCGAGAAGAAGCAATCCGGAAACAACAATCAACACATGATAAACACCACAACATATGCATGGCATGATGCACAGACAAATATGATGCATGTCCATACGATTATGCAAGGCATGGCAAAGCACAACAATTAAATGCTACACATAAAGTGAAGCTCGATATGCAACGAGTTGCATATCGACGAAACTCCACGTTCTTATGTTCGATCTTGTTTCACTACTCAACAATATTAAATGTTGTTAAACATGGCAAGAGGTGAAGCATAAGTAAACTACACTATCTAGGCATCTTAAATGAGGTCGGAAACAACCTATAGCATTTCCGAAACGACCCCATATGCAATTTTAGAAATTGGTCCAGGTGTGTCCTAAACATATTTTATATTTGTTAAACAGCAATATAAAGTGCACCATGATATCTACACATTTTTCTAGTCAAGTTACATATGTGGATCATTTTAAACGGAGCTACGATTAATTAGTTATGCAACAAACCATTTTAGCATGCTATTAGGCAAGTTTAATTCAAACAACAACTTAAATGTTTTAACATGCATGAGGATGACATGAATAAATATTATGTACTTTTACGAAAGCATTGGCATGAATAAGATATGATGCATTTTGTCGCCATGGAGGAAAGAAAGGAGTCCCATGGCGGCGATAACGAAAAGGATGATGCAGCAACGTTCCGGTTCCGGCAACTCGTTGAGATGACGGTGCAAAAGCATAAGTGTGGTTTTTAGTGAGTCATGCAAAAGTGACGAGCGGGGTGATCCTGGTTACCGGGTTCCCACATGACGAGGGCATGGCAACGAGGAACGTGCAAGTGAAAACACCCGTCGAGGTACCTGCAACTATCATGGCATCTACGAAACATACACCGTCACATCTCAACAACAATGCATTCATCCACGGGCGGTCGTCTCAGTGGTTATACCTTCGGAGCGTGCAATTTGAAGCGGATCGAGTCGATGCAGTGTACATGAAGTAGACATCATCGCCACGGTGGTAGTGGAAGTAGTGGTACATGGGTCGTCGTGGGAAGTAGTCGTACTCGGCAACGGTCGTCGAGGTTCGGGTCTTCCGAGACTTGGCGTCCGTGTAGTCGATCTTGGCGTATCCGAGCGTAGAGGTACTTGGCGCCAAAGTGTTCTTCGGGGTACTTAGTGTGCAGCTAGCAACGGAGTGGTGGTTCGTTGAAAGAAGGTCTTGGGGTTGCGTCTTGCGATCATGACGGCCTTCGCGAACAACGACAATGGGCATCAACTTGGTGTTGTTTTGGCCACGGTGTGGAGGTCTCGGAGCAGAGGCCAAAATGAACAGCTTGAGGGAGATGGAGGCTGACTTGTGATGGTCAAAGGGCAGCAGCGCTTGCATGGCAACAACACAAGATCGCCGGAGGCACCTACAGGAGCAACCCGGGGCATGACATGGTGTCGTGCTGTTCCCGGCGTCGTGGAAAAGGTCGACCGGAGGGGAAACACGGAGGAAGTGAGGCACTAGAGGCAACGGGCGACTGCAATTGCGGGACGGCGAGCTCGGGACGTAGGAGAGGCGGACGACGGAGCAAGGTGGAGGCATGCGACCATGGCAGGACAGAGAGGACTCGGGATCGTTCGGGCTAGGGCAGGGGCGGCGCTTGCAAGCGAAGAGGTTATCATGGCGGGCTTGGTCGACGGCCAGAGGAAGGAGACCACGGGTCGAGATGCGGCAGGAGGTCGGGCGGCAACGCGAGCTGCTCGAGGCAGAGCTGCAAGATGGCGCGAGGAAGGAGGAGGCTTGGGCGCTGGTGGCCAGCCATGGAAGCACGGCACGAGCTCACTCGCGAGGTGCGGCGGTAGCAGCCATGGATGGGATCCGTGAGGTGGCCATGGAAGGAGGCAAGCCGCGAGCGGGGACGCGGCTCGATGCTCGGACGAGGAGAGGCGAACAGGCAAGGTCGCCGGGTGGCAGGCGACCTGGATAGCGATGGCGGCCCGGGGGAAGGAGGAACGGGGGCCTCGCTCCTCCTGGCATCGAATGCGTGGGTGTGTGTGCAGGTGGCGGTGCAAGGAGGAGCTGTCGGGAGGAGGACGAGGGGATCGAGGAGAGGGAGTGTGTTGGTCGGGGCTGGCTAGGGTTATAGAGTTAGGTGGGCCTTAGGGGATGGTTGGGTCGGCCTGGTTGCAGGTTCAGGGGCCCATTTGAGCTGCTCTCTCTCTCTCAATTCTCTAAACAACAGAAAAACATAGATTGAGAGTAAGAAAGAGAGGGCTAGGAAGAGAGTTTGGACATGGGGCTAATTTTTCGGACTCGCAAAAAAAACGCTTGACCCAAGAAAATTAAAAGTGGGCATGTGTATGAAGTTGAATTCGAACACATTTGGATTAAATTCAAATGGGTTGATTAGAAATTGGGTGCTGAGAAGGTCCACAAGATGTTGAGAATTTTCGAGGGGCTGCGATAAATGGAAAAAGAATTTTGGAGAAAAGTTTGGAGAACAAACTTTAAGCCAAAAGGCATGGGATTTATTTGCACGTGTGGTATGGTTAAATCCAAGTTAATGGAATATTTATTTTATCTTCCTAAAATATTGGGAGGATATTGTTATAAAGAGAAAACACCATGTGCATTTCCCTCAATTTAAATGGATCAAGGATCCATACAATTTATTTATTTAATTTGCAAAATTAGTGAGATGATGGCATGATGACATGATGAAATGATGCGATGCAAAATTAAATAACTACAACAAGCAATATAATAAATATTATGGAAAGGATCGGTCTCGGGCTTTTACATTGGGCTTTACCCTTTCATAAAATTCATTGCTTTCCCTAGCCCTCCTGAGGAGGCCTAGGCCCCAGGGTCGTACATGATTGGTTTTCATCGATTGGCCCGGCCTAGAAGCCTCCAACGGTTTCCTCATTTAGAGATCTATGTAAGGGAGCTTTCCCTAAATTTTTTAGCTCCGATTAGCACTTTCCTCCTTGGGTTCTTCTCCCAGTGCCTCTGTTCCCCCACTATAGTGCTTCCGAACTGTCACTTCTCTGCAGCAGCATTCATCTCCAGAGCACTCTAGAGCTTATTCCTCCATGGCCAACATCCCCATTGATCCTAGGCCTTTTGTTCCGCATGGCTTCAAAATCCAGCACATCGATGGGCATAATGGAGTGACGGGGGTGGTCATCCCTCATCGGCAGTGTCGTCACGAGGACTGGTCCATTGCCACCATCCATCTGATGCCAGTCGACGCTCGTTTCCCCAATGTAATAGAAGTGTTCGAAGAGTTCATTGTTCTTCATAAGCGCCTTGGGTTACGTGATATTTAGAGATGTCCGTTTGGCAAGGGTTTTGTGTGCTTGACTCATGTCAGAGATAGGGACAAATTGGTACTGGATATCCCCCATGCATTTGGCGATGTGTTCATCTCCTTCTCCAAGCATGATGAAGGAGAAACCATGAAAGGGTTTATTTCAATCAAGTTGTTTGGTTGTTGGTTAGAGGAGTTCCTTTTGATTTCCGCAACACAGAGGACCTGATTCGTGCTGTTAGTCGATTAGGTAGACTGGTTTCTTGGGAAAAAGAGGATTATTCCTAAAAGTCTGGAGATTATTCCTAAAAGTTAGAGTCATGACTCTGGAGATTATTCCTAAAAGTCTTCGTTGGCGTGAAGGAGATCATTTTAAGAGGATGGGTAGTCTTCTTCTGTTGAAGTTCTGACTAGTAAACTGTTGGGGGGCTACTGATGAGGACTCTATCCCTCCTAAAAATGTGGACCCACACCCCATGCCTAATCAGAGTTTGGAGGCCCATGATTTGCATCAAGCTTCTCTTGAGGATCCCATTGCCCTACAGCAAGATGAACCCTGGGAGCAAGATGATAACTGGGCCCTGCAACAACCTTTTCACCATAATGTTGCAATGCATGACCTGCTTGATGTTGTGCAACAAGAAGAAATGGTTGGGGCGGATGGTGAAGAACTCATGCCTGCTGACAGTGGTAACAACAACCTTACCTCTGATATGTCTTTCTCTGAAGGAGATAACTTTTCTCCACTAGGTGGTGGTTTGCTGCCTGATAACCTAGCACCCGCTCCTATTGAAGGTGTCCTGGGAATTGGAATGCAAAACATATTGCTTGCTTACCTGCCTGAGGAGGATGATCTCCCTCCCCCCATGGACAACCCTGCACCCCCTCTTGTGGTGGCTATTGTTTAGGCCCTTGTTGCTACAGTTTTGGATGCCCCTCTTGCTGCAGTTTTGGAAGCCCGCTGCTATGATTGATAATGAGAATATTCCAGTTGTGGATGGTGCTGCTGCTCAAGATATACCTGATGCAGTTAACAAAAAACATTGTTGTTGCAGCACAGGACAATTTTGTGGTGGCGAGCTCAATGGTTGCAGTGTCAGTTCAGCCTCCAAAGGAATTTGTGCCGTTCTCTAAAGCCAGCTCTAGTATTGTTGTTGTTCCTGTGTGTGACACACAAAAGATTGCCCCACCTTCCCTTGTGGTGAACCTTGAGGGGCCCACGCCTGACATGCATGTGAACACAACTAGAGGCAGCCTGCTCCCCTTACCCAACATGGAAAGTTTGCCTGCTACTTCTGGAGGTAATTGGGTAGACTAAATTAATGAACATTTTCATTGTGCTCCTTCACTTATGGGATTAAAGCATATTCAATTAAATGTTGTTGCTAATAATGAAACTGCTCTCTCAGCGAAGGGATTGTTGCTCTAGAAAAACAATTTGCAGAGAAGCCCTTGGAGGGCCACAACATTTTCTCTGTCAACATTCCAGTAAGTTGGTTCAATTTTATTGTTCACCTTCTTATGACCCCTGATAAATTTGGATGGACTATTCATATGTTAAAATCACCTCTTTGGGAATTGCTATTTCATGATGACGGTAAAGAGGAAGTCATTCTGTTAGATATACCTGATAAGTGTACAACTTCTCATGCTCCTGTATGTCAGATGGCACCTGACAGTCAAAGGATGGCTGGTGTCGGTGTACTAAGAAACAGGGTCCTTAACACCCTGACTTGCGCACCAGACACCACAGCTTCCAGCCCGGCAAGATCTTGCCGAACAAAAACATTCCTCCAATTAAGACAAGCGAAGACCAAGTAAGCCCGGCTAGACGCCTTGTCAGGGGCTCAAGGATGCGCGTGCCCGCCAAGGACCCCGCCACCAAGATCTAGCTCCACGTCGCCAGGCTGGTTGTCTACATCGACCAGGTGGCGAGCGGGCAGGCGGAAAGGTGGAACCGACCGGGGCGCGTGGCAGCATGGGGGGATTTACAGCAGCTTTAACGATACATGTTCCATGGCGTGGTGAAAGAATAGAAGGTAGATGGGCGGACTGCACAGAAGGAGAGGCAATCTTTGCCGGGAGACGTTGCCAGCTTGACACCTCACGGTGCATTCAATGCGTCTGTCCTAGTCCATCAGGGTTAGGTATTTCCCACTACCACCTCTGCTGACACTCTGCCAGAGGGCAGTATCCACTGTTCACCAGATGTAAAGACCAGTTTGCCACTGTGATAACCCCTTAGTCTATAAAAGGAGGCCCATGGCTACCTTTACAAAGGTTGACACTCTATTCATTCTACACGCGTAGCTGCACTCCCAAGGCACCTCTTGTCGGGGTTGTTGCGACCTGTATTGTGAACGCTCATAAACCACAAGAACACAAGACGTAGGGTTTTACGCTTCGGCAGCCCGAACCTGTCTAAATCCCGCGTACGCAGGAATCAGTGATGTTGTTTGCGTGTTAGGGACCTCCCCGCCTAATCACAAAGGGTCCTTGTTGGGCCAATAGATGGTCGTACCCCGACATCTTTGGCGCGCCAGGTAGGGGGAGAGGGATCTCTTACATGAACCTTCGCTAATCTCAGCGCACCTTCATCAGCAGCTTCATCGACGCCCATGGCCGCCAAGAAAGCCAAGGGCGCCGCGACACCTGTTGCGACCACATCCAAGCTACCATCTCAGGCAGCCGTTGGCGGTGCCGACGGAGGCGACCCCCACGCTCACCACGCCGGTGAGCGCAGCCACAACAACACGCAAAATTCCGCCAGTCATGTCCCGGACCCCGCTATCATAGAGACGTGGGACGCGCCAAAGGCATCGGGGGCTGATGCCGAGGCAGCGGAGGCCGCGGCCGTGGCTGTAGCAGCGGCGAGCTGGGGCGGCACGCGAACGACGCCCCCGCGCATCCTTCCCAAGGCACGCGGGGCCAAGCTCGACAGCAACCTCCTGGGGAAGATGGGCGGCGTGCGAAGGTGCAGGTGGACGCTCCTCCTGACAATGTCAAGAGTAAGAGTGCCACCCAGCCTCGCGCCGCTCCATGCCCAGAACCGCAGAAGAAACTCTAGCGTAGGCGCAACTGTTGCTGAACTTCCCGCCTGCGCCGGAGAACATGGAAGACTGGAGGGCGACCATACAGAGTTTGTTGAGCTTCGCGAACCACGACAAGCCGGAGGGGGCAGGACCGTCGCGCGCATGCCAAGCGGCTCCGGGGGACCTAGTCACCGGACGCAACGCTGGCGGGGCACCCACGGTCCAATCACCTCCCCAACGAACCTCCCGCCGGACCAATGTACAAGACGTGGTGTCGTACACCTCGCCGGACCCGCGGCGAGACCAAGATCGACGCCAAATCCTTATGCCTGCACGACCATCGAAAGACGGCGCGAGACTCGCCGTCAATCTAACGGCCGCGTGGACCGTGCCGTCGACGGACTCATGCCGAGGGCGCCCGGCAGCCGACCCTACAAGGTCGGATGCCCGGCGTTCACCCGTGAGTTGCGGCAAGTTCGCTGGCCTTCTAGTAGGGCGTTCATACCCGAGCTGCCCGACAAATACGACGGCAAAATCAGTCCCTCAGAGTTCCTCGGCATCTACACCATCGCCGTGCAGGCTGTCGGCGGACGGGACGAGAAGATACTCGCCAACTACTTTCCGCTGGCGCTCAAGCCCCACGTGAGGAGTTGGCTGATGAACTTGCCGGAGGGGTCCATCTCATCTTGGGCAGACCTATGCAACCAGTTCGTCGGCGCGTACCATGGGGTCCTCCAGCTCCCAGGGCAGCCCAGGAACTTGCACGTGCTTCCCCAGAGGGACGGCGAGACCCTCCGCAAGTACATCGAGAGGTTCAGCCGCATACAACACAACATCACATACATCCACCCCGCCACCGTGATTGCCGAGTTCCACACGAACATGTGCAATCGGCAGATGCGGGAGGAGATGATCATCAACAAGGTGCGAGATGTCGCCGAGCTATACGCTCTAGCTGACAAATGCGCGCGCGCTAAAGAGGGGAGGAGACTCCCCGGAAAAGACGTTGTCCCGGAGGTCAACTCCGATGACGATGACGCGTCAGCTTCCAAGAAGAAAGGTCGGAAGTGCAACAAGAAGCGCAAGGGAAAGGCAGTGATGGTTGTCGAAGGGGGCGGAAACCCCGACGACGCCAAGAAGGCCAAGTCCAAGGGGTCCGGCAAGAACGTTGTCGTGTGCTCCGGACACGACGAGGCTGCGGCGGGGGAGAAGACTAGAGCCATACTACAAGATCCACCTCACCAAGAGCCACGACATCAACAGTTGTCGCTAAGTAGAACAACTTGCTGAGAAGCAATGGCAAGAGTATGAAAGGCGCGACAAGGAGAAGGGTCAAGACGATGCGGGTGGCTTCGGGAAGAAAAACAGCGGTGGCCATGGCGGCCGCCGCGGCAAGGCCAAGCAGCAGAAGGAGAAACCCGCTAGAGGCCAAGGCAACAAGTCTGATGACAACGACGATGGCACGGACGAAGAAGAATCCGAAGACCCTGAGTTCCATAAGGCTGTGGACGCCATGTGCGTTGACGGAGGCGCATCTTTGCACTCCTCTCACCGGAAACTCAAGCAGTGGGTCCGTGAGATTAACGCGGTGGAACCAAAGGCGGAAGCAAGGAAACCCCTGAAATAGTCCAACACTCCCATCATCTTTGACGCTGAGGACCACCCTGACCACATCACCGCCGTCGGGTGCGTTCCATTGTTGGTATCACCAACAATACGCAACCTCAAGGTCACCAAGGTGCTGGTCGATAGTGGGGCCGGGCTGAATCTGATTTGGCCACATGTGATCAAGCGCCTGCAGATCCCTGACTCAGATCTCAAGCCGACAGGATCCTTCCAAGGGGTCAACCTGGGAAGATCTCATCCAAAGGGGGAGATAACTCTGCCGGTCACGTTCGGCAGTGAGCTCAACTTCAGGACAGAGAAGATTGTCTTCGACGTCGCGAAGATGTCTCTGCCGTACAATAGAATCCTGGGCCGACCGACGCTAGCAAAGTTCATGCCGGCGTCTCACCACGCCTACAATACACTTAGGATGCCAGGGCCGATGAGCGTCATCACCATCAAGGCCGACAAAAAGAACGCAGTCCTCTGAGTAGACAAGCTCTTCCGGGAGGCAGTAGTAGCGTCTGCCGACGAGGCACCCGCTCCTGTCGGCAAAGCTCCCGGGGGGAAGAAAAAGGATGAGAGCTCTGGCGAGTCTCATAAGAACTCCGGGAAGCGCACGACAGAGTGCAGCACGCCTGTCGAGGACTTACCAGAGACCTCTGCCACCAGGAGCAAGAAAGACAAGGTGACCGTTCCCAAGACAAAGCAAGTGACTGCGTGGGAGAATGGTGAGGGCAACACTTTCACCGTAAGTGCCACCCTCGACAGCAAATAGGAAAACGCGCTCGTCACCTTCCTGCGGGCGAATGTCGGTGTGTTTGCCTGGCAACCATCTGACATCCCCAGTGTTCCCAGGGAGGTGATTGAGCACCACCTTGTCGTTTGCCCCCATGCGTGCCCCGTCAAGCAAAAGGTCCGAACACAAGCATTAGAACGGCAAGAGTTTATTGCCGGAGAGATTAAGAAGCTAGAGGTAGCTGGTTTGATTAGAGGCGTGATCCACCCAACTTGGTTGGCAAATCCTATGGTTGTGCGCAAGGCAAACGGGAAATGGAGGCTTTGCATCGACATCACCGACGTCAACAAAGCCTGCCCAAAGGACCCATTCCCCTTGCCGCGCATTGATCAGATAGTGGACTCAACCACTGGCTGCGACCTGTTGTCCTTCCTTGACGCAAACTTTGGCTACCATCAGATCTTCATGGCCAAGGAGAACAAAGAGAAAATGGCGTTCATCACCCGCTGCGGGGCGTACTACTTCAGACGCATGTCGTTCGGGTTGAAGAGCGCCGGCTTCACATTTGCAAGAGCAGTCCACATTGGTTTAGGCCCACCACTACACAGGAATGTAGAAGCATACATGGATGACATAGTGGTCAAAACCAAGAACAAGGACACGCTCGTGCAAGACCTAGAAGAAACCTTTGCAAACCTGCGCAAGATCAACCTGAAGCTTAACCCCGAGAAGTGCATCTTCGGAGTCCCCTCTGGCAAGCTCCTTGGGTTCTTCGTCTCGCAATGCGGGATTGAAGCCAACCTCGCCAAGATCGAGGCAATTGAGCAGTTTGAGGCACCGAAGTGTATCAAGGATGTACGCCGTTTGGCGGGCTGCATCGCCGCCCTTAATAGGTTCATTTCCAAGTCCGCAGAGCATGCCTTGCCGTTTTTCAAGATTTTGAAGAAAGTGGGCCCAATCACTTGGACCCGGAAGCAGAGGCAACACTGCGGGATCTGAAGAAGCACCTGTCCTCAACACCAGTCCTAGTCACTCCTAAACCAGAGGAACCGTTGCCGCTGTACTTAGCGGCAATGAACCAAGTGGTTAGTGCTGCACTAGTGGCGGAGAAGGAAGCCGAGGGAGACGAGAAGTGTGTCTTCGGAGTCCCCTCTGGCAAGCTCCTTGGGTTCTTGGTCTCGCAATGCGGGATTGAAGCCAACCCCGCCAAAATCAAGGCAATTGAGTAGTTGGAGGCGCCGAAGCGTATGAAGGACGTACGACATTTGGCGGGCTGCATCGCCGCCCTCAGCAGGTTCTTTTCCAAGTCCGTAGAGCGTGCCTTGCCGTTTTTCAAGATTTTGAAGAAAGCAGGCCCAATGACATGGACCCCGGAAGCAGAGGTAGCACTGCAGGATCTGAAGAAGCACCCGTCCTCAACGCCAGTCCTAATCACGCCTAAACAAGAGGCACCATTGTTGCTGTACTTAGCGGCAACGAACCAAGTGGTTAGTGTTGCACTAGTGGCGGAGAGGGAAGCCAAGGGAGATGGGACGGAGGCCCCCGAGCTAGAAACAGACAAGCCGGAGTCAGACACAGATAAGATGCAAGGAGAAAATCAGCAAGTGGTGCGAAAGAAGAAGATGGTGCAGCGACAAGTGTATTTTGTCAGCTCCCGCCTGCACGGGGCTAGATCAAGATACTGTGGGATGCAGAAGATGCTTTTTGGACTTCTTATAGCCTCCCGGAAGATGTGCCACTACTTCCAAGCACACCACATCACCGTCGTCACCAGGTTTCTGATGCAGCGTATCGTGAGGAATCCAGAGGCGACCGGCAAGATCATCGAGTGGGCATTGGAGCTGGCCAGCTTCGATTTGAGCTTCGAGATCACGGTGACAATCCAGAGCAGGGCCTTGGCGGAATTCATAGCAGAATGAACGCCAACGCCAGGTGAATAAATACCTGAGACAGCACTCCCTGTCAAGGAAGCGCCTCAAGAATGGGTCATGTACTTTGGTGGAGCTTTTTCGCTGCAAGGCGCCAGTGCCGGAGTGCTACGCACTGGACCCACCGGAGAGCACCTCAAGTATGTGGTCCAGATGCACTTTCCTAGGGAGGAATTAACAAACAACACAGCTGAATATGAAGGGCTGCTGGCAGGGTTGAGGATAGCAACTGATCTTGCCATCAGAAAGCTAATAGTACGGGGAGACTCATAGCTTGTCGTTTGCCAAGTAAACAAGGAGTATCAGAGTCCCTTGATGGAAGCTTATGTCGATGAGGTGTGGAGATTAGAGGAGCAGTTTGACGGTCTGCAAATGGAGCACGTCCCCCATGCCGATAATGATATTGCCGACGACCTGTCAAAGAGAGCTGCGCAGAAGGTGCCTGTGGAACCATGTACTTTTGTCCTCTTATTGACAAAGCCCTCAGCCAACCCTGCAACGCGGCAGAGCAGGAAAAGAAAAGTCAGTTCAGGCGACCATCTTCCGGCAAAGCCATCAATGGCCGCCAAGAGGGTTGCCGGGAGCGATCACCCTCATGTCGGGGAACCACAAGCTCCGACAGACCCGAGGGTCTTGGTCGTAGAAGCTAGTGTTCCCGCGGCGGAAGAAATGCCCTTGGTCCTTGTCGTCGAGCCACAAGCTTCGACATGGGTGCAGCAAATAGTCCAATACCTCCAGATAAGAGACCTTCCAGAGGAACAAGAAGAAGCCGAAAGAGTAGCCCGGCGGTCAAGCATGTACCAATTCGTGGACAACACCTTGTACAACAGGAGGTCGAATGGCGTGAAGCTGAAGTGCATCCCTCGGGAAGAAGCACAGTAGCTGTTGGCAGAGATACATGAGGGGATTTGTGGATCCCACATAGGATCACGAGCCCTTGTCGGGAAGGCATTCCGGCAAGGCTTCTACTGGCCCACAGCTCTTCAAGATGCCTTGGCGATGGTGACAACATATGAAGCATGCCAATATCATGCCAAGCGGATACACCAGCACAAGCCCTTCAAATCGTACCGCTCTCCTGGACATTCTCGGTCTGGGGGCTCGACATCGTCGGCCCCCTCCCCCGTGCTACCGGGGGCTTCAAGTTCTTGTTCATCGCCATCGACAAGTTCACAAAGTGGACCAAAGTTGAGCCAGTGAGAAAGGTACGACACAGGCAGCAGTCAAGTTTCTCAGAGGGATTGTTTGCCGTTTCGGGGTCCCGAACAGGATCATCACCGATAACGGGACACAGTTCACCAGCAGCACTTTCATGCAATACTGCCAAGATATCGGCACCAAGGTCTGCTTTGCCTCGGTTGCCCACCCTAGGAGCAACGGGCAAGTAGAAAGGGCAAATGCTGAAGTGTTGTGGGGCCTCAAAACGAGAACTTTCGACAATCTGGGCAAGCACGGAAGGCGCTGGATTGATGAGCTGCCGACGGTTCTTTGGTCGATCAGAACGACGCCAAATCGAGCCACCGGTGAGACGCCCTTCTCCCTAGTTTATTGTGCTGAAGCAGTTCTACCCACGGAACTCACGTACGGGTCATCGAGAGTGTAGGCCTTTGACGAGGACACGAAGAGCGGCTAAGGCATGACGATGCCATACTCCTCGAGGAAGATCATCTCCAGGCCGCACTGCGTGTTGCTAGGTACCAGCAGGTCGTGGGCCGCTACCATAGCCGCACAGTGCGTGCCAGGATCGTTGAGGAAGGCGACCTTGTTCTTCGACGGATTCAGTCCGTGAAGAAGGGATCAAACAAGTTGACACCAAAGTGGGCAGGCCCTTACCGGGTGGTACGAGTCACCACGCCTAGCGCAGTCCGCCTGGAGACTGAAGATGGCACTCCGGTACAAAACTCGTGGAATATCGAGCATCTTCGAAAATTCTACCCGTGAGGCGCGGTTGCCGGGTCCGCCCGGCAACCCCTTTAGTGCACGTTATGTCGGAAGGGCATGTAATCCTTTGTACAAAGCCAGGCGATGACCCTGTGCATAGTTAATAAAAGCTAAGTATTCCGCATCCTTTTGTCAAAGTACACATTTATTTTGTGTATCTTTCATGACATATTGCGTAAGGGGGCTGTTGGAGCACCCAGGTCCCTTGCCTACTCTATTTTCTCTTCTTTCTTTTCCTCAAAAGTAGAAGGAACCCCGCGTGCAAGCCTTCCCGGGGTGAGTAACAGTGCGGGCACCTACGGAAGCGTTCGGCGGTAGGGGATGCGACGAGAAAAAGCTAAGTTGCACGACCCCTTCAAAAAAAATCGAGCTTTTTTCCTGTTGGTGTGGGAAAGCTTGCATGCTAAGGGCCCTTGTCAAGTTCGTTGCGCTTTTGGGTGCTGGAAGCATGCCCAACACCTAAGGTTGCCGCGGTAGAGATGGCAGGGTAGCCTTGCCAGAAGCAACTTCTTTATCAGGGTGCTCAGGATTTATCCTTAGAAGCGCCCGAAGGAAGGGTGTACGCACTGGAAAGCGCCCTTGGCGAGCGAAGAAACCCGAAAAACACATGAACGCAAGACCCTTTCATGGCAGGGAAGTGGACATTTATAAGACACATAAGCAAGCTCGTTGCCGTTTTTAAGGCTGCCCAATCTTTTCCCTTCATTTCATTACAGGGCTACATTGGGCACAGTTTAAATACAAAAGAAGAACGTCGGGCTCGGCTTAAATAAAAAAGGAGGACGCCAAGCCCGGCGACGGCAGCGACGGGGGCGGAACGGAGTACGACTTCCTATAACGTCCTTGTCAGCCTCCGAAGGGAAGGATGCCAAGCTCGGCGACGGCGGCGACGGGGTCATGACGGAGTACAATTTCCTCTAACGACCTCGTCGGCCTTCGGCAGGAGATCTGCCACTACGATGTGGCTGTTGATCCAGAAACGAGGTCTCATGGATAGATCCTCGTTCCCGGATCCCTACAACCCTAGCTATGACGCCATGCACGCCTAGTCGGACTCCTCCTGCTTGATGCCGAAGGTGCTGCCGTTGTCATCACTGTCGCTAGAGGAGTCATAGTCACTGGCGCTCGAGCTCTCCGCACAGCACTCCAAGCAGACGTCGGATGCCCCGAAGATCTTCACAAAGAGGGTGGCGGCGCCGTCGAACCTGAAGTGGAGGAGATGCCCGGGGCCAAGGCCAAGAGAGCGGGGGAATGACTTCCACCCCTGCGTCAGGAACATGGCACTGCCGGCGGAGAGGTCGACGGGCACCCAGGCGGGGCCGTTGCAGCAGCCATCCGCCCACAGCCATAACCCCTCGGGCGGGTTGCCTTCCATGGCCCAAGCAAACGGATCGGGGAGGCGCAGCCAGCTCCGGGGACATCGGGGTACCACCATGACAAACTCTAGCACCTCCTCCCCCGCGTGGATCCCCGCGTGGGGTTGAGGGAGAGGTGCGCCACCGAGACCGACGACACGGCCGCCATGATTCGGCGGAGCCGTCCAGCCACCGCGACCCCCGTGGGCCGACGGGGCCGCCTGCCCACGACCCATGGACGACGACTGTCCGCGGGAGCTGGACCTGACTCCCGCCATCATCACCATGATTCACATCGGGCTTTGCGGAGCGCCCCTTGCAACGCTGCCCGACCCACGAGCATGACCGCGGCCCCTCACCATCTCGAGGGGAACGGGTCGGGAAAGGTGACGGAAGACGAGGGAATAAGAAGACAATGGTCGAAGGATTGGGAGCAGAAGGGCGCGGACGAGTAACCCCCCCTCGGTCCTCCCCTCTTTATAGAGTCGGGGAAGGGGAAGGGTCGACTCTTCGCGACCTAGGCCGGACACGCACTGGCCCTCAGTTAGTACCCACGACCGCCCCTCTCAGCCAATACGAAACCCCGCGTGTGACATGCGTCAAGCGCGACGTGACGAGGGAGGTAGAGATGCTCGAGAAACACTGAAGGGCTTGGGAGTCAACTGTTCACCACCAAGCGCGCTATTGGGGTGACCATTTCGCTTCCCCGTGCGCGTGACCCCACGTGAGAACACGTGGCGCGAAGGAAGCACCGCTCCTTATTCAACGCGGTGCGGCTTTTGGGCGCGCACCCTCGGACGGCCGCCCCGCTCCTCCGCTCCCACGACCCGAAGTTACTGCGCCTCGTGGGAAAGGTAAGTAGAAATCATCATGATCCTAGAGAATTGCGGTCGCGTGTGCTTGTGCACTATTTTTGGGCCTAACCCAACAAATGTCGCAGACGCATCTGTGGCCCAGGCCCGAGGGCTCCTGTCGGTGTACTAAGAAACGGGGTCCTTAGCACCCTGACTTGTGCACCAGAGACCGCAGCCTCTAGCCCGACAAGATCTTACCGAACAGAAACATTCCACCAATTACGACAAGCGAAGACCAAGTAAGCCTGGCAAGACGCCTTGTCAGGGGCTCAAGGACGCGCTCGCCCGCCAAGGACCCCGCCGCGAAGCTCTAGCTCCACGTTGCCAGGCTGGTTGTCTACATCGACCAGGTGGCGAGCGGGCAGGCGGATAGGTGGAACCGGCCGACGCGCGTGGCAGCATGGTGGGATTTACAGCAGCTTTAACGACACCTATCCCATGGCGTGGCGAAAGAATAGAAGGTAGATGGGCGGACGGCGCAGAAGGAGAGGCAATCCTTGCCGGGAGACGTCGCGAGCTTGACACCTCACGGCGCATTCAATGCGCCTGTCCTAGTCCGTCAGGGTTAGGTATTTCCCACTACCACCTATGCTGACACTCTGCCAGAGGGCAGTATCCATTGTTCACCACATGTAAAGACCATTTTGCCATAGTGGTAACCCCTTAGTCTATAAAAGGAGGCTCATGGCTACCTTTACAAAGGTCGACACTTTGTTCATTCTACACGTGTAGCTGCACTCCCGAGGCACGTCTTGCCGGGGTTGTTGCGCCCTGTATTGTGAACGCTCATAAACCACAAGAACACAGGACGTAGGGTTTTACGCTCTGGCGGCCCGAACTTGTCTAAATCCCGCGTACGCAGGAATCAGTGATGCTCTTAGCGTGTTTGGGACCTCCCCGCCTAATCACAAAGGGTCCTTGCCGGGCTCATAGATGGTCGTACCCTGACAGCTGGTAATAAGGAGAATGCCGATGACTCCTCCAATCAAATGGAAACTTCTTCTCAGGAACTTCTTCAGCCTTTTGGTGTTGAAAACACAAAGAAAAGGAGGGGAGGAAAAACACCTCTCGTGGAAACAGAGGTAAGGAGAAGTGACAGAAATAAGAAAGATAATTGTGGTTTTAAAGGAAACTCCTGCTCAAATTCTAAGTGCTTGCCCTGTATTTCTGCTCCTCCTATTGGCCAATAAATTGTGGTAAAAATCTTACCTTCCTTTTGTAAGTTGGCTGATATGGAACTAGAAGAGAATCTATCAAAAAAGGCAAAGAGGAAGAATAAAGATGAGCTGGGCAAGGTGCACTTGTCCAAGGAGATGGAGGACAAAGATGTTGGTTCCCCATGATTAAGTGCACTTGCTGTATTTTGTTGTGTGGGAGGCTTGCTGAGGGTTGTTCCTCTTGTCCTACTTTTGGATGTATTATCATGTTATGTAAACCTTGGCTATATGCTCCCTCTAGGGGAAGTTCTAGGAGGGTTCTCCACTTTTTGACAATTAAGTTGGATATGTATGACGCTTGGATGAAATGTTTTCTTTGGTTTGTGATGGAAGGACAGGTACTGGTACCTGGCCATTGGATTGGTTCAAACTATGTTTTATATGAATAAGACAAATAAAAGTTGGAATATACTAAACTGGAATATAAGAGGAATCACCTCAGAAAAGAAGTTGTTAGCTCTAATGATAGAGGCAAGGGTCCCGATCTTTCGATGAGATGATAACTATCGATTTGGTGGCGATGACTTTGACGATCCGACTACAAACATGCACGACGTTGCGCCTTAGCAATCGCTAAACCAATCTCCAAGAGGTTATTGACCATGCCGGAGCATGATCAACCTGACCACGAAGGTCTATTCCTGCAAGCAATCGAAGAACAAGCAAGAATATGATAATGCAATCTGAATATTGCGAATATAGATGAAGTATTGATAAGGGTGGGGTTCCGAAAGCGGTCTTTGTCTGGTCGTTGGACACAAACGAAGTACACGAAGTTGCAATGGCTAACTTTCAACTAAACAAAACCCAAGTCTAAAACGATGCCCTAAGGGCTGTATATATGGGGGAATAGAGGGGGCTTTCATGGCCCCTTGGAGGAGGGGTCCGAAACCGGCCCTAACTTCGTTTCCCCACACATACGGACTCTAAAAACAACCTAATAAGTGGTATTTCAAAATTACATGGGCCTGGCCCAAAAATAATGTGACGCGGCACCTATATTAGCCTATGGACGAAATTTATGAAGTGGCATCTTGTATATTTTGTCCAAGCCTCCAAGCACTCCTTATGGTGGCTTCAAAGTGTGAAAATCACCACTGGATACTCCATTGTTCTTTCCCGCGTGTGCACCTTCTCCTCCATGCTTGATCCTGCTCCAATGGCCATCCTTCTTGTCCATGCTAGGTCCTTCATTCATAAGTAAAACAAAATTATCTAATTTAGGCAGCATCATATGTTCATTAACATTAGAAGAATTCCCAAGAAACGAAAGTACCTGGTAATTCAATTGACATGCGCGAGCTCTAGTAATTGGTCCAATATGTATAGCAGCAGGGGCTGTGGGTGTAACAATGGTATTCATGTCCTCATCATCCTCCCCTTCTTGAAATAAAGTTGTCCTCGACGGAAGCTCATCTTCCTCACCCAAATAAGGCTTCAAATCTCCAATTTTAAAAATGGGACTAACCCCAAAATCTGCAGGCAGCTCAAGTTTATATGCATTATCATTTATTTTCTTTAACACCTTAAAAGGACCATCAGCACGTGGCATTAGCTTTGATTTGCGCAATTCAGGAAACCTATCCTTACGCAAATGTAACCAAACAAGATCTCCAGGTGCAAAGACAACATGTTTTCTACCCTTATCTCCAGCAAGTTTATATTTAGCATTCATACACTCAATGTTCTCCTTAGTTAACTCATGCATCTTTAATATCAATTCAGCATGTTCTTTAGCATCAAAATTAACCTTCTCCGAAGATGGAAGAGGCAACAAATCAATAGTTGCACGAGGTAAGAAACCATACACAACTTCAAAAGGGCACATCTTAGTAGTAGAATGTAGCGAACGATTATAAGAAAATTCAATATGAGGCAAGCATTCTTCCCACATTTTCAGGTTATTCTTCAAAACAGCCCTAAGCATAGTAGACAATGATCTATTCACTACTTCAGTTTGTCCATCAGTTTGGTGGTGACATGTAGTACTAAAAAGCAGTTTAGTCCCCAACTTAGCCCATAAACATCTCCAAAAGTGGCTAAGAAATTTAGCATCACGATCTGAAACAATTGTATTTGGCACACCATGCAAGCGAATAATTTCACGAAAGAACATCAGCAACATTAGCAGCATCATCACTTTTTTGACATGGTATAAAGTGTGCCATTTTCAAAAATCTATCGACGACAACAAATATGCTATCCCTCCCCTTCTTTGTTCGAGGTAAACCTAAAACAAAATCCATAGATATATCCTCCCAAGGAACACTAGGTACAGGCAAAGGCATATATAAACCATGAGGATTGAGTCGTGACTTAGCTTTTTGACATGTAGTGCAGCGAGCAACAAAACGCTCAACATCCCGTCTCATCTTTGGCCAAAAGAAATGTGTAGCAAGTACGTCATCCGTCTTCTTCACGCCAAAGTGTCCCATTAATCCTCCTCCATGCGCCTCCTGTAACAAGAAAAGACGAACGGAGCTAGCTGGAATGCATAGCTTGTTAGCACGGAACACAAGTCCATCATTAATGACGAACTTGTTCCATGTTCTCCCTTCTTGACAATTCTCCAACACATCTTTAAATTCAGCATCATGCATATATTGATCTTTGATGGTCTCCAAACCAAATATTTTAAAGTCAAGTTGTGAAAGCATAGTATAACGACGAGACAATGCATCAGCAATAACATTTTCTTTACCCTTCTTGTGTTTAATGACATAAGGGAAAGTCTCAATGAATTCAACCCATTTAGCATGTCTACGGTTCAGTTTTGCTTGACTTTTTATATGTTTCAAAGATTCATGATCAGAATGTATAACAAACTCTTTGGGCCATAAATAATGTTGCCATGTTTCCAAAGTCCGAACAAGAGCATATAATTCCTTATCATAAGTAGAATAATTCAGACTAGGCCCACTCAATTTTTCAGAAAAGTATGCAACAGGTTTACCATCTTGTAATAGCACACCTCCTAATCCAATTCCAATAGCATCACATTCAAGCTCAAAAGTCTTATTAAAATCAGGAAGTTGGAGTAAAGGAGCATGTGTTAACTTATCTTTCAATACCGTGAAGGCTTATTCTTGTGCGGTACCCCAAACAAAAGGCACATCCTTCTTTGTAAGCTCATTGAGAGGTGCATCAATGGTGCTAAAATCCCGCACAAAACGCCAATTAAAACCAGCGAGTCCAAGAAAACTCCTCACTTGTGTGACCGTTTTGGGCTGCGGCCAACTCTCAATAGCTTCAATCTTGGCTTTATCAACTTCAATTCCCTGTGGAGTAACAAAATAGCCAAGAAAAGATACTCGATTGGTGCAAAAGGTGCACTTACCAAGGTTACCAAACAAACATGCATCACGTAGAGCAATAAAAATAGCACGCAAATGATCCAAGTGTTCCTCCAAAGTTCTACTATAAATCAGTATATCATCAAAGTAGACTACCACAAATCGTCCAATGAAAGCACGTAAAACCTCGTTCATTAATCTCATGAAAGTGCTAGTTGCGTTAGTTAACCCAAAAGGCATGACTAACCACTCATATAATCCAAACTTAGTTTTAAATGTTGTTTTCCATTCATCTCCTAATTTCATACGAATTTGATGGTATCCACTACGCAAATCAACTTTGGAGAAAATTGTAGAGCCACTTAATTCATCAAGCATATCATCTAACCTAGGAATAGGTTGACGATAACGAATAGTAATATTATTAATGCCTCTACAATCAACACACATACACGATGTACCATCCTTTTTAGGCACTAGAATAATAGGAACAGCACAAGGACTAAGGGATTCGCGTATATAACCTTTGTCGAGCAGATCCTGTACTTGACGCATAATCTCCTTCGTCTCCTCTGGATTGGTACATTATGGTGCACGGTTGGGTAGCGATGCACCAGGAATTAAATCAATCTGATGCTCAATCCCTCGAATAGGTGGTAATCCCGGTGGCACGTCTTGTGGAAAGACGTCAGCGAACTCCTGCAAAATGTTAGCGGCAGCAGGAGGCAAAGAGGGAGGCATGTCCTCGAATGAAAATAATACCTCTTTGCATACAAAAGCATAGCATACAGATGTAGTAACATTTAAATCAGTAATATCAGATTTAGTGGCAAGTAAACAACCACTCTTCAATTTTATTTCAGATGCAACACTAGATGATTCTTTATTAGGCTTATTATGTTGCTCAAATTCCTTTGCCACAATCTGATTTTCACTCTCACTTTGCTTCTGTTTGGCTTTACTAACTCTAGCAATGTCATCTTTCATAATATGTTCGGGAGACATAGGAAGCAAAGTTATATTTTTATCCTTATGAACAAGAGTATACTGATTTGTCCTACCATGGTGTACAGAATTTTTATCAAATTGCCATGGTCTACCAAGTAAAACGGAGCATGCTTGCATGGGTATCACATCACAATCAACATAATCAGAAAATGTAGCAATGCTAAAGTGCACACGAACAGTACGTGTTACCTTAACCTTGCCACTGTTGTTGAACCATTGGATGTAATAAGGATGAGGATGTGGTCTGGTGGTTAGAGATAGCTTCTCCACCATCTCCATGCTAGCCAAGTTGTTGCAACTCCCTCCATCGATGATGACGCGAACAGAACGCTCCTTCACAACTCCCTTTGTATGGAACAAGTTGTGCCTCTGAGTTTGCTCAGCCTGTGTAACCTGCACACTCAGAACACATTGAGCAACTAAACTTTCATACCTGTCAGCGTAGTCAACAGCCATGTAGTGTGTCTGTTCTTCAGCATCCTCGGCACCCTGTTCTTCACTTGCAATAAGAGCCAAAGTCTCCTCATCATAATCACTAGCGGACGCATATCCACCATCCTCAGTAACAATCATCACACGCTTGGAAGGGCATTCTCTCGCATAGTGACCTCCACCCTTGCAACGACGACATATAATCTCATGTGTTTGCCCCATGGATACAATGGAAGAAGAAGAGCTCTGTGCAGGCCCAGAAGGTGTGCTCCTCGCGGAGGGTGGGGTGGGGGCCTGTTTCCTGGTATCTTGGTTGGAGTTGGTGGCTGAAGTAGGCGGTGCTGCAGCAGGACGTGTGGATGTAGATGGGGTACGTGGCATCCATGATGAAGTGCGACCTGAAGAAAAATTAGTTCTTGCCAATGCATGTCGATCCTGCACTTCACGTTCAGCTTTGCAAGCAAGATGGAATAAACGAGTGATAGTGTTATACTCCTTATACTCTAATATAGTCCGAATATCTCTATTTAATCCGCCCATAAAACGTGCAAGCATAGCTTCATTCTCCTCAACAATACCACATCTAATCATGCCAGTTTGTAATTTCTGATAATATTCCTCTATAGAATTTTTTCCTTGTCTTAAACGCTGCAAATTTTGAAGCAATTCACGTTGATAATATGGTGGAACCCAACGATTACGCATAGCAATTTTCAAAGCAGCCCAAGTAGTTGGGATATTATCATGATGTTTTCTACAATGTTCAGACCACCAAACACAAGCAAAACTAGTAAAAGCACAAACAGCAGCAGCAACACGTCTATCCTCAGGAAATTGTAAGCATCTAAAACGTTGTTCTATTTCTAACTCCCTAGTAAGATATATATCAGGAACATATCTACCCTCAAATGTCGGAGTATTCAATTTTATTTTAGGGAGATGATCATGATCCCGTACCTGAGGTGGTGGTGCAGCCCTACCGTTGCGATGGTAAACATGCGGACGACCCGGTGCTTGTGGTGGTGGGTGCCCCTGGGGCTGATCGGGTGGAACCTCTCCCTCATCATCGTAATCACTATCAAAATCGTCATTCTGCTCAATGACAGTAGCAGCAGCAGCAGCCATAGAAGCTTCAGCAGTAGCAGCAGTAGCAATGGCACCAGAATATTGTCCTTGGTCGAGAGGCACACGTTGCACTCGTCCCATGAAATTTGGGCGTTGTTGGTGTTGTTGTTGCCGAGGTACGACATGTACAGCTGGTGGAGGTAGATGTGCAAGCACCTCATTGAACTTAGCGTCCAGCTTGGTGTCGAATGTCTTCTCCAAAGCACCTAGCTTCTCCATGGCCTCTCCAAGGCTGGTCACGACGTCTTGTACCTGGTCAGCCATCATTTGCTAAAATTTATCATGGAGCTCCTTGTTCATCATGCCGTCCCAGTTGATCTCGTCGGCTTGTGATCCTGTCATGGTTAGCAGCAATAGGAACACACAAGAATATGAACCTACAGACTACTAGGAAGTGGTGGTGGTGGTGGTGGAGGTGGTGTGTCACAAATCCGTCAAGCCAATCTCAAGTTCTTACCAGTTCTTACCCAGCAACAGGTGGTGATCGGCAACCGTTGCAGTCAAAAACTCTCAAAGCTTGGACAGAGCGATTGCCAGGTGGTGTCAAACACACGACGTAGATGTATGTGGAGCTGGGAAGGCTTATAATATGGTAGCAAAAAGGGACAGCAATAATCAGTTCAGAGATGCAAAGTTGAAAAGACGCTCAACGAAAGTACTGTGCTTGTCCTAGGCTAGATCGTACTAGAGACGCGAGCCTAGAACACCAACAAAATCACGACCTTACACGTAATCAAGGGAAGAGCGCACTCTGAATTTTTTTTGGCGCCTCTTTTTTTTGCGCTTTTTTTTGCTCAGAAAATCACTATAATGGCGAGTGTCTCAAAACTCTTCCCAAGTCGTATAAACAGGATGGGCACAAAAAAAATTTGCTAATTTTTTTTCAGTAGCGATCCGGGGCAACGACGACCAAAAATTGCGACAAAAATCACTATGATGACGAGTGTCTCAAAACGCTCCAAAAAGCCTAAAATTAGGGTAGGGAAAAAATATTTTCACCCACCAAAATTTTGGCCTAGAAAGTGCTCTGAAAAGCGTACCAGACTTTTTTTTTCTTTTTTTTGAAACCTACTTAGGCAAGGAAACGTGAAAATAAAATCAAAGGGGTCTCGAAATCAATCCGAATATGGGATGGACTCGGATTGGTGGTGGATATATGGTGGTATATATGGATACGGATTGATGGCAGATATATGGAGGTGGTATATGGACTCGGATTGGTGTCGGATATGTGGTAGTATATATGGCAGCGGCGATGATGGTAGCGTGGTGGTGGTATATGGCAGCGGTGATGAAGATGAAGCGGTGGCGGCGTGACAAACTGTGAACAGAACTCGAAACTCTAAAGAACTAAATGCTAAGACCAGCAACTTGACACGACGATGCAACCGCAAATTCAACAAAGCAAATACCAAACAGAAAATTGCAAAGGCTCAGATTGGTTCGGATATGATGAACTAACCCTAATTTTTTTTGTGGCTTTTTCGTGGACTATAGGTATGAAGAAAAGATGCGATCTAAACTATGAAAAACTAGCAAAATCTCACCGAGCAACCTGGAAATCTGATACCACTTGATAGAGGCGAGGGTCCCGATCTTTCGATGAGATGATAACTATCGATTTGGTGGCGGTGACTTTGACAATCCGACTACAAGCATGCACGACGCAGCGCCTTAGCAATCGCTAAACCAATCTCCAAGAGGTTATTGACCATGCCGGAGCACGATCAACCTGACCACGAAGGTATATTCCTGCAAGCAATCGAAGAACAAGCAAGAATATGATAATGCAATCTGAATATTGCGAATATAGATGAAGTATTGATAAGGGTGGGGTTCCGAAAGCGGTCTTTGTCTGGTCGTTGGACACAAACGAAGTACACGAAGTTGCAATGGCTAACTTTTAACTAAACAAAACCCAAGTCTAAAACGATGCCCTAAGGGCTGTATATATGGGGGAATAGAGGGGGATTTCGTGGCTCCTTGGAGGAGGGGTCCGAAACCAGCACTAACTTCGTTTCCCCACACATACGGACTCTAAAAACAGCCTAATAAGTGGTATTTCGAAATTACATGGGCTGCCCAAAAATAAGGTGACGCAGCACCTATATTAGCCTATGGACGAAATTTATGAAGTGGCATCTTGTATATTTCGTCCAAGCCTCCAAGCACTCCTTATGGTGGCTTCAAAGTGCGAAAATCACCACTGGATACTCCATTGTTCTTTCCCGCGTGCGCACCTTCTCCTCCATGCTTGATCCCGCTCCAATGGCCATCCTTCTTGTCCATGCTAGGTCCTTCATTCATAAGTAAAAAAAAAGTATCTAATTTAGGCAGCATCATATGTTCATTAACATTAGAAGAATTCCCAAGAAACGAAAGTACCTGGTAATTCAATTAACATGCGCGAGCTCTAGTAATTGGTCCAGTATGTATAGCAGCAGGGGCTGTGGGTGTAACAATGGTATTGATGTCCTCATCATCTAAGGCAAAAGATTGAAGAGAATAACTCTGCTATAGTTTGTCTCTAGGAAACTAAAAGAGAGAGCTTAGACTCTGCTTATATCAGAAATTTTTGCCCACCAAGAATCAATAAATTTGCTCTACTTCCCTCTGTGGGGGCCTCTGATGGTCTGCTTGTTGCTTGGAATGGTTCTTTGTTTGATGGGGAAGTGATTTCCCAAAATAGATTCTCATTATCACTTCAGTTCACTAGTTTAAAATCTAATCAGACTTGGATACTCACTAATATCTATGGCCCTTGTGTGGCTGAGGATAAGCTTGAATTCATTCACTGGTTCCATAATATTCACATGCCTACATACATTGATTGGATTTTGATGGGAGATTTCAATTTCATAAGATCACCTTCTGATAGAAATAGACCTGGTGGAGCTATAAATGAGATGCTTCGTTTTAATGAAGCAATAAGCAACTTAGGGTTGTTGGAACTTCCTTAGACAATTCAGCTGGAGCAATATGCAGGAAAGTCCTTTATTGGTGAAGATGGATTGGTTTTTCACCTCAGCATCGTGGATGACCTCTTTCCCCAACACAACTGTGCTACCACTTGCAAAACCAGTTTCTGACCATCTGCCATGTGTGATTAAAATTGGAACTGCAATGCCAAAATAAAAAATCTTTAGATTTGAGAACTATTGGCTACAGCACTCTACCTTCAAAGATGTGGTCTCTGCTGCCTGGAATATACTAGTGGGAAACATCAATGCTGACAAGAGCATTAATGCAAAATTTCAAAATCTGAGAAGAGCACTCAAACTTTGGGCAAAAGGTTTGTCATGTCTTAAGTCACAAAGTGCTGCAGTAAATGAGGTGATATTTTTGCTTGATTTCTTTGACGAATTTAGAGATCTAAGAGACTTTGAATGGATTACAGATCCTTGCTCAAAGAACACTTGCTTATTTTACTCAAAAACCAGAAAATCTATTGGAAACAAAGAGGAAAGATTAAAGGTGTGAAACTTGGAGATGAAAACACCAAATTCTTCCATACAAAAGCCTCTATTAATCACACGCACAATCATATTGCAGTCATACAGAATTCAGAGCAGGTTCAGATTTATGATCATGCTAGAAAAGCTGCTATTTTATGGGAAGCTTGTAAGATAATAATGGAGACCTCAGAAAAAAAGCACAATGCATTTTGTTCTTCCATCCCTTTAAACCAATCAGGTTGAGGCATCAGTTTTTGAAAACCTGGAAAGACCTTTTACTATAGAAGAGATTAATGAGGTGGTAAAAAATCTGCCTAATGACAAATCCCTAGGCCCTGGTGACTTTAACAATGAATTCTTCAAAGCATGCTGGGATTATTAAAGAGGATGTAATCAGACTTATTCGGGATTTCTATGAAGGACATATTTCTCTTGAAAGCATTAACACCTCTTACATCACTCTCATTCCTAGGAATCCCACCCCTTTAACTGCTAATGGTTATAGACCAATCTCCTTGCTTAATTGTTGCCTCAAAATCATCACAAAGTTAATAGCAAACAGACTTTAGAAGGTGATTCTACTATTGGTCCGCATCAATCAATATGGTTTTCTCAAGGAGATGGCAATTCATGAGTGCTTAGGTTGGGATTTGGAATATCTCCACCAATGCTATAATTCCAAGCAAGAAGTGATTGTTATGAAACTGGATTTTGAAAAAGCTTTTCATATCATTGAACACCAGGCAATCTTGGATATTCTCAAAGCTAAAGGTTTTGGACAAAGATGGATAAACTAGTCTACAATGCTTTTTTAATCTGCTTCCTCTACTATCTTGTTAAATGGTGTCAAGAAATTTTACTGCATTAGAGGAGTTAGACAAGGGGATCCTTTATCACCACTTCTCTTTGTGCTGGCTGCTGACCTGCTGCAATCAATTTTAGATAAAGCCATGCATTTGGGTCTGTTGTGCTCACCTATTCAAGTTGATTCCTGCTCTGATTTTCTAGTAGTACAATATGTTGATGACACCCTGGTACTCCTCCAAGTTGATGCTAAACAGTTACACTACTTCAAAGCTCTTTTGCACACTTTTGCTAAAGCTACTGGTCTCAAAGTGAATTATCACTAGTCCAACTTAATCCCTATTAATGTATCTGAAGAGAAAGTTGAAATTCTGACACACACACTTTTAATTGCAAGAGAGGAGTCTTCCCTTTCAATTACCTGGGTGTGCCTTTAGGTCTTCACAAGCCTACTGTGGAACAATACAACACTAAAATTATACAGTATGAAAATGAACTTCATAATGCATCTATAATATTGGTTTCATATTCACAATGTTGATATTTTTAATATAAACTTACTCAAACTTTACAAAGTTTGTCTTTGACCAAATTTTATATGCAGACGAAAAAGAAACGGAGGGAGTACACGGCCATCCTCCTGAGTATATATCTAAACATAAGTTGGGATCCGTTAAATACTTGCTGCCAGGGCTTGACACCATCAACACAATATCTGATGCCCAAGTTAGGAGACGAAAGGATGATCCGTGCTTATTCCATTGTCATGTTACATCACATTGATGGTTGCACAAACTTCAAGGTGATGGATCTCATCATGGAAATTGTGAAGAGGGCCACATCTAATCAGAAGTGCTCATGTGGCTATGATCATAAATTTAGTTGCTTATCAACTCCAAGGTTGGTAACAACGTCTACCTACTTGGTTGCAAGCACTTGCCACTATAGACAGAGCTAGAGGATTGCACTATCACTATGGATTCTTTGCATCCTACTCTGCTATTTCCCAGGAGCGAGCCGAGGCCGCCAGAGCTGCTGCAACAACTAGTGTGCTAGGTACATCTACTGATGAGATGTCAAAGACAAAGAGTGATCAGATGGCATATATTCTCTTAGCTACCCAGAGTATCAAGCAAGGCCTAGCTAACCTTGTGAAGAATAGGGAGAGCCTCGAAAGGATTGTGCAAACCAAGCTCCCCTCACTTGATGTCAAGGTGACTGAGATGGACACAAATTTGGTGAAGCTCACGAAGGACGGTGAGGCACAGATGAGTGATTCAGATGAGCAGACCACTAATCAGTTTTAGGCTCAGCTTAGACCTGCTCCATCTGTTGCCCCAGCAGTTGTTATTATTCCACCCCTAGTGTCTACACCACCTGTCCAACAGACATGTCTAGAGGCATTCACAGATGGACTTCTCTCAACTCCATCAACCCACACAGGAGTTATCAGCCAAAGGACTTCATCACCTGCAGTTGTGGATTGAGCCCAGAGTGGCATTTAGTTGTAGATCATTCAATCATTATGCTTGATGCCAAAGGGGGAGACTGATATAGATCATTAAGCCTTCGAGAAAGAGAGAGAGAGAGAGAGAGAGAGAGAGAGAGCCTTTCTTTTGCGTTTTATTTGCTTTTCTTTGTTCGAGATACTTTGATCTAATCATTTGTAAAACTTTATGTCATGTGATTGACCGTACTATACATTTGCTCTTCATGTTATCTATCCTCAGTTACTTGATATCATGGTCATTCACATGTCTTCTTGGTGATGAGTGCTTGTTATATTCCTTCATATTCTGTGGCCTCCTCCAAGATGTATGTGGCATGGAAGAGTCACCCCATGATCCTAATCGACTGCATTTGCATTCAAACGCAAAATTAAAAAAATCCACAAATTTATGGGGAGCTCTTGCTTATCACATACTTATCAAAGAGGCGATGTTATTCATTGATTATATCGTATGTTGAATCTTTGATCTATATGTTGTCATCAATTACCAAAAAGGGTGAGATTGAAAGTGCAAATAATCCTCGGGTGGTTTTGGTAGTTCATAACAACATATATGTCATTGGACTAATGCCTACTCAAAGAATATTTCACGTAAATTTCAATTTAGGTATGGTTGTAGGATGGAGATGTGGACCCCTCAAAATCCAAAGGACAAACATTGGCAAAGCTTCAAGACACTACATTTTTGGCTAAGTGATCCAAAGATCACATTGAATCCATATGAAAGCCAATACTATTAAAAGGGGATGACGTTTTGATCATGAATGATATTGCCCCAAAACCTTCAGCCACACCCTCACATTCTTATCTATCCAAAACTCTAAAGTCAAACACGGTCCCATCGAAACTTCCACATCCAGACTCACGTAGTTACACTTGGCATAGCCACTTCCTGAACCCTAGCAACTTGGTCTCACAGTGATGATATTCGATCCCACCAAACTGCACGTGCCAATCTTCTCTTACCTATTGATTTCAACTCAGAATTTCTAGTGGTTTCAGTCGGTCTCACCTAAGTGTGGAAAGTGCTTAGGTCATCACCCATCGGTCTCACCGAGCTGTTTACTCCGGTCTAACCGAACGCCTAAAGTTCAGACCTATTGCACTAGTCAGTCTCACCGAGTGGTTTCACCCGGTCCCACCGAGTTGTGAATAAAGGTGTGTAACGGTTGGATTTTTTGTGCTGCCTATATATACCCCCACCCACTCCACCTTCTCAGAGAGAGCTGATACGTCCATTTTGCATCATGTTTTTTCGTTGATATTTATTATGTTTTGAGTCATTATTTCACTTTATGATGCAAGCCTAATGCCTTTCTCTTATTTTGCAAGTTTCACACAAAGAGGGAGATTGCCGGCAGCTGGAATTCTGGATCGGAAAAGGCTACAGAAGAGTTGGATATTCTCTAGAACTCCAAATGACCTAAAAGTTTACGGAGAATTATTTTCAAAACGTATAAAAAATATTGGCGAAAGAAATACTAGAAGAGGACCCACCAGGGAGCCATTAGCATGGGGGAGCGCCCCCCGAGCTCGTGGGCCCCCCAGCGGGCCTTCGGTGCCCATCTTCTTCTGTATGATGCCATTTACCCTTGAAAAAAATTAGAAGTAGACTTTCGGGATGAAGCGCCCCCGTCTCGAGGTGGAACCCGGGCAGGAGCACTTTTGCTCTCCGGCGGAGCGATTCTGTAGGGGAAACTTGCCTTCGGGAGGGGGCAATCGAAGCCATCGTCATCACCAACTCTTCCTCCATCGTGGGAGGACCAATCTTCATCAACATATTCACAAGCAACATCTCATCTCAAACCCTAGTTCATCTTTTGTATTCAATCTTTTTCTCCAAACCTCAGATTGGTACCTGAGGGTTGCTAGTAGTGTTGATTACATATTGTAGTTGATGCTAGTTGGTTTAATTGGTGGAAGACTATATGTTCCGATCCTTAATCATATTCATTACACCTCTGGTCTTGAACATGAATATGATTTGTGAGTAGTTACTTTCGTTCTTGAGGACATGGGAGAAGTCTTGTTATAAGTAATCATGTGACGTTGGTATTTGTTTGATATTTTGATGATGTGTATGTTGCTCTTCCTTTAGTGGTGTCATGTGAACGTCGAATACAAGACACTTCACCATAGTTGGTCCTAAGGTAAAGCATTGGGGAGTGTTAAGTAGATGATGGGCTGCGATATTGACAGAAGCTTAAACCATAGTTTGTGCGTTATTCCGTAAGGGGCTGATTTGGATCCATATGTTTCAGGCTATGGTTAGATTCATCTTAATTCTACTTCCATAGTTGCGGATGCTTGCGAGTGGGGGTAATCATAAGAGGGTTGTTTGTTCGAGTAAGGACAACACCCTAGCACCGGTCCACCCACATATCTAATTGTCAATGTACCGAACGCGAATCAAATAAACATGATGAAAAGTGATTAGACAAAATCCCCATGTGTCCTTGAGAGAGCTTTACTTCATTTAAGAGAACTTTATGGCTTGTCCTTTGCTATAAAAAGGATTGGGCCACCTTGTTTCACCTTTTACTATTGTAATTTGTTACTTGTTACGAATTTCCTTACAACAAAACTATCGGTTACCTCTACTTTCAGCCCTTGTAGAGAATACCTTGTTGAATACCACTTGCCATTTCCTTCTGCTCCTCGTTGGGTTCGACACTCTTAACTATCAAAAGGACTATTATTGATCCCCTATACTTGTGGGTCATCAAGACTCTTTTCTAGCGCCGTTACCGTGGAGTTAAGCACCTTTGGAAAGGAAACATTTTTGTTACGTGCTAAAATTTACTGTCACTTGTTACTATGGAGGATAATCGTTTAAGGGGCTTTTTCGGGGTATCTTCACCTCGACTAGAAATGGAAAGAGCCGCTCATCAACCTACTGAACCTACTGAATTTTTTTCCAATGGAATTACTTCGGGTATGTTAGAGAAACTTCTAGCTAATCCTCAAGAGATGGAACAATACATCCTGATACGCACTTGATCTATATAGATGAAATTTGTGGATTATTTAGGCTTCCAGGTTTATCTGAGGATGGAGTTAAGAAGAAGGTATTCCATTTATCTTTGGAGGGAAAGGCATTGGCATGGTATAGGCTATTGGATGATGTTGGAACATCGGATTGGAATCGATTGAAGCTGGAATTTCACCAGAAATTTTATCCTATGCATCGGGTTCATCATGATCGGAATTATATTTATAGAATTTTTTGCTCATGAAGGAGAAAGTATCGCTCAAGCTTGGGGGGTGCTTAAATCTATGATGCATACATGCCCCAATCATGAGCTCCCAAGCAAAATAATTATACAAAGCTTTTATGCTCGGCTTTCTCATAAAGATCAATCAATGCTCGATAGTTCTTCTACAGGTTCCTTCATCAAGAGAACTATTGAATTCAAATGGGATCTTCCGGAAAGAATTAAACGCAACTCTAAATATTGGGAAATGACAAAGGTAAAGAGTCGGGTATAAATCTTGAGTTTGATTGTGTCAAATATTTTATGGGAACTGAAGCTTTTCATAAGTTTAGTGCAAAATATGGATATGACTCGGAGATAGTAGCTACTTTCTGTGTATCATTTTCTACACATGTTGATCTCCCTAGGGAGAAGTGGTTTAAATTTCACCCACCTATTGAAGAAACTTCCGAGGAACCTGTTATAGTTAAAGAGGAAATAATCCTTTATAATGTTGATCCAGTTGTGCCTACTTCTTATCACTACTACAGAATGGTCCAAAGACGACACATCAATCAGAGACCCTTCGACGAAACTTTGTGCGATACATGAATCGCAAACATTATAGTTTACGCTCCATCGCTAATGGCACGAACTGTGTGCGAAGGTGGATCCATCAAATACGATTCAAAAAGTAGTTGCGTGTGTGATCTACGGCAGACAGTTTGTTCTTATGAACCGTTTGTGATTAGCGAAGATAACAGAAACAGTTAGCAAAACTACATACGTGTGCGAAGTACGGCATATAGTTCACTCGGATAAATTGTGTGCGCTGATACAGGAGAACACAAACGATTCGGCATAACAAGATGTGTGCGATATAAAGCAAACAGGTGAGTAATGAGAATCATGTGTGAACACCAGAAATAACATAGACGATTGGTGCTAATAACCTGTGTGTCTTGTGGGAAAACGTTTGCTAGTATACAATTGTCAGCGATTGATGAAATCATCACCGACGGGTTTCGTAGTTTAGTCCGTGTGTACTATGATTTGCTCTGTCTACACAACATCGATGTTGTGCCTACAGAACAACAACATATGTACTTATAAGAACATGATTGCATAAACAAAAAAGAACACAATGCAATTTCAAATATTCTATCACAAATACCAGCAATATTACAAGGTTCAAATTCCAGCATAACAAGGCCCAAATTCAAAGATTACAAGGTACAAACTGACATTAGAAATCAAATCCAATCTTCAGGATCCATGGGATGAAATATTTCTGCGAAGGGATCATCCACCGAGAAGTCATATATCGGTTCGATAGAATCGCTTCCGAATAATCTGTCATATGAACTTCCAAAGTGAAAATCGGCTTCTGCAGAGCCTTTTCCATTTCGCTGTAGATGCCTCCGCTGGTCAGTAAACCATCCATTGTGGCGCACTAAATATAGTGCAAACCTCATTACCTTGAGCACCGTTGCTTTCTGAACAAAGAAACTGGCAAATTGAATCTCTGGATTGGTGCCTCGGTACTCGTTCAAAGTAATTTCCGTGAGATGGAATTCAAGGCATTCGATGTGATTGTTATATTCTGCCACCTTTTCCACTCCAAGTCATGCTTATATCTGCAAACGAAGACAACATATCAGTGCTTAGATGCAGTATTGAACACTACGGGCCTCTTTGATTTGTATGATTTATAAAATACACTAATAGATTGACATGCCATCTTCGATCGTTCATGATTAACATCTCAAAAAAAATGTATAGTACATCTGTCATTGTAATCATGGGTAAAAGTACCAAGAATTTGAACTCTGTTGTGGTTAACAATTAACAGGAAAGGAACATCACCTCGACGTATAACTTCTCCGTGCATGGAAAGCAAATAAGGAACTTAACAACTTCATCCAGATTGGGGCCAATAGATTGTAGTGCCAAGATCTTCACTCTGCGCAAAGACAATGCGATGCATGTGGGAATCATTTTCTGGATGACAGCCGAACATAGATCAACAAAAACTAGATAAAATGTGATGTACAATAATAAGAATGAGAAGAAGATTGTTGTACCTGAATGGGTATGGATCCAACTGTAACAAGTTCGGAGAATTCAACACACGAATAGCCCAAGATTGTCAATTTCGGTGCATCAATGACCCTGATTCTTGTTCGACCTTCTTTATCAAGTACAAACAATCTCTCTAGGAAAGGCACATTCTCAATTACCATATCATGAAACTCCCCAACTGACAGCGTGTTGCGGTACCAGCCATGCACATAAATCGTACAGAGATTCGTCGTAGCGATGTGGAGGCTACTGAACCCAAACATCATCTGAAGACGAAGGTACTCGAGCGTTGTACAGCCGCCGAGCAGGCGCTCCAAATCCGACTTCGAGATGCTGACGCCAATGAGCTCGAGGTGCTTCAGTTTAGGGAGATGAAGAGCGTGCGCGGCATTAATCTTAGGGAAAAGGCACCGCATGAACATAGCGTGGCGCAGCGTGGGCGCAAGGCGAAGGACGGACTGAGGCAGCGAGCGCCCATGTCCAGCATCAAAGTTGAGCTCCTCGAGCTGATCTAGGGCGGGGGATAAGAACCACTCGTGAAACTTGGGTTCTGCCTTGCAGTTTGAACGGAAAGTGCCAATGGAAAGGCTTTTGACTGGCGCAGTGTGCGTGGCTAGGATGTGGGACAATGCGTCCAAGCGTTTGCGGTCCCCGCTGCAGAGCTCGTCGTCGTCGAGGAGGTCAAGGGGGGTGGAGTGCCAAAGGGGCGCCACCGCCTGGAGAGGATGGTGGTCTGCACGACATATTTGATGGGGAGGAGGGACATGATGGTTACCAACATCTCGTCGGGGATCCTGCTGATGAAGTCCACGCTCGCCGGAGGCTCGTGTGGTTCAGCCTTGACCCGCCCCCGCTTGTTGGCCGCCTCGTCGTCCATCAAAAAAGGAGGCGATCCTCGGCGGCGGCGCTTATAGATAAGAATGGAGGAGAAGGTGTAGCACTAATGGAGAACTTGGGAGAGAATAGCGCTGTGTGGGTGGAGGTCCGAGCTCAAAGGGCTTGATTCCCGGTGAGCCAGTTGCGCCTATGCGGCAGACTGCTCGCACGCATCCCTTTGAGTCTGCGCGGCGGACTCCTCGCACGCGTCCCGTCTAATCAAACCTTTGGCCCACGTACGCCATCCCAAACGGTTTCTATAAACCATAAAGCGTTCCATGCTTGGGAACTAAAACCATCAATAAATATTGAGCTTGTTTCCTTTCACATTCCAAATTACCACGCGCTAATTTTTTTCGCAAATTGTTTAGTGTAGTAGGCTATAAAACCTACAAAACCTAAAAAACCGGGCCTTTCTTTGTTAGTTCACACCTACAAAACCTAAACGTGTTCCCACTTAGTAGCTATTTAGTGTAGTAGGCTATCAAAACACAAACACGTACTCGAAAATTACCGCACATTCCTCACCCCCGCCACCAAAAAAACGGGCCTTTCTTTGTTAGTCCTTCATTCCGTCTGCCATGGCCGGTAGGAGGGGGGTTCTGGGTCGACTTCGAGATATAACCAGGGAAGAAAGACCAAGGCCGCGGAAGCAACCGAGAGGTCCCGCCACCATGCCGCGGAATCGCCAGAGAGCTCCAGCCACACCACTTTGGCCACATCAGAGATGTCCGGTGGCGCCGCGGAAGCCCGGGAGGATCTTTCGCGGAGAGGCGACGGCTCTCACAATCACAAGCGCATTCGCCTGGGAGGCGAACTGGACGAGTTGGCAGTCGTGGATTCCTCAGCAAGTGACGACGTGCGCGCTGAGCTCGATAGGAAGGACGCTATGATCGATGACTTGGTGAAGCTGCTGGAGAAGAGCGACACCTTCGTTGATAGGGCGACCGGCCTTGTGGAGAAACTTATGGAGGAGAACGACGCCTGGAAGAAACTGCTCGAGAAGAAAAGTGCCTCGGAGGGGAGGCTGAAAGAACTCGCCGGGGAACTTCTGGAAGACTTGGCGAAGCTCTACATCGAGCGCGAGGGGCTGCTGAAGGAATCCGTGGAGCGTGTGAAGGAACTTCATGCGTACGCGACACAGAGCATCGACACTCTCGAGCAAAGAGCCCGCGCCATGGCTGCAATGCGGAAGATGTCGGATGAGAGGCGAGAGGAGATGGAGGTCATGGAGGCGATGAAGAAAGAGATTGAGGAACTCCGCGCCAAGCAATCCATGAATAATTAGATAGCAGCAGGCCAGATCGTTTTCTTTGTCTTCCTTCTTCAACCTGTCCCTTCTTCTTTTGCCCCTGTGTCTTTGGGGAGTTGCCGCTTGTGGCATTTTTTATTATCATGTATATGTAAGAGAATTATTATCCTTTGCCGGTGTGAATTTGTTGTTATATTATTTCGTTCGTTTGTACTGTTATCACGAAACGTCAAAGTTCTCGGCGAGGCACGGACAAAACAGTGATCACAAGAAAACTAGTCCCACTATCCAGGCGCATTAACCACATGATAAACAGCGGGTCGGACGCCATTAATTCAGAAGTTGGGAACGAGGCGAGCGGGGGTGTGGAGGTCAAAGTATCGCTTCCTGATGAGCATGCGCAGTAGACTCTCATGCGTCCCGTTGACCATGCATGGCGGACAGCTCTCACGCATCCTGTCAAGCCTGCGCGGCGGATAGCTCGCACGCGTCCCGTCGAGCCTGCACGGCGGAAAGCTCGCGTGCGTCGTGTCATCAACCTGCAACTACACGCACAACACCCCCATATCAAGTACTCCCTCCGTTTTTTTAGTTAGCATATAAAATTTGGTCAAGTTAAAAATTTGTAAAGTTTGACTAGCTTTATAGGTAAAATATATAAATATTTATAATTTAAAATGAATATTATTAGATGCATCGTCAAATTAACTTTCATACTATATAACCTAAGCATTGTAGATGCTGATATGTTTTTTGTATAAATTTAGTCAAACTATGTTTAGCTTGACTTTGACCAAATCTTATATGCGAAGTAAAAAGAAACGGAGGGAGTAAAAAAAATTGGACGCGTGGCACCAAATGATTATCATACAAGT